>CM061348.1:222164467-224564467 GCA_030867105.1 Liasis olivaceus | reverse complement strand
AGTTAAATATTAAAATGGCTGAAACATCCCAGGAGGCTCAGAAGAGTATATTCACTAAAGCACATACTCTAAACCAAGCTGAAAGCATGGATAGAATAGGACTCTTTAATAAGACTATAGGTTTATACGATTGGCATTTCCCCATTATGCTTAGGAGAAACAAATGAACATAAATATTTGTATTGGCAATAAGTGAGAACGAATGAAGGGATGGTAGAATTGCCTAAAAATGCAGACCAGAAGACTAAAAGCCAAGAAAAAGCTGTTCCAGACAGGACAATACAAGGGGAGATGACCTAGCTCTACCACACACCTGAAGTAGAAGAAGAAACAATGGACATGGAAGAAAATATACAAAAGGAGCAGGCATGGAAGTAGAATGATTTCAGGAATAAAAAAAATACATGTTCTGCACACACAAAGCATAAACAAACAAGCAAAAAAAAAAAAAAGATAGATGAAACTTCTCATAGAATGAACAGAAAGTGGATGTAAGGAAAGATGTAGAAGCTGCCTGTAACAAAGTGAAAAGAATGATGTTACCGAGTGCCATTGAATTGATTGAAGTTGCTCTAAAGAGGATACCAAGTATCAGGAAGGATGCTTGATGGAATAATGAAATGAAAAAGGCTGTGGATATGGAAAAAATGATCCATGCAAAAAAATGAAGATGGGAGTACATATTATTCATTTGTTTTTTATTTTTATTCTACTTTTATTTTTGATCAACTTAGAATGCAGCCAAAGAAAGTAACAAATGGTCAAGATTAAACAGGCCGAGGAAAAATAGAGCAATTTGATGGGCTTTTGAAGTAGGTGAAGAGGTGTAAACAAGGTGCCTCCAGCAGAGTGAATAGAATTAAACATTCCAGCCTTGTATTTAATGTTCTAAAATAGTGATTTTAAAAATAACAGGCTCTTTTTAAAACTAGGAGCCTGATGTGCATCAAAGGAAGTTTCTCAGACATACTGATGCTCACAGGCATAACATTGCCTACCTGTTTCTTTCAAGCTGTCTGATTTATCCTGGAAGCAGAACCATGAAACAGCGGAAAATGCTAAATAGCATTTGTGTTTGGCTACAAGGGATAATTTGGCCTAAATTAGGAAAATACATCAAAGGAAAACATGGCTTTAAGAGATTATTTTGAGCTAAAGTTAGGAACATGTACAGTATCTGAGGAAAAAATGGCTTTGAGTTTGTTTACATTCTCCTGCATGCTAGGAATTGTAGTAGCATATTTCACTTTCAAGTTGTACATTTAAACACTGTATCGTGGGATATGCAAAGCTTCGAAGAGGTGCTTTGCTTCAATGAAACTTCAAGCAAAACAGCTAGCTCAGTGTTTCTCAACCTTGGCAACTTTAAAATGTGTGGACTTCAATTCCCAGAATTCCCTAGCCAGCCAGCTGGCTGGGGAATTCTGGGAGTTGAAGTCCACACATCTTAAATCTGCCAAGGTTGAGAAACACTGAGCTAGAATAAAGCAAAATGGCCATGCTGGTTCACATCTGTGCTGACTGGATAAATGGGACCTGTCACTCAAATAAATTTAAACCAGTGTACCTCCTCTGGAGGGATTCTTGGGGGGTGAGTGTACTCAGTCATTTTATCTGGGTCATTGATGGAGAGAATCCAGCAGCTTTCAACTGTACACTGAAAGAGAGGGGATTGGGATTGCTGGAAAGATGTATCAGAGTGAAGCTCTGAGTCTTTACCAGAGCATATCTTTCAGCAGCCAGAGTAACTAATTTAAATAACAAGAACATTGGATAAAGAAGGCTAGAGCCAATAATAGAAGAATTACCTGATTAACTCCAAGGAGCCAAATAGCTAGCCTGAACAGGAAAATAATTCCTGAAAGTTAATTTAAGACATGTTCCTAAACAAATTTGATCCTGATAAATTCTCACAAAGTCAAGTCTTTGTCTTTTATTGTTGCTTTTTTTCTTTTTAGTGGTTTTTTTTTTGTTGTTTTATTTTTAATTTGCATTGTGTAGTATTTTCAAGCATATAGTTTTTCTTTAATAGTTTAAAATGAAATGTATAAGTTTTGTTCTCATTTGTATTGCTTAAAAAATTCAGTAAAATGACTTTTAAAAAACAAAGAGTCATACCTGAGCATCTTTCAAAAGATTACAGTGGTACCTCGGTTCACGAACTTAATTCGTTCCGCGACTCTGGTCGCGACCCGAAATGGTCGTGAACCGAATCAAATTTTCCCATAAGCTTCAATGTAAATACTGTTAATCTGTTCTGACCCCAAATTTGGTTGCCAACCGATTTCTGGTCACGACCTGAGTCAAATTTCCCCATAAGGTTCAATGTAAATACGGTTAATCCATTCTGAACCATGTTTTTTTAAAAAAAAAACGCAAAAATATGACACAAAGTACAGTACGAAGAGAGAGAAAGCTAACCTTGCTCGACGCGACTCCCAGCATGGAGGTCAGGAAGGCGGGTGGGGAGGCGGTTACTGCTTGGAGGGAGAGTCCCCCTCCCTACAGGAAGCCACGACCACGTGTCACGGGAGGGAAAATGGCCGCGGATCCTGTTCGTCACCCGATCCGGCGTTCGCGAACGGAGGCAAATTTTTGCGGCCGGAGCTGTTCGGGAACCGAATTGTTCATGAACAGATGCGTTCGTGAACTGAGGTACCACTGTATCTGATAACAATATTTGTAAGAAGTAAAGATAGATATTCAAGTTGAAATACTATTTTATCAAGAAAAATCTTGTTATTTTTTTCAGTATGGAGAAATGCAAATTTTATTTGATCTGTTTAAATTGAACAGTGTTGTTTTTTATTCTTGTTTATAAACTTTACACCTTAGATTGAGCTATTTATATTCTCCCTATGTTCCATTAAGGTAGAACTGGTGAAGTGTTAAAATATGGGTGTGAGTCTGGAATGACTATGCCACTTCAGTTGAGATATGTGTGAAGACTGCATAAGACTACCTGATAATTGGAAGAATGCCATGATTATTGCTTACACAAAGGGAAATGTAACTATAATGACTGTAAAAACTATGGAAGGATCAGTTTGTCAACTGCAGTTGGGAGAGCGTTTGACAGAATTCTGACTGAAAGGATAAAAGAGGTGACAATGAGCAAAATTTATCTCCAAAATAACTATGAGGTAAGTTGAACTGAGAGAGAATGACTGGCCTATAGTCAGACAGTAGCCTTGGTGACAAAACACACTTAAACTAGTCAGATACTAACTCAGTCAAATTTCTTCACCCTTGGTTCTGGCAGCTCACAATCACAGTAATTGGGTCAAATTTCACCAATTTTGACTCTTGAGCCACACCACTCCCCATTTATTTTTCCTTTGGATCTGCGTAGTATCTCATGAGTCTTTGTTTAAGAATAGTACTTCACTATATCACCAATGCTTTCCCCATTAGTCTGGCAAGAAGTAGAAGGCAAACTTGACTACTGCAGCCAGCTGATATTTGGGGGATGTGTTCTTGGCTCCCAGGCAGTGAATTATATAATACTTTCCTTTTGGTGCAGCTTTTTTCTTTTTTTGAGGGGGGAGGGACTACATAGACAAAATGGGCTTAATTGGCTGGTTATTAGATATGCTAAACCATGGCTAACTGTGTGAAATTAATTTAATGCTAGGTTTAAGTGGGTCTGTTTGAAGCTAACTTTAACCCCTGGGAGTCAATTGATGGGATCAATTGCTTCCTTTTTGGTATTTCTAAATAAACTAATTATCCAACCTATCCATTGACAAAGTTACACATGCTGTACAGGTAGGAGCATGAGTTTCCATGATTGAATGAGGAACTGAGTTTGGATCACCCCAGTCCAAGTCTAATATTTTAATATTTGGTATTTGCAGATTAAACAACACCAGTCTGAAAAATGCTAAGTCTTAACATCTTAATGATGTTTAACATCTTAATGATGTTAAAATATGAAATGTCTTTTTCTTTCATTTCTGATGGACCTTTTTTTATCTAAAGACTAGAGAAAGTGAAACTTAAGCCTGTGCAAGTATCAAGAGTTATGTAGTCATGCTCAAAGAACACGTTATTACATTACCAATTGTCACCTCATTTGTTTGAGTGTAGAGAGACATAGACTGTGAATTAAATGCCCGAGGCTCCACTCATTTTCATTTTCTTTAATCAAGAATTCATATGACTTATACCATCCTCATGATTACAAGGAGGAAAGCAGACTGATATTTGATCAAAAGGGCATGATCTGCAGCTAAATGATGAAATATAATGATATATCTAGAATGTGTCAATAATTGTGATGGATTGTGAAAGTGACCTTGGAAGACAGGGGGAAATGACCAGATAAAAGAGAAAGGAATCCACAACAGAGTAATGGCCAGAAAAAGAAACTTAGGAAGGACCCATCCTAACTACTCAGGTGGTAAATAGGGAGGGTGGGAGTTTTGCGCTTTCAGACTTACAAGATTCTGTTAATGTAGCCTTACAGTAAAGTAGAATTAGCTCATCTAGTTGTGTTTCTTGTCTGGTTTACCTGAGAGGACTGACAATAATATTAACTCCTGGTCTATGGGCACTCCAGGGGTAAAAACAAAAAAGAATCCCCTTGCTACTCCTCCATGCTATGTGTGTTGTATCTTACCCCCAAAATATTGGTATAAGACAAAAGATTCTTATCAAAATGTTATTCTCCCTGCATATAAATTCATACGGAAAACTGTGATTATAATACAATTCTATATTTTGCAAATAGGTGCCTTTTTGAAATGTTAAAACCATGGTTTTAGAGCCCCTTTGTCTGGGGAAGGAGATAATGTAATAAATCAAACACTGGAAGCAGGATGAATCCAGCATATAGTACTGTTCATATAAACAGGAAACATCTAGTCAGGCATTTTGTATTAGCATAGTTAAAATTATGTTACAGACTGGTTTCTGCTAGTGAAATCTACTGGAAAGCTGTAAGCTATGAATTCTGACTGGTGTGGAAGGCAGAGTGAGCCAAGAGCTTGCCCCAGTGGAGAAACAGTAGGTTCCTAAATAGCATGGAAGTATAACATTCCAAGTTGTAAAATGGAAGTTTCAGCTGCACTGCAGCTGAACTGGATGAAAATTAGCTTAGTTGCCCAAGGAAGATATCATCATGGAAGCACAGCAATGTGGGGAAGGGTGGGGTTCACTAATCTTCTTTGGGTCAAGAGAGGGACACATTTGGAAATTTAAAATATGAGTGTCTTTCAAATAGCAGTTGTGGATTACCAGAATGTTCTGGTAAGCGTTTATTTATTAGGAGACAAACTGATGGGATTACTCCTTGCTGCTCCCTCTAGCCACAAAGATATTCTCTAACACCTCAATTTATCCTTGTATTTTTTTTTTCCCCCTGGGAAGATGGCATATATTCAAACAAAGCACCAGGCTAAATCCATCCACTATTTTTATTTTGTAAGATGGTGCTGGAAATTGGGGGATTTCTTTGCAGAAAACTTACATCCTGATTAATCTTTTACATTAAAAGGATCATCATCAACCACCTCCACAACAAAGGTGGGCACATTAATAACATCCTTGGGAATTAAGATGTCACACAAATTAGTTTCATTTGTTGGCTTCAATGTCTATAAAAATAGCAAAAACAGTGATGTTAAAACTGTGATTGACCATATGTGTTTGGCGTTATTTACCAGCCACAGTACATATACAATTTAGCCTCAGACCATGGAGTTATACAAAGCTGAGACTTTGCCTGTATCGCAGTCCCAACTAGCGTGCTTCTCTTTCTATGACTTCAGTTGCTTTGAAAAGAAAAAACTTCAATTGACTGTGATTCAACTTTCCTTCCAAGACAAATGGCTGCTGCTAGGAAGGAGGGAATCTATAGTGGAACAAAGAGTTAAATGCATGGTTTCATAACTACAATTGTTTTCACCTCCCCTGATACTTTTCGGTAAATGAATGCCTAAGTGTGACTGCCAAAGGGCAATCAGATGTTCAGCAGGAAATAATCACACACACAGAATTCTAAATAAAATCAATACAGTCGATCTAGGTAAACTATTTACTTCCTTGAATAAGTTTTGGGGTTCTATCAGATGTTTAGAGTTTTTGCAGAGATAATGGCTTGAGAAAGATCATCTGGGCTTCCTGCTTGGATATAGATAGGCAAAGCCTCATTGCTCTATCTTGTTGCTTTTTCTCCTTTTATAAAATTCTAAGGTTTATAAAATGTGAAGATGTCAATGCCAACCTCTTTAGGGAAACTGACAATAGCTTTGCAGAATCAAGGAAAATGCTCCATCTCTGTTATGGGTCTAGTCAGTAAATCAGACATTATCTTGTGTCCAAGCAACACTTCATTGAATTATGAATGTGCAGGGTAATTTATAACAATTGCTTTTGTATAAATGATATTACATGGGAGAGGCTTTTTCAGAAACAAAAGTGAAATTCCATTTATTTAGGCAACTCAGCATGGGGTCAACTTACCATATGCTTGACAAGCCCCATATAGCTGGCAAAACCAAGGAAACAAATACGACAGATTTAAGTAAGGTATTTTAATGCTAGTCTGGGTAAATACAGAATTTTGAAGACTGTAACAGACATTTCACAGCCTTATTTATGGTGAGTTAAGGCTAAATCTCTTTGAAATGTTTTTCCATCTTGGCTGAGTTGCCATTTATAACATAATCTATCAACTGACTTGTTTGCTGCTTTCCCATACTCCCTACTACAGTATCTATCACAATGCTTTAGGAAGCCTTGTTATGTCATACCCCAAACAAAATTGATGATACTTATTTGTAGTAATTACTGGGATATAAATTTTGTTCTTTTCATCTTCTCTTCATTCAGTTGTTATTCAAATAAATGTTAGGTGAAGATTGACAACTGAATCACCCCAAAATGTTGTTTTTGCTTTTGTATTACCATGTAATATTTGATCATAATGATGGTACTGAGAAATTTTTAAAATTCTCCCCAACTCTTTTCTGACTCTAAGAGACTTACCTTTCACTATGTCTGGAGATAAGCTTGGAATGTGGAAATGATACATCAGAAGATATATTTTTAAAATCTGGCTATTCAGTAAAGGCCAGGTTTTTGTGCTTCTATTTTGGGAAGAATGTGCATTCATAAGCACATTGCACAACCTTTGTTTTCCAGTGGGAGAGGAAGTTTCCCAATATGTCCTCATCACCCAACCCATACATTGCAAACTGTAGCAATGTAAGTGATGTAGATGAAACCCAGTAAGTTGAAGTGTGATAAACCTCTGAGTATTTTAAGATACTGTTAGGCTTGCAAAATTTTCCATTGGAGTAATTTTGTAGGAGGACTTTATATCAAACAAATACATATCACAAGCACATATACAGGTGAAACTCGAAAAATTAGAATATCGTGCAAATGTTCATTTATGTCAGTATGGCAACTCAAAAGGTGAAACCAATATATACTCTCTTGGCCCATCACTCCCGGTGCTCCCCGTGGTTCACGGAGGAGCTGAGGGAGCTGAAAAGGGCTAAGAGACGGCTAGAGCGCCGCTGGTGGAAAACTGGGGATGAATCAGACCGAACACGGGTCAGAGCTGCTATTAAGGCCTACCTAGTGGTGGTAAGGGCGGCGAAACGTCAATATTTCTCCGCTCTTATTGCATCCTCAGAGTGTCACCCTGCAGCCCTGTTTAGGGTCACCCGGGCCCTCCTGGGAAAAGGGGGGGCGGAGGACTACTTGCAGGGTCGTGCAGAGGAATTTGCTGAACACCTGATGGATAAAATTGCTCAGATCCATTCCCAGTTGGAAGCCAAGCGTGGAGTAGGTCCAGAGGAGTTGCCCAGGGAGCGTTCTTGCCCAGTTATCTGGGAACGGTTTGATCCTGTTGTCCCTGAGGAAGTGGACAGGGTCCTCGGGGCTGTCAGTGCGACCACCTGTGATTTAGATCTGTGTCCCTCCTGGTTAGTTAAATCCACCAAGGAGGTGACCTTAGGGTGGGTCCTGGCGATGGTTAATTCATCCTTGCAGGAGGGGGTGTTCCCGAAGCCTTTCAAAGAGGCTTTGGTGCGCCCACTCCTCAAGAAGCCGTCGCTAGACCCCACCCTTCTGGACAACTTTCGTCCAGTCTCCCACCTCCCCTTTTTAGGGAAGGTGGTGGAAAAGGTGGTCGCGCGGCAGCTTCAGAGGATCCTGGAGGAAACGGATTATCTGGACCCCTATCAGTCAGGATTCAGGCCCGGTTATGGGACAGAAACAGCATTGGTCACACTTCTAGATGATCTCTGGCGAGAGCGGGATGGGGAGAGTGCATCCATCCTTGCTCTTCTTGACCTCTCGGTGGCTTTCGATACCATCGACCATGGTATCCTTTTGGGTCGGCTGCAGGAGTTGGGGTTGGGTGGCACAATGTTGTGCTGGTTCAGCTCCTTTCTCCAAGGCCGAACCCAATCGGTGTTGATAGGGAGTGAGAGGTCCAGCCCCCGGCCCCTACTTTGTGGGGTGCCACAGGGGTCAGTGCTTTCACCGCTCCTATTTAATATCTACATGAAACCGCTGGGTGAGATCATCCGGCACCACGGGGTGAGGTATCATCAGTATGCTGATGATACCCAACTATACATCTCCATCCCAGGTGCCCTAAGTGACGCTGTGACTGCCTTCTCGCGGTGCCTGGAGGCTGTGGGGGCCTGGATGGGGGACAACAGGCTTCAGCTGAACCCTGGTAAGACGGAGTGGCTGTGGATACGGGGAGCCTCAAGATCTAGGACTTTGTCATCTTTGGTTCTTGACGGGGTTGCACTACTCCAGACAGACCCAGTGCGTAATCTGGGGGTTCTCCTGGACTCACGACTCCTGCTCGAAGAGCAGGTGGCAGTCGTGGCTAGGAGGGCCTTTGCACGACTCCATGTGGTGCGCCAGTTACGCCCCTTCCTGGATCAGGGGGACCTCCACATGGTCACTCATGCCCTGGTCACCTCTGGGTTGGACTACTGTAATGCGCTCTACATGGGGCTACCCTTGAAGAGTATCCGGAAGCTACAGCTGGTGCAGAATGCGGCGGCGCGGACAGTTCTTAATGCCCCTAGGAGGGCACATATAACACCGCTGTTGCGCGAGCTGCATTGGTTACCGGTTTGTTTCCGGGTCCAATTCAAGGTGTTGGTTATTACCTTTAAAGCCCTTTATGGCACAGGACCAGGTTATCTGAGGAACCGCCTCGCCCTGGTCACTTCAGCCCGTCCCACTCGGTCCAGCAGAAGGGGCAGGTTGCAGACCCCACCAGTCAGGGAATTTCGATTGGTGGGGTCTAGGCAGAGAGCCTTTTCTGCTGTAGCACCCGCCCTATGGAACATCCTGCCTCCTGAGGTCCGGTGTGCACCCTCCCTCATGGCCTTCAGGAAAGGTATCAAATCCTGGCTCTGCCAGAAGGCCTGGGGGCCAGAGGGGGGCCCGCACCTGTGGAGATGGCTGGTGGGATGATGTGTTGTCTTCCCCCCCCAGCATCTTACAGGTTTTTCTTTTAGGGTCATAAACCAGAGGAGGTTTTTAGGGTTTTTTAATATGTTTTTAATTATTTATAGTTTTTAGCCATCTCGGAGAGAGCTGTTGTTTTTATTGTGAGCCGCCCAGAGTCACCCGTTGGGGGAGATGGGCGGCATACTAAATAAATAAATAAATAAATAAATAAATAAATAAATAGACAGACAGACAGACAGACAGACAGACAGACAGACAGACCGACCGACCGACCGACCGACCGACCGACCGACCGACCCTGATGCTGGGAAAGATGGAAGGCAAAAGGAGAAGAGGACGGCAGAGGATGAGATGGCTAGATAGCATCACTGAAGCAATGAGCATGAAATTGAGCAAACTCAGGGAGGCAGTGAAAGATAGGAAGGTCTGGCGCAATATGGTTCATGGGGTCACGAAGAGTCGGACACGACTTAACGACTGAACAACAACAACAACAACTAATTTTTCGAGTTTCACCTGTATGGCCTTGGGGGCATTTCTGCACAATGGAGCCACAACCAGTGACAATTTAGCACAAATGTATCTGCTGGCTTCTTTTCCAGAGTCTGTCTCATGCCAACCAATGATTATTTTTAATCAGTAGGAACCAAAGAGTAAACTCAGTAGTGACTAGAAATGTTCTCACACACCAAGTTCACATAAAACAATAGGTGGCTTGCAGTCTGCTACTGTACCCCCTGCCAAAACAGAAAAGAATATGATATGCTTCTTTCCCCCTCCTCCATTCTAATCCATTCTCCTTTTGTGTTGTATTTTTATACTGGAAACTCCTTGCAATTAGGGTTACTGATCCACAAAATAAACCCAACCACCACATGGCAGCAACCTCTTAGAAGGTTCTGTATCTTTTTGCTACCATCTGGTGACTGTCTGGATTTATGCAGCTGAAACTTGGTAGCCCTGTTGTAAGCTACTGTATACACTCTAATATAATACTTCTAATAGTATTGTAGTAATGGCAAATATAACAACCAGTGGTTGCTCTGTAGGACTATTATTTCCTCTGCAGTTTTGATTTTCATGCAGTGATGATATTCTGGAATAACTTTAATTCTAACTGAGCCACAGTTCTCAGAGAGGACCAACTGGTTATATTGGTAACCATGTTTGATGGTGGCCATGATTGTACACCCATGCTCTTACTCCATTCAAATTTAGAATTTATCCCTCAACTACATTAATGCAATAATAAAAAAAACCTTCCTTTTTCATTAGGAGATCCAGTTAGGATCTCTCTCATGTTATCTGCAGTTTAGCTCAGAAGACAGACATGAAAATACACAAAGATAACTGGTACAGGTATAAATCTTGATGTTACTATATAAAATACATGTGTTCTTTTTTCTTTTACCAAAATAAGAAACTTGTGGGGGGGGTTTACTACTGATATTTATATTTTTATACTTGCTTTATATTTTTAGTTGTTATAAATAGTTTTGGTCTCTACTGAAAAAGCAACGATGTAAAGATATGGATAAGTAGAATAGTATGTGATCAGTTTGATCTGGTAGGAGTTAGTTCTGCTGTTTGTCTCTTATTAGTTTTTAGGTTTTCATTTAGGCTTAGTTCAAATTAGTTTTCATAATTCTTAGCAACAAGGCCTGCAATACCAAAATCAAAGTTTAGTTAACTTTTGAAATTTTTCTGAATATGGCAACTTTTTTTTTTAAATAAGATAAACAAAATCATATAATGGTAAAATAATGTATGTACAATGAACCTAAATTAAGAATGAAAAAGTTTAGTTAACTTTTAAAATTATAATTTTTCTGAATATGACAACAATTTTTTAAAAGATAAGATAAAAATCATATATTGGTAAAACAATGATGTGATTCTGCTGCCATCATTTGTTTAAACGAATGGATCCTGCTAATGCTTCCACTTACAACAAAGCTGTTTACATTCATGTCACAGCTGGGAAATGCAAAATGAAGTTCTGTAAGTTATCCAAATGTACTTTTATCACTGACATATAAAACATGAAATATTTAGCACTAAAGCTTATAATTTCAGGAATGCTGGTGTGGATCTTCCGGGTTGTGTGGCCGTGGTCTGGAAGTTCTGTTTCCTAACGTTTCACCAGCATCTGTGACCGGCATCTTCAGAGTGCAGGAGCACAGACAGGAGCAGTTCTCTCTGTGCCGAGGATGGTGTGAACCTTTTGTGGGTATTTATAGAGATCTGAAGGGGGGGGGGTATGGGGGGTGGGTTAATGAGTGGCTGCTTGCCCAGGTGGCAGGAGATCTGTGTATCTTCCTGTGGGCCAGGCAGGACGGTGTCGCCATGGGAAGCCCCCTGAGCCCGGTCAATTTCTACATGGAACATTTTGAAAAACAGGCTTTGGAAACAGCACCCGTTACCCCATCAGTCTGGTTCCGGTTTGTGGATGACACCTTCGCAATTTGGAGTCAGGAGGAAGAAGAACTAGAGAAGTTCCTGAACCACCTAAACAGCATCCACCCCAATATACAATTCACTATGGAAAAAGAAATGGACGGCAAACTTCCATTTCTAGACACTTTGGTCATACGCAAACCAGACCTCAAATTAGGACACAAAGTTTACAGAAAACCCACCCACACAGACCAGTATCTACACAAAAACTCCAACCACCACCCACGCCAGAAAAGAGGCATTATCAAAACCCTCATGGATCGTGCCAATCGGATCTGCAAAACCCAATTCCTAAACTCTGAACTTAACCACCTTAATTGGGTCCTGCAAGCGAATGGCTACTCCAAGAATGAAATAAAAAGAGCCATCAAACCAAGAAAACAACATGCGACTGAAGAAGAAAAACAGCCACCCACCAACAAAGTATTTCTGCCCTATATCAAAGGGGTCACAGACCGCATGGGAAAACTGATGGAAAAACACAATTTCCAAACAATCTTCAGACCCACCAGAAAAATACAACAAATGCTAAAATCAGCAAAAGACAAAAGGGATCCCCTCACCACCGCAGGAGTATACCGCATACCATGCAGCTGTGGGCAAGTATACATCGGGACCACAAAACGCAGCATCCATACCAGGATAAAAGAACACGAAAGACACTGCAGACTACAGCAACCAGAAAAATCTGCAGTAGCTGAACATGCTCTCAGGCACACTGGACACAAAATCCTATTTGAAAACACAGAGATACTGGACAACACAAACAGCCACTACACCAGGCTATACCGGGAAGCCATTGAGATTCACAAACACCAGCACGGTTTCAATAAAAAAGAGGAGAGCCTAAAAATCAACAAAACCTGGCTACCAATCCTGAGAAATACAGCCTGCAAAAGGTCAACGAACTCAGCTCAACCACCAGGACATGCGAACAACTCACACAATGAACATGCTAATCACCCTCAACAGCCACTCGTTAACAACTCAATAAAAGAAGGGACCCTGCCTGGCCCACAGGAAGATACACAGATCTCCTGCCACCTGGGCAAGCAGCCACTCATTAACCCACCCCCCATGCCCCCCCCTTCAGATCTCTATAAATACCCACAAAAGGGTCATACCATCCTGGGCACAGAGAGAACTGCTCCTGTCTGTGCTCCTGCATTCTGAAGATGCCGGTCACAGATGCTGGCGAAACGTTAGGAAACGGAACTTCCAGACCACGGCCACACAACCCGGAAGATCCACACCAGCCTTCGTATCCCGGCCGTGAAAGCCTTCGACAATACAATTTCAGGAATGTTTCTAATTTGTAAAGATATTCTTGTAAAATATAATTCTGAAAACAAGTGAAAGTTTGTTCTAGCTACAAACTGGTGAACTCAGTAATCTAAGATACAATACAAAATATGTTTGGGAATTGCAATTTAAATGTCAGACATAATTAATGTTATTTTTAAATGTGAGGCAGTGGACTGCTATTTTAAAAAATGTGCTGCCCGCATGAGTTTGCCAATGAATGACATACCATTTCAGTATCTCTTTCCTTTAATCAGCAGAAAAACAGGTCATAACATTTCTGAATCACAGAATTTGGCATGAATTTCACAACTTGAAATACTGTAAGATCGTTTGAAAATGATAAAAGATTTGGGAGAGAAAGCAAAAATGAGTGAAGTGATAAATGTTGGAATTCACTGACATCCTGTGGGAGAAAAGAACATTGACTTGAAATAAGTCCAAGATGAATAAAGAAAAAGAACTGCAAGTTTATTTCAGAGATCTTAACTGAGTTACTTCAGAAGCTCTCTTTGAAAAAAGAGACTTGAGCCAGAAATTTACCATCCATTTCAACCTTGTACTGAATGTTGATTTATATCAGCTTGTTAATTTTTGCCCCAATTTTTGGAATTGCCACATCTGCAGATACGATGAGTAATATGAAGTTGCCCTCAGTTCAGATTTTTCCTTTGAATGACTTGGTGGGTGTATTTCACTTCTGTTCAAGGTCTGTTAAATGGGATCAATATGAGTTTATTGGATTATTCCTGGATTTGGTTTGATTTTGATGCTGCTTCACTTGCATAAAAAAAGTCTGATTTTTGTTTGTGGCACTCAAAAGTCTAGATCTGGGTCTGAATCTATATAAAGAGTAGATCTGTGTAGTTTGTATAACCGGGTATCTAAGAGTACATGCAGAAGGATGAATCATCATGGCTAGTGTTTTTGCTGAATACAACACAGTAGGGAATTTGATTATTCCTTGCAAGCCAAGAGAAAATCAGGATTGGAAAACACATTATTATTCTTGACTTGAGATTGAAGCATTGGCTAAGTCCATATATTACACAAAACTCTGCTTGGGTAACAAATTATAATTGGGTAAATTTATATATTACAGTAAGACAAATCCAACCAAATCAACCACATCATGGTATAGCACATTGTGAATTCAGTCATTAAGAAAAGTTGTTTAATATAGTTTTATCCTTAATTTGGAAACTATGTGCCTTCATAATGTTTTAGACTTGTTATCCTATAATTCTTACTCTAAGGACCAAGCTGCTGAGAATTGTAAGAGCTGTTGTCCAATGTATCTAGAAAACCTCAGATTGGAAAGGCTGTACTAGTTTTTCACAGCAAACGAGTGTTTAAGAATCCAGATCTGGAAACCTTGATAATTGATTTAAGGTGTTTTGTATCATTCACTTTTAGGATCTTTGTGGTGGATAGGGTGATACTAGATATGCATTTATTTCATTTAAGAGGGCTTATTTCCTATCCTTCCAAGGCAAATAATTAATGCATATATGTTTAATTGCCAAAGATTCTCTGCAAAAACATGGAAGAGGAGAATGAATCCTTTCTTGGTCATTACTTTCATACTTATTGCATGGAGACTTGATCATTTCAAGTACACGTAGTCCTTGACTTATGAACATTCGTTTAGTGACCATTCAAAGTTACAACAGTGTTGAAAAAAGTGACTTACGACTGGTCTTCACACTTACGACCACTGCAGTGTCCCCATGGTCACGTGTCAAAATTCAGATGCTTGGCAGCCAGCATATATTTACGACAGTGGCAGCATCCCACAGTCACGTGATTGCCATTTGCAATCTTCCCACCTAGCTTCCGATAAGCAAAGTCAGAAGGGAACCATGTGATTCATTTGATGACCATGATTTGCTTAACAACTGCTGCAAAAAAAGTCATAAAATAGGACTACCTGTACTGTTCAACGTTCGTGTATTTGGTCACCTAAAGGCTGAACTGATTTGTCCATGTGTTTATAAAAACTGAAGTCCAAAATGGCACCGAATGGTAAGTCACTGGATTTTTACGTATTCAATATTGGAATCCCTTTCCCTATTTCACTGATGTTGGCATTTTGCGTGTATATTCACCTGATGCTATAGAAGATTAATTTGTGATGTAAGGATCAAAGTATACATTGAAAGTACAAATGTATTAAGAAATATTTTAATTAAAAAATCAATTCTGAGAGGATAACTTTGGATGGAGGATAAATAGTAGGATGAGAGTGGGTTGTTTTTTTTTTTTTTTTGTCTGCGCTCAGTCATTACTGACCCTGCAGTGACTGCCTGGACGAATCCTTGCAGTTTTCAAGGCAATTGTTTTTCAGAAATGGTTTGCCAGAGCCTCCTTCCTAGAGCATAGCCCAGCTGGCGAGCGCAGGAGGCGGGATTTCCGTTGCTTCGCGCCTTTTTTCGGGCGAGCGCGGTTTCGCGCTTACCGGCAACTGGTCCCGTCTCTCTGTGCAAGGCGCTGCCAGCATTTTTCCTCCCACCGGAGTGAGAGTACCCATTTATCTACTCACGTGAGTTAGATATAGCAAAATTACAACAAAAATAGAGCAATATTCTGGGAAATGTAAAGCACAACTAGAATGCCATTTTAAAGTTGTTTTTAGTTCAAATATTGCTATTAATTTGGTTGATAAAAAAATTATTGAACATCTTCAATTAATGTCACAATTTAGGAATTACATTGGGGAGAACTGCATCTAGTTTCAAATGGAAGATGTAACTTGGCTGGGAATAATTAAAAACTGTAGCTGTTGCATACCAAAAGAAAATACTCAACCTGTCTGTCAGATATAATTACATATGCATACATATAAATGTGTAGGGGATGATGAAAAACAAGAGTGTTTCACAAAAGTGTAAGTGCTCCCACATGTCCCTTTATTCTCTGTTAATTGCTGTGATTTGACTCTTTCACAGTCCGCCTCTCCCCCTCCCCTCTGGAAGCACTCACCATCTGGCTGGTTGGTCTGTTTTCTTGGTATCATTCCCATTTAAGCCTTCCCAGTTTCTGTCTATTTTAAGTAAAACACTCATTAAGGACAGTCACAGCTGCCACACAGTGGTATTTGAAAGGAAAATATCCCCTTTGCTTATGTGCCAAGATAATAAGAATAGCATGTTTATGTCTGATGATTCAGCTTCTCTTCTCCTTGGAATTCATTTACTTTAATCTGCATAGCACAAAAGATAAATAACCACAAGTACCTGAGAGGTTTAGAGGAATGACAGAAAGAGAGGATGAGAAAAAACACAGGAAATTACTTACATATTGCATAATATCTGAGTGAGAGTTACCCAGGAAAAAATAATCTTTTGTCATGGAAATCTAGAAAGTGCTCTGAGCGTACTCAGTTATTTCTCCTTTCATTTTTCTTGAAGCATGAACTCCATACCATAACAACATGTGAATGGAATTCTTCTCACTTACAAAAATAAGATATCATGGTAGCATAGAGAAAGGGCTTTTGTCAGAGAAAACTAAGAAAGCTGCTATAATCCAGTTTATCCCAACCTGATCTGCTAACTATTGGATACTTTGGGGTTTCCACTTTCAAAATTCCCAGTTAGGAATGCATTGGTTAGGAATTCTGAGTTGTAATCTGAATACACCTAGTGGTCACTAGGTCAGGGAAGGCTAGTTACTTAACTACTATGCAATATGTGGCCTTTTAGGAAAGTGAATGCATGTATTCGTCATATATTTCAATAAGTTATTTATATTGTTAAGCTCCTCATATTCTGGTATTATAGCATTTTATATCTAACAGCATTTCTTTCATACATTGTTGCGTTATATTTAGTTATGCGTTATTTTTCTCTACCAAACTCAAATTACATATTTAGAAGGCTACTGAATATTGTATCCCAAAATAGTACATCATGAAGAATTTATTCCTTGCTATGCTGTATTTCTACACCACCTGAATTGAGGTCATATGACAATAGCCATTTAGGTCTCTAGAGAAGAGTAAATGGACCACAGCTTAACTGTAACATAATTAATAATATCTCACAACTGTTCAGTGCTTTGAAAGTTTAATGGCACCATAGGAGTATGATTAAATATAATGGCATGTACATTAATATTTTACATGAAACCAAAGTAAGGGGAAAGCCCAAAGGCAAATAATGCATCTTGTAAATCAGAGTGGTTATATTGTTAAAGATCAAGGCTGGTTTAGCAGGTAAGTCAAATATACTTTACATATTCTAAATGCAATTCTCAGTGGAGATTTCCAAATATATTTTTTAACCCAATTTCAGAATGTTGAACTTACTTGAAAAGGGAGTTTTCCCTTAAGGGTATTGAAAGGCATTGCAAAAAGGCAACATGAATTTTCAGAAAGGTTGCAGTCAGACACTTTATTGGCCATAAACTTGTTGGGAAGGCTGTGGTTTCCCAGCAATTATGTATACAGGCATGAACATTTGTACATACCAAGTCTGTATCAGCATCTTCAGACTATTTCCCTGCACATCCCTTTCTACTGAACCCATAAGTTATTTTTCATGCTGTGCTAAGTTTCATAGGATAGGCAGCTGAGCTGTTATACCTATAGCAAAATGTTTTGAGGAACAACAGGAAATATGCACACTGCTGTTGGCCTACTGTATATGTCATTTTCATAGTAATAGTAAAAGTTTCTAAATAACATTTTTTCAGACCACTTAAATCAGCAATATACTGTATTTTTGATAGATGTTTGCTAAGCTAATTAATGGAGGGGGAATAGAAGAAGCTCACCTGGTTGTTGGATGGGTGTTGCTAGAAAAAGAGAGATGCATTCAGAACTATTAATACGTGCTGTATGCTTTTTTATTTTTTTAATATGACTGTTTTTGACATGTTTATTGTTTTATATTTTTTGCTGTATGCCCCCCAAAGTCACTTCTTGTGAGATGGGTGACCATATAAATTTGATAAATAAATATCAATGCAAGGAAGAGGCCTGGAAATTAAATACCTATTTGTTTTAGTAACTATTTTCTAAACATTGTCCTAGCAATGATAATACAGTATTTCTGTACTGGTCTCCAATGAGGTGAGGTTCCAAAGAAGTGGGGCATCCTTAGATGGCACTATTTTATATTCCATGCACAGTTCCATCTTCTTTGTAATAACTAATCAATCTGTTGACATGAAAAAACATTATCAATATTCACTTGTGTTACAACTTGCATAGCTATAATGTTAGATGTATTTGCAGCTTGCCATCCTATGCAGTTTACTAAGCTGAATCCTCTCACCTGCTAAACTCATTTCTGCTGTCATGACTGAAACTACTTTATGGATGAAGCAAGGTGCCAGTTTACTTACTCAGATATCTGTCATAAATACTAACACTCCTAGATCATAAGAAGGCAGTATATAATTGTGTTAGTGTATTGTGTCCAACTTCATTAAAATTGAACTTTTTTTCTTGCTTTACATACTTTAGTGAACATTTTCTTTGTGCAACTGCTTAGAACAGTCATATAAACAGAAATACAAAAAATGATACAAAATTGACTTGTTCTAATTCATTGATTGGATAATTGTAGCATGCTGTAGGTGGGGCTGCCTTTGGAGACAGATTGGAAGCTGCAGCTGGTGCAGAACAGAACAGCATGATTACTGGCAGTACAACCTCACCAATGTAAAATTATAAAATGTAGAATTAGTAAAGTTGCTGCTTTGGTTGCTAGTAGGCTGCCAGATGCAACTAGCACAATGATAGTTGTTAACTTTATAGTCATAAATGGTACAGCACTGGCTTACATCAGGCAACACCTCACCAGAATTGAATCTGTCTATCCAGCCATCTACAGAGAGCCTGCTGAAAGCGTCCCTACTTTGCAAGGTATGTGTCATATGGATAAGGCGGCAGTAGTACCTCCCAATTGGTATACTTCTCCCACCAGAACTCTTTGCAGCCTTCATGTTGCTGTAGTTCTATAAACAAGATAAATCTGGTCTTTAAATTGGCCTCAGCTGATTGATTACGGGTATCTTGGGATTTGATTTTGATTCTGCTATTTTGATTAAATTTTTTATGTTTTTCCCCCCTTTGTTTGATGTTGAGTGCTACCCAGAGTCTTTTGGGATTGGAGTGGATCAAAACTATTGTAAAATAAACAAATACCTAATTCTTGGAGGGAGAGAGAGAGAGAGAGATTTACTTGTCTGTGACATTACTTAATATTTTGTACTCAATAAATGCTGGAATTGTTTGGAAAATATAGTTTAATCTTGGTAGAATATTCATTGTGGGAGCTGCAATTCTCCTTAACTGTAATGGTATGTGGGAATGACCCTGGGACACAGGAGGAATACCTGCAGCCTAGACAATGGTCTGATGAATGAAATTTGAGTCCAAAGGAGAGTGGTGGAAAAAGCATCTCAAAAGGGATCCTCCCCAGTTTTCAGGAGAGTAAAAGTGAAGGACAGGAGAGGTACTTTTAGACTTGCAAGATTCTGTTAATGTAACCTTACAATAAAGACAGAGCTAGTATTGATTGTCATGCTTCTTATCTGGACTATACTGAAGGGCCAACACTAACCAAGTCAAATTTAATTATTTTCCATTAGAAATGTCTGTCAATATATTTTTCCAGGTTGGTAAATAAGTATTCTTAACAAACCTTTATTATTTTTTTTATCAAAAAAATAAAATCCTAAATATTTTATTTTCTTAGCAGAAATGTAAAAACTACCAATTGATAGGCACATCACTTTTTAACCTCTGCCAAATTCCATGTCAACATTCCAGTTTTATCTTTATTAATATGGTAACCTGACACCAAACCATATAGTTGTATTTATTGCATTAACAATGTTAAAGGGTCTCTAAGTTGAATAATTTAATACAATTAACATCAGCAAATAGTTTCAATGTATATTCTTCTGTGGTTAATTTAACTCCTGAAATTCTATTTTCTTGATGTATTTGAATTTGCAGTGGTTCTAGTGGTAGTAAAAATAAAGAGGGAGAAAGGGAATACCCCTGCCTTATTTCCTTCAATATAGTAAATTGCATCAAAATAAGGCCATTGATATAAATTTGGATTGGTGTTCTTCATAAATACATTGTATCCATGTGAAAAAGTCAGAGCTAAAATCCATTTTGTGGGTTGTTAGAGGGAGAAAGGACAAGAAAAACTCTTGACTGTGCAAGCCAACATTGGTATAAATGACATTGGATTTCACCTTTGGATAAAAAGTCTCTAACAATATTAATGCAAAGATGATAAAATGCATATGTATCCATGTGGAGATCTCTACAGAAAGAATGACTGGAGAACAGTTTTCAATCTCACCTAGTATTTACCAAAACCAAAAACAGAGGCTATTTTCTTGATAACAATAGAAATAAACATGAAATGAATCCGAAGACAGCAATTCATCAATCATCCAGGTATAAGGCAGGCAGAAATGTACTACATCATCCTTCCCTAATCTGGCAAAAACATGTGTTGGGATACAACTTCCACTATCTTCTAGGCCAGGGTTCCTTCACCTCAGCCACTTTAAGATAGGTGTACTTCAACTACCAGAATTCCCTAGCCAGCATGGCTGGCTGGGGAATTCTGGGAGTTGAAGTCCACCCATCTTAAAGTGGCTGAGGTGAAGGAACCCTGTTCTAGGCTATATTGGCCAGAGAATTAAAGGAACTATAGACCAACACTACAATCCAGCCATTTGGATAAAACTATATTAAGGTTTTAGAGTGCCACAGATTCAACCTTTCACTAATTTCTTTTTTTTCTTTATTCCTAAATTAATTTTGGAATAAAGCTTATTTTTATTCTTGTTATCTCAGAACATTACAGGCTTTTGCTGTTGTTACTGAACATTTATTTGCTTCATGGAAGTATATCAATACACTAATAATCTTTTTTCCCCTTTCCTGTGACAACATCCTAAACTAGTAAACATTAAATATAGGAGAAAACACATGTATTTCTCTAATATACTCAAATACAAGGATGCAGAGAAGAGGAAAGTGTTTATTACTTTTGTACCTTCCTTTCTTCATCCTCTCCTATTTTTTACAGGATAAAAATAAACAAAACATTACCAATCATTGTCACAATCACTCTGAGGTTCAGGCCTTTATTTACAAGACTAGATTAGGTAGGTTCCAATATAATGCAAGAATTCTCCAAAATTATGGATCATTCAGAATAAACAAGTATGCTAGTGGATACTGACCTATTCCTCCTGCTTGGTTTGTTCATTCATTCATTTGCTGAGGGTTTTTAATTGTTGTTAGAGTCACTTTTTTGAGATTGGCAGCCATGTAAATTGAATGAATAAATAAACTGTGGTCTGTGTAGTACTGGATCCAAAGTGAGATTTAAATATTTGTTCTAACACCGTAGATGCTTAGAAGTTTACTGATTTAATTCTTACTGTTGGCAGAGACAAAAATAAATGGGAGTGGTTGGGTAGCATTCCCCAACTTGACTCCAATAATAGCTTATCACTGTGTCAAAACTGGCTTACCGTTATAACAACAAGAAAACAACATTAATTTAAAATTCCCCTAGTTCAAAATGGATAAATGGATGAACTGGTTTGTTTCTTTGTTCAATCCAATAATTAAATAAATAATTTGAACTGTATCATAGATTTCTTTATTATATAACTAGAAGCTCAAACCAGGGTTTTTATCAATAGACCTCATCATGTTAAGTTGACAAAGTTCTCTGCTAACTTGATTCAGATAGCCAGACTGATATTGCTAATGAATCCCAATGGATCAAATAGTAAAAACGCCCCATAACATTTCTTACTCATGTCTGAATACCCAGCTGAACAAACTGATATAAAAAATCTCTTCTGCTTTCAAAAAGGGTGTCATCTTTGATTGTATGGAAAATTATTTCTAGAACTCCAGGTCTGAAATGGCAAAATACCTGTTTTAATTCAGTTAATGCCGGGATCCCAAGACCAGAGGATCATGGAATCTGAAGGACCATAGGACAGACTGCAGTTCCTACACTGCAGCTGGCAAGAGGCCTGTACTCAGAAACCTCTCTGTAACCCCTATATAAACCTCCAAGGCTTTGCAATTCCTATGCCAGAAATCCAATGTGGGTAAAGCCAACAACAACAAAACTGGGAGAGGTGGAGATTGAAAAGTGTGCTGTGGCAGAATGGAGGCAATTTTGGAAATGCAGGACCTGAAATCCTCCTGTTTTCTAAATAGAGAGGCAACAGAATATGCATCATTCGTTTCGAAAAGCTGGAGAAAAAAAATCTTGGAAAAACAAAAGGAAGCAGTGGGGTGGGGAGAAGCTTCTTTATCACCTACAGATTTGGATGAGTCCTTCACTTTTGCATCTTCTGAGCCCCATTAACTGGCCTGTTTTATGTGAAAAAAAATTTCTAGCAAAATGCATTTCTGAAATACCAGATAATAGGGATATATTAACACTTTAACATACAAACTGAGATCAAATCATTTTGAAAACAACTATAATACAGTAATGCAACTTATACCTTTGGCTTTAGAGAATGAGATACAAAAGATGCCTTGGCTCCAGCCCTAATGAATGGAATACTGCAACTTCTGCCAACCCTACTGATGTATATTTTGGGAAAGGGTTGATATATTACTGTTGATTCATTGTTACTGCTTTTATATTTTTATTTTATGGTTTCTTTTACAAGTTTGATGTGCTGTAACCTGCCCAGAATCTTTTGAGTTGTGCAGGGTATAAAAACTGAAAAATGAATAAATGTGCCCAGAACACATTTTGCCCAGATGCTTTTGCAACCCAGTTATAGCCAAGCTGTCTTTGAAATAAGGGCCACGTTGCTCAGAAAGGTTTATACCCAGTTAAGTATATACAGACCTGTGTTTGCTGATCTGGATGACATCTTATTGGGTTACCACCAAAGAGAAGCCTGGGCTGAGGGAACCAAGGCCAGCAATAATCCTATTCGTACCTTGCAGCAAGCAAGAAAACACAGGCACATTAACGCACAATCCTAAGGCATATTATCACATTTAATTTGGCTTGAATTTTGTGAACCAGAGGACCACAGTCCACAAAAGTTCTTGCCACACCCACTGATTCATCTATATCATGATACCGATTCCGTGGAGACGGATGGCCCCTTTCTTTGCCCTCCTTAACTACTGTACAAAGTCATAGGTGGCACTCGCACTTCAAAAGCTAACATATTTAAAATATGGCAGAGACTTTCGTGGACCAGAGACCGTTTCGCGTCTCTTAGGAAGCCTTTATATTTCACGGACTCTAAATCTACGTCTCCGCAATCCGATTAGGCTGGCAGACTATGCTGTTTCCTCTACAGTACTACCCTCCTTCAAGTTCTGACACTCGGAAACGAGGCGCTCCCTTCGTCGTTCATCGCACCTTCTTTTTCCCCGAGCACCAGGGGCACCTCCTGCCCCTGCTTTCGCCGGGCACAGCCGCTCCTGCAGAAGTTCTCTCCGCGCTTTTCCTCGTAGCAAACAGTGGCCGCCGAGAGGACGCGCATGCGCCCTGGAAAAAGGGGGGAGGAGAGGAGCTGCAACTGAAAAGGCGAAAGGCGCTGCCGCCTCACGAGCAGCCCCCCCTCCCGAGCCCAACAAGGGAGGCTGGCTGAGGGAACCTGTGAGACGCTGAAGAGTCGCCGCCGCCGCCTTCGGTGCCAGAGGCTGAGGCGGCATGTCACGCTCCCCCGGGTACTGACTCGAGTCCTTCGCTAGCCGGGCGGCTCTCCCATTGTTCCCATTCCGCGCCCTCGGCAGCGCAGGTCCGCCGGTTCCTCCCTTCCCCGCTGAGGCGAAGGCGGGGGACCTCTCTCTCTCCCCCTGCGCCTCTTGGTCGCCTCCTCCCGGCCGCGGGCTGCCCCAGCAGAGGCGGGGAAGGGGTGGGAGGAGCCGGAGCAGCATGATGGCGGCGGCCGAGGCTGGCGGCGAAGAGGGGAGCTCGGGAGCGGCCGGAGAGCCGGGAGGACACTGCCCACCAGCCGCCAACGCTGTCCCCCGTAGCGGGAGCAGCAAGAGCGCGGGCGCGGTTCTTCTGGGGGGCTCCGGCCTGAACGCCTCTCCCGGCCCGGGCTCGCTCGCGGTGGGCTCCAGGCCTGCCCCTGCGGAGATGTCCAAGGGGCCGCCACCGGCGGCATTGCCGCTTTCCGAGAGTGGCGGAGCCGCCGTCAACACTGCCGGGGGTTTCCCTCCGCTGCCGCCGCCTCCGCAGCCGCCGCTTCCGGCCGGGGGACTGAGCACCGTGGATGAAGGCGACTCTGTCGACGGGCCTGAGTACGAAGAAGAGGAGGTGGCCATCCCACTGAACGCGCCCCCCACTAACCAGTGAGTATTCCCCCCCCCCGCCCCATCCAGTCGAATGATTGAAATGGGGATTCTTCCCAAACGTCTCGGTTTTCAGCACCGCACCCAAGTGGAAGTGTGTTGTGTATGTCAAACTCTGGGCAAGTCCTGAAAGTTTCTTTGCGCCGCCTCTTTCTCTTCCCGCATCCCGTTGGAAGCTGCCTTGCTTAGTCAACTGCCTGCTTGCCTGGAAAAACTGAAAACCTGAGACTAAGTCTTTTCCCCGCCCTTCCACTTGAAAATAAAAAGAAGCACCAAGGCTTACATTTGACAGTTTTCCTTCGCTTCTATCTAAAGCTTCCCAAAGTGGGCATTTTCGAAAAGCTTAACCATATCTTTAACAGTCCTCAACATTTTTACCTAAGGAATCTAAGCTTGAAACCCAAGATGCTGTATGAGGCTTGCTTCTCTTTTAACTATATTCTTACAGCCAGACAGGTTTGTTTCTGTCTGCTCTCCCCTTATATTCTTCTATATTCTCTTGTAGGATCCTTTTCTTTAGAAGTTAAATAGCTCTCTGAGACTGGTACTTCTTATAGACTAGTATTACTTGATTCTCCTGGTATTACTTTTCTTTCTTTTCCCTGCCCTATGTTAAAATGTCAAGGATTGAAAATAGAATTTTCTGCATATAAAGGTTGCTATCCTGCCATGAAGTAATGCATACTTTGTATGCAAAGCTTGTCATATTAGATGTAAAATAACAAAAATTGTAGTAACATCTCTCTGAAATAGCTAATATAAATAAGTAAACAAACCTTGTCATCCTTTGCATCCGGTCACCTGTCTCTGACATTAAAAATGTCTCTATGTGTCTATTGAGTCTGGGCAAAAAAGTTTTTTAAATAGATATTTTCTGATGAATAAAAGAAGTGATGTTATGTATTCTGATAATGGTTTAACTTTGAAAAGGAGCATAGATGGTGATCCTGACATCAAAGCAGGTTCATGTGGGGACTGAGAAGCTTTAAGTATTTAAGACTGCAAAGGTTTAAACCAGCTTTTTGTAATGTACTTAAAAGCAGAATGGAAAGTGGTTTAGCTTTTCAAAGAAGCAAAATATGTTTCACATCATCCATTGCAGCTAGTGCAAAATCCAGTGACTTTTTATTTCCAAAGAAACTTCAGAGGCCCTTTTTATGGACAGGACATTGCACAAAACTAGATAAAAATTGTTCATCTATTAACAGTTGAGTTTATTGAGGTGGCGCATAGTTGCCCTACAGCCTCATTTGCTAAAATGAATTTTGAACCCTGAAGACTATTTGGGTTTCTAAGTATAAGGTCAAAACTATTAAGAAATTAAAGCAGAGAAGAGTACTAGTTTAGATTTGTCTTATGCTCAGATGGTATTAAATGCCACCAAAGGCTTCAAGAGAATTAGTAAAAGCTCCCTCCCTCCCTTCCTTCCTTCCATAGGATGACCAAAGCTGATCTCATAACAAACCCAGGCTACATGCAAAATTGAAATGATTTAGTGCCTTTCTGGAGGATATGGCTGTATCCATCCCCCTACTGTGTTCCTTCCCTGAAAAGAGCCTATTGATGACAAATTAGAACTATTTGAGTCTACGTGTTGTGTTTTTCCAGTAGTATCCCTATAATTACTTTTTTAAAACGATTGTGAGAAGACTTCTCCTTGAAAAATAAAATAATGGACAAATCTGCTGCATCCAGAGTATTTCAAGAGAGGCATTTAAATTATGTTAATTTAAGTTTATGTTATGCAAATGATATGAATTGACAAAAATGAGGTAATTTCTGTCATTTGCATAATGTTATTGCTAATTGCTGTGAACTTAGATTAAATGGACATTTGGTAGTAATGCCTTTATCTTTTATTGATTTCAATGTAATTATTTGATTGTTGAGTGTCAGGTGGCATACAGGAGTCATTGAGTCGGGCGATGTGCAAGTTTAATAAATTATTATTATTAATGGATAACCCCTCTGCCCAATTAGTCCATTAAATCAAGGGTTAACTGTATGCTCTTTTGGATTTTAAATATCATGTGTACAGCTGCCTTACTAACAGGATGAGTAAATATAATTGTAACAAGCAAAGTCATAAGGCTGTGCTCCCAGAGCTGTACAATAAAACAGCTTCATAAAGGTGTGCAGTATTTGGATCTGAAACAGACACCTGAGCTGTACAGGCTGCTCCTTAAAAGAACCATTCAGTTTCCTGGACTTGCATGTTAATTGTGCAGGGACAGGATAATACCTCTTAGAGTTAAAGAGGTGGCAATAGGATATAGCCGCTTGTTTCAACCTCATTGACTGAAATGCCTGTTTTTCTGAATTGAGGAAAAGATATGGTTTCTTTAAGGATGGGTACAGAAAGGCCCATACCAAATCCAGATACTGCACACCTGCAGAGCTATACCTCTTTGCAGCCATTGTGGGAGGTCTGCTCACAAAGTCATTCTGCATTGGTTGCTGACAAGTCTGGTACTGTGAAAAGGGGTAATTCGGGGGAAGATTGGGAAATCCAAACTCACATCTCCCCTAGACAAATCCCTAAAATATGGTAGAAATATTCTAGCCCTGGAAATTGCATACTAATAAAAAAGTGGAAAACTGTGTGCCCCTCCCGCTGCCACCACCCAATTGGTATCAGTTGGAATTTAAATTAGGTGGGTCCTTTACCACAGATTCTTTTTCTCTGCTTCTGTGGGATAGCCCTGTCTGGGCTAGAATACTGTATACTTGGATGTGCAAACTCAGTGGAGCTTGGCTTTTAAGTCAACATATAGAATCACTACAAAAGTATTAAACAGTTTGCAGAGAGCTTCATAAATGATTCTAGTTATTGTGTAATCTGAAAAATACATTTGAAGTAGCATTTTGAAAAGCACTGTTGTATATACTAACTCCTATGACACATTGTTCTAAATAAGCTTTTTATATGTTTTATTGCTTTCTTATGTATAAAAGGGTAAGATATAAATATTTCATATAAGGGGCAGGAAATTAATACAATAATGAAATTAATATAAATAACAAAACAATAAATAAATACTGTCACCATCTTTTTAATCTGAAAAAGTTGTAACAAAATTATTGAAACATCTATGGCGTTGAATGCAAGTTCTTTCTTGGTAGGGCAAGATTTTCCTTTTAGTAAACAGAGTTGTAGATGGGATTTATTTGGGTTTTGTTTTTTTTAAAAAAATTAAACACTTTTGTTAACATATTAGTAATTATTTATACACACACCAATATATAGAAAAAGATTCCCGCTTCCAACATTTAATTGATCTTGTCTTAATAGTGTAACATTTTAAAGGGATATTTTGTATACTTTTCTTTGTAGATGTGATTCAGGATGAATTATACAGATATTTATGAAACAGTATGCTTTATGTTTAGAGTGGATACTACAACAGTGTATCTGGGAATTTCAGATGTAATAATATATTAATAAAACTCTTGAGAAAATTATTTCTGCTATTTGGTAGAACTAGATATTATATTTATTTTCTTTTCAAACTGTAGAATAGTGATTGTATTTAGTAAAGAAATGTGAAAGTAACTTTATAAGCCTTGTGTGTAAAAATGTTTAACTGATTACAGTACTTCACAGTGCAGTTATAAATATAATTATAGAGGATGATCTAAAACTGAAATCTGTTTTCCAGTATGTGCATTTGAGATTTCAGGATGCAAACAAATTTGCAGTCTGGTGTATATGCTCTAGATGATGAAGTCTGATGTATATATTAAGGACTATTCCAGCACTATTTTGTTAGGAAATATTGGTCTGATATGTTTTAATTTGGGAACTGTAGGGGAGGGAATATGAATCTCAAGGTTTAGTTTTGATATAGTATTCATAATTGGATTGAAATTTAATTTTTTGTCACATGTTTATATTATGTAAGGTTTCAAGCAAGATGCCTCTAAAGGAAATTTTAAATTCTAGAATTTAAAAAATAGATAAAAGATTATGCTTATAGTATGGCATACATTATTAGCTTGATTGTGAGAGTCATATGAGAAAAAGGTTACATTTCAGTAGTATAAACTTGCTACTCCAGATTTAAGTATTGTGGCATCTAATTTTCTTCCTGGTTTGTAATTCTTCCATGATTATAATATCTGGATGCATAAATAGAACACCCATAAAAATATAATGCATTATGGAATTGTGATTTCTTTTCCCATTGAATAATTATATTTTTGTATCCTGCAGCAGTATGTGGAACTGTGAGTTCCAATCCATATGTATTTATATGGGAATAAGCAACTCCAAACTCATTGGGAATGAATCAAAGGCTAAAGGGACATGACCAATATACATAAGAATTTTTTATTTTATTTTGATTACCATATGAATACTGCAGTAAGTTATACATGGTGCTGCCTTTGAAGTCAGCTTGGAAGCAGGAATTGATGCTGGATAGAGCAGCCAGATGCCTCCTCTGGGAACCCCATTATTCATTTATTTGCTTTATCTGTGTGCCATCCATTCTTGAAAGCTCTGGGCAGCTAACAATCAGAAATACCACCAACCCTCTCCAAAATAATAAATAAACCCACTAATAAAATAACCAAATGCAGTTATCAAAATTATACAAAAAATAAAATATACAAAAACATGTGTTTGCTAAATTCAAATCATCAAGTCACAGCATTCCCTTCTCCTTAGCTCGATGGAATGACCAGGTCTTAACTGTTGTCCACAGATGGTAAGGAGAAGACTGGATCTTCATAGGGAGGGAATTCCAGATAATGGAAACAGTGACCAAAATTCCTGCTTCTGAAACATCATCAGATGGCATTCTCGTATAGTTGGGACCTGGAAGTAGTTGACAGTATATTACTTGATCAGATGGGCAGATAGATGTGGTAGAAAGTAGTTCCCCAGATAACCAGAGCCATGGAGGGGCTTAAAGGTGACAAACAGCAGCTTGAATTGCATTCAGAAGCCAACCAGCAACCAATGCCACTCCTGAAACAGTGAGGTCATGTGACTATATTGGGGTACACCTATCACTGTATGGGCTGTTGCATTTTGTATTAACTGTACCTTCTGAATGCTTTCTAAGGGTAGCCCCATGTGTGACATACTACAGTCATCTAAGCAGGAGGTAACTGAGGCACAAGTGATTGAGCAGGGTTTCCCAACCCAGAAATGGCCAGAATTGGCACACAAGACATAGCTGTACAAAAGCCCTCCTGGTTGCAGCTGCCATCTACTTATTGATCAAGAGTTGTAGTCCAAGGGGGCCCTCAGTTTGCAAACTATCTCTGAATGAGAAGTAGAACTCTTTTCAGAGTCAGAGATTATATTTTCATGGAATTGTTTGGTCCACAGAAACCAAATTCAGTACATCTTGGAGGTATTCATTCAGGTCCTCATCCAGGCACTGGGCCAACACTTCTGCTACATCACCTGTTTGATCCAAAGCCAAGATGTATAACTGGTTATCATAAGCATATACCAGATTCCTTTCAACAGATGACACCCCCCTCCCCCCGTGGTTCCATGTTAAAAGACGTGGAGAGAATAGAGAACAAAGTAGAGGTCTCCAAGGAGATCTTTCTCCCACCTTACCCCCCACAATTGGAACCACCACCTCAGGAAGGAAGAGGACCACTGTAGAATAGTATGCCTCCAATCCCCCAGGGGCAATCTAGAAGGATAGGCTTACAGTGTCCGTATCCCAGTCTGTTTGAAAGATCATCCAGAAGTACAACCAGTACAGTTTTCGTGATGTACCCTTGCCTGAAACCTGATTGCCAAGATGTAACAGTTACACTAATTTTATGGTTGCTTCTATCGATAGATCTCTGGGTCCAATTCAGAATTCTGGCAATTCCCTATAAAGCCCCATATCATGTGGCACTGGGTTAGATTGGGGCTACCTCACTAACATGACTGCACATTTCTGGTCTGATCATCAACAGAGAGCTTGCTGAAGGTCCCACCCTCATATGAAGTAAGAGGTCTGTGGACCAAAAGGAAAACCTTTTCCATAGCAGCCCCTGCATTGTGAAATATGTCCTGGTAGTATGCACAGCCCTTTCTGACATTCTTTTCCAGCAGGCCTTTAGGTAACGAGTAATATTTTAAGCAGTCCATCTAGTTTTCTTTATTCTTATGTGTTTCCTTCTAATAATTTCTTAGTTGTTTTTTTTATACTGCCCAGAGTCTGAAGATTGGTATAGTGCATAAATATTGTAAAATAAATGAATTATATAAATTTTATTTTGGCCAATTTATATTCTATTTTTTCTTCAGAAGCTCAGGAGAGACAGCCAGACAGACAGAAACTTTATTTTTGTCACTGATCAATAAAAATACATTCAGTAAAGCAAACAAAGCAAAGTTAACCCCTGACATCAGTGACTACTGGCAACCATTTGTGGGTGAAGCTTACACATAATGTAGCAAAATTTTGCTACTTTTAAAGATAGATTTATCCTGGTTATCTAATAAATAATGCAAATAAAAATTATTGGAGTGCCCCTGAAATTTAGATAAAAAAAGGGTAATCAGTGGGGGCAAATGTCTTTGTAGATCTAGCAGTACGAAAGAACATAGGCTGTGGTTTCAATGGCACCCATATCACAAGGGCAGTGTTGAGTTTCATAAGGGGTTTTCCTGTATTTCCCTTCTAAAACAGCTGGGGGGAGAGCATTAAATCAAGCTAAAGATAAAACTCTTCTGAATTTGGGAACTGTAATGTGATATAAATATGAAGCTGATTTGGGAGCTAAAATCTGATTATTTACAAATACGCTGTGAGAGAAAGGGGCAATTTCTGTTTGGCCTTCTACTGTATGTCTAAGATCCTTTGCCTTAATATTGATCTAGCTTGATCTAGCCCTAAAGTCAAGATTGCATCATTGGAAAGGTCAGCAGTGAACATAGATCTACACAATACCCACCCTGTCAGATAGGTTTCCCTATTTTTTTCCCGAATCAGTTTACTTTAATGTTGGAGGATCTACAGGTAGTCCTCGAGTTATGACCACTCATTCAGTGACCACTCAAAATTATGATGTTGCTGAATGAGAGTGACTTAGGACAAGTCCATGAAGCTGCGGCCATTGTAGCGTCCCCGTGGTCACGTTATCGCCATTTGCAACCTTCCTTGCTGGCTTCCCACAAGCAAAGTCAATGGGGAAGCAGGCAGGGAAAGTTGCAAGTTGCTCCTGTAAGTCACTCTCACCACTTTTTTTCCCCGAGGAGCCCCACTATGGAGCACACCCCGCTGACCCACCCATGGTCCCCGCCAGCCTGCCTGCACTCCCTAGTGCCTGCCCACGGCACTCCCTGCAGCGCCCCCAAATCTGCCATGCTCCTTGCCTGGGACTCCTGCATCTTCCTGCTTAACAACCTGCATGGTCCTGTTACAGTGGCAGCCAGGATTGCTGTTGCTAAGCGGTGTGGTCACGTGATGTTGCGCTTTATGACTGCATCGCTTAGCAACAGAAATTCTGGTCCCAATTGCCATCATAACTCAAGGACTACCTGTACTTAGTTATACAGGTAGTCCTCACTTAACAACCATTCGTTCAGCAACCCTTTGAAATTACAATGGTGCTGAATTAATGGACTTACAACCTGTGCCCAAAATTATAACTATTGCAGCGCTCCTGCAGTCACATGATCAAAATTCAGGCACTTGGCAGCTTGCCCTCACTTACGACTGCAGGGGTGCTTCAACTCCCTCACTCACCTATCTACCCCCCATCTCTGCCCTTTTGGCCCCCTGCCACCCTGTGCTCTGTCACCCCAGCTGACTTTCACTGCCGTCTTCTTGCACAAGTTGTGCCCGGCCTAGCTGCTAGACCCTATGGGGTTGGCTTTGTACTGAAAAGAAGGGGAAAAGAGCTGAAAGCAGCCTTTTTTTTTCCCGTTCTTCATAGCGCAAAGTCAGCCCCGCCCCATCCCAGGAGCTCCAAAGAGTGCTTCACACTGTGAAGAAGGGAAAAAGAGCTGAAAGCAGCCTCCCCCCCCTTCTTTGCAGCGCTCCCTCTTATCCCTGGGGGCTGGCTGAAAAAGCTCCATGCCAAAATCCAAAGAAGATCTTGGCATGGGGCTTTTTCAGGCAGCCCGCAGAGTCGAGAGGGAGTCTTCTCGGTAGGCGGAAGTGGCTTGCGACCTTCCCTGCCAGCTTTCCCATTGACTTTCTGGGGAAGCTGGCAGGGTAGATTGAAAATGGTAATCACATGATCACGGGGTGTTTGGCAATTGTAAGCCGCTGCCGTCTGTCAAGAGGAGTCTTTTTTATCTCTGAGGGCTGACTGAAAAAGCAGGATTTTCAGTCACACAGGATTTTCAGCCACGGAGTGGAGAGGCTTCAGAAGCTTCTCAACTCGAGCTGAAAATCCGAGTGGTTCTGAGGCGCTCACACACCTGACCTGTACTGCACCCTTGTGCACCCTCACCAACTCTCCCATGCACTGCCTTGCTCCCTCCCTCCGGAGGGACTTCCTGCCAGCTTCCCCACTGACGTGGTTGTGGGAAGCCGGCAGGAAGTTGCCTTGCCTAACGACTGGAGCATTCACTTAATGATGGCAACGGGACTGCCAGGATTGCGGTAACTAAGCGAAGTGGTCATGTGATAATTTGCTTAACAACCGCATTGCTTAGCGACCTAAATTCCAGTCCCATTTGTGGTAAGCAAAGACTACCTGTATAACTTTCAATGAAACTTTAGCTAGGGAGCTGCAGAAGTAAAAAGTTCCTAGGAGGCAGATTGGTAGTAAACCTTTGCATTTGGCAACTATATGTTGTGTAACAACACAATATCATTTTAAATACACAGATCTTTTAATTCATTTTGTATATAGCTATCCAGGTGGTCCAAAGACTAATATGGGAACCCATAATTTGACTACTAGATGCAAGCCTTGGGCTTAAGTGCAGAATCTGTTTTAGGTTTATGGCAAACTACAGTTTCCTTCATTCACATGGAATGTTAAAGTTGGTGCAAATCTTAACTATTCCAATTTCTTTATATATTAAGGGCAAAGAAAAAATATTTATTTTCAACCTCACCCCTATAGTGAGGGCCTGACAGCTGGCTAAGAGAAGAAAGAAATCATTTTTGCAGGGTAATTTTCCACTCCCAAAGTATTTTTCTCCCAAGTGGTCATCAATGCACCATCATCATCATTTCACAGATAGACAGATGGATAGATAGATAGGGACATTGGCGAGTGGGCACAAGAAATAATTTTTTATAACCTTGTTTTCCACTTCTGCCATAAATGCAGGAGTCATGAGGTTATCTTGTCTTTATTCTGGGCTGATAAGAATAAAATAATATGAAAAATTGCTGAAACTGCCATCCTTCTCCTTGTCTTTCCTAGAATATTGAAGCTTTCTGGACACAAGATGTTGTAAATCCTAACTTTAATTTTAGGGACAGGGTAGTATAGCTCTTCCCCATAAGAAGAATCAGATGTATCTCTTATGCTCTGGTATCTACTTTTGCCTCCTTTCTTTCTTTAGGAGATTCTGAGTGGTGTTAGAGGTATGCAAGGCATGAGACAACAGGCATAGGGGTAATACTGCTTAATATTATTAATACACATGTGCACTCCTATCAGTCAGTAGCATGTTTGTGGGATGATGGGAGGCACTTCTTGAAATTACAAAAGACAAGATGGTGCAACACAATATACATTTTTTTCCTAGTTACTTACACAGTAAAAGGAAAAAAGAAAAAATAGTATAATTAATTATTGAACAAAGAGTAGGCTCAGTCAACTAAAGCAAAAAACTTTTAAAATGAAAAAATTGAATATTTTATAAATTGATGGGTAGAAGAGAAAAGATTGAAAAGGAAAGGAATGGAAAGTTGCATAAATGAGATTTAAGTGGAAATGAGTCAAGTGATAGGAATTAAGATGACAAATTGGAATAAAAATCAATAGTTTGGTCATTTGCAGCAAAAAGCATTACCCACTCAGGAGAGGATCTCACTAAGACTGTGGTGTGATTACAATGATAGATTTTATAAATAGTACGGTACACATCATCTTTGTGTCTCTGCTTCCTATAGCCGTAATAGTTTTGGCATCTACCTAAAAGTTTGTGATCAGAGAGACTAATTACAAGGATCACCTGATTCAGAGAACTGTTAATCAGTGCTCTCCTGCTTCTCTTCCTTACCAAGGCATTACATGAGCAAGTACCAAATGCCATTATTTCTTTAATAACAAAAAAACACCTCTTTTTGCCATACCACACACTGACTCCTTTTTCTTGTGGCCTGTGTTCCCTACTAGTGTACAAGAGGCAGAATTCTGAGGAGGATTTTAAATTGGAAGCAGGACAAGTTAAAGACATTGCTCTTAATTCTTGAGTTTTACTAAACTCTGAATTGCTTCATTGTATTCTGGGCTTTGTGCCGAACTGGATCGCAGCTCTAATGATTTGTTTTATAGTTGTACTGTGAGAAAACATGCAAGAGTTATTAAATATTAAGCCTGCAAGATTTCTCTCCAAGCAGCCACACCAGGAATTGTAACTCAATGGGGAATTTTTGAAAACACATGCTTTTTATAGATGATCCTATAGGCCTTTTTCAAGCAGTGGTTTTGCAGAACAATGTGAGAAAACAGCAGAACATTTGGGTGAGTGATATATGCTAATGAAATATAAAATTTGTCATGATCTTCCACAACTGAAATAATTATACTCCCTCAAATAAGACATAGCTGTGGAAAGCTCTGAAAAATAGAATGTATCTACACTAATGAAGCAACTGCCTGTGATGAATGATCCCCAGCTACACACACACACACACACGTGCTGTATATAGTATTGTCTATACAGTAATATACCTAGCTTGCATTTTCATTAACAGATGTATTTCAAGAAGTATACAAACTACAAAATTGTTCTAGGTTTTTACATCTTTTTATTTAAGCACTGAACAAGTATGTATGTTCTCCCCAAATTATCTGATGCATATTAGACTTTTGGTTTGTAATTTTAACTATGGCAAATGGCATCTGGGGATTGTGGGCTTGATGGAATACCTAGTGTGTATTATAAGTACAGTACATACATATCTCAGAGATATTGTAAGTTCGGTTCCAGACCACCGCAATAAAACAAATATTGCAATAAAGTGAGTCACACAATTTTTTTGTTTCCCAGTGCATATAAAAGTTATGTTTATACTATACTGTACTCTATTAAGTGTAAAATAGCATTATGTCTAAAAAAATAATGTATATATCTTAATTTTAAAAAAATCTTAAAATAAGACAACACTGAAGTTTGCTGCATCGATTGACTCTTCCTTTCTCGAAAGTTTTCTCTGTAGCATGCAGTGCTGTTTGATAAATGCAATATCTGCGAAGCACAATAAAATGAGGTATGCCTGTATTGATTTAGTGCTTGATGTAATACAGTTAAATTTGGCTTTTAAAATTCTGGGAAACTTAAATAACACATACTAAATATTCTTGAATACAGCAGTTTTATATATGAAGTTAGGTATGATAATGGATATTAATGTTGTAGCAGGAGGCCTGTGTTGATCTATGATGGCCTAAAGCAGAAGGAGTATTGTAGTGCCAGACCAACACATTTTATTAAAAGGCATAAGCTTTTTTTGAATTACAGCTCATTTCATCAGATACATGAGTGGCTAAACTGATGTAGAATTTAAATTGGGATGAGATGGGGAAGAAGAATGGGTGAAGACAGTGTGGTTATGTGTAAAAGTTAAGTACAACTTTGGAAAAAAATCAACAAAAATATTTTCATTAACATACATATGTAGACATTTTAGACCTGTCAGATATGTATGCTTATGTGTATGTATTAGTCTGTATTAGTTATGTTAGTTATTAGTTAGTTAGTTATTAGTTAGTTAGTTATTAGTTAGTTAGTTATTAGTTATGTATTAGTCTGATTATCTGTTAGAGAAATAATGTTGTAATTCATTGCATTCTTGAAAGGAAGGAAATTTGTATTCTGTAGATTCACAACTTAGGAGTGAGTTACTTATGGGACCATCTCTCCCCAATTGTTCCTACCTATCCTATTTGATCTGACAGGAAGGGCATGCTCCGGGTACCATCAGCTAGGGAGTTGGACTGGTGTGGCCCAGAAGGAGGACCTTTTCTGTCATGGCACCATCACTTTGGAACATAATTCCCCCTAAGATTAGATTGGCCCTGTCCCTGTTGGCCTTTTGTAAGGCCTTGAAAACGGCTTTGTACTCAAGCCTGGGACCCTGCGTGTGAGTTAGAGCCCATCTCCTGGTTGTATGGATGATAGGTTAGATAGGCTGCTATGTGTTTTTGTTTTTGTTTTCTATTATGTATTTTATGTTTTTATTTGTTTTATTGTAAACCACATAGAGTCATGTAAAAGCGAGATGGGCAGCTAAATAAATCAAGTAAATAAATAAATTCTTACGTGGACATAACTCCCACTGATGTTTTAATACCCATTTTAAAATAAAATGAATTTAAATAAGAATATAAAAAGGAAAATCAATTACAGTTCTTATTTTCAGATTTTTGTTACCAGTATTAGATTATGAATGTTGTCATTCACTTGCATCAACCTGCAAGAAAAATACAGTACCATTTTGAAGTCTAGCATGTCAGTATATATTTTATTATTTACAGAATAAATATTTGCTGAAACAGTTTACTACCATGATTGCAAACTATGACTTGCTTTTGTGATCTGGCCTATCTTTCTAGTAAATGTTAGCAAAAAGTATGCTAATAGAGAGCCAGTTTGGTGTAATGGTTAAGGCGCTGGCCTAGAAACCAGGAGACTGTGAGTTCTAGGCCTCCCTTAGGAATGAAAGCTGGCTGGGTGACTTTGGGGCAGTCACTCTCTCTCTACCCAGCGCACCTCACAGAATTGTTGTTGTGGGAAAAATAGGAGGTAGGAGTATTGGTATGTTTGCTGCTTTGAATTATATATAAAAAAAGGATAAAAATATAATAATTATATGATTATCATATAAGTACATTATATGATTATAATATTATCAGTCCAGATCAAACCCCTGCAGGATGAAGTCCTCTTCATTGATTGTAACAGACTAATCTACCAAGCTGGTCTAGTGAACGTCAGTAGATAGACGTTTTTCAGTTTCCCTTTCTAGGACTGAGTGACCAGCCCAAAGTCACCAGCTGGCTTTCATGCCTAAGAGAGGGCTAGAACCTGGGTCTCCCAACTCCTAGTACAACAGCTCAAGATTATATGAGTGGAGTGGAGTGGAGTGGAGTATAATGTGTTTGTGTGTATGATTATAAATTAAATATATAAGAACTAATGCTGTAATGGTATGTTGGTTAAGTACATTGTTTTACATTGTGTTTCTTATTAGCATTATTAACGGAGAATAATATATTTAACAAACACATGGTGGGTGGTTAAAACTATAATATTGAGAAATTGGAAATATGATATTATTCCAGATGTCAGGGAATGGTTATCAGAAATGTGTGATCTGTTTTAGAAAAGGCAATATTTGTAGGAATATGTGTTACCATGGCAGAGATTTTGTGACATTTTACAATAATATTTTGTACTGATTATAGTATAGTAGTATATTAGTAAACCAGTGGCTATTGATAAATATAAAATATAAGGTAGATATTTTTTCTTTTCTTTTTTCTTTTTTTTTAGTTTGTATTTTTAATTTGTTTGGGATTATCTCTTTCTAATTTTTAAGGTTTTTTTTTAATTTAAAGATAATTTTGTTAATTGTGTATGTATAAATTTTTCAGAAAAATAATTTTTAAAAATCTCTTATATAATCTGATCGAGCAAGAGTGATATACTTTGCAGGAGTGTTTTTCAACAGCTGGGATTGTTTCTAGAAGGAACACTTACTAATTTAAAATAAAGTATGCATTCAGTTTCCTCAGACATGAAGCTGTAGGAGCATTTCTAGTTCAGTATTGTAAGCATGGTACTTCACTCCTAATACAAATCACTAGAGAATGAGCTAAAATCAACCCATCTTTCACCAGTTGATTAAAGAGACATCAGCTGCTATCTCATCAATCTCATTGGATTGTGTGGATTGGAAATTGTGTGGTTAAACTATTTATTTGATGTATACTTAACCAACTGTTACGTAGGAAATATTTATTCCCAGCAACTTGTTTTGGAAGCTGTTCTTGGGCTTGGCAAGGATGCAGCAAAGGATAGCAATTACTTTATCAGCCCATATTAGAAATTTTTGCCTAAATTCTTGCTGTTTTGTTACTCTGATAGGTGAAAAAAGAAATGGATTCTGTTCCATCAACTATGCAGTATATGAAACTTTATTACATAAAGAGTTATATGTTGTTGTACCATCTAAATAACATGGCTTTCCCATCACTAAGAAAGGTGAAAGGAATGTTGGATACACAAGCCTTCTTTGTGGTCATTCTGACACTGTGGAACACCATGGCCCCAGAGTTATGTCAGCATTTTTTGCTCTTGGCATCCTGAAAAGCTCTGAAGACTCCCATATATAAGTGGACATTAAATTGATAGTGCCCGGATAGCCATTTGTTACTTATATTATGCTGGTTCAAGGTAGTTGAACTTTCATGTATGGATTGTTTATTTTATTTTTTTACTGTTAACAGCCAGTTGATGGACTGGCAGAGTATAAAAAGTTTGTAAGTAAATAATTTTCATAGGAGACATTTGAGTCTTCTCCAGAATAGCTATACACTTAGCTGTGATTTGTGCTCTATTATTATTTGCAGTTTTTTGTTTTAGACTTTCTCTATACTACCATGGAAATCCTGTCTATCAACCAAAGCTAAGTATACAGTAGTTTGCCTACAAGTCCAATGAAGTTAAAATATAGCAATGATTTGTATGCATACACTGAATGGCTATTATATTTTATAGAATTGTAGCTTCTGTGCAACTCTTCGGACAAGATATTGCAGATATATCCAAAGAGTTTCCCAGAAACTACAGTCAAAACTATTATGCTTTTAATTGCCAGCAGTAAGTAAATAGCAACTCCTTCTCTATATACATTAATTAAATTCTTAGTCTTTTCTAAAAGTTAGAGTCTGAACTCCGTGTTGTGCGCCAGTCGCACCCTTTCCTGGATTGGGAGGCCCTTCTCTCAGTCACTCATGCCCTGGTCATCTCCCATGGGGCTACCCTTGAAAAGTATTTGGAAGTTGGAGCTGGTGCAGAATGTGGCAGCATGGGCAGCTATGGGCACCTCTAGGACTGTGTGTGTAACACCTCTGCTGTGTCTCACCCGATCTGGCAGAAAGGGTATGTTACAGACCCCATCGCCTAGAGAGTGCTGACTGGCGGGATCCAGGAGGAGAGCCTTTTCTGCCATGGCTCCTGCCCTCTGGAATATCTTGCCCCGTGAGGTGAGATTGGTCCCCACTCTGTTGGCCTTCCAAAAGGGCGTCACAACCTGGCTCTGCCAACCTGGAAGGGGACCCAGTGGGGTTCACAGCACTAGGGGTGGTTGGTAGTTTGAGGATACTCTCTCCACCTTTTTAGTTTGTAGTTTTAACTGTTTAGTTTTAATTTTAACTTTTTGTACTTTTTAACTTGCATATTTTTCTAAGATTTTATAGTTTTTTACTTGTAATGCTGCCTAGTGTCACTTGTACAGTGAAATGGGTGGCGTATATAAATTTGAAAATAAATAAACAAGCAAACAAACAAACTAGGCTGTGGTATGCCATGGATGTAGGAGATTTTATCCAGGATTTCCACATGCTTCGCCAAATGGACTGAAGTTAATATATTATGTCATTATGCGTTGCTTTCCAGATGGTATCATGGAAAACTAGACAGAACAATTGCAGAAGAACGTCTTCGACAGGCAGGAAAACCTGGAAGTTACCTTATTCGAGAGAGTGATCGAAGGCCTGGATCATTTGTGCTTTCATTTCTGAGCAAAACCAATGTTGTTAATCACTTTAGGTGAGTGAAAGATTAATGTTTTTTAAATTGATAACTGTGCTCCTACAAAAATACTTAAAAGTGGGCCTTTGAAGTGTAGCAATTTATGTGTATATGTATATATGTCTGTGGTTATGTTTGAACTTGAGCAGGATAGATTTGTTCTTCCTTACCTGAGTTTTCAAAAGATATTCAGCAATCGCAGCAACAGAGACAGGTAGAAGGCAGAGTAATTGTGGGAAGTCAGTAGAATAGTTAGGAGACAGTTGCTGGGTGATGGGGAGGAGTGGAATGTACTTCAGATATCCTTCTTTCACAAGTTACTTTCAAAACTGATTGCTGAAAAATCCCTTTAGCTGGTGGAGAATTCTAGAGTATGCTCAAATTATATATTCAGTTAATATGGAGTACTGGAAGATTTTGTGATCAGTGTTTCTTTGCAAGTATTGGAATGTACCCTGGAAAATACACCAGTAATTCAAGCAGGCTACAATTATGTTTAACATTATGTTTAATAGGGCACTGGCCGCTTCTACTCTGTCCCTTATACTTATTTTTAAAACCCCTAATTTTTTATTCATTCCATCATAATTCTTCTATTGACAAACTGGGTTGAGAAGATAAAATTGTGGAGTGCATTAAAACCTATTCATTTGTAAAATATTGTGGTAACGTGAACTTGCCTTGGCTAATAGCCGTGCTGTGAACTTTGTAAATATTTGTGAAGTATACAATAAAACACATAGTTACTAGCATCTATGCTTGGTATAATCCCAGGTTTCAAATCAAGCAGGTTAATTTGTAAGTATTAGAAAGAACCAGGCAGGGTTCTTCTGTTGCTTGAAGACTGGCAGCTGCTGAGAGTTTGGCCACATGTCCTACAGCTGTCATTTTTTTTTAAAAAAGCAGCTTTGTTTAATGCAGAACTATGTTCTGGACACAATTCTCAAAACAGTTCTGTCTTTCCAGGATTTGGAAAATAAATTATCATGGATTTGCTTAAAGAAAGAATAAGGTTGACTTTAAAATATTACTCATTAATTGTAATATTCATTTTAATTTATGCTTTTTATCCTTCAGTACCCTTAAAAAAAAACTATTAGTCACCTTGAGGACTCACTTGAGTAGAAAGGCGGGATATAAATCAAATAAATAATTAAGATTCTTATTTGCCATAGGTAACCAGTAATCAGGCTGTTTGGAAGCCTGAAACACCCAAATTATCTTGCAGCTGCAGAATGTAGGTGGAAGATGTAGGATATCTAAAAAATACTGATCTAGTACAGTTCTTATATGCCTCAACTATATCAGATTATTTCAGATAATTCTATTGTTTGAATTGAGTTCTTAGGTTTAAATTTGTGAACTCACATCAAGTTGTGAGGGACGTATAATACTAAAATATTTGTCTGAATTTATGACAGTAAATCTCTACATATTCTGAGGTCACTACCTAGAATTGTGAATGCATTAGTAGTTAGTAATAAATTCAGATTATTAGCATTTTTGAAGAATCTGTGATATTAAAATACTAAGCAACCTTTATGTTTTTAAAGAAAGAAGTACAGGTAGTCCTCATTTACTGATAGTAATTGGGACTGGGAACTCTGTTGCTAAGCAGCGTGGTCATAAGGTGTGACGTCACATGACTGCGCCAACTTACAACGGCAATTCCACCAGTCCCAGTTGCTGTAGTTAGGCAAATTCTGTGTGGTCGCAGTGTCCTACAGTCACATGATCACCATTTGTGACCTTCTGCCAGCTTCCCCTTTGACTTTGCTTGTCGGAAGCTGGCAGTAACCGCAGGGATGCTGTGATGGCTGCAACTATGAGGACCCATCATTAGTCCCCCTCATTCAGCGTCGTCATAACTTCGAACAGTGACTGAATGAATGTACACTAAGCAAGGACTACCTGTAGTTTCTTTTTACATACAGACTTTTTTTAATAGTAAAGGACATTCTACTAATATTGGTTATTATTTTCTCTGATAGGATTATTGCAATGTGTGGCGATTATTACATTGGTGGGCGACGATTTTCTTCACTTTCTGACCTAATAGGGTATTACAGCCATGTATCTTGTTTGCTTAAAGGGGAAAAATTATTGTTTCCTGTAGCACCTCCAGAGGTATGTATTTTTTATAGAAGAATGTGCATTTTTATGTATATTTGCGAGGTGAGCCAGTTTGGTACTGTGTTTAAGGCACCAGGCTGGAAACTAGGAGTTCTTAATCACAAAGTCAGCTGGGTAACCTTAGGCAGTCACTCTCTTTCAGCCCTAGGAAGAAGGCAGTGCCAAACCACTTCCAAAAATCTTGCCAGTAAAACTACAGGGACTAGTCCAGACAGTTGCCAGGAGTCAACACTGATTCAAAGGCACCAAAAAGATAAATAATAATTGGAAATTGCTGTTTCAGAATTCACAGCTCTGTTGCTCTTTTTTTGAGAGGAGGGGGAAATGTCATAGCTATGTATGCCTATGTAGTTTCTTCAAGGGGGCTAACTAGATTGACACAGAAGAATTATAAGTTTTGAAGTTCTCCAGAACTCTTCATCAAAGTCAGTCCCAAAATAGAAGTTGTGATATGGACTGAATGCAGAGTCATTCAGTTTTTAGGGGAAAAGAGACAGTGTAATCGGATACTAACAACACCTGACATTGATTCTGCAATCAGCCAACCATCTGTACCTTGAATGCTAAAAAAACCAACACTATTTTTGGACTTCCTTGCTTTTCTTTTCCTTGTTTTTATAAATAATGCTTGATGAAATGTTCTGGAGAATCCAAAAGCTTGCATACTATTTAGTGTCACTTTGGTCGGGTCTAATAAAGATATAGCCGTAGATTTTGAACAACAACAGTAACAAAAAGATAATAAAATATGACAATAGCTAAATGTAATACTATGTACTTATTTTTATAAAGCACAATAATTTGGCTGTAAGTCTACTATTTGTGCTGACCTATTTAAATTGTACAAAATAAATTCATGCAAACTTTTAACACAAATAATGCCAGTATTTTATATTTGTGTTATAGTAGTCTTAATTCAGAAATATGATTATTGTGTCCCAATCAAAAAAAAAACCCTCAATTGTTTTACTGTTAACTTGAATTATATTTATTTCTGATGCTTCATCTACACTTGGATAAAAATCTTTATCTTTTTATTGGTTTTGAAACCATTTTAGGTTCTGGCCATTTGGAGCTTTATTACTGAAGGAATTGAGAAAAAAGAAAGCTGGCTGTAAAATAGGCAATGGAACTAAATGTGTTGGAGATTTTGTCTTGACTCAGTATTGCTGCATTGTACACCAGTTTTGAAGAATATATTTCTTTTCTTACAGCCAGTAGAGGACCGCAGGAGAGTCCGAGCCATTCTGCCATATACTAAAGTGCCAGAAACTGATGAAATAAGGTATAATTTAGAATGATAAATAATGCATGTATGTTTATGTTTAATATTTGTTAGTCTTTTTGAAGAGTTAAGATGATGCTACACTCTGTTTACTGATTTAAATTAATTGAAAACTGGTTTAATATAATGGCTTTAATAGTTCTTTTGTTTCAGTATAAACCCTACTTGTATGAGATAAAAATAAAGAATATAATAATTACCAAAAGAGTTGATCATTAAATTAATAGTGAAGTCAGTCAATTTTGTTGAAATGTGCATGCAGTTAATGTAGTGTAAGTTTAGATTTAAGAAAAACACAGAAATACTCCAGGTTTCTATTTAAAATACACCTTTTTTAAGCACCATCCACTTCTATATGTAGATGCCCAAGAGTCAATTCCACTGAATTCAAGTATATGTACTTCTTAATAAACAATTGTGGAGTTGCATGTTAGCAATTGTAACAATGCTGAAAGTAGGTATATGTAAAATTTATTTATTTATTTATTTATTTATTTGGCTTGTATGCCGCCCATCTCCCCCAACGGGTGACTCTGGGCAGCTCACAATAAAAAATTCGGGGATTTCAGGAGATTTCTGGAGAACTCAGTAACATTCCATTGCTGCTCCACACCATGTTGTTCTGGAAACAGTGCCAACTCTCTGTGAACACCTCATTCTAGACCCATTGACCACTTCCGCCTTAGAGAACTTACTTTTAAAAACTGCATAACCTTCTCTGAAATGGCCTGGAAGGGAAACAGAACATCTCTATCTGAAAGGTAGAATAGTTTTTAAGAATATTGGCAACCATGTAAATATTTCATTTTTCTACCATATCAAGCACTTGAAGTACAGATGCCATGCTCTCATTTTTGTTGTTAAAAATCCCTACAATTTTCCCAGGAAGAAGTCCATTGCAGCTTGATATGATGGGTTTTGCATGCCTTTATTACTAGGATCAATGATCAAGATTAAAAACGAAACATGAACAACATATAAAATAATCAGGGTGAAATGTGCTCTTCTGCCTTCTTTAAATCCATGGGTCTGGCTTACCTGAAGATAATGCATTAGTGCTGTTGCACAGTGCGTTTCTCCATATCCTGTATTTCAGAATATAAATCTTTCAAATAAATAAATACATAAATAAATAAAGTTACTATAACATACAACACATTTAAAATAAAATAATGTTACAACAAATCATCAAGGTTTCTTACAGGATAACTGGTAGTCTATGATTTGGGGGCAAATTATAAGAATTTCATTTATTTTGCAAAGACAGATCAGAAATTAGGTCAAGTTGGTAAAAGTGTAACTCTGCTTGCTTGAGTGTTGATTTGAATAATTAATAATTTTACCTTAATTACCTGTAGTTTCCTTAAAGGAGACATGTTTATTGTCCACAATGAATTAGAAGATGGATGGATGTGGGTTACAAACTTACGTACAGATGAACAAGGCCTTATTGTAGAAGACTTAGTAGAGGAAGTGGTAAGTAATGTTGTATAAGAAGCATTTATTTATTCAAATAATATTAAATTAACAGAAAACATCCTACTTGCAAGTATATTTGAATTTTTACCCTATCCTTCCTTTTGTTGGGAAATAGAGTCAGAAGGAAGATTAGGTACAGGGATTTTATTTATTTGTTTATTTAATTGTATCCAACTTGTATGCATGTAAATAACTGAGTTTCTGTTTGCTGTGCAAACTTACTGTTTATTATCATTTGAAGGGCAAATGGAAGCTACACTTTGCTGGTTCAGATATAGTAGGTGACTGTTACTAATCAGGTAACTAAGTACCTGGTAAGGGAAAGTATGCTAGCAGAGAACATATTCCCAATGATAATCCATGGATTGACAATGCATATGAGATGCATAGCAGTATAGCAAAAAAAATATTACTATATTTTAGATTGCCTCTGAAATGTTTGTTAAGAAGCAGCAGTGAGGGACAGAAATACTGAAAATTTGGGATTGATTTGTGTGTCCTAAGTGACTGAATTTGAAAGGGAAAAAAAACAGTCTTCAGTAAGGATACTTATCAGTGGCACTTGGAGTATAATTAAAATGAAAGCCTGTGTAAAGAGATTTCCAAAACAAAATTGCTTTTTAAATTTCCTGCATGATAGGAACAAATGCACAGGGCTAGTTTGAGGTCGCAGATTACTATTGCAATATCTTTTAAATAGTGAAATGGAACATTTTTCATTTTAGTTTTTGTAGTTGAGCCAACTGAATGTTGTTCCCTAGCACAGGAGTATTGGCAACATATGTAAGAAACTGTTAATGAATCTTACAAATTTAAGCTATACTTTCAGTCAATAATTGTTTCCAGAAGATAAGGGCAAGATTATCTCAGGTGAGAATATTTCCTGGGGCAGATGTAAAAATATTTAGATATTTTTAAGTATCATAGACTATAATCCTTTATAAACTTTACTTGCAGAAAGCTTTATTGTCTACAGTACCATTTAATTCTGAATAAACATAAATAGATTCTCTTAATTTCAGAACAACCTAATGTTTAAAGTTTTAAAATTACACTAATTATTATTATTTTTTTCTAAAGAGAACAGAATGCTTTAGCATGGGTCACTTAAATCATTTTGTTTTCATACTTTTTGTATCATATTTTCCTAAGGGAAGAGAGGAAGATCCACATGAAGGCAAAATGTAAGTATAAAATTATTATATATAAGTATCTAAGTATATGTTCTCTTAGAATGCTGATTCTTGATTTTTTATATGCCAGAGGCATAATCCCAGGAAAAAAAAGATTGTATGCCTGGATGCATATTGATCCTAATTATTAATAGTTATGCAATACAAATAAAGCAAGATACTGAGACTGAGCACTGAATTAGTGCTATTTTAAGGTGCATAGTGAGAAACCTTTTAGGACTCTTGAAAAAAAACTATTCTCCAGTTTTGACTTATAAGTCATTTCTGAATTGCTTTGTCCAGTATTAGTCACAATATTTTAGCACTGAGAGGATTAATTAGTACAATCGAGAAATTCAGATGCTTGAACAACAAGTTATAGGATGAAAGGAATGAAGTATATTCATCTGGATAAAGGAACAACAATGAAAATAAGGCTGGCTTTGAAATGTTTTGTAAATGTTTAATTTTAATTTAATTTCCATATTTAGAGGCCGCCCAACTCCTTGATGACTTTGGGCAACTTACAAATAAAAAAGAAAAACAACATTTCAAGATACAAGTAAAAAAGAACCCTAGCTGACTGGAAAACAATACACAGGCCACTCAGCATAAATAAATGTAGCAAAAAGGGGCCACTCAAACCACCCCATCCAAAGGTCTGGGAGAACAACCAGGTTTTTAACAGTTTCCTAAATGGAGGGAATTGCAAGAATCTCTAGGGGGACATGTTTCCAGAGGGCAGGAGCTGCAACAGATAAAGCCTGCTTCTTGGGTTCCACAAGATAACACCATTTAATCAAGGGGATCCAGAGTAGACCCACTCTTTTTGATTGTACAGGACAAGCAGAAACAATTGGAGATAGGCAGTCCCTCAGATAGCCAGGCTCTGTACTATGAAGGGTTTTAAAGGTGATAAGAAGGACCTTGAATTGCACTTGGAAACCAATTGACAATCAGTGCAGTTTGCACAACAGTGAGGTCATGTAGGCATAACATGATGCTCCCAACATTCCCCACCACATTCTGGACCAACTTCGAGATGGTCTTTTCATGATATAGACCAAGTTGCTGATTTATATTTGATTTGGGAGAGAATAACAATTTTAAAATTGTTATTTACCAGATCTTGTTGACATTTAATCCAACTGATATAAAAGAACCTGAGTATTTTTTAATGTTACATTTTTGGGTTTTTATAAATGCATTTTGAGGATGAGATGGCTAGATAGCATCACTGAAGCAATGAGCATGAAATTGAGCAAACCCAGGGAGGCAGTGAAAGATAGGAAGGCCTGGCGCAATATGGTTCATGGGGTCACGAAGAGTCGGACACGACTTAACGACTAAACAACAACATAAATGCATTTTGATCTCAAAAATAGGGTCATTCTTCTGTCATTTATAGATGTATGTTTCCTAAAGCAAACCAAAGAACTTGCTACTAATATTTCCTGGATTTTTTTGTATTCTTTAAGATGGTTCCATGGAAAGATTTCAAAACAAGAGGCTTATAGTTTGCTGATGACAGGTACTTGCGAATTTTAATTAATGGAATATCTGTTAATATGAAAAGTATGGTAGGACTACATGATACTTTGGCTCTATCTCCAAATGTTGGAGCATGGAAGTCAGAATGTAACATCTGTCTGCAACACCTTAGAGCAGTTGTATCCTTTTCTGGGATCTCCACAAACTGGAAAAGGCAGTGGCACAACCTCAGGACATGACACAGCTGCAGACTTGTGTAGTGTTCACGTTCCTCATGAGCCAAATTTTTTTTGGAAATTGAGTCCAAAGCATTGCACAGTCCTAAATGTATGCATGACTTTCCTTTTTTTAAAAAAAAATAGTTAAACCTATTTTAGGGCTTATAATACATTATTCATGTGTTTCAAAATGGCAAGGAAACAAATTGCCAGTTTTCCACAATTTTAGAACTACAATTCATTGGAGTAGCCAGAAGGGAGTATGGGTACTGCAACATAGTTTGCAAAGGAGCAATTGAGGGAGTGCATATGGCTCTGGGACTGCAGTTTCTCATATCTAAGCTAAAATTCAAAAATTATTCATTGTAGTATTTGCTTAAATTGTCTACTATAAAAATATGTTCTTTCAGCAAATGTTCTGTTCTTGAATTAGAGAATACTTCAGGATGTAGAGGGATTTATTTACAAAGCAAGATATATCATATGGGCTTGACTGTTTTTTTTTAAGGAATTACCAGCTCCTTTATCATTGCTTAATGAATAAGAATACCCTAAGAAAAAACAATAGTCTTTTTGCAACTGATTGAATTTTTCTCTGCTGCACGCTAAATTCCGGACTAATGAAATACTATAAAGCTGTTAGATTTATTGATGTAGATCTGTACCTTTTTTCCTCCTTCTTTATAATTAGTTGGTCAAGTATCAAGTTTTCTTGTGAGACCTTCTGATAACACACCTGGGGATTACTCTCTCTACTTTCGAACCAGTGAAAATATACAGCGTTTCAAAATATGCCCAACACCAAATAATCAGTTTATGATGGGGGGCAGATATTATAACAGGTATGTTGCAAACATATTCTACAACTTGTGGTATGTGTTCTGTTAATTGCTGTTAATGGTATATATTGAATTCTATCAGGGTTTGTTTGGTGGGTTTTGGTGGCTTTGTGGGGTTTGTTTTTTGGGGGGGGATGGGGATATTATAAGTACCAAAACATTTATGATTCAAAAGATGTAGAATTTAAAATGTGTATAATATATAAATTGAAATTGTGTACATGTATTAAAATGAGTAAGAATATCTGTCCATTCTCAGATCTTAACAAATAAAAAGGCTTGGCCATTGGGGCATAAGAGCAGATTGTGCTATATTTCTTTTAAAAGCATCATTGCTTCATCACTAGACACTGAACTTAATTTGCACATGAGAGAAAATTTAGGACGTAAAACTGCCCCTATACTAAGTGCCTTTCATTCTTATTTTTCAAGTTCTTAAAAGTATGTTAATCTAGACTGTGTTTGAATAACTTTTAGTAGTGCTAAGTTTAGTTCTCCCTTCCAAAGAAGATTTGCCCTAACCCAGATGATGGGACTTGGATATGCCAAACATGAACCAGGGAATTGATATTCATCCCAACCGAGAATTTCTCTCGCTTCCAGCTTGGCTTCTGAGTGGTTAGAAATCCTGCAGCTGGTGTGACTGAGAAAGTATCAAGTTCTCCTAGCTGAGAAGGTCATTGGACTGTCATAGAACTTCAAGTGGAAGATGTTATGAGGCTAAACAGTTGGATCCTTTTGCATATCCCACATACAAGCTACTTGAGTATCTTCTTCATTAAATCTGTCTGGCTTCCAGACATCCTCATTGAAAATCGAGCTAGCGGCAGAGTCAGCCTTTTTGAAGGTAAACTATCTTTTGCCCATTGTCTAGTTGTCTAGTTCTTAAGGGTATGGCAGTAGAAGCCTCCCATTTGAAAACTTTGACATGTATGAAACAGGAATCCACAGTCCTGAATTAAGCAATAAAAATCCCATTTCCACAGGATCTGATTTCTGTAACTTGACAATGAAGGAAAACTAAAATGTTTTAGAAAACATTCTCATCTGAAGCCATCTTGAATTATACTGTAGAACACTGTATATTCTACTTTTTTCAAATATGCAGCTATTCTTAGTGGTTGTTACAATAGTTCAACCTTAAGTTTGTTTTTCCATCTTCATTGTTTAGATACTGAAACCGCCGTCTGATTTAATCTATGGTACACTGTGTGAGTGGAAATGTACTTATGCTTATATACAGCATCCTGCTGGATCTCACCAACTGTTTCCAACTGCAGCAGCTCTCTATGCTTTTTCCTGCTCTGATCCTGAGAAACATAGAAAGCTGCAAAAGGAATAGAAAAAGCCCATTACATAAGTCAAGGTTCTCTGAACCCAACCCATTATTTTTACATCAACTTCCCCAAAAGACATACTCGTGCTAATTAGCTATGGGTTGGGGGGGGTTACTGTGTATATTATTAAAATTAATATCTTTAAACTGCAGGTATTGTCCATGGTAAGGTTTCATTCATAAAAGGTTTTTAATTTTTCTTGTCGCACATTATGGTTTCATTATTGGACAGTTCTACATATACATGTGTGCGTGAGAAAGAGAGAGAGACAGAGAGAGAAAGAGAACATTATGAAACTTTCAAATGAAAATACTTTTTATAGAAATACAAAACAGTTGATATGTCTGAGTGTTAAAGCTGTAAGGGATGCTTTTTGAAGTAGTATTTAACACTTCTGAATCCAGCACTCAAATTATCAAAGCAGTAGATCCTCTTGGAGGTTCAGTATGAGCAACTTGAAGGCCTCCCCGCACAATCTAAGCATGCACAGATCTAAGCTTCATTGGAAGTCTAATAAAAATATAAGCATAAAATCTTATATAAAATCTTTATTAGCATAAAAAACTGAATATTTGAAATAATAACAGTATTTGACATATTTTATGGGAAAATGTTTTATTAAAACTATAACTGTATAGTTGCTGATAAGGATCCATAAGGTCTCTGAATTCTACCATTGGTTTTATGTACTTAGCATATTTAAATTCAGTTTTTCTTTTGTACTGATGTCATTGCAAGTTTATAATTGAGAATGCCAAAAAGAAGAAAAATGCTGTATTGATATTGTCTGTGCACAATGATTTTATTCAAGTGCATTTCAATAAGCATGATATACAGACTTGTAAATGATGTGGACTGCAAGATTTTTTCCCATAACTCTTTGAATATTGGCCTTCAAATGCAATTTTACCCTGCCTCTCTATTATAATTGTTCTGGAGTATATAGTATGAGAATTTAGTAGGTCAATTGGCAGTGGCACACTTTTGAGTATGTCTTACGTAATTCTTTATTATATCTTATTTCAGTTGCTCTGTACAGATGATAAATTTCTGTTAATGTTTGGCTGTGTTTGCACAGTGCTGCCTACATCAGGTAACAGCACCTACTCAATCTCTGCTGATCTTGAAAAGCTAAATAGTCAGACCTGGTTAGCACTCGCCTGAATGACCGCCAGGACATCTAGGCTTTATAGGCTAGACTAAGAAATCAGAAAAGAAGGGCAGTAGTAAACCAACTGCTTCCAATTTTTCCTAAAAACATGCTTATGTGGTTAACAGGAGACAAATTCAGCTCAAAGGAGTCTTAACCTAAAAATATTCAGTATTTTGCCAGATTTAATTATTTTGTCCCAATGTTTATTAATGTGTATTGCTTTAATTGCTATGTTTTTTCCAGACAGGTTGTTGAATACAAAAACTGTGCACTATGCATTTCCATTAGGAATAGGAAGGGATATGCAAAATGTTCCATTCACAAACTGTTACATGCACAGAATAGCTTTTTTTCTGACAACCCAAACCTGAACTGAAATGTACATTTGTGATGTAAAACACGGACCAAAATGGAGTTATTGTAGGCTCGTGGGGAGTGGGGTAGGAGAAGAGTAGGGAAAGTAACTGGTGTTGGTATCTAGCAGCTCCCAGAGCCTTTTGCTGATCGCTGTCTTTCTTTTCCTAGCCTTTTGATTTGAGCAGGACTAATTGGCTGGATGTACGCTTCTTAATTCCCCACAATACTATGTCAACCTGATATTTAAAAAATTCCAGTCAGACTTCTTTGCAGCTGCCTGCTATCACTCTGAGGAAAACACTAGGATATAGGGAAGAGGGGCATAAGACAACATTTTACAGATGACCTCCTCAAATATAGAACAGCCCCTGCAGAAAAATTCTACTTCCCTCTCCCTGGCCCTCTTCACTGGTAGATATAAGAGAGCATTTTGGTAAATATCAGATTTCATATAGTGGATGTGTTGGTTTTATTGGGCTAAGTCTCTAAAAATATGGAAAGCAGTTTTTTGGTGTAAAACTTGATATATAATGAATCCTTTAAGTATATGAACAATACACTTTTGAAAATGTAACTTAAGGTATACATTTAACCATTGATTTTATGTGCCTCCATTGCTATGTGCTTAGCATATTTAAATTCAGTTTTTCTTTTGTGCTGATGTCATTGCATGTTTACATTATAACTGAGAATGCCAAAAAGAAGACTACTGTGTTGATATTGTCTATGCACAATGATTTTATTCAAGTGCATTTCAGTAAGCATGATGTACAGACTTGTAAATGATGTGGACTGTAAGATTTTTTCCATAACTGTTTGAATATTGGCCTTCAAATGCAATTTTACCCTGCCTCTCTATTATAATTACACTGCAAACTTTGCAGTGTAAATACGATTAAGATTGGATGTAATATTTCTGTTTTCCATTTTAGAGGAAAACCCCTCTCAAGCCAGTTCATAAAAATAAGAATAGATAAATAATAAACCAACAGCTAATAAAAGCAGCACTTAAAATATCCCTCAACCCCTACTAAAATCAGACATTTCAAAGCAATATACTCAGATAATAAAATGGAGAAAGAAATTGTATTTATGCTTGAGTACCTGTACTTTTAAAAATGATGAAACCAGATAATGTCAGATACAAAACCGTTCCATAGGGAAGTGGGAATACAGTAGAAAACATACTGTCCCTGGTGTGAGCCCGCTTACCTCTTCTCAAAGGAGAACAGTAAGAGACATGCTTCTGTTCCTGATCTTAATGTATAGAGAAGCTGCTACAGGTGAAGACTGTATATAACTTGGTCCCAAACCATTTGTTTTCATATTGTGTGGCTTATAACTTTTTTCTTATATTTTAGACTATGCTTTATATTAAAGAGTTTCAGTATTATTTGTATGGTACTAAATACTGAATACATTAAAAAACATAAATTCACTAGATTTTTTTTTTTTGCAAAATTTAAAATGTGGTTTACTTTTCAATCCAAAAATGCATATACCTATAAATAAATTGCATTATGTGTTATTAAATATAATTGTAACTTGTAGAAAGATACAGTTGCATGCAAAAGATTTTACCTTTCAGTGAATCCCTAAGTGAACAGAAGCTGACACAACCTCTATATGGTACAGTGTTAAATACAACTGTAACGAACTGCCACTTGTTGATCTTAAAACCAGTAACTCTCCTTGCAACCAATATTGATTCAAAAGAAAGTTCATTTATTAAGAATAAGTGTACAGATCCAAAGCATTGCTGAGACTGAATAAAAGCGCGCCAAAAACTGCGTTTCTTTCTTTTCCCCCCCTTTCTTCGCCCTTAGTTCTTGTCTTCTGATTCCCTTGCTGGCATGGCCTTGAACATTCCAAGGCTTGTGATAAGAAACCATCTGCATCAAACGGTCTCTCCTTCCTACTCCCCCTCCCCTTTTCCAATGGCAGAACCGCAGCATGTAGAAAAAATCATCTTTTTTTAAACTAGCCATATAATAATCTACTATAAAATCTTGCGAGGATTCTGACATACTGCCCCTCCACAGAAAAGGATGTCAGTCAGATGATTCCTCTTCTTCACTCTAAAATGAAAAGCAAAGATACACATAATACAATAACCAATCTAATTGTTAAGGCTTTGTAGGATAAGCATCATAAAATTTTTTAACTAAACGTGGGGCCTTTACATGTTTCTTGTCAACCCATTCAGCCATTGACTTGGGAAAATGTTTCCACTGAATTAAAAATTGAACCCCCCCCCTGTGCTTTCTGCTGTCCAGTATTTCTTTAACTTCAAAATGTTGTTCTCCTTCAACCATCAATGGTTTAGGAGGTACTGGAGAGGGATGCCACTGAGAAGACTCCTTATATGGTTTAAGCAGGTCGCAGTGGAATACTGGATGGATTTTTTTAAAGGTGGCAGGCATCTGTAATCGTAGTGAAACTGGATTAATTACTTTATCGATGACAAAAGGCCCTATGAATCTTGGAGCGAGCTTTCTGGAAGGTTGTAATGATTTAAGATGTTTAGTAGATAAAAGAACCTTATCTCCTACTTTCCAGTCTTTTTCTGGTGTTCTCTTAGCATCTGCAAATTTCTTGTATGTAGCTCTGGCCTCCTGCAACGAGGCAGCAATCTGAGGCCACACTTGTGTCATCTGCTGGATCCACTCATCAACCGAAGCGACTTGAGTGGTCTGCTTAGGCAGTTCTGGGATGGGTACAAAGTCTTGTCCTGTAGCTATTTTAAAAGGGGTGAGACCAGTGCTTTGGTGCACTGCATTATTATAAGCTACTTCAGCGAATGGTAACAGTTCATCCCAATTGTCTTGTTGGTAGTTAATGAAACATCTCAAATATTGTTCCAATACTGAGTTCAGACGTTCACATGATCCCGCTGTCTGGGGGTGGTAACCCGAACTCAAGCCTTGCGATGCCCCCAGTAGTTTTAGGAACGCTCTCCAGAATTTGGCAGTAAACTGGACCCCGCGATCCGAAATTATCCGTTCTGGGACCCCATGAGCTCGGTAGACATGTTGTATGAATAATTTAGCCAATTTGGGTGCTGATGGAATGGCTTGGCATGCCACAAAATGTGCTTGTTTGGAAAAAAGGTCTGTAACTACCCAAATAACAGTCTTTTTGTTGCTTTCAGGCAGGTCTACAATAAAATCCATGCTTATTTGCTTCCAAGGAGCTACAGGGTTTGCTACTGTCTGTAGAAGCCCCATTGGTTTGCCCCCTCTCTTTTTGGCCATAGCACACGTGCAAGCTTTATTGTCAAGAAATTATTTGCTTCGTACATGATATGGACCCCATCTGCCCTTCCAACTTCCCCAAGCGATCTTTCAACGAAGGAGCCCGTCCTTTCGTCCCCGTTGCTTTCATCCCCGTCCGGTCTGGGCGTGATGATTGCACCGGCTCCCCCTGGGTTATCACCTTTACTTCCAATGGAGGAGGGACTTTTCTTTCTTCTTCTTCCTCAATAACATCATCAGCCATCCCGTTGCTCGGTTGGTCCCGGTTAACGTGAGGCTTGTGACTCCCCTCAGGGTAATGTCCCTGGTAGAAGTCTGTACAGTGAGTCTCAGCAAAATGTAACGAACTGCCACTTGTTGATCTTAAAACCAGTAACTCTCCTTGCAACCAATATTGATTCAAAAGAAAGTTCATTTATTAAGAATAAGTGTACAGATCCAAAGCATTGCTGAGACTGAATAAAAGCGCGCCAAAAACTGCTTTTCTTTCTTTTCCCCCCCTTTCTTCGCCCTTAGTTCTTGTCTTCTGATTCCCTTGCTGGCATGGCCTTGAACATTCCAAGGCTTGTGATAAGAAACCATCTGCATCAAACGGTCTCTCCTTCCTACTCCCCCTCCCCTTTTCCAATGGCAGAACCGCAGCATGTAGAAAAAATCATCTTTTTTTAAACTAGCCATATAATAATCTACTATAAAATCTTGCGAGGATTCTGACAACAACATTGTTCTGCAAATTTGAACAGGTTCTACATACTTGTTTATGTTCAGTTGTTCAAAATAAGAATAAAAGTAGTAAATATGGTAGATGGAGAAATTTGGACACCAAGTTAATTCAGTGCTACTTTCTTTTTACTGTAAAGTTTTTGCTGAGCCCCCCCCCCCCCCAAGTGGTTGACACAGTAAGTCTGTGTCACGACTTTGTGGTAGTTCTACCGATGAACAAATATTCTGATCTTTCTAACTTCTCAGAAAGTGATTGTTGTTCTACAGCCATAGTCTTCTCTAAGCAACTATCTGAGCATTTTAAAATGAAAGTAATTCATTCTTACAAAGCTTTTAAAAAAATCTATAAACACTTCCAGCTAGCAACTTCAATGGTGAGAAGAGTTAACAAATGGAAGTCACATGGAACTGTTGAAGTAAAGACATCATCTGAAACACCAAGAAAAATTTCTTCTGGGATTGCCTGAAAACAGCTCTGATCTGCAAAATAGAAGGCACAGATCACAAATAATGTTCTGAAAAATTTAGCTGACACTGGAGTAGTTGTCCCAGTACAGTGTTGCTTATGCAGTAGTGATCTTTATGGGAGAGTTGTCTGAAGGAAATGTTTTCATCCTCATCACAAAATACATTATCTAAAGTATACAAAACAAAACATTGATAAGTCTGGAACATTTTGGAACAAAGTGCTTTGAAATGATAGAACAAAATTGAACTTTTCAGCCACAACTACGTGAGATTTTTTGTAGGAGAAAAAGGATGAAGCATTTAAAGAAAAGGAGTGACTGTATTATTCTTTGGAGCTGTGGAGCAGCCAGTCTTACAATAAATATTGTGCATGTGGGAAGAAGAACGGATTCAACTAAATATCAACAGCTAAGTACCACAGTCAGTGATGAAGTTGAAAAGAAATTGGGTATTTCAGAAAGACAACCTTTCTGAAATGACACCTCCAAATTAACTATGAAGGAAATAAATAAAGTCAGGTCTTCAGATTTGAATGGTAATGAAAATATGTCAGGAGATCTCAAACATAAAAATATTTTTGAACTAAAAGACTTCTTTAAGGAAGAGTGGGAAAACATTCCAAAAGAGGGAATACAAAGTCTTAGCTAAATATAGGAAATCTTTGGAAGGTGTTGTTATTGCCAAGAGAAGGATTACAAATTGCTAACTGGAAAAAAGTCCAAACTTTTACACCTGCCATATTCAGTGTTTTCTTATTTTGAATCTGTAAACAGCTGCACATAAATAGTAAGAATACATTCAAATTTTCAGAAAGATGTTATGATGTGTTTAATTTTATCCTTTGTAGAGGTTGTGTCAACTTCTGTTCACTTAGGGATTTATTAAAACATACAATTTGACCAGAAATGCCTAAACTTTTGCACCCAACTATATTTTACAGTGATTCTATTTCAATTTTATAAAATTGCATTAATTTCTTCAGAGACTCCTGTTTTGTTTTGTTTTTAACAGTATTGCAGACATCATAGATCACTACAGAAAAGAACAGATTGTGGAAGGCTATTATCTTAAAGATCCTGTTCCAATGCAGGTGAGTCAGTACATTAAAATTTAATTTAATTGTAATTACAGGTTCCAGTATTTGCCAAGGAAAAAAAAAAGATAATGCCATAAGGGATAGATAGGTCATTATTTTTTATCATTTATTCTTGAGGAGGTATATTTGGCCTTGTTATTTAGTTTTAGAGAGAGTCATAATTGATGTTAATGTTAGTAGTGAGAAAATTGCTTTTTGATCCAAAAAACTTATTCTATTTCGTGGGTCACTTAAATACTTACCATGTATAACTTTATTTTTATTTAATCATCCTTTGTTTTATTATCATCGTATTGTTTTATTGTCATGCATCAGAATGTGACTCATAATAAAATCCTCAACAACAAATATAAAAAGCAAAACATTAATCATCACACTCTTTATTAATGTGTTTACTGTTATACATGGGAAAAAAAATAAAGCTCAAGGAGATCGCCTGGTTTGCAGAACTATGAAATGACAACAAACCAAAATTAAGCAAACCCACCAAAATAGGCCGGGAAACACACAGTGGATAGCTGTGGATAACACAAGGTGAATACAGAACACCTAATGATAATTGGAAGGAATGGAAAGATGGTTAGGAGAAGGGAGTATGAAAGGTAGCAGCTTGTTGCTGATCCTACTTGTAAAACTAAATAATAAAAGTAGAGTAAGTGAAATTTTAAAACTATTTGTTTTAAATTTTCTAAACGTTAAGAAAAACATTTCTAAATGTTAAAAACATTTCTAAAAGGTTAAGAAAAAAACTCTTCATCTGATTCTTACTGTTCATTCTGTTGTTAATTTGGTCTCATTCTCATTTAATCCATGGGAAAATGGATTAAAAATACATACAGGAAGGGAAGGAGAGGAGGAGGTATAGAAATTGCTGACAGAAGTTATACCAGGAATTTAAGATATCATACTTAGTGTCTTGCAGCTTCATAAACTAATCAGTAGGCTATAATATTATAGAATTCTGGTGTTTCAGATTGGAAAACTAACATATGTTTTTTCCTCTTAGCATCAAGGGCAAGTGCTTAACGATGTTGTAGATGGAAAAGAAATTTACAATACAATTCGGCGAAAAACTAAAGATGCATTCTATAAAAATATTGTTAAAAAAGGATACCTTCTGAAAAAAAGTAAGTATGAGTCACAGTTTTTGGGTTAAGAATGGCTGTGAATATCTGGCAATTCAATAAGTTTTGCTTCACTTCTGGCAAGTACTTCCACTGACAATGACCAGAATCTTGTAATTGTTCATACATATTGCCTAGTAAATACGTAATGTAATCCTATGTGCTTATGCTCAGTCTGTATGCTGTATATAGATTGTAACTGCATATTACTGTGTTTTTAGTTTATATTTATATATTAATATTCTTCTGTAATCGCATAACTCTTCTGCTTACAGATGTATAGAACTTGAACCTTTACAAATTAGAGTTGTCGTTTAAAAAATAGGAAAAGCTCCAGGAAGATATTAAATAATAAATTCATATTTTATTTATTTATTTATATATCAAATTTATCACCACCCATCTCGTTGAAAAGCGACTCTGGGCAATTTACAGAGGAGACTCTGTAATCACTGGAAGATCTTCCATGTAAAAATTTGAGATTGGCTAAATGTTTATGTAACATTCCTAAATTGTTAAAGATCCATTTAGATTTAGATTTAGATTTAGATTTAGATTTAGATTTAGATTTAGATTTAGATTTAGATTTAGATTTATTTATTTATTTTTGGTAACTTAAACAAATGAGGGTGGGATTGACAAAGATACATTTTACAAGTCAGATTGTCAGGGATTTGATGGAAGGAAGTCCCTTTATCCTGCCTTTTGTTTACAGGTAAAGGAAAGCGGTGGAAGAACTTGTACTTTATTTTAGAGGGAAATGATGCTCAACTTATTTATTTTGAAAGTGAAAAGCGAGCCACTAAACCCAAAGGATTGATAGATCTTAGTGTATGTTCTGTCTATGGTGTACATGATAGTCTGTTTGGCAGGTAAGATATTGTATTCATTTTTGATAATCACCATTTTGAAATGTTTTAGGGATACTTTCATTGATAATGAGACAAATAGAAAGACACAGCTCTGGCAATATCTGATTGGGAACTTAAAGTTAGAGAATACACAGCAATGGCAAAACTAATAGTATATATACACAATAAAAGTTTAAATTTAAGCAAGAATGGTTGCCGTACATACAATATATTACGCAGGATGGCAAACAGTTTAGCTTCTAAGGGGGCCTAAATGTCTACAAATATTGCAAATTAGCAGATGTACAAAAAGGGGAAAGTCAGAAACCTCTCTTTTTCTATTTTTTGGTATTTTAATGCTTGTTAAATTTACTCCATCTATTTTTTTCCTTTCATTAAGAGTGTGTGTGTGTGTGTGTGTGTGTAAACAATACAATGGAAATTTTAATATTAAGTAATTAGCTTAAGACCAAAACCTTTATTATATAACAAATTGAAGTGAGTTGCAGGGGTTTTTTTTTTACTGTTATGCTCACCTTTGAATGAAAAAGCAAAATATTTTTAATACTTGTTATGTTGATACCCTAAATTGTAATTAATATTGATAGAATATCTTATTTTGTTTCTCTTCTCTATTTTCAATATTCTAACTTCAATAAAGTGTACAACTCTTGAAAACAAAAAGGCTACTTACTCTGGCTCTTGAGCGACAGAAAACATATTTTTATTTAGTTAACAACACTTTTTTAAAGTATTGTTAACTAAATAAAGATAATGAGGCAAATATATTTTCTGTTGCTCAAGAGCCAGAGTAAGCCTTTTTGTTTTCAAAAGTTGTACATGTCATTGATTTTTAAATCTTACAAGGACCAGAAAATAAGTGTTACTGAAAGGAAAATGACCCATTTTTTATTTATGTTTGTGCTTTTTTAGTGGGAGAGAGGCCAAGTCAGCATAAGAACATTAAAACTAACAGATGCTTTAACATGCCATTTAATGATTTATTTTGTTTAATAGTTCATAATTTGCCAACATGGAGATTGCATATGGCCTCTGGATTGCCCATTTCTATTTCAGGGTATAGGATTTGAGTAATTAAAGTAAGAATTTTGAGTAATTTTAAGGAGAGGATATTAAAATGTGTATCACATGAAACAGACTTTCTAGGAGTTGCTGGAACAGAGACCAGTATCCCAAAAAATCTATGACAGATTTTACATACAACACAAGTATTATACATGGATGGTATTTGTTATACTTTAGAAAAGCTAAGAAAAATGATTTGCATTAAATTGTTGGATTAAAATCCTGCTGTGTATTTTTTATAAAATTCAGTTGAAATATTTGATTATCTTAAAATTATGTTTTTCTTCTTTCTTTTAAAATTGTTTTTTAAGTTTCTTAGTTCCTGAACATAAACATACCAACATCAAGCCTGATATCAGGTGCATTTTGATTTTCCAGAAAGCAAACTAGTGTGACATGCCATTTTAGATTGGGGAAGACTAATACAAATTAAAACTGACCATTCAGAATTCAGTCTACAAATAATACAGTTTTTTGAGTCAATGTTAACTTATCCTTAAAAGTGCATTCAGAAGAGATTGTGCATATAAATTATCCATTAAAAATACAGGTATATTGGGAAAATAAAGAGGGTATTTAATGTGTTGCATCAAGAGTGTAATAATGGTAAACATATATGAGAGTGAAAAGCACTGCATGTCCCAAGAGTGGCACCAACATTCTGTTAATAGAATTCTGTTTTTGTTTGTTTGTTTGTTTTTCCTTTAAATAGGCCAAACTGTTTTCAGATAGTAGTTCAGCACTTTAGTGAAGAACATTACATCTTTTACTTTGCAGGAGAAACTCCAGAACAAGCACAGGTAAGTTTTCAAAAAACTTATTGAAGTAATAAGATTAAGATAGCAGTATGTGACATTTTTTAATGTACTGTGGTAAAAATCATTAGACTATATTGTAATAATACACGTGATACAGTGATTTGTGACTTATAATTTTTTTCAATTTAGTGTGTGTGTGTGTGTGCGCGCGCAAAAAAGGACTTTTTCCTTGTAATGAGATTGACATCGTTTAGAGAAGCAGTTTATTAAAAAGGGGAAAGGGTACAGTAGTCATGACTTAAGAAATCGGTTTATGAGTGAACAAGAGCAGATACTTACAGAAACAGAGCAGTCAGAAAGAAGTGTCTTCAGTTGCCTTCATACTTTCCCTTCTTGTAATTAAATGATTAATTATTAAAACTCTGTTTTTCTGTATTAGGAGAAATAAAAAAGAGAACTGTTATAACAAATTAAACCTAACTAAAACACTTAGTTATTTGTTAAAAGATTAAACATAAGTGCAATTTTGTCTGTAATCCTGTACCCATCTATGGACATATAAAGGATTGCACTGTATAGGTGGAAATTGTTGATCTGAGATACTTTTACTTGCAGGACTGGATGAAAGTTTTGCAAACATTTTGCAATTTACGAAAAACAAGTTCAGGAACATCTAATAAGCGCCTGCGTCAGGTAATGTATTTTCGCTGACATTGAAATGTTCTTGGTCAAAGTAATCTATTACTTGTATAAAGTAAAGAAGGTTGTAACATTTTTTTCTCAGAATAATCAGAGAGACTTCTTTAAATGTATTTTAAGCAATCTAAAGATTAAAATAAAGTAGGAAATTAGACGGAGCTAACAATTTTAATACATACAATTACTGCGTTGATATTTAATAATGAAGATAAAGCCAATATGAAAGTCACGAACTAACCTACTAACCAAATTCTAAGAAAAAGCAGTTATATAAGTAATTATGATGCTACTTGGCATTTTTCTTGAAGCAACATTTAAATATCTATATTATAATACAAACAGAAGTAGTAAACTGACAGTGATATACAGGTGAAACTCGAAAAATTAAAATATCGTGCAAATGTTCATTTATGTCAGTATGACAACTCAAAAGGTGAAACCAATATATGAGATAGATGCATTACATGCAAAGCGAGATATGTCAAGCCTTACTTTGGTATAATTGTGATGATTATGGCATACAGCTTATGAAAACCCCAAATTCACAATCTCAGAAAATTAGAATAGTGTGAAAAGGTTCAATATTCTAGGCTCAAAGTGTCCCATTCTAATCAGCTAATGAATCCATAACACCTGCAAAGGGTTCCTGAGCCTTTAAGTGGTCTCTCAGGCTGGTTCAGTAGGAATCACAAGCATGGGAAAGACTGCTGACCTGACAGTTGTGCAGAAAACCATCATTGACACCCTCCATAAGGAGGGAAAGCCCCAAAAGGTAATTGCAAAAGAAGTTGGATGTTCCCAAAGTGCTGTATCAAAGCACATCAATAGAAGGTTATGTGGAAGGGAAAGTTGTGGTAGAAAAAGGTGGACAAGCAGCAGGGATGACCGCAGCCTGAAGAGGATTGTCAGGAAAAGGCCATTCCAAAGTGTTGGGGACTTTCACAAGGAGTGGACTGAGGCTGGAGTTAGTGCATCAAGAGCCACCACACACAGACGGATCCTGGACATGGGCTTCAAATGTCGTATTCCTCTTGTCAAGCCGCTCCTGAACAACAAACAACGTCAGAAGCGTCTTACCTGGGCTACAGAAAAAAAGAACTGGTCTGTTGCCCAGTGGTCCAAAGTCCTCTTTTCTGATGAGAGCAACTTTTGCATCTCATTTGGGAACCAAGGACCCAGAGTCTGGAGGAAGAATGGAGAGGCACACAATGCACGATGCTTGAAGTCCAGTGTGAAGTTTCCACAGTCTGTGTTGATTTGGGGAGCTATGTCATCTGCTGGTGTTGGTCCACTGTGCTTCATTAAGTCCAGGGTCAACGCAGCCATCTACCAGGAGATTTTGGAGCACTTCATGCTTCCTTCCGCAGACGAGCTTTATGGGGATGCTGACTTCATTTTCCAGCAGGACTTGGCACCTGCCCACACTGCCAAAAGTACCAAAACCTGGTTCAATGGCCATGGGATTACCGTGCTTGATTGGCCAGCAAACTCGCCTGACCTGAACCCCATAGAGTATCTATGGGGCATTGCCAAGAGAAAGATGAAGGACATGAGACGGAACAATGCAGCGGAGCTGAAGGCCGCTATTGAAGCATCCTGGTCTTCCATAACACCTCAGCAGTGCCACAGGCTGATAGCATCCATGCCACGCCACATTGCGGCAGTCATTGCTGCAAAAGGGGCCCAAACCAAGTACTGAGTACATATGCATGCTTATACTTTGCAGAGGTCCGATATTGTTCTATTTCCCATCCTTGTGTTATTGATGTCATGTAATATTCTAATTTTCTGAGATTGTGAATTTGGGGTTTTCATAAGCTGTACGCCATAATCATCACAATTATACCGAAGTAAGGCTTGACATATCTCGCTTTGCATGTAATGCGTCTATCTCATACATTGGTTTCACCTTTTGAGTTGCCATACTGACATAAATGAACATTTGCACGATATTCTAATTTTTCAAGTTTCACCTGTAGTTCATTTCATTGTTTAACAAAACATTGCACTAATTAGATTGATTCTTACTTTAAAAGACAAAATCTTCATTGTTAATTACTAAGTTATTCATGGTACCTAGAGTCCGAGTCACTACCATCTTAGTGGGAATTAAGGCTTTAAACTTTTTTATGGAGAAAAAATAAAGCCATTCTCCTTATATATCCATTTCCACTGAAAATCTTTGTCCACTGAAATTTGCTGATTCTTTAGAAAGCAGATAGATGCTTTTAACTGTCACAGATAGTCCTCAATTAACAATGGTAATTAGGAGCGGGAACTCCATTGTTAAGTGACACGGTCATAAAGCACGACATGTGGTCACTATTTGCAATCTCCTGCTACCTTCCCCATGGACTTTGCTTGTCAGAAGCTGGCAGTGAAGATCAAAAATGGTGATCACATGACCGTGGGATGCCGTGACCATCATAATAGTGAGCCGATTACCAATTGCCCAAATCACAATCACGTGACGACGGGAATGCTGCAATGGCCACTTCTATGAGGACAGTTCTAAGTCTCCTCATTCAGTGCCATCATAAGTTCGAATGGTCACTGAACGAGTAGTCATTATGTAAGGACTACCTGTATTTGTCAAAGACCTAGACTTAAAATTGAAACTGAATCAATTCAAATCTAGAAAGCAAATTCTAGTTGGAAAATTTATGTCTTGCTCTATAATTATGGCTGAGGATCAGCATATATTTGTGGTAATGTGGGATGTCATGTCTCTGTGTTTTGTGTCTCTGATTATGGTGGGACATCATTATGTGGGATATCATCCTATATATGTATGTATAAAGTATAATCTGACTAAGTATATTTTCCTGTAAAAGCTAGTTGCTTAGAATAAATGAGACATTTTTATTGGAGAAGCTAACCCAGGAAGCATATATTGTATTATTGTAGTAATTAGACATATTTTATTGGGTTGCTTTTTTCTTCCAAAAATTCTTGAGAATATAATTATAAATAATAATTGGCAAATTGTACTGATTGCCTCTTAATATGTGGTAGAACAACTAGCATTTACATGTTATGCTCTTTCTCCCAATTCTATACATGATATAATTAGTTACTATAAATTCTTTTAATCATAAAAACAGTGGGATTTTATAGTAACTCCCTTCAGAATTGCTATACATTCCCTCAAAAGGCTATATCTGCACAGAGCAACCTCTTGTGAATTACAGACAGGCTTGGATAAGGATCCAAGCCTGTTTGTATGCCTTCCACATTCCATGAAAGACTTTTGCAAATTTCTTTATGCCTCAAGAAGTAGCATGGTGATCTTCCTCTTCAGCTTTCTACTGGTTCCTGTATTAGTAGCAATGTAAGACATTTTGTAGAAAATTGTCACATTCCAAAGAGCTTGATGGTTTTTAAATTTATTTTCAATATAGGGGCTTTCCCTCACCCCATCCCTTTCAATAACTAAACATTTCCCCATTTTGTTCTGGGTTCTATTTGTCTTTATTCATATACCTTTGGGGCAGTAATATCATTCAACAATTTTCCAGAATTTGCTCTGTGCAGGCACAAACCCATAGTTGAAAAACACCAGTCATAATTTTGCACTGCATACTTAGTTTATTAGTGTTTAAATACTATCCAGACATTTTTCTGCTTTCTTTACAAACATTGGATAGAGATAAAAGAACATGCAATAGCATTCAAATTAAATCCATTTATGCTCAATTTATTAATGTGGCATTGTAAGATATAGATTTATTTGATATATCAGTAAATGTAATTATAGTTTATGTACAATTTTTTTATATTGTAATTTATGCAAAATAAATTTTAAAATGTTGTTGCAATTTTTCTAGGTCAGCAGTCTTATACTGCATGTTGAAGAAGCCCATACACTTCCAGCAAAGCATTTTACTAATCCTTACTGTAATATATACCTGAACTGTGTACAGGTAGCAAAAACCCATGTACGAGAAGGTCAGAACCCTGTGTGGTCAGAGGAGTTTGTGTTTGAGTAAGTTTCATGCAAATTCTGTTATATGTTTCTTTTTGCCAACAAACTGAATAGATTTTTAAAACAAATAATTTGAAATGCAATTGGAAATAATATAGTTGTATAGCGTGTAGCTTCCTTTCATTTGTTAACTGATAATATTCTAAGGAAAATGCCAACAACTTTCTGGTGTTTTAATGTTCATTGTGAAGTGGAATACAAATATGGATCAGATATTTCTTTTTTTTCCCCAGTGATCTTTCTTCTGATATCAACAGGTTTGAAATAAGTCTTAGTAACAAAACAAAGAAGAGTAAAGACCCAGATATATGTAAGTTGTTTGGTTTTTTTTAAAAAAAAATAATATTTCAAAAATACTGCATTTATCAAAAAGGAAGATGACTCTTGCCCCAAGTTAAATAAAAAAGCTTCTACTTTCATACTACTTAGAGGTGATTCCCCCCCCCTTCCTACAGTATCATTCTTAGCACATAATCCATTGTAAATTCTCATTAAGTTGTTGGTTCTTTACCTTTTGTATTCATTTCTCTCAGTTGCAATTTCACAATCCACTTACAAGATTCATAGACACAGTTTGAAAACAAGAGAAGGCGGTGGCCATTATATATTCTCATTTCAAATGGTCTACTCTAAAAGCCTTATACAGGTGAAACTCGAAAAATTAGAATATTGTGCAAATGTTCATTTATGTCAGTATGGCAACTCAAAAGGTGAAACCAATGTATGAGATAGACGCATTACATGCAAAGCGAGATATGTCAAGCCTTACTTTGGTATAATTGTGATGATTATGGCGTACAGCTTATGAAAACCCCAAATTCACAATCTCAGAAAATTAGAATATTACATGACATCAATAACACAAGGATTGGAAATAGAACAATATCGGACCTCTGCAAAGTATAAGCATGCATATGTACTCAGTACTTGGTTTGGGCCCCTTTTGCAGCAATGACTGCCGCAATGTGGCGTGGCATGGATGCTATCAGCCTGTGGCACTGCTGAGGTGTTATGGAAGACCAGGATGCTTCAATAGCGGCCTTCAGCTCCGCTGCATTGTTCGGTCTCATGTCCCTCATCTTTCTCTTGGCAATGCCCCATAGATTCTCTATGGGGTTCAGGTCAGGTGACTTTGCTGGCCAATCAAGCACAGTAATCCCATGGCCATTGAACCAGGTTTTGGTACTTTTGGCAGTGTGGGCAGGTGCCAAGTCCTGCTGGAAAATGAAGTCATTATCCCCATAAAGCTCGTCTGCGGAAGGAAGCATGAAGTGCTCCAAAATCTCCTGGTAGACAGCTGCGTTGACCCTGGACTTAATGAAGCACAGTGGACCAACACCAGCAGATGACATGGCTCCCCAAATCAACACAGACTGTGGAAACTTCACACTGGACTTCAAGCATCGTGCACTGTGTGCCTCTCCATTCTTCCTCCAGACTCTGGGTCCTTGGTTCCCAAATGAGATGCAAAAGTTGCTCTCATCAGAAAAGAGGACTTTGGACCACTGGGCAACAGACCAGTTCTTTTTTTCTATAGCCCAGGTAAGACGCTTCTGACGTTTGTTGTTCAGGAGCGGCTTGACAAGAGGAATACAACATTTGAAGCCCATGTCCAGGATCCGTCTGTGTGTGGTGGCTCTTGATGCACTAACTCCAGCCTCAGTCCACTCCTTGTGAAAGTCCCCAACACTTTGGAATGGCCTTTTCCTGACAATCCTCTTCAGGCTGCGGTCATCCCTGCTGCTTGTGCACCTTTTTCTACCACACTTTTCCCTTCCACATAACCTTCTATTGATGTGCTTTGATACAGCACTTTGGGAACATCCAACTTCTTTTGCAGTTATGTTTTGGGGCTTTCCCTCCTTATGGAGGGTGTCAATGATGGTTTTCTGCACAACTGTCAGGTCAGCAGTCTTTCCCATGCTTGTGATTCCTACTGAACCAGCCTGAGAGACCATTGAAAGGCTCAGGAACCCTTTGCAGGTGTTATGGATTCATTAGCTGATTAGAGGGGGACACTTTGAGCCTAGAATATTGAACCTTTTCACACTATTCTAATTTTCTGAGATTGTGAATTTGGGGTTTTCATAAGCTGTATGCCATAATCATCACAATTATACCAAAGTAAGGCTTGACATATCTCGCTTTGCATGTAATGCGTCTATCTCATATATTGGTTTCACCTTTTGAGTTGCCATACTGACATAAATGAACATTTGCATGATATTCTAATTTTTCGAGTTTCACCTGTATATCCATCTGGTTTCCAACAGGCCCTTGGGGCGTTCTCCAACAATCCTACAGGCAGGTCAGCTGAGGGCCTAGTTTGCTACTGGTATGAGGTAGCATCTCAGGCCCTTGACAAAGTTGTTCCCAGGCAGCCTCTGTTGGTTAGCTGATCCCAGTTGGCTTCTTTGTTCCCTGAGGAACTTTGGGAGATGAAGCAACAGAGGTAATACCTGGAATGCAGGTGGAGGACAACAAAGATTGACTTTAACCAAGCATGGGTATGTGCCCACCTTTGGGCCTATCCTGTGGTGATAAGAAAAGAGAAACAAGCATTTATGCATTTATTTATTTATTTTCCAATTTCTATGGCTGCCCATCTCAGCAAGTGACTCTGGGCGGCAAACAGAGTTAAAATAAAATAAAAACAGTTACAAACATTACAAAGGTCAAAATATACAGCGGGCAAGCAACATCAACTCAAATCAGTAGCATAACCAAGAAGTGGGTCCCTGTACTCCCTCAGGACCCCAGGCCTGCGTACAGAACTAGGTTTTTAGGGCCTTACAAAATGCCAGCAGGGTTCAGGCCATCCTGATCTCCAGAGTAGAAGGTTCCACAAGCTGGGCACTATGGCAGAAAAGGCATGTCTTCTGGGCTCTGCCACCGGTATTCTTTGGCCAATGGGACCTGAAGCATTCCCATACTTCCTGACTGGATTGGATGGGTAGAAATAACTGGGGAGAGATAGTCCCTAAAGTAACCCAGTCCTAAGCCATAAAGAGGTTAAAAGGTGACAACCAGCACCTTGAATTGCACCCAGAAGCACGCTGGCAACCAGTGCAGCTCATGGAATGCAGCCGCATTCTGCACCAGTTGAAACTTCTGAATACTCTTCAAGGGTAGGCCCATGTAGAGCTTATTGCAGTAGTCCAGATGAGAGGTCATGAGGGCATGAATGACAGCAGGGCGCCCCCAGTCACAAAACCCAAAGGTGTACAAAGGCTCTCCTAGCCTCAGCTGCCACCTGCTCTTTGATAAGGAACTATAAGTCCAGAAGGACTCCCAGATTACACACCGGGTTTGTCTGAACAGTGCTAACCCATCCAAGACCACAATGGAAGGTTCCCAGCACCAGAAGGCCCAAACACCCAAAGCCCTCAGTCTTGCTTGGGTTGAGCTAAAGCCTGTAATATCCCATCCAGGCCCCCCTAGCCTCCAAACACTGGGACGGGACATCCACGGCATCAGTCAGGCAGTCAGGTGGAGATATAAAGCTGGGTATCATCACCATATTGGTGATATCTCACCCCAAACTGTCAGATGACCTCACCCAGTGGCCTCATATTGATGTTAACAGGAGGGGAGAAAGGACCGAGCCCTGCACCCCACAAAGTAGGGGCCATGGACTGGACCTCTCCCCCCATCAACACCAACTGGAACCAGCCCCAGAGGAAGGGATAGAGCCAACACAACACTTTGCCACCCACCCCCAACTCCCGGAGCTGGTCCAGATGGATACCATGATTTCTTCTGTCTTACTGCATTGACTGGTTGTCATCTAGCAGCCCTTTTCCTTTTGGGTAAGGGCCATCCCATTGATTCACCATCCAGCTACTGTGATCAGTAGGGATTCTTTGGGGAGCTCTACTCTGGCAGTAACTACTGAGCAGTATGAATCACCTTGAGGACCAGGAGGAAGGGCCAAGGAAACAACTGGATAAGAGAAATCTGATCTGGGGCAGAAATGTAATCTGAGTAAGCATCTCAGACGTGACCCTCCCTAGTTGTCATGAAGATAAAGGCGGGGAGGGGCAAAATCTCATTTAGACTTGCATTGGCATTCATAACTCTGCTGTCCTAGTCTGGTATGCCTTGAAGGGCTGACAATAATCAAAAGAGCAGAGGAATATATGTGAATTTGAAATGACACTTAGGTTTCATTTCAAGGTTAAGAAAAACCTATTGGGGGTGTGTGGCTGATGTTCACCTTTCAGATAAATATGATTGTGGTAGTAATAGCAGCAAAAGCATTTTTTTATTATTATTGGGAAAATTATACAGTAAAGCTGTATAATTAAATCTTCATTAAAAGATACATTTTTAATGAATTTTCTATTTTGTGGTTTATTCAGACATAGTACCTTATTAATTAAGAAGGACATTTTTGGGAACATGCCAGATTCTTATTTATTGTTGTATTAAATATATACGCATACATACATACATACACATTACATGTTTAAAATGATAAAATGGTATTTGCATGGTCTGAGGTTACTACAGAGCATAGTCTTTTTATGCAGCACTATTAAAGATCCAAGAACACAACAAAATATTTGATCCAATGTTCAGTGGCATTTTAGGTTTTACAACAGTCTGATTCCACACAATTATGTTGAATTTATTTTATCTAATGAAAGCAAATACATTCTAAGAAATAGAGAAATGAAATAATGTAACCATCTTCTTGATGCTACATTTGAGAATATAAAATAATTATTTCAGTGCATTTCTAAACAAGCTAGACAACCCACTTGATCCTACTGCTAGCTCATTTCTTATTTTATAAGGATAGGGTTAAATTGCCTCAACACTGGCAAAGAAAGAAGGAAATTTAAAAGATTGGTATATAGATTCTATCCCAAAATCAAAAACAGTATAAACCCAATTAAAATAAAATGTATATTGACTGCAATGGACACAGTTGAATTCTTTTTTTTAAACACTACCATGAAGTTGTACTGTTCCATCCTTAACACTTTTTGAGCAAACTCTTATTTAACTGTACAGAAAGATAGTGCAGCAAAATTATATAGATTGGTACTCTACTTTGAAGAAGATAAAGATGGGGAATAAATTTGGGAACTAACATGAGGACAGAACTTGGGGGATGGAAACCTCAATTTCATTAGTGTTACTGACCCAATTGTACTGTCTCATAAAACACTTGGTTATTCAGTTTTGTGTTGGAGAGTTTGTAAATCAAAAGGAATATTCTTCCATGTTTGCAGTATTGCAACATACAAACACTGGTTACAAACCTTTATAGAAATAAGTTTGGTAATAATAATTTATCAATAATAATAGTATATCAAGCAAACACAAATAGGTCCTTTAAATATTTTTAGTATGAAGAATAAAAATTTATGACGCAAACGTAATTCTTTTTTATTAACATCAGCAAGACAACTTACAGCTCTGCATTTGGAAGTACATGAAAGGGGAGTAACACAACAGAGTCTGTCCCTTAGCCTTTATGGAAAAAGGATAACTCATAAGTTAAAAATTGTAGTGAAACAAAATAGGTCCTATTTTATTCAAATTGATATAACTATCTTTTCAAAATAGTACAAATATAAAATATCCACTACCTAAAACGTTTCAGAAACTTGGAAAAATTAAACAGATGTAATGATACAGATATACGTTCTGAAGCTGATGTAGGAGGAGATAAATTTCAGTATACCAGTGTGATTTCCTGGTCCATCCAGGTCCTAACTGGGCTTGACCTGCTTAACCTTCTAGCCCAGATAAAGTTGGCCAGGGACTGCGCCTTCTAAAAAGTCAGTTAATTATAACAGAATTGCAGAAAGCTAACTATAACCTGAACTATTTTATTTCAAGTATTTATGCGATGCCAGTTGAACCGACTGCAGAAAGGACAGGCAACAGATGAATGGTTTCAGCTCAGTTCACATGTACCTCTGAAAGGTATTGAACCAGGCTCTTTGCGTGTCCGAGCACGATATTCTATGGAGAAAATAATGCCCGAAGAAGAATACAGTGAATTTAAAGAGGTATTGAATTACTATAATTACAGTGGCATTTTGAAAAACGTTTTAAAGAGTTTCTTGTCAATATAAGAAAGCTAAAGTTTTTTGGTCTTTCAAAGTGTTTTTGTTTTTGTGTAGCTCTCAGTTTGCACAGAAGATACTCAGATTTGTTTAAGCTCTATACTGAAATATTTCAGAAAACAGTGACAATTTTACAGGACTTAAAAGATAGAAGTGGTCTTGCTTTTCCAAACTTCAAACTATATTATAGAGCAAGCTGTCCATGATAGCTAACAGAATGGATAAAATCCCCGAACAGTAGAACGTTATTATTGGAAGGAGCCTAGCTCATGAACTTCATAAATATATATGGAAGAGGAGGGACATGAAAGAGAACAAAAATTTAAAAGGACATATTATAAGACAAAGCTTGGAACGTTATGAGAAACATAGTAAGTTCAACCATTTCACTGCCAGCCTTTTGTTTAAATGCTTTTTATGCTGGAAATAACTAGAGTAAGAAAAATGCAATTATATATGCAGATATGGTCCACTCAGATTCCATGAATAGATTAAAGACAACAAGAATTACTTGTTGAGGGCTCAAACATAACCATGATTTATGTCCCTATAAATTGTTGGAAGAATAAAAACTGACCTCAAAAATTAGGGAAGACTTCTAAGAAAAATGACAGAATTTGAAGTGCTTATATAGAATCAAGACCACCTATTTGGGTGTATATATAAAGTGCCACTTAGATATGATAGAGAGGCAGAACAAATTAAAATTGTATGATAACCTGGATGCAAAGCTTAAGAGAAACAGTCACCAGGCAACAGTAGGAAGAACTATGGAACTAATCTATAAAATTTACCCCAAGCTGTAACTTAAGAGAAAACTGATATAAAACTGATGGTATACAACTCCATCAATAATTGCCAAGATAGACAAATCATATTGTAATAAATGCTGGAAATGCCATGAGACAGAAGGAACATTTTACCATATGTGGTAGACATGTAAAAAACCTCAGAAGTAGTGTTAAGAAATATATAGCACTATTCAGAGAATTTTAGAACTCACCTCTGAAATAAAACATTTTTTTTCAACTAGGTGTAAAACTAGGTTTCACACATACTAACAAAAAATAGCACAATTTACAAAGGTACATGTTCACAGCCTCAAGGATAAACTTAGCACTATGCTATGCTATGAGATATGTTACCGATGATATTAGACTGGAAATTTTAACTTCGAGAATATGCCGTAATGGCGGAATCAACAGCATATATTCATAACAGAAATTTGACCAAATTTAAACAAAAATGGCTTTCATGTATATTGCGTAATACAAGGCAAGGGAAATGTAAGTATTTAGAGTATGGTTTTTAAGGGGAAAAAATTGACCAAAAACTAAAATCAGAAATAAATGAAAATTGTAAACGTATAGAAACATTGTATATCAGTCAGAGTACGACAAAGGGGAAGTTAGAAACTATTTATCTACAATGTTTTAAAATGTTTCCTCCTCCTCCTTCTCCTCCCTCTTCTTTAAAAAACAAAATAGTGGAAACTATGGTACTTGGCTCAGAATCACAAAAACACCTTTAAAATAGTTTTCCTTACTGTCAAAAATAATTTTCCCTTTATGATTAACTTTCCATCAATGATATACTGAGCACTAACTGTAGAACTTCAGTAGCTCCTTTCCACTTACTGATATTATATTTCTGCATCAACTATTGTTTGCTTTTGCTTGTTCATTTCTTTCTTTTTTTTTTTTTTAAAGAAAACAATTACATTTTGGTTTTATACTAAACTATTAAAGCATCTACCTTTTTTTTTTTCCAGTTGGTACTGCAAAAAGAGTTGCATGTGGTCTATGCCTTATCCCATGTGTGTGGACAAGATCGAACATTGCTGGCTAGCATTTTACTGAAAATTTTTCTCCATGAAAAACTGGAAGCTTTATTATTGCGAACTCTAAATGACAGAGAAATATGTATGGAAGGTACGTTGTAAATCTTTAATCTTGATTCCTGAAGGTAATTTTCTATGATATTCCTCTTCTCTATTCCCAGGATACCCAGTCCTTTCCTTTAGAGTGACTTTTGCACCATTAACCTCCCTCAGATTTAAAAAAAAATGCCAAATGTAATATTTGAATCCAGTATATGAACACATATTTTTGTTTAGATGAAGCCACTACCTTATTCCGTGCCACCACACTGGCAAGTACACTTATGGAGCAGTATATGAAAGCTACAGCTACACGGTTTGTGCATCATGCTCTAAAGGACTCTATTTTAAAGATAATGGAGAGTAAACAATCTTGTGAGGTAAGAAGCTTCATTTAATATTACTATCTACATCAGTGTTGTCCAAACTTGACCACTTTAAGATGAGTGGACTTCAACTCCCAGAATTCTGGGAGTTGAAGTCGACTCATCTTAAAGTGGCCAAGTTTGGACAACACTGACCTACATGCATTTTCTTTGAGAAACACCTCTTTTTTAATGCACATTTATTTCATGTAGAGCAGTCTTAGACACCATAAGCCTCTGATTGGGGTGAAGACAGTAGCTAAGCCAGTGTTTTTGCAGGAGGTTTTATGGCTAAAATGGCTTCAAACTGAGATTTATCCTTACAAAATTAATTCCCTTTCTGTTATATCATTTAGGCTTTTAACTGAGTTCTCAATATGATTTTGTATCATTCTCAACTTTCTATTTCCAATATTATTCCACTGTATTATTGATAGTTTAGAGCAGGGGTTCTTAACCTTGGGTCCACAGATCCCTAGATTTCAGAGATTCTATGAACTTGGATGGGGAAAAAAATACAACTTTATTTTCGCTACCTCTAACTGAAATTGAGCTTTGCATTTAATGATATATGTAGGCAATAAAGTAAATATGGCCTCTAGGCTCCAAAAATTATTTTATTTATTTATTTGTTTGATTTATATAGCCACCCATCTCACATACATGACTCTGGGCAGCTTACAATAAAATAGATAAATAAAATATATAATATAAAGTAAAAACACATTGCAGCCAAGCATCATAAAATAACTATCACCAAAACCAAGAGATGATCTCTATCACACATCTCAGGCTGTAGGACCGTTCACAAAACCAAGTTTTTAGGGTCTTACAACCCACATGCTTATTATTGAATTTAAGATTTCTGTGTACTTCAGTAGTTCTAATCTTGAACAAGCTTGTATGTACTATAAACACATTACACTGATTTTATTCTGAATAAGAATGTTCAATTTCTGGTCCTGTATTTCAGCTGAATCCTTCAAAATTAGAAAAAAATGAAGATGTAAATACTAACTTAGCACATCTATTAAGTATCCTTTCAGAGCTAGTGGAAAAAATATTCATGGCTGCAGAAATACTACCTCCGTAAGTTCATCAATATTTTTTAGAAAATCTGTTTCAATTTGGTTGTTTCAATTTCACATTATTAGAACTCACTCTGTTCATCTTTTGTTCTGATACAGTTCTTTCTAAAAGTTATTCCTTGGCCAAGTTCTTAGATTCTGTTCACTAGCATAGTGTGTTTGTGCATAAGAGTATGTATAATAAAACCTCAGTAACGTTGGAAAAAAAAATTTCCTGGGTTTCACCTACATCTTGATTATGACAAATTGAACTGGAACTGTTATTCAGTCTGAATCCACTTTTAAATCTCTACTATAAACTTGAATGAACAGTTAGAAAGCTCTTACATTTGTTTAGAAATACTATATCTTTCAATTAATGGGCTGATTCCTAAGAGTAGAATTTCTGAAGAGTTCAGTACTTTGCTAAATCTTTTGTGTAATATATTTATTGAGTCAGATGTGATATTTTATTTAATTGAACTTTCCTGATGTTTCATAAAACATTTTTTTTCTAATACTACTATTATAGATAGAATATGAAATATCTGGGATATCAGTCATCTATAATTTTGGAATTAGAGATGTTTTCCTTGCTATAGTAAAACTTATAATGTTTTATTATCCTAATTGTTATTATTTTGATAGGACACTGAGGTATATTTATGGTTGTTTACAAAAATCTGTTCAGAGCAAGTGGCCAGCCAATACAACCATGAGGACAAGAGTGGTTAGGTAAGATTTTTTTTAAAATTTTTGCTATGTTTGCTTTTTATATATATCTGAGAAGTTCAGCTTCATGTCTGATTTTTCAAATATCTTTGAAAAGATACATTGCTTTAAAACATTGAAAAATCCACTAACTTCAGTTTTCATAGTCACAAAAAAATTATTTTCATAAATAACACAATGTAAAATATTTAGATGAAACATTAAATAGGCAGAAAAAGTACTATTAAAAGCTGAGCAAAAAATACTAGTTGGATAACTAGAAAAGTAGTTCCCACATTCCAACTAGGAAATTTGCCTTTGTAAGTGTTTTAAGGGGAACAGGGGAGGTGTAGCATGAATTTCCTGTAACAAGGCTGCAGAAGAAAAGCCCTATTACTGGTGGAGGTTCATCTATCTTTTCTATAATATAATATGACTTATGGAACAGGACCTCATCAGAAAACTATGTGAGAGAGAGACTAATACATCAGATCTTGTCTATTTGTTTCTTATCTGAACCTTAACTACTTGTTAAACAGTAAATTGCTACAGTACACATATGAAATGACTGCCTGGATGCCTATATATTATATAATTTTATTGATACTGATAAAACTTTACATTGACACGGTGATATAGGCTATTACTTTATCTTGAAAAAAGTTTAGGGCTTTGGAAAACCTTTTCTATCATTTTGCCAAGCGGTAAGGAAGGTTGGCAAAATCTTTTACAAGGTATTAGGTATTGAAAGAATAATTTCTAAATATCCTTTCAATACTTACAGCTAATTAGAAAATTAAATTTAAAATTAAATTTTCTAATTTCAGTGGCTTTGTTTTCCTTCGGCTGATCTGCCCTGCCATTCTAAATCCAAGGATGTTTAATATCATCTCAGGTGAGTGCATTAGATGGTAATAAACTCATATTTAGCATTAGGACAACAGTGTCTATTTAGCTCCTGATACAGTGCTGAAAATTTAAATTCTGTTGCTTGGTTAAATAGGGTTAAGTGGTTTTTTTTATCTAATTCTTATTAGAAATGTCAGTAATAAAATGAGAATGAAGGTATATGGATCTGGTGCATCTCACATGATTCATCATTATACCTCAAATTACTGCTAGACTTCCCTAAGACTTTTACCTTCAGCATCTTATTTTTTTAAGTATAGTAAGTTCATGCTGCTACTCAACAATTCAGTTTGAATTGTTTTGATATGGGTCTTAGATACTAGAAAAAGAATGAAAAATACGCAGTTGTATACATAAACAATTAGTTTGACATTTGTGGTTTTTTTTTTTTTTCCTTTAAAGAAATTTTAGGGAATGGGGACCATCCCGTTAGGCAGAATTTAGGCTGCCAAAGTTTACCATCCTTAAGATTTCTATTGTCATATTACAAGTCTCTTAGGAAAGGAAGTACTATGGTTTGTGGATTTCCCCTTCAAAGAGCTATCAGTTAACCACTAGAATCAGGAACAACTTAGTTGGTTTAGCTTGCCTTAGAAAGGAAGTACTTTGGCTTAGGTTGGCTTGCTATACTTTACTGTAATATCAGTTGTAATTTTCAAACTGTTCATTACAGATTCTCCTTCTCCAACTGCAGCAAGAACACTGACGCTAGTCGCCAAGTCTGTGCAGAATTTGGCAAATCTCGTTGAGTTTGGAGCTAAGGTAAACATGATTTATGCATTATACTTCAGTGAGAGAGTACAAGTACACGGAGTCCTCGACTTACAATGGCAATTGGGACTGGAATTTCCATCACTAAGCAATGTGGTCATAAAGCGAGACATCACGTAACCTCATTGCTTAGTGACCACAATCCCAGCACTCCTGGTTGACATCATTAACCAAGAACCATAGTCATTAAGTGGAGGGACTCCCAGGTAAGGAGCGCGAGATGCTGCTCGGGGTGGGGGAGGCCCTGGGAGGCCTAGCCCAGGCCACGCGTGAGTTGGGGGTGGTGCAGTGCCCCTGAAAACCTCAGCTGCCGCAGCCCAGCCCACCATCACAGCATAAATATTGCCTCAGCTGGCCCAGCCCAGCAGTGCTTATGACTGCAGGGGCACTTCAACTCCCCCCGCCATTGCCTGTCTCCTCCCCATCTATGCCCTTTTGGCCACCCTGCACAGTGGCACTTGTCGGTGGCAGCGCTGGGGCTGGGGCTGGGGCTGGGGCTGGGGCTGAAGTAGAGGCCTGGGGCCTTTAGCAGTCTCAGCCAGCTGCCACTGGCCCCAGGCCTCTATTTCAGCCCCAGCGCTGCCACTGCCACTGAGAAATGCCACCTCAAGCCCCACACTACAGCCAGCCACCACAGCACCATTGTGCAAAGCCCCAGTTGCCCCACCGCCCTGCATTCCACAGGCTCTGCTGCACCCAGCTCACCTTCGCCATTTTCCTCCCACAGCTGACGTGGCACACTTGGCCTGACCTTACTCGATGTGAGGCAGCTGCTGGGGGTGCAAGGCGTTCTTCCCAAGGCCCCTTGCACAGTTCTCTAAGCCATTCATGCAATTCCTTCTCCAAATCACGCGTCCCATTCCTTCTTTAAATTGCGCACCTCATTCTCGTGATCCTTTGGAAACCTTCAGGTCTTCCCCAGGTCTTATGAGAATGGGCACGCTATTTGGAGAATGGAAGGAGCCCTGTTCTCCTGGTGTTTCCGAAGACCTCATTCTCCAAATCGCGTGCCCCATTCTCGCAATCCTTCTGAAACCCTTTGATCTTTCCCAGATCTCACAAAACTCTTCTAAAGCTTTTGTAACTTAGCCTTTTCCCATGTGAATTTTTTGATGTGATTTACATTAAATAATATAGAAAAGGGATATTAAAATATTTTAACGAGATAGTTAAGCAGCTCTGGGAGTTCATGTAGAAATCAAAATCTAGAACTATTGCATGCTTTACAGTATATGGTGAATAAGGATAGCAACTCATCATTTAATTTTAGGAGCCTTATATGGAAGGTGTAAATCCATTTATCAAGAGTAACAAACACAGGATGATCATGTTTTTGGATGAACTTGGGGTAAGAACACTTATCTATACCACAGCTCTTAGTTTTGTAAACATATGCTCTATTATCTTCTTATTGAAGAATGGGAATTTTTATTTCTCTATGTTCCATAAATGTACTTGAGAGTATTAATTGTTTATTCTCAAAAGTATCATCTGTCCTTTCAGACATGGCTTTTCTTTATGTGGCTGTGTTTTTATGTGTGTTAAAGTAATTTTAATGGACTTATTTTATTTTCAAATGATATTTTCTCTCTATTTTAAGTAAGTCCTCTCTCTTCTTATTCCTGCCTATTTTATATATTCCCATTACAATCTTTGCTCATGGGAAATACATCTGGGATGTATTTTTCTTGTATGGATCATCTTCTTCCAGAGCATATTAATTCAGTGTATCTGTTCCTATGCTTATTTTCACTAAGGTAGGGTAGAATCATAGTTCAGCCTATAGGTATTAAAAATAGAAGATTAAACTTCACAAGGCCCAATATGATGTGATTTGTAAAATGCAGCATTGCATATCAGTCCTTACTTGAGCTCTCTGTATCATTCAAAAACAAAGTAGCACCTTAAAGTTAAGTTACACAGTTTTAACTCCTGTGGTGCTTACACAATTTTAAAAAATCATTCATTATGCCATTTAAGCTTTAAGTGGCATGTAGGAAAAGAGCAACAATGACTGTAGTAATTCTCTATATGGACAAATATTGCCAAATAATGGTAGAAAGTGAGAAAAGTATGATTACTTTTGTATTATTTTATGAAAGATGATAAGCTTTGTTATATTTTTGTTCAAGAACGTACCTGAGCTTCCAGACACTACAGAGCCCTCTAGAACTGACTTATCACGTGATCTAGCAGCCCTCCATGAGATCTGTGTGGCACATTCAGATGAACTTCGAACACTCAGTAATGAGCGAGGGGCAATGCAGGTAAGAGTTGGTACCAAACATAGGCTGGCACTGAAATATGTGAAGTATCGACTTCTGTCAGCCTTCAACGTAGACCAGACTAGGAAACCAAAATCATTCAGGCAAACATTACTTTTATTATAAGGTTATGGTGACAGAATTTTGCAAGTCTGAATGTGTTCCTCCCTCCCTCCCTTTATCTTCCTGAGAACTAGGGAGGGTCCTGTCTGAGACATTTTCTCAGGTTACAGTTCTGTCCTGGACTCAGGTTTCTTTCATCTGCCTGTTGTCTTCATTGTGGCTCTTCCTCCTGTTCCTCAAGGTTATTCCTTTTTCCCATTACAACTTCACATATTTGAAATTTGCTTACGTAATTTTGGGAAAAAGTTTATATGACAATCTCTACATTTTTTATAGCCTTCATTTAGAGACCTTGGTACATTACTGAACTGTAAATATATCAAAACCTCAAGGCATAAAGCTGAAGTATAGCAGAATAAAATTCTACTTGTGGATCTCTGAAGTGAGAATTCCTGGCTTCTGAGACCCTTCTTGAGGGTCTCTATTTAGAGCAGACATTTTTGGAACTTAGATCAGAAAATTTGCTTTGGGCGGCATTTTAAATACTATTATTCATTGGTCTTGCCTTTTGCTTTTCTATGTGCCAAATACCAAAGCAGTGTGATAATTAGCAAACTTGATGTTTTCATAACTATTTTTATTGAAATTGTGTTATAGGCAAATTATGCATGATACAGCTATCCTTTTTGGAATCTTCAATCAGGAATTTTTAAGATTCACATAGAATTCATATAGACTTGATATTTCTTCTAAACTATTTAAGATTCCAAAAAGGATAGCTGTATCATACATAAGTTTATCTGTTGTGCAAGTTAAAGAAACATAGCTGAATGCATATGAAATGAATATATAAACTGAAGATGCAAACAGAAATACAGACTTGTGAAAGCATCAGTAAAACAGTTCACTGAAAACCACATTGTAGTCAGTGGAATGAATTCCTGCTCACCTAGGGTGGAATTCTACTATCTATAAGCTTTTATGGGTGAAATTGGGAGGAAGCAAACCTCACCAAGTGTCTTTTCTCCTGCCCCTCTGCAAGCCTGTTCTGGCTTTGGAGACTCTTGAGCAGCTTTGAGAGGTGACACTTATGGACTGTAGAATAAGGTGGAATTAGCAAAGCATCATCAAATGCAACTCACATCTGTTAGTAGAGGGCCTTTTGTTAGTAGAGCTTTTTGTTAGTAGAGCATCTGTCTTGATTTTATCATCTATGTTTCAAATGCAGTTCTATATTTCAGTTATATCCATGATTACATATGATGTTGCAAGACGTATCATTACATTTTTATATTCATTGCATATTATCACTTGCTTTCTTTAAATATGTTAAAGCTGTGGGGCAAGTTATTTTGATGTACGTAGCCAAGCTAGAAGAGTTTTAGATTGTCATTTCCTTGCTCAAAATCCAAAAGTATTCTAAGGAGATTTAAAGAATACATCACTTCTTTTAGCCTTTAGAACTTCAAGGAAGACGATGGATAATTTAGTAAATTTATTCATTTACCTTTTTTTTTTTTAACAGCATGTGCTAAAGAAGTTGCTGGCAATTACAGAACTGCTTCAACAAAAGCAGAATCAGTATTCAGTGTCTAACAACATTAGGTAGCAGCTTTCTGCATGAGGTAGCATGACCAATATGACAACTTTCACCAATATCACTTCCTCTTGCTCTTGCCAAAAATAGCACACGTTTCACGTTTCCAGTGATGTGTGAACTATGCAAAAAACAACAAACCTGTTGGTGACTGACTGTACCAGCAGCTTTAAGCTATCTGTGCAGGACACTTGCACTTTTGGAACCAATTTTCAGAACCTCTGAGCCTTGGTGTACAAATCACCTTCCACAAAGAAAATGCTGTGACTGTCTCTTTGAACTTTAATGTTATTTCAAACCTCCAGTTGCCAAAGTCTAGCTGTCTTTCAGAAAACATACTTATAGTCAACTGCCAATAAGTTGTTTAACAGCAAAGTATAACTGGATAGAACACCTTTTACTGTAATTCACTTGGTTACTGTAACCATATTACAATTGTTCAACCACTTTGTACTTACAGCTTCCAGAGTTTGAGAGGAAATCTTTGCTGTACAATTTTTATACCATTCTATTTTGCTTGTTCAGAGTTGTGCTGAAAGAAGATGCAGACTGGGTTTTGTCACCTTTATTTTTTTTTTAATGTGCCGTTTATCATTTTGAGTAATTTTTCCATCAATGACTGTATCCAGATAAATTGCAATGCTTTTTGTAAAATGTTTACAATGGTAAATTTGAATTCAGTAAATTTATTGATAATTGTATCAGGCATGCATGTATTCATTAAACAATTTTATAGCATAAAATTCAATTTTTCTGGCTAATAATTCAGAATTTAGTGATATATGTGTATGTATATGTTTGTGTGTACATTCATAAGTGCTAATTTTTTTTTTTTTCGCATTTAAGGGTAATAATCCATGCTTTGCCATTAGTCAGTCTTTTATGGAAAAGTAAAAGAAGGCTGAATTAGGACTTTTCTTTTTTGGAAAGGCTATTCCTCCCTACCACGGGAGCTGCTAAAAACACCATTATTGAAAGGGAATAATGATGCAGACTCCTCTCCTGTCACCTGGAAGTAGGTTCGTGACCTATCACAAAGGCTAAGGACGAATAGGTGGCCACTTTGAAGTCCTCTACATACCATGCTGCCATTGCTGGCTCCAAAAATATGCTGTGATCCACTGCATTACTGAATTTTGAAGTCTCTATTCTTCCTGCAAATCAGTTACAAATAAAGCAAAGGACACACTAAATGTACATTGAAATAGTGAACATCTACTCTGAAAATAAGTTACAGTTCCAGAGGGCTGAAGCAGGGCAGGCTTTAATGTCTGAATGTAACTATAAGTTTGAATCCATTTCAAAACAGTTCTTACAAAAAAAAAAATTGTGAAAATCTTTGAATTTAAGTTTAAATTTTGAATGAACAAAAGTATTGATGAGGTGAGTGGCTATTTCTTTCCCATTTGTGTGCTTGTCTGTGTGTGTGTCTTTTCTGTCTATACATTTAAGTCATCTTGCAACATAAACTACCTCACATCTTTAATCATAATACATAAAGGAAAAAAAATAGGAAGTACAAGCTGTCCATAATGGCCAGTGCTAGGACAGTAGGAGTTATGCATCAGCTAGTCTTAGGCTGATAGAAAACCTTACCTGTTTCAGAAGGCAAGTTCCCCTGCCTGCTGAAGCAGTGTGGAGAATGGCTTTTGCAGAAAACCAGACTTGCTCTCAAGCTGATAAGGACATGGATTGTCTTGATGCTCCCCCAGCAGCCATGCCCATTTATTTTAATTAAAACAAAGCTATCTGCAAAGTGGTATCCTGAAGCAGAAGTTATCTCCCCCACATCCCTAGTGTTCTGAGCTCTGTATATATACTGGAGGCATTCTTTAAAAAACATGATGGGGCAACGGATACATTTCAATGCTTTCTTTGGAACTTTGCCCCTTTCCCAGAAAAACCAAGCAAGCTGAGGTGATTAAAGGGTGGGATAGGGAACATTTTGTGAGTGTGGCCATAACATTATCTTAGAATCCCAAAATAGTCCCACTAGCCCTCAAATGTTGGAAAACCTTGGATTGGGGTTGTTTATCCAAACTGATTTTCAACAGTCTGAAATATAAGGTAGGGTATTTCTAAATCATGGGGATTACTTAGAGGGAGTAGTCCCTCTCTGCTTATCAAAAGTCTGAGGTCTGGTTACAAAAGGAGTATTTGGTTTGCAAGCTAATAATGGAGATCCTTTTGGGGAGATGTATCATCTGCTATGGCTAACACGTCATGCTAAGCTATTCACATTGCTCTGCATTTTTCATCTATATTTGAGAGTTATGCCTCATAGAAGGCACTATTATGTTAAGGCAGACTATGCAATCATAGTAGGGAAGAATCTTAGTTGCAAAAGAACGTCCTTATCTGTATCAAAAGTTAAACTTCAGTGAGTTGTAAGACATTAAGCATCAGCGCAGAATATTCTGTACAGCTGAGATTTATGTATCCTTGTAAATATATCTCCAATCAGTAATTGGAGTAAATGAGATAATTGCAGCAGTATTTATAACTGAAGTTTTTTTTTTTTTAATTGAAACATTTCTCATGCTTCATTGGGGTAAGTTGCCTAGTAGATCAAAGCTAAACAATACGTACACTAATTCTCTCTATTTGCTCAGCTATATTCTTGACATTAAGCATAACTTGCTGACTTCATTACTAGGTCAATGCAAAGCTTTAATCTGGAGATTTAATTTGATCTATTCTCCAAATCAGCTGTGCATGCCTTGTAAAGAAGTTCAATGTTCCCATACTGTAACACATTTCCATGCATTTCCATAGCTGCTTCAAAATTACATACAATAAGCAGAATACTTCACTTGCAGCCCTTGTAACACAATAGTGTTCTTCCAGAATGGTACCTAAAAGTTCTGCTAAACAGCGCCACATTTTCTGCCTCAAGCAAGGGTTGTACTAGAGTAGTTAAGTACCTTTCAAAATCTGGTATATCAGACTTTCTGAGAGCAATACTTTCGGTGTGTATTTTTATAAAAATGAAAGTTTAAAAAAACAAAGCAGTCTAAAATCATTGCATGGCATCATTCTGAGAGTATTTCATGCATTATTAATGCTTAAGAAATAATTATGGGTTATGATGCTATGAGGTATTTATAGAAGCGCTTTGAATGTAGCTACGTTCATACCTTGTTTGAACATGGTTATTACAGTTGCTTGATTGATGGCCAATTCCCAATGAAAAGAAGCGGTGATGAGCCCTGTCCAGTGTAAAGTCACCTGGTCATAATGCCATTTAAATAAATGCAAGTATTCCAGTCACTTTGTAAAAAAAAAAGATTTATTATATTAGAAATATATAATTTTGTACTGAGTGAGAAGTTGTACAACATGTTGCCTGGTTTTCAGTGAAGTATATTCATTAGAATTCAGACTTCATCTTCTATTAGGAATGCAGATGGATTAGTCCATGAAATCATCATCTGTCCATTCATCCTAAGTAAAAAAAAAAAAAATCAAATTAAGCATTTATTGCAAAAGAATAGTACCAACATACCCCTCAATCATATATGTAAGGATTTTTTCCTGCATGGACATTTGTCAAAACAAGAATAAGTAGCCTGTTAGAAAAAGGGAGTGAACTACCCCAGCTTTGAAAAACACTCCCCTTAATTTATCAAGGATCCAGACTAACAAATCTGATGCTTTAAATATCAAAAGCAAATTCTATGCATGTCACTATTCATGTAAAGCAAATGTGACAATCCTATCATTAGTATTTTCAAATAAGTTACAACTAGTATCACAGAACTTCAGTACTGTAAGCACTTAAGGGTGGGAGGATCACTGTATACATAAATTCAGTTCCAACATATCCAGATGTCCAACTGAAAGAGGACATGATAAGAGCTTCACCTGAGCCAGAAAGACGAGAGTGGACGGTACAATGGTATAACTCAATGCAAGGCAACCTCATCTTCTCAAAAGATGGGTGGGGTATATTGAGAATAGTTTGATTGCTTAGTTTAAACCATGACTTTCTTTAGCTCATGTTCTTCCAACATGTTTTATATTTAATGTCACATTCATTCCAAAACCAAAAGTACAAATATATACTTCACTAATTTTTGCACAGCAATTCAATATAATACTGTATCAGCTTCTAATTTTGACCTTGTTATTATGCTTGAAATTTAATTTCATATTTCTTTCACAGACAGTTGTATTTAAGGTAGAACAAACATGAACTATAGGTTTTTTCTTTAAATATTCCAGGTTAGTATTATGTGCTGAATGTAAAAATCATTTGTGTAACATGCAGATTTGAACTGGCTGACAGCTGCAGTGCTAATTTTAATGTTTGTTAGTTTTAATTATCTGCCATGTTTTCTGCTACTTTTAGCTTTTTGTAAATAAGGCAAAATTATTTTTAATGACTTTGTAATATTTAGTTAAATTGCTTTAAATAGTTCTGGTTTTGGTGAGGAAAAGTGAGGTATACATTTCTTAATTTAATAACATTAATATCTATAGCCTAAGTTGCTGTGCAAGGTATTGAGAAGCTGGCCCTGCCCATTTCTTTCCATGATACGTTATTTTTTATTTATTTATCACATTTGTATAGTCACCCATTTCATACAGTGACTCTGGGCAGCCTACATAATAAAACAAAATACATAAAATCTGTTAAAACCACAATTTAAGACAAGATAAAACAGAAAGCACGGTGGCAAATATTATAGGCTAGTGCTCTGAGTGTCAGGTAGAAATTTTAGTGAAGGATCCAGAGACATTTATAAATTCAGCCCTTGCTTCATTTCTTATGAGTCAATGAAACCAACAAAAATTGATCAGAAATTTGCTCTGATAAGAGAAACAAAATAGTGGCCTTATGTGATTTGTTTTAGTTAAAAAAAAAAACCTCAAAATTAATTGGCATGAGAAAAAGTGGCCTCTGACATGATAAAGATACCATCTAAAAACAAGTAGTGTTCTTCTTGCTTTAAAAATACAGTTTAAATGCAAATTTAATCAGGTGGTATAAAATCTACTAACCTCCTCCATTCTGGATTTTTTTACGATGAATTCATCATCTTCATAGCCTTTCCTCTTTTTCCTATCAACAGTCCCATGGCAGGAAAATGTTAGACGATATGTTCCACTATTAAACTTAATTTCTTCAATCTCACTTTTTGATATTAAAAAGAATACAATAATTTAACAACAGAGCAGCAGGTTTATTTAACACCAACTGATTCTAGCTCGTAGATTGGAATCTACTTCTGTAAGATACAGAAAATGTTTTCCATTGATAAACTGTGGAATTAAAGAAAAAAGTAATGCACAGAGGACTGATGCTAATGAAGTTGAAAAAAATAAGATCAATAAATAAACCTTCAGATTAATGGGAATAAATCTTCACAACTTATTTCTACTACTTTCATGAGGTCTTCTGTAAAAGATCATAATTAGACACCTTTGGTATCTAACTCTTTCCTACAGGCTGCTATTTGGGGGGGGGGGGAGGAGGAAAAGGAGTATGAGAGAATGGACATCCCCACCCATTATTTGTTTCATTTCCCCCATCATGCAGCTTCCAACAGACTACCTGGAGAGAGTACAACCCTCAGTAGAATAAAGCCTAACCCAATCTAATCCAAAATTATTCGTTTGAAAAAAATTTTTTTTTCATTTATAGAAATAATGGTTCAGACTTAGTAGAGGAATGTTGCTGAAAAAAATACCTATAAATCCAAGGTATTTTTTTAACATACAAAAACATTTTCTAATGTTACTGTTAAATGGGGCAAATTCATGTTCTGAGTTTTTATATACACCCTGCATCTTCTCTTTATCCATGTCTATCATATAATGTAAACCCACTTCTACTCAACTGCAAGAAATTGTTTGCTAACCAACACCATAATTCACAAAAGCACTCTCATTATTCTATACGTTTAAACCTGTACTTGTTCATGAGTAAAATACTGACAAACACCAGGAATAGAGTCTGGGTTTTAAATTATTAAAGGATTATACACCACATTTCCAAAAGATGATGAAGTAAAACTCTCAAATCTCAGATTCTGTTACTCCTAAAACAAGGTATGCTGGCCAGAAATCAGGTCATCAGAATATACAAGGAATTTTTAAAAAGTTTAAATTGCTACTTACGTATTTGTATTAAGAGCAAGTTCTGGACTATGACATTTTTCTAGCTTCTGTTTTAGAACAGCAACCTCTTCAGAATGTGGTAGCTCATATTTTTTTACCAGATTTTTCATGCCTAAACAAATGCAATGAACACATATCAAAATACTATAAAAATATGAACTATTATGTTCGTTACCAAAAACAAAAACAAATCAAGAAAATTCTAAGGAAACAAACATGCTGGTTGCAAATTCTATCAAAGTGGCAGAACAGTTTGTATTCTAAATGATTTTATATTTAGCCTATTTGCTCCTACAAAAGTGACCAAAAGGGAATGATTTGGGCAGAGGGATTGTAACAGAATAGCTGTACGCAGACTTCATATGATCCAAATTAGGCTAAATCTGAATAACTTTATGTTATTGCAACCTTATCCAAATGGGCATCCTCCAGATGCCAACTAGGGAATTCTCTAATTCCAAGTCGAAGCATTTGGAGGACATTCAGATTAGGAAAGGTGAATCCAATTCTTTCTTCTATACATGTCCAGACTTTACCTGAATACATGCAAATAGAGGCCACCATGTGCTTAAGTAATTGGTTCTACTGTTCTTACTGTTCAGAAGTTTAAAAAAAAAAAAAACAGCTGGAATCTGCCTTCCTATAGCTTAAGCCTTGGCTTAAATCTACCATACAATATTCTGCTCTTTTACCAAATTTATTATTTTATTAATTGACATACATAATTTATTCTTACTAGGGTCAAAGCAGAGTGTCAACATGAAGAGTTAGTTATACTGAACTTGTTATTCACATTATGTTTTTCGTTTTCCTTGAGTCATGGATCATGCAGACTTAGCAATACAGTCCCATAGAAAATGTTAAAGACACAGGCACATTTTACACACCAAGCTTTCAAAATATAAATAAACTGAAAGAGAGCCTAATAAGTCCTAGACTAATGAAAAACTTTAGTACAGTTATTCACATTTTAATATCTCCTGGACTATAAAAAGCACAGTGCTTAAAGGAACTCACTCTGGAATCATGCAACATAAAACACATCAGACAACCAAACCTGGTAGAAGACTGTGCCATACTTAACACTTCAGAAATCTATATAGCTACAAACATTTTATATAACATGATACCTTACCACATTTCATCTTTTCTATTCTATTACCTTACATGCTAGCACTGGGAGTAGGAAAGACAGAGACACACAAAATTGCAGGTATTTTTGTTCTAAATACATGGGTCCTTTTGTTGAATTAGAAACATCAAAAATAAACTTTTACAACTCTTAAAATCAAGGCCTTCACCTTTTCCTTTCTGAAGCAACAAGGGTATTTTAAATAAATATGTAGGTACTGTCTAATTGTCAGCATCATTACTTACATTTCATCCCATCCAGCAACTGCGAAAGGGTTGTTTTGTTCTCTTTAAGCATTAGGCTTCCTGACAAGTAACTATAAAAAAAATTAAGAAAATTAGCAAAAATAAACAACAGAACCATTTAAATTATAGATCATAAAGAGAATGACATTTTGCTAACATTTCATGATAGGCAATGGAAGATATTTTTAACAGTATTTAAAATACAATTCGTGCTCAAGTGATAACTTAGTTTTTTAAAATATCAAAAGTAGAGAAACTTTTGTTAGAACTAATTTCTTGTATTTCCACAAACTAATGTACTCAAGGAAATATATATAATCTTCCACACAATGTCACAATTGTGACATTCAGACACAAAATAGTAAATGTATACACTCACTTATTTTGACAGGATAAGTCAAAACATTTTTAAAAACTGTAAAAGTAATCATTCCACAGGCAGAATTCTACATACCCCAGAATTAATAAATGATTTAGTACTGCCAATATCTCATATAAGGCTGTTCAGATAATCAAATCAAATCCAGAAATTTGGGCTACACTTCTGACTGAACTGTTGCAGCAGTGATCATCATCCATAACCTCTCTTCATAGCCTATCAAAATGTATTTTTCCTGCAGAGACAGAAGATGTTTACATGATTGCTTAAATATTCAGAAACTACCTACCTTTCCATATTAAATCCCGCCCTGGATGCACTTGATACCAGAGCAGTGAGAGCTATCTGAGAAGGTGTAAAGAGAAGGCATGCATCTGTCAAAGATACCCGATTAAGAAAATCATCTGCTGTCTTCCTCAATGTCTCAGGATTCTCAAGCAATAGATAACGGGTCTAGAAAATAAAAACAAAATGATAATACTTTGGAATAATCCATTGCTACAATTTCCTCCAATTGCATGTTCAAGACAAGTTTCAAATGAAAGGCAGGTACTAAAAGGATTTCCCTGTTTTCAAGCAGCAGCAGCAGCAGCATAGTAGTAGTAGTAGTAATAATGCTGCTGCTACTGAAGAACATGATGAAGAAGAAGAAGAAATTAAAAAGCTTATCAAACCCTGTGGTCTTTTTGACCCACTTCAGAATCATCATATATAATACCAAGGTTTTCATGAACTGAGTTCAACCTAGTTGACAAAACTTTGAGCTTACAAAGTCAACCCAAAAAGTCTTCTACCTTGTTCTTAAAAAAAACTTCCTTTTTTTTGGTTCTTAAAAAAAAACCCTTTGATTTTGAAGCTGATTATAACATCCAACCCTTTACCAATATTTAGCTGGCATTTGTTTAAGGGTAGCATAAAACTTGCAACAACTATTTTTTCTATGCCTCATTACCCATAACTCTGACTTGACTTTGGAGTTCATAAAAATTATGATTATATAGGTAATACTTATATAATAAGCATTACCTTATATAATGTCCTTATAGAGGAAATAAGAATCCTCTCCTTAAAAACACACACCCCAGCACAAACAGTTCAGCGTTTCCAACCATCACTTTGGCACTCAGATTTAAATGCAGTGCTTGGTTACCTTCTTCTAAACTGAAGAAAAGGTTTTTGAAAGATGTGCAAAACAAGGAAAATGTTAGGTATTAGTGTCTATGTTTCATAGTATGGCTATTTGTTCTCAAAATATATTAGCTTAGAAAAAGGAACTTGGCAGTACCACTGTAAAAGTTTATCTCCATATTATTCATGTAACATTTTAATACAGTTATTGTTGTCAAAGCTTAACTTGGTAAGCAACAAAAAAAAAAGTCTAGTACCTTCAAATCGATCAAGAAGCCTTCAAATGGTCTGTAAGGGTTATGTACTATAAGGTGGAAGTTCAGCTGCTGAATAAGTAATAATTCATATTCCAAGATCTGTTCCAAAGTCTTTTCCTGTCCTGCTGGGCTCTCACGAAGGTTACCAACAAACTGTGCACTAGATACATTAAATTCATCTACTTTACAAGCCAAAAACGCACAAGTTAACCTTAAAAACAAAACAAACACATTCATTTGGTTGTAACGAAAGTGTGCATCCATGTATATGTGAGATAATATAAATAATATCAAAACCAAAAGCATTTTCCTGAGAAACGGAGAGTTTTCACCTTGGGATATAAAAATGAGCCCTGAATATTTCTTGTCTCCTATTAGTTAAAGTTCAAAAATCAATAAACATTATCTGTATCAATTTCAAAACATAAATGTTAAGAGTTACTCACATAATTATGCGAGGATGATACTCCATTACTGAGTTATTGAGGTAAAAACGTTTGAAGTACATGCAGGCTGTACCCTAAAAGCACACAAAAGTTGGAAAGTTCATTCACATTATACCACAAAGGCTACTTTTTATAAATATAAAAATAAATGCAAGAGACATTTTAAAATGCCAGTGGAAAACAAAATAACTTGCTGCTCCAAAATAACTTGCTGCTCAATTCTATACACATCTATTCAGAAAAAAATTCAGTTCAACAGAGCCAGAAAGGAAATTTATGGAACAAAAGATGCAGTCCTGAAATAGGCTTAATTATTATTGTACCAATGGTAAGAGCATCTGTCAGCAATCAAGTTATATATTTTAGATATAAATTATTTGGCCTTCCTTCTATATTATCTGGCTAATATCACCTAAAATTTGCTGTAAACTGATGATCTGCTACGGTAAACCCTTGATTTAACAGAGCTCGGTTTGATGGACTTCAGATGCAATGGACAAAATCTGTCCATGTACTGTATGCTTCTGCACATTTGTAAAATTCTGTTAATCATTTATGCATGGGTAAAATACATAAAATATACCTTCATAAAATCCCATTAGTATTTAATGGATATTCTGCTTTAGTTGATAATAAAACTAAGAGTTTACTTGACTGTTACCGTAAAACCATATTGGCTGTGTAAGATGATAACACAGTTTGATAAATACCATACGCAAGGATATTGAGTGATATATGCTGCTTTCTTCTGGGGGGTTATAAGAATATAAATGGCATACAGCTATGCAAACTTACAGAAACAATATTTACATGATAAAGATAGAATTTAATGACCCAGGCATCACTTTCTAAGTGCAGTGATCATATTGTCATCTGAAGTCCAATTTTTCTATATAAAACTAGAGGCCTCAATATTATTGGAGCAAAAGTTCAAAGTAATAGCTAGAGTTGTGGAAACCATTTCGAAACATCCCATTTCAATTACAAAACGGGCTATTTTGAGCAAACTAGAGGTGTCTTAAGCTCAAATAGAGCCATTTTCAGCTCACAAGACTTCTAAAATGTTTATGGAGACATTATGAAATAGTTTTACATTTCATAGAAGCCATTTTGCAAAGTTTCATACTCAAAACAATTCAACTGAAACACTATAGAAACAGCATAGCTATTATGCAGCATTCAACTTTAGATTATAGGCTAAAATCAGAACATACAGCACAGTCAACTCATTCTTGAGAATAATCTTAACTTTATCCAATAATTTTAAGAATACTGTATTAAGTAATTTATTATATCTACAAAGATCAGAATTGTGCAGTCCATGGTATTCCCTGTGACACTCTATGGAAGCAAAAGTTGGACTTTAAAGAAGCAGGATAGGATGAGTATTGATGCCTTTGATCTTTGGTGTTGGAGAAGACTCCTGAGAATATTGTGGACAGCCAAGAAAGCAAACCAATGGATCATTGAAAAAACCAACCCAGAGTTCTCACTCGAGACACGAATGACCAGGCTGAAATTATCCTACGTTGAACAAATTATGCAAAGACCCAGCTCTCTGGAAAAGGCTGTAATGCTGGGAAAGGTGGAAGGAAAGAGAAGAGAACAGCCAGCAGCAAGGTGGATGGACTCAGTTATAGTGGTGATGGGTGCATCCTTGGGAGACTTGAAAGAACAGGTTAGAGACAGACCTTCATGAAGAAAATCTATATGGTCATTAGGAGTCGAAAATGACTTGATCGCACATTATTAAGCATTTATAAACTTTTATGGTTATGGATATTTAAGACTTGTATCTTTGCTAATCTACTTGGAGATACTGAAAATTTCATTCTATTTATTAAACAGTAGAGTGTGCAAGACTGGCACAAGAATTTCCTTCTGAACAGCACACTAGATCAGTGACTCTGCCCTTCTCCAAGTCAAAAGCAGCATACTTCACAAACATAGTAAGGCCCACATGCCTATGTTCTCAGATAGGCTTGGATTCTTCGCAGCTGTAGTTTTTCCAGAATGATGTGACATGTTTGGTTGTTCCTACCACTGACTTCTGACAAAGCTGAAGTGTGGTCTCCTATGGTGGAATTTCGCAGTTACGGCAGGGTAGTTAGCTTTCTTGACACTATCATGATCTTCAGTGCATCTCTGCTGGGTGTCTGCTGCACAAACTATAGCAAAAGCCCCTATTGCAAATTGATAGAAAAACTGCTGCTCTGACATAGTCATGCATAGTCTTTCCTTTCTCTTCTTACCTAACAAAATTTACCAAGCTATTTTTAGCTGAAGGAGAGCAGCCAACAGAAGAAGTCACCAGGAGTCAAGTTCAAATCAAAAGAATCTTTATTTTACAAGACAATACTTAAAGCAGAAATAATGGAGGACCAGAGTCTGCACGGAGTGAAGCCATCAATCACAGAACAGTCCACCTTGACCTCTGATTATGCATGCCTGAAGGCAGGCAGTAGTAATCACTGCACATTCTTAAAAGCTTTTCAGCATTCCAAATAAATATGACTAATTAATAACTAATGTTAATGCACAAAATAAAAGATTCTGCACATGGAACAGAAAACCGTTACAAACCACACTAAGTTTAGAAAATTAAGGGAGAAAGGGATGGAATAAATCTTACAAAAAAGAATTGGCTATGTACGCCCAACATACTGAACTATATACTAGCCAGTTTTTTTTTATCACAGGGTATTATATGAACCCAGACTGTGTAGTTAATTTATACTTCTGTGTGTCATGAACATTAAAAAATGGGTTCTATTTAAATCATACTTAACAATAACATTTTATGTAAGTACAAGCAGACACAGGTTTCTCTAAAACACAAAAGTTAGAACAGGTGTAAAAAATTCAACAACTTACCACAACAGATCTGGGCATTGCTGGTTTAAATACAGAGCAAAAGTCTGCTAATCTTTTTTCATAATGTTTACAAATTATCAGCTCTTCATGTGGGTCAAGAAGAAACGAGTCTGTCTGTTGAACCTTATGAAAGAATAACATGTATCTTAAATGGAGATCACCATTCACTAACATAGGCTACAGCTGTTAAATGGAACCATTTAAGGCATAATCCTCTACATCAGTCTTTCCCAACCTGGTGTTGTCCACATGTGCAGGGCTACAACTCCCATTACCCGCAGGCAACTAAAGGCAATGGGAATTATAACTGCACATATCTGGACAGAAGAACTCTGGGAAAGTCTGCCATATAATGCAATCCTTAGACTACAACTTTGCAGCGTTTATCCTCCTGGTGCTCAGAGTAACTGAAAAATACAGCACAGGACATTTTTACAGGATGTGTAAAAAAAAATCCCCCTCCTGCTAAGAGAGGAGTGGAAGGCTGGTAAAACCCAGTCCATGGCATACTATAACAGTTGTTTCTCTCAGTCTTAAGGGAAAGTGGAACCTATATACCAGTGTTTTTCAAACTCTTTAAGAAGTGTGGACTTCAACTCCCAGAATTCCCCAGCCAGCATGCTGGGTTAGGCTAAGGGTTGGTACATACAGGTAGTCCTCACTGAACGACCAGTCATTCAGCAACCATTCAAAGTTATGACAGAACTGAACAAGTGGTACTTAGGATGGGTCCTTGTAGTTGCAGCCATGGCAGTGTCCCCAGAGTCATGTGAGTGCAATTCGGGTGCTTGGCAACCTACTTACAATTACAACATCACAGCATCCCACGGTCATATGACCACCATTTGCAACAATCACTGCCTGCTTCCAACAAGCAAAGTTGATGGGGAAACCAGCAAGAGGCTAAAAAATGGCAATTGTGACCACAGGACATTGTGACCATACAGAATTCACCTAACAACGGTAACTTGGACTGCCTCAACCGCCGCCACAAGTCAGCAGTCACGTGACATCACGCTTTACAACGGCGTTGTTAAGTGATGAGTTCCCAGTCCCGATTACCGTCGGTAAGCGAGGACCACCTTCACCATTCTGAGAAATCTTACAGAGCGTGATCCAAGCAACACAAGGCAAATGCAACGGAAAGCAAGCTTGGGAGCTTCTTGGCTCTTCGGCCTGGCCTCTCGGCCTCCTCCGCTCCTACCTTCCCATTGGCCACCGCTTTGCATCTGAACTTGCGGTTGGCGTCAGAGCGTCGGCGGCCCAGCTCCTCTTCGCTGCGGAAAGTCCAGTAGCGCCTCTGCGTGCTGCTGTGGTACATCGCGGCGACCACCGCTCGCGATCCCAAGCTTCTGCCGCCTTTCAGGCGAACCGCCTTCCACAAATCCGGAAACGGCCAAACGCCCCGCCACGGGAATGGCCACCTCCGGCCTCGCCCCCGCTGTCGTCACTGTCGCCACCAGCCCGCCCCAAGTTCCCGGCGTGCTCTGCGCCAAAGCCGAGGCCGGCTTTCCCCAGCACGCCCTCGTATCGAAACTCGTGCGGCTTTCTCGCAGGGACGTTCGAAGAGATAGGAAAAAGAAGAGTCGCTTTATAAGTCAGCACTTCCGGAAACCTGTTTTGTATTAGACAGCAACGCGCCGTCTCTGTTGGGCAGCCTATGCGCGTTTACTCGAAGTAGAGATCCAGAGGGAAAGGGAGCCTTAGATCTGAGCAAAGGGAAAAAAAGATTTCGCGGGCTCACGCTGCATACTTAATAGCAAACCACTTATTTCAGTTTCCCGTGGTTTACAAACCAAGCCCGCGTAGAGAACGGGTGACTCAGTACTCCCGAAATTTAGGCGAATTCGATGTATCATCATTAGCTCATCCTGGATTATCATATCATGCGAATTTTTCTCAATTAACTATCCGCAGGATTGCAGCCTTAATGTAACCTGCCACAAGTTCTGATCTACCTCGCCCGTGTCTCTGTTCAGTCAACTGGCAGCTTGGGAATCCCGCCGATGTGAGAGTCAAATTTGGGTCCTTAACTCTAGCATAGGAGGCGAGAGACACCGTCGAGTGGACATATAGAGATAAAAAAGTTGAGAGCTAACGCACACCGCGCGATTCCGGGCTTGACCGCTGCGCTGAGGGCAAGAAAAAGACGGCTGGGAAGCCCCGCTTAGCGTTCCTCGCCCGTAAATTCTTCCCGGGTTCCTTGTCCTGGTTGCCTGCGCGCTCAAGTCCAGGGACGAAACAGGGCGAGAACCGGACCTGCTCAGTCCGAAAGGTTGTCCGCTGGGCACTCCCGGGTGGTCGCAATTAGCAATTCGCATTTTGGAAAGTCGAAGACTAGCAGGCGCCGCGATTATATCCAGGTAGAGCCTTGCTGGCTGCGAGGGATGGGAGTTGTAGCCCAGCGAGGAGGATATGCGCAGGCTGGGTCGGCGGAGACCCCGCGTGGACAATCCGCGCAGCTCTGCCCGTGGGCGCCTCCTCCGGCCCAGGGCGCAGGACCTCGGCGCTCCGCCGGGCATGGCTGGGAGGCAGATCCCGTTAGACCGCCGACGCCCTCGCCGAGGGAGCCTCGGAAGTGCCCGCCGGTGTTACAACAGCCCGTGACTGCCCCGGCGCAGCCTGCAGGGCATAAAGCCCATTCTCTCTGTGTGGAAAGGTGTGCGGCTGTGAACACCGGCTTGCTTAACCTGCTGTCTTCTGGACAGGTGGACTTCATTTCCCATAGTGCCCGAGGCCAGCCCGGGAATTATGGGAGTGCAATAGATCAGGTGGGTCCCAGGATGCGGAAAGGATCCCTCCTTCTATTGGTCGAGGCGCTGCGGAGAGAAGAGAGTTTTGAAGCGAGGCGCAACTCGAAGCGGCTTTTTTCTCCTCGTCTTCTGCAGCGCTGCGAGCGATTGGTTCCTAGTTTTTCCCGATGGACGCAATTCCCGGGGAGGCGGTCCGAAAAGGATATCGCATCTCCAAAAGTGGTTCCATGGCCCCCCTTTTATAAGAGGAGTATTGCGCAGCTAGGCTACCAGCTATCTACTATCAAAGCTAATAGTACGCTCCCTTCGGGTGGATAGCTCTACTAAAGATAGGTCTTTGAGAAATTTGCAAGGACCGGCAAGAATTTCCTTTTGTGCAAGATTTAATCCTTCTGAAGCAAAATTCTGCGATGCCCTAATGTCCTGTCTGTGCAGGCATAAAGGGGACTTCATTGGAAGATGCCTCGGGCGAAACAGGCTTCACTTACCGCCTTCATTAGAGCAGGATAAAGTCCACCCACTCCCCCATAGATCCCTGATAGGCAATTTGCATGAATTAGACATGCAATAAAAATTCTTTATTGACTCATCTCTTTATTAAAAAGGAAGGAAACATGATAAACGTAACTTTAAGTGGAAGAGGATGCAGCTTTCAGAAGATGTGATCATACTGATCTCAGCCGCTGGAATAACTAGTATTTTGTGAAAAGACAGAAGAGCCTTAAGCATTCCATTTTCCCCCAAAGCAAATGTTTAAGGGTAATGAAAGGGTTATTTGTATCTACACTGTAAGTAGTTGTTGCACCTCCTTAACTGCCAAGAAAAATTCCCTTGCATCCAAGTTTTAACCTTTGACTTGGTTTCTTATATGAGTATGTAACAGTTTAACAGTTAGGAGGGGATAAATAGGGACCCAGGTTGGGTTGTCTGACAAAAATAGATACAATACAATATTACTATTAATACTGTAATAGTTCTGCAGTACAGTAACAATATTAGCAAAAATACCTTCCACTGTTCTGGAATCTAGAAATGATAGCACCACAATTATACTGATGGTTGGTATAAGTCAGAGAGCTTTTACCCCAACACCTTTAAAGTGTCCAAGTTAAACTAAGCTGGATAATTTATTGTATAAATAGGCAGAGATGGGAAAACTCTGGATGTAATTAAGGAAGCAAGTAGTCACAGGTTGTTCACACTTACAGTATATCAAACATGTGACATATCTTTCACTGCATATTCCTAACACAGAGGCAGAAGTCATCCATATGCTTTGTGTTTCTAGAAATAGCATATCAGCATATTAATGTTGGTTATTTATTCAAGGTGTTGCAAAAAGCAATACTGATCTTGTTCAATGTTTTGAAAGCAGCAGTAGCAAAAATTATTTTATAAACTTTACCAAGCCATTAATGGTAGAAGGGAATAATGCAAATAAATAAAACCTCAGTACTTGTTTAATGGTACAGCTTTAATGGATGACTCAGAAAGATGCACCACTGAAAATTAAAACTGGAAACTGAAATGTGCTAGTTAATTATGAATGGCTCAATTGCCTGTTGTGCAAATTGTCCACAGGCTAGAGAATTAGAAATGCAGTGTTAATTTTACAAGTATTGTAATCTCATTTTCATAACTAGCTGTAAAAGTTATTAATCAGTTGCTCTGGCCAATGATGTGTAAACGTTCTTAATCTATGAAGATGTTTTATTTTGCCATTAAGCATTACATGTCCTAGAATATTTGATCAGAATTATGAGAATGGTGGAACAGCAAAGCAAACTTGGAAGATAATGAAAATTATCCAATTACTTATGCCTTTAAGAATGGACTACCTTAGCTATATCAAGATCTACCAGAATTTTGCTGACTATTTCTTAAATAAGAATGTCTGTGCTTCCTTGTTTGTTATTTATTTCTTAAATAAGAAAAGTCTTGTCTTCCTTTCAGTGAGAGTGTAGACCAGACATAGAGTAATTGAATGGCTCTCCAGAGACTGCTGAATAACCTCTCCTGTCAATTTTGGCCATTGGCCATGTTGTCTTTTATTAACGAAAGCTGGAATTCAGGAATCAGCCAATTCAGTCATCCACTTCTACAAAGTTGTTTCAACAGAACCTCACTTCCATGCAGATTTAAACAAATGTGGTAAAGTAAAGATGCTGTTGTTATGGGTCTTTGAGTCAAACTTGACTCCTAGTGGTTATGCATCCCTGCAGGTCCACACTGTTTTTCGAAGTGGTTTGTTGGTACTTTCTTTCAGGACGTTTTTCAAGTTCCCAGTCTAGGGCTGAGAGAGATTGATGGCCCAAAGTCACCCAACCCACCGGTGCCTAAGGGAAGACTAGAACTTAGGTATCCCCACTCCTAGGCTAGCACTGTTAACCACTGCATTAAACTGGCTCTTTAAATTAAAGATAACCAGTATCAAAACATTTTGTACTTGATACCTCTGATGCAGCATGCACTCTGCACCTAAAGTAAATGTCAGCATTCTGCTTTGTACCAAGAAAGGACTTTAAGACATGGATAAGGTGACCCCTTCAGCTCCAAAGCTATATTAGTTGCTAGGTCAGGAGTTGCACATACTGTATGTGTGCACCCATTCACCTTGATGCCCATACCAGGGGCATTTTTTAGACAAAGGAATTGGAATAAAAATTCCAGGCCTCAGAAATGGAAAGGGCTCCACTCAAACTATGATTTAGTATTTGAAACAGGTAGGTAGGTTGATCTTTTCCATTCAAGGTGTTAAAGCTAATCACTCCCAAGAATTAATTTGGTATTTTGTGTTTCCCCATGCACTGCTGTTTTGCAGAGCCTTAGACCTCAGTTAGCCAAGAACACTGCAAAAAAAAAAAAAAGGAATGACATTGACATAGGATTAATGGGAAAAGAGTTGAGTGGGGAATTCAAAAGATGCTCTGTCCTTGGGTTTCTCAAAGGCTGTGGTCCATTCATGTATACACTTAACAGCCATATGCACATTCATCCTTGATGATTTGAGAGACTGGCAATGTTGCTTGCAAATTATTTCTCTTCTACTGAGTAGCAGAGTCTAGGGCGGAGAGTAGTGAAAGATTTAGCCTCTTTCTTCTGGCAGTCCTGCTCTTGATTGCTGTGCTCTGTCCCTGGCAGATAGCAGATAAGACTGGTTGACATTAAAAGCAGGTGGTGCCATAGGCATCTGCTCTTAGCTACAATAATGATGTGTGGGGACATCAAAATGCAAAGCCCATCCTTTCATATTTGTGTCCTGATGTCAGATACAAGTGCATAAATCACAGCATTTGAGTCATGATATCATGACACATTTAATCACTACCTCTGTCCCTTATGGATGCCTGTGGGTGGTGCTCACTGTGGCTCTTCAGATTCCAAGCTTTATGGCTTCAGGTTGCTTACTCTTCTGTTAAAAAACATATTTAGTTCATACAGGCTGGTTTACATATACAGTATTTTATTTGTTTGCGCTTCTGACAGTTAAAGGACAGGCAAGAAGCCCTACTGCTGTTACTGGATACAAAAGATGGCCCCTCTTTCTCCCTGCCATTCTACTGGTTTCACAGTTGGGGCTAAGGAGACCCTTTGTCTCTATGACGATGACTAATCTTGGGCCAGTCACTCTTTCTCGAGCTAACATACCTTGTGGAACAGTTTTGAGAATTAGTTGTCCCCTGGGAAGTAATATTAAAATATGTGATGCAAGTCGAGATTGTTAGCATGCAGAACTGTGAGTGCCTAATGCCAGATTCTGCATCATCCCAAAATAAAATGGATAGATGCTGCTGTAATGACTCCTATTAAAGACATGATTTAATGCCAAGTCAGAAATACGTATTTTATTTCCCTGAGGCAAGGATAGTGCTTGGTCTTTGAGTAGCAAGCCAAGGACCTCACTCCAAAAAGTAGTGGTTGGACAGACTAAAGTGAAGATTGATGTCAAATTATTTACATTTAAATGAACATTGCCCTCTAAATGTACTGGAGCAGAAACTCCAAGAATTCCCAACCTGCCTGTGCATTAAAAATGTTTCATTTCCAAATCCTGTGACATGCATAAGAGGATTTCCCTAATAAATACTAAGTATGACTCAACTGCCTGTTTTTCAGATTCACAATAAAGCACCAACACGAACCAGACCAGCTGCCTTACTGATAAGTATTTTCCTTTTCCTCCACTTGAAAAACAGATCTGTTCTGGAGTAAAAGAAAGAAAAACTCTTCTCATTTTCCCTGTAGCCTTGATTACATTGAAATTCACAAGTAGCAATGGTGCCCTCCCTGGCTCTGTTGTTGCCATGGTTATGTTTTCTCAACAGGAATCTCGCCCTACCCTGCTTGCCTGTATAATATGTTAAATAGGAATAAGATTATTATTTTTTGTGTTGTTGTTCAAGAGACTGCAGAGGAAATAAAAGAATGGCACAAAGGAAGCTATTGTTAAGGGCTACCACTATTCTGAATGGTGTGATACTGCCTATTTTGTTTCTTTGGAGTGAGAAACAAAACCCAAAAGCTGGTACTATTGCTTGCTTGGAATAAAGAAACCCTTAAACACAGTCACTGATCTTACCCCTGAATCAGGCAGCAAGAGTATAGGCCATATGCAGAGAAACTGAATGGCTCTCCAGAGACCTCTGAATAACCTGTCCCGTCAATTTCGGTCTTTGGCCATGTTGTTTTTTTTATTAATGAAAGCTGGAATACAGAAACCATAGGAATGCAATGCTTTTCCCTTTCAGCTAATCATTTATCTAAAGATTCAGCTTATAATTCTTGTCTGCACCCAAAGTCAAACTGACTTTAAATATCACTTTGTGTCATAGATATGATGGGTGTTACATTTGCAGGGGTGGGAAAAAAAATCACAATTACTAAGACCATTCGATCACCAGACTTAGCCAATTCATATGAATCAAGTGTAAATGAATAACAATTGAATGTTATTTCAGTCACACATACATAGGATATATTAAATATTTCTGTTCTCAACCTCCCCCCCCTCTTGAATTTTCTAGAAGATAAAAGGCATGATTATTTGAAATTAATATTTGGCCTGTTTTGTTACTATAATTCAGTAGATTCTGAACTTCAAGCTACTTCAGCTATTCAGTAGAGGGATTTTCACCCTTTTTTCATTGGTAAGGTTAAGTAAAATGGATATATTAAACCTATTTATTTTGATTGGAAAGCATGGAAAATCATGTGGTTATCATTCTCAGATGTTCCTCAAAAGGAACTAAGGGCTGCATTCAACTTAGGGCCATAGCTTTCCCACCCCTGGCTGTATAACCTTTGGTGGTACCATTCAAATAGTTCAGTTCTCACCTTAAAAAACCTCTCTTAATTTGCCTTGTCCAAATGTTAATAAATAGGAGAATTACATAAAGATTTATGGAACTCTATTATCATCAGTGTTCCAGGGCTAAGCAGAAGTCCCCCAGAACTACCTGTTGAAACCAATATGCAAGAATGAGATTGGAATCACCTGATTATAGTATTCCCAAAACTTATCCTAAACAATCTGAAAGAATGCAGGGGGCTTCTACTATATGTAGAGGTAGAACGTGTGCACAAAAAAGCCCTTCCTATCCTCTGCCTGTGGAGGTTTTCCTTAAACTTTCAGAAGCCAAGATTCACAAATCATGAGAGGAGCCTCCATCAATGTTCTTCTCAGCAGACAGTTGCCTTCAATATTTACAGGATGACAAGAATAGTAAAGAGGGAGGGGTGGGGAGCCATGACCTGCACATTCCATTGTGGCCTCTTCTTTTGGAAAAAGTGCAAGGGGAATTTGTTGGGGGTACCATCACAAATGGGCAGTCATTTATAAAAGGCTGCAGTGGATGGTTTTGGGGTGTCATAACTCATTCTCCCATATTGCTTAAAAGACAGAGCTTTGTATCCTGTGCACAATTGCTTGCCAGAATCATATAGTTTATAGAAAATTTGTCCAAGGCCAATTCATAGTTTCCTCCTTTAAAGAACAGTCCATATTTTCCAAGATGAGTGACTCACAGAATAATAAATACATTTATTGTACCATAACAAAGGGGCCTGATCTCAAATGTTACCCTCCAGTTTGTACTGAATATTTGTAATAAATCATGATTAAAAGACTACTACTAGTACTACTACTACTACTACTACTACTACTATTTTCAGTTTCCTAAATGAGTTCATCTCTTAGAGCTATGCAAAAATGTAAATACAGATATAGGAAAAAGGAAATATGTACTTCTTCCAACTGCTGTGGGAATGAATGCCTCCAAGTATATCACCAATTATCAGTGTCTGGGGTGAAGGGAGGGGCAAATTGTACACCATTGGGAAACCACTGATCTATGTAGTTTGTTTAGTTAGCAAGACAGAAAGCATTACAATTTCTGTAATTGGTTCTGATGAGTTTCTGACTATTTTGCTGACTATAATATGTTTATCTTTAGTATTTGCATGAATAACTTTCAGTGGTATTTTGTTTCTGGGCAAGAGCTAAATGAGGCTTTGCATCTCATTGTAGCCAACTTAAGTAAAATACCACAATTAATAACACTGAAAAATATATACACCGCCATCATTTTTATAGTTCCTAAATTATGTTGCTTACCTAGTGATTCCAATTGTCCCAGGAAAAGATTTAAGTTAACTAATAAGACTGTTAAAACATAATGACACACCTTGCAGGTTCTCAAAGTGTAATAAACATAATTTGGGGAAGGGTTATCCCTATTTCCTCGGGATAACCCTTAAGAGAAGGAGGGGGAGAGAGAGAGATTGCTATATTTATATAATTTAGTTATATTACAATCACTTCCTTTTCTATTTTTTGTGGAGGTGAGTAAGCTTCAGCATGCTCCTGTATTAAAATGGCTCTAGTATCCACGCACAGCAGTTCTTCAGAAGCCCAGAGAACTTTGGCCATCATCTACAGGTTATGACTCTGCTTAGATATATCTAAGCTCTATGAAAAGTTCTGTAGGATAACTTGTTACGAAGTAAACATCCCATAAAGAAAATGGAAGCATGTACAGTACCTTATTGCGAATCTTACCCACTTGTCAGCTAAGGTAGGAGAAAAGCTAATCATTCTGAGATGGGGAGATACGTGCTTGTTTTCCTTTATAAGTAATTTAAAAAATCCCTATTGTCTTGTTGATATCATAACCCTTTTTTCCCCTCAATCAAGTAATCTCTACTTCCATTTCTATTTGCCATTTAAAGAGTTAAAATACAGTGAGATTTTTCACTTTCTACCCTATATAGCAAGACTGTCTTCCTTTACTCCCTTTCCACACTGTTTTGGAATTGATACACTAAAAAGTCCCTTAAGAAGCCCTTGTCATTCAACTGGAAAAACCAATGAGACTCACCATCCAGCCTGAAAACCTTATCACAGTGCAGCAAATAAAGCTATGCTAGACAGAAAAAGAGTCAGTTTGGTCTAGTGGTTAAGGCACCGGGCTAGAAACCAGGAGACTTTGAGTTCTAGTCCCACCCTAGGGACAAAGCCAGGTAGATGAACTTGGGCCAGTTCCTCTCTCTCAGCCTTAGGAAGGAAGCCATGGCAAGCCACTTCTGAAATCTTGCCAAGAAAACTTCAGGGACTTGTCCAGGCAGTCGTCAGGAGTCAACACTGACTCAAAGGTACTAAAAAAAAAGGGGGGGGCAGAAAAAGCAGCACAGTTATATTGTATTTTAACAGTAGAGAACCTGGACAGCATCTTCCACATAGAACTTTATTCAAGTTTCTTCATGCAATGAATTAAGCTGTCATTACATTCCAACCCCAGCATAATGTAACAAGGTCATGCTTTTAAAGATGCACCCATTTTTATATGTGTTTCACCCTTGGACAAAACATGTCATGATTCCACCACTTACATACTTGTGTCATCTTGATTAGGAAGAGACATATATGCCTTCCCTACTTCACCGTGCCCTCAGATAAGGTGTTGAGAGTCAATGCACCTGTTCCCCTATCTGTGAGAGTCAGGACAAGAGGGGTTAAGAACTTACTCTCATCACCAGAGCAACGAGGAACAGATAAGAGGATGAGACTGAACCCTCCCTAAAGAATGCAAGGGAGGTTGGGAGGGTGACCCTGGAATTTGCTCTCACTCTGAGAAGATTTCTGTAACAGGAGTAAGGCCATTAAACTTTGCTGGATTGAATCTGTACTGTCTCCTGGAGTTTCCTGGGCTAATCCTGACACTATCCTCCCTTATCCTTGCTGCTCTAGAGACTGCAATATGAAACTTATAAAAATCAGAACACAGACAATCCCCGCCTACTGGCTTATAGCCTAAAGTAATGGTGCTAAGACAGAAATTGAGAGGGAGAAGATAAAAGGAAATTTGGGTACCAGATTCTTAGTTATTGAGACCAAAGTATAAACCATTGCCTAAAAACCAATTGTATTCACTAAGATATTAATAATTCAGTTTCTTAGGCTAAATCATTAATTCCCAACATGGCTCAGCAAGAGGTTTTTTTTTTTTTTTAATTTGCTAGAGGGGAGGATAGGGCTCACTTCACAAATATTGCTAATTAGTTTTAATATTAATTTTAATTTATACTTTTTAAACTTTCAGGATATGGATTTATTTATTTATTTATTTCATTGGATTTCTCCACCGCCCACCTCCTCCATAATAGGGGACTCTGGGCGACTCACAAAAAACATTAAAACTATAAATACATCCAAAATTTAAAACAATACTAAAGAAAGGAAGATCCAAGCAGATGGAAAATCAGGCTGCGGAGAGCTGGCCACTATGGGGCTAGCCATCCCCCTGCTTGAAGTATTCCCTCCCCACCCAGGCCAAGTGGCAGAACCAGGTCTTCAAGGCCCTTCAGAAGGCCAGGAGTGAGGGGGCCAATCGCACCTCCGGGGGCAGAATGTTCCAAAGAGGGGGGGCTACCGCAGAGAAGGCCCGCCTTCTGGACCCCGCTAGATGGAGTTCTTTTACTGAGGGGGTCCGAAGGCGGGCCTTCTCTGTGGTAGCCCCCGCTCTTTGGAACATTCTGCCCCCGGAGGTGCGATTGGCCCCTCACTCCTGGCCTTCTGAAGGGCCTTGAAGACCTGGTTCTGCCACTTGGCCTGGGTGGGGAGGGAATACTTTGCCTCTCTCTGCGATTGGGTGGGACAGGTTGAAGACATAGGGGAGAGGCAGTCCCTTAGGTAACCTGGTCCCATGCCCATATATATATTTGTTAGTTGCCTTTAATATTCACTTGAGTAGGAAAGCAGGATATAACTTTTTAAAAGTCAAGCTCATCCAAGCTCGTTTCTTCCTAAGAAATGATTATTCATGGAATTCATACCAGATTTAAAAGGGAAACTTTCTCATATCCACCTATAACCCTGCAAAAGGTTTGGGGGACAAAGCTACATCAAAATATCTAGACTGTTCCAGCTCTTTCCTCCCAGTTCCTGTCCCAAGATACCATTTCTATTGTTTAATTATACTTCTTGGTAGTATGTAACTCCAGTCCCAGATTTTGCTTCCATTGCATATATATGAAACACATTCAAGGGAGAAGCAGGGCTGAATCTATAGGCTATGCCCCACTGGTGCATATTATCATTCATCTAGTGACTGAAATTGAAATGTTTCACCCAGCAGTATAGCTTGATTTTTTTCCATTTTAGCAAAGGGTCATGATGGTCTGATAAGCCTGAACTGTGAAATCTAATCTCAGATTTTTTCCATATTCTCTATAGATGCAAATAATATTATAAAGTTAGATGATATGTAAATTACAGAAGAAAGTCAGTCTCAAATTCAAATCTTATGTTCCTGTGGTATCAGCTAAGAATCAGTTAATTCTTTAACATACTACAGGTCTGGCAAACATTAAGAGACCTCCTAGAAATATTGGTGACCTTACTAAATCCTAAAGTATTAAACAATTCCATTTTGATTACTAGTGCTCTTTGGATTAAATTTTAATTGCTCACACCATATATAAAGTTGAATAAACCAACTTTTCTAAAATCTTGGTGTAACTATGGATTATAAATGCTTAACATGGAATATAAATGGAGCAAATGCATCTCAAAAGAGAAAAAAACATTATTAGAAAAAGTTAAAACAAGATGTGATTTGCTTATAAATAATGCATATTAGGAAAAAAGATATAAAAAGTTGAGTCACAAAAATTTGTATGAAGGATTTTTTCAGTTGTTTTATATATAAATCCTCAACTATATCTAACATTTATATTGACTGATGATCATGGCAGATATATTGGGGTAGAACTCAATCTACAGTGGGCTGAGACTTTGATATTGGAAATTTATTCTCCAAATGAACATAAAACAGCATTTTATAAAGGACTTATGGATAAATCATTGGACTTTCCATATGAGAATTGGTGTGTCCTGGGATATTGGAATGGTGTGGTTCCCCCACAAAAAGATAGAACTTCTGAGAAAAATATTAAAAATACACAAGGCAAACTACCAAAGATTTTTTATTTATTTATTTAATGGATAATTTGGAGCTTATTGATGTGTGTGTGTGTGTGTGTATATAAATGGTGACTCAAAAGAATATACTTATTTTTCTGAAAGACAGATCTTTTTCAAGAATAGATAAGATTTGGATCTCTAAGACTTTGGCTATTTATGAGCATTTATGGAGTTAGTTTTATTCATTAATTTATGAACATGAATGGTAAGTGGAAACATTACCAAAGACTTTCTCAGACTACAATCCAATGACTTTAACTTTTAAAAGGTAAAATGGCTCTTTTCGGTGAAGATTGAATGAGATGTTGTTACAAAAGGAAACAGTGGAGGATTGCAAAAAAAAGTTAACATATTTTTTTGAGAATAATATTAATAAAGGTACAGAAGTAAGAACAGTTTGAGATGCAATAAAGTTTTTGTAAGAGGATATTTTGTCAATGTAATAGTGAATTTAAAAATGCAAGAGAAAATGCAAATGATTTTGAATGAGATTAAAAAAAAAAAAGGAAGAAGAATTTTAAAAATCCCCTGGGAGGACAACTATTACCCACCAAATTAAGCTTCTACAGAGGCAAATACCTAGGTTAACAGTGAGAGAGATGGAAATGAAGATGAATTATGTAAAAGAAAGACATTTTGAACTTCCAAATAAACCGGGGAAATAGTTGGCATATAAGTTGTGAAAAGAAAAAGGAAAGGAAAGGATACTAAAGTTACAAGAAGGAAATACTGTAATAACTGATAATGCAAATATGTGAAAAGTGTTTTGTCAATATTATTCTACTTTATATAAAGGTCAAGAAATTTCCTTGGAAAAAGTGGATGAATATTTATATAAGCAGAATTCACTGAAGATCACAGAGAATCAGAGACAAATTTTGAATGGACCTGTAACAATAAGTGTGTGAAGCTATTAAAAAAAAACAGGAAAGGCACAAGCTCCAGATGGGCTGCTTGCCTTTTACTATAAATGTTTTGAGGATGAGCTTTTACAACCTTTACAGCAAATGATGAATATTATTTTACAGAATGGAAAGATTCCTGATAGCTGGAAAGAGGTTAATATAGCATTAATACCTAGCATTAATACCTAAAGAAGCCCAGGACCTGACTTTAACAAGAAATTATCAACCAATATCTTTATTGAATAATAACTATAAGTTAGTTTTTGACTGAAAGATTGAAAATAATTTTACAGGACTTTATTCATGAAGATCAATGTGGGTTTTTACCTAAAAGACAATTATGAGATAATAAATGTGTTGGATATTCTGGAGTATTTGGAGCAACACAATGAAAAGCAAGCTGTATTGATCTTAGATGCAGAGAAGGCCTTTGACAATTTGAATTGGATTTTCTTGTTTAGAGTTCTGGAACATATGAATCTTGGAGATAATTTTATTAAATGGGTAAGATCAATTTATACTTCACAGAAAGCACAAATAATTGTTAATGGAGAACTAACAAAACCTTGTGAGATTCAAAAAGGGACAAGACAAGGATGCCCACTGCTCCACTCTTGTTCATTTTAGTTCCTGAGGTAAGGCTAAGATTTGGCATTACCCATTATGGAGAAATAGTTGGTGGAATTGACAGAACTTGCTAAGATGGACAAACTGACTTATTTGATTAGAGAAAGGACAATATCTACATTTACTGGTGACTGGAAACCCCTTATGGACTTTTTCCATAAAAATGGGGAAAAAATGAACTTTTGATTTATGGTTTTGATGATTAGTCAGGACAGATTATAGAAAGAAAAGAGTCATGATGTAACTTTAGAGAGACAGATTAAAATATAATTGTACTTATAACCACTGTGAAGAATATTAGAAGCCATGTCTTTCCATCTCTTTTTTTTTTTTTTTACTTTTTTCTTATTGCACTTTTAGCTTTTTCTTTTATTTCTCTCTTTCCTTTTCCTTTTCTCTGTTTTATTTTAGTTCTTATTACTGCTGTTAAAACTTTCAATAAAAATTATTTTTAAAAAGTTGACTAAACTGAGTTCAAAATGCAATGATCATTAAAAAAAGCTTTTAATACAGAGGAAGTCTAGGGGTCTCATTTTCTCAGACAAGTAGATATTATCATAATTTCCAGGGCAACTTAAGTGTATGCAGCTGCAGTTGGCCTCAGGAAAGCTACAGTTGCTTGCCTCTGCTTGTCTTCCCCCAAGACAGCATCCTGCATCCACTTCAGGCAGGTGAGATGTTTGGGCAAGCAGGTCCACCCATAGGTTGACATACCTCCATGTGAGCCAACCGGTAGATGAGTCCAACAGAGTTTTTGAGCAAGCCAAGCTATCTATTAGAAGTGCAGCTTTGTGTCAGGCCAACAGGGTCATTCTCCCAAGCAGGATTTTACTGTGTGGTGATTTTTGTATTCAGTGGTGATTCCAGATACATAGTATTCAAATTTTAATTCAGGTTCTTTAGAATTTAATTTTCATAGTTTTAACACCTCTTTTAGCAGGAACCAAGGGCTGCATGTAGGGAGCCATCAAGCTTGATGTTGCATTGGGCACCAAATTTCTTTAAACATCCTTGTTAGGTGCAATTCATATGATTATGTAAATAGCATCAACAAGAATGGTTTACATAAGTTGAACTATTTTGCGTTCTGCCACCATTTGACAAAAATCATCCCTTTGAAGTTGCTGTTTGCATTTCAAGAAAAGCCTGCAACCTAGAGGGGCTTCCTCTAAACATTAAATAAGAGGTGTAGGGATATAGATAGATAGATAGATAGATAGATAGATAGATAGATAGATAGATAGATAGATAGGACCCAAGGTGCAGATTGTGCAAAGAGGCCTCAGAGACAGTCCAACACATAGTGGCAGGGTGTAAGATGCAGGTAGGAACAGCATATACTGAACGGCACAACCAAGTAGCTGGCATTGCGTACAGGAACATCTGCACAGTGTATGGGCTAGAAACCCCCAAGTCCAGATGGGAGATTCCACAGAAGGTTGTGGAGAATAACAGAGCTAAGATCCCATGGGACCTCCAGATCCAGACAGACAGGCAGGTAATGGCCAATCAACCAGACATCATGGTAGTAGACAAAGACCAGACGACAGCGGTAGTGATAGATGTAGCAGTGCCAAGTGACAGCAACATCAGGAAGAAGGAGCATGAGAAGCTGGAGAAGTACCAGGGCCTGAAGGCGGAAATAGAGAGGATGTGGAAAGTCAAGGCCAAAATGGTCCCAGTGGTGGTAGGAGCACTCGGGGCCATGACTCCTAAGGTGAGAGTGGCTCCAACAGACCCCAGGAACAACATCAGTGCTCTCTGTCCAGAAAAGTGCAGTGCTAGGAACAGCTAAGATACTGCGCAGAACCGTCAAACTCCCTCAATTTTTTTTTACATCAGGAGAGAATTAACCCTGTCTCGACATTTATCATATTAGTTGTCAGTTTCTCTTAGCTCCCCCACGTGTTTCTCTTTTTTAAAAAATGAGATAATAATACACACATTAATTACTTTCATACAATTGGCGCTGCATCTTGTTTGGCTACCTGGCTGCCATATGAATACAGCTTTGTGCTCAGTGGCTGCCTGCTACTGAGATGAGGGCAAGATACTGTAGATAGGAGTCTTCTTCTGGATGCATGGAAGGGAAGGAGATAAGCAACAGGCCATTGCATTGCTTCCATTCTTATTTATTCCTCTACAAGTGGTATTTCTATACTGCTTCTCACAGAAATCCTGAAGTATTTTACAATATCTGTACAATAATTTCAGAATTCTGTAGGTGATGTATGTGAATATAACATTTGATAACATTTCACTCTAGGTGAGTTCTAGGGAACAATTGGGAGAACACATATTTAAGGCTAGTGTAATATGTAATGGTTCCATAGCAGTTTTCAGGTTTCTGATTGGGCATGAGGTCAATAAATCCATGTACAATTTGAAAAACAACCTTTTTTTTTTAAAAAAAAAATCCATTTTATTTAGTTTGCAGAAGGCATCTTCCACCTATAGGACGGCTTTTGGATCAACCAATGGTGGAGTTTACCAAGATATTCTTTCATCTGCTATCTAAGAGTTAAAAATTGATACATTTATTTTAATAAAATATTCATAAATGTGTATTAACAAAGCAAACGGCTGAAATACTTAGCAGTTGCAACACTGTCTGTGATCTATAAGTGGCAGCATTTATTTGTTGTAAGTTGGTTTTCCCCCCAACCCCGCTTGATATTTCTGAAATCCTATGTGTCAGAGTTTCATTTTCAATCATACTGTATGCAAATAAGCTGTAGCATCATGCAAGGGAGAAACCACAGCTTGCAAAATAATTGCCAACATTTTCCGGCAATTCCATTCTTACACATGGAACAGTCTTTTGAGAAATTACACCTATAAATAAATCCTTGCAATTGCTAGAAAGACAGTTGACAACTGCACTTCCCCCTCCCCTGCTTCTTATATGGAAATATGTTAGCAACAAATTAAAATGGAAAAAAAATGTTGCTATTTTATGCAGCTTGCTTGATGGCTGGATCAAAATGTACAAACTGATTTTTGTTCTCACTGGTGTTTTTGAATACATGAAGCTTATGCCAAATCAAACAGTGGATCCATCCAATATGTAGAGTCTATTTTGACTAGAGGTGACTCACCTTCTCAGATCTCTAAGAAGGATTTTCTTCTGAATTCTATTGACAAGTTAGGCATAGTGGAGAAAAAAACTAGAACTGTATGTATGACACGCCCACTTCACCACTTAGCCATGGCTCTGAATCTATATTTTAAAGTGGACAACATGCAATATAGTTGAATATGAAGCCACCTTTCTTGGTATCAGACCAACTATGGAGGACAACAAAGTATTACTGTACGCCTATTGCTGCTTGAGAAACTCATTGTCTTCATTCACTGAACAAATATAAGCACAGCGTATTAGGATGGAGTAAGCAACATCTTTTCCCCAGGAAGAATTTAGCATCCCCACAACTAAAAGATTTGGGATATATCTACATTCTCTTTCACTGGTACGTATCCCCATAATGTTGACTCCATTTTGAAGACTGAATAAGCATCTTTTCAGCTAATCCAGGGCAAAGCTGAGACTCTTTTGCCCAGACAGGACCCGTTAGATTGGCCCACACCAGGTGACTGATGGACTTGACTGGGTTCCAGAGGGAGCCTGGGGCTTTCTCTGAGGATCTTTTGGGCAGTGCAGCTGAGGCCTTGGTTGCAGCATGGAATAAGTAAGTGACTGAGGATCTGGACCAGATTGGTCCTATGTGGCCCCTCTCTGTGCACCAAACCCAGGGTGCTCCTTGGTTCTCTTCCCCCCTCCCTCCCTCCCTCTATTTTCGTGAGAACAAGGGAGGGTCTTGTCTAAGATGTTTTCTCAGGTTACATTTCTATCCCAGATTCAGCCCTCTTTTATCTGACCCTTGTCTTGGAAGTGGCTCTTCTTCCTGTTCCTCAAGGCCATTCCCTCTTTCCTCTGCAGGCCCTCACCCTCTGGAACAGCATCCCCCCAGAAATACAGACAACACCCTCTCTCTTGGGTTCCAGAAAGTCCTTAAGACCTGGCTTTGGTCCCAGGTTTGGTGTTCATGTATTTGTGGGGCTCCTGTTATGGTTTCCGGTTACTGTTGTGACTATTTTAGTCTGGGCTATCTGTGTTGTTTTATGTTTTTAACTGTTTTTACTGATTTTGGATATTGTAAACCACCCAGAGTTTTCTGGAGTAGGCAGCAATAACAAATCTACATACATACATGCATACATGCATACAGGCTTATGGGTGGCATTTTTTTTTTAAAGAATTGGCTTACAACTCATGAATAGAAGCAAGCTCAGCGTGCACTGCAATCCAGCTGCAGGCAATCATAACAGCAAAACTGATCTTAATCCTCCTGGTCAGTTTCTAATCAGTTTCTCATTCCCTGTAAAATCCTCCATCGCTACCAGTTATCTGGATTTGCTTCACCCATCTTCCAGCCTCCCAAGTGAAAAGAGCTACTATGTTCCCTTGTCTTCCTCCTCTCCCCTCCCCCCAAACCATTTCCCCCTTGCACCCAACAACAACACAAATATATCTGGCAATGTCTTTTTTTCTGCAATGTCCCCTTCTTCTGATCCCCAGACCTTGAGTGACAAAAGCTTAAGTCATCCTTAGCTGTACTCAGGTTAAAGTCAGTTTTCCCCATAAGTATCCAAAGATGGTCATGAGGTGTATAAAATCACGACTCATTATGTGGGATCAGAGTGTCACCTATTGGGTGCTTCAGATTGATGCGAGAATGCTGCCTCATCTTTGGTCCACAGACAACCTGCTCTGTCACCATTCTGCTATTTTTGCCCTAATGAGCTGGACACACTGGTATTGGGCTGGTGGACTATTAAAACTGGTAAATAATGTTTGACTATTCAGCCAGCACGGCTGTGAATACTTTAACTCTATGATCCTTACCAGTTTAGTGCAAACTGTATAAAAATGGAATAAAGAGACCAACGGTTCAGCCCATACACAGAACTGCTTCCCAAACAAAGCACAGAGGAATATGGAAATCAGTATTTGTTGCTTGTATAAGATAAGAAAAGGAATGGGAGAGAAACACCAAATAAAAGTGCTTTTATGACTCAACCTCCTTTGTTGAGGATTTTTTTTTTTTAATTATCTCACTCAGGTTACAACAGTTTCGGGTAGGGGGACACAGGGAAGAACCACGAAGCAACAGAGAAGTCTGCTGTCAGTCCTGCTTTATTCCTGCCACAATGCTGTGATCGTCAGCTATTGTTCCCACTAGCTGGTGATGTCCGGAAGAGGGAAGACAGCAAAAGTGAAGGGGTCCATCAGTCACTTGGCATATCGTGGCTGTGCACACATAATCAGGACAATGTCATTCAGCAGTGAGTCAGAATAGAGGCAGGACAGGCAGGAAAGAGACTAGCAATGGGGCAGCAAATTTCACGTCACTAGAGTTTTCTCCTGATTCAAGGATGGATGGAGATCCCTTTAACTCAGCAGTGGAGAAAGGGCCCTAGATGCTCTATATTGCAATCTCCAGCTATTCTCAACACCTGCTTCAGCAAATGTTGCCATGTTATCCTTTTAACATCAGAGCTAACAAAGGCTTTTTAATAGAAACTGAAGGAATAGCACTGTCATAGCAGAAAGACTTTCCATCATAACAATTTCTGTGTGTATGTGTATGCATGCATACATATGTGTGCACAATCAGCTAAATTGCAAACAGCCATACAAATTAATACATGTACCAAAACCAGGGATCGGGTGGGCTTGTTATTCCAAATCACTTCAACTCTCCTATCAATCAGCTGTCTTAGCAGCAACAGCATCTGGCAAATTTTGTCTGGACTCCAAATCTAAGCATGGTCAGTGTGGGGTGGGTACATGAATGAGAGACCATGGAATACCAGAGCTATAAGCTAGGGTGGGAAGTGAAAAAAAAAAAAAACCATCCTTCAAGAAGGCAGCAGCAAACCATTTCCACTGTTGCCAGGAAGACTGTCATGTTCAGCTTCACTTGGAGCATCTTTACCTTATTTTATAGGTCAGATGGAAGGAGAACGGATTGGCTCTTTTATGTTTGTTCATGCTTATTCTCAATATTTTAGCCCATCAAATGTGAAGATGATTGAAGATTAGCTTCAAAGTGGTTTATAAGGGATTGGGGAGGGGGGTAAAAGCAGCAAAAATGCTAGGTGGAAGCAGCACCCTTGATTAACAGTATCTGTGTAATACAGATTACTTATGCAGGCATCAGCATCTTTTGGGGGACCAAAGTCAAGAAAGGTAGAATAGAACAATTAGGAATAAAAAAAATATATTTATTATAGTTCTTCATCAAACAAGTAAACAACCCAACATATCAGTACATGTCAGAAATGTTCCTCATAGTGTATAACTTCAGAGTTATTAATCCACATAAGAGAATCAAATAGCATGTTTACCAGTTGCATTTATCAAATGGCACACTTACTTATATGATATAAATTAACCATGAACTGGGTCAACATTTGCATAACTTTGCAAACAGCAGCATAGAGGTTTACCCTGTTGAGAATAACCGATAGCTTCAGATCCATCAAAAGTTATTAGGTATATAGTAAAACTCATCATACTGACTAATCTATTCCCTAAAAAGGGGCTAATGAGAGCAAAGTAGTTATCATATGAACAATGCAAAGGAATGTAACTCGCAATTTTCCCTCATAGATAGATTGGGATGATTAACCCTTTTTGGTCCATGGCCACTTCTGGAATTTAGACACCATGTTATGTGTGTTCTCACCAAATGGCTGCTTTGTTGAGCAAGATCAATCAGAAATGCCTATATATTAAGGATGTGAACAACCAAATGTTCTTCATTTCATGCCAATACAGCTATTCTTGGAATGGCTTGCTAGTTTTTCAGAAGTCAGGCCTCCAAAGCAAAAAATGATTTCTGGTGTTCCAGATGAAAGAGGCCTGCTTCAGGGCTGGACTGTGGCCATTCTCAGAATTTTCCTCTTTCCTATTCTTTAGCAAAGATCAAAGGGATAAAGTATTCCTGATCAGTGGATTTTTGGAAGTGAGGAGGGTCAACAACATCAAAATAGCAGGTCAACAGGACAATTAAAGCTGCACCCTTTTTGTATGCATGTGAAGCATGCTAAAAGGGCTAGGGTGATGCTTGCCCTGTTGAGGATGTCAACACCATCAAAATAGTAGTCATGACCATATATTCGGCAGTATCCTTGAGAAGCAGAAGACGGGGGGAACAGACTGATGAAAGTGTTGTGACACAAACTCCACACATTTTAATTAATGCCAGTGAAATAAGTACTGGCCCCAAATGGAGGAAAACAAAGAGAATTCTTCTAAAGGCCTTTCAGTAGCACTGAGCTGCTGAGTTGTAGTGCTGCTCACCCTCCTTGAGGTAATGTGCCTTCCCACTGATTATGCCTAGCCATCATCTATTGCTTTTGGTTCAAGTTACTACAATCACCTGACTTCCCTCAAGGACTGGCAAGCCTTTTGGAGCAGATCTGGGTAAGTGTAAATGGCTGGAGTGGGAGTTGAAAGGATAATTCCACTGAAGAAGTGGTCAAATTATTTTAGAAGTCCCACATCTATGTTAATATTCTTTTACCATCTGATATTCATTTCTTATCCAGCCAAAATGGCACTATCCATCCATAGACTTGGCAAGAACACAATGTTTACAGAACTGCAGAAGTTTCTAGGAGAAACAAGCAAGGAAACCATGCTCAAACCAAGACTGAGCATGCTCAGTAGCAATGGGGTGCTTACTATTGAAATACCATCAAGAAAAGAATACTGTATGGCAAAAGGCATAGCGCCTTGTGTAGAAGTACCTTTATAAATTCAAGTTCAGTATTCACATTACGTCTAGAGGCAATAAATGTTAATACCCAATTCTGGAATGTTCCAAATTTTTTTTATCACAGCTATCTCATCCGTCCTCCTTCCCTTAAAAAAAGCCTATTCTGGTTCTACTAGGCATCAGATCAATGCATATCAGGGATGAAAAAGAAAAATTCAAGTGCCTGTATAGTCTATAGGTTTGGTCAGATCTACTGAGAATATCCAGATTCAGTGCCAAATCTTCCTTTGTTGGAGAAGCTTTTCAGTACTATGTATTATGTTCTCTCAGTCTCTCTCTCATTGTATATTACAAACAGAGATATAATGAATTTAATAGGAAGTCAGGCCATGAATAATATCTAAACTACTAAATAGATACATATCAATAGTTGCATTTTGGAAGATTATTGTATTTAATGTGAGCGAAAAATCAAGAGAGGCAACATTTCAAATGCTAAGCTTCAAGCAAATTTCAAGCAAGAGGAAGGAGATAGCTGAAGAATCTTGTTTTCCTCTATCAAATCACAATGCAGGATGCATAGAAAACCTGCACAAAATTATACACTATATGTCAGTAAGCTGCAGAAGGCCACACATTCAATTCCAGAGCATAGAGCTCCTGCAAATGAACATTGCAATCAAGTCTTTCTTCTCCTCCCCTTTCTCCTCCTTGCTCCTCCTATCACTGTCTGTGGAAAGAAAGAGATAGACAGAAAGAGAAAACAGCTTTTCTTTGTGTCTGTGGAGTATTTATCTTAACCCAAATCACTCTGTTTAGGGGAGGGGGGAGGGTGCGGTTTGAATTACACCTTGTCTAGTGATCCTACCAAGACATAAGTTTACCTCTTCTTTAACTACATCCCAAAGTTCAATGACCCTTTTTTATTTTTATCACATTTTAGGCTCTCACTTGAGGCATTCTAATATTTTAGGGTGGCATACATTTGACAATAATATTGATGCATACAAACCTTTCTTTTCTTACAGTTTATAAAGCTCTATCTTATAGCTGTAATCTGGAGAAAGGATGAAAAATGCAAGTTTCTTAAGTAAAAGATCACGTATTTCAATTTTTTTATAGGATGTAACCTCTTGAATATATATGTATGTGCATGTGTGTATGTTAATGAAGTAGGTTAAGGACAGCATCTTTGTTAACATACATTTTAAGCACAATACTTTTCCCCATCATTATTTCACCTACTAATACTGCTTCACCACACACTTCCGCCTTTGTTAATTTACATAAACATGCATAGGCTATGAATAATGCATAACACTTACTTGAAATGCAGGGTTTCCAGCTTCCACAGTGCAGTAGTATACACAACAATTTGATTGGCTCTGCTCTGTTTTCATTACTGGCAATTTCTTGGAACACAAAGGAGGTGGGAAAAAAGCTGACAAGAATGGACAATATTTATTTTGTGAGAAATATTTGTTGCCTTTTCAAGGCAATTGTATTGCAAAGTTTTTGCCTTGTGATTGTTGTTTCTTTTTTCCCCCTTGAAAGAATGCATTAAAAGGTTTGCAATTGCTCTTTTGTGCATTCAGTCAGTCAGATCTCTGGGTTTTTTTTTTTAAGCTTGCCACTGGATTTGTTCCTTATTTGCATAAACGTGAGCACAAGCTATAAATAAATAAAGAACCATCAGATTTCTTCAAGCCTCTCAATTAAAGTGAAAGCAGCAAGCCATTGTAAAAAGGACTGGTAGAAATGCTGAGATAACTCAACTTTCAGAATGTAGAAAGTTTTGGGGACAGGTTTCAAAATATTTTCCCCCAGAGAGTTTTAATTTTTTCTCCTTTTCTCAAGCTCTCAATATTACGGCAATCTTGATATTATTTTAGCATGTTAGTTTTAGCAAGCGATAGAACTGTCATATCTAAATTTGGGTGTATGCCTTGGCTTTCTATCCAAACAATCGTTCTGCTTAGAATGGTTTTCTTAATCTTATGTAGTATATTAACAAATGTGCATTATGCCTTTTTTCTATTATTCCTCATCTCTCTTATTTTTAGGTGGCTCAAAAAGCAAACTTTAAATGCGACATACATACATACAACAGCTCACTTCATCAAAACACTTAAAAACAATTAGAACATCAGCTGACAGCCTGGAAACAAAAATTAATTTTAATAACTATCTTAAAGATAACCAAATGTGTTAGTTCACTTATCTAAATAATGAGTAGCTACAGAAAACTAAACCAGCATCCAATGATCTGGTGTAGCTGTGACAGGTTTCCCCAGATGACTTTACTGAACAGTTGGGATCAGGCAGTTGAAGGCACTCTATTAACTGATTCAGGTCCAAGCCTTTCAGGGTTTAATAGATATTTATTAGCATTAAGATGGAGGCTTATTTGATTGATTCTTCTGATACATTAAAACTAACAGAACATAGAAATTAGGTCTTTGCCTGCATCTATAGATTAATTTTCTGGCTTGCCCATTCAACAAGGACAAACATAAAGTCCTCAGATGAGGAAATATGAACCACCAGGTTGTGCAAATCTTCAAAGGGTCCTTTGATTGTTTGATTACGTGCCATCAAGTTGTTGTCGATTCTTACTGACCATGTAGATAAAATCCATGATGACCAATATTTCAAGCCCAACTCCTCTTTGAAACTGCCTGGAAAAATAATGCAGAGCCTGCCCACTTCTAACAAACAAAGTTGGGGCATTGCTTCATGTTCCTTCTGGGCTTCCCCCAGCATGTCCAGTAGCCCAAAGAAGCTTCCGTGCATAAACCTTTTCTAGTTGCTGGAAATACAAGAGGAGGCTTTGGAAATGGGGCGGGTGGGGGAAACAACAGTTTGAATAATCTTATCACTACTTCTCAAAGAGGCAGAGTAACACCTCTATGATTTGACTCACCTCACTGAGGTACAGTGCAGCTACCTCACATAGGACTACAGTAATGACCCATCCCATAGTATCACATTTTAAAGGCACAGGCATTTAAGTGGTTAAGCGGTTACAGTCTTAGATAATTGTTAAGCCTCTGTTTAACCTTTTCATCTAGTTAACAACACTTCACACTAACTCTTAGCTTGCCTTCTTTCCTGAAGGGGAGAACTGATATTTATAATTAGAAGAGCAGGATATAAACATTTGCTCTACAAAGTTCAAACTACCCTCTCAGTCTCACTGGGAATTGGCAACTCAGCCTCTATTGATTTCCTATAGCAAAACTGGCTGCCATTCATGCAATTATAAAGGAGGACAGGAATCCTAGGAAAAGGTGCATCTGCTTTAAGATGCTAATAAACAGGGCTCTCTTTGGATTCCTGTGGGCTCCAAACACTGCTTAGAGATCCAATCTGAAGCAGTGCATTGCCCTAAATCCAGCTGTGCAGCTGGTCGGGTGGCTATCTGACCTGTCTCCAAAACAAAGTTGGAATATGAGGAGGAAAAGCGAGGATGAAATCCTGGATGACAGCATGTGAATGTTTAGATGGATGGGATAATGGCAGCTTACACAGATCTTGTTTTACTATATGACTGTGTTCATATATAAAAGGATGGGATTAGTGTGCACAGAAACAAAAACATCTATTTAGTATCAGGGTCAGAGGGGGTCAGTTTTAATTGGAAACAATCCCAGGCTTGTTTTGGGCTAGACTACTCTCCCCCAGTTGGCAGTAGAACAGAGAAGAATTTGAAAGGGTTATTTCTGTCTCTGCAAGCCAGGCTTACAGATAGTAGTCTAACATGACCTGCAAAGTGAGGCTTCTTTAGGTACATCAGTACTACTCTTTGTGGTTTTCATTCCTCCCCTCCCCCCCATAGGGGCACAAGCCTGTGTGAATAGGGCAAACAGGAAAAGGTAAGTCTTCTCCCCCACTTCTTTGTGGTGGCTCTGATCCTGATTGGGACACCTTATTTATCTATTTAAATGAAACTGGCTAGCAAAGGAAGCGGAGATGCTGGCAAAGATGACTGCTCCCAATATAACAAGGCATCTTTGCTTTTCACTGATTGTCTGGCATGCAGTCCTTTATCTGGGGGTAGTAGTTAACCAGATCATATGAACCCCTCCCCCCCCCCCCCCCCCCGAGCACCAGCTTAATTCTGGCATTTGTATGTGAGGTTGCTGGAGTTATCCATATATGTGGTTAATTTTGCTTAGCAGCTGTGGATAATTTTATCTGGGTGTGTTGATTTGGGTGGCTGTCAGATGTAGGGGCTATGAGCATCTGATATTGATGGAAAGCTTAGGCAGAATATAGCTAAATTCAGAGCATAATAGGGAGCCTGGCGGTGATGCCACTATTGCTCTGATTACAGGTAGAGGGAGCTATGGTGTGTAGTATAAAGACAAGTTAGCTGAAAAGGAACTATGGATATTTACAGGCTATCACCCCAATGTGATAAGATAAGCCTCCAGTATGGAGTTTTCCTGCTAGTAATTACTTAGCTGTTTCCTTGGGCATTCTATGGAGTACATTATTACTAGCTATTTATTAAGAATTATATTTTTATATCTTAATTATTATATGTATTTACTAATTATATTTTATTAATGATCAGAAAAGGTAAATTCAGTTAAAACATAGAAGCCAATAACCTAAGGTATCATGTGGATCATTTAAAGCCAAGCTAAATCACCTGAATCTCAAATACCTGGGAGAAGATAAATCTCATACCCAAAGGACAAGATGGGTTCCAGGCATGTTTGCCTAAGAAGCAAAGTCCCATGACTTAGGGTGATTGCCCCGTTGTAACTAGTGGGGCTCTGCAGCACTTTGGATATGTTCTTCAAAAGGTCCTTCGGAGCTACAATGTAGCATCTGTCTACAACACCTTAAAGTAGCTTCACCTTTTTGTGGGATCCTGAACAGTTTTCCACTTTCCTAAGTTTCATTTGCCAAGCATGGCCAGAGGGAACTTTCTGAAAAAATTATAAACGTATATCTTGTCTTCTTCATTATTTTATTCCACCACTTGGGGTGTAGTGAAAGGCAAAGAAGCACATAAATAAATAAATAATGACTTAGTTTGTTTAACCCGTTTGTGTCATTGCTTTTTATTGCTGTTTACTTTTCTTGATAAGCTACGATGAAGATTTTGAAGGCAGAATCTTCAAATTCTGGAAGAAAGACCATACAGCATCTATTTGATCAATAAATAATATTGTTATTAGATGCTTTAGGTATTATGGGTTTGTTCTATGCTGCCTTATTTTGCTGTTTTGTTTGCTTATACTTATCTCACTTTTGCACCAAATTCATGGCTAATAAAAAAAAATGTAAATGTTTTAACTAAATTCTTAAAGCTCAACAATAAAAAAAGTTCAATAAAATCACAAGATTCAGCTTCTTTAGTTAAGAGGAATGGAAAGATCACAAAATTACAGCAGGGTTCAGTTAATTAGATCTTCAGAAAAAGGAGAAAACAAATTTAAAGAACAAAAGTAATGTATGAATTGGTGTATAGGTTTGGTAGAAGTTAGAATGTTCTGGAAGGATAGAAAGGTATAGAGAAGTACAGTGAATAAAATTGGTTAAACTAGATTAAGTTAGTTTTCCTCCTCTTTCTTTTTACCTCCTGTCCTTAACTTATTTTGCTTACTACTACTTATTTTTTCTGTATTTTTCATAACACTACTTATCCCAAAAAGAATTGTGATGGGCATGTATGTACATAGCATGACAGAAAAAAACCTCATAAACCTCATGGCAAAATATCATAAATGTGCAACCCAACATTTTTTGTAAAAGATCTCTAGACTTTAGCTGAAGACAGCTAAATGAACCAAAAACAACTTTTTATTTTGACTCAGACACCGCCTATCATGATAATGCTGGCTGAGAAAATTTAAAAGTTTGAACCAGTATTTTGGTTTATTGTTTTCAGGCCACATACTTATCTTATAAATCAGCTATATTCATAAATAGGAACTGGGATATATTTTCTTTATCTGACTGAACTTCTACGTTTTTCTAAATATACCTAACTTGGGGGCTGACACAAGGATCTAAGCACAATCTGAATATTTTGTTTTACCTTATGTTACATTATAGTCAAATTGGGGGTTAGTTACACACAAAGTCTGGAAGCTGGAAGAACTGAATTTTAATACTCCAATGGATTTATTCTTCAAATGCATTTAAGTATTCTATAGCTTTTGTTGCTATGTAGTTTCTGGACCTTATTTACTTTAGGATGGACTATTTACTTATCAATGGACTGAGTCTTATTGATAAAGCTGGAGCAAATAGTCTCCCAACTAATTTTGCTTATGTAGTGAATTTCTACAGTGCTAAGCTAAAGGAAAGGATATAAATTCTCAAAAGCAATCCAAGAATATTATAGGGATTGATGGCCATATAGATTATTGGTGGGTGGGCAGATGTATAGTGAATGGGGTATTTGTTTTTTGGCTGGGCAAGCATTTAGTGAATGAAGATGTACATGACTGATCAGTGAAATAATGTAAATCATCCTTGGAAAATCAGGTTAGGTTTTTATATTCTTTAGGATTTTTATTTGGTAACTGCTTCTCAGTCTCCATGAAAAAGGTAGATAATTCATCAAGAAACTGCTTTGCTTTGTGTACTATCTATGATCTGTCGATTAACTCTTGAACAGACCAACTTCTATCAAGCAGGGCACAAAGAAGAAATAGGCTATGGAGAATAATCTAAGGAAACATTCTGAGACAAAGCCATGCAAAATGACATTTAAAGAAAGTTATAGCTTAGTGGCAGCATGCATTGTCTGAAGAAAGTCCATGGTTCAATCTTTGGAATTTCCAACTAGGGTTGAAAAAAACTCCAACATGGAAGCCTGGAGAATTGGTGCAGATGGACCAGTGGCCTGACTTAATATAACATAGCCTTTTTTGTTCTTCTGAGTCAAGATGAGTGTTTTAAAGGAAGGATGGTGAAAGCCAAGTAATTATGCTGTTCTTATTTCTAGTTAATAGTCCACAAACACTCAAATGATACCTTTATTAGATCAAATAAATGGAAACATGAGTAGGTGAAAAGTGTACTGTAACACTTCTGAAATACTATATAGATGATAAAAGTAAAATGAAGATGCTTCAACATAGGACCAAAATTAATATAAATAGGAATTTTGTTACCAATTATGTTCTGACTAAGAAAGAAAGAGAGGGAGATAAAACCAAGTGGCCTTGCTTTTAGCAGCTTAAATGTTAGTTTAATAAAGGCAGCTATCCCTATTTACAGCTAAATTATGGCATTGCTGCAAGTGTCTTTATACTGTGCCTCTTAACTCCCCCCTCCTTGGCAGCTAACTACATTAAATGCATGTATTTTTCTTACGGGCACTTAAGTTAAAAACTAAAAAACAAAAAAACTCCAGGCAAAGGAGAATTTGTGGCTGCCAAACTATCATTTGGAAATATGGTGAAAAGGTGAACTAGAATAGAAATGTGGTAAGCAGAGAAAGAGTTAACCATCCCTTTCATTTTGACATCCTCCCGCCCCACACACAACAAAGCTTTTTTCTTTTGAAAGTTGACATTGGGTCAGTGTGACATACATTTTTGTACGTGGTGCCTGCTGGCAGAGTAGAGCCAATTACTGTTGGCGAAGTGTGCTTCCATGGCCAAATGGCAGCATAAAGTTAAGACTTCAGCCACGCACAGGGTGTAATCTCTTGTTCAGTAAATGCTGTTTCCAGTGTATACTGGGCTAAAAGCTCTTTACAAAATCAGGCATCCTTCAGGTGAGAGTAGGAGTTAAGCGGTGTGCAGGGAAAGAGGGAACTGAGAATGGTACTGTGCTTTCTTACCTGTTACCTTTGTACTAAACGCTCATCAGGAGATCTGCTCCATAAAGACACTAGCATGTTTTAAGGAGCTTATATTTGTGCTGGCTTAGAAGTGTTGGCAGGAAACTCTCGTTGAATCATATTACTGTGTTTGCATCTGTTTCAATGGGGCTGGAGAGAAATTCGTCCCAGTCTATGCCTGTGCAGCATTTGCATGGCAACTCAAGACTCATCTGTGCGTTTAGAGCCTTATTGTCTTCCTTCTAAAACCCCGCCTACTGTCACTAGGACTGTAGCTAAGCATATGATAAAACCCTCGGAGCTAGAGCTCCCCTCAAGCCGCCTCCTTTTCAGAATGCAGCCAGTGCTGTAAGAAAGGGTTTGCTATAAAGAAGTGAGTAGAGATTTTACATATTTTAAAAACAGCAAGTGATCTGTGACAAAAGGGAAAAATCAGGAAGTGAGTTTCCCACTTTTTTAAAAAAGAAATTTAATATTGCTCTGAGCCACACAGCAAATCTCAGCAGATAAAACTGCAGTCTCCTGATATAGTTTAACATGGAACATCTAGTGGGATAAAGGTGAGGAAGTTTGTCTCCTATTGTCATGTTGCAGGTTGTGGCCAGTCTAGCATTTCAGCCAGAAAACAAACTACTTCTGATCCAGGAGGAGAGAAGAAAAGGCTGAAATTTTCCTTCCAAGCAGAAATACAATGTAATGTTGAACAAGGCCTTGGAAAATGTCAGGAACACCTAGTTAATGAATCACTAATTCATTTGACACATTCATTTCTTTTTTTAAAAAAATAAAACTGATGAGTTTGTTTCTTCACAAAAGAAAAAGTTAAATGTTGATCATTAAAGCCTTAATAGCATCATCCCAGAAAAAAGCTTAAAGATCATTCATATGTTAAATTAAATACAATTCCTGCCCAATTCTGTGAATAAGAAAGTTTGCTCATGCACAATAGGGTGAAGGATGTTAGAGTGACAGAGAGTCTACTACATAAGTAACTTGATTGGAAAAATAGCTCCAGATTAGTATGACACTATTCCAGAGGAACACATTGTGTGTGTGTGTGTGTGTGTGTGTGTGTGTGTGTGTGTGTGTGTGTGCTGGGATGCTGTTTCTCATATGAATCTGTTACTTCTGTCAGCAGCCTCAGCTTCTAATTCCCTTGGCTGGATGTCACAGTGGCATAGGGTTTCTCGCACAGCGTCTTTATAGAGCTTGCGTGGTTGACCTCAAGCTCTCTTCCCAGACTCCAGTACACTATAGAGCAACTGGTGAGGCATACAGTGGTCATCCATTCTGATGACATGTCCCATCCACCATATCTGGGTTCTGATAATCAGGGGCTCAATGCTGGTGGACTCTGTACGATTCAAAACCTCCAGGTTGGAGACACAGTCTTGCCAAGTCTGCGCATGTGAAATTTCTCCAGCTGTTTGATGTGCCTTCAGTACAGAGCCCAGGACTCACATCCATGTAGGAGAGAAGGGATAACCACAGCTCTGTAGACTTTCATCTTTGTGCAGAAACAGATGTGTTAATTGAGCACTCTAGTATGCAGCCGCCCTAGTGCCTGACTGGCCTTGCTGATCCTGGAGTCAATTTCTTTGTCCAAAGACCCATTGCTTGAGATTATGCTTTCCAAGTATTTGAAGCTGTTTACATTTGTCATCTGGGTGTCATCAACAGTGGTTTTTGGTTCTACAGGGTTGGTATTTGGCACAAGCTGGTAAAGTACTTCAGTCTTGTTCCAGCTGATAGTCAGGCCAAAGAGCATAGCAGCATCTGAGAATTTATTCTGTATCAATTGTAGATCACTGTCTTTGTGCGCCAGGAGCGCACAGTCATCAGCAAAGAGGGTTTCTTAGATGACTGTATGGAGGCCCTTTGTCCATGCGTTCAAGTTGTGAAGGTCAAAGAGAAAGCTAAAAACTAATAGAAAACCATGAGCAGTGTCACAGAATAATACCCCAGTTACTACAACAATGGACTTCTAGCACCCCCATTGCACTAGCCTCTGCGCAAACATATATGCCTGACACTCCCATTAAAGTCTTTTTGTTATGAAGCTAAAACATTCCTCTTCTCATAAGCATTTTCTTAGTTTTGGTTTAAATAAAATTTTACTAGGATGTTAACTTTTATATGTTTTCATTCTTATATATTTTCTGTCCTACATATTAATATTTTATTATTTTTATGTAATGCCTTCAACAACTTTGTAATCTGCATGGTGAACTCTGATTAACAAAAGTAATACCATAATAATAAATAATGCTAATGATGAATTCATACCAATGAGGTTCTATAATCTTCATACGTGATTGTAGACACATGTACTCACACTGTTTTCCTACACCAATCTAGATAATGGGAGCTTCCTGTGAAAGCAGTCCTAATTTAGCAAAGATAGTAACAGGGAATATACATTGGATGGTTAAATCTGTGGTCCCACTAGGCTGCTTTGAAGAGATCCTGTGGCCTTCTGAAATGAAGCAGCAATTCCTCCATAGTAACTATAACTGAATCTGGATTTTCTTGAAGCTTTTGAATATTTGGTACATTGAAAAGCTGTAGGAAAGTAAATACCTCTTTTTAGAAAAAATCTGCTATTTTCTTTCATTAGATTTAGGGGATGGTAGGAATGAGAGGATTTGAACGACTGACAGGACTATCTTCTATTCACAAGCAATGGTTTCCCAAAGACTTTCTAGTCACAAAGTTTTTGGAGATTTACTAGAAGATGTTCTGACTCAATAGAAGGAAGTTTCATGTGTTCTTTGAGAGTGTAAAAGTCAGATTTCTGAATCCTAAGGTGAAATCTGGCAACAAGTTATAAGATCTTTGCAAGGCAGCTAAGAATAGCTTCATACAGAAAACTTGTTGCAATAATTCACAAAGCAGCAACCTATGTTGTTGGGAAAACAAATTAAAGTATACAAGTTCTTACTTCCTAAACTATAGCATTTTAGAAAATTAATATCTCTAATTTCTACTAATTCCTGTTCAGCCAGGCTTTTTAAATTGATGAATGATAAATTGTGCTTATTTTGTTTGATTCTAATTATTCATATTTTCTTTTGAATTGTTAGCTATCTCAAGCTAACAATTGGGCAAAAGGCATTGTGTAAACACATTGCCCAGTGTGTTATGGGCAAAAGGCATTGTGTAAATCAAAATAATACAAATAAAAACATTAAAAAATACAAGTATTTAAAAATAAATCTCTGGTGGTGCTATCAGGATGGAGATCTGAACTGTTAAAGATAGATAAGAAGCTTTTCTTATCTATCCTCAGTGGAAAAATACTGATTACAACTTTACTGGCAACAGCTGATATGAAGTTGAGTGCAGCATAGGATCTTCATTCAAATTCTGGGCATGACACAGAACTGCCTAGTCTTTAGTCAGATGGGGAATATACATAGAATAGGAGTGGGGAGACCAACCCTTGAGCCTCTGGGCAGCTCTGGATCCTAAAGCCTCTCCCCCTTCATAAAGGTCCATCTTTCATGGATACAGGCCATTCTCCACCTATCTCTCACAACTATATGGGCCCTAAGACTCAAATGCAAATATTGACCCATCAAGTTGCAACAGAAATGATCTGTAGGAAGACACACACATTAACCTAAGTTCCATAATGGATGGGTGGACAAGAAGTTACATGCTTCACAAGGAGGGACTGTGTGAAGGCCCTATTTAAGTAGACTGGCAGTGGATCCAAGCTAAATCCTCTGGCTTCAGGTTTTTCCCCACCCAGTCTTTTCCCCATGGGGAGCCACTCAGTTCCTCACGTGGCTCTTTTTGGCACACTGGCTAGCCACCTCCTTCCACCTATGCAGTAGTTATAATGAACAAATCACGAATCTGCTGCACCAGCCAAAAGGGAACCTGCCCTGGTAAATTGGTCTTGGAGATACAGCTCCAAGTGCCAAACTAGGTACTTGGAGCTTATTCATTAGTTTAGCCCTTCAGTCTACTGATTTTTTCAAATGCTTTGTACTCTGACTTTTCAAATCAATAGCAGTAGAGGTAGCAAACTGAATAAGAAGCATGGTGTAGGGGAGTGGAAAGGGTTAATTCTTATCCTTGTTGCAATTCCAGTCCAAATTTGAATAAATATTAAAGGGCTCCAGATGGAAGATTATCTTGAGGTACACACAACTGAAGAAATTACCGTTTGTCAATAGCACAGACTGATTATGGGAAAGATTGCAATTCTGTGTTCTGCTGCAAGAGTACAAAGTGAATTCTATTATTATAGCATTGCTAGAAAGAACAAGGATACAATAATAATATAAAATGAAGCAATAGGTGCCAGGCCTGGGTTACTGCACAGCCAACATAGATGTGGGTAAGTTCCCTTCAATTAGGGCTACTATATCTGGACTGCAAAAATCCAGACAACTCCTACATGGCAGGAGACAGACTCAGAAATTCTCTTTGCATCTATCTGACAGTTATCTGGATTTTTTTCATCTCAGATGTAGTAGCTCTACTTTCCATCCTGTTCCTCCCATAATCTCAAATGTGAGCAAGAGTATGTTTGGCATACACACATGTCCTTCTCATCCAATCTATGTCTCCTTAATATTTGACTGTATTGTGGGATACATCTCCCTTGGCCATAATTTTTGCCTGTAAAATATAGAAATCATAGAGAAATATTTCTTTGCAAAGGGCATCTATTGCTTCGTAGAGAGCCAATGTTCTCAGTGCTGTCACCTGGGCCACCGTGTTCTTTTAATTTGGAGGTGGAAATTTGCTGTTTGTGACATGGTTGCCTGGGCAACCAGAGATGTGCTATTTCATCTTCTTGCCATACCAGTCTTGGTGGCAGGCAAGTTTCTCATGGCAGGTTTGTGAGCAGTGCATAGGAGTGTAAGTGTGTGTGAGCAATTAGGAGTGTCTCAGTCATAACATAAATATAAATTATATTCAGATAACGAAAAACACACATTAGTGAGAGTAGTGATCTTAGTATGGTTTTATTTAGTTTTTCTGCTATTTTTTAGCTTTGTTAAAAGGGAACACTCTAAGTTTAAAAAGCAAAGTGAAAGAACTATGAATTAGAATTATGCATTTTCAAAATTTAGATTACATAAAAGCATGAATTGGACCTCCACATGGACTTGAAACCCTCACAGCAGTCCATTCCAGACAGATAGCAAGCTCAGTTGTTGAAATAAGCAGAACTGAGTCTTGTAACATTTTAAAAGTCAACAAATGCACCAGGACTGTCCACCAGAGGAAGTAAAAAAGTCAAGATGGTATCCATGGCCATGCAATCAAGGTCCACCCCTTTTTACACATGTTGCAACAGACATAAAAAGGGGTGGGGCTTTGATCACATGGTCACAGGCACCATCTTGACTTTTTACCACCCCTTGCAGACACCCCTGAAATGCATTATAGCATCATTGTGCCATAAATGAAGTGGAATCAAACCAACAGATGACTATGTCATATTTCCCAGTAATAGGTCCCAGAGGCTGTTTGCCTACCATTTGTCATTGAGATCACTGACCATTCTGATTGGATGTTAGGGGAACTGGAATATAATAACATGGATAGCCTAAGTTGAGAAAGACTGCTCAATTCAGCACAGACATAGATTTGATCTTGAAAAATAGACAACCTTCCTCAAAATAAAAGACTGAGCAAAGATCCTTCAAAATATGAGGACTGGGTAAACTGGGTATGTTACCTGTATTTCATAGCAAGGCTACCTACAAATATCTGGAGGATCAGTTAGGACAATTTGAAGGCCCACTCAGACTGAACATCTTTTTGCCATAGACAGAATTGTATTAAAATACTGACGACTGAACTTATGTCTAAGACAAAGTCAGTGCAATTAACATCTAGGAAAGCAAGTTTTTAAGCTATTCTGTGAGGATAGTTACAGGTCTGGTGCTGAAATAAACATGCTTGGCAATGCAGTTCAGAACACATCACCCAAATGATTCAGTGGCAATCTTATATATCCCAAGAACTAAAGGAATAATGGATTAATGATACCTGAATCCTCCAAATATCAGATTTCAAAAGTGGGAAATTATTTTAGGAATCCGATGAAAATCACCTATGGGGGTCCTTTAGTTTCTGAGACACGAGTGCACATTTCTTTTGTTCAGCTGGCCTTGCTCCTAGGTGGACACATTAATGAATGTAGTTCAGTGTTTATTATATTTTAATGCAATTCAATTTCACATGTAAATGCATAGTGTTCAAACAGGAAAAATAGGCAACAGAACCAGCACAAGCACTGTCATAAACCAGAAATAGTACCACTGCAACTGTAGAATATCAGGATAATAAACTGCAATTTGAGGTTAGTTTCTTTGGAGAAAAAAAAAAATCTAGCTTCTCTGGAGTTATGCAAGAAGATTTGCACAAGCAGCTCAACTTCCAAGCTGAGTTTTTAATTACTTAATTACTTAATTAATTAATTTACAGCAGATTCTAAATAGTTTTATTTCCTCTTCATTTGCACTATCATTTCAGGATATTTTTAAAAATGTGGTAACTGCATATACATTTCCACAGCTATGCAAGAATGCAGGTTTAAAAATAAAATATAGGTAATGGGTGGTTACTCACATCCACACTATTATATAGTTGCACAATGATAAAACAATCTTGGGGATGGAGAAAAACTCCAGAGCAATTTCCACCTGGAAATAAAATGCAAACATAGGAGTAAACCTTGGAAAACGGATTCTCTAGCTTTAAAATCAGTGGTAAGTGTTGTAATATTACTTGACAGAAATAGACAGAATTGAAAAATGCATGGAAACTTTGGTCATGAGCAGAGTCTCTATAAAAATACTTTAGGAAAATCCAGAACAGAGTTGTGTAGAGGGTTGGGGAGTATATCATATGTTGCATAAATAAGCCAGATGTCACAGTACTTGGATAAAATGCTAGTTAGATTGGCCCCTAGCCACCTAATTTTTCAAGTAAGGTTCTTCCAGAATGAAACAATTTGTTTCATTTAGTGATATATCATTCCGGTCTGCCTCTACAAGGAAAAATGTGAACATGGAAATCCGAAGCTGTGCGTGAGAAATATCAGAAAGTCTTAGCAGAGAAAATAGAGATATAGCTTCAATGATAAAATAGCAATTTAGATTTCAATGAAGCAGAATTTGAACTTTTAAACTTTATTCTAGATATTATATATAATACTTCTACTCTGCAGCAAATTGAATGACTGTCAGTGGCTTACAGGCTACATAAACCAAAATTAAAACATCCATGTTGAGCTTAAAACCAATAATTGCAATCATAACAATGATAATGATAACCACATCAATTCTCAGATAAAAACAAGGACACCAGAACCACACAAGGAGCAAAGAATAATACAGAAAACAGAAAGCCAGATGGCATCAGGTATGCATTCAAGTCAAGGCTCTAGAAAACAACACAGTTTTTAAAAGTTTCTGGAAAAACAGCAAGGAAGAGGACAGCCTGATCTCTGTCAAGAGACTATTCCAAAATACCAGTGCTGCCACAGAAAAGCATTTGGATTAGCAAAAAGTATTAATCTCTGACTGAGTATACTTAGCAACCTAATCAGTTTTGAAATACCATGATATTACAAATATATTAATAAATCAGTTCCAGATATAGAAAATATTCGACTATTACAAACAGATATAATTAAAGTGAACAAAATTTCAAATATGGCATGCATGTGTTGCAAATAAACAATGGAAAAAGATTGCTAAAACTAAAATAGTAACTGCCATATACCAGTCTTAGAAATAAAGCTTATTTGAACACACTTGACACTTTATCATCTTCCTTTTAGCATCAGTTATGAGACTTACTCTCATCTGAAGCAAAACTTAGAAAGAATAGATCTTCCATTATTCCTCTTAAATGAGTTACTTAGGCATCTCCTTGTATGATTTTTTTAGATACATTTCAGTTTGTTCAATCATTAGGGTATTTGAACTTTACCAAAGGAATATGAGCACTTAAACTCAATTTGAGAGTGAAAAATACCTGTTTTATTCTCACTGTGCTACAGAATTCCTGGTCATATTCCAAGAACATTGGGGGAGGGTGATGTCAGGATCTCAGATTTTTCTGGGTTATTTGAATTATCTAGATCCTGTCTTTTTAATCTGACTTTACAGCTTGGGATGGAAACAATATTGGTTGACTTGGCAAATGACCTAGACTGAAATTTTCCAAAACTAGACTTAGCTGCCCTGACTTGACCCCAACAGTTAGTATGAAAAAGTCACATTCTAATCCATTAACATTCAGAGGCATATCGAAGCTACATCTGGCCCAAAATTTAGTCTAGAGGAGATGGGAGACCTTCCATTAAAAAATCAGCTTAACTGTAGAGATGGCCAGGTCAGACATATCCCGTAGCTTTGACCACCTTTGTACAGACAGCCTTTTCCTATTAGATTACTGGGATTTGAGGAAGTTGTCCAGATCAGTTTCAAATGCTTGACCCTGAAAAGCATAGAAAGTAATTACAAGAATCCAGGTTTATGATGAAAGACTTCTGGAAATTATGGGCAGGAGCGGCTTCCATTAGGAGGGGAAAAAAATCTGTGTGGGTTTGAAGTCTTTCTTGTAGTCACTTGGAGATCCAGGACTGATTTTTTAAGCAGTACTGTCACACAACCCATCCAGTTGTCTATGGACATGAATTGAAGTAGGCTATCCAGCAGCACAGCATACTGCAGCTAACTCAGTCTGCCTTCCTCCAGGTGTGTTGTAACTGCAAGACTCAGAATTCCCTGGCAACTGCAGTTCAATAACCCTGGAGAGTGTCCCATTGGGAAAGGCTACTGTACTGGATCATGATCTTGCTCTCCTCCTCCTCCTCCCCACAACCTCATAGGAGGTGTCCCCTGACTCAGCCTTCCAGAGAAAATTAGAAATAAAATCAATTATTCCACTGAAAAACACCAGCAGCCTGTTAACAGAGGAATAATATTACCATGATGTGTAAATCTACATTTCAAAATTCATTATTACTTTAATCAGACTTACTCAGGCTTATGACTTTAATGACTCTGGTGACCTTTAAAAAAATGTCAGATATGTTTGCCAGGTAGATTTTCAGTATTTGAAACATATGCAATTATCATAAAAGTTATGAAAATAGTAGATATTTCTTTTCAGGTTCTGGTGTGGAGAAGATTGCTCTTTGATTCCTTATCTTCAATATGGAAAGAATATGTCCAACTTACAGATTCTTGGCTTCCTCCAAGCAGCTCTATTAAACCCTTTTTAATAATAATTTTTTAGTTTGATTGTCTGGAGATGCTGCATAGATTGATTTCACAGAACATGTAGATACAAGAATTGTTGCACTGGATCAGGCTCATTGCTGACCTAAACCAAGACTATACCTGAAACTATGATCAGCTGACCTTCTCTGAAAAAGTACTACCCTTGATTCTGCACTATTAATAGCTAGCAAGCTATTTCTGCAGCACAGAATGACAAATTGACTGTGCAGTATTTGCATTTCTTGTAACACTGCCAAGAGTTTATTAATGAAGTGCTATCAATCTGTGCCTGAGATTAAGCACACTACACACATACGCAGCATTAAAAAAAAAAAGACATCTCACTTGCCTCCAAGTTGATGCAGTCTATTTGATGACCTTAAAATTTAATTGCTTAATTATGGTGCACATAGAAGCCTAGTCTCAGAGCTTTCGCTCACTGCCAATTGCCCTGTTTCCAGAATTAGACAGCAACCATTTTTGGACGGCAGGAATGGACAATGTCACTCTGTTTTCACCCCCCTACTATCACAAATACAAACTCTGGACTCATTTTCCTGCTGCAGTTTTAAAGCACTTTGTTCCCTTTCTGTTCTTTTGAATGCTTCTGTCTCTTTTGGCTGCTGGGTTTCATTTCATTAGAGTTAAGCCCAACAGTTCATTGGTTACTTCACAGAAGCAGGAATGCCTCCTTAACTGAGTCAATGGTTACCATGGTCTCTAATGTCTTCTAGAGCTACCTTTACCAGAACTGCTGGTAATTGCATAATGTTTGTAACACTTGCCTTGAAGGTGGAAAATTGCTGATTTGAAATCTGGCAGAATTTTTTTTTTTTTAATTATCTACATGAGCTACTCACTGTTCCCCATCTTTACTAAGTCCAGTGGTGTACCATTTCATCACTTTTTTAGTCACTTCAGGTGGAAGGTCTCTTCTACCATAAGAAGGTGAAAAAATAATGAAATGGTGTACCACTGGACATTTTTCAGCCCAGGAAAAAGAAGGTAGCTCAGGGAAAGAAAAGTGTAATTTAAAAAAGGTTTATGGTAGGGTTTGAACCAGCAGCCTTATGTTTGAAGGCTGTGATAGCATTACTGTACTGATAAAGGTAGCTCTAGAAGACATTATAGACCCATAGGGCAATGAGTAAGAAAATTGTATTTTAAAATTGGCTGTTATGTCTGCATGTATGTGCATTTTAATCCTCTAAATCTGTACAGACATACCCCAGAGATATTGCAGGTTCGGATCCAGACCATCACAATAAAGCAAATATCGCAATATAGCAAGTCACACAAATGTTTTGGTTTCCCAGTGCATATAAAAGTTATGTTTACACTATGCTGTACTCTACTAAGTGTGCAATAGAATTATGTTAAAAAAAAAACGTACATACCTTAACTAAAAACACTTTATTGCTAAAACATGCTAATCAACATCTGACAGACTTGCTCAATGCAGGGTTGCCATAAAAAAAAAAAGCAATATCTGTGAAGCGCAATAAAGTAAAGTGCAATAAAATGAGGTATGCCTGTATATATAATTTAACTGTGTGTGTATGTTTGTGTGTGGGTGTATAAAGCATGCATATGAATGTATGTATGTCCAGTAAGACCCACCCATGGGAAAGATGGTGACTGGCAATTGCTTCCCTGGAACAAAAAGGTGGGAGGGCCCTACAGCAGGGGAATGGTCCAGGGGGAAGACATGGTAGCCTGCTGTCTGGACTGAATACCTTGCAAGTTGTTGCCAAGATGTCTCAGCCTGGACAGGATTTTATTTTGCTGTCATAGTCAAGCCAGCATAAGAACAAGACAGGAGCAGCTTAAGAGTGCAGTCTGGATGTACCCTCAGATACTCCTAAGAAAACCTGAATAAAATTTCTCTTGTTCACAGTAACTCACTGGAACTATAAAATGCATCTTTGCTCCAAATGGTAGTAATGCTCTTCACCGTCCTCCTGACTTCTTCTCAGAGTCTTTTGCTCTTCTTAGCCCACCTTTTGTGGAACAGAGCCTGAGAAGGATCAAAGACAATCTAATGCACAGACAGCTGGTTCAAAAGCAGAACTGGTCTGTTGAAGCCAGTGCTATATATTTCAAACTAGGTTTCCTCTTTTCAGTTGTTTTTTACAATATTAGTTTCTCTTTAGTTAAGTCCTCAGCTGATTAATCAAATATTGTTAAATATTACATAAACAAAATGCTACAGTGCAGATGAGGTATTACTATATATTTTTGTCTTATTATAATTTGTTAACAAGGATAAGAGTTGGTTTTTATTTAGTCCCACATCAGATTCACTCTTAATGATAGTCTCCTACTATCTACATATTATACCTATGGTCTTCTCCAGATAGAGTCATCATTGGTTTAAATTTTGGTTGAAGGATTTGGGGCTCTCCAGATACTGTCAGCCTCAGCCAGCATGTTCAATGGTGAAAGATGCTGCAAATTGTGGTTCAGAAAATCTGGATTGCCACATCTGAATTGTCATGGTTCTGTGAAATCTCTGTGTCACATGGCAAAACTGTTTTGAAGTACAGCAAATGCCAAACCACCTTGTGATCTGATGAGGAATGGGAGTTGGTGAAATTTGCTGTTTAACTACATACCACTGGCACATCAAAATCCTCTGCATGTACTGACATTGTTTTTTGGATCATGAACCTCCTGTTTCTGCATTTTTCATGATTTGAAATATAGATTGCAGGACTATTCCTGCTTCAGAAGTAATTCAGAAGAAATGCTATGGAATGGAGAAGTGCAACATCTCTTTAAAATAGCTTCATCTTTTCGGGCTCACACGGAAGCCTTTAAAGAGGTGTTATAGTTGTGCTCCTGCATGTTTTGACATGCATCTTACAAAAAATTGAAGTATGCACAGCCTTAATAGTTAAAATCTTGGGAACGATGGGGAATCTCACATTCAAATCCACTTCCAGCTACGGAAGGCCAGTTTCATCTCTAAGGCCAACCTGCTTCACAGGTTGCCAGCATAATGCAGACCACCTTCAGCTCCCAGAAGAAATGTGAAATATTCATGCAACAAATAATAAATAGGTCTTTCTCCATTTCCTTCCTGATTACTGTTTCATTCTAGTGTTTTCAGTTGAACAACTGGTTTGTTGCATACTTTATGTTATTATTTTGTTCCATTCACTGAGTTCAGGTTACTACATCTTACTCTGAAATTAGAAAAAGTGTTCAATAAATAGTTCTTATATTGTCCTTAACATTGTGAAAAAATTACAATTCACTACATTTAAAAGAATTGTTTCATAGTAAAGGAGCCAGTGTGGTGTAATGGTTAAGGTGTAGTAGTTAAGGTGCAGGAGTGGGGAGACTGAGTGTTTGTTTGTTTGTTTGTTTGTTTATTATTTATTTATTTATTTATACATCACATTTATATAGCTGCCCATCTCACACAAACTGACTCTGGGCAGCATACAACAATTAAAATAAAATAACAAGTGAATAAAAACAGGCAGTATAAAAAGATAAAACATTATTATTAGAACAAAAAATCACAGATTTTAAAAAATAGATTTTAAGATATACAAACCCCATGGAGAGAGCAGATATCAATTACAGTGGAGCCATCTAAGAATGATTTCTTTTAGCATAGCTCATCTTGAAAAATGTTATGATTTCTGGAACAATACTTATATTAGTCTGTTACAACAAGACAAGAAAGACTCTTATAGCATCTTCAAATCTAGCACATTTATGATGGAGCTTTCATGGAGAACGGTCCACTCCAGCAGATGCAACATTACCATATTTGTTAATGTTTCTGAGCAACGGATACTGTTGCCTGAAAAAAAAGGATAACTATTTCTTCTAGTAAAAAGCTACAGTTTGTGACATTGTTCAGAAATGCAATGTCATCCAATGTTGTTTCTTCAAATATAATGATAGTTGCTAGCTTCACTGGCTAAAAAAGGCAAATGTGCCAAGACAAGAAGGAAAAGTTCCAACAATGGCCACTGGTTATGATGAAGATGTGCTACTTCTAGGCCCTAGAACACTGTTTCTCAACCTTGGCAACTTTAAGATGTGTGGATTTCAACTCCCAGAATTCCCCAGCCAGTTGAAGTCCACACATCTTAAAGTTGCCAAGGTTGAGAAACACTGTTCTAGAGATATCCTGCTCCTAAATTATCAGCTCCTGTGAGAACAGCAACAGGAGGAGATCACAGAGCTCTCCCTCTGCTTGTGGGCTTCCTGCGGAAAGTAAATAGTAAATGCAGTGCTCCAGCAGAGCTCTTTCTTTCTTAGAAATGAAGCAAGCTAATCTCAGGTCTCAAATACACAAAACCAACGGTTTAATCTTGCCCACAATTTATATTGGCCTCAATTTTTTATTAAGCAAAAAGTGTGTGTTCAGTGATGGGGGAGAGACTTTTTTCTTTTCCTGTCATGTACAAAGTACATGAACAAAAGAACAAAAGGTAAAGATCAGTTCCTATTAGGCTTTTGCTATGTACTGAACACTGTTACACGCTTGACTGTTAATGTATAAATTGATAGCCTTCAACAGTAATACAGACATGCTTCTGAAGTGAAGCAAATGATTGTGTGGTTTGGTTGAAGTTGAACCTGGAAGAGCCCCCTGTTCCTCATCTTCTGACAGTGGCCTGAGACTTTATGACACTTATACAGAAGGCATTGCTAGAACATAGTATCCAGTGTTCTACAGAACATCGTTTTCAATCTTCTTCCTCTTCTTCTTCCTCTTCTTCTTGCCTTTGAGTCTGCTTTGAATCCTGGCAACTGCCTGGACAAGTCCCTGCAGTTTTCTTGGCAAGATTTTCAGAAGGAGCTTGCATGGCCTCCTTCCTGGGGCTAAGACTGGGTAACTGGCCCAGGATCACCCAGCTGGCTTTGTGCCTAAGGTGGCAGTAGAACTCATGGTTTCCTGGTTTCTAGCTTGGCGCCTTAACCACTACACCAAACTGGCTCTTGTTCTACAGTTGTTCTACAGATAAGAATAAGAATTCTTGTAGCAGCCTCATTCTCATACACAGACTTGGCACTTGTCTTCCCATCACATACAGTTTATCTAAAATACACTGCTTTGCCTGCTATATATTCCGTGAATGTCCTATTGGTTTATTCTGTGATAGCTTATTGTCTTCATTTTTTATTATAACCTAGGGACTTCGCAGGTGGGAAGGGGTAACCGTTTTTCTGAAAATAAAGCACTAATTGTTTTAAAATATGTTTTTGTTTGTAAAATTGCAGTAATTTAATCTGGTCTACACATAAACATTTCTCTTTATGTGGATATAAACAATCAATGTATCTCTCTCACTACCCCACTCAAAGATTTAACTTAATTAGGGAGCTGAATGCTGAAGATTGACAAGTGAAGGTATTCAAATTTAATGAAAATTGTAGCAACACAACCTCCAAGGCTAAAACAGAGGCAGGAATTGTTAGAGACAAGGGACAGGAAGTTGGGTCTGGCTGTCATAAACAAAGCACATAAATGCTATGTGCATTCTGGGCAAAGCAGTGACAAACTCTTGTGCCTCAAAAGTATAACCTGGCATTTGGGAATGGACAACCTATGATCCCAGAGCCACAAAAAGCCCTCAACATCTGTTTTTACAGCCTTCAGAGGGCCTTCTGATCATATCTGCTGGAAAATAACAACATATTTTCCTGCCCTTTTAATCTGGGAAACAGATGAGAAGTGTAGTACAAGACCTGAAATAAGCATGTCACAATTTTTAAAAAAAAGAACCCCCTGAAAACCACCTGCAACCAAGTCCTTCCCTCATCCTCCAACCTGTTAGCACATTGTTGGCCACAAAAAGGATGCCCAGCTGTAACTGTCTAAAAGGCCGTGGAAACTGGACAGCCTATATATGGGGAACTTGCCTGTATTGAAAGGAGATACAGGCAACTTCCTGTAGAAACTTGCAATGAATGGAAGAAAATGGCAATACCAAAAGATGTCTGAGAGGAGAAGTTTAGAGATAGAGATGAAACTCTCTGTTCTTTAGGAGGAAGTGAAGAAGCTTTGAATTAAGTTAGAAAAATAAATAGCAGGTAGTTGTTGTTACAAAAGAGAGGAAAAGGAGGGAAAATAAATATGGGTCGAACCGTATATAAAATTAACAAGAGAGATGAATGAAAGAAAGCTTGGAGAAATTATGGTATATGTAAATATAAATGGAAAAGGAAAGAAGAGAAGTATAACAGTACTTTGCGAGGTATGTTAGAAATATAAAACATGAAGCCTTCTCTACTCAGAACCCCTGATTATAAATCTCTGCCTATACCGAAAAGGCCAAGTTATGCTACTTCCAGATTGATTGATTGTTTATATGTCATCAAATCGGTGTTGTCTCTTAGCAATCACATTTTCTCTAGGATGATCTGCCCCTGACCTGGTCCTTCAGGTCTCCCAACAGTGCATGCATCACTATTATCCACCCATCTTGCTGCTGGTCCTCTTTTTCCTTCCACTTATTTCGACATTATAGACCTCTTCAGAGATCTGTGTCTTCACATGATGTGTACAAAGTATGATACTTCGAGCCTGGGCCTTGAGTGAGAACTCTGGTTTGTGTATGTACTAGCCTTTTTTCTTAGGCTAAAAAGAAAAAGGAAGTGTGGGAGTTATAAAGTTAGTATGGTGCATTAAGCTCCAGCTTCAGTAACAGAGGAGCAACAAATTATAGGGTAATGCTGGCTTTTTAAAATATATACAGAAAACTCTGCAGAGGGTTACATACTTTACTAGAAAACAGTTCTAATCCTTTTCAGTGTAATTTAGACTTCTTTTGAAAAACTGTCATTAAATTCCTGTAGATTCAAATAAAAGATGAGAACTTATTATGCTTTGTCCAAATATTTTCACACACTTTGCGATGGTGGTACTTTTCTGCACCTCCCTGCCAGAATATAGAATTAGTGACCTCTTGTAACTGACCAAAAGTTAGAGTCCTAGATCTGGTCTACCAAAATCCAGACAAGCACCAGAGGGCAGAAAAGTGTTAGAGTTTTTCTGTATCTCTCTGCTGCCATCTAGTGGTCATCAAAGTTTTAGTAGCCTTAGCCAAGAGGGATGCCTTTTGACCAGGGTTCATATACATAGGAAGGGGATTAGCAAAAGGAAGGTTTCAGAGAAGGTGCTTTAGAAAAAGAATAAAATGCTGTTTCCAGTTCAAGCTTGCTTGTTTAGGAAGAAATGGCTTATCCCAGGAGTTAGTAAAACTATTGCTCACCTGAAGTAGCACTATAGAAGTACAGTGTAAATTGGCTCTCACAAGCTGTCATCCCAACAATGACACTGGGAAGCTTCCTTTAAAAATATGCTATCAAGGATAATTTATGCCACCTACTGCATGCCGGGCCTCCTAGGAACACACTTTGCAAGTAATTCCTAGGCTATGAAAATGGCAAATACTTCCACCCTGCAGAGTCAATATTTCTTCATGCTCAGTGCTTAGTAAAATTTGCAGAACGGCCAGGATTCAATTACTTCTGTACTTATTTTATTGACTTTTTTTTAATTGCTCATTATTTTTGGATCAGATTTTCCAGTAAGGATCTAGCTGTATTCACAAGGACATAGTAGATTAAAAAAAACAAATATGTTGATCTGTTTCTAGAATAGAAACAGATCAACACATTCCTGCAGTTGTGATTTTTTTTTAATATTTAATTTGATTCATGATTTGCTACTAATAGCTGCAGAGAAATAGTCTGGAGCAGGATTGCTATGGAGGGAATAAAGATAATGCTGATCCCTCCTCAGAAGCTTGTAGTAAATGTCATGTATAGATGTGGTAGTATTTGTATGCGATTGGGCTAATGTATATGAATGTGGAAGATAAAGCTTTCTCCCTTCCCTAACAAGCAGTATGGCAATTGGTATATGCAGCAAGTTTGTATCTGTTGTGGTCCCATTCACCATTCTTTTTTGCAAAATCAGGAGAGCCATAGGTTCCTCATCTCTGCTTTCTTAAATGGACTGTCTGGTTCAGGGTAGCATAAAGATAAAGAATCATATGAAGGCTGAGTAAGGGTTTTAAAGTAGCATTTGCACAGCAGATTGAACAACACAGGAATTCCCTGTTCATGGTGTTATGAGCTTGCCTTCTGGAACAGCATCTCCTCAGAGATCCATAAGGCCCTCAGCCTGATGTTGTTTTAGAAGTTTGTCCTGGTTAGGGTGGGTGGTAAACCCCTTCTAATGTTAGTCTGAATCCCTCTTTTGCAGAAGTAAATAATTATTTTCCTTGTTTTATTGTTCATATTGTTTTTAAAGTTGCACAGTGCCCAGAGACTTTGTGGAGTCGGGTGGTCTTCCAAATTTCATAAATAAATAAATCTTCCCAACTATGGTGTACATGCAAGTATATAGTTTAAATGGTAATTATTTCTCAGCTTGCATATTTTTACACATGTGCTCTTTTTTAATCTCTTTTTTGGTACTGCGTAAGTGGCTACTTTGCTGTCACAGTGTGAGATAAATGGGTATATAAGCTCTGCATGGCAGGAGATATGGACAAATATTATTTTAAAGAAAAGGGTATCTGTTTAGATCTAGTGGAATTTAAAACAATAGCAACTGATACTGTATTCATAATAATGAATTTAGCTTTACAAACAGAGCAGGGAATTTGATAATAGGATAGTGAAAACCTCTCATCTATAAAAGATATCTAAACACAGAGTATCACAAAAGCATTCAGACTATGTCCTCTAAGAATAGTATAGGATATTTAGATTTATTAATAATCATTTTCATGGAGACTCACCCATTTTAGCCAACAACCTTGAATGCAGAGTTCAAGACTGCCAGGCAGTTATTCTTCCAGAAGTAGGAAAAGGAACAATCATAGGCAACCCAGATATCTCTATTCCTGACTCAGCATGAAGTGCTGCTATAATGTGCTGATTCCATTTTCTTAGGAAGTCAGTTTGTTCTGCCAGGCAGGGACTTTCTTACTCTACAGAACTGATGTTCAAAGTGAACACCCTTGTCCACGCATCCAAACTCAAAAGAAAAGCTGGCTATGCTGTAATGACAGACCAGGTTCTGTCAGGTCTGAACACCTTTGAGAGTTCTGAGGCTAATCTGGCAAAATCAGGTTCATGCTTAATGTAGTTAAGTAGTGAACAAAACACCAGAGGTAGTCTAAGTATCAGAATACCCACTAGACAGCCTGGAGAATTCAACTGGATTCAATATGCCAAGCTGGGGGAAGATAGGTTTAAATATTGGATAATCAGATTCCCAGCTGCTATCTCTGAGTACCATGCAGGATTTGAGGTATTGAGCACCATATGCGGTAACTGAGTATCTGCCAATTTTCACAGGAAAATCAGAAATAGAACAGACTGGTCATCTCCAGTCATCACCTCTTCTTGCTGAAAAGACTGCAATAACAAGCCAAGATGATTCAAGTACTCACTTGTATTTTTATTGCTTCTTCAGCAGGCAATACTAGTATCTGCCAGTACAGGAGAACAAGTTTTGCCAAGCAATGATCAGACATGAGAATTTGTTCTTAAGATTACAAAGCAGAGAATCCCTAGCGCTTGGCCCTGGATGATTGTGGGCTTATCCACCGAGCTGCAGTAAAGTGCTTTCCTACTTTGGTACAAAACGTGCTGACCCCATAGCCTACCTTTTACGACACTTCAGCAGTGACACTGGTTGTGCTGCTGCCTCTGACAATAACCTGGGGCAATTTCAGGGCAGCGAGTGGTGACTTCCCAGCTGGTGGTACAAGGTAAGCAGCATCTTGCGTAGAGTCCTCCCACTCCTCCCCGGCCAACTCTGAACAAGGTGGCTCTGCTATGTGGAGCACCATTTGTCTTCTTTTAGGTACTAGAAATCATACTATGACTTTTTAAGGATAGAACTTGAAAAGTCATTGTGTGATTTCAGCGCTTGGAAGAAGAGAAGTGCTACCATGAAAACGAGCAAATGTATAGGAGGCACTTTGAAACATGCACTGATTCTGATAAGAGCACTAGGATGTAGAAAGAGGAAAGTACATGGCTGTTCCTTGCAAAAAAAAAGAGAGGAAAAGTGAATGGGCAGCTTTATTACAATTTGTGAGAAATGGTTACATTGACTCTGAATATGGTAAGGGGAAGAACCTATGCCCTTTACTGAACCACAACTCCAAGCAACTCAGTATTGGCTGTGCTGGCTGAGGCATCTGGTAATTGTAATTCATCAATATCTTGAAAGCCAAGTGTTGCCTAGGCCTAGTGTAGCATAACAAACAAGTAGACTTAACTCATTTTAATCACATATATCTCTTTCCTTTCTACCATCTTTCATTACATGCTTACAGGAAAGAGTTTCAGTAATATAATATCAAACATCTATCCAGAATGTTAACAGAATTATGTATTTAGAAGAGAAGATTACTTTGAATATTAAATACTATAAACATTTTATAAACGCCACCTAGAGTCGCTTTCCGAGATGGGTAGCCATAGAAATCAATCAAACAAACAAACAAATTTAAGCACTCATCAAACACATAAGAAATAACTTTTTAAAATATCAGATCAAACAAACACTTAAAAATTGGCCTGTAAGGCTATCTGTCCGAACAGATATTTTTAGCATTTTAGTTCTATTAACATATGTTTGAAAATCATTTTTAATTAGCTGCATTGCCAAAAAGCTGAACAAGAGATGTCCAGGTTTAGATTTACACATGGTGTAGTATACTCATTCAGACTTACTCTTTATATTTAATTTTTCTTTAAAAAAAACCTTAATGTCTGCTTTTATAACATACTGAAGGATATGTTTTGATGATACAAATAATAAAGTAAAATAATCTAGGTTTTTAAAAAGTCAAAGCTGCAATAACATAGAGACTTGGATTATGTTTATTGAGGTTCACAGGACTTTCTTCTTATTTGGCATTCATAAAACTGGCCAGGAAGAGATTTGAAATTCCTGAAAATCATTTATGCATCAAAAAGTGAGGAAAAATTATTAAGCTACAGCTTATGCTCTAATTTTTGTACCATAAAAACAGTAATGATAGTGTGGAACTACATAAGTCATTCATTCTCCAGTCTACGAAAATGTATACCGTAATACTTTTTTGATCCCTAAGATGCCACACGAGATTGTTGCTTTTGCTGCCACAGACCATCACAGCTTTCCATCTGGAAGGGATGGAGTATCCTTCTTGAAATGTATAATACAATGTGTAAAAGCTGCAAAGTTGTAGATGACAGTGTGTAATGAATACAGTACTGTAGAACGAAAGAAATGCTGGAAGAGCACCCACTACTTACAGGTTCAAAAGAACTTGCTCCATGAATAGGAAAGAGGGAGCTGCAACAATGAGATGTTTGCTTATAGAAAATATTTCAAAGTATTCCACAAAGAGTTAATCAAACAAAACTCAAAGTACACAAAGACAGTCATAATAACATGAATAATGCTAGTTCATATTCCACCTTTCATCATTATGGAAGAATATTGTCTTTAGGGAACAGTTGTGAATAGCCCTATTTATTACTTTTTAAAGTGGGCTAAAACAATTCAAGGTAATTATGCTTGCAATTTTATATGCCCCTCTTTTGACACTACTGTACTACTATATCTCAATATTATATTTTTTTTCCACTGTCTGGTTTCTTGCCAGATGTTTTGAATGTAAGAACTGAAATAAAATCTGAAGTGGAAGGAACATAGAGATGGTTATTATTCTGTAACTAAGAAACTCAGATTTAAATTTTATATATAACAAGAACTTCATACTCATGGTTTACCCACTCTTATCTCCCCTTCTTCAAATGTGTATTTAAAAGCAAAAAAGAAAACCTGTTGTACTTTATTAATGCTTTTGAAGGCCAATAAATTTCTGTGACTTAAATTTTCTGGAATGCTCTTATTTATTTACTTTATTTATGCAATTTCTATAGCCGCCCATCTCAGTCCAAGTGACTCTTAGATTGGACACAATATTTTGGTGCAGCAGTGAATGTGTATTTTGGGTACACTTCCAGGAGTATACTGATTTCATTCATTCATTCATTCATTCATTCATTCATTCATTCATTCATCCATTCATAAGATTTGGATTTTGGTCTGTAGCACAATCTTCTTTGGTGGTCTCAAGGAATATATATGTCTGTGTGTGTGTGGGTGTGGGTGTGGGTGTGTACACACACACACACACACACACACACACACAGAGTATATATTCTGTATATAATAATATATATTCCATGGAAAGTGGAAAGTAAAGGCCAAAGTGGTCCCAGTGGTGGTAGGAGCACTAGGGGCTGTGACTTCTAAGCTGAGAGAGTGGCTCCAACAGATCCCAGGAACAACATCAGAGCTCTCTGTCCAGAAGAGTGGAGTGCTAGGAACAGCTAAGATACCATGCAGAACCCTCAAACTCCCAGGCCTCTGGCACAGGACCCAAGATTGAGGAAGACACATACTGCCCATAGGGGTAGAGGGGATTATATATAAATTCTCTATGTGTGTGTGTGTCAATATATATACATACATACACGTACACATATACATATACACACCATTTAGATCAACATAAAAGGATCAAATCAAAATTAACAAAAATGTATAGAAACCTAACATTAAAACTACAGCTTTTAAAATAATGGTGAATTTCACTAAAAGTGACTTAAAAGGCCAGGTTTCACTTAGTGACCACTTTGCTTAATGACCAAATTGCCCATCTCAATTGTGGTCACTAAACAAGGACTACCTGTAGAGTCTTTTGCTCTGTTATTTTTTTTCTTATATTTTATACCTATTTGATATGGAAATTCTTATGGATCTGTGGCTGCAATAAATTGACTGGTTAGGCAACTAGCTGAACACATCATGTTTATATATGTATAACCACACACACACATAGATACATAGGTCTGTAAAAAAGTATTTGCTAACACAGAGAGATATAGTTCTGTGAAAAAATATTTACCCGCTTTTGGATTGTTCTGCATTTTTGCATAGTTTTACCAAGGGATGTTATCAGAATTTCATGTGGGTCCTACTGATACACAGTATAGAAGGAGTTGAGTAAACAATGACATCAAAATTTCGTGATGGTTTCATTTATTTTGTAAAAAGTCATCCAATGTGTTCTGCCTGTGTGAAGAAGCAATCACCTCCTCTCCCAGTTCAATCAATTCAGTTAAAAGATAACATGGGGCAGTAGTATGAATACTTAATTAATCAATTAGGGCTGATTTGGTCCAGGCCAGCTCTGTATAAATTTTACAAACTTTGGCTCCCCTCATCACAGTGAAATTTTCACCACACATATAAGATTTTCTGATTTTCACAGAATTGTGTGTGTATGTGCACTAACATGCAGCTTATGAGTACTGAATATTTTTGAAGGAGCTCAGTAAAGGGTTTTCTTAGTTCAAGTAGTAATTGCCAAGGGAGGCTGGACTAGCCCTGTCCCCAAAGAGTTATTTATACTTAGTTCCCAAGCTGACATAAATATGTTTTAATTGGCTAAGCACTGAAGTACATGATCTTTTGGGGGTGAAAGACTATAGACCTTTGAATGATATGCCTGAGTCTACATTCTCCAAAAATGGGCTAGGCTTGGGCAGTGCAAAAATTAAATTTGATTTAATTTAAAATTAAATTAACTACACACAATTAATATATAATTATTCTGTATGTGTCTTGCAATTTCGCTTCAATCGTGTTAAAGTTTATTATAAGCTGGTGCCTTTTGGAAAACCCTGGTTGTTTTTATCAGTATTACTGATCTTTAAAATTTCTGTTAAACCAGCTTCTAAATGTGTGATATGAAAACAGCATTCCTAATGCTTTCTATTTTGACCATTGAGATTTATATTTATTATTGAGAATGTACTTTCAAAGACTGTAACTATCCAAAATGCCATGGATACTGCAGCACTGCAACATTATTCCTACTTAGAAGAAGTAACAAGATGATTTTGTCAGAAGTTTAGTGCACATAGTACATTATGACCAAATCATCCTGATTTGTTCTCCAAAGCAAGGTGGCAAAACTAATATGCTTGCTGAACTTTGCCTACAATGTCTGTGTGCAAAGCACTTAGTGTTTCATGAGAAGTATTAACAACTTGAATTAAATTAGGTAATTAATAGACTATCAGACGATGGATAACCATAGCCAGGTTATTCCTATCTAGGAAAGATCATAGCTGTAAAAAGTATTCCAGAGTCACTGAGATCACTTGCCTTCTAGTGACAATTTAGGATGAAAATACACTTCCTACTGCTTTTGGCGTTTGTCCAGCTCCATCCAGAACAGCGCCTCCATCTTGTAATGATCCAGCTTCAAGTTATTAGTCCTAATCTGGCCCACTGTCAACCCAAGTATATGATATTCCATGTGCCTTATGCTATTTTAATACTAGGCAATGTGTTTGAGATCCTGTAAAGGACAAAATCAAAGGTAAAGTGTAGCCAAATTGAAAGCCATCACCAAAGTAATTTCCATTCTATTCTATAAATGATCATGGATTTAGACAAACAAAATAAATCCCCCCCACACACACACACTTATTGTGTTTTGCTATTTTTATTTCTTCACATTTGGCCAATACAGTATATAGGTAATAAAATATGAAATCAGCATTTGTCGTGTGCCAGTTCCACCCCTTCCTGCACTGGGAGGCACAATTCATGGTTATTCACGCTGTAGTCACCTCCTGGGTGGATTACTGCAATGCCAGTCAAAATTTATTCACGGTCCAAAACCAAACACAATAAAAGATAAGCATACAATACAAGAACTATAAAAAGGAATTTTAAAATTGCAAGAAAATCCTAAAGCAATTAACAGCTAACAATTAATAGCATGAAGGAGGAATCTGTAATGGGCTATGAGAATAACCTTGAGAGACAGGCAGAAGAACCACAGCCTAGACAATGGTCTGATAAGAGAAATCTGAGTGCAAAGGAGGGATGGGGTGGAGAAAGCATCTCAGAAGGGACCCTCCCTAGTTTTCTGGAAAGTAAAGGCTGTGAGAGCTGGACCATAAAGAAGGCTGAACACCGAAGAATTGATGCCTTTGAACTGTGGTGCTGGAGAAGACTCTTAAGAGTCCCCTGGACTGCTAGGAGGTCAAACCAGTCAATCTTAAAGGAAATCAACTCTGATTGCTCATTGGAAGGATTGATAATGAAGCTCAAGCTCAGATACTTTGGTCACCTAATGCGAAGAGAGGACTCTTTGGAAAAGACCCTGATGCTGGGAAAGATGGAAGGCAAAAGGAGAAGAGGACGGCAGAGGATGAGATGGCTAGATAGCATCACTGAAGCAATGAGCATGAAATTGAGCAAACTCAGGGAGGCAGTGAAAGATAGGAAGGCCTGGCGCAATATGGTTCATGGGGTCACGAAGAGTTGGACATGACTTAATGACTGAACAACAACAACAAAAGGCAAGGGAGGGGAGAAGTGGCACCTGACCTTTGGAACATCATCCCCCTGAGGTGAGGTTGGTCCCAACTCATGGCTTTCCAGAAAGCCCTCAAAATGTGTTTTTTTCATCAGGTCTGGAGATCCCTGCCAACAGGGAGCCCATGCATTGGCCGTACCATGTGTAACAGTCTGATATTAACCCTCTTGTGATATTGTTCTTATTTATGTTTAATTATTTAAATGTTTTAAGTGGTTTTATAATACATTGTAACTGCTGCCCACAGTATCTTCCAAGTAGAGTTTTATGTTACTTGACTGGCCATTCTCATAGTGGCAGCTATTTGTGAATTGGTGAGTCCCCATGGGATTGCTTTTTATTATTATTATTATTATCTCATTATTTTCATGCCACCTTCTCATCACCTACATTCCCAAATGTGCCCACTAACCTAAAATGATAGCCCTGCATATTATTTATATATCCATATTGTCAGCCTTCCAGTATTACTTATTTATTTATTTATTAAATGTGTAGGCTGCCCATCTCATGTAGGTGAATCTGGGCAGAAAGAAAAACAATAAAAAACATCAGAATTAAAAACAACAGAAAGAAGATAAAAATAGCAGCTGAGAACACTCATACACAGTCAAACTAACCATGTCATGGGCTTAACCACGCTGTCAGGGCCCCAGGCTCGATAGCAAAGCCAGGTTTTTAGTGCCTGGCATAAGGCCAGCAGAGTCAGGGCAGATCTCTGTTTCTGGGGGGAAGATGTTCCAGAAACTGTATGCCTTTGTATGTACGGCTACGAAAAAGAAAAGTACTGAAGCTAAGGTCTATGGAGCCCAGACTAAATGTCCTTGTGTATAAAAAATACAGCACCGCATTTGGTTGCTTTGGACATTTTATTATGAAAAAATTAGGGTATGCATGGAACAAATCGATTAGCCAGTCTGTGCAACCCGCCTGGCAGACCATTTGCTGTTCTGCCTGAAAAGGGGAAAACAAAACCTGGGGGATTCGAGGTACACAATACTGGCATTGCTTTTTAAATACTTGGATTTCTTGGAAGGTTGGGGGTTTTTGTGTGTGGGGGGTAGGAAATATCCTAGTTCATTAAAAAAAAATACTATTAAGAATGGGAGGAGAGGCTGTGGGGGTTTATTTTGCCAGTAAATTATGTCAAGAAGATCTGTAGAAAGCATACAGACAATAACAATAATTGCAAATGGAAGTGGAGAAAAGCTGATGAGGAAGATCGTTAAAGAGTAGCAACTCCCTTGAAATCTGAATTGGATAAGCCTTTAAAGAATCTACAGAGAATGAAGTCACAGGGGAAAAAGGCAATGATATCTATCCCTTGGAGAAAAGTATCGCTTTTGTATAAATTAAAAATACATTTTTGAGGTGGTATCCTTCAAAAAAAGTCCTTCAGGGAAATGAATGGATTAGTTTTGCTTCTCCTTAAGGAATACATGATCAGTATCTTTGACCCAGGAAGAAAATTCCTTAAGCTCGTATTTAAAGGTGACTTATTAATTAATTAATTAATTAGTCAAATTTATATGGTTGCCCATCTCAAACAAGTGACTGGGAGGCGTACAACAGAGCTAAAAAACAATATATACAAAATTTTATTATTATGGTTAGTTGCTCAGTCAGCCAGATGTTTATAGACTGGATTTGGCATTTTTATCCAACTATCAAGTCCTTTCCAAAGACCTGGGATAGGCAATTGTTTGATGGTGTTAAAGGTATCTTTGCAGGATATAGGCTGTTCCAAGTAAAGCTGCCTTTTGCAATTGACTGATAGTGATTTTGTCAATGCCGATGGTCTTCAAGTATGTTCCAGATGTTTTGCGATTGCACCTAAGACACCTATAACTATTGGTACTATCTTCGCTTCCTTTTGCCATAGTTGTTCTACGTCTATTTGCAGGTCTTTATATTTTGTGATTTTCTCCAGTTCTTTCTCTTCTATTCTGATGCCTCCAGGTATTTGCAATGTCCACTATCCAGACTTTGTCTTTCTTATCAACAACTGTTAAGTCTGAGGTGTTGTGAGCAGGTGCTTGTCTGTTTGAATTCTAAAGTCTCAGAGCACTTTATCATCTTCATTTTCTATTACTTTGTCTGTTTTGTGGTTCCACTAGTTTTTGCTTGCAGGCAAATGGTATTTCTTGCAGATATTCCAATGTACCATTGTTGCTATTTTGCCATGCCGTTGTTTGTAGTCAGTCTATGCAATTTTCTTGCAGCAGCTAACTAGGTGGTCCCCTCTTTCTTCAGCTTCTTTGCAGAGGCAGCATTTGCTGTCTGTTGCTGTCTTCTCAATTCTGGCTTTGTATGCATTTGTTCTTAAGGCTTGGTCTTCTGCAGCTAGAATCAGCCCTTCTGTCTCTTTCATCAACTTTCCTGCTCTTAGCCATTGCCAGGTCTTGTTGTTATTTGCTTTGCCTGCTAGTTTTTTTGTGTACTGGCCATGTAATACTTTGCTTTGCCATGTCTCTTTTCTATTCTTCATTTAGTCTTTCTTATAGGCCAATTTGGCTTCTTTGGTATGCGGTAAGCCTTCATGGTGTACTAGCTTCAGTGCATCTTCTTCACTGTCTTTCAGATATTCTTCTAATGCCATTTTTTCTTCTATTATTATTATTATTATTAATAATAAAATTTAAAACTATAAAAAAGCACAAAATTAAAAAGAGAAGAAAGAGAAATATTGGGCGAAGAGCAGATGTTAATAACAATGGAGCCATCTCAATATTTCACCAGTCCCCTGGGGTCCCCAGGCCTGATGGCACAACCAGGTTTTACGGGACTTCCAGAAAGTCAAAAGGGATGAAGCCAGTTTCACTTTGGGGGCCAAGATATTCCATAAAGTGGGTGCCACAGCAGAAAAGACCCACCACCTAGGACCTGCCAAATATAGCTCCCTAGCCAATGGGATCTGCAGCATACCCTTTTGCTGAATCTGGTGGGAAGGGCAGATGTAATCAGGGAGAGGTGGTGCCTCAGATAACCCAGTCCCAAGTAGGGCTTTAAAGGTCAATCAGCACCTTGAATTGGACCCAGGAACAGACTGGTAACCAATGCAGCTAGTGGAACAGAGGTGCAATGTGTGTTCTTTTACAAACATACATAACTGCCTGAGCCCTTGCATTTTGCACCAGCTGAAGCTTCTGGATACACTTCAAGGGCAGCCCCATGTAGAGCACATTACAGTAGTCCAACTGGGAGGTGACTAGGACATAAGTGACCATGAGTTGAGCCCCTCAATTTAGGAATGGGTACAACTAATGCCCAATACAAAGTTTAACAAAGACCCTCCTAGCCACGACTGCCACCCGCTCTTTGAGCAGGAGTCATGAGTCTAGGAGGATCCCCAGATTATGCACAGGGTCTGTTTGAAGCAGTGCAACCCTAACCAGCATAAAAGATGGCACAGTCATAGAACCAGTGGGCCCATGCCAGAGATCATCCAAAAGTGTGACCAATGCCATTTCTGCTCCCATACCTGGGTCTGAATCCTGACTGAAAAGGATCCAGATAATCCATTTCATCCAAGATCCTCTGAAGCTCTTGTACAACCACTTTTTCAACCACCTTCCACAAAAAGGGGAGGTTGGATACTGGACAAAAATTGTCCAGTATAGTGGGATCCAACAATGGCTTCTTAAGGAGTGGTTGAACCTAGACCTCTTTAAGAGGTAAAGGAACAAACCCCTCACTCAAAGAAGAATTCACCACTGCTAGAACCCACTCACACAACACCACCCAGGCCACTTTAATAAGCCAGGAGGGGCATGGATCTAAAGAGCAGGTGGCTGAGCTCACAGTCCTAAGACCCTGTCTACTTCATCAGGCCCAACAGGTTCAAACTGTTCCCAGATAACTGGGCAAGACTCTTCCTTAGGCATCTCCTCCAGACCTGCAACAAGGCCAGCATCCAACTGCGAGTGAATTCGAGTGACTTTGACAGATATTGAACAAATTCTCCATGTGCCCCCTCCAAGCCCCCTCTACCCAACAGGGCACATGCTGCATAAGCAAAGCAACCTTGAAGCAACATGTGCACCACACCCATTTATAGACTAAGAGCAAAATGGCCCTGTGAAAGGAAAGACACAGATATTGCAAAGCCCTTTATGTATATTGGCATTACTTCATAAGCACGACTTGTTTTTTCTTTTAGAATAGTGAGAGCTACCCGTTCTGAGGTGTTGTCAGTCTCCAGCGAAACGACTGGGTTTTCACATTGCATTAAGCCATAATCTGATTTTACTTTTACTTATTGTTGTGCAAGGTAATAACCCATCTAAAACAGGGTTTATGCTCCATGCATAAACTCCAAACCATATTCAGCTATGGTTTGTTCATAATGATTCCATCACTTCGTAAATAAAATAAGTCTCCTCCGGGAAGGAACACACACACACACACACACACACACACACTTGTTCTCCATATAACTGAAATGGGTTTGTTTAAATTGCACACAGTGTTTTGACACAGCATTACAAAAGGGGAGGTAGCAGAAATCCTTAACTGTTTAGGTCCATGAATGCATGCTTTGAGAGCACAATGCCCTTTCTGCCTTGCTCTTGTCTCCTCTAACTATGATCTTTGCATGGGCATATGTAGTCTGTTTATTCTGCCACTGGTATCTATAAGACATTACAAATATGTTCACCAGCCAAATGAACAAACTCCTGATTTTCTCACAATCTAGGCTTCCCCAGTTATGGAGTTCCAGGCACATGTTTGAAGACAAAACATATTCTTGGTAATGTTTGGTAAGGTAACTTGAGCAAGAATGATTTGGAGTGGAAAGGAAAGCTAAGGAAGGCCTTAAGTGTCTCATATGTCTTTTTAATGCACTGCTTTTCCAGAATTGCTGTTCCTAAAACCTGCTTGTCCACGTTTCCATGTTATGTGTATTTTACTTGCATGAAATGTTATCAGATGCCAACAGATGGCAGTAGAAATAACAGGAAACTTAGCCCTAGAAGTACAGATTTTTAGAGTAAAAAAACAGCACGTAGGCAACATATTCTATTGTCTGCCAGTAAATAATACTTGGCATATGCTACAATGGCTAACAAATACAGATTACGTAGCATTTGACTAATGCTATGCTTGGAAAACAGGTTAATGATGTTTTTTAGATTACCACATCTGTATAGAAAACCAAAGCATAGCATGCTAGTTGACAGTTTCTGCAATCCGCTTAAAACAACAGTGATCAGTTTTAAGAAAGGTTTGTTCCTAACTAGAATCATGTAGTGCAAATATGCTTTTCATATGGATTAAATTTTTAAAATAAGGTTATGATAAGCAATTTTCTGGGGAGGGAGGAAGGCAGGAAGGCAGGAAGGCAGGCAGGCAGGAAGGAAGGAAGGACAAACCAAGTTTGTCCATTATAATATTCTAACATCAGATAGTATTAATATCATGGACTACTAGTAAGGAGCCATGCAAAAAGCTTGGTCCTAATTATGAGACAAAATTCTGGCATAGCATTCATATACATAAATAACTGAGGAAAGAATACCAGTTTTTCTTGAACTAGGAAAAAAAATGAGGCATCATATAGTGTAAAAGACCAGACACGCCAAGGTAAAGAAAAATAATGTGAAACAAAGCATTCTTTGCATTCAAATTAAGGAGAAGCAAATCCCATCACTAGCAGTGTCCTGCTGACATGCCACTTTTGAAGATTATTTTGCTCATAAAGGCAACATCACATACAGCCCTTAATAAAGGATGGCATTTGCCTATGGGTTTTATTCCCAGTGTATTAGGCTAGCAGTTCTGTTGTAATTATGACAATTATGACAATTTTATTTTTTATTTTTCCTGCTTCTTAATGCAATTAAGGTCCTTGTTTGCACAAATAGAATAAATAAAATGGAATGCACACCTGACAATACCTCTTGGATTAATGATAATTGTAGATTACTGTACAGTAAGCAAATATCAGACAGGAGGCCTAAAATGATATGATTAGAAAAAGCTCTTTAAAACAGTAATTTACATTGGACTTTTAATATTTTACAATACTCCACATTGCTCTTTCCAAGCCATGAATATCAAGATTTGTTACCATCTCTTTCCCTCTCTCTCTGTATTTTTTTTTTTCCTGCTGTACACAGTATTTGTAGGCTATGGCAACCAATCCCCTTGGGCTTTCTTTTGCCTTAATTTGCATAAACACTGGCATCATATGAATATTCAGTGAGTGGCTTTGCATTAAGTAAGTGCCCTTAATCAGCTTTTCAGTTCAGTTTTATTGGTTGCACTACAGTCAGTTATTTCATCCAGAAAATCTGAGGGCCCTACAAAGCTAAGCAGGTAAGGATTGTAATTCTTTTTATGCATATAATGAAAGAGTATTATCATTTGATTATATAGGTTTTGGGGAATGCTTAAAGATTGGTGCCTGGCGTTGGGTTTTGTTTTTCGTATGCACGCTTTTGGGTTTCTGCCCTACCCCCCCTCGCCCACCCGCCTTCTTCTTACTATTATTAACCCATGGCAGTCAGGTGGGCATACGCTTCAGAATTTGCATAAACATCAACTCTCAATGAATAATTCATCAGGTTATTTTAAACACTAGCTAAGCTCCTACTTTTGGATAGCTCTATAATACAGCAATTTGATTGGCTGTATGGTGTTTTCATCACCAACAGAATTCCTATAACATAAAAGCCACCCCACCAAAAAAAAAAAAAAAAAGCTAGGTTGAATATATCATTTAAATATGGGTATGAATGTGTCTGTGTGGTGTCTGTGTAGAAATGCACTTTTCTGCTTCTTCCTGCCATTGGGTTTTCCAGCTAGCTATTAATATATTGTACTTTCTGGGAGAAGGAGAGATGTTTAAAATGGAAAGAAGCATCACAGTATTGGCACGGCTGCTATTGGCTGATTTATCCTGGGTCCCTGATTTCAGGGGCCACTGCCCACCGTATTGGCCTTTACCCTGCATAACAATGACCCCCATCTAGATGAGCTGCCTCTGAACTGACGTTGCATGGCTCCCCCCACCCCCAGATGTGCTTTTACATCCTGCATGTATGCAGTGAGGTTAACATTGCAACACTTCAGTGTGTGTCCCCCATGATTGGGGTAGGGAAGGAGCAGAGTAATTATTCATAAAATAATCATTTTGATACCGAGGATGTCACTGATAGAAATGGGTTAATGAAATTAGAAGGCACTGAGAAATTTGAGGAAAACACCTCCTCTCATTTTTCGAGTACCGATTTGAGTGTATGCACATGTTCTTCTTTGTTGTGTAAATCAAAATTCATCGGTTCCAAAGCTCCAGACTGTTTAAATGAAAGGTTCTGATCCAAAACAGAAATAAGAGTAGTGTTGATATAATTCAGATCTAAAGAATATGGTGTGTGTATGTATGTATGTATGTAGATATGCACACAAACACATCCTTGTGAATAACTCATTCGTCTTATTTATCTATAAAACAAAGCAAAATATGTAGGTGCAAAAGGTTTCATTAATGTGGTCTTTACATTGATGATGGAAGACAGAGTTATTATTAATTTTAAAAAGAATCATGCATGTTTCAGTAAACTAGTCTACTGGAGCAATGTAATGCAGCAGATGCAGATGTGTGCAAATACACTATTGTGTTCTTTTTTTCCAACACTACCCCCACAAAGATATAGACTTAATTTGATGATAGAGTTTTCCAACTCTGAAAATCACTACATTTAAGAAATCTAAGCAAAATCAATTTCTAAGAGAGCAAAAGTGTTGAATTGTTATTGTTGTTGCTGTTATTTCAATCATCTGGAGCAATATTCTTTTAACTTTTCTTTAATGAAATTAAAATATGTATTTTGAAGACATTTGACTAGAGTTTCTCCATTATGATGCTATTTTAAAACTAATTACCTGTTTTATCAGTTCACTCCTGCCATTCCAAATACGCAACTTCTCATCTCAAGGAATACTAAGAAAAAAATGATTAAAATTTCAAATGTTTCAAAGAAATTAATGCTAATCTCTTCTAATATTAGAGGAAAGCAGTTACACATTATATTAAATGCTTAATTTAATTCAAATTGATTCTGAATATATTTTTCTTACCATGTAAATGTAATTCAACTTTGCAAGATTTAATGAGCCTTGTGTATTTAATCCTCAGCCATTAGATGTTTACATCTTTAATAAAACACTAAGTCATTTTACATGCGTTAAATGAAAATTTTGCTCATGATCTTTTATACCCATAGATATGCTTGCAGTTTGAAATAAGAATGGAAATAATCTACAAAAAAGACTAACAAACATTGTATATAGAATATCATGCATATTCTTTGCACATTGATTGAAGTATTAGATTATTTTAAAAATTGTCACAAGTCTTTAATTTTCACTTTGATCCTACTACCTCCATTGTTTATTAACACAATTTAATTATAACCCACAAGATATATCCAGACAAAATAAAATTTAAAAACATAGAAGCATTGGGTTTCTTTTCTCAATTTTATGGTGACCCCAATCAAGATTTCTGCTCTAGATCTCTAAATCTCTATATGACCTATTTACAATTGTGATAAATAAATAAAATATGAAGGCACGTGTATCATAAAACATAATATTTCAGGCAACAGCTGCAAATTTTAGCAATACAGACCTGCAAGCTGAATAAGCTCGTGAGGTATACCTACTTCTCATAAACAAATCAGGTAACCTTTTACCCCATTGCGTATAACTTTTTGAAAACTAACTGAGAATTAGATGAAGGCTCGGGAGAAGAATGGACCATTGAGATTTTCAATCCTGCCATTTTTTATGGTCAACCATATCAAGCTCTCAGTTTGTTTGTTGGCCACCCATAGGCACCTCTCCCATGTATCTGGTAAGCTATTTCATATTCATACATTTAGAAGGCTCTCTCTCTTTCCAATAATGCTTTTTATTGAAATTTAAAATACGAAGATAAAAAACTAATACAGACTAAGAAAAATATAAAAAAGAAAAAAGAAAGAATAAAAAGTGCAGAAAAAAAAATAAACAAAAAAGGAAAAAGGTATACAAAGAAAAGAAGAAATACTTCCCTCTCCACGAAGACAAGTGCAAACAACTTCAGTAACTTATCGCCTTTTCTGATATTTCAACAAAAGATCTCTTCTTCCCATATGTCATCTCTTATCAATAAACAAATTATAAAGCCTCATCATTCAGTCCTAATCAGCAAAAGTCCATTTAGAGTTACCAGAAATAATATATATATTTTAATAAATATCAGATAAATTTTATATTCCTTTACTTCCCTTTTAACACAGTAACTTATGACTTTCTCTAAAAATACAGCCAAAAAAAAAGAAACCTCTTCTTCCCATCTCTTATCTTATCTTATCTATAAACAATCTATAAACAAATCTTGAAAGCCTCATCATCTGGTCCTAGTTTAAAAAAAAAAAATCCATTAACAGCTACCAGAAACAACAGCATATATATATTTAACCTTGATCAAATAAAACCACTTTTAATCAAATAAGCCAACTTTGCATTCCTTTCCTTTCCTTTTAACAACATAGCTTATCACTTTCTCTAAAAATACAACACAATCTCTCTTCTTCCCATATCTCATCTCTAAAAAAAAACCTTTAAAGCCTTGTAATTCAGTCCTGGTTGAGGAAAACCCATTAAAAACTACTAGAAAGAACATCATATATAATTGACCTTGATCAAATAAGCCAACTTTATATTCCTTTTTTTTTTTTTTGCTTTTAAAAATATTGATATTTATTCCCTTTAAATAGCATCCCAAAAGCTAATTTATTTTCCTTTTTCCTTTGTCTTTTCTTAGGAACTCCTTCATAAGTATAGCACTTCTCTTTAGTAAGTCCAAGATAAGAAAGTTCTCCAAGTCGTTCTTCTGATTTATTATTTCAGTGTCCCTTTTAATTATTAAGACATCAGATAGTTTCATTTGTAAACCCAGTGTAACATCTTTTTTCCATATCATTCTTATAACTTGCCATTTTTAAATCCAAATCCAAAACAGCCAGATTCTCAGTTGTATCCTCTTCTATCTCCTCTTTTAAACCCATTTTTATGGTAGCAGACAATCTTAAGAGAAATTTGTGAGTGCATTGCTTTTATTGTAAACTGCCCAGAGTCACTTCCTCGTGAGATGGGCGGTGTCCAAATTTGAAAAATAAATAAATAAATAAATAGATATCCTTAAATTCTTCCAAAGTTAAAATATTTTTCTTCGTTTTGTATCAGTGGGTCTCTTCTCCTTCAGTTATAATCTTTAGCTCTTTCTGATTGCCTCTAGTGTCCAGCCTTCAAAGTCTCCTCTTATCACGTTTTTCTCTAATCCATAACATTTACCCACAGGAAGATTTCTTACACTTAGATTCAAAATCTTCATATATTTTAAATAGGATTTTAAACAACCCCTGGGAAGGATTCTTATAATTAATTTCAAAATCTTATTTCCAATCCATCTGGCCCCTTAGTCTATTTATAACTTTCCAGAATCAATGTTCTAATCATCCTTTTCCTGTTTATTTCAAAATAAAATATTTTAAAGTCCTTAAACTTACACGAAACTTCTTTAGCTGAGGATTGAAGGAGAATCACCCAGTGTGATGAAACTTATCATTCTGAAGGTTCTTAATATGCACAAAGCAGTTAACAAGCAATTTCCAGAAGTGATTAAGAAAGGAAGTAGACGAACCCAGCATCTGTTTGGAGGCTCTGAACCATGGCTTGGGCAAAGCTGACTTTCCCTCAGCTCCCATAGCTGTAAAACCCACCAGTGACCACTGTTTTATGGCCTCCTCATGGGGACCCTCTGTATGGAGTGCTTGTGGGCAATCCCAGGTCCTCCCCTTTGTCTGGAGAGGAATTTTGAGTTGCCAATCCATTTGCTGGCTTCTCATGTCACCGTGGTTGTCAGCTTTGCTGAAAGTGGAACCATCTTGAGTCCACCATTTTATTTATTTATTTATTAAATTTATATGCCACCCATCTACCCCAGAGGGTGACTTTGGACAGCTCACAATTAAAATAAAACCCCCAAACAGTTAAAAATATAAATATACACATTAATTTGGTTAAAAAATCAAGCTATATAAAAAGACCATATACATAAAAAGACTAAAGACATTCAAGATGGTGTGGGGGGGGGGGGTAGAGTCAATTACCCTGTGAGCCAATTCCAATGGTGCGCACTCCCATATGGCCCCCAGGCCATCTGGCACAGCCAAGATTTCACACCCTTCCTGAAGGCAATGACAGTGGGGGCACACCGCACCTTGGGTGGTAAGTTGTTCCACAGAGCAGGGGCCACGGCAGAAAAGGCCCTCTTCCTAGACCCCACCATTCAAAATTCCTTGACTGGTGGGGTCCGCAACATGCCCCTTCTGCTGGACCATTGCTTCCTTGGAAGTCCTAAATTTAAAGGCTCTCAATATAATTCTTGTAGTTGCTTCAAAGGAAACTATTCCACTTACTTTAGTTCAATATTTTAATATTTACTCTATACAACAAAATATTAATTCATAATCAACCTCTTACTTTGTAAAATACTGTTAGATTTGCATCATAAGAGCATTTCTGTAACTAACTCATGCATGAATCATAACATTATCAGATTTTTCTCTATATGGAAACTTTGGAGACCTAAGTTCATGTCCCTAATTGATAATGGAGCTCATGGGATGATTTGGCTAGACCACTCAAACTAAATCAGGGTTGCTTTTGCAGAAATCAAATTAGAGAGATGCACTATCAGTATGATAAATAATAAAGTAAGAAATATATTGTCTTCTTAAGCTGCTAAGAAATTCAAAAGAAAAATATAAAAATATAAATGCAAATAATAATAATAGTAGTAATAGGAAAAGAGTATAAGAGGTGGGGAAATGGGCCTGGAAAATGATGCTATAAAATTAACTCTGACCTTATTACTGGAAAGTCTCTTTCCTTGCTCTTTGTTGAAAAAAAAATCAAATGTTGACAACACTGAACATTCTTGTCTTTCTTATAAGCGATATTGAAGCTCTTCCTACCATGTGATTTTAATTAGGGGAGTGATTTCTTAGTTGGAGTTCTTCAATGGCTTTAAGGTTGAAATCTATGCTACTCCTTGGTAACATGTGCTTATTAAGGAGTAAACCCAGTTGAAGACATTGGGACCTTCTGAATAAACATGAATAAATCCTGAAATAGCAAGCTGTTTGGAATTCACATGCAGCACTGGCAAAGATATAATGACTAACATCTTCAAAATGGGTTTTTGTATTTTTCCTTTATCAGAACTGTCGTGTCTTTATGAAAAAAAAAAAAAAAACAGCATGCCCATATTATATTGTTCAATGTTTGCCAGGATAGTTAATTTATCAGTGATTAAATATTAGCCTTTCACTAAGAGTTTATCTGTTTAAATCCATCAAGCATCCCATTCTAAGGTTAGGAATGGACACACATTTAAAATGTAAGTGTGTGTGTGTTAGTTCTGGAAAACATGTAAAAAATGAAGATCTCTCTTTGCTGAGAATAATGGATATGAGCTAACAACTGAAGAAGGATTTTTCTTTAATTTTCCTAGTAAGGTACATACGCTAGCTAAAGACTACTGTGACTCTGTGCTCCAGATGGAGACAGCAAATGCCACAAAGAGAAGTCAACTTAACCTGGGCTTAAGGAGGTGTCAGGTGTACAGGAAACGTTAAGTATTAAAATATTTGTTGCAAATGTTGGAAATAATCTCTGGGAGGGATCTAATGAGAGTATATTATCATAAACAGATTGAGCTCAATTAATTTAGGATATTATAGATTAAAACAAGCATTGGTTGATTGGCAACATTTGAAAACTACTTTCACTCACTCCCCCTTCACTATAAACCATTTCTTTTTAATAGTTGTAGGCTAACATAATTTATGAACAATGGAAAAAATGTTATTTGAAAAAATCAAATGCTGAACATCGCGTCATTCACCTATTTTTTGTTCTACCTTTTTTTTTTTAATAAAATAAGAATTAATGTTAAGATAATAATGCCTGATTATGATTAAGGCAGAGAGAAGCTATATTTTTGCTAAATTTATTTATTTAGCGTATGGCATCTCATACATGGACTTACGTTAAATACTAACTTTTAGCCTAAGTTAAAAGCACTTTAAAATATAAATATTAAAAAGATCTAGATTCAAATACCAATGTCTAGGCCATCTAACCACTAAGGTGCAGCATTATTTATATTAAAAAAGTCAGATATTGGGACATTATATGCCCTCAGCTTACAGCTGGTCGCAATGTGATCTATAGTTTGACATGCGGCCCCATGGTCATACTGAGGTGATGATGCCATGTAGAAAGGGGATTAAATTGATGGTTCTCACCAACCTGTTGTCTTCGAGGTGTAGAAGAAATGAACAAATATATAAACAAAATATCAGCTAGGCCATCTGTGGATTAAAATAGTGAAAATTAACATATCTGGAGGGCAGTAGTGTTAAAAAGAGGTGTTAATTTTTTAAAAAAATCATTGGATTCTTTCCAGATTTAGATCATTTCCACATTAGTCTTCAAGAGTCATCCAGCTATTGGTGGTCCAAAATAAAAGTAATATGAACCAGCTTTATATCACTTGAACAATAGCTAGATGATGATATATTGTATAAGTCACTAACATGGAAATTGTTTGCAATACTTATTTTTGTAGAGTTCTATAATAATACAATAAAATGCTTATATAATCCTGTTAACAAAGATAATTGTTTCATTTTTTCATACAAGTTTGTCCATAGTTCTTATTGTCTTCCTTCTTTGCTGAGTATGAAAATCAGTTGCTCTTCATGAAAAAGAAAGGCCTATGAGGACAGATTCCATAATCTGCTGCACACATGGCCTGGTTGTCACATCTTGAAACCATATAATTTCCAATAAACTAAAGTTGCTCACTTGTATTTATTCAGGTTCTCCAAAGCAGTTGCCTTTTTTCAGCCTTCTGAGTCTGAAAAAAAGTTGCAGCTTCTACTACTGCATTAATTTCTACTATTAAGTAAACCCCTTAAAGGAGAGATATCTTTTTTCAGTTTTGTGCATAAACCTGAAAAGAGATAAGCTGTGTCAATAATAACAGACAGCTACTGCATTCCTGCTAGACCCAAATGCTTTTTCAAATCTCTGTTGAAGTAAACTTCATATTGTAGGTCAGTGCCCATATTTATTGCAATGCAAACAAAATTATACATGTTCACTATGGATAAGATTACTCTGATAGGTGAAGTTTTTCTTAAATTCAGTTTCTTGAGATATTGGTTCTATGTAGATAGCATAACATAAATACATATGTACATACTTATAAACTGACTTGCTTGAAGACACTATGACAAGTCTAGATCTGAATTCCCCACATCAAGCAGGTTAGACCAAATGGCCTACAAGACCCTTCTGAGTTATCTAATGATCTGGAGTGAGGATTTAACAGTTTTTTCTTTTTATCGTTGTTGTTTTCTTGAAGATTATGATGAGCTATATTAGACTTATTGTCAAAAGAACAAGTGCATTCGTTTCAAAATACTTCTAGTGGCTCAAAATAAGTAAGTGATACAAATAAGCACCAAGTACAATATTGCCAGGTAATGTAACATTTGGGTGAGGTTTTCTTGCTCTTCCCCCCCACCCAACACACACACAGACACACACACAGACACACACTTAGGAAAAAAGATTATTGGCATGTAGCAAGCATTTTCAAACCATTAACACCATTTTTATTCTTCCATAATGCATTTGTAGTCATTTAATTTTCTGTAAAAAAAAAAAAAAAAAAAACCTCTATTTTCTTCTGACAGGATCAAAAATCTGAGTACCTTTGAAGACATTTTTTCTGCAAACTGCTGATAATCAGGACTGGAAATGAAAATGCTGACAGATTATTAACAATGGAAAAATAGCAATGATGGGGTGGGGAGGAGACATCTTACAATAATGAATGAATTGTTAGCATATCCAGAGTTCTATAGCTGATCAGACTCATATAATTTCAGTTTTTCTAAATACCAACAGTTCAAATTATTATTAGAGCTTTTCTTCTCAACAAGTAGAATAGGTCTTATTAAATGATATTTCACTTTAGCATTGGCATAATTCTGAAAAAAAACAAAAGAAATGCAGAACTATACCATCTAACAGACAAGCTTGCTTTCTACCAAGGGAAAATAGAAAATACACCAAAAACTTCAACATGCATCATATTTGTTTCCTTCTATTGTATATTTCAAAGGATTTACAAATAATGATATATATACTGGGAAAATGTACAAACATATAGGTAATATTTCCCTGAGACATTTAATTTTAAAAATGCTAGATTTTTCATCAGCCATCTATACATCATTTGTTCACCTCATCTCTGTGAGAATCTCTATTCCCATTGTACAGATGACTACTTAAAGTTTGCACGTAAGTGCTTATCTATGGACATACTTGAACTCTGATACCACCAAAGCCCAAAATAGCTTTTTATTGATTATTTGAGCATATCATGCTTGCTTTTGTTATTTCCATTAAATAATAAACATATTTTAGTGTAAATTATGTCTAACAGGTCGTTGCATATCTTGGGTGCAAAGATTTAAGATCCTGGATGGATTCTTTTCTCAAGTTCTGAAAGTTCTCGAACAAAAGAAGTTAAGATGAAAAGCAAAATTATCAGAAAAAGTGGGCAAAGTTTTCTTCCTTATATCAGTAAGAAAGAAGACATGTTTATAACTTTGGCCATCCCTTAGAAACATAGGGAAAAGTAGGATATTGAAAACAAAGGAAAATCCAGATTTACGTGCAGTACTATCTTGAATGGAATTTAAAAAGCTATTAATTTTTTGTTGTCATTTGCATATGGCATTGTATCAATGATGACACTTTTCTTTTGCATAAAGCATAATCAGATGAATAGCATTAAAGTATATCAAATTAAGCAGGATGCTAGCTATTTAATGATAACATTGCAATATGTTTAATGCAGTGAATCTCCGTTACTAAGATCACTTTCACTGGTGTATTATGATAAGGATACCAATTGGCTCAGACCAACATAATAGCATGTTTAGGTTTATTGGCAAATAAACATGGAGTAGGTCTAGTCTACCTCTGTACCTTCATAACACTTTAATTTTCAGAAATCCATAGATCACAGTTCAGATATATCTATACAGGTGGTCCTCGACTTACAACCATTCATTTAATGACTGTTCAAAGTTATGACAGCACTGAAAAAAGTGACTTACGATGGCCCTCGCACTTATGACCATTGCAGCATCCCTGCAGTCACATGATCAAAATTTGGATGTTTGACAACTGGCATGTACTTACGACAGTTGCAGTGTCCCGGGGTCACGTGATCGCCATCTGCGATCTTCCCGGGGTCTTCCAACAAGCAAAGTCAATGGGGGAAGTTGGATTCACTTAATGACTGCATGATTCGTCTAACAATCGTGTCAAAAAAGATAATAAAATTGGGCACAACTCAATTGTGACCACGGTGCAACAGACGTTCTAGTCCCAACTGTGGTCATAAGTCAAGGACTACCTGTAATATAAGGTAGAAGATCCCAGGTTCAACCTACTGGTAATGTGAAAGAAACCTCACTAAAAAGTGGATAGTCAATGCTGATATGAGTATATAGCAATGGTCTAAATAGCCTTGCCTGATGGACTATCTTGCTTCCTATAATATCTCTGCAGTTAATTAGGTCACAACTGCACACTGACAGAGATGATTTTCGTAGATGAGGCTTTTCTTATACAATTGACCTATTCATTCATAGAATCTTATACAGGGTCCAGACATAGGGCATATCCACACTTATTACATAAGCTGTTCCTGTCCCATGTTCGTGCTGTCTTGATTCTAAGCTGGCTTAAGAAAATCCTGTCAGGATTGAAATACTTTGCTAAGACCTTCTAGGCTACCATGTTTTCCCACGGACAGTTGTCCTGCTGCTGTGCCCTTCCACCTTTCTAATCCAGGAAAGCAATGGCCAATCCCATTTCTTCCTATAGGTGGGTCTTCCTGGACATGTATACTCTTATGTGCATATGTACAGGTAGATAAATGGATACGCACAGACACATGTGAACATGTGTTGTTGTTTTTTTTGGTCTGCGCTCAGTCATTACTGACCCTGCAGTGACTGCCTGGACGAATCCTTGCAGTTTTCAAGGCAATTGTTTTTCAGAAGTGGTTTGCCAGAGCCTCCTTCCTAGAGCAGAGCCCAGCTGGCGAGCGCAGGAGGCGGGATTTCCGTTGCTTCGCGCCCTTTTTGGGCGAGCACGGTTTCGCGCTTACCGGCAACTGCTCCCGTCTCTCTGTGCAAGGCGCTGCCAGCATTTTTCCTCCCACCAGAGTGAGAGTCCCCATTTATCTACTCACTTGAGTTTTCGACCTGTTGGGTTGACAGGAGCTGGCGGGGGGGAAACAGGAGCTCACCCTGTTAACGCGAAGGCTGGACTCGAACCACCGAAGCGTCAGCCATTTCTGGCCGGCAACTTTCAGCGTCATTAAGCCGCTGCGCCACCGCGTCCCTGTGAACATGTATACACACATACATAAAGTTATATCTATATACAGTATGTGAGACATAACAAGTAGCTTTAAAAAAACATGCATTCTGACACTTTTTCCACACCTCCCTTTACCGGCACTGCTAAAAGAGCATAGGGATTAAGATATTTTCTTAGCATAGAGAACCAGTTTGGTTTAGTGGTTAAGGCACCAGGCTAGAAACCAGGAGACTGGGAGTTCTAGTCCTGCCTTAGGCACGAAAGTCGGCTGGGTGACTTTGAGCCAGTCATTCTCTCTCAGCCCAACTCACCTCACAGGGTTGTTGTTGTGGGGAAAATAGGAGGAGGAAGGAGTATTAGGTATGTTTGCTGCCTTGAGTTATTTATAAAAATAATAAAGGTGGGATTTAAAAAATTTTTAAAAATTGCTTGTTCAAAATTTTAAAAAGCGATTTTTTTAATTACTTTTTTTTCGTGAACAGGTAATTTTTCCCCTCTGCTACTTTTTAAAGAATAAGTCTAGGGTTATATTATTGTACTGTTTTTCCAGTTACCTGAAGTAGAAAGGTTTCAGCCCCAGCTCCCAAGTAGCTTAAACAAAGCTTAAACAAGGAACTGGTAAATGTATCTGTGCTAAGTAAAGATCTTAGCCATCATGCTATTTCATCAATGCTGGTAAAGGGAGGTATAAAAACATTGCTGTGCATGATAAGTAGTGGCTTAGCTGAAGGAGCAGTCCTTCCTCTTTAAAGCAGCCAGTGAATTTCTGACCTTAGTTTGCAGCAAACTGAAATGGTCTAGCCCGGGTGGACAGGAGCACTTGAGCCAACATAGGATGCAAAAATATACTTTGAAACTGGAGCAGAGAAATGCACTGAGGTTGCTTTGAAGGTGAGTAGGAGATTAATTTCTGCCCTGCAGGAATGGTTGCTGATGGGTCAACTGACTGTGGCAGGTATGCCCATTACTGTCTTCCATTGTAACTATGCCCCACTTTCTACCACTTTTGCTTTTTCTGTTAAGGATAGAATGATGGAATACAATGGCTTTTGATCAATATCCCTAGAAGATGTCCACATTAAAGAATCTGAAGGTCTATCTAATCTTCCTCCCTCTCTCCCGGTTTATATTATTTTATCTGCTGTTTAACCAAAAGTTTCTTTGGCTTGTTTTATTTAATACATTATTGTTCTCTTTTAAAGTTATGGAATTAAAAAAGAATTTAACTTGGCAAGTATTCCTGTTTATTAGAAATCAGCCCCACAGTGAAACATACACCAGGAAATAACATTCTGAGTTGCTTTCTATAACTTATATGCTCTTACCAGAAGTAAATGAAAATGTTCACTTATTTTTATTAGCCATGCAGATGTCCATAATTAGCATAGTAAAACAAGGAATCTATAAGACTGTTGTAACATAATCTTCATGTTATTATTTCTCACATTAGACAGCATAGATGCCCACATTATATTCAAATATGAACATGATTTCTGACATCTAAACTGAAATATAATTTTCTAGCACCATGTCTATTCAGGGAGCCATAAATGTGTATATTCTAAATAATGTATTGATACTGTGAGTAGTTGTATCCTTTTCTTAGTACAATATGCATTTTTATAATATCAGTTATGAAGTCCAGAAATCACTTCCCCATTAAAGTATTCCTGACTGGCCCAAGAAGAACCAGCTTGTGCTCCTCTGTGTTTTAAAAAGAAATGTATTCAATTAATATACAGAAGCATATATATCCCATGTATATCCTATGTCTAAATTTCTTTATGATATGAAAAGTAGGTAACTTGAAATTAAAAACAGTTAGATCAGACTTTCCCAAAGCAAGTGTCTTCCTGAAAATGCTTGGGAATTCTTGAATGCATTGTCTCAACAGATCAGGAGCATACGTATATCATGATGGAAGAGAGTGGTTTAGGATATAGAAGCCTTCACAAAGTTAGAGAGAATGAGGAAAATTTCCAAAATAATGCAAAAATATATCTATTGTAATGTTTAAGGTCAGGGGTTATGAGTATAGTCTTTGGTAATATCTATAATGAAATATATTTAATTGATTTAAAGGAGTGTTAATTGCAACTTAAGTTCTACACCTGGGTTTCATTTGGTTGGGTTTGGTTTTAGTAAAAATGCAGCCTACTCTGAAGCAAGTTCACAACACAATTTCATGCATCACACTAATTATATATATATTTGCTTGCATTACCATCAGACTATTATATACATGCCCACATATATATGCTGGATGTAAACAAATATACTTCCTAGAAACATTAGCAGTGGGGAAGAGGAGGCAGAAGTTGATGAAGTGGTAAAAAGGCAAACTAGAATAAAATGATAATTATTCAAATGATTATTGGATGTTATCTCCAAAATTTACTTCAGAAAAATTATCTGTGGGATGATCCACAGCATTTTTTCTCTTTTCTTCTTGGCATCCTAGAGAATTTAAGCAAGAACTAGTTTAGAGTTAACACTTGGTGAAATGAATTCATTAATATATCAGGTCACCATATCTTTCTTCAACCTTCAGGTTTCAGTTTTGCAATCTTTGGGAATGTATATTTTTTAAATTTTTTATTTGTTCCTTGGGATGTTGCAAAAGCCTTTGGCTGGTGGTATCATTAACCATGTGGTACTACTGGAAGAAAACATGTTAATAAAAGTTTATGCTTTGTGTTTCTACATCTTTTTGAGGGACTACCATGGTATGCCAGAGCACTTAACTGCAACATTGTGTGTGGATAAACTTTGTCTTTCTCTCTTACACACACCCCTATTGAAATATGCTGCCATCCTTGAACACTGGCAGGTTTGAAATAGAAAGCCATACCTCTCAAGTGAGTTATCTCAGTATCACCAGAAATGTAGACATGGAGGAAGGGAAGGAGGGAGGGAGGGATGGAGGGAGAGAGAGAATGAGAGAGAGAGAGAGAGAGAGAGAGAGACAGAAGGAGCGTATTGGGAAATTGACAGCTTTGTGGATGAACTGAAAGCAGAAGCAGGATATATTACAGAGAGGAAAAGGAAGTGAAGCACAGAAATGCAGAGAACCTAGCGATTAAGGGTGTTGTCAGCACAGTCTTGACAGTAGATGAGCAAAGAAACTAGAGTATGTCCTATACAGATGCTATTATTGTGAAAATGTAAACACTCATCTACAGTCCGTGTCTCATCAGTTTTGGCTTATATTGAGCCTGGAAGTCAATGAAATTTGATATTAAATGAATAAACAATTAATTAGGCAATAATCTCAGGAAGCTATGATGTCATCTACAGCTATAGCAATAGATACAGATATTCTTGTAGTTCCTAACGGGGACAGTTTGTCTCCTTGTTCAGGATGATTTTGGCTAGGGAGTATTCTAACACTTAAGGCAGAGCTAAAGAACCTGGCTCTACTGACCATATTTTTCATTTTTATTTAACAGATTGGGGAAATTACTAAACACCTTCCTGGAGAGAACTCATATAATCTATATATAATTTTAATTAAGTATACAGTATATAAAAATTTTTAATCAATTTTTTGTATTAGCCCCACCCTACATTTTGGTGTGAGATCTTCAGCCCAGGGGAGAAAAATTGAGCACCCTTGAGTGATGGTAAGAAAAGAACTTGACTCAAAAGAGAATCCTAAAATCTCAGTGTCTGTCTGTGTTTAAACCCGCTGCTCTAAGCTCTGAGCCAATTCGTTCTGTTCAAAAAGGATGACCTAACTACAAGGAAAAAAGTATACATTTTGTTTAAGTCACATTCTACTTTGGATGCTAATTACTTCCTGTCTGTTCAAGGTAGAATCCTGCCTCTGGCAGTGGCCAAGTAACACTGGTTGCCTGAAGGTATCTGAAGAACACCTTTCATAATCCATCTAGCCAATTGAGTAATGACAAGGAATACCATTCTGGCTAACCCCTGCTGCTAATCAGCTTCTTGCTTAATACATTTGGCCTAAACTCCCTGATATCATTTTCTCCACTGACATAAGAGCAAATGGTAAATGCTTATAAAATTATATCCAGTTCTTTGAAAGTCCTGTGGAATTATTCTTCAATGACCTCACATGAGCCAAGCATAACAAATGGGAAATTCCACAGGACAAGGTGGATTTTCTTTTTTTTTCTTTTATTTCCTCCCTTTTTTCTTTTTTATCATTCCTTTCTTCTTTTTTCATCACTAGAAAATAAAATAGGAAGTTTTAATCAGAGTACAATAGTTCTTGTTCACATTTTTACCTTTACCAGCAACGTCCTCTTTTTTTTGTCAACAAGCTTTTTTTCATTATGAGTAAAAATGGAATCATAATTAGTTTTTTTTTCCCCCAAGAGTCCCTGCCATGATGCTTTAGACCTACCCTTACAAGGCTTATGTTAAAATACCTCTTACTTTAAGATAAGCTCAGTGACAGTGAACCCTATGCAGTCCATCTGCCGAGGTATCATTTTAATACACCAAGGGGTTTGCTTTTGATTCCTTCTTTTACAAAGCTTCTCCTTTACAAAAGATAGAGCTCTGTCACTTAGAATCCTTTCTGTACATGGTACATCTGACATTCATTTTTTTCTTACATGGCCATCCTTTATCCTATAGAGGATAATAAAACTTAAACAAAAGCTCAAGGCCATATATCCTTTTTATTTCCTTTCTCCCTTCTTTTCTTTTATCTTTTTTTATCTTTTCTTTTATCTTTTATCTTTTTCTTTTTTCTTCTTTCTCTCCTTCTTTCTCTCCTTCCTTCCTTCCTTCCTTGCTTCCTTGCTTCCTTCCTTCCTATCTCTAAGATTTCATCCACATCCTAGATGTGGAAACCTAAAGCTTGGATGGGATAGGTGATTTCATCCCTCCTCTGGGGATGTTTTCTTTTCAGTGTCTTCTGGATCCTATGGATTTTCAACTTTGCTAGCAGGGAAGTTTGCTGTTATGCCAAATCAGCTGAAGCCTTGGTGACTGATTGAAATGATCAGCTGTCTCAGGCTATGAATTAAATGGCTTCTGAAGCATTTTCTGCCTGCTTCCTGAGCTCATGGGTCTCCTTGTTTCGTTGAGGAGCTGCAGGCACTGAAATAGGCTGGCAGGTAACTAGCGTGCTGGTGCCAGAAATCTAAAATCTATTTGATCAAACAGAGCTTAGAGATGATTGGAAAGCCAGTGCTGAGGCAATGAGGACACCAGTGCATCTTTAGGAGATTGCCCAAGGATGCTATTCCAAGAGATATGGGAACTGGTGTTGCCTTTTAAGGGCTGTGGTCTCCTAGCAAACTGGGAGTGTTTTTTGAACTTTTTCACGGATAAAGATTCTCATATCCACTGGCAGATTGACAATACCATCAGTATTAATAGCAGGGAGAAGGCCTATGCATCTGCTTTTCCAGTTTTATTGGATTAGTTTTTCTGTGTACCTTGAGCAAATGAACATGGACTGCCTTTGGGAGTTGGGGGTTGGGCACAGCTTTGTTGAGGTTCTGTTCCTATCTTGGGGAAAGGTTCCAAATGGTCGTCTTCAAGTACTACTGCTGCTCCCTGCAAACCTTCAGCCACAAGGTTTCATTCTGTCCCAGATACTTTTTGACATCTACATGAAGCCACTGAAAGCAATAATCAGGAATTGGGGAGCAGATTACCAGCTATATGCTGAGTACCAGCTATATGCTCAGGTCTACTTCTCATTTCCATTTTCATCAGGCATACCAGGCTCTCTGGTAAGCTTCTGCTTGGGTCTGATTGTGAATTGAATGAAGTATGGTAGGCTAAAGATAAGTCTAAGGATTTGCTGGTTGGGAGAGACTTAACGCTTACTGCACTTGATGGGGTATAAGTAGATTCTGTGGGTGTTATTTGATCTTGTACTGTCCATGACTGCTCAGATCAGCTTGAAGGCGAGGAGTGCCTTTCTCGAGCTGTGAATTATCTATCAGTAGTATCCTTTTCTGGGGAAAATTGACCTGGCCAATAATGCTCATGCTCTGGTTACCACCCAGTTAGACTTCTGTAAAATACTATATGTAGAGATACTGACCTTGAGGGAAACTTGAAAATTATAACAGATCCAGAATGTCCCAGCCAGGCTTCTATTGGGTGTTCCCCTGTGGAGCATCTGACACCTGCTTTGGCAGTGTTGCATTAGTTGAGCATATGGTTCAGAATTAAGTTTGCATGTTTTGACAACTAAATCCCTAAATGGCTTCACCCCTGCTTATCTGAAGGAGCTTCCTATAGTATATGACACCATACAGCAACACAAGTAACAATCACCCTTGAAGGATTTATTGTGAATATAGACTGAGAGGGAGGCCCAGCTGAAATTAACTCCAGCAAGGTGCAAGCTATATGGAAATCCTCCTCCACTGAAGAGCCCTAGTTTATTTTAAGAAGGTACTAAAGACTTATTTCTATCCTCTAGCTTTCCTATCCTAGTAGTTTGTTCCTAATATTGTTATTTTGATTTTTTTGTTTAAAGTATTTTAAAGTTTTATTTTATTTTATTGATAATATTTTTATTTATATTTCAACTCTCTTAGGCTGTCTTATCAAGAATGCATGGGTTATAAATAAGACAGGTAGGTAGGTAGATGATAGATAGATAGATAGATAGATAGATAGATAGATAGATAGACAGACAGACAGACAGACAGACAGACAGGTACGAAAATTGTAAAATTCCTGAGCACTTTCAAGTGTTGCGATTGGTAGCCATTTTCCTCCAGGAACTTACAGCATCTCCTAGCCATCATTGAACTGTTATTTGGTACTACAATGGTGATGATTATAAGACTGCTGGTAGAAATGACTATATCAACTGCAGTCGAAAGTGCTGATCATTCTTAGTTTTAAAGCACTAATTACTGCTAGAGCCAAGGTTCTTCAAAGCTCTTGTTTGCCCATGTGAATCTGCCTTATCTTTAAGTTTGATTGAGTAGAGCCTCTTGTAACTGCTTTCATGGTAATGCATAGCAGGGTTCTCTCAACATTGTATGTGGAACTCCTTGCCATAGATGGTTAAATTTTTCCAACTCCATACCTAAGCATATTGATATCAGAAGACATACTATTTTCAATAGGCTTTTGAGTTTACTGTTGCTTATATAACAATGTAGTGTGTTGGAGTTGTGTATTTCAATCTGGCTCTTCCAATTTGAATGTTATTCTATCTTAATATATTATCTTATTGCGTTATTGTATTTTAAGTGACCACAGGATTTTCTGCCAGTGATATGAATTATGTTGAATGCCTCAACTCAAAGGGAGTTAAAATTTTATAAATAAGATGTATAAAATCTTTTTAAATTAATAATGAAATAAATAACCTGTTCACCTACATATTTTTTCTTAGTCAGATTATATACTTGGTCATATAGTACCAAGAAGTACATCAGAACAAGTTCATATCTGTCCACCTGTGCAATTATTCATTGAATTATTTCTTATATGGCTGGCCTATCTGTGCTATCCTCAAATACTGTTGAAGAATCATTAACATACAATTACTTGAAATTATATGGCATGTATGAGCATGCATACACATTTATCACACCTATTGGTCATCTGTCTGTTCTATATGAATTTGAAGGTGTCATTATTTAATTTGATAATCGAACACCTCAATCGTTGCCAATCTGCACAAGAAAATCCCAATGTATACCAAGAGTTCTGAACAAATCTGTCTCTTTAGTGAACAAACTTTTCATCATGGAAACATAGAGTTTTATACCGATTGTCAAAATGCACTCTGCCTTCATGTATCTTTTTATTATTTGGATTATTTTGACCTGAAAATACAGACTAAATTACTAAATCTTATTGCTGTTTTGGAAAATAAATGCTTAAATTGTGTCAAATAAGGCAATATAAATTCACAAATTACCAATTAAAGATATTATCAAAGGACATTATGATAGCAATATGCTGCTTAAGCAACAGAAAGTTTGTTTCATGTTGAAAGAATCTAAATTCACATTGAAATGAACATTCTTCTCCTAAAAAGAGCAATGAAATGATACAAAATCAAAGCTATATTTAGTAGATATATTGATACATTGTATAGATTTTAAAAGATGAAAATATTTGAGGGATTTTTAAGCATGAAATAATACTACGACAGTTAGGTTAACTGATGTAGAATACAATTTTACTTATTTACTCTAGAATAAATCCTACTGAACTAAATGAGTAGACCCAGATCAGATTGTTCTGCAAATTAATTGTTCATTATTTTGTAATAATTTATTTTTCAAGCACTGAATGGACTGCTTTAAATACAAACATGTACAAAAGCTTCAAGCCAATTTTCTTTCAGTTGCGAAAAAGAATGACCCTTCTAAGATGACTGTTCAGAATTCTTCAGAAACTTTTTACATAAAAACTCTTTTACTCTTAACAAAAAGCCATCTTCTTTTTAAATACAACATGACATGGAGTGAAAAAATAAACAGTGGGTGAATTCCAGGACAACCTGTAGAAGCCTGTATAGATAACTTTGAAGAAGATATGCAAAACCAGTTAAGGCAAGATAACAAACAACTCAGCTGGAAAGGAGAAGGAGGGACAAAGAAATTCAAGATAATCCCACCTTGAACTTGTTTGGTATAAGAAAGGGCAGAGAGAAACTCTGGCAGGCTTTCAAGGTTCTGTTATTATACCCTGCAGCAAAAAAGTACTATTGCTGACCTGCTTACTGACACAAGCCTTCCATTAATGGAACTACTCTTATGAGTAAAAACAGGAAAAAAGGCAATTCTCCGTCCTCTTGTAACTTCATGACTGCCTTTAAAATCTGATCTGGATCTCAAGGGTATGCCAGAGGCTACAGGAGGAGCAACATCATCCCCTTCCCATCCCACTATCATCAGTGGCTTCACTGGATTTAATAGAGTCATCATGCACTAAAGATTTTTAAAAAGTAAATAATAAAATGTTTTTTATAAACTTCTATGAAGGCTGAAGCATGAAATTTGTGTTCCTGTCCGTATCTGCTGATGGTAAATCTCCCTAAATTCAGTAGGGTTTTATTTAAAGCTGATTTAAAAACATACATCAGTTCCAGTTCTGTTTTCTAGATACCAGAGAAAATTTGTGAATTCATAAATAATATATTACCTAATTATTAATAACAATTTAAATTAACAATTATTAGTACTCATTTAATATTTATTAGGTTTGCACATTTGGCTAGGATATGGCTTGCTTAATCATGTTGAATTTTTTAAATCATTTTAATCATGAATTTTTTAATCATGTTGAATTGAATTTGTAAAAACAATTTAAGTTTTTACAAAACCATAAGCAAAAGTCAATGTCATAGCTCAGTCGACTGGGAGAATCCAGTCATTACATCTATAGGGAATACTAGCAGGATGACTGCAACCTGATATGCAAATTTTGTGCTAGATAAGGGCACCAGAGGAAGGGACACCATTTTCAAGTTAAAATAAAATTTCAAAAGCTGCATGGCACAGTTATATAGAAAAAGACCATCTGAAAGAGGAGATACAATACGTTGAATATTTAAAAATTTGTGAGGGAGAGGTGTTGGGGAGGCGCCAAATGGAATTCTGCACAAGGCCACCTGAATACAAGTGTTAGTCACCTAGCAAATAGTTAGCATAAAATCTTATAAAATGCAATTTAATACTTAATAGACAACAGTATCTGCTTCTCAGATTCAAAAGAAAAATATATTTGACCAATAGGTATTTTAGTAGCTCTCTCCTTCAAAACTCAGCAACTGTAAGAGAAAAGTAAAACTATATTTATATGTGTCAATAAGACATGTTAAATGTTCCATATAAAACATTTATCATGCGATAAAATTCATGCAACACATAATTTATAAACAAAGGGAGTGCATAGCTTTTTTTCTCCAAAATTCTGAGTTTATTCATATGAGTTTTTTTTTCAGTTTACTCAGGAACCCCTCTATATGTATTTAGGTAGACACAAATCTCATTGCACATAGAACTGCATTGTTTATTCCTTAAAAATCATATATTAAATCAACTTATATATCTTTAATTGTAGAAATCCCCACTCTAATAAACACAATGCTTATAAACAATTTGATACTTTCTGAAATTCCAAGAGCAATAAGCAATTTCTTCCAACTTTCAATAGTTACGGGTGAGCCAGTCACTCTCTGTCAGCCCACGATGTCAGGGTTGGGCAGCAAGCTGGTTGGTCAGTTCCTGTTGCAACCAATGGATCAACATTCAATTGATCCAGAAAAAGTGGACCCTGCACCTGGAGTAAAAATGCTAGGAAGAAACAAAAATCTGATTTCCTTCTACACAGCAGCATGGTTAAATAAAAGACTACATAACCTGCAAATGCATTAGTATAGTGTAGCGCCTTCATTTGTACAACATCCATAAAAATAATGACATCTATAATAAAGGAAATAATCCTGGTTAGCATCTTCTCACCATTTTGCATTTAAAATGTGTACTATATTAAAATCTTGTTAAAGCATTTGGGTGTGATAACTGTGTCTGTATGTCTAATTTAAAATAATGTGTTGGCATTTTTGTAAAATCTGTTTGTAAATTCCACAAGATGTGCATCCCGTAATATAAATATGTCACAAGTTTTTTTTTTTTAAAAAAACTGTAATATTTGCTATTATTACATGGATATAACCTAGCATTTTTGTCTGTGGGCCTTCAGCTGTATTGAATTAACACCTATTGTGCTTTTGATCTCTTCTTATTGCAGAGAAACTTGGTGATAAGTAGAAAACACAATATGCTAACATTTAGGTAAATGATAATGCAACTAAATGGCATTCTATTTTTAATAGAAATTAATATTAGTACACAAACACAAACACATGGTGAGAAGAACATTTATAACAACAGACTACTGTGAATAAACTGATAAGAAGGCAACCAATAGTTCATCTAAAGGGATTTTGTATTATTAAGTGGTGACTGACAATTGGTAATGGGAGATTTGATTTTAAATAGATTGTACTTCTATTTGATGGTCTCCAGTTCCTTGCAGTAAAATAAATTGGGACATCTCATCTTGTTGACTCACTATTTTGGTTTGAGAGAGAGAAAGCTTTTAGATTTTTAGATGTTTATTGTTTCATTGTTGTTGTTAGCCAAATAAGTACTATAAGGAAATATGCAATATAAAACAATGTGCAATACAATGAGGGATATCAATATATGTTGTATGAGGATAATCAGTGAGGTATTGACAATCTATGGGAGGTTTAATGTCTTTTGTTGAACAATAATCTCACCAATTGTTTATAGTATCTCTGTCTTTTTATTGATTGATTGATTATGTGCCATGAAGTTGGTATCGACTCTTAGGGACCATCTAGATTTTCTCCATGACAATCTGTCCCTAACCTGGCCTTTCAGATCTTCCAACAATGCACTTATTGCCACTGTAACTGAGTCCATCCACCTTGCTTCTGGTTTTCGTCTTCTCTTTCCTTCCACCTTTCCCAGAATTAGAGCCTTTTCTAAAGAGCTAGGTCTTCGCTTAATATGTCCAAAGTAAGATAATTTGAGCCTGGTCATTTGAACCTTGAGTGAGAACTCTGATTTGTTCGATGAGCCATTGGTTTGCTTTCATTGCTGTTCCATGGTATTCTCAGGCTTTTTGTGATTTTTTATGCTTCACTCCTCCTATGGATTCTTTTGAGATCAGAGAGCAAGGGAAGTACAGAGTGATAAAAGGAAGTATAACTCTTCAAAAAAATGTGTAATTCAGAAGATACTATAACTTTAGAATACTCCATTACATCACAACAATCCAAAAGGTTCAAAAGATTATCTAAATAAAACTTAAAGGAATTCTGAAACAACTTGAGAATGACAAACAGAAATTTCCTTTGTGAGAAAACAGACTTTTCAGGAAACTGGCAATATATTAGATAAATTTATGTATATCATCCTTAACCTTTGGTCTTCGGACTCCATTAAGCATGTATTTTATTTGCTACAACATTTCTATCTAGGGTTGGTGTTTTCAAACCAAAGTCTCTCTCTGCTTTTGGACCAACAATTCTAGCAGGTTTTTAGTATTGTAAATGGAACAAATATAAAAGTATGTCAATTACAAATCTCTTTAAGGTCTTGATTAAATCTTGTCTTGCCCTTCCTAATCCTAGCCACACAAACACAGAAAAATAACCTCCCACAACTGTGTCTATGAAATGTTCCTCCAAAAGCAGAATTATACTACAATGAACAAATTAGAATTGTGGGTACACTCATATTTATTGTACAGAAATTTGTCCTCTAATTTCTCCACAAGTGAACCCTTCTGTGGAAGTAGTTTCTTGTTTTATACCTCATTCTAACTCCCTCTTAAAGTCTTTTTGATTGCTGCAATAAACATTCACTTAGCATTGTCTTTTGCCCTTCCTGCTCCAATATCAGAGCATCAAGAGTTGCAGATTTACCAAGTCAGACATCCCCCTCTCACAAGAGAGTATCTGAAATATCCTTTTGTCATTGGGCTTTTCTCCCCCAGGAAATGAAAAGGAAAAATTAAAGGCCAAGCTTGAAGTTTAAAGACTGTAAACAAACTTCCTTTGTTATTTCCTTCTGTTCTTCCTTGCTCTTTTGAACATTTTTAAAAAATCTTTCCCCTTGCTTGCAAGGAATAGGAAAATAAATTTAGGCCCAAACTTTGCCATACCCCCATATCCACAGCTGAGGGCAGGAAAATTCCTCTTGAAGGATAGCAATAAGACTTTGTGGGGTGCTTCCAAGTCCAGATTTGCAGATTTGCATCTTTGAGGTTGGAGCACTTTCTCTGATCTTAAAGGTGGAAACCAACCATTCTTTGGGCCATAGGATTCCTGTCTTGCAACCTTAAAAGGATTTAAACACAATGGAACAAATTAGGAAACATTAATTTCAATTGAGCATTTAGGACAAGGTGTGTAAAGGACTAAAAGAAGATGAATTAGGACATGGGTATATATAGAGGAAAATATGCACACACAGAGAGAGAGAGAGAGAGAGAGAGATGAAATGTAATGATAGCTTAATACAATATCAAATCAAGGTAAGAGTTAGTCTTGAAAGTATAAAAAATAAGGGCAATTTCATCGTGTGAGTTATGGCAAAAATTACAGCTTAAAATAAGCAGTAATATGTGTATATATATCTGTATAATAAATCAAAGAAGTGTTTTATGCAAAAGCTTTTGATACATTATAATTATCAAATATTATTCTGAACTTGAGAAAAATTAGCATTAATTTTTAATAGTTTTCTTTGTCCATAGTGACCATTCATTGTCCTGTATACAAATTCACAATGCAACTGACAATGATAGGAGGTCATCCTTGACTTCTTTTGAGTCTCCTATATTTTGTATGACCAATTTTGAATTTTTAAAGCTGCCACTTATGGAAAGAGAAATATTTACTTTAACTCTGCTCAGAAATATTCAATCATGACAATAAAGGAGATTGGAAAGGGAATCTGAAAATAGTCCTTTAAGTTCTGAAACAAAGACAAAAGATCTTCCCTTATACTTTAGAGGATTATTAGCCTATGAAAGGAAGAGACTTATGCTGGTTGTGAATCAAAGGAAATCTGTGGAATATGTGATTATCTTTAATATACATGGTGTCACATCACATTTATCCTAGTCGAGCTGAGACTTGTTTCAGAATGAATGGAGTGGATGGTGGACTTCTGGGATATTAGAGTTATTAACATTTTTAAAACGAACTGAATCATTGGTTGAAGTACAGAGCAAGGCAATTCTTTTAAACTTCCTTTCTTCACTCATTCATGCCCTATTATATATGCAGTTTGTGTCCTATTACGTATGCATTTTCCACTCTCAAATTCATCTTAAATAAATATTATAGATAATATATAATCATGTATTTATTTATTGGATATGTCACTAGGAAATTAACATTTAAAGTAGATAGTATCTATTGATCTATCTATTGGTTTTAGCAGCAACAGTATGCCAAATATTCTGTGTCATCCTTCTCTATTCCTGATCGTCAAAACCCCATTTAAATGAAAACGGATCACACCATTTCTGGGAGAGACACACACTTGGGCTATGTAGAGCATGTCAAATGGAGAGGAGCCATCAAGAATATTTTGTTCCATTTCAAGTTTGGTTCATTTATATAAACAGTGGTATTAATCTAAGGATTCCTGGGCAATCTTAATGGTTACGTCTGAATTTACAACTGAAGGAAAATATTTAATTATGTTGCTAGGCTTCAGCAATTTATGACTATATGTTAGGTGTTGAATCCTACATGTATTAGTTTGGGAAACAGGAAATAGAAAAACACAAATACGCCTGCCTGCCTGTCTTATTTTCTTATATTTCATGAAACTGAAAAAAAGCTAAAAGCTGTAGCTACATGGAATGGTCTTTATTTGCAGTACATCAAGTTTCCAGATGCATAGCCAGGGGGAAGTTGCTTTCATGTAAGGCCAGGGAATGTGACAGGTGAGTAGCTGAATATGGTTTGAGATGAATTGGGCCAGGATATTTTTATTTGGGCGCATATATCATATATAAAAGTCACATTTATTGAATTGCCATTCACGTTACTATGATATTTAAATTAGAATGACAAATATCATACTTTATTGAGTAGGATGAAATCTGGAAAACCAGTACACTGAAAATATTTACAAGAAAATCATTCCTTTGAGTTTCAAATGAGACTAACCTTTGTGGAAATCACTTTTTTTTTTTTTTTTGCATGGCCCCAGACAGACCCTGTGTGCAATCTGGGGGTCCTCTTGGACTCACAACTCATTCTTGAAGAGCAGGTAGCAGTTAGCAGTTGTGGCTAGGAGGGCCTTTGCATAGCTTCGTGTTGTGTACCAGTTGCACCCATTCCTAGATCAGAGGGACCTAATCACTGTCACTGCCCTGGTCACCTCACATTTGGATTTCTGCAATGTGTTCTACATGGGGCTGCCCTTGAAGAGTACCTGGAAGCTTCAAGTGGTGCAAAATGCAGTGGCGCAGGCAGTTATGTGTGCCCCTTGGGTGGTACATGTTACACCTCTGCTTTGCGAGCTGCACTGGTTGCAATTCAAGGTGCTGGTTTTGACCTTCAAAGCCCTTCATGGCATGGGGCCGGGTTACCTGAGGGACCGGCTCTCCTTGATTACATCTGCCCATCCCATCAGATCTGGCAGAGAAGGCATGTTGCGGATCCCGTATGCTAGAAAATTACATTTGGCAGGTCCCAGGAGGTGGGCCTCCTCTGCTGTGGCATCTGCCTTGTGGAATCTTCTCCCTCCAGAAGTGAGATTAGCTCCATCCCCCTTAACATCCCGTAAGTCCCTCAAGACCTGGCTATATCATCAGGCCTGAGGTTCCCAGGGAACCGGGGAGATTTTACGATGGCTCCCTTATTAATTTTATCCCCTCCTGTTTTGTGTGCTTTTACAGTTTTTATATGTAGTTGTTTTTATGTATTTATTTTTTTTAATTGTTGTATGTTGCCCAGAGTCACCTTGTGTGGGTGTCTATATAAATATGATAAATAAATAAATAAATAGTGCAGGTTTGTTTTTGGTTGTTCCCCAGGTTTTGCCATTTTGTTGCTTTTTTTAATTAATGCATTGCTCTATTATTCTCTATGCTTTTATTTGCAAACCACCCAGAGTCTCTGGGAGTTGAGCAGTGTCAAAATTTAACAAATAAATAAGTAACTCCTGTAAACCTGACTTTGGACATGCTGGCAAGGGATAATAAAATGTGTTCTATAGATTTGGAGGTTATCCTATTGCCTACACTTTACATTTAAATTTTGCTTCTTGAGCCAAGATTTTTTTTAAAAAATCCTTCATAATATCATCATCATTCATCTTTTGATCATTAGAGAGGGCTTATATGATATTAAATTAAAAACAATCGTCAGAATCAGGATTACCCCATGCCATAAGCTTGATTCTAATTCCCCTTCTTCAGCAGCTGTAGATGACTTACTCCTCATTTTTGAGAAGGCTAGCTTCCTATGTATGATTTACTAAGATTTATTACAAACAACAGAAACTATTCACTGAGTAGTAGATCTGTTTGCATTGGAAGACTGAGGTCCAAGCTGAAACTAAACAAGCCACATGTCCACTTTTACAGAGAATAGTCCAAAGGTCTCTCAGGAAGCAGTCCTTATCTGAAAGCTTTCTGTGTTTGAATACCCACTTGAAATTCAGTTTAAGAGCCCAAAAAAGATGATCAACAGAAGCTTGAGGTTCCACATCAGTCAGTAACACTTAGACAGCACACTGAAAAAGCACATATATAACTCTGGTCTCAAGCTTTGTTCACTGTAGAGAGGCATATTGTATTTCTCTTTATATGATAGTTTATTATTTCTAATATATATGCATATACATTGTTATGTGTAAATTTTATGCAAATAATGACTTGTTTTGTCTTGTTTGTGAGCCACAGACAAACATCTCATACCTGGACTCCTGTCCCTGTTCATACTTCAATCTATATTCTTCCTCAACCATCAGTCTCCAGCTCACCCAAATGTTCCAAATTCACTTGCAGGCTTTGAGTAATATATTCAGAGAATCCTTTTTTTTACACATTACCAAATTTTGATACTCTTGGCACCATTGTAAAAATGATGTGGTTAAGGTTTGGATAGAATTGATTTGAAAAAAAGACATCTGCTTCTATTAAAAAATTCTTATATTTCATCATTTCATTAGAAGCTTTTCCAAGCAGCTGTCATAGCAAGTCCTTTAAGATTTGGTCTTTTGTTACTGTCCTAGCTCAGACAGAGAAACTGTGAAGATATGAAAGTTGGGATGATTGAATTGAATCTTGACAGCACAGATGCTGATTTCAAAACTATGGGCTTGTTTTTTTCTCTCCCTGACTCCCTCCCCTCCCTCCAGTTGCTATGCAATTTCCCCACAAGAACCAGAATATCATTTACACTTAAGACAAATTCATTTGAAGGAAGTGAATGACAAAAGATGGAGCTGCTAATGACAGAATCTAACTTCAATTAAACAAACAAAAGTGCAGGTATTCCTGATGACGGAAAGATTCTTACTAAACTGGATGGATTTGTGCTACTCCAGATAGAACCGTATGTTGTTTTGTTTTCATCTTTTTTGTGTTCCTTTGTTGTCTGTTGATTTGGAATCGACAATTCTTAAGTTCTTATTCTTGACTTGATTTGTGACAGTTCAGACTGTAGAACTGTATTGCAAGAAGAAATATAAAGAATACAGTACTGACAAATGTGTTTAATGATTGCTGTGAGTAGGCCTGCTAGCAAAGTGATATCCCAGTTGCACCCAGAACATGCTCACAAATGACCCTGAGAGTGCAAGCCATTTATCTGGAGGTAAACCTCATTGGATTCAACTGCTGCATAGACAGGTGGCAGTCTAAAGCTATGATTTTGGACAGTTGCTTCATTATTTAATTACTTAATTATCCTGATCTTTTGAGTAAAACAAAGCAGAATTAGTACAGGAGAACATTTTTAGGCTTTAGTGCTAAGCATACTTTTCTAGAGAATAACCTCGTTGGACACAACTGGGTCTTAATTCTATGTAAACATGCACAGGATTTCAACCATGTACAGGCATATATAATATGGAGAAAACCAATGTGTCTGTTAGGTTAATATTGCATTTAATATTGCAAAGTGTGATTTGTAATTAAAATGTGGGACCCTGAAAGTGAATATATTTAATTTAGTTATCATGAACTAGAAGTACAATTTTCAAAATATGAATATTTCCTCCCTCCCTCTCTATAAAAAATAGTGCCTGGCTATTTTATTTAGTTATGTAGCATGTCCTCCTCTAGAAATTATGGAACTAGTATTTCTAAATAAAAACCCAAATTCCAAAACATTAATATATGCAACGTTGGTTGATGTGACACAGTAAATGCAGATGAATTGATTTAAGTGGCTGTTGTGAGAAGCTGCCAGAAAGGGTAGTGTGCAAATCCCTGAGTGACAGTGGGCTTGAGGGCAAGTCAGCTATCCTGCAGTCTCATTTTCTAGTCTGAATACCAGACTATGAAAGGTCTGCATCACAGGCTTATTTTGAGGACAAACAAAATAAATGCCAGTTTTGAGCAAATAAACTCCACTCAACCAAATCAGCTGCACAAAAAGTACTCACAAAGAGCATACACATGGATGTTAGGGTTGTCCATACTTCAAATGATTCAGAGGTGCCTTGGACCTCATTCAAGTGCTGCTATTCATTAAAGCAGTCGTGGGTTTTTTTCAGGCTTTCATGTGAGGCTAAAAAAAGATGCTTCTGCTTTAAGAATTGGATCTCTATATGATGGTCTGCATTCAAGATATTTTTATTAGGCACATATTAGCTAGCAACATGGGCACAGTTTTTGCCGCTCTCTATGAAACAAACACCTGCAAAACCCCTTGAATATTACCATTGTTAAAATATATAACGTTGAAGGTCCAAATTAAGTTCAAATTAAGACTTCTAGCAGCCTTTTTTTTTTTTTTTTGAAGTAAATTTATTTTACATCAACAGCTATACTTGTTTGTGACCAAGAAATTCTAGGAACCCACTTTTTTCCACTACTCCTTTGATCAACCTAATCAGCTGACTTACGGAAAACAAATTGCTAGTTTCCTCTTGCTAACAGCAGTTGGAGACTAGGGATTTTTAGTAAGAGGAAGGGGACAAGGGCTAGAATGAGAATCTAGGTTTCACATTTTAACTGGACTGTCTACACTGATAGGCAATTGGTCTTGAAATAAAAAAATGTCCCCATTTGGGGACAAAACATATGATAGGCATCTTCTGAGACGATGTCAGTGTAATCCCACCAACAAAAACTCTGAATAAACACTCTGTTATAGCTGACCTTACACTTTCTAATACTGACAGCAAAGAAGCAGTGTGACATAATCAAGACATCTAATTAGGCATCTTTTTAATGAAAAACATTCCATGTGTCATAGCTAGGAAAACTCTATAACATTGGGGGTTGACGCAGGTAGCACAGGTGGACCAGGCAAAACATTTAAATACTGTATGTTGTACATTGCAATTAATATAGTTGTCCTTAAATGTCATCTTTATGTTAAAGAAATAATGCTTTGTTTCTGTCTGTTGTATCCCTTCCACTGGAACTTGATATCATTAATGAGAATGGTTTTAGAAACATGTTGCAATCTACAGTGAGTTAAGCAGGGCACATCATTAGAGACAAAGGCATAGACCACATATGGCCTTTGACTGGTATGCCGAAGGGTGCACTCAGATATGGAATGGTGGGGCAGGAGAACAACTAGACCATGTACATGTTCTCTATTGTTTTCTGGATATTCAACAGCCAGCATTCACATATTTTCAAGGATATTTTTTTTAAGTTAATAACTAGACATTTTTTTTCCTAACCTAACAAAATCTAAGAATCTCTGGTTGCAAGGTAATATTCCACACATACATTGTTTTTATATTTGTTTGAAGTGTTCTTTTAGCAGATTTTAATATGCTGGGACTTACAGGCCAAGATGCTGCTAAGCAAGAATAAAAAATGGCCACAGATCAAAGCCTAGAACTGGTAACCTCCAGGTTTATTGGAAGAGCATTTTATTTCACCACAGCAGCTTATAGTTGACCATAGTCTCCATAGCTGTGGTTGGTTTAAGCATCCAGATAGAAGCTGGAACATGAAATTGCTGATTTAGAGTTCATTAGCAAATGTGATGCTCTCTACACTTGGCTGAAAAAGCATTATGGAGGGTTTTCTCTCTACGGATGTTAATTGTCACCATATGAAGTTAATATTATTTTTCTAGATATATGAGAGTAATTAGCAGTAGCTGCGTGCCTTCTAGCTACAGTAGGAATGATCCAACATATCAGAATAAAACTCAAAAGTCATCTATCACTTTGAAGTCTGATAAACTGAGAATACTAATTCTGATTACAATATATACTATACTTTCTTGCACATTCTCTTGCACATATATATAACTGTTTTTCCTTAATTGTGCCAATGTTTACATGCTTGATAACTTTTCAAGCTATCAGAAACATCTGGCAAGCAAGCTGTAGCCTATGGAAATTCCTTGTTAAAATGTGGTGCATGATTATTAGGATAAGTTTCACTAAATGTAGTGAATAATACTCCTGATCTTCTTTATGAGATTACAAGATTTTGTAGTTGTTGTTTTATGTAAGATTTCACCATGGGAAATGTGAGCAATGGAAAAGAAGGCCACTACAATGTTATCATGAATTAAAAAGGGAAGAGGAAAATAAAACTCAGTGAGTGCATGTCTTTAGTTTATAAGGCAGACTTGAACAAACCATGGATTGCTCACTAACTGTTAATGTTAGGGCATTTCAACATGCCAAAAATGTCCAGTAGAGACAGACCAGAGCAAAATAGAGTAAGGAATGAACCAGATGTGTAATCCTATCCGATTATTTTATTCTTTAAAAAACCCTTCCATTCCTAAGCAGATAGTTTATCTAACTCTTCACTAAAGTAATGGATAAGCCTCGAATCTCTCCTATACAAAGAGCATGCACCCTACTCGTAACCTGTATCTCTTTCTAAGACATCCCAATATCAGAATTTCCCAGAACCAATAGAAGAGAATATATGTAGCTCAGGGTGCTGAGGAGTCCTGGTGCTCTCTGAGCTTGGTTGTTTGATTGCAGACATTTCATTACCTGGTTAGGTAACATCACAAATGCTAATGGGGTTTGCTCCCTGTCTATATACAGTAGCTTGCCCTGACAGTGTTGTTGGAGGTGTGGTTTTCTCCTTGATAGTTCCTCAATTAGGGTATTGTTTTCTGCTTGATTGTTTGTCTGCTTGATTGTTTGTCTTCTTGATATTCCTTGATTAGAGTATTGTTTTCTGCTTGATTGTTTCTGGTGTTAATCCCTGCTTATCTGGGTGTAGGCTGCTGGAGAGGATGTGTTCTGATCTTTTTGTTTTCTTCTTAGCTTTCTTATTGTCTCTGTTGAGTGGTGTGTAAATGTGATTTATGTCTATATGTCTGTTGATGGCTGATGTGCCCGAGTGCCAAGCTTCCAGGAATTCCCTAGCATTTTTGGATTTAGTTTGGTCTAGGATGCTCACAGTTTCTGAGTTGAAACTATGGTTGAGTCTGTCCATGTGTTGTGAGATTAAGGAGTTTTCATCATGTCTTCTGACTGCTAGTTGGTGTTCATGGATGCACTCTGCTAGTCTTCTGCCTCTCTATCCTACATAGTGGCTGTTACAGTCTTTACACTGTATGTTGTAGATAACTCCTGTTTTTAATTCTTGAGCTACTAGGTCTTTTGGTTACTTAAGTTATTTTGGAGGGCTTTAGTTGGTCTGTGTGCTACAGTGATGCCATGTGGTTGTAATAGTCTATTGGTTGTTGCTGAGATATTTCTGATGTATGGCATTGTTATCCTTTTCATAGCTTCTGTTGGTTGTGCTAGTGGGTTCAGTGGTCAGGTGCTTTTTGATAGTTGCATGGATATCCATTTTGTTGGAAGATGTAGTACAGGCAATCTGTTTCCTTTTTCTGGTGTTCTGGGTTGCTGCAGTGCATTTGCGCTCATTTAAATAATGTTCTTACACAGCTCCTCTTGTTGGAGGTTGGGTTGTTACTTTGGTAATGGAGCACTTGGTTAGTGTAGATTGTTTTTTGATTGACTTGTGTTCCTAATTTGCTGTCATTTCCTCTGCTGATGAGAATATCCAGGAAAGGTAGTGCATTATTGTTTTCTTCTTCCCTCGTGAATTTTATTCCTTTGAAAATGTTGTTGATAGTTTCATGTGTCCTCTCTAGTTGTTCCTTTTTTATTATGACAAAGATGCTGTCTACTTACTGGATCCATACTTTTGCTTGTATGCATGAGAGTGCTATAGTTTCTAGACACTGCATTACAATCTCTGCTATAAGTCCTGAGAGTGGTGATCCCATGGGTGTTCCTCAGATTTGTTGGTATATTTGTCCATCAAACTGAAAATAGGTAGTGAGGCAGAGGTTGATGAGGTCCATGATTCTGGGTATTTTGATCTTCGTGTATTTGGTTAGGTCAGATGTGTTGTGTAGTACTGCTGTCATGGATTCTTTCACCAGTTCTGGGTCTATGGATGTAAAGAGTGCTGTGACATCAAAGGAAACTATAATTTCATCTACATCTATTTTTAGGTCTTTGATTTTCTGGAGCCACTGTAGTGGGGAGTTGATAGAATATTTGCTGTGAGATGTCCCAGCTTTTTTGTAAGTTTTTTCACTATGTTGTATGTTGGGGTCCCTGGTAATGATGCATTTGGATGAAGAAGTATGTCAGGCTTGTGTATTTGTGTAACACTGATTATGTTACCTAGCCGGGTAATGAAACATCTGCAATCAAACAACCAAGCTCAGAGAGCACCATAGAATTTCCCAGTGTTAGCATTTCCACAGAATTACCCAGTGTCAGAAAGAGTAACCTCAGACTGGCATAAAGTGTGAGAGGGAAGAATGTCTTCTTTCAGGGTAAAAATCTTGATTCTGATCTAAGAAGGACTGATGTTTCCTACGGCCTTCTAGAGACCATAGGACTGAGGTCTTCATTCTGTAAATTGAGTCATAGGGGAAAAAATTGCCTCTATAGTTTGAAGGTGTCTATGCAGGAAATAACTAGAAAATCTGCAGTTGTACAGTTCTTTGCTGCTATTGCTGAAAAGCTTTGCATAAAATAATTGTCTTACATATTTTTATCAGCCTACTGCTGCTTGGAAGGCTGCTTGGGAGAATTTCAGCTATATGCTATATGTTACTTTGGTCCTATATATCATTACAAACAGACCCCACTTTAAGAACAAGGTCTGTTCCCAAGGTCTGTCCTTAAATACAATTTGTATGTAAAGCAGAACAGTATTATTGTATAATACTGTATAAGTAGTATTGTGTAATTAACATGAACCATTGTGTATTTAACTCAAATCATCATGCATTTAACTCAAATTTTGCTACAATAGGCTCCATTCTTAACTATGGGTCTAGCATGTTTAGCTTTATATATACAGAGATTGAGCAAATGTTTGTCACTGTTTATAATCCACTCCAGCAGATACTGTTCCCCTATCACTTTTCTACAGAAATAATCAACTCCATAGGACTCTTGCAGAAAACCATTCAGTTCTCTTTCAGTTCTGCTCCAAAACCTGTTTCTCTGATTTTCCTGTGTTTCTAAATAAGGCTTCTTTGAGCCTTCATTTATGAACATATGAACAGACTGAAGAGCATGGAGTATTAGCTGTGTCCCTGAGATAACACGCATGCTATGGCAATGCTTCAAGATAATGTATGATCAGCTTAAGTCTGGAATAGGAAGGCAGCTTTAGCTTACTTAAGTTTTATGACAAGGCATCAGGATCCTGGCAGCAGCTCATCCCCTCCACAGTCTTATAGACACATCACATATGGACATTTTAATGATCATTATGAGTCATGGCTCCCGCCATCTATTTAGTGAGATTCGATCCTAGCCCTCGGTACATCCATACGACCCAACAAAGTGACCGAGGGCAGTTAATCTACTTCTGTCCCTTTGAAAAAATGGTATTGAAATTAAGGATCCATGCCTATCCAACCTAATGGGATTGGGCATCCATCCTTTTGTGCTAAAATCATTTCAGATAGCTATTAATTCTGAGGACTTAATAGTCCAGATTTTTAGTCTTCAGCTAATAGCCCTATGTTGATAGTTCATACAGCTGGATCACAGTATATTTAAGCATTGCATTTTCATGGAGGTTACATAATTACAACTGAATGTATTTGCAGTTGCCATAAATGCATCTATATCATGTATAGTATCTATTGCATAGTTCTCTGCAAAACCAAAACTTTGCTGCATGTGTGTCCCCTTCAGTTTCCCTTTTTGCATATTCATTTTTGCCTAACTGAATGCCTGTACAGGTCTTACAGTTTCCATAAAACTGTGCTGAAATCAGCCTTGTAATTTCTCAAAGGTTTTTTTTCCCACCTATGTAAGAACTATTACTTTTCCTTCTTTATTATCAATGTGTTTACCATTTCCTTTACAGTTACCTCCTGATAGTGATTTTGAACTTATTTTATCGCTTAAAATGGGTGTCACTGCTGGTATTATTGTTTCTGTGACACACTTTCCCATAATGCTGAATTCTTTTTGTCTGCTGAAACTGCCCAAGTCCAGTGAGAGAAGTTCTCTCTCACTGAAGAGTGTAAGCTAAGAAGGCTGCAGACCACTTCACCCATGAGAATTGTTCCTTTGAAGGAAATTTCAAAAGCAAATTCTCTTTTATCAGATTGAATGAGAACTGGTATGAAGAAATGCCAAATATTTTTTCCTCCCTGCATGGCACCAAGTTCTATGCAATATCTTCATTTTGCCCAGTCAGCAATATCTACAAAGTCTTTAAAACCAGCCTATTCAGACAAAATAGGCATAAATTGCAGTCTCTTATAGTGAAACAAGTGCCACTCATTACTGTAGACAGAAGAACAGATCAGTGGAATGTTCACACAATAATTTACTCTGAGGTAATAATGCCTTAGCATACATTTGTCTTTTCTGACCTCCAAAAAGCATTCAGTAGTATCCAGAATGGCCACAGTGTCCGTATTAGTTGATTAGAAATTAAAATAAAATATAGAAAAATAATGTTACCTTAAAGATTTAAGAATTACATTACAAAGTAGCTCTCACAGATAGGAATTTGTATAATTAATTTTATTTACTTGTCTGGATTTCCAACCAGCCCTAAGGAATCTCCCATATATCCATATAGGTTTTATACTTATAAAACTATGGAAATCATATGGAAAGTGATCACCATAGCTAAACATTTACATTTTCTTTTACTTATAAAAGAACTAAACTTCTAGTACTCATGAATGAAGGGTGGAGATATTTCCCACAATGCTGCAAAAAAGTAAACACAAATTTGGATTTGAATCTGGATTCTGTCTTGATTAAATACGTATTTATAAATAAAATTATACATTGCCAGTGCACCCCTCTCAAAAGTCTTATTGTTTTCCAACTTTCATCAAACTTCAGCCACAGTTATAGCTGCTTATATATAGTAGTTCTGACACTAGCTACTGAAAGAATTATAGAATAATAGACGTGTAACTTCAAAGATAAACTAATTCCTGCGTTCCCTGGAATCACTTTTTTGGCCTTCAACATGTTCTATGCATCCTGATATTATTTTATACTTTTTAACCTATCCATTTATTTTTTAAAAAACAGGAAGCAGTATGCTACAAAGCCTCAATCATATATACAAGAATGTTTCTGGATATCTGTCATCTATCTATCTATCTATCTATCTATCTATCTATCTATCTATCTTCCATTGTTCTTACAAAATAGACATACTAAAGGCTGTATTTTGGGACTTTGTTTCTAAGGGTGCCCATTTGCCCAGAAAAAGAAAAGAAATAGACAAAGATGAGAAGAGATAGTAGAAGCATATTAGAACACTAGACACTGTATTGGGGACAATCTCATCAATTCATCTTCTTTTAAATTAAATTTTATGTGAGTAATTAGACTGATCACTGTACCCATATTATGAGAGTACTCTTAATATGCTCTCAAAGTTCTAGATATGTCTACCAGTTCAAAAAAGCAATAATCTCCTGATTTAGTCAATGTCATTGCTAATGCAGAAAATCTCTTATTATTGTAGCATCTTTAATGGCTTGGAAATTTCAGATAAGTTAGAACACAGTACCTTTCATTTGTTCTGCTGATGAACAATTGTTAGGAACTTCTTCTTAATGTCATCTCAAAATCTCCTTTCTTGTAATTTTGAGCTTGTTGATATGAGTTGTAACTCTGGAGCAAGTGAAACAAATTTGCTCTGTCATCTTTATGACAGTCCTTCAAATATTTCAAAGTGGATAGCATGCTGCCTCTTGATAATCTCTACCCCATGCTAAACATGCTGATACAAAACTTTGGTTGTATTTCTTCCTCCAGGACTGTACTCTCACATTTAGACTCTGAAGCATATAAAATAGGGATGTAGGGATGCACTAGAATTTTCCTTACGGGCCTTAGTGCTTTAATCTTTGGTGATACAATATGTGAATCTGAGCTTGCATAAATGCATGCATTAATGGAAAGCAATGTGCTTTATTCACAGTAAAATGTTACACTGAATTCCTAAAAGAAAAACACAATTGATCCCCAACAGCACATCAGGGCATCATAATAAAACATTCTCATGTGGCCAAATAGCTTGCAAAATCAAGATCTGAAAGTGCATTACAGTTAGAGACTGCATTAACATTCTTCCAGCTTTTCTTGTGCTCTTTTATTATTTTTGCACCCAATCTGTAGTGTATCTAACAAATGAAACTGTGCATATTTCCAAATACACATGTGTGCATGTGTGCACACATATCAAGCAGGCATGAAGAACAATATAGAAAATTTTGAATGAAGAACGGGATACACAATAGATACAATGCATGTATCTATACTTGATGTATACAGTGCATACAACATCTGCAATCTTATACTCACAGGAGAGGTCATTTCTGAGCTAGACATGTAGAGGGTTCCACTTTTAAATTACATTTGTGAGCTACAACTTTTTAAAAAGGAGAGTGACAATTTAAGATCCCTAGATTTAGCAGCAGTATGCATTAAAAGCAAAAACAAGGAAAAACCCTAGTGGTCACATTTGCTATTTAGAATGTGGAGATTTTCTCTTGTTACGAATTTAAAAAAAAACAAAAAAACCCACCTGCCCACTGATCAAATGCTAGGTTTCAGCTGAAAATTAGTAGACTCTGAAGAGCCAATTAACCATAACTCCCATCTCTTGGCCCAAGTTTAATGTCTTCATTGCCCATTCAGGTTTTTTCCCCCTACACAATCCAGAGATATGGTGTAATCAGGCTAATTTTGGGACAGTTATCGTGCTAATGCAGTCTTTACAATTACGTGACAGACCAGGTGGCAAGACAGCGTTGGCTTTGCTTTGCCAAGGTGCAAAACAAATTCAGCGTTCAATCAACCTGAGAGAAAAAGGACAATTCTAATTTGCATAAACATGTAGCCACGGAAACTGGAGGCACAGAGGTATAAGGAACAGAGACCTATTTTACATGATGTGCATAGAATATTTGACAGTTTAGATTGGAGGCGTCATTGATGTGCATAGGAATGGTACGGTTGGTTGCCATGGATATGGTTTTCCCTACTGGCAGCACAAAGATTGGCAGGGATGGATGCTGGAGAGAAGAAAGATGTGCATACACAGACAAACACCTAAATCGCTGCAAGTCCCTGGCATACTCATTCTTTCTTTTGTTGAAAACCTGTGTATCCTTTCTATGCTAATGACAGCTCATCTAGCATGCTTTGTAATCTAGCAACACCAATATTTCGGTAATAAATCATTTATGTTTAATATGTATTTATACACTCCATAAACATATATAAGGTCTAATTTTATACATACATATTTTCATAATGTGGTGACATAGACGGAGACAGTAAGTGAGCTACAGATGCATATAAGAGAACACACTTATTTAATTTAATTTGTTTCCCTGATTTGCCCATATATAACAGTAACATACTCTGGTATGTTTTTCCCCATTTTTAAAAAATACACGTCCATGCTAATATAAGAAACAATCAATAACCCATTTACACTAGAGCAATCATGTTAAAGTATTTACAGAAGAGCAAATATGTTGTGGATTGAACTTCTAATAACCAAGGACAATATAATCCTATACAATGCAAGAAATGTTAAAAGAAATAACTTTATCCTTAACTTGATACTATAAAGGAAAACAAGCATTAGAGCAGATTTCTCTGATTCCAACATAGCCTATGGATTTAAGCATATTTTGTTGTTCAAAATGAAAAGCTGATGGGAGTGTCACAGAGTTATTCATTTCATTGACATACACATAGATTTCAGATGTCCTGGTCTACAGCTCAGTTAAACCAACATATCTCAGTTTAAAGAAGAAAAGTGCACTTGAATGCAGTCATAGACTATTTTAAAAAAATAAAAGTAACACTTATTAGAATTGGATTCAAAGTTAATAGTCCTTTATTTAATATCCAAAAACAAAATACAGAAAACAAACACCATTCTTGGTAAATCCAGTTCTCACAGGTAATTTTTACCTTTAAAAAATCCAACAGTTATAGTTTTTCACTTATTTGTACATGCATTTCTATATCTGTCTTTACTGATGTTTAGGGAGTCTGCTAATTGGATAGTGTCTAGAGCTGAATTAGAACCATATGACATTTCTTAGTATTTATTCATAATAAAGTGAAATAATATAGTGAAACAGTAAAGAATTGTGAATATTTATTAAACAGTAGCATTAAAAAAAAAAAAGACTTCCTCACACATTTTCTGGATCTTTCTATTCCATAGAATCATTTTTCCATGTACAATATCCTTTAACCTTTCACACTTTGAAGGACATCATTCCTCTTTAGCAATATAATACATTTAGCTTTCAGTAGAGCTACTACAATTCACTTTTGGATATCAGTTGTAAAACCAGCTTATCAAGAGTGTCTTATCTGTACTGTATATGCATGGGCAACTAAGGTTTCTGAAAGATTACCCTAGATATCCAATCCATCCTAACTAAGGGAGCTAAACAGAGCACATAGTTTGATAAGCCAGTGAGGAGAAGACAGCAATGCTGTCAAAAGTTCAGTTCAAAGGTCAAAATAAGAGAGATAATACCAGACAGCCAAAGCAGCAGTTATGGAGAATAACCCAAAGGTAAACCAGAGTTCAATAAATCTGAAGACAAGGGAAGTACAACTACACACTATTCTCAGCAATTGTTTGCCTTCTGTTCAAGTTTCATATGCAGAAGCAGCAAAGAATTTCACATAATTCAGCTGGACACACTAGAAGCCCACAGAGTGCAGAGGATAAGATTAAAAATCACTGATTCATCAGTAAACCTTTACCTCCCAGGAACTTGGCCTTGAAGCCATGCATTTCTTTTCCATTCTGTATATTGCTCTGTAGCTATATCCTCAGGGATGCCAGGAAAGGTGTTCAAGATTAGGTAACTGGGTTGAAAGTTCAGAAACGCCCTGAATTCCTGGTCAAGACTGACAATGGGAAAATAAGCCTCTCCTGAAGCCAAGGTTTTTTCCAGCCTTTCTTTTCCTTTCTCAGATAAGGATTCATCTAAGGGATCATAGCATAAGTGGCAATGATGAGTGCATGAAAAACTGACCTCAGATGAAATGATAAGAGTTGGGATTATTCATGCTTTTGAATCCAAACTTCCTTTTCTATGCAGCAATCCAATATAAAGCATTACCAACAGAGTCCTTACCAGCTACCATTTAAATGCATCTAGAAAAGAGGAATCTACTACTCAGGGTAATTTGTCCCCTTGTTCAGTTGCTTTTGCTACAGCAGAATAATAGAAGCTACAATGATTCTGAGGGCTATAAAAATGCATTCTCTCAAGGTCACTTTTCTGTTCCAATGGCATTATTTGTCTTAATATCTTTCCAATCCTGTAGCCCTCATCTCCTGCAACCAAAGTGAGCAAAAATACCTCTCTTCCAAGCAGAGAGGGCAGGAGAACTGTAACTATAGAAAACAGAAACATTGCATGCTGAATCCTTCTTTTCCCCATATGGATGACAGTGCAGTGGCTGACAATGAAAATGACAAATAGCAGATCTCCTAGTGAGGAAGAAACACGGGTCAGTGGAACAGTACATGTTATAAATGCAGTAAGATCCTAGGTTCATCCTTGGCATCTCAAGCTAAAAGGTTTTGATGGTAAATAATGGAAATGGCTTCTGTCTGAGACTCTGGAAAGTCACTGTAAGTCAAATGAAATAGTACACAGCTAGATGGGCAAAGTCTGCCCTGGTATCATAAGGCAAGATAAGCAGAATTCCTTTCTTAGAGAACAGCGGTAGGAAGTTTTATTCTTTACAAAATAATGAATTTGGGGTGTGGAGGTGTGGAAGGACTAAACTCTCTTTCCCAATGTTTTCCATTTCCCATTTCCACAATTCCTAGTTGACAAAAGCTAGCTCTTTCTGCTCTTGTTTCTCTATATATCCTGTGCAGGATTTAAAATCTAAGAGGTGTAGGGAGGAGCACGTGCGTGTCTCAGTAAACCAGCATGCTGTGATCAAATTCCTAATTCCATAGGAACACAGCAGGAATGTCCTCAGCCTGTTGGATAACCAGCTCCAATATTTCAAGCTGTGAGCATAATTCTTAGCCTTCAGAAAAGAAATTCTGCAAAAATCTGCTACTCATGGACAAGCATATGCTTGCCTGAATTGCCATTTATTATCATGCAGAGTTCCAGCAATCGCTCTCATTTTGGGAACGACATAAATATGAACTGACTTGCAGAAAGTCAGTCACTAGGCTTTCATTTAAATATTAGGATCCTCTTTCTCCTTCAAGTTATATTAGTGAAATTATACCTGGATTCCTCAGAGCTTCTGTATAGATTAATATCATATTAACCATGTCCAATTCACATGCAACATTGTCACTTGGGTGAGGAAGCAAAACTTGGATGCCTTCTCACATGGCACTGGATCCTAAGTAAGTCTTGATTTAATTCTAGCTTATTTTCACATGTTACTGTTTATTCACCGTAAACTGGATAACTTGTAAGACTGCATGCTTTGACAGTGATTTGGAAAAGAAAGCTTAAGATCTCATGCAGCTTGCATAGCATCTCCCTACTATTCATTGATTCATCCCCATTTTTTCAGGCGTTGGCGCAAGCTAAATAAAAAGATGTAGCTGCCTTAAGAGTCACATTGAGTTGCCTCCTTAAAGCAGCAGCATCTTTCAAATTTGTTGGAAGCCTGGATAATGTTGAGGTGCTTTAATGAATAGTGTAAAGGTTCTGTGCTAGAGATAGGAAATGGAAACCATTTTTTCCAAATCACTTTCGAAACATGCACAGCCGCCTGAGTCAAAGGATTTATGGCTGAATAAACAGTATCACATTAAGATTATACCTAGCTACAGAGAGAGACATATTATTATTGTAAAGTGACTAAAGCAGCTGGTAGTGTTCTCCCCTATTCCATCTTTTCCCCCAGCCCCTACCACTCTACAGCCTTTGGGGCTGTCCTGCTTCTTGAAATAACCCAAGTGGAAGAGTTCCTCCATGATGTTTTCCTTAGGATTATTGAAATGTGGGAAGCCAGAATAGCTGCAGAGTAGTAGAAAACCTGCTATGCAGCAAAGGCAAGACCATCCCATACATACCTCTCAGCCATATAGTAACTAAGGTAAATGCAAAAACCCACATTCCCTCTCAGAATGTCACTGAAATTTTTCTTTCCTTTGGGGGAAACACAATCAAAAGCAAATTCTTTTCCATCAAATTAAATGAGAATGGTTGAAAAAAAAAATGCTAAAAAGATTTTCAGCACACCACTAGTTTTTAATATAATAGTGTATTGTGTTAAGGAATACATGCTTGCACAGGCCCCATTGTGTATGGGGGCGGGGGGATCATATTAGGATGGGGTTGAATTAAATTTATTACCTTTATTCTTTTGAGAGAAAAGCAAGAAACATAGAATAGACAAATCATCAGGCATGGCAATCCCTCTGTGGATTTCTGTGATGTCATGATCATAATCATGATGATATTTCATTATCTTTGGTAGCTATAAGACATTTCCAATATTCTGTCATTTGCAAGAGTTTCACAATTTTACCTATTGCATGTCAGGCAAACTGTATTTATGAACTTCAAAAAAAAATGGGGGGGGTTCTCAAGGACACGTATACCTTAGGAACGATGCTCTCCTAAAATCCTAGATAATGTTTACACCACAATTTCTTGACTGGGTCAGAAATCAGAAATCAGGATGCAGGGATAACATTCAGATCATCCAAGAGAATTATTCATTTAATCACTGTTCTTCAACTGGAGATTTAAAACCACCAAACTGAGCATCATTATAATTTTTGAAGTTTTCTTTTAGGAGTACAAAACAGAAAGAGAGAGAGAGAGAGAGGAAAAAAATAGAATAAAGAAATAAAAGGAGAAAAAGTGGGAGAAAAAGTGTATTTCATGTTAAAGGTTAATAATTTTAGGTTTGACAAATTGATTACTGAATTAAAACTCATAAGATTTTTCATTACTAGGAAATAATATTTTCAGAGTCATATAGATCAGTGAAAAGTCAGAATGGTAAGACAGAAAGTTTGACTTTTAAACCCCCAATCATGTTAACCACATCTATTGTCCATGGCAACATTTGTGATGTCATCATATTAGATAGAACGCTATTTTGAAAGGATATTAACACAGTATGTTTCATTTCTTGTCCTAATTTCTTTTGTGACACAAATGGCTCCTCTAAAGTAGAATCCCCACATCGTGCCAAAAAAGTCAAAACCAGATAATAAATTAGCTGTTTTACAGTCTAAATGTTGTTAAGCATATTTAACACACTTCAAATGGATTTAATTGTGCTTAGAAGATTTAATTGTGCTTAGAAGTTGCATCTATAAAATCTTAGGCTAGACTAAAATAGTTCTTAAAATGTTTGATAATTCATTCTTGTTTATTTTGCAATCTTCTATCATGGCTAATTCCTAGGAATTCATCTATACTGTCCAAAGTAAAGTCTCATTTAAGTTGAGCTTGATTCCTGATAACTTTATGGACATGTTCATGTAGAGTTTTTTTGGCAACAGTATGAAAACAGTTTGCTGTTTCCTTCTTTCTGCTTTTTGGCTTCCTATTCTAGCATCCAGCTCTGAAATTTCCTTTCCAAATATGAACCAGGTCTGATCCTGTTTACCTACACTGAAACTAGCAAGCACAGATAAGTGCTGCTGTCTAGCTGGATACCTAGTTCAGGTCTAGGTCAGTCACTGACCAGAATGAAACAATCAACAGCAGATGGACAGAATAAACAGGTGTACAATAGTTTACAACTAGATCATTGATGTGATCAAATTGTGTCTGGTTTTACAAACAATATAACAAAATCTGGTGACATTCATAGAAACTGAATCATACTGGTTGGATAACAGTGATGATTGATTGATTGATTGATTGATTGATTGATTGATTGATTGATTCAGCCTTGACTCCTGGTGACTGCCTGGACTAGTCCCTGCAGTTTTCTTGGCAAGATTCAGAAGTAGTTTGCCTCTTTACTAGGGCTGAAAGAGAGTGATTGGCCCAAAGTCACCCAGCTGGCTTTGTGCCTAAGGTGGGACTGGAATTCACAGTCTCCTGGTTTCTAGTCTAGTGACTTTAACCACTGCACCTAACTGACTCTCAGTAACAGCTATAGAATAAATCTATAGCTTGTTAAATAAGGAGTGATAAGATGGGTACTTGCATTCTTATAAAAAATGCAATATAGCAGGACATGGGCTATGGTTTCAACAGACCGTTCTCCACAAGGGCACAATCTTAGCTTTTTTTTTTTTTGTATCTGTCCTCAAGAACCTCTGAAGGAAGGACATTAAGACATATGAAGGTTAATGCTCTCTGGAGATTAGGGACAGATATGTGGTGTAGATACCTTGCTGGCTTAAAGAAGGAAGCCTGGCTGCTTGTTTAGGGCAGGTTGGGATTTAGCTGGATACCCTGCAGCTAACCATTTTCTAATAAATATACTTTCACACACTAACAGAATTCAGTAATACCTCTCATGTGGTCTAAAACTAGAGTCAATGGTAGGAAAAAATTTTGTGGTTTTACTTATACAAGACAAAAAATGTGTCATATTCCCATCCACCTGTCACAAGAATTAGATGAAAAGTTGTTCTACTTACTGTAACTTTTTTCAATGAGGAATAATAGAACTGTCATTTAGTCTAGGACACTAAATTAGGATTCTTAAAAAACCCAAATCCCATTGTCTCTTAAAATGCAGACCAAATAACATTATAGTTTACAATCAGCAGTGAACATGAAAGAAAATGTCCATGGTTACTGTCTGAAGTTAAGAAAATAAACTGTATACCTAGATGGCCAAACTACCTTATTTCTATGACAAGGGATAACAACAACCTAAATGACAAGATTTCTGAGAGAATGAGTGGCATGCACAAAAAACAAAAACATTTCTCATGTTTTCTGCTCATGACAAGGGTTCTGTGGTAGGAAATCATCAACACTTTCTGGATCAAAAGTTTTGATTTATGTATACCCAAAACAGACATTTTCACTTTAAAAAAATACGGCCCAGACGCAAAGACAGATGTATATTCCACCTTTTCAATGCAGGATAACAATACTTTTAAAAAAGGGGGGCGGAGAGAAGAAGAAATGAAAAGGGATTATCTTATAAAAGTAGGCAGATGACACATTCAGTGTCATGTTTACACTGCTTGGGAATAAATGCCTTCCTAAACCAACCAAAGACCAGTTGAGAGGGTGCCAGTGTGGCTCTCTGAGGCAGGGAGTTTCACAGGTTAGGCGCAGTCCTGCAAAGGCCCATTCACTTGTCCCAAGCAGTTATGCCTCCCCCACGGTAGAGACATAGAAAAGGGCCTCTCTCAGAGGTTCTTAGTCAGGCTGGGGGACAATACTGCCACTAGATTGTCAAATGTGACTGGAAAGCTGTTCAACAAGCTGAAAAATCCCTCTCCAGAAGCTGCTTCACAAAAGAAAGCAAAGCTCACCTTCAGGAAGCATTAAATAAGTTACAACTTTTGGAAGTCTTGGAAGCTATTTCAGAGCTAGGCCTGCCAGCCTTCCTCTATTTGCTTGGGTTTTCAAGCACACACACATTACAATCAGTGACTCTCTCAGCAGAAGTGATATGTGTGCACTGACAACCAAGATAGACCTCAAGGAAACCAGGCAAGCTTTCCAGGGGATGTATGTAGCTGCTTTAACATTTGTGAGGAGAGTTTCATTTGCATTAAAATTACTTCTGAAAGATTTCCATAGCCTGAGAGCACCTTCACATAACAAATATCAGGAAAGAGCTTTTAAGCCATTTCTCTTAATATATTTGTTTGTTTGTTTGTTCAATTTATATGGCAGTCCATCTCAAACATATGACTGGCAGCTAACAAAGAATAAAAAGCAGTTAAAACATCATAACAAAACTAGTGAATAACAAATGTAGCAGCCAAGATAAAAACAACCAGCACACATGGACCAGGCAGGAGAAGGCAAGATGGCCGCCTACTACACAGGGAGTTGAAACAGCAGCCACAGGCTACAGACTGATACCCACTTTTCAGTTCTCTTGCACTGCTGCCCACTCCCCACTGCTCAAGTGGCAGAGCCCCCCCCCCCCCCAAACTGCCACTGCCAGTTCCTTCAAATTGCTGGAGCTGTCACCACCAAGCCTCCAGTTATCACCTCCTATGAGAAGGCAGACAGGGCAGCCTCTCTGTTTCTGCTGTAGGTTTCCCTCTTATTGTCATGCTGTGCCAGATGCCACCAAACAGCTGATTAGTGTGAAGGCTGCCAAACAGCTGATGCTCTCTGAAAGCATGCAAACATCCTATGTTTTGTAATAAGCAAGGATGACTGCAACATGCTCTACATGGGCCTTCCTTGAAGAGCATCCAGAAGTTTCAGCAGGTGAAAAATGCAGCAGTGTGGGCAGCTATGGACACCTTTCATCTGGTGCATGTGACGCCTCCGCTCTGCAAGCTGCATTGGTTGCCAGTATGCTTTCAGGCACAATTCAAGATGCTGATAGTGACCTATAAAGCTGTTCATGGCATGGGGCCATGTTGTGGGACCACCTCTCCCCAGTTGCATTTACCCTTCCTTTGAAATCCAGGAGGAGAGGCATGCTCCGGTCCCATCCATTAGGGAGTGTCATCTGGCATGTCCCTGAACAAGAGCCTTTTCTGTCATGGCACCCACCCTCTAGAGCACCATCCTTCCAGAGATTAGAGTTGCCTGACTCTGTCTTTCTGTATGTTCTTAAAAACCTGGTTCTGTTGCCAAGCCTGGGGCTCAGAGTGTGTGCCTGAGCCTCTATCTTGGTCATGTTGGTTTATTGTTGGTTTTATTTCAGCTTCTATATTTGTAATTTTCTGTTTTTCTAAGAAGTTCTATCTGTTAGCTTCATATATTCAAAATGAACAGTCATATAAACTAAATAAATAAATCTGTGAATGAAATATGTGAAAAATTCATACATGCAATGTGTTCAAAATAAATATGTAAGTGAAAAATTACAGTACAGTGGACAATGTTATTTGTATTAAATGAGATATTTCTCCCTGTTACCTCAGTCATAGCCAAGAACCCAATTAGTTCTTAAATGAAACTTAGATCAATTATATTTCCTAATATATAAACGGATGGATGGGAAGGCAGATAACAAATAGACCATAATTATAGGTTAAAGTTTGCAAAATTTGTTAGATGACCCATTAAGTAGCTTTTCTGTCTCTGAACGGTACACCTAAATATTCCATGTTTGTGTGAAAGCAAAAATCCTCCTTTTCAAATTAGTGTCTCTGCAGTTATATTCTATCTATTGCCAGGGAGTTTGCTCTAGTTTCCTAAAGCTTTTGGAAATCTGATGGGAGGAAACTATGAAGCATACCCACATCTATACATTAGGAGAGGAAGCGTGTAGTTAATGTTACAGGTAAAGGTACCTCTCCACTGTTTGCTAACTCATTAAGCTTAAATCAGCACTTTGTTTTCCATTATGTGCAATCATGGGCCAGCATCCTAAAAGCTGAATGGAGTTGCTGAAAGCTTTATTTCTATTAGACAGAGAAGTATCGAGAATGACAGTGGCATGATAGCATGCAGTTCTGAATATCTGAGTTACTTGATCTAAAGAAGTAAGCACTATGCCTTCTGCAAATTCAAAAAAGGGGCTGGAAATATCTAGACTGAACTGTGCCCATAATAAGGTGGTGATGTGATCGTTTCAGCCTATATTTACTATGCTTTGACAGAGGAGGAAAAAATGGGTTGAATTATTGTAGGATAAATAAGGGTCAGGTTGTAAAATTGTGACCAGAGTGGGGTAATACAGATAATCATTTATGAAGAGACAATTTAACATGGTACATCAGCACTTGGTACATCAACTGCCTGTTTTGTCCCATTAAGTGGTGAGGAGAATGTATTCCATTTCTACAATTGATCAGAAATCAAGGGAACTAAGGGAAGTGATATAGCTCTTGTCACCACTCAGCAAGACGATACAGATGTGCCAAGTGGCTATACACACACTGGGCTAAGTTATCACTAGGTAAAATGTTGCCTCTATTCATCCTCTGCTAGCTTTAAAGGTGAGAAACAGGTTCAAATTTCCACTTAGTTATGAATCATAGCAGATAGCCTTGGAAAAGCCAATATTCCTTATTCTACTATACTGTATAGGATTATTCCTGTAAGAATATTATGAATTCACCATATGTATACTCTGAGTTCCTTGGAAAACAATAAGCTCTTTCAAAAACAGGTGGGAACCATGATAAATACATCAAAATAGCAAAACTGATGTGGAGAGTATACCAGCAGAGACAGAAGAATGAACAGCCAGGATTTTCTAAGGAAATACCTAGGTTATATCCTTTCTGGTCCTAGCAACCCCAACAAGCTGCTTTTAACTGCTTCTGCTCTTGGGAGAGAGAATTAATAAAGAGCTCTGATCTGAAACTCCTTTTCTAAAAATACTGCGATGGGAGACCCAAGTAATAATTTACTATGATCAAAAGATAAAGCAGTCAGTTAGAACACCATATCCCTTCTCTTCTGTCTTCTCCCACCTTCATTCCAAATCTCTTGTACAGATTCAATAGCATCTTTCCAGTTTGGCTGAAGATATGGGATTCAGTCAAATCCATAGGGCACTTACAGTAAAACTCATTTATATTTTAACCATGACAGCTTAGTCATGGCCGGCAAATTAAAATAAATTATCCATCTTTTAAAAATGTGATTATTTATTTATTTATCACATTTATATGCCACCCATCTCACTATATAAGTGACTCTATTACGGGATAACAGTAGTCATTGGAGAAAATCAATTTTCCCAAATAACTATCCTTCATGCTAGATATATATTGTATAAGCTCTTAAAAACAAATTGTGTTATTATGAAGCATGCTCTAGCCAATGAAAACTTGTGCCTTTGTTTTTAAGATGTATTCATGGCTCTTTGTTGTTTCTATCAGACCCATTGTAATATGGTGATTCTCAAATTTTGGCACCTGCTGATTCCTGTAGCATTTCAGCACTGATTACAGGAATGGGAGAACAAAGTGTGAAGCTGCCCACTACTGTACCTTACACTCTTCCACCTTTTGATCATAGCATTTCTACTCTCCTACTACTCTAGGATTTAGTATTTCTCATTACTGTTCTTCAGATTATTCTACTTCTAATCACTCCCATTTTAAGCGAATGGGAAATCTCTTCCTAATTTGTAGAAAATTCAGAAAAAATCATTAAAAATTGAGCACTGTTCAATAATTCATTGTTCCTCAAAAGTGAAATCCATCACCTAAATTCAAAGGCTTGCTCTTCTCTGGTAACAGCAGTGAAGGGACTAGAGAAGCTGCAGGCCAAATTTACTAACACTGGATGACAAATTATCTGTTTCCCTCCAGCTTCTACATTGTAGCAGCACTGTTCAGAAAGATTGTTCCAGGGATGATCTGAAATTGTGCATTCCCAAGCTGTTCCATCAGACCTCAAAGATTTCTGTTAAGCTCATTTACACTACAATCCCAAGTCGAGTATTTAAATTAGGGCTGAAAGTATTTAATTGATTAATCCATGTGATTAATTGATTTAAGCTATTTTGTGAAATTGCAAGTTTTTCAAATATCTATTGGCTTGGCAATTTTCAACACATGTGAAAACCTAGCTTCCTCATTCCATACTCATTGTTCTGGTTTTGGGGAGGGATGTAAATAAGCATATGGGGCCACTTTAGGTTGAACGCTATTTATTACTACATACCTCTATACGCCTCCAGGACAAGTTGCTAAGAGAATATCTCCCTTCCTCCCTTCCTCCCTTCCTTACTGTTCGTTTTATATGACTGGTAGAATCAAGATTTTGGAACTTGCACCAAAATGAAATGAACAAAAATAATTTTCAAATAAGTAGTCAACAGTTTGATTTTACATGCTAATGTTTTTGTATACGAATTGTCTTCTTTGTTTTTGTTTGACTATTTAACACCACACACACCCACACTGTTCTGTACTACTGGTCTCTGGAATCTTACTCTGAGATCTTTTCAGACTTGTCCTCGATTGATAAAACTGGAGAAGGCTGGAATTAAATTTAGAAAAACCTAATATACTGTGAATGAGCAGTAGTCATCTCCACTTGGAGTATTTGGTTAGAGGCATTCATATTCAGGTGAGGATCTGAGTTTCTTGCAGAACCAAAGAGGTCAACTTTACATTTAATTCTGGAATACAATTACTGTGTTTAAGGTTAAGATATAATCTTCATTTAAAAAAAAAAAATCTGTCCTTCAATTTTGATTGGTCCAGCTATTGGTGGTGGGGTTCTTTATCCGAACAATTACAAAAAATATATACATATACTATACAGTATTGCCTTGATGCACATGATGCATAACTTTTCTAAGTTATAATATTTCTGAATGTATTATTGTATTCTGTTACAGCAATTATTGTTTTATTAAATAAATCCCCTTTGATTTAATGTCATCAAGTGGAATTTTTCCCTTTTCACCATTTTTGGTTCTGTTTACGCACTAGTCCAACTATTTGTAATGTTTCCAACCACTTTAATTTTATATTGTCCATATAATATTATCTGTATCTGTTCGTGATATGTTGTATATTAGTTGGCAGTTCTTTAGGTAAAGGGACAGCCCATTTATAATACATCCTTTTCATTTGCTTGAACTCATTTACAGGAACTGTATATTCCAGACTGTATAAAAATTATTCTTTGGTTAGTATTCTCGTATTCTAGCTGTAATAGTAATAATAATACAGCATGTGTGTCTTTGTGTGTCTTTGTGTGCGTGTGTGTGTGTATCATATGATTTAAATAAAATTCTACTGCATTTTCATACCCAACAATTAATTCTATTCAGAGAGCTTTGCCATCAATTTCCCCTCTGTGATATTTACTAGGACAAAGAAAGGCCAGGGGGAGGAGGGAAGCAAAAACAACAAAAAGTGGCAATCATACAAACCAGATGTATCTGGCTATAATTTGAGCAAATATCCTTGAGTATTACTTTGCAATATAAGCTGTTCTGTTGGGGAAGCGTTTTATGCCAGATAATCATGGCTTTGTAGCTGTATCTGCAGATAGACATGAGTGGGTGTAAAAACAAGAGAACATGGTTACTGACCATTCTCCACTTGTGTTTTGTGCTGCTATTTTTTAACATGCTTTATAGGGTTTTATTTTTGCAGTGTTAAAATATTATGATAGATGGCAGTTTGTCTCCATGAATTGCACTAAAAGAAGAAAAAAAGCCCATTCCTTAGGAAAAATTGTCATTTGTATAAATACAAACCTTTTTCTTCCTCTCTTTCAATATGTATTCTAAGCCTCTGTTAGTCTAAAGGATAATTCTGTCTGCAGTCACAGTCCTTGGTAAGCTGCCAAGCACAATAGGGCATTAATTAACATGTGCCAGGGATTCATCAACATGCACTGTGGTGGAGAGCCATTGCAGCTGCCCCCTCCTCCCTACATCTCTTTTCCTTTGTCCATGTAATTCATGAAAGATCTTCTCCAGTATGTAAATCACTTTTTGCAAAACACCCTACAATACAATTCCTCTTTTATTTTCCAGAACCATTGTCAGGTTTCTTCAACATCCAGAAAAGATACTGACTCTTTCTGTGGTGTTCTAAATGGGATTGGAGGAGAGAAAGAACATTTCAAATGTATTTAAAATGCTTGTGAGGGATGCCAAGTCCCACCCACCCATCCTCCGACAGTAGAAATGTGTTTATTTGCTGTTACGTGGCTATATCAATAAATCATTCAATGAGCTATAAGTTTAGGGAGGGGCATACTGTTTGAGATTCATTTTGCTAAATGTTGTGCCATGGGGAATTGTGGAATTATTCTTCTCATTAGCTCAAGGTGAAAGTAAACTGACCTGCTAACTTATGGAAAATGCAGATGAAAACAACAGCAGTCTTACTGTATCGATGGCCCACCCGTGACTAAGAAAATAAATCAAAGAAGTAAATTAAATTTCAATTAGTCGTTGGGTTGACCTCATTTCCTTTTATTGCTAAGGATTACCCAACTCCCGTCCTATCTCCTGAGCTGCTATTAATGTTGTTTCAATAACATTTCATCTGCATTTAAGTGAAATACATAGGGCTGTCGACTAAACTGTATCATTACTTGATTGTTTTATTATTTAAATCATCTCCACATTTCTCATCTTAGGCATTCATTTCAATGAGAGAATATACTGCAGGTAATGTAGGTTAATCTGTCATGGTGTGGACAAAGCATTGCCCCAGATTTGTGTTGATAATACACAGAATATCCTGCCTTAGATAGAGGCATGGGCTATATTATCTTCAGGTCAGCCTCTTTGGATTTCCTGAAATCCCCAGAAATCTCCTTTCATTATTAAATTGTGAACTTCACACTGAAGCAGTGCAGATGTCCCCCATTCTATTCTCAAAGGGGCAAACTGAGAATAGCACATAAGACAGAAATATTGGTAGAAGTTTGGAATTCTTCTTTGCATCTATCAGATCAGTTGACACTTCACCCACTAATCTGTTAACACAAAATAATTGTATGTGAGTCAGTCAAAACTAATACAAAGCAACTCATAATCTGAGTACCTGGAAGGTAGAACAAAACTGTACCCCAAAATTAAATTAACTAAAGAAGTTAATATGGATAGTTTTCATGTATTCACCAATTTACCTCTTGTTTTACTAAAAACGTTTGATTCTACTGCAATTTTTAAAAGGGCTGTAGGGACAACTCCCAATGCTTTTAGGGTCTGAATGCAGAATGGGGGTTCAGATTGCAAACACTTTCTGCAGAGAAATGATATAACAATGATTCCTTAAAACAAAAAACCATGAATCTTTTGTACATTACCAATAAAAATTGCATTTAGGAATCCTTCCTATAAAGTCAAAAGAAGGTAAATCAGGATGTATGCAATATTTGAAATTCCAAGTTTTTTTTTTAAAAAATGATTACATACATTTTTATTGGTTAACCTCGAAGGAGGCTGTATTTTACCATGGTGCTTAATCTGAAGTAGAATGTTTTGTCATAAAATGATGACAAAGTGATTTTAAAGCTTACATTAAGATCTAAAAGTGACTGAAGGGTGAAAACATTAATAGCTTTGCTAAGGACTTAAGATGATACAAGTTATTGGCCATAAACATACTTTCTTAAACCCTATTTCAGTCAATCAGATGGGGCTATAATCCTACTGACAAAGATTTCTGGAAACACTGGCAGGGATATGAGCAAATGAGATAGTAGGTGCTGCTGTTTTGCTTTTTGTATGAGCAAAAGTAGCTAAACAAGCTGCAGAAGGTTTTTTTTGTGTTTTGGTTAATTATGATGTGTACACTAGTAACTCAGGGTTGGACCCCTCCAGTAAGCCAAAGTAAAAAGCTATGTTGGCTATGCTTAGGATCCCAGCTTGCATGTGATGATAAACAAACCAAGGATTGACTTCCATGGTTTATTTTGCTGTTTGCAGCAGAGATGAACAAGGATTATGAAGCAGGATATAATACAAGGCTTTCTTCTTCACAGAATATCAGAAGCCTTGAAAATTCTGGCTTACTGTGAGGCACAAATGCTCCCCTGTGTTGGACTGAGGCTGCTAAGTCTAGACCAGCCTTCTTAATTCTGTTGCCCTGTAGATGAGTTGGACTGTGACTCTCATAGTCCCTAACCAGCACCGCCAGTGACTGTAATACTGTAACTAGAGATTAAAAGAGTTGAAATCCAATATACTTGAAGGGCACAAGATTTGAAAAACTGCTCAAAGATCTTTTTCAAATTCTCAAGCAATATAACTAAAGAATGGCAATGCAATTTATGAATAATTGGGATGATAACTGAATTTTCTAAAACGAACTGTTTGCTGTGATATCAAGCACAATATCATCACTATTTCCCCACTGTGTCAACTCCTTAACTAAACTTTTTAGGAAGTAAATTGGAAGCAGACAAAGAAGCTTAAAATATTTTGCCAAAGTGGTTTACTGTGTTATATTTATTTACAAGAAGATGGTGTGCTGTCGGCACTCTTTTTCTCCCACAGTTTATTTAAATTTTTGCTGCTACAAAGTCAGCATGTGCTTTCACATTTATGCACAGTGATATATGGAAAATAATGCCAGTTTCTTTTGTTTTCACTTTGAATAGCAAATATAACTGTGGTAACACTACCGCAGCAATGCTTATTTAAGGATACAAGTGTCCTTGTGGGTAGGAAGGTGGGATCCATAGTGATTTCTAGCTTCAGAATGTAAATATAGAAAATCAAAATCCATCTTAATCATGTGGGCTACAAATCAAAACTGTCTACTCAATTTAATCATACCTTCCTAATTTTTTCATATGTAAAGGGACATTTTTGAGAAAGCAATCAACACCTTTGGTCAAACTGATTTTGGATCATGCAGTTGATGGTGTGGAGCATAGAGGAGAGGAAAAAGTCAGATTCCCTAAACAGGGATTCCAAAGTGAGGCTAAGATCAAATATAGCAAATTACATCATCTTCCAATTCCTCAAAAATCGTAGTAATACATGTGTAAAAATGATGGAAAATATAAAAGTGGCAGTTTCTTTCCCACATATTCTTTCTGTGAATGTCATGCCTACATGGGACCTCTGAATGGGAGGTTACTGTTCTTTTGGTCTCAGCAATCCTATACAGAGGAAAGGAGAGCAGGCATTAATCTCTCTCTCCCACTCAGTGATCTTGATAAAGTTTCCCCACTGCTTACAACAGTAGGAAAACACCAGTCTGGTCTCCAGTACCAATCTGATAACTGTTCACCTAGGAAGAGGAAAAAATTAAGTGCAGCCTCCTAGAAGCAATAATTAGAGTGGCTGAGGAAGAGGTCAAAACTCCTTCTTCTCCCCAGCAATCTTGGGAGCATGGATGCTCTGCCTTTTCACCATATTCCATTCCCTACTAGGGCTTTATAGAGATATAGAGTGCTGTCCCACAACTAAATATTCTTTTTTAAAAATAAAACTACTATGACAGAAAAGTCCTTTCTCCCCATAATAACCATACATTCTTTGGTAGACCGTAGGAAAGGATTTCATATTTAAAACATGATCTCCTTTCTCCCAAAACAGGTAGAAGGAGACAGTTGTCTCCCTAAAGAATTATGACTACAGTACTGATATAGAAGGAGATTAGCTAGAAGGATGATATTTGTTTTGTTTATTAGATTTATATACTGTATTTGTTCCAGGAGCAAAAGGCACTCCACATAGCTGTCCTAATTTTTAAATTTTTCCTCACAGCACCACCCTGAGAAGCACACTGGGCTAAGAGAGAATGACTGGTCCAGTGAGATTTTGTGTCTGACACTGGAACTGCCCCTGGGTTCACAGTCTTAGTTTTGCATCTCCCCAACTGCATCACAACTGTAGCACACTGGCTCTTAATAAAGACAGAGATAGACAGATGTGCTAACCTTAACTTTAGGTGCAGAAAGGAAACATTGAGGGACAGTTATACAGGTGATGACAATTTTACTGAAGGGTCTTTAGAATATCTCGATGCCAGTTTCACACTCCTACATGTAGAACTAATTGTACTTGTTTAAAGTGCAAGATCAATTTGAACAATGTAATAGTGTCAGCATAGGTTACTGTGTCAGCCATTGGAGGGAACAGAAGTTATGATCAAGATGACAGCAAATTTGTATGTCCTTTATAACCATGTATGTATCTGCAGGTGAAAACACATATGTGTATTTTATTGTAACAAGCAGTCAACAAAAACTGGTCAGAATAATAAGCATTGTTGAAAACCTGAACATTATTTAACAGAAACAGTATGCTAGAATAAGGAAATGCATGGCATTATAGTGGCCAGAATGCAAAGGAATTTCGATGTTTAGCAAGAAGAGCATATCCAGGTATTTCAGCTGAGATGAAAAGGCTACTCTAGAGAGCAGAAGTCCATTTGCCAGTATGGCACCATTATAATAGCTGAGAAATATTAAGGAAAAAACGCCCTGCCTGTGGTCTTGTGCTGGCAAAAGAGATGGCATGGTCAGAAAATAAATATTAGCAGAGCACAAGGTGTAGGAAGGCATGATTGCCAAGATAACCAGGAGCTGAGGAGGAAAGAGAGCCTTGAAATTGAAGTGTAAACAGACATTTAAAAAGAGAAGAACAGAGCGAGAATGTAAAATGAATAGCTAAACAGAAAAGCAATATAAACAGAAAAATGGTAGCAAGAGATACTAATCTGTTGTAATATTTATGGAAATGTTGCTGTTGCTTGTTGCTGTTCTCCTCTGTATATGCACTTCTCATATATTGGGGCCCCCAAAAGATTTGAAGTCTTTTAAATTTTGCAGAGGTCAATTGCAGCATTCCTCACCTTTGGCTAATAAGAATTTTACTTAAGCAAGTCCTGGAGTGCAGACATGTTATTTCAGTAATCCTAACAAGAACCCTGTAAAGTAAGTTCTAGAATTAACATCTCTAAATAAATGATTAGCTCTCCATATAGGAATACATGTCTGCATTGAAGGAAGAGGTTCTTACAGAGCCATTTCTCAATTCCATTTTATTGTAGTCATAAAAAGATTAGATCTTATAGGAACTTAATCTTATATCTGGATACCTCAGGAAGTATCTTTTAAAAGGGAAACAAATATATTAGCAAAGTATCTACTATTTACTACCTAACTTGGAGGAAACTCTCTTGAACTCAGTAACGCAGTGTGATATACTCCAGAGAAGATAGATACAGGATTCTCCCACAAGAAGCCACTTTTTTTCCATTTGCATGTGATGGTGACCCTTGTCATTACACATATCAGGCACTGGCTATCTGCATTAATTTTTTTAATGCCAAATACCAAGAATATGCCAGGAGAAAGCAAGATAAAGCTTTTTTTGCTAATGCAATGAACAAAAACTATCCTCCCCCACATTCACATTTAATTTGAACAAAAAGAATTTGCTTTTGTTTTTATCTTTGTTTTAAATGAGAATTCTGGCAAAGTTCTTCGGAGTAGAAAGAAATTTCTTGCCCTTATTTAATTATAAAGCGGCCAAGGGTGTGCTCTTTGTCCTGAATGTCCGATCTCTCTTGGCTGAATCATCTCACCGGGTGTCTGCAAGCCTCCCTGGTTTCCCATGAGTCTGTTAAATTCCAAGGGAAGATAATCATGAGGAAACACCTTCCACTCCCCTTTTGGAGACTGGAAAATGTGAGAAATCCAGGAAGTTTCAGAGTGATGGATTATTATCACCCTGCAGTAAACAACAGCAGTGACATCCTCACCAGCTCCAACAAAGCAAACTCAAAAAGATATTGGAAATATATTTTCCAGCACCCTGAGAACAAGGCAGCAAAACAGATTTTTTCCCCCCTCAGGGGAAGAATCCTTTGGAGAAATTGCAAGGCAGATTTTAGAACAACATTCATTTCTAGTGACATGTTTGCAGAACCTGCAACATATATTATGCTTCATACATAGAGATGGGCAGAATTACACTTGTAATCACAAATTGGTCTTTCCTAACCTATCACTCTCTACATGTGTTAGGAGTATAACACTTAGAGTCCGCAGCCAGAAGATGATGGATCATCTGGCTGCAGATGATAGGAGATTTTCTAGAGAACATGGCTGAGGACAACTGGCACAAATTAAAAACCTGCTTAGATTTGGTGTGAACCTGAAACAATCTGTTCTAATTGTAAGGTATTACTGAAGGGAAAATCATTTTAGATTTAACTTGGTGAAAGTAAAAGGACACAGCAAGGTTCAAAAGTCCATTGTAGCCTGTGCTCAAACTGATAAAAAATGAAGGTATTTACTTCTGTTATGGCTGCTCTTTTTCATAATAATAAGATGTTCTTGAGATTCTGCCTCATGTGAAAACAGCTGCCCTTGTTCTTTCTAACTGTGCTCCCATTGTGAGTAAATTGGATTCCTCATACATTAATACACATTTTAATTAAAAGTGTTGCTTGAAAAGTTTTGTCTTCATTGGATCCAACCTAAATTAAGCTCATTTAGTTCCCATTGAGATCAGTGGGATTTGTTGAAAAGCTATTTCATGGTGGTGCAGCTATTAGCATGTCAGATGAAAAATGGGGAGACTCAACAACGAAGTCTACTGGGTCAGTTGGGTTCATCTCAGCCTGATCTACCTCATAAGACTGTTGTGATGGTAAATTGGGGAGGAAGAGTCCTATACATGCTGCTTACATTGGATGATTACATCTTCTATTGAAATTAACTTAACCTAACTGCAGATAATGTAATCTGCAGCTAACCTATAACCTATTATTCTTAAAGTTTATTATAAATAGACATCAATATTTTTTGTCTGAAAATTAGATTCAGCAGGTACAGCTCACAGAAAAGTGCTGGGCGTTGGTTTTTCATTGGTGTACTTTGTAATCCATCTTCCTTAGTTCCCTCAGTTCATGCATTAACATGTGATTAATAGACATAGCTTTTTCAGTATCATTTGTTTGCAGGCATAGCTTCAGCTTACCCATTTCCACCCACAAAGTCACCTCCCATTTACAAAACCCTTTGACACCGGCCCAATCCTCATACTCAAAGATCTTTCACACAAATCCCAGTAATGCCCCAAATATATCATGCATGTCTCCCATACGCACATGTCATAATTTCTCAAGGTTTCCCATTTTCCAGGTCAGATTAACAAAGGCACAGCCCTCAAGCCATAATCTCTCATTGGCAGACGGTAATCATTGGTACTTCAGCATCTTTGGAGCACATAGTTTGCAAGGGTAATTAGAGTACAGTACACTGTTGTAAGTGTTCTCTAAGTGTTTGGCGAACTGCCTCGTAATCTTCAAATCTTCCCTTGCTTCATTTGGAAGTCGGATCACAGCAGTGTAAGTGCTCTGTTAGGCATGTATGTTCATTGTGCAGTGCCAAACAAGCCTTTCATCTGGATTACAGCATCTAAATGCAGCTGAAATGCAAACAATAATCAAAAAGAATATGACTAATGAATCAAGAGTGCCCCATTTAGAAATATGAAGGACATATTTTAAAAGGCAATGACATGAATGAATCAAAGTACAGACTCTGTGCCATTTCAGAGGCTTAGGTTCACCAACATGTAAGTGACAGGATAATTGGACCCTAGGACTTTGAGGCTAAAGAAGAATCCAGCAACTAGAACGATAGGCAATAACTGTAAACATTTTGCTTTGAGTCTGTAATGACACCTTCCTTAGAAAAGTGCCGGCTTCCCTGAATAAATGGATATCCTCATGACCAAGACAGAATGGCAGAAGCAAATCATGAAAGCTGAAGCCAACAAGGCAATGCACATACATTAGCATCACAACTGTTTTTAAAAATAAGGAAAAGATGGGAAATAGATTCATTTCTGCAGTGTAATAAAATGAGATCAGGAGAACATTAAGACGCAGTCAGGGCTCACATGGAAGATGGAGAGAAAGATAAGTGGGCCAAATTTTAATGGGAAGTAAGCCCATTAAGCTCAGTTGGACTCTTCCCAGATAAGTATAAATTGATTTACTGCCCTAACTTCTATATTTTCTCTGTATGGAAATAATCAATACTTTTAAGAAGTCCCCCTTAAAACAGATGTAATCAGTGATGATATAAATTAAATAAAAAGTTTAAGTTACATCTACACATTCTTTAGCTCAATAATATCTGCTAAAATAAACCAGGAGTTTCCACTGAATCCTCAGCATTCTTTCATTTATTCATTCCATGACTTTAAAAAAATGATCTAGTTATGTTCAAAATCTCAGAAAATTGATTGTATAATAAGCAATTTGCTAATGCTACTTACAAGCACATGCTTATTAGAATGCTTCCATTGTCAAGACAAGTCTTTTTTCTTACTGTGAGTGGAAAACTCATGGCTTTTCTAACTAAGTAATGTCTCCTGTTCTTTTAGCCTTTTCAATACTTTGAGCGACTTCCAGGAGCTAAAGTTCCAGCATGAAGTTGCCTTTCATTTCAGTTCTAAGGAAGACATTGAACTGTCCAAAATATCTGTATCCTTCATATACTGTATCACTATTATTATTAGAAAATAATAGCAATCACATAAGCTTAATATATTTATAACTGTCTAAAGGCATTATGTCTAGATTCAATGCCATCATATTGTTCAACAAATGCAACTAATATTTGTTTTTAATTTTTCAGATTTTATTTAGGAATATCCTAGAATTTGGCTATTTGATTGATCTAGTCAGTTCTTAACAGTATAATCCTATATACTTTGACTTGGAAATGAATTATCTTGTAGCCACATCCTCAATAAGTATACTTATGAATGCAGTCTAAAGGGAGAATCCAAGTAGTTTCTTTTCTGAAAGAGGTTTTCATCAGAAGAACAGGAAGGGATTGGTTTTGCAGGGAGAGATATGCCAAATCCTTCAACCCTGCAGGGGACATTTTGGGAAACACACAAGATTGCAAGGAGGTTGGAAATTGTTGAAAACTGAGCATCTCCTTTCCCATTGTTGGAAGATTTCCTCCCTTAATTTATTTTCTGTGATTCGATAGTCATTCCTAAAAAAGCTCATGGCTGGCTCACAAGACACATGATTGAGGTGCTGTTCCACAAATGATTGTGCAAAAGCTTATATTAGTATTCACATGGCACTATAATCTACAATAAGTGGATTTCACAGTGGCCCCTATGATCTTGCTTGTTCAAGAACATCTTACACTAGCAGAGAAATATAATTGATTTTTTTTCCATGAAACCATCAAATGGAAGGTGAGGAAAAACCCTTTATTGATATGAAGCCATCTTTTGTGTGTGGAAAATAATATTGCATTTTGTTCCCTTTGGTCGCTCAGCTATGCTGTTGAGCCAAGAAAAGAGAAGTTTGTACCCCAACTTGACACATCTGAATTAATTACCTTCAAAAAATGTTGCAGAAGTCTTAAAATCCTAAGATCTTAAGTGGGGGAGGGGGGTGGGGGGGGGAAGGAACACTGTTATTTCTCTATTTTTTCATAATTTCACAAAGTTGCTTTGACCTTCCCTAGTTCTGGCACTTGGTTCATCCTACTTTAATAAAAGAGGTGAGAGAATGTAATAAAATCTAATAAAATACAAGATTAGCAAGAACTAAGAGCAGTATATAATACAAGCTACAATTATTTCTTCTAGGAATCAAACCTAGCAAAATATAGGGTTCTAGTTAAAAAATATTGAAATGGTCCAATTGTGTTAAGACTTTAGACCTTCTGTTGATCAGCTATAACTATTAAAGCTTTCTTTTCTTTCTTTTGGAAATATATTTTTAAAAGGTCATACCAAAGATGAATCAAGTCTTTCTTTAAATGAAGAAGATTATACACTTGTTCTGAAGAATAGTTATATAACCAACAGATACATGATGAGGTAAAGTAGTAAAAAAAAATCCCTTAAATGTATCTATATGTACATCCCTATGTATATGTGTGCATTAAATGTATCTATATGTACATCCCATATATGTGCATTAAAAATCTTTGCAGCATGTATAATGAATGAAAATGTTTGTTGGTTTTGATTCTATCAGTAAATTGCTTCTGTTTCTGATGCAGCTTGTCACCCATTACTTACTTCCCTGGTTTAAAATGCTAAAATGTTATGTGACATGAATAAAAATTTATGTGGCAAAGATTATTCTTTTTAGGGATCTAAACAGTATGGGAGTCTGAAAGGACATTTTGCTACAAAAGTTTTCCCATTTAAATTTTACTACTGTAAAATTTCTGACTCTTGAGATTTGAATTACTGAAACATGTCACAATAACTATAATCCTCTAAAAATAACATAGAACATAAAGTGAAATCAATATTAGGGTAGTAGATACTAAGAAATTTCCAAATGCCAATTCCATTTCCACTGTAGCTGAAAAAACAATTGCATTAATGTTTATTCTGAAAGATCTGTTTTGATTTTAATCCAAATAAGGGTAACACTGTAAGTTCACATATACCTTAAGTATTCAAAAGACTTGGACTTGAGCATTATCAGTACTTTCCTTATTAATTTTTATTAATTCATAAAAAATATTGTGATGAACAGGTGTTGTCATTTATAATGTGTTTAATTACAAGATGGTAAATGTAAGATGATAAATGAGGTGCTAATTACAATAAAATAATTTTAAGCATATCCTTCCTTCCTCATAATTCATCCATCAACAAAATAAAAGGATATAAATGCAATCATACAAAGAAATAGATCAGAAAATAATAGAATTAATGCAAACTTTTTTTAAAAAAGACAGAAATCTCTTAAACCCTGGGCCATCATTGCATTAACTTCGAATTGGACCTAGAAGTCTTTTGGCAACCACTACAGTGTAACGCAGGTGTTATGCTGCTGAAATGACTTACTCCCATCAGCAGCCAAGCTGCCACATTCTGGGCCAACTGCAGTTTTCTGGATCATCTTCAAGGGCAGCCCCATGTAGAGTATGTTACTGAGGCCTAATATAGTGGTGATTTCATAAGGACTTCTTGGTCTAAAAAAAGGACAACTGGCACACCAGGTGAAGCTGACCAAATGTTCCCCTGGGCAGGGTCTCTGTGAGAGCTAGAGCGGAAAGAGTTAAGCGTGTACTCTTATCCCCAGAACAAAGAGGTAGAGATAAGAGAATGAGACTGGCACCTCCCTGAGGAATGCAGGATGTTTGTGGGGTGATTCTGGGAATTGCTTTCACTCTGAGAAGATTCTGTAACGGGACTGAAGCCAATAAACCATGCTGGATTGAATCTGTACTGTCTCCTGGAGTTTCCTGGGCTAATCATGACAGTCTCCTCTTGTTGTTCTAGCAGAGTCATGAGAATCTCTAAGTTGTTACCCATCCAGAGCTAGGAACCTAGGAACCTAGGAATCAGTTTACCTATGTACAACACCTCTATAATTTTGTTTGAACTTGTTTTGTACCAACCAGTTCATCGTAGCCTCTAGACACCAAGTAGGAACTTCCCTAGCTTAGGGTAGTGATGTTTACTTGAGTATCTTCATTGTATTAAGAATAACTCACCCCAGATCAGTGGATGGTGTCTCCCAGCAATTTCATGTAAACATAAGTGATGCTACTATCTTCTCCCATTCATTTTAATGGGATTTAAATTGATTTACTTTAGCCTGGATCAGACCAATTAACTATATTTTGCTAACATTATCACTCCATACCTCCATCATTTCAAAGGTGAAAACAACGCCTATCTTGTGAATTCATAATATCTCTATTCTCAAATCAAAGGTCACTGCCTGAAATGCCTTTTCCCTCCCCCCACCCCAGTACAGATGAATTACATTCTCAACCTGTTGTGTACAAGTTGTTCACATGAAATATATTTAATCCCATGTCAGAACTCATATTAGTCATCAAATACTTTTCATTCAAAAGGACCCAGCAGTTAATGGCAATTAGTGCTCTGGTGCAATGTCACACTTCTACCTTTGAGCTGCATTTCTCCCCTCCCCCTGAGATGTGCTCTGTGCATTCTATGGGAGAAAAGATGCTAAATAATAGGCTTTGCAAAGGGAAAGGGAAAAAAGAGAAATTATTTTTTTAAAAAGAACAAGAAGATAGAGATTATAGCAGGACTACATACAAACTGTGAGTGTAGAGCCCAGAGTTCTCCAATAGTTGCCACTAAATTGTAATTCTGAAATGACCTAAGCAGGAAATGGTCAAATATATGAGGAAAAATCATGAGTGTATTTAATAATTTGATTTAAATTAAAATTAAGTTACACTTAATTTAATTTTGATCCTGACCTTTCCCCCATCTTCCTCCTGATTCTCCCTAGTTTTTTTTGGAGTATTGCTTCCAACATGTCATTAAAAAGCTAAATGTTGTCCCTGACATAAACATGTTTCATGCCTCTGATATATAATTTAGAAGAAAAAAAGGATGACATTCCTTTATTCCATAAAAAGCAAGTAACCCCTGAGTACTTAACTTTCTACAGTAGTGGGATTATGAAGCAGATACGTCCACCCAATTAAAACCTTTAAAAAAACACAAAAATTATGTAGAACTGTTCTTTTTCTAAAGGAAAATAAGCTTCTTTGGGGAATTGAAATAGTAAAGGGAGAAAATCACAGCAAAAAGATGTAAAGGATTAATTTCATCTCTGAATCTTAAAATATATAGTAGCAGAAGTCACTCAGACAGAGCTAATTAGAGGTCCTGTATATATGTTTCCTAGCAACAGGAGGGAATAAATAAAGGTTATTTTGATCTTGGCTTCTGTTTAGAAAAATGTGTTCTATTTTGTGAGACTGTATGTTGCTCTTAGGTTTTAATTTTATTTTTAATCTAAATAATATTTGCGATTTTTCGACTGACTGGATTCTTTTGGCTTATTTACATGGATGTCTCAGCACAATTGAACCTAGCTAGTAAATGTATGGAGATCAATAAAGGGGTCGTAGGCTACTCTGGGAAGTTGAAAAAATGCCCTGGACGAACTTTCTGCAGTAGTGGGATTATGAAGTCTATACTGGGCAAACCAGGTCAAGCCCAACTTGAAAGAGACTTTGTTTGATAACAGGGGTGGGGGGTTGATAACAGCACTGAGATAAACTTGTTAATTTTTTCTGTCCTGTGTTTCAGTTCCAGGTCCTTTGTCATATGTAGATTTTTTTTCTGAGAAAATGTTATTGAATGAAATTCAGTATCATGCAGGCCATAAGAATTTAGTAATGTGGCAGGGCTTTCTCCTCCTCTTATGTCCTGTCATTCCTGGATACTATTTAGAGTACCTTTAGTGTTGGCAGCTGGAGAGGAAATGGGTAATATTACTCCATGGTCAGTTTCATCAGCAGAAACTGCTGCAGTTGCAAAAACTCCATCAGTGAATGTTATTCACTGTCTTTTAGTCAAGACCTCAAGATATTCTTGCTGCCTGCACAATGTTTAAACTGATGATATATTACAAGTGCAATTGGGCACATTCTCCAACATATTTGTGGATGGATAGAATGACTAGATGCCTTCTCCATGTGTTTTCCAGGAGAAGGAAAAATTCTCCAACAATTGCACAAAGGCAGGCTCCTTCTTGGCAGTGAGAACAGCACTGTTATGGATATTTCCCAATGGAAGATTTGCTGTCAAGACATACTGCAATGTTGTCCAAACTTGGCCACTTTAAGATGAGTGGACTTCAACTCCCAGAATTCCCCAGCCAGCGTGGGAGTTGAAGTCCACTCATCTTAAAGTGGCCAAGTTTGGACAACACTGACATACTGCATAACAGTTTAGCTGCAGACAGCTGGAGATATAATTTTTCAATGAATAAAAAAGCATTCCTACCCACTTCTTGACCACTTTATAACTACGTAATGCAAGAATTCCACACTACACAATAAGAATTTGTCCAAATGTCTGCTTTCTTGAAAGAAATTAATTTGTTGTTGTTTGTTTGTTAAACTGAATGAAAACTGGAAGGGAAAAGATGCAGAAGCTAGTCCTTCTGCCATGCTGTAACTGTGAAATAAGATTTTGTTGATAATGTGAAATTTTGGCTTAATTGTTCCATTGAACCTGTTCACAATTAAATATATGCATATAGCCCATAGTGCCATATCACAGTAGCTTTTGTAACTTCCAAGCAATGAACACTGAAGAAATTAGTTTCCTGAAATGGATAAGATCTCTAACAAACAATTCTCAGTACTCTTAACAAAATTCAGAGTGATAACTGACACTGATTGTGATTTGATTGACAGTGGATGAACAGGGCTCTGATTCTGGTGAATTGTTTATTTATATTTTAAGTTATACATAAATGGGAAAAACTTAAAGATTCAGGTATTCATTGAGAGAGAAAATACTTAAACCATTCTCATGTTTTGTCAATACAATATTTAGACAAATCTGTATTATTTGTGAATTAGATCTTTCCAAAAAGAAGAAGCATGTTGTTTTATAATATGAGTAAGAAAAGTCCTTCAGTGAACACGAGAGGGGAAAAAAATAGAATTGTGATAATAACTCATATGTGAGTCAATAGATATGTCAATTTAGCTACTGTATCTTCCTGTTATTTATATTCCTTGAATATTACAAAGAAGCTATACTGTAATTAAATATACAAGGAAAGCTGTGTTGTAGAAATGAATTTTAAGTCCACAACCCTGTGTATTCCACAGCAAGTGATGGAAAGCAGGTCTTTCGATGTGTATATGACTTCTGCAAAGTGATATTACAATTACTCATTACTTAACTTTAACTGTCCCATTTGGTATCTAAAATCTTATTTAACCTCTAATCTTTATAAAACAATTAATAACTTTAGAGCTTTACATCTCACCAGTGAGGAAGGTTGGTCATTTTCTTTTTTTCAGCCCACTTGTCCATGACAGTTAAGAGGGCCCTATCATGACAGATGAAATACATGAAGGCCAAATGATGAAATTCAAAGTAGAGTATTAATCCATGGTCAATTCATGTGTTTATATTAATGCTACTTCATGATGAGCAGTGTCAAAAATCCACAAAGGGTAAGTACAAATACTTCATCATCTCCCATAAATATTAATAATGCTGTACTCCATCAGTGGCTTGAGTAACAGGCGAGAAAAGGCACCTGCGGAGCATAAATTTAGATGTGGCAAACTGTAAAGGTGGTTTAAGATGTTATTTTTAGAGACCAGTTCATAGCATCTTTCACCAAGTAGCCCTTCTCCTCAGGGACCATTTTCCTCAAACATTTTTACAGATTCTGGTCAGTGACACACAAACCCCACCCTCTAGGCAGTCTGCCATTCAACAAGAATATTTCTGCAAAGAAAGAAATGAGGAAATGTAGGCATTCAAGTGAAAATTCAATCCTTCACAGTACAGAGCTTCTGCGTAGTCTTTTAAATGACCCTTTTTATCATGGTGCCATGTCTTTACCTTTCTGAATAGTGAGACCTGGTAAGAAAAATAGATGTATGTATACAAGTGGTTGAGTAATGTATTACTCATGTGCACTTTGTTCTTTTTGGCAAACTGACCTTATCAAAGGAAAGAAAGCTATACATTGTGACAAGAGCCTTACTGGGAAGACTGAATTAGAAGCCAGAGAGATTTTACTGTTACCTTGTTCCAAATTAAGATGAGTGAGGACCATCTATTGCTCTCTGGAAAGGTAATAATACTAAAGTGACATCTCTCCCTTCATTTTCCTTTCTTTAAAAAATTATAAAACCAGAACATGTTAATAACAATATAAAGGAAATATGTAAATATATGTTTTATGTTTTAATCATGATTTGGGGGGACAAAGATAAAACAGAGTTTATTATTAAATATACTCATCAAGTCATCGGATATACAGTGTTTAAGGTAATATGCAAATTTAGAAGATTATGAAGTTTGAGCAATTAACTTTTCTCATAAAGATAATTTCTGAAATAGGAGAATATTCAAACATATCCAGAGTAGTTCCAGGAAGACTGTTCTGCATTTTCTTTTTCTAAATATTTAACTTGGTCATAAATATCTTTCTTGCAAATATCAGTTGCATTTTAGTGCTACATTATGTTGATTCTACAGTTGTTCTGATGCACAAGAATCCCAAAGATACTTTGAATGTCTTAAAGAAAGCAGCAACAGAAAAAAAGGGATTGTACTTTCCTCTACTCCTGCCTCAGGATGGCATATCTCCCTGAAAATCTTAGGAGAAGCTGACAGCAACTTCCAAAACTTTTTACCAAATTGTAATTTTTGAAGTGACAGAAATACTACATAATAAAATACACAATTAGACAGCAATCATACTAGGTATCTTTAGTTTTAGTTAAATGTAAATAAAACCAAATAATTTTTTTTCCTGTTTTTTTTCCAGTCCACTCATTTGTGTAGTACAGCCCTGGTCAAGGGTGATCTTCAGCCTGTAAACAGTTGTGCCCCCTACTTTAGCAAAGTGCCTACAGAAAGCTAAACAATCTTGTTTTTTGTTTCTTGTTTTGTGCCTTCAAGTTTCAACCATTTATTTCCTTATCTGTCTAGGTTTGTACAAAATATACTGGATCATACAGGATGATGACTCCCCCCCCCCACCTTTATATTCCTGAAAATAAGAAAAAAATAAGAAAAAAAAAACTAAATTGGGGGGAGGGGATAGCAGGACTCACAGCCTTCAGACTTACCTCAAGGCTTAGTAATATTGTGAAGAAAACAAGTATATGTATCTTTTCTTTTTTAAGCAATTTTTGTGTTGAACTGCTGGAACCTGGAACCCCCTCCCCAGCTGGCTCTCCTCCTAAAGGCTGCTTGAATAAGATCAATGTCCCAGTAATCTGGGAGAATGGTTGTGGAATTCCTAAGATTGGAATGGGTGTGACTTTAAATTAAAGTTAAATTTTATGTTTAAAAGACTCCCTTTTAACTTGTTCAGTTTACTAGCAACCTCTGGGCCATCTGCTGACTGACTGCAGTTGCGAAGAATATTTGGGAAGCCCTTGGGACCCCCAGGAAGTATGAGCAAGAAGGATGACTATGAAATCCATTGAGTTCCCCCATTGGGGGGAGATGGGCGGTTGAAAAAATTAATAAATAATAATAAAATAAATAAATCCAGCACATTTAATCTGGAATAACATATGCTGCCAACCTATGAATTATTCAACTTCAAAGGAAAGAACTATGTGACCAGTAAAAATCACAAGAATTGTGCTCCAGTGTTGGAATAATAATAATAATAGCAGCAGCAGCAACAGCAGCAAACTTTTCCCTGGGGGAAAATGCAAATGTTTCCTAATTTGCTCCCATCCTACCCCCATAGAAGCCCATTGGAATGGTAAAGAGAACAAAACATAACCACTTTTTAGTTACAATTATAATGATTTCCTGGAGGGACGTATTTCAAATACACTAGTCTGATGGAAAGCAGCTGCTTCATGACAACTGAGAGAGGAAATGTGCTGATCTTTTAGCATGGTCCTGCTTCTTCTTTCTCTCTTTGTCTCCATCTCCCTTATTCAATGTGATTAATTGCTAACTTTTGTGGTGTGGTGTGCATATTTGTTTGATTTATACTCTTTTCTCTGTACCTTGAGGTTCTCCACTAATTTTATTACCACAAGAATAACCTTGTAAGGTAGATGGGTTGATAGATGATTACTGATCCAAAGCGACCCAGTATTTTTCCATAGCTGAAGGTAGACTCAAACCTGCATCTTCCTGATCCAGGAAGATCCAGCTTCCTTCCCTTAAATATTGTCATCTGGTGGGACGTAGGAAGTGCACCTTTTCCGTAGCAGTCCCTGCCCTGTGGAACACCATTCTCCCTGAGATCTGGCTGGACTGTACCCTCCTAGCCTTCAAGAAGGCCTTGAAGAGCTGGTTCTTCCTTCAAGTGTTGGGGTGGAGGAAGGCTGAAGCCCAGTAAAGGTGAATGCTAACTAGTGGGGGAGTGTTGCCTTTGGGATATTGAGAGTTTTTGTTGAGGTTTTATTGTTTTTTTATATTTTTTATTCTTGTTTGTGAGCTGCCCAGGGTTATGGTACATAAGATGAATAGCCATATGTCTTTTAAACAAACAAATAAATAAACCCTAGTCAAATATGTTAACAACAACAAAGTCACATTTATGACTTTAGAATGATACATATTTGATCCATTTTTCTTAATCCATTCTTTGTCCTTTCTGTTATACTTTTACATAGTGGAACATCTGCTTTTCTAGTGATAAATATAGTTGTTGATTGCCGTGTGCTAGAGCACTTTTGTCATAATGTAATAAAGCAGAAAGATGCTAGGCTTTTAATTGTATAATACTACCTTCTGACACAGAAATACATAGAATCAAGTCTTGATAGTTATTTTGTTATAGCTGTGTTGTCACTGTGATAAACCCTGGTTTCTTTTATGAAGATAAATAGTACTTAAATGAATGAATTCATAAGAATACATATTTATAATACTTTTCTTTTACATAATATGAATTTTCCAATTTACTTAAATAGTTTAGATTCCCAAAATGTAATCCTATATGTTGAATATTATTTGGAGGTTCTAGCTAAGAAATAATTTCATATAATATAGATATTACATAATAATGGTAAGCAGTTTTTCTCTAAATGGGAGAGTTATATAAGAAGAAATGATAGCTCTGCTGTGCCCAAATTGGCACTGAAAATGGCAGTGAAAATAGTTACATATTAAGTTAATTGTGTGGTTATTCAGCTATTCAGGTTTTCTGTTCATGCTTCCGGATGAGAATCCAGTGCAAATGGAAGTCACACTCAGGTGTTATCAAACCTGGAGCACACAGTATGCTTGTATGCTAGACAAGCTTTGTCTCCTTCCCATGTTTCTCCAATCAGTGTAAACATCTTCAGAAGAAATAACTTTATGCTTATAAATATATAAATGGATTTCCATGTGAGCTAATGAAGGTCCATTCAGTCTTCTAGCTAGCGCAGAAGTTAGCTTAGTGTGCATTCATATGAACAGAAGATTTTTTCTTGCAGAGAGTGACAGTGAATGAGAGACTTGTCTCCAGAGCGCAGGTCTTCTAGCTAGCGCAGAAGTTAGCTTAGTGTGCATTCATATGAACAGAAGATTTTTTCTTGCAGAGAGTGACAGTGAATGAGAGACTTGTCTCCAGAAACCCAAAACCATTTGGTGGGTATTTGTTGGGAGGAGGGATACACTCAAATGGTAAGGGCTCTAGGTTTAATGAAGCCGAAGAGAAATGATCATGATCATGATCATGATCATGATCATCATGATGATGGAGAAGGAAGGAAGGAAGGAAGGAAGGAAGGAAGGAAGGAAGGAAGGAAGGAAGGAAGGAAGGAAGGAAGGAAGGAAGGAAGGAAGGAAGGAAGGAAGGAAGGATCTGTGTAACTGTAATGCAAGTGTGTAAGCCTTGCAACACCAGGACTACTTTATAGCATTCCCCAAACCTTGAGAGTGGCTTCCATTACCAAAACTGATACAGAACTCTGATTTTTCATGTGATTTTTTTCATGTGATAGAAATGTGTGGGGTGTAACATTCACTAATTTCAAAATACATTAAACAATATTCCCACTGATAGATTTTGCTGTCCTCCTCAGCCTATATACAGAAGCTAACTGAACTGACAACTGATTGTATAGTTGTTTACACAATGCTGAAGGCAGTAGGCTACTGGGGAAGAGAAGCATTTGGCTGAAAAACTGAAGACCGCCACTGCTGTCTTCCCACTTTTCTGGTTCATTATAAAACCATCCCTCAAGGTAGCCTTGTTCCTTCTAGGAAAACTTTTGGTGGAGGGGTGTGTGTGTGAGGTCCAACATTCTGTTTCAAATTTCAGCCAAATAATACTATTACTTTTAAGCATGATAATTTTACTTTTCCAATAGTTTTGGTAGCAAGAGTATTACTAAAGGAAGTGCAGGTTGATCCTGAGAGGAATGAACATTGGTCCCATATTTCTATCCAGTTCTTTCTCTTAGCTTATTATGATATAAACAATACATATGGAATGTTGGGTGAGGATATGGGAAATGCTTAATTCCCTCTATACTTATCTTAGAGGTGGGAGGCAGACATCCTGTAAAATCTTCTGTGAAATTGCCTAGGATGCCTCTGCACATAAACCCTAAACCTGCAATGGACTGGATTATGACTATACTTTTTACTTATCATATATAACTCATGTCAAGCAAAGAGATGGGATGGGTGAAATCAATTAATGAATGTAATTTGATTATGGAGTCCTTGGCGCTCTCTGAGCTTGGTTGTTTGCTTCCTGACATTTCATTTGTTGTTGTTCAGTTGTTAAGTCATGTCCGACTCTTCGTGACCCCATGAACCATATCACACCAGGCTTTCCTGCCCTTCATTGACCCTGAGTTTGCTCAGTTTCATGCTCATTGCTTCAGTGATGCCATCTAACCATCTCATCCTCTGCCATCCCCTTTTCCTTTTGCCCCCCATCTTTCCTAGGATCAGGGTCTTTTCCAAAGAGTCCTCTCTTTGCATTAGGTGACCAAAGTATCTGAACTGGGGGAAATGCTAATGAGTGCCTTCTAAGTATTGTTTGCTTTATCGATCTTTAAGCCAAAAAACAGTTATTGGATTGACTGGTTTGACCTCCTAGCAGTCCAGGGGACTCTTAAGAGTCTTCTCCAGCACCACAATTCAAAGGCATCAATTCTTCGGCGCTCAGCCTTCCTTATGGTCCAGCTCTCACAGCCATACATTGCTACTAGAAAAACCATAGCTTTGATTATGTGAATCTTTGTCAGCAAGGTGATGTCTCTGCTTTTTAATAGGTTTGCCATAGCTTTCCTCCCAAGGAGCAAGCATCTTTTAATTTCATGGCTGCAGTCTCCATCTGTGGTGATCTTGGAGCCCAAATAAATAAAGTCTGTTACTGCTTCCATTTCTATCCCTTCTATTTGCCAGGAATTGATGGGTCTAGATGCCATGATCTTAGTTTTTTTAATGTTGAGTTTCAAGCCAGCTTTTGCACTCTCCTCTTTCATTCTCATCAAGAGGCTCTTTAGTTCTTCTTCACTTTCTGCCATTAGGGTGGTATCGTCTGCATATCTGAGGTTGTTGATATTTCTCCCTGCAATCTTAATTCCAGTTTGTGATTCTTCCAGCCAGGCATTTCTCATGATATACTCTGCATATAAGTTAAATAAGCAGGATGACAGTATACAGCCTTGTTGTACTCCTTTCCCTATTTTGAACCAATTGGTTGTTCCATGACCAGTTCTAACGGTTGCTTCTTGGCCCACATATAGATGTCTCAGGAGACAGGTAAGGTGGCCTGGTACCCCCATCTCTTTAAGAATTTGCCACAGTTTGTTGTGATCCACACAATCAAAGGCTTTTGCATAGTCAATGAAGCAGAAGTAAATGTTTTTCTGGAACTCTCCTGCTTTCTCCATGATCCAGCGAATGTTGGCAATTTGATCTCTAGTTCCTCTGCCTCTTTGAAACCTAGCTTGTACATCTAGTAGTTCTCGGTTCACATACTTCTGAAGCCTAGCTTGTAGGATTTTGAGCATAACCTTGCTAGCATGTGAAATGAGTGCAATTGTGCAGTAGTTTGAGCATTCTTTGGCATTGCCCTTCTTTGGAATTGGAACGTAAACTGACCTTTTCCAATCCTGTGGCCACTGTTGTGTTTTCCAAATTTGTTGACATATTGAGTGCAGCACTTTAACAGCATCATCTTTTAGTATTTTAAATAGCTCAGCTGGAATGCTGTCATCTCTGCTAGCTTTGTTGCTAGTAATGATAAGGCCCACTTGATTTCACTCTCTAGGATGTCCGGCTCAAGGTCAGCGACCACACCAGCATCGACATCAGGGACATTAAGATCTTTCTTGTATAGTTCTTCTGTGTATTCTTGCCACCTCTTCTTAATCTTTTCTGCTTCTCTTAGGTCCCTGCCTTTTTTGTCCTTTATCATGGCCATCTTTGCACTAGATGTTCCCTTGATGTCTCCAGTTCTTCAATTTAAGCCTAAATTTTGAAATAAGAAGCTCATGATCTGAGCCACAGCCATCTCCCAGCCTTGTTTTTACTAACTGTATACAGCTTCTCCATCTTTGGTTGCGAAGTACATAATCAGTCTGGTTTCAGTATTGACCATCTGGTGATGTCCATGTGTAGAGTCGTCTCTTGTGTTGTTGGAAAACAGTACATGCTATGACCAGCTTGTTCTCTTAACAAAACTCTATGAGTCTTTGCCCTGCTTCATTTTGTACTCCAAGGCCAAACTTGCCTGTTATTCCGATTATTTCTTGACTTCCTATTTAAATCTATTCATTCTGATCCCCTATGATGAAAAGTACATCTTTTTTTTGGTGTTAGTTCTAGAAGGTGTTGTAAGTCTTCATAGAACCGGTCAACTTCAGTTTCTTTGGCATCAGTGGTTGGGGGCATAGACTTGGATTACTGTGATGTTGAATGGTTTGCCTTGGATTCGCACTGAGATCATTCTGTATTTTTGAGGTTGTACCCCGTTACTGCCTTTCCCATTCTCTTATTGACTATGAGTGCTACTCCATTTCTTCTAAAGGTTTCTTGCCCACAGTAGTAATGGTCACCTGAATTAAATTCACCCATTCCCGTCCATTTTAATTCACTGATTCCCAAGATGTCAATGTTCAATCTTGTCATCTCATGTTTGACCACATCCAGCTTGCCCTGATCCATAGGTCTTACATTCCAGGTTCCTATGCAATATTGTTCTTTATAGTATCAGACCTTCTTTTCACTTCCAGATACATCCACAACTTTGGCATTGCGGCTTTGGCCCAGCTGCTTCACTCTTTCTGGAGCTACTTGGAATTGCCCTCCACTCTTCCCCAGCAGCATATTGACACCTTCCGACCTGAGGGCTCATCTTCTGGCATCATATCTTTTAGCCTTTTGATATTGTCCATGGGGTTTTCTTGGCAAGGATACTGGAGTGGGTCACCATTTCCTTTTCCAGTGGATCACATTTTGTCAGAACTCTCCGCCACAACCTGTCCATCTTGGGTGGCCCTGCATGGCATAGCTCATGGCTTCATTGAGTTACGCAAGCCCCTTCGCCACAAAATGGCAGCGATCCATGAAGGGGGACATTTCATTACCCAACTAGTTAACATCATCAGTGTGAGTAAGTGTGGGGTTTTCTCCCTGTTCATATTCAGTAGCTTGCCTTGCCAGTTTTGGTAGAGGTGTGGTTTTCTCCTGGGTAGTTCCTTGATTAGGGTATTGTTTTCTACTTAATTGTTTGTCTGGTGTTAATCCCTGCTTATCTGGGTGTTGGCTGCTGGAGAGGATGTGTTCTAAAAATATTTACTGGAAAGCAATGTATACATTCCTAGAAGAATAAAATGAATAATTGAAATCAAAAATAAAGAGTCCATGTGAGTTAATATATCGTGAAAGTGAAACAGATGTCTGTTTGTATGTCTTCTCTAGTAGCATGTCACATATTCACCCCTGCATTATTTGTATAATGTCTCCCTGAGCAGCCCTGCATGCTTAATTAGGGTTGTGTGCTATGATCAGACTAATTAATATGCTTTTGTCACCATGCTAGAACAGGATGTATAATGTAGTACTGATGTCTTTCTGTTAGGACACCCCTAATGCAGCAAGGTACATCAATAAATCAGAGCTATTATTCAGCGAATAAATTCCAGTGGAATTACTTCCAAGGTAATGGTTTAGAATTCTTAGACATACTGACAATATGCTTCAAACCAAACAAAGCTAAAAATTAGATTATAAATTAATTTAAATTCTAGTGCTTAACATCACCTGAAAGTGGATTATGTTCAGTGTGCTATGTTTGCTGCACTGCCACTTTTTGCTGGACCAAAACCTAATTGTTATAACTATTAGCACTAATCAATGGTACTCATGCATCATTTTAAAAACCCATTGCCTTGATATACTAATGTTAGTTTCATGAATCCGCGAGGATCCAGCAAGATGTGTTTAAATCGCTCTGCAGGGTGGGGTCAACATTGGTAAGATGGTGACAGAATATTGTGATGCAAGCCCTGCCCCTTTTGTACATACATGAACATCACATGGCGGTTCAAAAGGGGCAGGCTTGCACTGTGATGCTACATCCACCAACTTGCTTATTTGGACCCCCCTCCCTCTTCCCAAGATCTTGCTGTTAGCCATGCTATGTCAAAATCTGCATTTCTCAAAGGTTTTTCCCTTTATGAAAGATGCTTCTGTTTTTCTGACTTATTCAAAGAGTGCTTGAGAATTTGTTTTGAACTTGATTGTGTTTCTGAATGTACTTTACAGTTGAAGGTGGCTGTTCTTTTCTATTACATAGTTCCCATAATACTGAAGCCTCCCTGACTCCTCCCGTAAAAAATCTTAATAGGCAAGTCCACTTTGGATGTTTTCCTTTGGAATTGAATTCAGGTGTGAGATGCCCAGTGGCTACAAACCACAGAACAATTTTTGCAGAATGAAAAACAGGATAGCCACACTTACACTTGGCCCATCACTAAGGAAATGCAAGAACACCCATAAGAATTTATCTTCAAAAGACATTTGAGAAAAAATTATCCTTCAACAAATCTAATGAGTATTGAGAAAATAAATGTAGACTTGTTCTGCATATTAGTAGCAGTAAGTGGTGTAATTAAGTAGGGAAGAATTTCCTGGGTCAGGCGTCAAACATTTCAATTTCTTAGGACAAAATTTAGGTTTGATTTCAGCTTTGAAGATTAGTTGAGAAGACTCATCTATCCACTGAATGTAGCTTCACAAAAGTATTGGGTCACTTCATACTTCTAATGAGGCAGGTTCTAATGGATAAGTGGATCAAAGGTGATAAGTAATTAAATAAAGTTGAAATCCAATGGAAAAACCAATTGAATTTTAATAGAACCAGCTCCAGTAGCTTGTGAAGTTTATTATTTGTTCTCTCTGTTTGTCAGAAGAAAAAAATATGTTCTTGAAATAAAACACTTATTAGCACCTACCAGGCTTCTGTTTAAGCTTTAAGGAAGGTTGTAGAAACAGCACACACAGCAGAGGAAGAAAAGACAATACTGGGTCTATAGCCAATCTAATCAATATAACCCCTACTGTATTATTGAGGAACAGAAATAGTGTTAAAGCTCTGACTATTGAGCTTTTTATGCATGCACTCAAACATACACATACACGCACTGCAGAACAAATTATGATAGCTTTTCATGTGCTGCATGCAATAAATTTAAATGACCCCCAGAATGCTGACTAGGCTCCTTGCTGAGGATAGTTTGGAAAGTTTAAGGATTTTGCAAAATATCTTGCCTGCTTCCACTAGATGGCAAGAAAGCACTGCCCTGGGATTTCTCTGCATGAAAACTCTTCCAACAGCATTCAGCAATGTATGATTCACCAGGCTTTATGATAGCTCTTCCTTTCCTAGGTTTGACTTAAAGCACACTCATATGTTTATAGAGAAATAAATACAGAGAGAAACATACACCATATATCCATATTTCTTCCTAGCACCAACAATATTTTTACTATCATTATGGTTTAGATGATTAAAAAAATGCAACAGCAGATTTTTTAAAAAATAGCAGCCCAAATCTGTTTCAAAATAGTTGATTTCCAATCTGGTGGCTGAGTTACTTGAATTTATGCAAATTTCCCCTTTCATGGGAGAATAGAGACCCAATGCTTGACATATAAACTGTGTATTTGTCAAAGAAGACTCGGAACATATAGCATTTGTTAATCCAGCACTTTTTCCTAGCCTTTTCCATCATACCCATGGAGTGGCCTAGGTGGTGATAGTTAGGGATATATTTGAGAGTGGGACTCAGTTGCATACTTGGGTTGCTGTATTACCATCAATACCTAAGCGGGTTTGGGGGGGGGGGGCGTAATTTTATTTTAAAAGGTTGCCTTTACGTGTATTTCATTGTTCAGTCTAAGTTTCCAGTTAGAAACCAGGGGAGTAGTATCTATATTGTTGATTCCCAGTGTAGGCTGATAGAGACAAATTGATTCTTTCTGTAGGCTGGATGCTGATATTTAGATTACAGGAAGAATTAATTTAGCCCACAGTAAGTTTATGCTCAGAGCATACCTATCAGTTCTTTATCAGTATCTCTCTTTACTTCCACTGTAGAAAAATTACCATATTTCTACACATATTATCATTTTCTCCATCACAAAAATGTCCATTTAAAAGCTGTTTTGATCTTTTGGATAAGTGCCTTGATTTAAAATAATAGCAAAAAAAGTAAAATTAAGCTTCTATGCTCGGCAGTGCATGAATGACAAATCTGTTATAGTTTGGAGTATATTTTAAGAAACTCCTTTTAAACCTCTTAAAGCAAATTTACATATGCTCAGAAGAGATATTACATCCTGGGAAAGTGAGCAGCATAATTTATTTCCCTATGCTACTGATATCGTTCTGTTTATACAGACACTGCATAATAAATTCCTTTTTTACCAACTGTTATCATATGACTTTTTTTTTCATTCTAAGAGTTTTTTTTAATGCATTGCTATTTGAGGATTTCTGAATTCTTGCATGCAACTTCCACTCCTTTTCCATTTTATTTTGGTTAATTTTCTATGGATCAAATCAGAATGAGATACAGCATAACTAAAATATACAGTGGATATTTCTGGATTTTTTAATGAGTGCTGTATTCTTCTGACACTAAGAACAAATAAAATAAATCAGACAATGTAATATAGATGCTCATGCTGAAGGTCAGCTGTTCATCCTCACATGGATCTATTTGAGTGCTGGTTTCAGCCTGTTAAGATCCTTGGTCAAGCCTCCTCCTGTAAGCATGCTTTTTTTCCCACCATCATGGCTCCCTTGCTCTGTCTAACCACTAGGAGGGTGCCCTGACCATAAGATACAGTTTGGGCCCAATTCAGTGATCTTGGAAACAGACTTAAACCAAAGTTGAGGCTACTTGAATCAAGTCAGGCCCCAAGTCTAAAGCAAGATTTGGAAAATGAAAAGTTCAGAATTTCTGTCCTTTAAAATAGACAAATAGGTACATATTTTATTTTTTTAATCTTTGAACTGAATAAGATGAAAACTGCACAAAAACTTCTAAAGAGACAAAACCAGAGTTTTGGAATAAGAGATGTAAGATTTAGGAAGTGATATTCTTTTAAAGTCAGTTATGTTTTAAAGGAAGTTATATATTTGGTTTGGACTGAATAAGATTACAGTTGCAGGCATAGTTGCCAACTTGGTAAGAATCTCTCTCTCTCTCTCTTTTTCTCTCTCTCTGGTGCCTTTGAATCAGTGTTGATTCCTGGAGAAGGCCTGAACTAGTCCCTGCAGTTTTCTTAGCAAGGCTTTTCAGAAATGGTTTGCCATTGCCTGCTTCCTAGGGCTGAGAGAGAGTGACTGGCCCAAGGTCCCCAGCCAGCTTTGTGCCTAAGGTGGGACTATAACTCACTGTCTCCCAGTTTCTAGCCCAGTGCGTTCACCATTACATCAAACTGACTCTTGGTAAGGATCTTGTATGCCATTTTAATTCAAATAGATAGACAATGATTTTGGCAGACGTTGAACCTTTACCCTATCTGTATTGTTTGAGGGTGATATGTATCACAGTACAGTACCACAGTACAGACTGAAAAGTACTTAGTCAGAAACCTGTACCATCACAGAAGGATAAGAACAGAAGGTTTGGACTAGTTTGTTTTTTTTTAAGAATCCTGAATTTTTATAAAAAGTTACCATTCTTTTTGGACAGAATCGGGTTAAATCTGCAGGTAAAGGATAATAAATTTCTGCCAAAGCATTGTGACTGGAGACTTCTAGAAAACTGACCAGAAAGCTTCCTACTTTGCCCTATCTTTCTTTTCACCCACCATTTTATGAATTCTTTTCTTCATTTTTGCAGATACAAATGCTCTTCAGGCATTAATAAAGGAAAGGATGTTCTATGTGTAAGCAGGGAAAATGCCCTAGTTCCATACATCACTCAGCATGTGCAGAGGATGGCAATCTGTAATGAAGAGGCTCCTTTCCAAACCCCTATTTAACTCCACTGTTCTCCTGAAAGTCTTCTACATTGGCAGATGGTCTAGTGCAACTGCTTCAGACATGTAGAAAAATCAGCTATGTTATTACATTTTTAATCATATTCCAATGTATAGGAAACGACCCTACTGTATGTGTAATGATCTGTAAAGAAGCATTAATGTACTTTAAACAATATGGTATATATCCTTTCCAACTCTTTATTTATACATTGTGGAGGGAAAACAATAAATAATAATACATATAAAAAATAAAGGGAATCTAATTTTACAGATCTAAGGACCAAGGCAAATCCTTCACAAATGCATTACAGACAAGTCCCATCAGAGTCAATGAGATTTTTTCTAGGTCAACATGTTTAGATACAGTATGATACATGGCACCCAGATAGTTTTGTGAATGTCAGAACATATTTGTTTGTTTTTTAAGTCTTGGCAAATCATAACATTTTGTCAACAGAAAATGTATTTTAAGTAAACAAAGGAAAACCTAGATAGAGACCTAGATGTTTTTGTAATTGTCCTTATCTGTTATGTCAACTTTAATCTGAATTGTTAAAAAAAAGTTTAGTTTTGTTTTGGGTTTTTTTGGCATGGTGAGTGACTAAAGTTTAAAAAATTGATTTGAAGGTGTTAGCAGATATTACATTTGTTTCCATCCAACTCTCCACATTTGTGTGAGAGGTTCACTTACGTCAAGGGGCACCATTGTTGGGCTGTGTTTAGGCATCAGTTGGCCTATCTATCTATCTATCTATCTATCATCTAAAAGATTTGTATGGCTACCCATCCTAAACACAACTCTGGGCTGCTCACTATCAATTAGATCCCTATAGCATAGTTTGTGGCACTCCTAAATAAAGTGAGATTGTTTTAAAATAAATACTGATTTGAAAACTCTGTCAGCAGTATAGTAGGAGGATGTCAAAACATACATACACACACTCACACACGTGTACACAAACGCATAACTCATACATTCATATGTTTCTATTAAATTGGCCTTGGATTTTTTTCTGTAAAAAACTAGATGTGATACCTATGCAACCCAGAACATAGTTCGATTGCTAACAAAAAACAAACTAAAAATGTCATATAGCTAATCTAAAGGCTGTCTTATAATCACCTCTGTATCAGCATATATATTTTAAAAAGTACATTAGAACTTGTTTCACTGTAGCTTATATTGGAAGGCAGCAAATGTTAGCTAATATTTATCCATAAGGCAATGAGAGTCACACATCTACCACTACTGACCTGGCCTTTGATTAGAAGCCATCTGCTCAGTGACATAATCAGTTCAAGAATTTATCGTATCAGCAGTTATTTCAAGTGATTCTTTTTAATGATTGGTCTAGACCTATAATTCTGCTTTAAAATTTGGGTGACAGTATGAAGAGGAATGGAGCATGATTCTAGAAATACGAAAATGCATATTAAAAAGACTACCCCCTGAATCCATATTAACTATATGCATTTGAAGTCTCTGTACTTTTTAAACAAGGGATTTCGTATAATATGCACAATGGCACTCATGCAAAAATGAAGTACGGGAAAATCTATTTAAACAAGAGCAGAACACATGTAAACAGGAATAGAATTTTGATCTCATTATCACAGCCATCATCTTGCCTTTCTTGACCCCTCTCCCTGTACATCCCTTATTAAATACTTCCTCTGCTGCTTCCAAACTGTGGAATGTATTGTCTATACAACTGTGATTGGCACAGATCCATGGTGCTTAAAAAAAGTATTAGACTTTAAAAGTTAATTTCAACATTTTATAGTTGTTTTAATATTTTTAGAATGGTTTTAGTGTTGACTGGACAGTTGTGATATTGTTTAAAATATTGGACTTCAAAGTTTTCTAACAATAAGTTAGTTTATTTATTAATTAATAATAAACTAGCAAAGCTTAACATATATGTATTATTTTGCAATAGAATAGTGGGCCAGGTGATCCTACTTTGTTCTCTAATAAGACTTATCACGTATCACTTATACTGTTATGAGCCAAAGCAGTATCAGATCCTATGTAATATTCTTAGCGGAGTTCAACATAGGCAGAAAGCCCATGTTATGCTTGCATAATTACCATTTCTGGGAAGGAAGCAAGTACAAATCTAGAATGCCCACTATGATACAAATAAGCAAAATTCTAAATTCAAGATTCTTAATTCAGATGAATACATTCAGTATAATGTACAAAAAATTAAATGAACATGGTGTTGGTATGGAGAAATAACAAGAGTTAGTTTCTTCGGTGCTACCTTCTTCCATAGTGCTGATGAAAGGGAAAATGCCAAAGGAACACAGTTTATTCCCTGTGAAGAATAATAGCAGTCCTAGGAAGTATGTCACTTTCTAGAAGGCCATTTGTATGACCAAAAATGCTGCACAACATGAAGGAGAGTCTATTATCCTTTCTTCCATTCACTTCTCTACACTGAATTAACAGTAACATTTGACTAACAACAGCAGTTGGTCCCCCATGCCTCAGCCTGAAACAATCTGTCAATCATTTTTTTGTTGAAGGGTACAGAATCTGACATGGACTCAAAGGCAGTGTTGGGATGAATGAAACTGAAACCATAGCATGTCTTACTCCATCGTGATCATGGTTTCTTGTGGAAGGCTATCCTTACAAAGATCTATCAACTCCCCAGAGCTCACACTCCTACACACATTATATATAGTGGAATTTGGGTGTCTTTGATGTTGTTTATACAGAATTTTACACAGCATAAAATATTCTCATTATTTCTGTTTAAAAAAATCTTCCTCCAGCCTTATGTTTTCTTTTGGAAACATAAAAAAAAGAATGTCAAAATAAAAACTAGGATCCTAATACACTATTTTTTATGTAAGTTAATGTGTGCATAAATCATATAGTATATATATTTGGTAGAGATATATTTGTTAGAGAATAAATGGTAAGCAGTATCATCTTTGACAGCTCTTGTCAATGTTGGAAGATGATAGAGACCTAGGTTTATCCTCCTATCTGCCCATACAGTCTAATTGGCAATGCTTGTACAAATTGTACTAACTATCTGCAATAAGTATGCATGTCCTTGAATATGCAGTTGTGTATGTACATACAATTTGCATGTAATCCTATCCCTAGGCATTTAATATTTTTTTCCTGTTCAGTTTAGGCCACTACCTAGTAATTTTCGAAAACATTATTAAAAGAAAGCATTGGCCACAAAGAATAAAAAACAGGTTGTCTGACAAAGTTAGAGTGAAGTGACTGTAATAATAATGTCACATCATAGTTTGTGGCTTAGCACTGGGGGAGTAGCTAACATTTCACAGTAAGATTTTGTTTTACTACAGAGCAAGTCTCCATACAGGATCATTACTTCAGTGCAGTCCCACTGAGTTTAGTTGCAGTTATTCCCAGGTAAAGGGTGACTGGATTGCAACCTAAGTTAGTCAACATGACATTCTAAAGATTCACTGAAATCTACAGGATAAGACCTTGAGTGGTATAGTGGATAAAGTTTTGGACTGGGACAGGGTGACTGAGGTTCTGGTCTACCCTAGTCATGGAAACCTAAGGTGGTCACTGACTCTAAGTCCTGCCATTTTCATAGGGGTGAAAAAACAATGACAGATCCCTGTGGAAATCACACTGAGCTTCTGATTATGTGAGAAGTTTAACAGCCAAATGATTTAGCACACTCATTCCTAGAATTTAAATTTAACTGGGCTGTAGACAGAGCTTTATGCCAAAGAACATTTACCATAATATTACAGTTCAAAATAATATTAAAAGAACCATGAATATACAGTACAGGGTACTGTGGCTCCACAAAAGGGGATTTTCCACTTTGCTTCCTCAATACAGTGCTGCTTTACCTCCATTCATTGCCACCGCAGTGCCTGACCAAAATAATATTGAAGTGATGCCTAAGCACTGTGTTTACTTGCTGAAGTGGGAGTGCACTCTTCAACTTTCTAAATTTAATTCTCCAGAAGCTGTTGCATCTGAAATCTATTATGAAGAATGGTTATGAGTTCATAAGCTCTGTGGCTCAAATGAATGGAGGGCTCCCATGCCCAGAGAAAGAGACCAAGAAAGCATGAACTGGCTTTTAAGGTGGAACAGTAAGAGGTGTTCCTCTCCATTTAACAGGAGTACAATTATCTGAACAACAGCACTTCATTTAAATAGTTGAGGATTCAGTACTTTCTCACTAAAACCAGAGAGAAGCAATCTGTAAGTCAGAGTTAATATAGATGGAAGAAATAATTTTCAGTTTAAATATGGATATTGATGAGACTGTTATAGATAATGAAGTCTTTGGTGGTGAACTGTATATTAATTCTTTGAGACAGAAAAATGGATAAGAATGTTTTCAAAAGAAGATTGGATTAAAATGCATTCTATGCAGAATCTCTGTTTCTACATGCAAGCAATTCAGTATGATAGTATTAATGAAATTAAAACTAAATTAGATGTCATTCAACTCTAATGTTAATGATAAAAACAGTCTCTATTTATTGAGATACAATATTTGTATCTTAATAAACAGGAAGTTGACAAAGTATTGTGTTAGCACTTGTTTTTTTTCTTTGCTCTTGTTTACTAAATGTGCATTTTAAAAAAATATATGGTATCAAAATCACTCACCTTTTTTGTCACCTTTTTGGAAAACTGCATTTTAGCAGCTCCGTCTCCTGGATTTATATGATATCAGCCAGTAATTATGGTTCACATATACTGTAGTTTAGTGAAATCATAAAGGGCCTTTCTCCTCCCTTTCCTTGGCAAAACAGTATCCCATTACATCATTGCTTCACATGCATTCATTCTTTTCAATATTGTTGGCTGCTTCAGGTTAACTACCAAAATTATTTGCCTGAGAAGCAAGATTTAATTGTCTTACAACTACCTCTGTGAAATACAATGGGGATAACAAGTACCCATTGATTATGCTATTGGATAGAATAAGGACCCTTATTCTTGCATTTCTCATTCATTTTGTCATTGCATTTCCTTTGAAAGAGACCAAATGGGCCCCAGCAGGTGAAAGCAAAGAAAAGTGAAAGGGGTCCTTTGATGAATGACAATAATGGGGCCCTCCCCCTCCTCTCACCCCTCCCATTTTTGTAGATTATAAAACCTTATTAAATCATGCCCTGTTAGATATTGATTGAGAGGGAGCTAAGCTAAAACCACCAATTGTGGCATGGATCAGAAAACCATGCTTTCCTCAATGGGAACTAAGTCCTTCTAAGCTACTTCCCCGAGCTTTGTGTTCTGGATACTTTTCCCCCCCCCCCAAACCTATGAACAACCTCAAACCAAGATATAGAAACTGTACTCCAGCATAAACCGCTGCCTCAGTCCCAGTGTCTTTCAGCCATCACAGTAAGAAACTGTAATTGCTATGCTGTTGCAAGAGCAGTCAAACTCTTCTCTGAGGAATATTGTGATATTATAACACCTCTTGCTAATTTCAAGATCACCACAAAGGACTTGTAAAAATAGGGTACCTCCTTCATTCTTTAAAAGTTTGAGAGTTAAAGAATAATTCTAAGATAATACTTAACATTAGGCCACTTGGGTTTCAAAGCTTTTTCTATCAGAATTTTAAACCTTATCTCAAATATCTATTCTCTAACAACCCTTCTATTTTAAATGTGTCCTTTTAAAGAGCGCTTTATAATGCAACGATATGGTGTTAATTTACTTCCAGATATGGATGCTTCCCCTTTTTTATAGCTATGTATTTTGAAGTGTAGCTGAAAGTAAAATAACAAGGTACACACACACACACACACACACACACACACACATACATACAGACATACACATATGTATTTGGCAGTGTTCTTGGTTGGCTACAAGATATCTGGACTATACTCAGATTATATATTTGTTCCATGAAAATATAGTTTTGCTCTGGTAGGCAATTAGAGCTGGTCTCCTCCAGTGTTAAGAGCACAGTTAACAGTGTAGAAAAAGACGTAGATAGTTATATTTCTAAACAAACAGTATTATACTATCTGATGCCTACATGGTACAAACTGGATTTAAGTAATATTTTTCAAATTACCTGTTAGAGTGGGATGAAATCATTGTCAGATCATCACTGCATCTTATTAAAGCTGTTATTCATATACAAATATAAGGGATGTATTATTAATAGTCTGATTGAAACACACACACACACGAAGCAAATGAAGCAAATGTGATCTGGCATTCAAAGAGAAACTTGTGTCACCCTTTTTAGTCACTGAAATGTTTTGATGTCTGATGGTTTAAAAACTTACAGATATGCACTCATCAATGAGATGGTTTACAATATCAATGCAAAAAAAAATGTATTAGGGTTTTTGTTGTTGCTAATATTCTGCATGTTTAAAATATTACTATCAAAAACCATCTGACAGATGAAAATCTTTCTGAGCAGGCAAAATACTGCTGTGATAAAAGAAATGTGATGAGACATGAAAGAGATGCATACAGAGCGAATGCTTTTGAGAGGGAGGCATACAAAAGAAAAGAATTAATTATCTTTTCATCATATGTTTATGCCCATATTGATTCTTTTGATTGATCTATATGCTTTTTACTCTAATAGTTGCTTTGCCTCTGTTTATTTGTCTCCCTCGTAGGATGTCTATCAACATTCACCTTTGATGTTGTACAATGGCTGTTGCAAGCCTTCCATTCAGCAGCACCATGGCGCATCCCTATCTCCATGAAACAAATGCAGGGCATAAATATTTTGATTTAATTGTGAAGTTAGAAACCATCTGTAATTTTATTTTTAAAGATATACCTTGCACTGAGCAGTAGCATTTAGCTGGGAGGAGTTGTAAGCCTACGTGACTTAAATTGCTGTGTGCTGTATGACAGTTTCCCCACCAAATTTTATAAATATAATGCACCAACTATACAACTGTATTTTTTTTCAAATGCCAGTCAGGATGAACTGGCTGAATTATCATGGCATTACACTGTTAATTATTTTATTTAACTTGAGTTTTCAAAGAAAAATGCTGCTTGGTTTTTATTAATACATTGGAGGTGGAGGTGGAAGTGGAGGTGGGTGTTCTTATATTTAAGCTTATACACAAATGTCCTATTTTATCTGTAAATCATGTTTTTGGAAAATATACCTGAGCATTATATAATGAAGCCAACTAAAATGTTAACAGATTGAAAGAAAAAAAGATGCTTATTATCTTTTTATACTTCCTTGTCTTGAAATAGATTCTTACATACCTTTCCTCCAAATTACATTATGTATGCTGAGAAATACAGTTGTCAACTAATTGAAGATAAGCTATAATGAACTATTGTGCTTGCCCTTACTGCTTACCAATTATCTACAGTGATTATAATTACGACCAATATTTTTCTTTTCTTGGAAGCTTTTGGGCAATAATTTGCTTATGGTTATTTTATTGTTGTACTATATTGTTCTGCAAATATGGTAAAAGATAAGTTGACCTAGATACAAGCTGCATTCTGAAGTGGGATGGATACAAAACCATCCACTTTTAGAATTTTTAATAGGTTCCAATAAATTTAAAAGAAACCTTCACTGTGTCGTATGATATAGTTGTTCTTGATTTCTTCAGCTATTTACCTCCACTCCAATTTCAAATTGTAAATGAATTTATGTCAGCTACAATATCTGTCAGTACAAAACCATGAATAATCAGATTGTCTTATATTACAGGCAGCCTTTCACAGTGAGACAGAAGCAACCAACTACATTAAACACAAGTATTTAATACAGGTCTGACCCGGGGACCAGCTCACACTGATACAGAATGAAAATATACCAGTGCCAGTAAGATCAGTTAAGCCAATACAAAGAAAAATGGATTGAACAAAACGAGATGCCAGATAAATTTTGTTGCATTTTCCTTGCATCATTTCCAGCAACCATTTCAAGTAGGTGATGATGAGATTGCTAAGGTCCTGTAAGGATGCTATTCCACCACTAGGGATGTCCATAGTCTATGGTAGAAAGTCAAGAAGGCAGCCACAGTGGCGCTCTGCCTGCACATGCAACACACATAAAAGACAGGCAGAGTTTCGGTCAGATTGTCATGGATGCCAACTTGACTTTTTCACCTCAGTTTCAATATTTTGTTAATTGTTTAAACTGCACTTTTTTGTGAAGCAAAAGTATTTTTTCTAAGTATTTTCTAAACTTTCTTTCTTTCTTTCTTTCTTTCTTTCTTTCTTTCTTTCTTTCTTTCTTTCTTTTCTCCATTGTCTTCTGCTTTCATGTATGGTACTATGCACCAGGAAATTTTTATTTTGCCTGTGATCCTAAAATTTCAGCTGAGATGAGATGAGCATCAGTGCGGGTAAAGTACTGTAATCAGAATATTAAAAAAGAAAAAAAATAGAGGGAGTGTTGCCACATTGCAGTGGGCTTCCAAAAGTGGGAGCTTATGATGTTCCTATATACCATTTTGCATGACTCAAATATGCCTCTGTATATTTCCATAACAATTTGATGATGCATTTATTTGTATTAGGATCAAGTGCAGGACAGAATAAGATGGTTATGGATGCTTTAGTTATAATCTCGGTAGGGGGAGGCTTCACTCTAATTTAGACAGTGAATGAGGAACATTAATTAAAGTAAGCTGGTGGTCAGTTGGAAGATGGTAGGAGCTGATGGCAGAAAGGAGCAGTCCTGCTACTCCCTTGGGCCCCACTAGACAACTGCCTAGGTTTGCCTTATGAGGGCACCAACTCTGTTAATGCCTCTAGGAAAAGAGTGGAAAGTGGAAAAGGAGCTTACGCTCCTTTTTTACAAAACAGATATTTAAAATAATTTATCTACTTGATTTTCAGGATTCCATAAAATTTCTAGTGGTTTACAATATACTCTTCAGTTACATTAAAACATCCATAGTATGATGCTATAAGAGAAACACAATGTCCTTAGTAGTATTTCAACAAGAATAAAAATAGAAGGAATCCCAACCATCTCTATATAAGCAAAAACACAGACAAACCAATAAATGATGGCAACAGTTTCTCCCTGGAATAACTCTCTTTTTACCAACATGTAAAGGTAACAAAGTGGCAGCTGGATTGCATTTCAAGGTAGGGGGGAGGCTTTGAAAGCATAGATGTAGATATAGAAAAGGAACCTGATGAGCTGCCACCACCACCACCCTTTCACAAAAATGGGAAACCACTAGGTGGTTCTTCCAGAATGTATATATTAAGTGGGTTGAAACTAGTTAGAGAAGATAGTCCTTGAGCACCTTGAAGCCAAGTCATATAGACTTTAAAGGTCAAAAACAGCATTTGAAATTGTACTTGGAAACCAATAGGAAGCCAGTGCAGGCCTTGTCATGTGCTCATCATTGCATATACTTACATTCTAGACTAATTGAAGCTTCCAAGTAGTCTTCAATGGCAGCACCATGCACAGCACTTCGTAGTAGTCAAACAGCAGTGAGGGCTTGAGTTACTTTTGCAAGATCCACACATTCCAGATAGGGCTGGAAGTGGTGCACCAGCTGAAGCTGGGAAAAGGTCCCCCTCCTCCCCTTCTTGCTGTAGCTGTGAGTCCAGGAGAAGTTCCAAGTTGTACTATCTTCTTCTGGGATAGTACCACCCTATCAAGAAACTGCACTGGAGTTGCCAGAAAACCATGATGAATAAATAGCAACTCCACCTTTCTTTGCCTTATTCCATTTAGACCCTCACAGTGTCCATTTCAGGCCTGTAGAACATATGGCCTATAGGCTGCATATGGTCCACCAAGCAGCCTTGTGAGGCCTGCCAACATTTTTTAAAACTCAATAAATTTGCCACTGACAAACATTGCCATCAGTAGGAACAATCAGCCACCAGCCCAAAAGACATGTTGTGGAGCGCCTCCAATGCCTCTAGGCCTCACTGATGCCACCAGCTTTAGCACTGCTGCTACTCTGCTGGCTGCTGAACAGCTTATCAGTACACTAGATATTCCTTTGTGGCCTGTGATTATTTTTAATTTATCAGTGTGGCCCTTTCTCTTCTACAAGTTGAGTGGGCTTGCTCCAGATACTGGGTCAAGACACTGACAATTTCTCCTGTGTGGCTTAGGAAAGTGAAGTTCAACTGGATATTGATGATATTTCATCACAAACAAGATGACCTTCCCCAGTGGCATCTTTTAAACAGTAAATAGCAGGGAAAGGGCCAAGATCTAAGGCTTTATACAGGGCAGCAATTACTTGGCTGATTTCACCTTTCCCAACATCACTGATTAAATCCACCTACGAAGGAAGGAGCAGAACCTCTGAAGAACAGTGTCTATGACCTCTGCAGAGAGTCCATAAAAATGACATAGTCAATGGCATCAAGGGCTGTCAAGAAATCTAACAAAACCAAGAGGGGAACACTTCCCTCCCCCTTCATATCACAGCAAAGGTCATCCCCAAGAGTTGACTGAAATGGTTCTAGATAATCTGCTTGCTCTAGGATGCTTAACACATCAAAAAGGGAAGCTTTCAGACAAGAATAGTTATCAAATAGAGATAGAAAGCTCCTGTTTTTATATCCTTTTAACTGAAGCCCCCAAATAAGCATCTTTTTGAAACATCTTTTTCAGAATCCAGTGAGATTCTTGCAAGGATAGAAGGCAAATACGGAAAAACTGAAAAATCTGTGAACAAGATGGTGTAGGAATATTATACAAGCCACCAGTATCTATGCTTGTATCATGTAATTTTCAGTTGTACCTGACTCAAAAATCGCATTCAGGAATCCTAATCCTGATACATATAAAACCTTTTCTGACTATTTCTCCTTAGTGACTTCATAGCATCACCCTAGCATTGCTGAAATGATGTGAAGCGTGTCCTCATTACTGCTCTTTAGGCACAACATATTTGGATGACTCTAGAAGACACTAGAAATCACTAGTGGGGAAATTATTTCTGTCTTATTCTTGTCACTGAATTCTACTACTATGGTAGTAGCTACTTCTTTGTGTCCCATCTCAAGCTCTGTGGAATATGCTGGTACATACTTCCAATTGCTAAAATATATAACAAGATGTTTCCTCTTGTTTTAAACTGAGTTCATGCAGACTTTTCATTCTCCTTTGACCTCCTTAGTAGGTAAATAGGAATAGTTCTACCTATGTTGTAGCTTAAAGCCAAGATAGAATCTGGTGTGCCTGTTCAATAACATCTGTATTACTCATTTATAATTTTATTATTCCAATGTATACCCCATCTTTCCTCCCTAGACTGCTCACAATGGCTAACTGGAAAAAAATAATAAAAAAAAATTAATTAGCTCAAAGCCAGGTAAAAGCAAAATTAAAATAGTCATTCATCCAGTTCATACAACCTGACGTAAGAGGAATGTTTTGAAAGTGGAGAGAGTAAGAACAAAGTGCAAAACTGTTGTGAAAAGGTATAGAGGATTGGATCCTTGGTTAAAAATGCAGACTTAAATTCACACCTCAGCCCAATATTATGGCAGCTTTAGATAGATAGATAGATAGATAGATAGATAGATAGATAGATAGATAGATAGATAACCTCATGTCAGTGATGACTCCTTGCAACTGCCTGGACAAGTCCCTTCGTTTTTCCTGGCAAGAACTTTTGGAAGTGGTTTGCCATTGCCTCCTTCCTAGGGCTGAGAGAGAGTGACTGGCCCAAGGTCTCCCAGCTGGCTTTGTGCCTAGGGTGGAACTAGAACTCACAGTTTCCTGGTTTCTAGCCTGATGCCTTAACCACTACCCCAGATTGGCTCTAGGGCAGCTTCAGCATAAGACTGCTTGACTAAAGCAGAATGCTAACTGTGCAACAAGATAGTAACCACAACATTTATTTGCAGATGTCACTGGAGGGTGCCAATGGGGACAGGGAGTTGGGATAGGGGGGACTGGGCAGAAGAGAACATGGTTCTGATTTTGCAACTTCTCTGTTAAACTTCTGGGCTACACCATTACATTAACACAACTTGTGCATTTAATTTTCTCTGTTAAAAACTAAAATAAAGTTGATGATACTTTTATAACACACATTTAATGTGAATGCTAAATTATACACTGTTACATTGAGTTAACATGTTTCACAATGATATATTTTTATTCACTTGTTAAAAGTTCCTCTTCCATGAATGCTTGCAGCAATGAGGCATTTAGCCACTACTCCCGCATACCAGAGAGATGGTTATTCTAGTCAAGAAACCCAATTTCCATACATTACAATTATTTGGGATTGTTTCTAATATATGATAAAATAAGGGAGATGTAGGCTTTCTTCTTCAATTTGTTGGAAGGAGTTATTTTATATTATTAAGTTACAGGACTTTCACAGTGAACCAAATTCCTGAGATCAGTGAATTTATTGCTAGGTAATTATTTATACAGACAAAGAAGGGAGTAATATCACTAGCTTATTTAGCTCCAAAGTTCTATTTGAAATAACTTGAATAGCAAAACAATAAACCGTGAAGACATCTCATGTTTTGATCCTAATACAGGACCTTCTTTAAGTGGCTAGACACACCACTTTGAATATGGATAAGTGACACCATTATAAAATCAATAAAAGAAAAGTGCTTCTGTGACCTGTTCCAACCTCTGGAGATGCTATAATGTTTTCAGTTTGATGCTGGAAGATTCTTCCCAACTGTGCTTACAAAGTGGAGTAAAATACTACAGTATGCTCCCAAAAAGAGCTTATTCATTTCAGTTTTAACTAATGTAGCAAACAGCAAGGAAGTAGTATAGTCAGATCAGAATGACTTTACTGGCATCTCCACCTTTCTTACAGCAATACATTCTATGATGCGGGTCCTGAAAAATAAGAAAATGGCACCTTTTCTTTATACACAATTGGTTAAGTTCAGTTATGCAAGTTAAACCTGGGATCTCAGCAGGGATTACCTTTGGATGCTATCTCTGTTAGGGTGGCTATGTACATATTTATGCATGGCCAATAAAGAAGGGAAGGGAAGGGAAGGGAAGGGAAGGGAAGGGAAGGGAAGGGAAGGGAAGGGAAGGGAAGGGAAGGGAAGGGAAGGGAAGGGAAGGGAAGGGAAGATCAGCAATGGAAGAGGACAACTAATAATAGAGAGTTGCATAGAATTTGCATAGGTGAATCAATCAATCAATCAAAATCGTGCCCATATGTTTGGAAGCTAACTTAGATTGTAGTACTCTCTGCATCTGTCAAGACACTAAATATTTTGAATTACATATCTTTTTTTTATTAACATCTATTGTTGCTAACAGATTTATAATCCAGTAAATGATCTTGTAATTCAACATGAATTTCTTTTGGTGTTTCATTTAAGTTCTTTTTATGCCTGGGCAGCAATAGGCATGCTGAATGCTCAGTCAAAGATCTAAGATGATGAAAGATAAAATCTATATTTTCTGGTTAATAGAACTTTTTCCCTGATGTCTCATGGAATTCTACCTGATTATGGCACTTCACCATCTTATCTGATTTCCCTTAAGAAAATACAAGCTCATAAAACATTTATACTTGTAAGTATATGTATAAGTGTACTGTATTCTAATACTCCAGAGGAAAATTCCATTTCAGTACAGATTATGACCATGTAAAGAGGAAGTCCTTGAAATTCTGGCATGACATGTATTTTTATAGAATGATTTTTATTTTGTTTCCTGGTATCATTTACTTTCTTTTGACTAGTCTACCAGGGTGTCTAAACTAAAGATTGGCCATACATTATCTGTCACAGAAATCAAATATACTACCAAACAAGTAGCTAGTTTTTCTTTTCTTTTTTATTGCTATATGTATAAATACTTAAATACATCAGCTGCACTGGATACATGGCATTTTTCTGTTCTTTCTATTAAAAGCCATCTTTAATGCAGATTTCATCCTGAATGGGTCATATGAAATCACTGAAGGCCACCAATTATTAGTAGTATTATTTAAATTTGTTATACCTACCACTACAGTAGACTCTGGGCAACTTACAAAATATTTATGGAAACCAAAATATCAGCTGGAGTCCCACGGATCCTGGGAAGTCAGTTCACTAGTCAAGGTCAACGTGCTTCCTGAAAGCAGCTTCATATTGGTTAGGTGTTTGTCTCTTGGTTTCTGTGCCTTTGTATCCTATCCCTACAAATCATGAATGAAATGGCTTAAAGCAAATAAAACATAACATACAGAGTGAAATAAATGCCACAATGACATGAAAAATAACAATCGTAGCAGCCAGCAAGGTGGAAATCTAGATAAAATTCCTATAGAAATATGGAGAAATAAAGATGGCAACAGTAAGTACAACTTGTCAGTGCAATCCTAAATATGACATCACCCAATGAAGTCTATAAAATTAGCTTCCAAGAACAAGTATGTGGCCAATATATTGGATATAAGATCTGGATTTATTTGTGCAGAATAATGAATGATCTGGGCCCAAAGGTACAAAATCTGGAAGGCAGTTCCATTAATAGGGTCCCACTGACCACAGAGAAGGCTTTTTCATCATCTACTGTATCTTAATGGAATGGGAAATGCTGAGAAGAGCTTCACCAACTGACCCTAAGGCAGTGTTGTCCAAACTTGGCCACTTTAAGATGAGTGGACTTCAGCACGCTGGCTGGGGAATTCTGGGAGTTGAAGTCCACTCATCTTAAAGTGGCCAAGTTTGGACAACACTGCCCTAAGGAATAAGCAGGTTCATACTGGAAATTACAATAATGCAACTATTATAAGAAGCTCTGTCCCAAAGTGCTGGGAATTTTTCCCCTCATAAACAAACATCAGTGATGGTAGCTTTTATGCTGTTGTTGCTTGTTTGCCTTTTCTTTTTCTTTGCAGGAGATATTCCAGAGCGACAACAGCAAAGGACTACAATGGAACTCCAGCATCAGTAGAATCAACCATATTATGTGATTTTGGCATTTCAATAAATTGAAAGATGGTCTTCCCAATATGGCACCTTTGAGGTTCTTTCTCCTCTTTTATCTTACTTACCCTAATCTTTCCTCTTTCCATTTTCCTTACGTCTCATTTTTTCTTGTTTTTAGAAAATGATACATAGTTTTCATCTCATAATTTCCATCTCACCACCTCATAATTTATGAGGGGCCTGACTGGCAAAAGGGACATTTATTGTTTATAACTTTCAGATGTATTCTTCCTCAAATTCACTCTTATGATGAATATGAGAATGTGCCCAACTGTAATAAGTATGTAACTGTGGGAACATACACATGTATATGGGTCAAGTCCATTTTGGTGAAAGTGCAAATAAAACCAGCAGATTCAGTTTCTGAGTCACATACTATAATTTCACATATTTTAGTTTTGTTAACATGGAAAATTAATATGTATTGGTCTTATTTATATCTATGGGTTGGAAAAGAAGTCCTTGGATGTGACCAATAAACAGCTGGGATGGGTAGGGCAAGAAAAAAAGTAGAAGGTGTTTTTTTTTTTTTTTTTTGTAAATTCCATAGATCTGAAAATTGTCATGGAGTTTGTAACTATTTGTATACATGAGTTGGTGCAACAAAAATCAGTGAGTCAACCATCAACAGTAAAGGAACAAGCAGTCAAGAAATATGCTGCAGACTAGCACCTGGTAGAGCAGGCATGAAAGGCCTTGGAAACAATATTAAAATGCCATGATGTGTCTATACCTACAAAGATCAGAATCGTGCAAGCCATGCTATTCCCTGTGACACTCTCTGTTTGACATTAAAGAAGCAGGATAGGAAGAATATTGATGTCTTCGAACTTTGGTGTTAATGAAGACTCCTGAGAGTACCATGGACAGCCAAGAAAACAAACTGATGTGTCATCCAACAAATCAACCCAGAATTCTCACTCGAGGCACAAATGACCAGGCTCAAATTATCCTACTTTGGACACATTATGTGAAAATCAGTTCTCTGGAAAATGCTGTAATGCTAGGAAAGGTGGAAGGAAAGAGAAGAAGACGATGACCAGCAGCAAGGTGGATGGGCCCACTTACAGAGGCAATGAGTGCCATTAGGTTTGGACAATGTGGTCCTGAAGGTGCCAAGACATATGAGGCTTCACCAGTCAAAACCAAAAACCTATTGGTAGACAATGCAGGGCTGTAATACAGGTGTAATGCACTCCTGATGTTGGTAACCTGTTAATAGATGGGTTGCTGCATTTTCCACCAACTGTGGCTTTCAGGTAGCCTTTAGAGGCAACACTATCTAGAATGACTTTCCAGTCCATCAAGAGTAGTGATGAAGACATGGACAAGTCATTGTCTTTCTGGTCCATGCAACTTATATGCCATGCAGAGCTGGGCAAAGGCCTCCTTGCCATGCTTTTACCTGCCTAATGAACAGTAGCCAGGAGCCCAGTAAAACCCATCAAATCACAGACCTGTTCCTTCTGGTAATGCTTCTCCATGAAAAGAAAGGAGCAGAGAACCTAGATACATAAACAGCAGTTCTGTCTTTCTTGGGTTCAACTTTAGCCTGTTTATCTCATCAAGACAACTGCAGCCTCCAGACCCTGGGACAAGATCTCATTATCATCTTGAGTGCAGCCTGGGATGGCATGTAAAGTTGGATATCATCAGCATATTAATAACATTGTACTATCAACCAATGTATAACCTCTCCCAGTGGCATCACATAAATGCTAAACAGTAGAGGATAAAGGTCCAAATACTGAGGTCTAATAAGACAAGGAGAAGTACAACCCATCCAGATATTGACATACGTCATCCCTAGAGTGATCAATGCTGTCTCCATCCCATGTCTAGGACTGAGTCCTAACTTAAAAAGGTCTGTGTAATCCTCTATCACTAGGCTTTCTGTAATTCTTTCTCACTCTCTCACCATGTCCACAACCAAAGAGAAGGTTGTTTTGGATGGTTGTCCAGAACAGCAGGACCCAAGAATGGCTTCTGTAAGTGCACTATCAGGGCTGCTGCCATCACCCCATCATGAAGCAAAGCATTAACTTCCTATATCCAGCTGACCACAACTCCACCCAGTCCTCGAAAGGATTACAAAAACACGATGGATCAAGCCTATAAGTGATAGATGTCAATTTGAAAATGCACCCTATTTATAATACAATTGAGAAAACCCAGTTAAATAATTGAAACATAATTGTGTAAAGTCTTTGACTGATTTTTCCTCCCTCTGAGTTGATGGCTCTTAAAGAGAAAAGTTACATCTCATTTGTCTACAACTGGTGGTTTTTTTTAAGAATATGTAGTCCTAGGGCTCTGAAATCGATGGGATTTTTACTAGTGGCTATAATGAGGTGTGAATTGCATTTTGACTTATGCATGTTTGCTCAGAATGTCCTACTGTGTCCAAGCTGACTGCTATCCAGCTATGTGTGCATATGACTAGTGACCCTAACAGTTCAATCCTATACATGTGAACTCAGAAATAAGCCCCTCTAAATTCAGCGGGAACTACTCCCTGGAAGCATATGGATGTAAGAAACTGCTTACCTGGAGTTTCACCTATATCTTTGTTTTGTGGGAATTTACTGAACAATTTCTAATTTGTGATGATAAGCAAACCTGGTAAATCAATACCTAGTTAAATGTTACCATACTAATTTCATAATTATTTTTCATAATTAAAAACATGTGACACATCAAGAACCTCACATTATTTTATATCATTTTCTATTGCAGAGGCTCCTCAGCTTTCAAACTCCTGCTGCTTCCCTTTATTCTGTCAGCTAATTAAACACACAGTTCTCTGAAAAGCGACCAGTTAAATCCTCTGTGCTAACAAAGGAGATTTCTCAACAGGGCTGTTGTCAAATGCACTTTGAGATGTCTTATGAAATCTCTTCATGAAACAAAATGTTGAACGATTCTTCTGCCACTTGAGGTTTGCTGTTACCCAGGATTTACAAGGAAGAACTTCATAACTGACTGAAAGCATTTTGGGCAAACAATTTAACTGCAGCTCCAGCTGTTCTTCTGAAAGGTGTCATGGTGGCATACTGGCCTGTGGTCTCAGCACAACAATGTGATTTGTTATAGGTAGACAATTAGTTCATGTGGTCTCCTGTCTCTTGCCTGGAGGAGAAGACTAGTATGGCCAAAGAGTGAACTCTCCTCTCTTTTAGCATGGATATGAGTCTGTGTGTTCTGGCATTCTAGCTACACATCACATAGGATTCTGGATACCAAAGCCAAATTATCTCTTCTGAAATAAATGTCATTCATTTATTAACTTTTCCCCCCATCCTTTGGTTTCTTACTCACAACTGCTAAAATCAATAAAATAATTTCTCAGATAAATGCTTCCCTAAATAAAATCTTAACCTATTGAGAAAAGATTATCCGTAATGATACCAACCTCATCTTCTCAGACAGAGAGTTCCAAAATGTAGGTGTGGCTTCCAAGAAGGCCTTTATGCTTGCCCCAATCTATTATGCCTCCACCACAGCTGGGAACATAGGAAAGTGCCTATCAGATCTTATGTTAGCACAAAGATGGGCTACTATAGGAAAAAGCAGATCCTAAGATATCCTATATATTTGAAAGATGCTCAGAAATGTATTGATAAACTATACATATATTTTTCTAGAACCAGTGTAATATGGTGATTTTAACAACAACAAGCACATTGCTGTATTCTGGCACAACTCCTATTCATTTCAAAGGCATTTCTGCAGGGTGGATTCCCAATGGATTGTGTTCTGTTTGGAAAAGCATTTAACAATGGGTGTGTAAATGGAAAAATCATTTGTGTTAATGTGTATGCTTTTCCTTCCAGTCATGGTCTCCTTCAAATAGGTCTTGGACATTTTCCACTTAATACAATTTTAAAAATATAAATAACTACAGTGTGCAGGATATTTATTTCCTTATTTATTATTCTTGTGGATATAGACTAAAGGGAGATTATATACTGATAAACAGAGAAAATAGTTAAATACAATGGAGGCACTTTAAAAGTGGTTTTGAGCGGTGAGGAGATCCACATTTAGTGTTTACATGTAAATTCTTTCTTGACCATAGTTCTTTGGGAAAAAAAATAACACATCAGGAATGATTTTGTTAATTGTTACTTAGCATGTGGCAGTCCAAAAGCCTGCCAACTAAACATTGCCAAATTTAACATCAATTACTGAAAACAGAAAAGTACTAAAGAAATTATATGGAAAAGATATTCAGCATCGCTGTTTGAAATGTGGAAGTTAGTGAGAAACTGAAATTTAGTTTGACATGGCCAGCTTTTGGAAGAAGGCATTTTTGTTACACTCTACACACTACTAAGTATTTATCAGCCATGGCAAACTGAGCATCATAGCAGGTAAGAGAGGCTATTAGAAACAAAATATATTATCTTTCTTACTTTGACCCAAAATGTTGTCCTTAAATCCATGTCATTCTCAGAATAAAAAATTTAACTGCATTTATTCTTCATAACCCCTTGAACTGCTGAGGTATAAGGGGGCCTCCGTACTTCTGTTCATCACTTCAAATTAGCTGCTGGTCTTTCTTTCCTGTCTCTTCATCTACACTAACTTTACATTTTGCAATTTTGAGAAGAGGAAAAAGAAGTAATAAAAAGTCATTTTTTTCTTCCAAGCCCTCTCCCTCCATAGGCTGCACATTTTTGTTGAGTTATAACCATACCATCACTTTACTAGCCACATTTCCAATTATTTGGAGTCTCTGAAAAGTTATCAGATCACAATCACTCTCCCCACTTTCTCTTCCCTACTATATTTTAAAGCCTAAAAAGGATCCTCCTTTTCCACAATTTCTTGCTCTTCCACTAGTGGCTAACACTAAACGTAGAAATGGTTGGAATAATTGTGAAAGCGATTTTATAATTATTAGGGCTCTGAAAATCCAATATAATCTTCCAACTGAATTAACTTTCTGAACTGGATTGTCAGTTTGGAGTGAATTATAGAATCAGATCAGATGCCTCCAAATCATTCAGATGACTTGACAGCCATTAATACATGCACATCTTTCTTTTTTTTTTCAAATTGATTTTCCAAACAGTATTGACTTAATCCAACAATTCAGTTTAGGCATCCAAACTGAATCTACTTGGTGTTCTGAATCAAAATGATGATTTGAGGTAGATCTGATCCAATCTGCATATCTCTAATAATTATATTTCATTTACATAATTATTTTACCATCATAATATTTGTGACCATCACTGCCATCCTGAACTTTGTTCCTTCTTAGATATAAGCTCAGTCTTGCAAAAAAAAGGAGTTGTAATAGCTCAAATATTCTCTGATTGTAAATTCCAAAGGTGTAATAATATAAAGACTATTTAGTTGATGTCACTTCTGTTTTTCAAGGGATTTGTGTATCTCACAAAGAACAAAAACAATTTTGATAACAACTGGAATTTTATTTTCAGAAAGGAGGACTTACACTCATTTGCTTGTTTTTTCTTTCCAGTAAGATTTTTTTTTCTTTTCCAGCAAGCTTTATTCCCACTCTACTTGATAAGGCTTGATTTCCATGTCTAAAAGCTCTCTCTTTTTCTATCTAAGAATATAACTAATATAGACAGGATCCCCCCAGTGACTTGTAACATCTTCTGGTGTCAACCAGCCATTGTTGTGATGATGTAATGAGGACAGGTTTCATATTGCCTTAAGAGTGGCTGGCTGATACTAGCAAATGCTTTAAATCACTAGTGTGAAAAAGGCCAACAATTTGAAGATCAGCTCCTTTTTTTTTCCTGCCAGCCTTCTTTTTTTCTGCTTGTAGCTTAGTAAATCAGTTTATAAAATTTGGATTTATTTCTTTTTTGAGACTAACTTGTAAGTTCTCACTTCTATATTTATTTTATAATCCACTTAAACCAGTATGTTGGTTTTAATAATCTCCATAATGGAATGAAGGTCTCTTTCCAGTAGGGTTGCAGCTTCCATGAAACAATCTTCTATGGGAATCAGAGAACTACATGGATAGGGTTGAGCATGGTTTCAGTACATAGATAGTCATGAGGTTGCATCACATAATTATTCAATTATAATTTACAAACAATCTGCACAAATGTTGTTAATAGGAAATAAGCACATCTTTCTTATTAATTTCTGCCCTAGATTTTAAAAATGGAATAGTTAATTCCCTTTTCCCCCCAATCAGTTGCAGAAGCTTTGAACAATATTACATCTGAAGTACATTGTGGTGCCTAATGAATTACAGATGTCTTGATTAATAGCACTTATTTAACATCACATAAGTGGAGTATGAAACGTAAAAGAAGGGAACAGAGGTGGAGAAATAGTATTGCTGCCCAAGGTGTTTTCTTCTGTGACATAAGCCAGCTGCCACATTGGAAGTGGGTTTTTTATTACCTTCTGGTCATCTGCCTTTTTAAAATATCCTACAAGTATCAACCTCTTCTTGGGCTGATGCTTGTTATTAAGAGTCTTTGTCTTTCAAGCAACTTGCTACACCTTGAAAGATGTGGCAGTAAGTGGCCATTTTAGAGGACAGTTTTGACCAGAGAGGTAGAGTCTAGTTTTTTTTCATATTTTTTCTATGAATGTTTGTTGGAATAAACTCATCTGAGCAGCTCTTTTGTTTTAACTGACATAAACTTAACAATAAGGAAATGGAGTACCAATTAACTTTCTATTTAAAAAAACTTATTTCATTTAAATAAATACAAATATAATTTATTTGCATACATTTCCTTTGTTTTGATGACTGAACAAATTCTGCTGATTAGTAAGTTGCCTGAAAGACAAAGACTCTATAGATTCTGCCAAAACATCAGAACTAAGCAGTGACTACTATGATCAGTAAACCTCAGTCCCTGATCCTGGCATGCAGTGTGAAGAGGCTGGGGAGGGTAGATGGAAAGGAAGATTTTGCACATGCACACCCTTATTTTCTGAATCAGTCTGGAAGTTCAAATCAAACTAATTTGAATTATTTGATTTTTTTTTTTAGCCCTAATTGGGTCAGATCTTTTTTTTTTTTCCAAATCAGTTAGAAAGTGTGAATTAAACTGATGTAAAATGAGGCTTTGATTGTGCAATTGCAGCTGCCATCTTGACTTCTTCGATTTCCATCCACTCAGAGATGCCTCAGAGGAAGACCACATATGGAGCTTTATAAACAGTTGGGTTCGCTTGACCTGAAAAGGCCTATTGTAGAGCTGGAAAAAGTATGAAAATGGTGCAAGCAGAATGGTTGGGGAAGTAGCTCCACTACTCCAAAAGTCTAAAGGTCTAGCATGTATAGTTGAATAAACATAAAATCATAAAAATAATATAAAATTATGCATGGTGAGGAAAAGGTGTATTGAAAGAACTCTTCCATTCTCTCACTCTTAGATTGAGAGTAATCTTTTGCAACTGAATGTGGAGAGAATCCAGACTGCTAAAGAAAGCACTTCTTTGTGCAACACATCATTAAATTGTGGGATCTGATGCCATCAGTTGTGGTAGTTCCACCAAGTTTTATGGTTTTAAAAGATGACTGGGAATATTCACGGAGAATCAGGCTACTAGTTTTAATTATTCAGGAGGTTCTTATCTTCAGATAATGTACCTTAGATACCAACTGTAAGGGAGCAACAGTGGAAAACAAGAATCGTTATTCCCCCTTTATGAAATGCATCTGATCGTACCCTGGAGTACATGGATCAGTGGCCTCATCCAACAAGGTTCTTGTGTTCTTAATGCTTCCTAAGGCAGTTAGGCCACCTCCATAGCAATAAGAATAATGAGGGAAGGAATGCTAACGAGGTCATTCATTGGGATGCTCCTTTCTTAGTAAGGTACAAAGCATCTATAAACATTTGAGATTCCCTAAGTTTTTGTCATTCAATAAGATTTGCATCAATCACAGCTTATATTTAATTGCCAAATGCAACATGCTGTTGGCTGGTGAGGAAATATGGATTGACATATTATTTCCCACTCCTACATACTTAGTATCTGGCAGATTAATCAAACACCTATATGCAAAACAATTGTCTTGCTTTTCTTCACCATCAGTGAGATTCTACCACACTCAACTTTTTTTAGTATTCCTAGTTATTTCATTGTTGAAATTGAATCATGCTCAATAGAATAATCAAAGTGGAGAATATGGCTTTTGAATTTATTGTGCTGCATTTTATTTCTTGCATTTTGTAATCCGTGGCTTTGATGTTGATTCGTATGTCACGGTTATTTATTATTGTGCAGCACGCTGTCTTTGCAGGATGTATTTTCTGAAAGAAGGAAGGGAAGAGAAAATTTTAGTCTTGCAATGGAATCTGCCATGTTGCTCATTTGCACTACAACCTCTGGAGAAAACAATTTATTTTATCAGTCAAACACAAGAGTTCTTATAAACTCTCAAGTTTAAACATTAGAAAAAATTATTGACAGTAGCAAAAGTTCTACAGTGGAACCAGTTATAGTAATGGAAGATTTCAAGCAGAGATTGGACAGCCATTTGAAAGGGAAACTCTAACTCTACTTTTGTCTTGTCTTGTCTTGTCTTGTCTTGTCTTGTCTTGTCTTGTCTTGTCTTGTATCAAGACAAGGACATCTCCATGTCAGTGATTTTATTTTAGATCAGTGATGGCCCAAAGATAAGATTAGTTCTACTCTGCCCTAGTTCTGCTGCTCACCTTTTATTCATTTCAAGGAAGCTGGCTTGTAAGACTATTTATGTTAAATGGGTCTTTAACAGTTTTAACAGAGCACAGACCCTAAAAACATATAATGATTCAAACAAACTTGAATGGATCATTCAAGACTCACTACAGGTTTCAAAAAGAAAAGCTAACTTCTACTGCATTTGCAAAGAAACTTTTCCAGAACGGTATAAATCTAGTGCTCAGAACTGGGGTGGGATCATTTGGGTTTATTAATGAAATACTTGCCTCAAAATTAGAAAGTTATCATGCCTCTTCCTCCCTTGCCATTTTAAATAATTGAAACATCTTAAATGTTTCTAATAGAAGAAATGGGTTATAAGGTATGTCATTAAGCTTAGGAGTAATTTGTTCAGTGTCTTAAATGTCCCCAAAGGATTTGCTGAAGGTACAATTGAACAGTTATCTATGCAGAACTAGAAGACCACAGACCATTCTACCTTGAACCATCAAAAATGCCATTTTATTTTTATGAGCATAGGGTCATTGCACAAAAAGCAAAATATAAGACATGTACAGCATGCCTACCACAGGTTCCTGAAGTGAACTTCGTAACAGTTCAAGGAAATTAACACTGAACACAATTGCCAACATGTATGGGTACACGTTTGATTTCTAAAGGTGTTTATTCATTTAATGAAAAAGGTCATGAGATTTCTGCCAACCATCTGCATCTTTCTAAAGGTCCCTTTATTTTCAAGAGTAGATTCAGAAGGGGACTGGACACTGCAGAGGGAAGATGAATTCTGTTCCTTGAATGAGGTCTTGTTCCAATCATAGGAGGTAAATTAAGGTCCAGACTTCTATATACATTGTGACACATGGTGGATACCCTGCATGAAAGCTAGCTGGGTCACTCTGGGCCAGCTACTCTCTCTCAGCCCAACTCACCTCCCAGGGTTGTTGTTGTGGGGAAAATAGGAGGAGGAAGGAGTATTAGGTAAGTTTGCTGCCTTGAGTTATTTATAAAAATAATAAAGGCAAGATAAAAAAAATCTAAAAAATAAAAATTAAAAACCCACTATTTTTTCATGCCAGACTACATAAAATATGATTTTAAAAGGAAATGACATCTATCTTTGAAAAGGGACCATGCTATGATGATACATGATCTCCTGTTACATATGCAATTCTCCTAGCACAAGCATAACGTTTCTGGGAAATGTAGCCTGTTGCTGAAATTTTAAAACAAACAAACAAGCAAAGTAGGATCTGCAGGAGTTTCCTTGGGGAAGATTAAAAAAGCCAAGATGGAAGTCATGGAGGTGTGATCAAAGCCCTATCACCTTTCTGCACACTTTGATGTCACACGCACATACAAATGTGTAGTGCTTCAGTCATATGATTGCAAGTGTCATCCTGAGGTGTTTTTTTTTTACTGTCCCAGTTACTTCTACTACAAATATACATACCTACATATCTTGTTCATTGTGGTAATATTCTGGCAACAGAAGCACTCCTGTCTGAATGACATATTTTAAAATATGCCGCTTGGTAACACATATTGATACCTATAGAATACTGTGGGTTTTTTAAAAAAAAAAAAGTTCCAGAAATCTATATAAAAGAGCTAACCCAGCTCTGCATAAATTTTTATGTAACGTTTTTGTCTTATTGGCTGGTATACTTCTAACCAAATAAGTGCAATCACTGTCAAAATGATTGTAGAAATGCCACTTAAAAATTGAATTATTTTCCTCTGTTTAGCCAATGCCCACAGAATTCACCAAAGCAACAGCAGATTTCTTGATCTAGACTAAGGATAAGGAACCTGTGTCATCCTTCTGTTATTGGACCACAACTCTAAGGATCATTGGCCATCTACTGCAGACATATGAAAGCTAGAGTCAAATGTCTCCCGCTTCTCTATCCCTGATCTAGAGTGGGACAGAGTCAGAAAAAACAAAAACAAAACCTTGTGACTGCTATTCTTCACTATAGGGATGCGTTATTTAATTAACACAATAATCAGTTGTTACTGGTCTATGTAGTAAGTAATCCCTATGCAGTAAGTAAAAGAGAATAGGGGGTGGTAATAAGGAATGGTGAATGGGGGGAGAAAGTATGTAAAATGTTTGTTTTGGTCAGATTTGAATCAAAATAGGAAATGAATACATGGCCTTGTAATGCTTAGTTCTAGTACTGGATTTGGGATTTTGATCCCCCCCCCCCAAAAAAAACCAAACCTAATTTCTAGAATCAAATCTGGTGAAGTAAATTTCATGCGTGGACCATACTATATTTATACACATGTGCACACATATACATACATAAATATGTGACACACACACACACACACACACTAGACAATCCGTGACCCATTGGGTCATAGTTTCAGAGATATTTCCTTACCTAAACAGAGAAACAGAATGACTGGAGGTAGGCAAAAAACCAGTGGGAGTGGGAGCAACTTCTAACTTTCTGCCAGCTTCCCCACTGACTTTCCTTATGGGAAGTTGGCAGAGAGCAGCAGAAATCTTCCTTCCTTCCTTCCTTCCTTCCTTCCTTCCTTCCTTCCTTCCTTCCTTCCTTCCTTCCTTCCTTCCTTCCTTCCTTCCTTCCTTCCTTCCCTCCCTCCCTCCCTCCCCTTCATTTGCACCATTTTGCCCAATTGAAGGTTACAAACAATCAGACACAAGAGTTTTAGTAGTATATGGATAAATGCCTATGCAGAGTAGCCAAGGCATATTCACCCCTGTATGCCCAGGCTGCGTGCAGACACATTTGCCCTTTCTCTGGGCTAAGGCTTTCATTAGTTAATGTCAGATTTCATTTCAGAACAGAAGCACAATGGCCACCTATGCTTCCTCCTCGCCTAAACAAAAAGCTCGGCAAGAACTAACCCTGCTGTTTTGCTTCTCACCTGTGACCTGGAAGGCTTATTTTTCCAGAGAACACCATTTCTCTCCTTCCTTTTCTCAACAGTGTGTTTTGTCTCAGCTGCAGAAGCTGCATGTTTGAGAGTCAGCCACAATCATTCAAACCATAGGTGTGCAAGAGAAAGGCCAGGCTGGAAGGAGACTCCCAGACAGAACACCAATGGGCAATTAAAGATGCTATTCTACTCCGCATCTTACAACTTTTCTGCAAGGCCTGCAGAGTAAGCAAAGTTTTCATTGTGCTGAAAAGCACTTCTATTGTTTCTGCAAATCCTCACAGAGCATGCTTACACATTATATCCCTGAAGTAGGCCACTCAAATTGTTTTTCCATGGCAATGCTCTATTTGAAGCAACCTGTTATGCATTACAGTTTGCCATGAGCTTTGGACAATCTAGAAGGCAAATTTCTCCCCCTGCCCTTATTCTACAGCTACTCTGCATTACAAACAGCATAACAACCATCAGTGGGAGATGAAATGTGATTCCATGTTCATGGGAATATCTTCTTTGATAACCCTCCAGTTGAATGATTTCTAGTATACACACAAATAAATCTCCTTATGTTCAGGATTTCACCCATCCCTCTCTTTGGCAATTATTTTTGCAAGATGGAAGGAACAAAGACTGCTAAGCCATGATTTGCTTTAGCAATAATTTGATGAATAGCCACAGTTGCCTAATTCACTTATCTTGCTAAATCAAAACTGAACAAACATTAGGGCTAAGGGCAATATATGAATATGCCACTGATTGGCCCAGAATTGCCCAGTAGATTTAACTTTGTTTCCCTGTTCCTCATATGAGGAATCTCTCATCCAGGAGATTTTTTAACAAAACAAAGAAACAAATAAAACATTTCTGTAATGCATACTGTAGTCTTATTGGACAAAATACAACATAATAGCCAAGCTTTATTTATCCTGATCTTAACACTGCTAAGTTGCCATGGGATTATTTCAATTTTTTTTCACACAGTTGTACAAAATCTCATTGTTTTAAAGTTTTTTAGCAAAAATCTGTTTTGGGGACTGGTCACTGCACAAGCTTTGAATGAGCTTAAGAAGACATGTTAAAGCTGGCTCCTTCAAGCAGCTAAGTAGGGCAATAGCTTGGCCTCACTTCTATTTAACGTTTATATCAATAATATTATAAGGGCCCTCCCTAAACCTGAATTCCACCTTCTATCCTTAGCCCAGAGTCTAATCTACATACTAGTACTCACTATCACTCACTCTCTCACTCTTTCTGTTTCACTAGTGGGGTTGAGACAAAGTCTTTGGCAATGGCATCATTCTGCCAGACTAAAATAATAAAAATCAACTATTAAAAAACCAAGATGGTGATATTAACAAGTCATCGCTCTAATCTGCCTCACACATTAAAAATTAATAGCACCTTGATCTATGCAAGTTGAAGGAGGGACATGCCCACACATAAGTCAGTGTAATCCAAATTCTTGAGATCTGTACTCCAGTCCCATGTTCCGTCTCCAATGCTGTCCTTTGACTAGTACTGGGATAAATCTTTGTCAAGGCCCACTTGAAGTTATGTTATGTAAATCTTTAGCTCAACTTGTACTCCCAGACAGCCACACTTCTCCACAGAATAATCCAATCTCATCTGACTTGGCCTGCAGGTTTACTCACCATGCACTACATGTGCTGGACCTGGAAAGAACTTGGAGCAAAGTTAAACAAAAAATTCAAGACCTCAACATGCAAAGGAACAAACCAATTCTATTTTCAGCTCATCTACCCATCTTTGCCCACCCCTAAATATATATTCCAAGTTTGTGTACTGTCACACTCTGACATGCCTAAATGCCTTCCCTTGATGGTGTTAATAGGGAGATATAACAATGTTGCCTTACAGGATTGACTATATATATGTTCTGACACTGAGATTGAAACAATTACTCGTATAACTCCTGGTTTGCCCAATACATTATCACTGGAGAGCAGAAATGATACCCCTCTGATTACGAAATTTTCAAGTTGGCACAACAAAGAGCATTCTGGTTTTTACTAAGTGATCAATCCTGCAAATTTTCCAGGAAAATGGCTAAATTTTACATTACAGATATGGCTTCCAGAAACCACTGGAATTTACATACTGTGAAACTTGTAATTTATCCTCTTCTTCAGTTACTGTATTCAACTCCCTTCTTCCCCCCCCCACCTTCTTCTTTTAAAATTTATATCAATGGGCATTTCATTTTGGACTGCACTATATTACTGCCCTGACACATTGCCCCTAAATTTTTTAAGCTGCTGCCTTTGGCTGTAATATTTAACTTTCAAGCAGACATTTGATCTGAACTGATAACTGGGCAGCCAAATGTTATGTTGGTCTAAGGATGTTGGGCCTGAGATCTAAGAGGAAAATCAGATTCTGTGGCAAGAATAGTTACATTCTTTGCTCTCTGTGAGGCTATACATTAATTAAACAAGTTCATTTAAATATGTGTTTCCCCTTATTTTGTATGTTATGCAGGGTCTGCTTTTAGATAATTCATAGAGCAGGGAAAATGGTTGCCCAATGTCCTGATATTGCCCTGCATCACAGAAACTCTTTCAACAGTTCTTTGAGGCTCTGAGGTTTCACAGGGCATTGCCCATCATACATTTTCCAACATATTCTTACATTCATGTACTGTACTCCATTTCTAAACAATGAAATGATTCATGGTTTCCAGCATTCATTTGTAGTTCAATTCCCTAGAAGAAGGATCTTGAAGACATATATTTTCTCTTTTGGTGATATAAGGTTTATTCACAAACTACACATCCTGAGTATAAAATGATAATTTTCAACATTTGGAATCCAAATGAAGGTTGCTTCATAGAAGATGAACATGTGGCTGTCTAGAGGTTGCTGAACTGTAATTCTTAGCAATCTCAGGCAGTACAACCAGTAGTTTGGCAACATCTGGACAGCCACAGGTTTGCAACCGCCGCATAAGAGTGAGCCATACTGCCACAGGCTTTCATGCATAAAGCAAAATTGACTCTCTGCTTCCTTTCAGACCAAGTACTGGTACAGACTGAGATAGACAGATAGACAGGAAGACAGATACAGTATATTAAATTATGGGGGAAGAATTATGAGTTTTACCTGCCTGTAACTATATCTTCCTTGGCTATTCTAGCAACTCATTGAAACATATCACCAGAATATTTATTTATTCGTTTATTTATTGAACAAACTTATATGGCTGCCTATCTACTAGAAGAACTCTGGGTGGCAAGCAAGGATAAAACACACAATATGATTAAAGCCAATGTTGAGGCCTCAATTAAATTTGCATCCATCAATCAACCATCCCATGCCAGCTTCATCAACTGTGGAGTGCCTGGTAGAAAAGCCAGATCTTCACCACTTTTCTAAAGTCCAACAGAGTTAGGAGCCATCTGTATCTCTGATCCATAAGGCAGCAGGCAAGAAGAATTTTACAAGCTGTACATTATTTGTTCAATGATATCACTGCCATTTCTCATGTAGAGTCTGAAAAAAAGATGTGTAGAAAAAAGCACGGCCCTGGTTTGCTTTCCTGTGTCCTCAGATGGCTACTCTTTTTGCTCCCTGAACCCTCAGAAACTATTTGAAAGGAATCAGTGATTGTCTTCACTTCTGTCAATTTGAAATGCTCAAAGGAGTGAAAATCACCACCCTGCTCTGAATTGCTTCAGATGCTGCAAAAACAAACAAACAAGCAATCTCCTAATGACCATTACAGGCAATAAGGAAAAGTCACAGGGCTGGGGGGAGTGGAAGGGGAGGGACAGCAGCCTGGGGTTTTGCATGGGCCCTGTGCTGCAGAGAAGGAAGAAACCAAGAAAATTCTTATTGATTTCAACCCTGCTCATTTGATCTGGGCTACTGACAAAAGCTAACCTTTATTTCTACAAAAACTGACACTAAGAAGGATGCAGAATCTAACTTCATTACACTGCAACTGAGTTACAATGAATTGGCTCAATTCTCCAACCCTACTGTCATCAGAAACAGAGGTTGTCAGGGCTGCTTTCAGACTGGTGTAGAATCATGGTGGGGAAGTATCCATTCTCTGCATGGAGAATAATGACCCGTCCATGGCAGAAAGGAATCAACCACTAATCCGTATCAGCCTACTGTGCAATTGTACACAGGAACTGACTTTAAAGTGCGCCCAAATTGCCTTTCCAAAATATTTTTGGACACATCCTGTTCTTATCAGCCAACAATGTCAGGATGAAAGGGATGTGAAATGATGAAATGATGCTTTGGAATTTTAGTTGATGAACTAGTAACTTTAATATAGAGAGGGCAATTTGGTTGGGACTCGAAATGACTTAGTTAATAAAATGACCTTGCTGTAATGTTTACAGTTGCTTGTCCCAGTGGATGGGGAACTTAGATTACCTTCTCTGGGCCTGGAAAAACTGTTTTTTTATTCGACAACACAGTGTGGATGAAGTCGCAAGAAATCAAGCTTGATTCACCTTTTTATACTTTTATACTTACTTATTTTTACTGTGCTCTACTGTTTGCCACTATTTGAAAAGGAGACATGATTCTAGAATAGGGGGGGGGGGGGTTCTCCCATTTCTGCAGTTTCAGTTAATGATTTATAAAGCAGACCATATCCTTTTCTTTGTACAAAACAAGTTGTTTTAGCTTTCATTTTAAATATTGCAAATATTGCAAATTTCTGATCAAAAGATTTTTTTTTTTTCACCCACTGGCCTCACACCTAATTAACCATATTTTAATTTCATTCTCATCTTAAAAAGAGTAGATACTATCATTGATCTAACTTTTCTAGAATAAAATTTAAATCACTTTTAATTTCAATGACTTTAAAGCCTGCTTATTTTCTATACTTATAAAAAATAACTGGAAGCCTAAAATTTAAAAAAATTGTCTGGCTATTAAAAATAGATAAGTAAGTCATGATCCAACCCATTTTAGATTTCAGTAGAATGTATATAATAATCTACAGTACAAATAACAATTTTCTCCTTTATGGATATAGGTTTTAAATCAATAGGCTTTATAGACATAAGCTTTAGATCAAGCTTTTGATCTAAAGGTAACATGTTCTCCTAGATCATGGATTGTGGCTAGATACGTGCATATATACAGACATGCACCCCCATAGAGACACATATAGAGGCTCACTGTACTGCATTGAAAAACAGGCTGTTTTTCATCCCAGCCATTCAAGATAATAAATCAGTGAATAATTGAGATTATTTAAATATTCCCTTAAACTGTATTAATCAAAGAAACTCTGACTTCTAGTCTACAGTATATAATGTATGATATTATATAAATCAAGTAAATATGTAGATACACAGCATTTGACTTGCAAAAAGTGAGAAAAGCTATTTTAATTGTTATGTTACATCCAATATTTGCATTGCTTTTTATTGAAACAGAACAAGCTGAATAAAAATTATAGAATATAATAAAACATAAGCAAATTAAAAAACAAACTAAAACCCATATGTAAGCAATTTTTTTTTTAATGAAAGTATATTTAGTGTCCTCTGTTGCTTTGCACCCAGATGAAAACAGTATTGAACTCTTCCATATTGCTGCCAAGACTGTCCATGGATTTCCCAAAAGTCTAGCTTGATATTAGGGAACCTTACTTTTTAGCATTATGCATAAAGACTTTCAAGCCACTTATAAATAGTACATCCAAAATGCTATCCTTTTATACATTTATGACTTTATGGGAAAAAAGTAAGTTATCTAATTTAATCCACTATTCTAGGGTCTTTTTCTACCACATGTTATCTTCTTTCAATTTTTTAAATTTAATGCACAAATGAATACATGAGATATAAAATCTTAATATTTCTAGTATTTAACTTTATCAACATCATGATATGATTAGCTGTTAAAACTATATTATATCTTAATATATTGACATTTCAATATTTTCTCCAAAGTCTTCAGCCCTATCATCCATTCACTCTTTGACTTCAAATATTCAGTCTCAAAGCAGTTTATTCTTTTAGGAGAATAGATCCTTATTCCTTATCTTTCTGGTATCTTTTTCTTTTTAAACTAAATTTACTTACACATTTAACTTATAAATACTCTAGCCAAAGGGGACTAATTCAATTTCATCTAGAAAGAACTACAGGAAGGGAGTACAGTGCCTTGAAATTTCTCTTCAATCTACAGTTAACATTTAGTTATTTCCACATCACCACTGCTTCTACTCCCCAAAGCAGTTTGAAGATGATCTGCAATAGTCTTTACTTCTAGCAATTCAGAAATGCTGACAACTAAGAATGAAAATCACTTCCTCCTTGCCTAAACTGCTGAACGTTCGGCAATTACCCCCCCCCCCAAAAAAAACCCTCTCACTCCTACACCATGCTATATGGAAACTAAAATAAATTACAACACACACACAAAGCATATTTGTACAGTACTTTGCATTATTGTGGCCATTTTATAGTGATCTGCAAAAGTCAATCAATCAATAAATCAAGCCACCTTTCCTCTTGAAAAAATTGCTAGGGTGGCTTCAGGCCAGCTGTTGGGAGCTAAGTGAAACTGGTTGCCGTGAGGTCTGTATAGCTGCAGTATCTCAAAAGGCAAAGTAGGTTTGCAGCAGTCTGAATTGCTTCATAGCTAAGCAGTAAATAGCTATGATCAAAAACAATGTCATGAAAAGGCACATACCATTGATTCAGAAGTAGCACAAAAATTGTGAATGTGTCCTGTCTCATGTCATATGGATATAGATTTCCCATCTCAATGAGTTCCATTATATTTCTACTTAAATTATAGTAACTATTTCTAACATTGCATCAATAGAAATAAATTAACAGCTACAAGCTTTGTGGAAAGCTCTTTTTTAATTATATGTCTCCTCTGTTTTGCAGATGAATCATGTGGAGTATAGATCTAGACTCATTTTGTGAAAAGGGTGAGGAAAGTCCACCAGGGTGGCTGCCCCATACTTTTTTAATGTGATAAATGTCCTAAATTAGCATGCTGTCAGACTTTTAGGATTTAAGAATACACCTTAAAAAGGTATAACATTAAAATCATGAGAGTTGTAAGTCCTTAAGGACTACTGTGAAATATAATATATGGATTTTCACAAAATGTATGAGAGAGATACCATGGAGATTCTGGTTAAACTCATATGTAAGTTATACCCTGAAGGAACAACTTCCTTGTCATTTGCACATACCAATTTTAATTTCTTTAGCTGACTTCCAGATTCATAGAATTAACTCTCTTCCTATTAGACTTGTGCTTAAAATAAAATGTCCTTGATCTGTGCTAATATTTGTAATGGAATCCAAATCCCAAGGATAAAGATTTGATGATTCAGAGGCATGACTACTCTTTTTGTATTTACCCTTTATTACTATTCCATAGAATAAACTCAAATATTTCAGCTGCAAATCATCCTGGAAGACCAAAGCATAACTAATCACGTCTATACAGATATTTTAAAAATGTCACATTATTCACAAAGAGAGGTGGATACGGAGTTGGCTGGATAAAAAGCGGAGGCTTAAGGGAATATGTATATGGCAAGATTTGGCTTGGACCCCAATGTATCTACACAGAAAACAGATTTTCCTGATTTGGAAGCTGCCTATTCAAAAGGGGAAAATGCAGATTTTTCCCTTTTGAATAGAATTGACAGACATTGTTAAAGACAGTATACCTTTCTAAGATATGAAGCATGACAACTTTTGATTTTAAGCACTTTTGAATTTTTGATTTTTTTAGAAGGCACTTATAACTTTTTGCAATAATTAAATTACTTCTGTGGGCAGATATAGATGAGATTGCCTATTTTGTGAAGGGATCCAATCTGTCAACTTTCATACAGATAGATATTGGGGGGAAGGGGGCAGAATTGTGAAAGTAGAAACCTCACAATTCTAGGATATGGTGCAGGGACTTATGTTAGGCACCATCTTCTCTTTTGGGATATTTTTTTAAGAGAGATCATTTGTAAATATAGCTCATGAGCTATATTTCAGACCATTAGTAAATATAGCTACTTATTTTGCTGCTGTTCAGTGAAATAGGTAGGGTAATTGACAGGTCACTCCTGAGCACTCCTTCATCTCAACTTTCTCTTTGGTGGAAAGCTACAACCAATAAAATGGATTGGAGAGTGGCAGGAAAACAGATGACAGAAATAATGGTAGCTGCCCATAATTTATTTATTTGTTTTATTTATATAGCTATAGTATTTGTATTCCACCAACCCCACCCCCCCCAAGCCCTGCTGTACTGCTTCATGGGGTGGGATGGAGTGTTCTGGGAGGAACAATCAAAGAACAGTAGGAATGTATGCCAAGAGTATACAATCCCAATGAAGGTCATCACAGGTGCCAGAAAAAGCAAGGATTTTATCAATAAAACATAGACTGATGATTTAGTGCCCGATGATGGGCCTTTCAGGTTGGATGGCACTCAACATTCTATTGAGGAAGAGATGAGGATCTCTCAGAAAATTAATGGTATTTATGACATGGCTAGATTAAAGCCTTTAGACATCTAGTTGCTGATGTTGTATTGAGCATGGGAAAGCTCAATACAGTGAAAGGTGAAATGTATCAACTACACATTGACATCTTAGGTATCAGCAATTCGATTGGACACTTTCAGTAATAAGATAATACTGTTTATTACCCAGGACACAAACACACACAAAACATGGGATTGCTTTCATCATCAGGATATAGCAAGGACAGTATTTGGCTACAGTGTGATCTATGACTGAATAATGTAAACATCATTTACTGGGAGCCTATCCTTTAACTTCCTCAGGCAAGGATACCTGCAGCATCCTCTCTTGAGTTGCCCTTATAGGGTGGGCAGATTTTACCTGGGTAGTTGGTCCTGAAGATAATGAGGACCAAGCAATTGCGGGCTTTATAGATGATACCCAGCTCCTTGAATTGGACCTGGAAGCCAACCTGCAACCAGTGCAGCTCCTATTGCTTAGGTATCATGCTGTACCAGCTTCCATTATAAGCAGGTCCTCATCATAATAGACTCCTCAAGTTGTTATTGAGCAGACCTATTGAAAGTAGGGACAGAGCTGGCTAATTGCAACTATTCCCAGACCATCTGAATTTTCTTTGTCCACCTGTAACAAATTTGCAGTTTGAGGGTAAATTCTCTAATATTTTCCTTTGAACTACTAGTTAGTAGAGAGGTAATACAAGAACAGGTTCTAAGATATCAGCCAATGTTATGGATTAGTTTCAGATATTGTGGCTAGTTTCAGATATTGTGGCAAGGCTCTTGAGGAGTTTTTTCTACCACCTCTGCTCTGACCCTTTGCTCATAATTCAAAAGCATCATTAGCTAGATTTTTTTGTTTAAAGTACTGAAGCCTTAAAAGAGGCATACTTAACAGGACCTCCTGGGACAATGACTGTAAAGTAGAATGTGATGTTTTTTTAACCATTTTGAATTCATTCAGCTTCACTCTAAGAGCTACAGACCTTACCAAAGTAACCTAATTCATTGGAGGTTTGGAGGAATCAGATGCATGTCCTTCCTAGTGAAATTGAACGTTTTTAAAAAAATGCTAATAATAGCCATTCAGTACATTACATGTTCACTGGGGAATTCTGGGAGTTGAAGTCCACACATCTTAAAGTTGCCAAGTTTGAGAAACACTGATGTAAAGGATCACAAAAATCCAAGCTTGAAACGTTCCAGATCTGAATGAATTAAAACTTACCCATAATTCCCTTATAGGCAGGTTTGTTTGTTTGTTTGTTTGTTTTCTTTTCTTTTTTAAAGCCCCATCCCTGTCAATGAGCTTGTACTTCAAGAAGGGGGAAGGCTAAAGTGGAATCATTTCATGAGATTCAATGAAGCCTTAAAGAGTATATATACAGAATTTGTTTAAGGTTTATTTCATTGGATCTCTGGGGTGAAGCTTGAAAGCTGCCTTGCAGAAGTGATACTTGCTCAGAAACTGCAATTTTCTTCAGAGCTGTAACATTAGCCTCTAGGAATTTGTGCACAGCTCTGAACTGGGGCTACTGTCTAGAATATAGATATAAAAAGATACTTTAATGAGAATTGGAAAATATCATGAGGCTGGAAGACACTCCAAAAGAAAAGAAAAAGAAAACAGATTGGTTTTTCTTAAACCTTACCAAGGTCCCTCTGCTTGTGGGATTAGCATTGATCTGGCATTGGTGCCATGCCACTGTGTTCCCACAATGCCCTTCTTCAGCAGCCAAGATGTTTATTCGTGGGAAGCTGGCTTAGGTTTTGGGCAGCTGAGCTTGCAAAACCTCTTCCATCTTCTCAGTTATTGTTTTTAAGCTGATTAAAGAAATCCCTTCTAGGTTTCAGCCCTTTCCTACACTTCAGCCATGTGGAACAATCTTTTGTGACAAATGACTCAAAAGATTTTGCAAACTTTGTTTAGGTTTGATTTAGAGCTATCATCTCTGAGATCACTAAAAATCAGTGTAAAAACAATCAAATCTGAATCTGGAACATTAAACAATAGTGTAGTTGGATTTGAGCATAGGCCCACAAAACACAATGTAAGGCAACTGCCATTGCCTCCCAACAAGTATACTGTAATTTACTTAATCTACAAGGTAACGTGTCACATTTATAAAGTACATTATAATTGGTCCCTTGAGGAAATAATGTTTGTTTTATTAAAAAAAAAATCTGCCAGCAAATTTTATCCAGGATATATGTGTAAGTAAATTGCAAAAGCATGCTCCCTCCATTTAAAACTAAAAGATGTCTCTGTGTGTGTGTGCATGTGTGTGTGTGTGTGTTAATCTAGAATTATATGTAATCTTACCTGGATGTTACATTGCCTTCCCTTGCACTGATGACCTTGGGTAATTCATTTGATACAAGGGCATTTAAGATCAAGGCCTGAAAGCAGGGTGACCTGTTGCTTTCCATTCACTCCTGTAACCTTGTCATTAATTTTCTGCCCTTTCACCACTCTTGAGGTGTCATATCCTCCAGGGACTCAGCTAATCAGTGATATTTAGTATGTACACAGATGTTCTGCCATTCTTGGCTGCCTGTCCATTTCTTCCTTTGTTTTTCACCATTGATACCAATGCTGCTCTTTCAAAACTGAGAATCTAGAGTTGTATAAGGGAAGAAAAACTTTCTGATTTCAGGTACATTTCTTCTTGCTGAAATCAACAGGCCAGATATCTTAAATCCAATCATATTATGCGGTGCCTTGATTTTCTGAATTTTGTTTCAATATCTGAAAGAATATTGGGAAAAGAGCAAGAAGTGAATACATTCAAGATTTTAACAGCACATTTTCTCATGGACATGACAAAGTTTATCAGCAATGGCATTTATAAGAGTTCACCTTCCACAGTAGTAGGAAGAATGATTTTCCCTGAGATCATAGCGAGAAAGAAGGTGTCCATTTCTCTTCCTTGTATGTTTAATAAAAATCACTCTCCCTCTGGAAGTTCTTAGCTAAAAGATAGCCACCATACTTCAAGGCCTTCTCTATGGGACACACTTAAAGATCATGAGAAATGGTATAGTAAAATCCACACAGATGACTAGTCTGGGGAGTGCATATTAACCCACAAAAAGAGAGAGTCTTGTTTGGTGTTTATCTAACTCCTCCAGTGAACTAACTCCCTCTGTGTTGTGAGAACTACTTACCAGGAGAAAAGTAAGTGGTACCACAAATGAACAACTTCCTGGGCTCTAACTAATAGTCTGTACTCCATGCCCAGGAACACATGTAAGTCTTTAAGGCTTTGGAAAATCCAGCAGGGTCAGGACCACTCTAATCTCAGAATATGTATTTCATTATAGTTGTATAGGCAACCTAGTTAAGAATCAGGTTACAAATATTAATTCTGTCAATGCATACAGAAGTTTTATAAATAAATAGCCACTGTTTTTGCTGAAGTGGATCTGGCTGCTTTACATTAGTATGACTAAATTAGCAAAGCAGGGGATTCAAATGATATAATATTGGGATGTGAAGGAGAGTGTGTGATTCCTTTTCCACCCTATTGGTTCTCAGCAGCTGCAGATTTTTCAATGGAGTTGAGATGAATTGACCAATGAATATTCATGAATGAAATTTGGGTACTCATGTGCTTCTGACCAAAACATGAATCCAATTTAGGCAACACTTTTAATGAAGACTGTAGATTGAATGTGCAATTTTCAAGGGGAACATTTAAGTTCTCAACACTTGTAGTCTGTATTTCACTATCTGATTGAATATTAACCACTTATTTGTAGGCCAATGAAAGGGCATGATAGAGAGATATAATGGGATAGCTAGTTTATGAAAATCATGATGGTGGGTTAAGAAATGGATGAGCTTTCAAACATAAAAGCATCCTGTCTTTCCTTCTACAATCATCTGTCCAAGTCTGTGGCCTCTCTGGCTTCCCACCCTTCTACTGAATCCCAAGGAAAAATATCAGGAGGAATCTACCCATTTGGTTTTTTCAGAGACAATTGAGACTACGACTACTGAGGGAAGAATCTGTCCTTAAGAAGTTATTGGATTATTTTTCCTTCCCTAGAGAAATTTTTGGAAATCATCCACCTGATGTTTCTCTCCACAGAAATAGTATAACATTTTGAACAGCCTGGTACTGTTGGATTGAGCAGGGCTTAGGGGGAGATCAATGCATATTCATTGTCACTGCAAGTGCCCCTAATTTTCTTCCCAATTCACTTTCTATGTGGTTGCATACATAGCCTAGCTCTTTCTTGAGCACAATCAATTGTTTAATGTTGCATTATCCTGATTCCATTCTTGATAAATTCTCTTTAAATTAGTTTATCTAATTTCCCAGTTCTCACCTTTCCCGTCTCATGACTTACATTCCTCATATCCTTTCACAACATATTGTATTTCATTAAAGATACAAATTTTCAGAACTATCAGTTCTTTACTTTGTCCTCTTTCTTATTCGTTGAAACTTCCTGCAAATCATTCATTGCTTAGCATTCATTTCTATTTTTAACTATATAAGTAATTTAAATAATATATTGTTGTGTATATCTACTTCTTCCTGTCTTGATCGTATAAGTACTATTCCATTCCCATCCCAGGTCAGCCTTACTGATAAGAATGTGTGTGTGTGTGCGCGCACACACATGTTAGTACACTGGGCAGCTTTAGAGCAACATTGAGAACAAGCAGGGAGAAATCTAATTCAAAATGTGGTTGGACAAAGCAGTTTGTATAATAAAAACCAAAGGACATATAATTTGAAATCTCTTCACTTTATCCCCTCATAATAGTTGACTTCCATCTCAGCTAGTTCCAGCAAGTTCCATCTCGTTTGCAGAAAACAACAAATAAATCATATAGCAACAATAGAAAGTATTATCATCATCAATTATGGCAAAGATCAGAAATCTCCCTGCTTTTAATACGTACAAACTGTGATGCAATACAGAAAAAATGCAAGTTGGGCCCACTAGGTGGCTATAGTTAACCTACAAAGTTATCTCATAAATCTCTCAACTGCCGCTGTCTGCAGTTAAGGGACCTACCTCATAGGTTTGTTGTGACAGCTTTTAAGGAACAACATAAATGCTAAGAATCACATTCACTGTCATTCATAATGAACACAAAGGTCCCTATTTTTGACAGATGCAAAACCAAACAGATAATTCTTCCATAATATTAAATAAATTTAATATATTTCAGCCACATGTATAGATGAAGAAAATGACATACGATATTTTAAAATATGCCATCATAAGACTTAGTTTTTTAGGTATCATAAAAACCTGTGCCATTTTTTGGCTGCAAGATTCTATATTAATTCCGGTATGAGCTTTTTCAGACTACTGTGCCTGATGAAGAGCAATGCAGTCCACAGAAACCATTGATGTTTTGGAGCAGGGTCCATATTAGCCACTGTGAAGGGTAAATACTTCATGACCCATAAAAGAAATACATTTCATGGGTATTTGCTGGCCCCCAGCTCAACTTTATCATTTCTAGGAAAATGTTCAAGAGATGACAGGTGCCAGGTAATTTCATGTGTTTGTAGATCATTAACTAGATATATTTCAGTCTGGTTTTAATCTTCCTTTTGTGACACAGATGACCATAGTTGTCTTAGCTGATAACCACCACACCAGGAGAGAAGAAAAGTAAGGGTGATTCTCCTGTACTTCTTGACAATGCTCAGTACCAGTCATCATATTATCTCCTTCTAGCTGCTATGATATTAATGTCTACTCACACTGCACTACTGTAATCATTCCTTAAACAACTGTGTTTCTGCACTTGTGGCAGTTACAAGGATTCATACCTTTGCTACAATTTCCCTATGTTTAAGGACAATGGCAGAAGGATTTGCCAATTTGTACTGCCTGCTAACAATTTTATCCACCAAATTCCTTCCCTGGAAGATGTGTAGTGCATGCTTCTTAACTTTACTTTCCCACTAGAGATGGCAGAATTTATGAAGTACTATCTAGCTATTCTATTAGAAAAAAAGAAATCAAATGATTAGTAATACTTTATTCTTGTCTAACGGAGGGAAGGGAACTTTTTTTTTAAAAAAAGGCATTGATTTGGGAATGAATAGAGAGACACTATGTCAAGAAGGAGAGAAGTGGGGCCATTTGGCTGAAAATAAAACACCTAAGGATAATGAAGCTAATAGCTAATTAGATGAATGACAGCAATAAGATATACATTGAATGACTGGTCAGCTCTCTCCCTGACAGAGACAATTTAATTACATTTCATTATGATAGCATCAGTACTTGTTAGGCTATAGTTAGGAGGCTGTCAGTTCCATTTTAAAATATGGGTTTGGGTATTTAAAATATTGGGCTATTTCAAAATACAGGAGGCTGAAATCTGGCACATTGTCTAAATTGACAGCCAGAAGCAATTTTGTCTTTTTCTGTTTTGGTTTGCTTTTTGCCCAATAAGGGGGAATTGAGTGATATGGTCTGAGAGCCAGGAGGGAAACTGTTCTTTGGAACAATTAAAATGAAGACAACTTTCACGGCATTTTCACGGCTGGTATTTTTTAAAAGCATGAAAATGAACTGGACAACATGTTTGCATTGATTTTGGACAGTTCTGTTTGTCAGGTGTAAATAAGATAAGCCGATTTGTACTTGTCAGATTTGGCAAACTGGGCGACACCACATTTTTGCTAAACTTTTGGGAAGAAAAATAAGATGAGTTTTAAAAGAAACTCACTTCACTGGTTTTTAGGAACTTGTTTTGATATATGCTTTCTTAGACATTTCTATGTGTCATGAGAAGAGCAGTGAGTGCTACTATTTGAGCATAGCCATGGTCTATTAGATCATGTCTGCATGCTTGTTTTGAATATTTCCAAACTTTTTCTCCATTTAAAACAAAATGTTCAAGGCATTCCACTCACCCTTTGAATATACTACCATTCTTTGTGGAGTGTTCATGTGCCAATAGTAGAGCATGTGGTTTGAGTGGAGAAGGTCCCTGGTATCTCCATAACTCTGAGGAAGATTTCCATGAAGCTTGATGGCTTCCTGATTGGCAAGGCTGATAGAGACATTCTGAAATGAGTTACTTAAAAAGAAACTTCCTATCTTGGTGAACACTGGAACTGAAATGAAAAACAAAAGGGTAGCAGCAACACCATACAGAAGTGGATGTTTACTAGCTTTAGAATATTGTTTCATTTTCATCTTACTTAGATATTGATTAGCAAACTTGATTATACCAACTTCTGATCCTGATATCCACAGGGAAAAACTATTAAGAAGTTGTGCAAAGCTTAAAAGCTCATCCTTAGTTTATCAATGTGTGTTAAATGCCAGTGAAAAAGTGGTTTTACATCTTATTTCCTTTTTACAGCTTATTTCCTTTAACACTTCTATCACACAACTAAGCTAAATGTGAAATCTTTCAATTAGTCTATTAGATTATCCACTTAAGAATCATTGTACAATGAAGGATTTTATTAGCTGCTGTTGGTTTTTAAACAACTTCAATAAAAACTGGTTGCTGATGAACTCTGCCTCCCGTATAATTTTTCAGACTGGCTTTTCTTGTATTGATTATAAGCCTGAATATATTTTTCTTAGGGAAAATTAAGAAAACAAGAGGTATGGAGTACCTTAGAACTAAAGGTTCCAAGTGCAAAAATGCCCCCTTTTTTGCTCCATATTGGTAGAGGAATAATTGCCCCTTAATCATAAAGGAACAATCACCCTCTCTTTATCTAGGGCCACTAGTAATATCACAGGAACACATAAATGCCATGGGAGGGGGCTCTTTTCAAGCAGTTCTCTTTAACCAGCACATCCTCTGAAGGAGGAAAAATGAATATGTTTTAAAAGATGGCAGGGGCACTAAGCTCTAATGACTGCCTTACCCTGACCCTAAACTAGGCCTCTGAAGGTATAGTGTTTAATACGGATACCAAGGACAATGTACCTTCTCACAATTAAAAGAAAGTGCTGTTTTGTAATTAAAGGGTGAAGTGGGGCATGACGAACATATGGAAAACGAGACCCTTAATAAGTGATAGAGCCTTCAAAAGAAATTGCTAATTAGTATGCATTTGATGTGTACTATACCAATTTTAAGACTTTGCCTCGAATAAATTGTTATGTTGGGTGTTCGAAGGAGTGGTGAGATTAGCATTTACAAAGGGGGCAATTTTCTGTCTTCTTGACTCTGTTAAATGGAGGAAATAACTTTCAAGACTGAAGCAGTAGTTAACCCATCAATCATTCTCACAGCTGGAAACTAGGGATCCCAAATGCTGAGATGAGTTAATCCGCCAGTTAATAAGTTCATAGTGGCACCATATGGTGCTGGTCCACTCCACATGAGGGCAGGGACCACTGTTTACAGAGGCACGCTGCTTTCTCAGGTACCTGTAGTACAAACAGCTGAAGGCAGGAACCTTTGTTCTGAAGGATCAATTTACTTTACACAGTAAATTGACTGAACTGATCAGCCCAGAGCACATAATTGTGAGCTAATCCTGTGGAATCATGTCCTACCCATATGGAAGGGAGAAAAGGATGCTGACAGCAGCCAGGTTTCTTGTTCTACCCCTGAGGCTCTTTCCTTTTGACATGATATGCATTGAATCAAGCTGCCAGGAAAGGAATGCCTAAGCTGAGTTCCTAATCCAACTTAGCTTTCAACAACAGGGGTAACAGAAGACCCAGAAGGTTTTCTAATGTGCTGATATCATTACTAAGGAAACCTAGCAGCAACCCTGTCTTCTTCATTCATATACCGTCTCTTTTTAAACTTCAGGCCATGATATACACCTGTACAAATCAACTCATAGATTCACTGACATTTTACAATATATTTAGACTCCCCAAGAGCTAGCTCAATATATATCATATTGGAAATCAGATTTATAAACAATCAACCCTACATTTTCACAGATGTTATTTGACTAGATTTTGAAAATACTTAATTTATTGCTATAGTGTAGTCTTAACTGGATTTAACTTGGATTTAACTGAAATAGCTACCCTTATTATATTTCTGATTGATCATTAGAAAATGTTGGGTCCTGGCCTTAGGAAGTGTATGCTTTGCGGTTGGTTAGGGATTACATCATCTACTTCAAAATGCATTTGCATTTAGCATCCCCTTCTAATGATTCATGTGGAGGAGACTCTTGGACTTCTGCCCCAAATTCCTGTATTGATGGCTCTACCTACATATATGTATCATTGTAACAGATATAAGTATTCTAACAGCATTAATTCATTTCTGCACATTTGTACATTAAGAAGCAGTTTATCATCCTACATCTGAGCTCTCTTTTTTTAAGGAAATTCTCACTCTTCTTTAAATCAGATATTTTATACAGTAGCTGGTGTTCACTTGACTACATGGAAACCATGAAACAGGGGAGTGATTCTGAGAGATTTTTTTTTTAAAAAAGGAGACATTTTACTCAATTTAAATTTTACTTCCTTAAGGTATATGTATGTTTCCATAAGTGCCTCTCATTAGAATTATTCTTCTATGATTTGATAGAAATAGTCAGTGCATTCAAAACATAACTTTGGAACTTATTTACAAAGTTATAAACATAATTAAAGAGTTGCTTTCTTGATTTTTTTTTAAACAGGGGAAAATATCTGCTTTCAAAATTTCCATTTCCAGATTGATTAGCAAAAAAATTAACAGAGCAGTAAAGCACATTTTTAAAATATATTTGGGAAAGCAGTATCAGTAGAATCATTCTAACAGTACATTCATATGCCTCAGAAGTAAATCCCATAGCGTTTTATGTAATTTATTCTCAGTCAAAATTTAAAAGATCCAGTCTTAATCTTACATTCAGATAAGCAGCCTTGAAGAAAATGTTCTTCAGGAACGAGGTCAAGGGAAGTTGCCCTTCACTTTTTCAATGACAAATTCACAACATAAGAATCCAAGAAGAATCCTGCTGGATCAGGGCAACAGCCCATCTTGTCCAGTGTTTGTTTGGCCCACTGGCAAATCTTATATACAGTATAGGCAGTCCCCAATTTAAGTACAAATTCCATTCCCAAGGTCTGTCCTTAAGTCAAATTGTATGTAAGCTGGAAGAACATTATTGTATAATACTGTATTAGTATTGTGTAATGAACTTGAACCATTGTGCATTTAAACTTGAATCATTGTGTATTTAACTCGAATTTTGCTACAACAGGCTCTGTTCTTAACTATAGATTGTCTGTAACATGGGTGTTCTTAACCAGGCGACTCCCTGTATTCAGTTCAATTTATTTCAATTTATTTATTGTTTTGAACATGGGTTGTAGCAAATAAGGTAAAACCTGCACAAAAATGGCCATATATTGATAAAATACATTAAAATATACAAAATCAGTAAAAACATTAAAACAGTGTTATTACAACTGATAAAATATTAGAAAACATTAGGAACATTTGATAAAATATTCTCATTGTTTAGCAGCAGCCCATGCAAAGCTTGCTAATTTCCATAGTAGTGCCTCCTTGTCTAAATTCATTAAATATTCAATTTTAAAGGAATCAGGCCAAAATTATTTTCTTATCAAAAAGGGCTGCAGAAATTTTCCATGTGCTGAAGCAGAAATAGGGCAGTATAATAAGTAATGAGTAAAATCTTCTATACTTTCCTTGGAACAAGGGCAGAATCACATATTATATGGGATATTGTGAAAGCGGCCCTCTCTAGTTGCTGATGCCATTTGCTGGAACCGTAGTCTTATAAGTGCCTCTAGGAGGGATGGCAATGTAACACACCTCAGATAATCTTCGCATTCGATTTTGGTTTTATTAAGTATGTACCAAGGGGCAATTTTATTTTGTGATAATTTAAACAAATTTCTTTGGACAAAGACCTCCAGCACCCTGTTTTTAAATAATAGACTATTATTTGTGTTATTTGAATTCAGAAAGAATTCTGGGGGAAAACCAAAGATATCCAGATGATTGGATAAAAATGCAAACCAACTAGTGGGAGTGGGAGTGGAGAAATTCATTTGCTCCAGGAGGCACTGCTTAACAAGTCAGGGATCAGGTAGTTGGAGAAGTCTAGCCCAATAATTAAATGTCCTTAAAATTATTCTAGCTTTAATTGGGTATGTACCAGTTTTTGCATAGAGAAGGGGGATAGGAGTCTCATTAGGTACATCTAAAACTGTTCTGAGGAGCTTATTTTGAAAGAATTCCATATCATAAGGGGTAGAAATTCCCCATAACTCTACTGCATATTAAAAGTAAGAAACTAACTTAGTTTTTAAAAGAGTTAGGACTGTAGGATTTTGTCAACCACCACTTGTACACCAGAACTTTATTATTCCTGCCAAAGATTTCTCAATTTTTATTTTTTGGGCCTGATAGTGAGAACACGAACTGCCTGAAGGATTAAAAAGGATGCCCAAGTATCTGTAAGAGAGAACTTGTTCTATGTTATATTCCCCAATTCACCATTTGTGTGTTTTCCTTTCTCTCCAAATACCTCCACCTTTGATTTTTCCGCATTCATAGTTTGACAATTTAAGGAGCAACAGCTATCCAAAGCTCTTAACTGTCTGTGTAAGCCTATCTGAGAATGGGATGTAAGCAATAAATCATCTGCATAAAGTAATACAGATGAGTTCCTATTTCCCACCTTTACTGGAAAAAAAAATATTCCACTCAGAGCTGGAACAATACCATTAATAAATAGATTAAATAAGAACGATGCAAGCACACACCCCTTTAAAGGTCTTGTTATTATCTGTCAAATGCCCTACTGGGGTGAACCTAACCTGAATCTGAGCATTTGTATATAAAGCCATGATCAAAATTAATAACCTTCTATCCAGATTCAACTGATCTAGTTTAATCTATAGTTTGCTTCTATAAATAGAATCAAAAGCTACACAAAAATCCACAAAGGCAACATACATTTTCCTGTGGGAATGTTTTACATACTTGTTTATCAGATGATCCAATACAAAACCATGATAAGTTGTTGAATAACCTGCTCTGAACCCAGCCTGTCCCTCTGCAAGGATATTATCGATGACCCAGTCCTCTAATTTATTAGCTAGATGTTTTGCATACATTTTAGCTGTGATATTAATTAGACTAATTGGTCTATAGTTCTCTGAGTGGGTGCAATCACCTTTTTTGTATATTGGAATCACTATGCTGGTATTCCAACTCTGAGGAAGTTGGCCAGAGGAATTAATGTTATTAAAGAGTTTAGCCAAAACAGGCTTCCGCCAGACAATATTAGCTTTTAATAAATCACCAGGGATATAGTCTTCTCCAGGGGCTTTGCCTGAATCAGATATTCAATTTCTTTTAAAGAGACAGGGGGCCAGGGTGTAGCATCACACAGTTTTAGATTAATTGGGGAATTAACTAGAGTGGGATGGGGAGCAAACAATCTAGTATAATGGTTCTCTCATTTCTCTTTGGACACTCTAGCTTCTAAGATGTTCTTATTTTTGCCCAAATTGGCATTACCAGTTTCTAGAATAATGTTGTGTCTTTAGAATCTCTGGCAGTCAGGACAGAGTGCCAAAGAGTCATTTGGTATAATGTCTTCTTATGCTTTAGGAGTTTATATTCCCTTTTCTTCCTAAGCAGTTCTGTAATTATCCATGGGGCACAACTATCTTTTGCTCTCCTTGCCAAATTCCTAACCATACAACATGCTGTTCTACATTCCATATCAAACCAGCGGCTATGTTGTTGGTGAATAGAACTTAATTTAGAGGTTCCTGCCTTAATTCTGGTTTTAAATTGCCGACCATTAGTTGATAGTGGCTCAGGATAACAGGAGAACTTGAATCAGCATTAAGCAATTTAAGTTAAATATCTGCCAGATGGTTTAAGTGAAGTATTGTAGTGATTTTATCAGCTAAATCAACAGATCACTTAATTCTTTTTTGGCCTGAAAGTTTTAGTACAGGCATATGATCATTATGTATTTTCAACATTCCACTATCTTCAAAGTCAGTATATTGGAATGTGATAGGGTGGTGATACTACAACTTTGTGGAATAACCTCCATGTTTTGAAATTTTCCTGTTTTGGCAGAGGGGATGCATACATAGTCAATTATTGATATTCCATTTGCCAATAAGTATATAAAATTATCTGGATAATCTCCAGGGAAAGAGCCATTCAGAATTTGAAAATTCCATTTGTAAAGTAACTTTAGAAGTTTAAGTCCTGCCAGGTTTGTTTAGAGTCCTTCAATGTATAAGGGAAAGTAAGGGAAAGTTCATCAACGTCAAGTTTCAACTTTTTTGCTATTTTGTGCTTATCACCCCCTAGTCTTGCATTAAAATCACCCACTATGATAATAGTATCTAGTGGGAATTTGTCCTCTAGAGCATCAATTGTATTTTCAAGTGTAGCCCACTGGTCCTGATTTTGAGATTTAGCACCTCTGGGAGGAATATAAATATTTGATGTTATTAGGGCAATCTTATTTGTTATCATAAATCTCACTATAAGGAGAGAGGGATTACAGTCCAGGTTTATTTGCACTGCCTCCAGATTCCACTTCCTATTTAACAAGATAGCCAAACTCCCAAAAGGGCAGCCCATAGAATGTAATTTCCTTTCTGGAATGACCCATGATCTGAAATCAGCTAAATAAATGGTATCAGACTGATTTTCTGAGATCCAAGTTTCTTGCAAGCATACTATGTCATATAATTTTAGTAACTTTGTGGAATCCTTCTCAACAGTTTGAGCATTCTGTCCTGCTATATTCCATGCAAGGATGGATAAGCTACTTACAGATCCCTGACTTAGATGTCATTTGTTATATTCAGTCCTCTTGATGTTTACAAAACCAGAAGGACATGCCTCATTTGTAACTTGTGCATTATCAGTTTGATTTAACCCATGGACAGGTTTGTTTTTATTTATTCTTTGACTATCAGTAATTTCATATCTTGGGGTAGGATTAGCCATTGGATTTGGGCATGGTGTTATTTCACCTGAGATATTCAGTCTGACCACATTTGTTTGCTTATTAAATCCAAGGAACAAATTTGGATCTCCTGCCTGCTGGATACAATGGTATCCTAGGGGTCCTAGATCTCTATGGCAGGGGGCTATATTATTTGCTGTCTCTTGAGGAGGGAAGGCATGTATATTGTTTTCATACAGGGGGTTAATCTCTGCTATTACCTGACTCTGTTTCTCTGTTGAGATTGTAAGATCTATATTATATTTCTGAAGAGGATGTTCATTATGTTTTTGGCTGCACTGTCCCATGTTACAGGTCTTACCTTTGTTCTCCTCCTCTCCTTCCCCTTCTTTTACATTTGCCACTGTCTCATGGAGTGATCCCTCCTGTTCAGAGCTTTTAAGGTTACGAGGGAATGTAGCTATATACGGTAACTGTACCTGTTTATTAATCAACTCTTCTCTTAACCAGGACAATTTAACTAAGATACGATTTTGTTCCATAGGGGGAAAATCATCAAAAATATTTATAAGCTCTATTTCTTCAGGTAAGAAATTCCTGTCTCCTACTGGATTGTGTAAATTAGGTTTAACTAGAGGGGTTACAGACGTATTCTCAAAACATCTAGTGACTCCAAGCCATCTTGCTGAAGGAGGTATTTAAACTGATAAACCATTTGTGCCATATTAACAGAGTCAAAAGTTACCAGCGCTCTTGTTGTCACACCATTGTAGTACAAGTATTCCACCTTTAAAATATCACCTGAAACAAGTCTAAATGGGGTGAAAGTTTGAAGTAGATGCACCAATGCAATCTTCATTACATCTGTGAGAGGAAGCCTCTAGGTTTTGGGAAGTTGATAAATGCCAGTTTAGCATTCATTAGTTGCAAGTACCACCTTCTGCATGGAACTTTTTTCTTAGTCCTCAGGAGAATTCAATGAATTTCTTCAGTCCCATTTTGAAACCCTTTAAATTGGCAGCCATTATTGTTAGTCAATGTGCAAGATCAAAAACTGCTCTTAAATACTACTTTTGGGAGGGGGCGGGTAGATTGCTGCTTTATAAAATGTATGAGTGCAGTGATGCCTTGGATATACAAAATTTGTTAATTGATTTTTTTTTTAATTCAGGAAGTGGATAGATTTCACTACTTTGAGAAAATAAAATGGTGGCTATGACAAGATGACTTTTCCTCTGAGATGTCACAGTAATTGTCTGGATTGTACGGGGCCTGAAACTTGCAAGGCTTAGTCTGACTCAGTGTGCACCAATGGATCTGTATCAATAGACTCTTGGAAAATGTATTGTAACATTTAATAAAGCACTCTCTGTAAGATATGCATTATTAAAGTTGCAGCGGCCTCGCTATTAATTATATTCCTGTTTCTATAGGCGTTACTTATGTCATCATCACTGAAGATAGTCAATATATTTAAGAAAATTAGAGCTTTGACAGCTACATGTGTGAGAGCAAATGAATCAGATATTTAGTTCATTATGATGTAAACAACATGGAATTTGGTCCTCTCGAAACATAATCAGCTTATTGTAAATACCTTTGCTTTCTCCATCTTGCTTGCTTGTCTGCCTATGTAAACGAAATATTTAATATTGTAATAAAGAGAACTCAAAAGTAGAATAAAAATGGAATATAGATAAAATAAACAAAATAAAATAAACATTCCAAACTTTAAGCAGCATTTAGGGACCCACGTGAAAGATGTGGCAGGAAGAGGACATTCTAGAGGATAGTTTAGAGACAAGTGGAGCCTACTTTTTTTTCATTTTTTTTTTTCCTCTATGAATGTTTGTTGGAATAAACTTATCTGAGCAAAATCATTAGTTTTAACTGACATAAACTTAACAGTAAGGAAATGGAGTACCAATTAATTTTTTATTTTAAAAAATATTTCATTTAAATATACAAAATTTAATTTATTTATATAAATGTCCTTTGTCTTGATGACTGAACAAAAAAATTATTTCATTTCTTGATGGTCTTAAGTTATCGGTGTCAGAAGAAAAATAAAAGATTCCATTATCATTATGCTACATGTTTTTCTCCAACATAGGTTGGATTTAGAAAGAACAATCCACTCTAATTTTCTTGCTTTTCATAATTTGTGTTAATTTAGAATTGCCATTGAATGCAAAACAGTGAAATTCCAGGAAAAAAATGCTGTAAGCTAAACCATAGATAAATTACATTTGCTGGGGGTTTTTTTATTTTCTTCTTAAAAGAAGAGTTTTGCATCAGTTAATTTGAGTTAAATATACACTGAAATGTGTTATGCATAAATTGGGTTTATTTGCAAATCTGATATGAACGCATGGCTCAGAAGTATTTCTCCGGGGAGTTGAGAGCTCTGGGAGCTGGGGGGGAAATTATCCTGCTTAGGCTGTGGTTTGGTGTCTTTAAAACAGACATTGGGTTTGCCCACTTCCTTTCTTAACCAACTTAGGATATTGCTTATTATTGATTATTTGGAAGTTAAGAATCTTCTGAAAGGTAAGTTTCATCACACTGGGAGAATTTCCTTCTATCCTGGTTGAAAGAAGTTATATGTAAGTTTAACGATTAAAAAGAACAATTTTAGTTTTGGGAAAACAGCAAAAGGGGGACTAGAATATTGATTTTGGAAAATTAAGGGGCCAGATGGACTTGAAAGAATATTTCCTGTGGGTTGTTTAAAATCTTATAAAAGTATATACGAATATTTTGAAATTACCTGTAAGAAACCCTCTTATGGGAAAGTTTTGCTGATTGGAAAATAAACATATGATAAGAGGGGACTGTGAAGGTTGACTAAAGGGAACCAGAGAGAATTAAGGATTACAAATAAAGAAGAGACCTATTTATACAATGGAGCAATATTATCTGACTATAGAAGAAATTAAGGCTGTTTGGGAACAATGTACTCAGAAATTACTTTCAAGATTGTCTGCCACTATAAAAACAGATTTAACAGGCAGAGGTTACAGAAGAGGAACAGATTTTACTGGACAAAATAGAGATTGAGCCTGACTTGAATAAGGATTTGAAAATAGATTTTTAAAAAATGCCAGACTACAAGAGTGATATAGAGAAAGAGATTGTGGATTTGAAAATGGCTTTAAAAATGACAGACTATAGGAGTGATACAGAAAAAGAAGCCACAATGGACTTACAAATGAAACTGGCTGATGTCTTAATAACTCAAGGGGACATACAAATAATAAATCAGAAGAGTGACTTGGATAGCCTTCTTTTGGATTTACAAAGCGATGTGTTAAATTACTGATGCTGTTCCTGAGAGGAGACAAAGAGAAAATGATAAGAAATCAACTTGTGGGACGTTAGTTGATGGATTAAAGATTATGCTTTTTAAAAGTAAATGGAAGGAATACAAAGTGGACTTATTTAACCAGGGTTAAAAAATATATGCTGTAGTTTCTGGTAGCTATTAATGGGGGAAAAAATTAAAGGACTGAATGATGAGGATTTAAAGATATGTTTATAAATGGGGAGAGATTTTTGCTTTATTTTTTAGAGAAAGTGATAAGTTGGAATACAACTTTTGCTTTATTTCTTAGAGAAAGTGATAAGCTGGAATACAAAATGGATTTATTTCATTAAGGTTAAAATATATACGTTATTATTTCTGGTAGTTCTTAATGGACTTATTAGGACTGAAGGATGAGTTTTTACAATTTGTTTATTGATAAGAGATGAGATGAGGAAGAAGAGATTTTTTTTAATTGAAATACTTGAGAAGGTGTTAAATTACTGTTCATACTTGTCTGGAGGGAGGGGGGAAACCTTGTTTAATATATGTTTTTTTCTTACTTTTTTCTTTTTTTCTTTTTTCTCTCTCTTTGTACTTTTCTTTACTTTTTAAATTTTTCCTAGTTTGTATTAGTCTTTTATCTTTGTGTTTGTAAACTTTAATAAAATTAATTAAAAGAAATATTTGCTATAACATGGAAATCAATGTTGTACTTCCCAGATTGACAGCTAGCACTGCTTTAGACATTGGGCCTGTGGATTAGCTGTAGCTGCTAGAGATTGAACTGCTAGGCATCACTGGCTTCCAGTTCTTATGGGGTGGGTCTCCATTGTTAGAAAATCTATCAAACCAATCAGAGGACAGAAGTATTCCATCACTTCTATTGAATCGTTAGATATCCTTACCTCTCATAGTCACTCCATCAAGTTATCCGTACAGCCTATCAAATTCACAGAACTGTAACTCATGTTGTCTGAGTTGCTTTTCCTTTCGTCTTGTGCATGGTTTCTTTTCATTAATATTCCACGTATTCAGATCACAGCCTGATGTCAGGGTCTACCTTGATATTCTTCTTAGAAGTAGAAGACATAGCATTTCACCTGGGAGGAGGTTGTGGGACCAATGAATTGAGCAATGATGCAAAATAAGTGGTGTTGTATGAGGCGCATGAGCAGGGTCAGGAGTTCTGTTCTTCTGGTTGGAGGAATTACAGTTTTTCTTTTTTTTGAATTTGCATTAATCCTATTTTAAATTACATGACCATTTCCATGGTTTTCCTATTCTAAAATGGCTAGGAATCAAAATTCATTTATGCAATCAGAGGGAACTCCAAAGGCATGCAAAAAGGAAACTAAAGTCCACATGCCCACCCTTGGTTAAAAAGGATGGAAAATAAATAATTGTTTTCTCTGTTATTCTATCATTCAGGCAAGAAAATATTATGTTTCTTATTTTTAATCTTCCCCAACCTGGAACTTGCTCCACATCTGGAGGTTGCCAGGTTGGGCAGTATATTTATTAGATGTCTATAGTATTTTAATACAGGTAGTCCCCAGTTTAAGAACGAGTTCCGTTCCAAGGTCTGTCCTTAAGCCAAATTTGTATGTAAGCCAGAACAGTATTATTGTATAATACTGTGTAAGTAGTATTGTGTATTTAACTCAAATCATTGTGTATTTAACTTGAATAGTTATGTATTGAACTCGAATTTTGCTACAATAGGCTCTGTTCTTAACTATAAGTCATCCGTAACCCAGGCATTCTTAACCTGGGGACTACCTGTATTCTGAGATGCTTAGGGAATTATTGAATTTTTGCTGGAATAGCTCAAAGATATCAGAATTAGAAAGCATACCTGCAGCACTAATAAAACTTTCCTAATTGACTTTTAGAACTGTTTCATTGGAGTTCATATCCCAAGATATAAGAGATCAATTTGTTTCTAGTAGCAGTGTGCTTCTAGTTTCTGAGGATATTTATTCTGATATATATATTTGATTCTTTTCCCCACCCCCACCACCAATATCATATGCTTGGTGCTAATGAAGAATGATCATCTGCATCATAGCTTCTGTGTATACTTCTGACATCATATTGACTAATATTAGTATAACATTAACTACAAAGATTAAAAACCTGTATTAAAATTTAAAAGTTACATTTATGGTTTGAATTCCACATCAGACTTCTGCATCATTACTTCAGCATAACGCTATTGTTTTGAAGGAGTTACTCCACCATAAGCAAATATTCCAAAGTGAGCAATGAGGATTTTCTTTTAAAAAATTGAAAATATCTCTGAAGTGTCAAAAGGTAAGAAATGGATTCTATGTGGTTAAATTACTGTAGTAACTAGATATCTGTATCCCTAGAGGAGGGACTATGGAGAATATACATTTTATATCATTTCATGAAAATTGTCTGAAATTATAAAATAACAACCTTTCTTAAACATGGGTCCAAGCTGAACTAAAGCCTGAAGGAGGTCAGGAACTCCAGACAGGGGACTTTGAGATCCCTGGGGTGATGGGGAGATATGAAGATGCTAAATACATAAATAAATAGGGCTCAACTCTGAGCTAACAAAATGGAGTGTAAATGCCACTTAGGTAGATTCCATGGAGCTGCCCAGTCTGCACAGAGCATAGCAACAAGTGACTTGTTAAACAATGACAAATCCCTTGGGCTTGTGGCTTTAGACCTCTGACCTCATGTCATTAGGTTGTATCCAAGGAGCAGTCTGGTGACAGGAATGCAATAAACTGCTTGTAATCTCATGTTTTCAAAAGAAATTACATCAAAGCCAGCTGTTACACCACTAGTCATTAACGGCTGACAACATGCTAGCTAAAACAGGGCCATTATATTTTGAAATGCTGTCTCCTCCCAACTAGTATAAGCCCTTCCTGGCACTCATCACAGAAGCACCAATAAAAATCATTCTACGTGCATTGTCTTGTCTCCAATTATGCTTACGTTAGAGAGCAGCTTGACACATTTTGTCTACTATAACAACTGGGTCCATGTTAATTGTTCTGATGCAGTGGGATCTGTAGAGACAATCTGCTCGTTTCAGGCATTTGGCCTTAACCTATGTAAACACAGGGCACTGTGGGAATAAACTATGCTTATTCTTTGCCTTTGGCAGATTATAATTAGGAATATTTTGTTTTCCTGAACTATTTTGGTACCTAGAACTGTGCCTCTGGGATTAAACGAAATTGACTTCAGATCACATTTGACTTAAGGTTTGAAGTTTCATGGTTCAGACCACATGTTCTATTTAATATGTGGTCTTGATTAGATTTTAATTAGTGCCAAAAAAGCATGTGGCATCCCAATCAGAATCAGGACCCTTTGTTCTTTATGTGAAATGATTTAATCCTCAAGGGTAGCTGAATAAATAGGGATATGTAAAACAGCGTTAATTCAGTCCATACACTATATTACTCTATTCCACGTGAATCAGTAAATCATTTAAAAAAATCAAAATTGGCCATTTATACAGAATTTGGATACAGAATTTGGATACAGAATTTGGATGTAACTTTTTACAGTATTTATATTTGTTTATGCTAATTGTGTAACTTGCAATATATTTATTTTTCTAAGCAACGTTCCTTTACATCTGCTTTCAAAGATGTTTGATTTTGTAAACAAATCTTACCCACCCACCCACCCACCCTCATGCACATACATACCCAAATACTAGTTTGCATGGACTTTCTTTGCTGAGAATGATTGATCCCAGTGGACTTCATTTATTGCTAGTCTCGGTGCTATAGCACAATCCACCTTGGCAGATCACGGCGTACTGAGGTAAAAGAAATATATGATGGATTTCTTTGACATATCCAAGAATACTATGTATTAAACATAAATTGTATTTTATAGTAAAATTTGTGGCTGGAAAGCAGCATAAAAATTCCTATATAAATAAGAAAATATTTGTGATCAGGAACATTTGTGACCTGGAAGAGCCATAAATTTATGCAGGGTGGAGAAATAATACTACTTTTTTTAAAACAGATCTCATTCAGTTTGATGAAAAAGAATTATTTCAAAAAAGAGTAATTCAGAGAAATACTTAGGAGTGCAACAGCATCAGCAGCGAACTGTTATAATGCCAAAATGGCAACATATGTGTGGTGATGTCATCACAAAAGATGCTGTCATTACATACTTGTGTCCCAATATCTGATGCAAGTATATAAGTCATAGCATCTGCATAATAATGTCATAGATATTTTGTCATCTGCGTCCTTTGCAAACCCTTCTTCCACAGACATGGTCCTATTTTAGGATTTATTGGATTCCATTCCATTTGTATAGAAAAGGACTGTCAAAGACAGCATTTTGTTGGAGATATAATAAGGAAAACGCTTCTTTAAAACATATGTTTCTATAATGTCCTATACTTACCAGGTTTTGGGAGAAAATGGTGGACTATATAAATATGATTGTGCGACAAAAGCTAAAATTTTCAGAGAATAATATTCTGTTGAACTATATACCTAATACATGGAATTTGATAACCGGACAACGTAAATGGATTCTCTGAGCCCTTACTGTAGAACTGTAATTGTTTACTCTTACAATGACATACTAATATGTTTTTTTTTCTTTGTTGTATTTCACTTTTTTGTTAAAGTACTTTCTATGTGTTTTCTATAAGAAAGAAAGAAAGAAAGAAAGAAAGAAAGAAAGAAAGAAAGAAAGAAAGAAAGAAAGACAGACAGACAGACAGACAGACAGACAGACAGACATGGTCACGTTTGGTATTATTGTACTTAGTTGCAAGATGGCCAAGGTGTTTGTGTGTGAACGTTCTGCTTTTCATTTCTCCAACAGTCTGCCATTCCCATGGCTTCCCATGAAATCCCAATAGAAGATATTGACACATCCTAGAGGGCTTTTTCAAAGACAGGTCTTCCATTATTGTTGAAGGAAAGTCATGAGAAATTGTTGGAGAATTTGTTCTTCCCATGGGAAAAAAAAATCAGAGAAATCATTCAGTTTCTCTTCCTACAAATTTGTTGGAGAATTTTGTACCAAGTTGTACAATAAAGTCTGCAGGCATTATGGTCCCAGTTCATAGATACTGCATGGACAGAGAACAGGGCTACTGCAGGGATCGCATAGGATATGATACCAGTGGCAGAATGAATATATAAAACCCAGAGCTCCCTATGCTAATTCATGTGAACATTTGAACACTTGTACAACTACAATTTAATTACACATCTCTAAAATATAATTATAAATGAAATCCTCCTAGTGGCTTCATGTAAATACTAAACAGAAGAGGAGGTACAGATGGCCTTCCACATTAGAACAATTACTGGGCCCACCTCTCTTCCATCACCATCATTTGGGCATTCACAATTCATCATCATCACAAGCATGTAAGCATTCACAGCTCAGCGTCACAGGAGCAGAGCCCCTGGTCACAAATAGGTGCCACTGCCCCAACCATGGCCCTGGGTTCAAGGCTGCTTTGGGATCTGAAGCAGATTTCTAAAAACCTACTTTCATCACCTTCACTCAGCAGGTATTGATAATACACATCAGATTCACCTGCTTATCCACAACAAATAAATCAACATGGTCTTATTACAAATGGACCTTGTATTGACTAGCAGCAGCTCGATTTCAAGGTCACCAGTGATCTAGCTACCAAGATCTAGGAATGGGGCAGCTCATCCAGGAGTTGAAATCAGCAGCCCCCGGCCATATTTCATTTGACCATTTCATAGTCACAGCTGAGACCATTCAACTTTTGTTCCCAAATTCATGGTCACATACCATCCCCACACGCCTTAATTACAATCTTCCAATCATACCTAACCACACAAGCACACAGCAGCCTATTCGCCATCAAGTGCAAGCAACACATACACTCAAACAAACCGGGTCTGCCAATACCACTAATAGGCCATGCCACTCCAGCTAGAATAGCAGATCCCACAGATATATCCCAAAACATTGTATCTCTTATAGTCTCAACCTCCCTCAACCCATTATCCGCATACAAACACAATATAAAATACACCTGGCTCCACACACCCTCCAAGAGCTACTCCCCCAGGATTCCTGGGTGTAGGCTGGCACCCCTTACCTATACTCTCACTGTGAGAGAATTTTCAGACTTTTCCAATCCAATCCTCCATCTCTTGTGGAGAGAGTTCTTCAAGCCAACCCAATTTTTACTCCCTGCACCCACTAATTCTGTCTGGAAACCACACCAGCCACTCTGTAAGCAATCTTCCTGGTCTCCATAATTAAAAATGACTGTCAGTTGCAGCTGAGCCCAGAAGAGCTAACAAACTCATCTATGTTACAATAATGTAGGAATGGAGCTCAGAATCCAAACCTACTAACTATAAACGTTTATGTTAGTTTAAGCATTATAAATTATTATCTACCCTCTTCCTTCTCCTCTGTGTTAGATTTCCAGTGATGAATTCTTTTTGTGTAAATCACATAATATTTTGATCACCTCACATCAATTTTCTAGTTTATTTCTCTATTTTTTATAAGTGAATGTGATTAATTCCTATGAACATATTCATGAAAACAAAGAAATTCCAAGAACTTGCACTTGAATTTATTTTCATTATGACCATGGTTTTCATAAATCAGTTTGTTTCCCAGTTCACATTCTGCCAGGATTAGCAGCATGTTTTGAAGTATTTAATCAAAACCACATCTGAATTCCTTACCCATCTCAAATTTGTCTTTTTTTAAAAATTACTTTATAGAAGTTATTCAGATGTCTTCCATACTAAAATAAATTTAATTGGTTCACTTGCCATAAACACTTACTGTTGGTTGATAAAAGAGTAAAGGGTGGTAGAAAAAAAATCTGTTGTATTTGTGTAACAAAAGATGTGGGAGCATCTTTTCAGATATAATTTTGTCAGATTTCTGAATGCCATTTGCGTTGAATTTACCTAATGTTTTGACAGTTCTGTGAAGACTCTCACAATGTCTCAGTTATGGTAATATCTTCCATTAATTAATAATTATTTGCTTCCCACAGTTTTGATAGATTCTTGTTAACACAATGTACAGATTCACAGTTGTCCAGGCGTGTATTGCCTCTATGCATGTGTGCATGTTTCTTAATTATGAAAGAAGAAGTGAATGAAGAATGATTGAGAGAAGGGGAATATAAATGATGTTTTCTCAAGGAAAGAAACAGATTGTTTTCCCAAGCTAAGTAGAAGTGAGACAGACCGTTATTTCAGTAGGTACAAGAACTGTGCAAAGAATGAACTGTGCAAAGCTAAAGAATGTGGTATGAAGCCAACACATGCATTCATTTTCTGGTGCTCACTGGAAATCTTATTATCAGAATGTTTTCATAGGCATTTTAATGCACTGTTACTATCGTGGTAGTTCCACCTCACTAGCTTTTTGTATCTATCTCACAATACTATTTCTTGCAATAATTACTAGCATAGCTTTCCCCATTGCTCTCCCTTTTGTACATTTTACTGCATAATGTTCCATCATTTCTCCCTGAGCTGCTGGATGGAAGTATTAGGAATCCCAGCAACAGGGGCCTTCCTCTTTCCTCTTGCAGCATCCGCTGTTTTATATCAACTCTATAAGTATGATGGTACCCATTCTCTGAAATGACTCCCCCCTCCTCAAAAAAAGAAAAAAAAAAGAAGAAAAAGAAAAAAGAAATAGAGCATGAACTGACTAAGATACAATTTGCACATTGAAAACATTTTGATTCACTATGGCATTTGGGCGTCAAATGCTCAGTATTCCAAATCTAGGCTGTAAAAATTGGACAATCACTAAATGACCGCAAAGTAATATTGAAAACCCTGATTCTTTCCTGCCATCTAGCCTCATTTGAATGTTTGCAGCCCAAATCTGGTAACCCAAATCAAGCTATTAATGGCCTCTGTTCCATTATGTGTTTTATCACTATATTTTATTGAAATTTTAATTCTGTATTCCAACTGGAAATGACCAACAATAGATAAATAAACTACAAGCCTGGCAGATGGTCTTCAGGGATGTCATCCAAAGGATGGTCCTGGTCCACTTCCTCCTATAAAGACCAAGAACGTGTTCCCATCTCAGCATACTCACTGACCAGAGAAGACTGGCTTGAGGAACTTTATGCCCCATTCCAAGCACTGCTGATCATTGGAGTCTGAGACTTTGCCTGCCAGTCTAGACCTACAATTAACCTATAATTGATTTGATTTGCACAGACTACCTCTGATCACCTACTGCCCTTTCTTGATTTTTAATTGCTGCCACTGAAAAGTGACCTGTACCTCCCTTGGTCCATGCATCAAGGCTTTGGGGTGGATAGCCAGGACATTTTGTCACCTGAAATTAGAGACAAGATGGCACTCCCTTAACAATTTAATACAGAAGCTGAAAGGATGAATCCTATTTCAACACTAGGGACAGAATAATACCCTCTATTTCACCTGAGGGCAGCAAGATTTAGATCAGTCAATCTGGCACATTCTGCTTCTCTGTTACCTTGTCTCAATTCCATACTGTTGAACATCTAGTGTCTGAGGCAGATACTCCCTCTACCAAAGAATAGGGCTTGATATAACTTGGAGAACCGAACATCTGGCATATAATGCAAAGGCATTTTTTTTTTCTTTCTGGTGCCTAATTTTTTCATGTTTTCATGATATGTCAGTTGGTAGCACAATCAGCAACATGAAATAAGGCATTATCTCAGTTCTCCAAACATTTATATGCACTTGCTAAGAAATAAACTAAAAAAATAGTTGCTTGGCCCAGATAAACAGTTTTGGGGGAAAAGGATACCTAGCAAAGAGTTTGATTTCTGGGCTAATCAGAGCTATTGGTGATTCAGGATGCAATCTTTTTGCCACCTACCTAAGAGGAAACCCATCTGGACACACCTAAGACTGGGCATTAAATATTTAAGCGATACTGATTTGGAGCCAGTGCTACTTAATTCTGACTGCAGTGCTCCTGTAATATTTGGCTGCATGCATTATTACAACAACACTAAAAATTTAAACACAATGACCTTCTTAGTGGATGCCTTGACCCTAGGATACAGTCCATCTGTTCTTGGAGATTTATACTCATTCACATTTAAGAGGATCCCCTGATCATTCTCAAGCTTCAACCCTGAGGTTTTCAATGTTTGGAGTTTGGGGTCTTCATCTAAATTTTTCACGTAAATATTTCTGAAAATTTACATTTCCAAATCTTTACATTATTTATAAAATCTTTTTAAAATTTTACATTTGCAAAAGGGAAGAAAACGATCAGTGAACTGCCACACAGTGAAAAAAAATCAATTCATTGTTTGGAGATATAAGGATTAAATTTAAATTCAGCAAAGAAAGGTCAGCAGGCAGCTTACCCTGAAAATAAATGGAAGTGAATGCCTTTGTTACAATTTTAAGAGAATCTGGCTAAAAACAACACTCTAGAGATAAAGCTTTGCATTTAGAGCCCTTGTTCATGTCTTTTTAAAAACACCATTGACAAATTATTTGAGCACAATCCACTCTCAGTGTTTTTTGTCATCCAAGGAAAAAGGTCAGTCACCTTTGACATGGCATAAGGAGTTGAGTGAATGACACCATAAGAAAGCAATCAAGGAAACAGGGCACCTAAAAACAGCTTCAGAAGAGATGGACTCCAAGTGCAAGATATGGTTCAAAAGCCCTGAGCAGCTTAAATGATCTTTGCCTTGTCCACGCTTCTAGATATCACCACCTCAAAGATTAATATTCTCCTGAACTATTCATATGAACATTCTTTCTCCCACTCTGAAAAAAAATGGTGGTGGTCTCCTTTTTAGGGTGTATAAACAAATGATTGGTCTCTTAATCATCTGCTCATCTACTCTAGGTATCAACATTAAACTGACTCACCTGTAGATCCTCCCTTTTTTCCCTTTTGGAAAATAGGGGCAGCATTTCCATTTTTCCAGAATTTCCCAAGAGAAATATGTAAGAGTTCAGCCAGACCATCAGCTAGTTTTTTCAGTACCCTAGGATACTGTCCATCTGGTCTTGGAGATTTGTACTCCCTCACATTTAAGAGGATCCCCTGATCATTCTCAAGCTTCAGTTTTGCCCTTGCATCCCACACTTCAAAATCTCCTGGTGAAATGCATGCTTCTTCAGGGGAAAAGACTGAACAGGCATGCAGTAATTTTGTATTTCTTAGTTACCTGTTAGTATTTTGCCATCTTCATTGAGCAGCTTATATATTGATTCTTTCCTTTTCCTTTTATTCTGAACATATCTAAAGAAGGTATTTTTTTTGGGGGGGGGGTACTTTTAGTTTTGTTTTTGCTATTCTTAACAGCCTTTGCTAAATTCAGCTCATTCTGGTTTTTCACTTTTCTGGCACCAGATCTACAGCTCTATACCTGCCTATAGTTTGTGACCTGGCTCTCCTTCCTTTCCTATTTTCATGTTGTTACTGTTTGCAGACCTTCTACAAACTTTTTAGGTAGTTGCACTAGCTTATTTTGCTGTCTTCCATGTTTTCTCTCATTGGAGTAGTTTGCAATTATGCTTTTAGGATCTCCATCTCATTTGGAGGTCCTCCTTTTAATTCTGTTGAATGGGCCTTAGATTTCTGTACTCTAAGTGTACCCTGGTGCTTATAGACTACCTGTTTATTTGTTATATTCCTAAACCACCCAAAAGTTTTGAAGCAGTGTATAAATACATTTAAAATACAGTGTAAAATTACTGAAAAACAGCAAAAGCAGCATTATTATAAGGGAAAATAGAGCAATTTACAGTAATATAACTATTACAGCAACAGGCAAAAACACAATTAAAGTAGCAATAAACATCATTCAGGCAATTTAATTTAGTGTACTATATGCCTGTTAGATCCTCACTAGGATTTGGGAAAACCTTAATGTAAGAAGGGCATTTCACACAGGGGACATGTCAGCCTTTTGAGGTAGACCAGTAGAAGAAACAGACACCACAAGAAATACTAGGATTCTATTTTATTGATGTAAGCTATGATGATGATGATGATGATGATGATGATCATCATCATCATCATCATCATCATCATCATCATCATCATTTAAATGTATATGCCACCCAACTCCCAATGTCTCTGGGCAATATAATAACAAACCCTTGAAAGCCTGACAGCATTTCTCTTTCCTTCCACTTTTACTAAAGGGAGTTAAGATGAGTCTATCATGAGTTTCTTTCCACTCCTTCCTGTTTTTGGGGGCTATGTTCATATTTTCCCAACAGTTGCCACATATCTTCTTCAAGGCTATCCTTGTACTCCTCTGCAGGACATCACTAGTGAAAGGCCCTTTCTCTTGTAGTACCAACCCTTTGCCTCACTGGGTGGGGTAAACCAGAGAATGGCCTCAGCTAAAGATCTGAGAGTCCCTCTCATAAATATGGACGATGACTGACCCACAGCACAGTCATGATCAACTTCATTGAACACCCCTAAAAGGATTCAGCATGAAGCCCAGGGGAGGTAAAATAGAAGTTAATGGACTAGAAGAATAAGTATGACAAAATAATGAGAGTACCACCATTTTAAAATCTTCTTTCATGAAAATGGAAATGATATGTTTTTCTTATTATGAATAAATATTTCATTAGCATAATAGTTCATATGTTCCAGTTAATAATGACCACACTGACATGTGGAAGTTGACTTCACAAACTCTAATCACAGGATTAATTCTGAATCCACAGACATTGTTGCAGGTGACCATAATTAATACATAATTAATTACATTTACATAATTAATATGTGTAAACCTTGAATAAACTAATTTCAACAATTAGTTATGCCTGTGCAGAAACAGCTGTTAAGATGAGTGGGAACCAACACTGAGTCCTCACAGCACAAATGCTGAGCACACCATGCACCATTCCTGACAGGTCACTCAGCATTTACTCAGAAGAATATACTCATATTTTCTGCACTGCCATGGTTCTTATGCTGGGGCAGCAATTAAATACTTAAAAAAGAAACTTCCTTTCTATAGAATTTTAAAGATATGTGTCTCTTTTCAATTTAAAGCACAGAAATGATCAACCTTTTTTTATTGTAAAGCACAGACTTGCTGGAAACTCACTTGGACCCAAGGATAAAAGCATGATGATGCAATGCCAATATTCCATGAATTATAAATGTATTACATGCATATGTGTTACTAATAAATAAGTCTTTGGAGTGACAAGAGTCATCTGATAAAAACATCTAACAGGCACAAAAACTGAAAGCTAGGTTGTGCATGGGTGCTTGTCCTTCCTATAGCGTGGGGGCTGGCTTAATTTGATGGCAAAGAACATTTATCAAAACATTAGGACCTTGGCACAGGGCTGTTCAAAGTCAATATCCCAATCACAACCACGCAATCAAAGCCCTGACCTTTTTTACATGCATTGCATGGTTGTGGCCACCATCTTGATTTTTTTGACAACCCTGCCTCTGAAGCCTAAACCAGTGATCTTTAAGAATCAAACTCTGAATAGAATTGTTGTACGATATTGGAAAATAATCCCTTTGAACATGAGGTCCAACATGTACAGCAGTGTTTCTCAACCTTGGCAACTTGAAGATGGGTGGACTTCAACTCCTAGAATTCCCCAGCCAGCACTGAGTTGAAGTCCATACATCTTCAAGTTGCCAAGATTGAGAAACACTGATGTAGGGGATCTAGATGGATTACCCATTTTGTTTTCCTATACTGGAACTGGATAGGCTTTCTTTGATTAGCACTGGATTTGGCTCCTGGTTATTTGCATGCCATCTTTTCTCTCTTAATCTCTGTAGAATAGATTCATAATTTGGAAGAAACTACTTGGGCCATCAAGTCCAACATCCAGCTCAGTGAAGGAATCCCACTATTAAAACATCCTGAAATTAGGAATCTGCAATCTCTAGGCTTTTCAAAATTATCCTCCCTGAATTGTCCCAAACAAAATGGTGAGAATGTGGTGAATTAGTTCAGCAGTACCCTCAGGATATGTTTACCATCTTGCTCTAAATGTCTTCATTTCAGCTTCCAGATGCATAGAATCTGGCACATGGAGTTTTCAGAGTGTGTTAGCAAATGTATTGTGAACTATCTCTGACTTTGGAGCTGAAGCTTGGTTTGTGATGAGTTTGGAAGGGATTTTAACTTTTCCACCCATAGCCCTGAATATAGGTACCATAACCTGCAAGTTGGGATTGAGCAGTAATTGTCCATTGTTACTACTGCCAGGTAAGTGGGGGAGGAAAGTCAACACCTGCAATGGTAGAGATGTGATGATGCTAGTGAACTTATTATAAGAAGACTTTGTGACTGAGAAAGAGCCAGTGGGAGCTCTTTCTCAGTCACAAAGAAAATTGTAATATTGGATTTTCAACAATTAGTCCTCCATTTCCAAATTTCAATGCAATCAGTTAACCAAAAAGCAATATTTTGAGCACAATCTATTTCTGCTAATCATATCCTTGTCTAAATCTACTTGTTTGCTAACTTATATGTTGCTATTATAGGCATTTCAGCTGGTATAATATATATTTCTATGCTCATCTGTATAGGAATATATATTATTCCTATGCAGATCCCAATTTCAGTCCAAACTACATAGGACTAGAAAAGGTTTCAGTCTGAAATCATGAAGAATTGCTGACAATAAGTGCATATAGTACTGAGCTAAAGGGACCAATGGTCTGAATCCTTTTAGGACAGATTCCTATTTGTGGGACCTTTCTTGGTTCTTGAAACCAGAAAAAAACTTATCTGGTTCTGTTTCAGAATTTGTCTGGTGGAGCTCCTGCTATTTCCACTCTCTTAGCTGCGCAGCATCAAAGCCCTTGTACAGCATAGCTATTCTGCAGCAAAGATATTTCCACTCAGAGGTAGGGCTGAATTTCCATGCACTGAAATAATATATTTCTTTGTTTTATTTATAAAATCCATTTCTCTTCCATTGGCAAGAAAGGCATTTCTCACCGCTGAGTGCAAATATCGGAAATCTCTCTCTCTGCTAGCAAGCTAAGACACATGAGGATGTGAAGAAATACTGCAACAGGTTTAACATCTAGAAGTTAGATGGTGGCAAGTGTGCCAGAATCAATATGTGATTCTGAATCAAGAAACAACATGGGTTAATGGAATGTGCTGAACCCCCCAATGGTCTGTTTCCCTAAAGCTCAGAATTATTCTCCAGGCTGGTGACATTTCTCTTCAGGAATCAGATCCCATCCTCCAAGACAGATGGCAAGGGTGTAGTGACTATTAATAATCTTAATGAAAAATGATGTCCCTGTTTAATTAGGACAGATATTCATTTAGCCTGAACAGCTGACAGAGCTTGCATTTTACCCATGTTCTGTGGTGAGCAGGAAACTCTTTGGTGAATCCTTGGTGAACGTTTGGGGGCACTTTAGTTATCTCCCTGAGGAAAATAATGCCAATATTTTTTCTTGTTCCTCAAGGAGGCTCCATCATGCGTACAGGGATAGTGCTGATTTGCTCTCATTCATCATGCTATGGCTCTCTACAAAGAATATCATTAGGTAGATCTCAGTCGCTCTGCTTAATGGATGTCTAAATAGAGGATATGCCTGGTAAGCTCAATTCTCCTTTTTCCTTCGCATCTTGTAGTACCTTACATGTAACTCATAGTTTTTTCCCTGCCATACAAATTTAGATATATCCTTCTGCCATTGTTTAAATAGTACATCAGTTGTCAAAACAGGTATTATCTGAAACAAAAATAATATTCTGGGTAAAACATTCATCTTAATCACAGAAATTCTCCCCAACAGTGACAATTCTACTTTGTCCCATCTTGACATATCTTTTTTAACTTCATTCCATGTCTTAACATAATTATTTTGAATAACATACAGTTCGTATTTGTCATAATTATACCCAAATATTTTACCTTCTTCTCAATCTTGAAACCTGTTTTATTCATCAGTTCTGTTTGGTCTTGTGGCTTCATATTTTTGTTAACATCTTTTTCTTCTGTTTATTAATCTTAAAGCCTGATAATGCCCTAAATTTACTCATTAAAAGTTCAATTCCCTTTAAAGGGTCTGCCAAAATCAAAACCAAGTCATCTGCAAAAGCTGCTGACTTATATGATTCTTTTTTAATCTTTACAGCCATTGTTCTCTCATCTTGCCTTATATCGCTATTTAATATTTCAAGAACTAAAATAAACTAAAAATGATGTATCATTGGTATTTGTCACCAAGGACATTTATCTAGAATGTATAAATGAATGTATAAAGGTACTACGAATCTTTGCTGGAAATGTGAACAACATGAAGGGACATTTTATCATGTTTGGTGAATGTGTAAAAAAGCCAAAAAAAAATTGGATACAAATACATGCATTAATTTGGAAGATTTTAAAGGTTAAAGTACAACTGAAACCAGAGAATTTTATTTTGGAACTAATGGGCAAGCAATTAGAAAAAAGTCATGGAACTTTTTTTTATGTATGACAGCTGCAGCGAGACTGTTTTATGCTCAAAAGTGGAAAGGTTCAACACTACCTACAATGGAGAATTGCTTGGTGAAGATGATGGAACTTGCAAAGATGGCTAAACTAATCTCTTTGATCAGAGAAAAAACAATATCTACATTTATTGTTGACTGGAAATCTCTTATAGACTTTTTGCATGAAATGGAAATAGATGCACTTGTGATTCGTGGTTTTGATGATTAGAAAAAAATGGATAATAGAAAAAAGTGAGCTTTTTTTGTAATTATAGATAATTTTGCAATTGTACTTATATTTTCTGCAAAGGAAATCGGAAGCTTCTTTCTATTTTTTTTACTCTTTTTTCCTGCATTTTTGCTTCTTCTCCCCTTTCCTTTCTTTTTTAGTTTCTACTATTTATTAGTTTGTGTTAGGTTTTACATGCTTTATAAAACTTTCAATAAAAAAAATGATAAAAAAAATAGAGGATATGTCAATCCATTTCAAAATATCAAAAGTTGGTATTTGAAAAGGTACAATTCTATTGTATTTCTGATTCTTTGAGAATGTCTAAGAAAACAGGCGTTTTATTTGAAGCATCTATGAACTATGGCTTGGCATTATTCTGATTTTGATTCTGAGCTAATCATTGGATACAGTTATCATATAATAAATAGCCACCTTTTTATTGTAATACATTATTTTAATTGTTGAAATTGCTTTATAACTTTTACTTCATAAAGTATTTTAGCATTGTACGCTGTCTGGCAATGTGTAACATGACAGGCAGCACAGAATTTTTAAAAAATACATGCATACATACATACATGCATAATATTCATGCAAACAATATCCCAGACAGACACTCCTGTGCCTTGGGATAATTGATGGACATGCAAATTATAGACCACAGATCTACCAGCATTTTTCTCAGTCACTTCTATTATGTGAATTTCTCTCAAATGCATCATGTGATTGTTTATGTCAGATATTGCCTTTTTTTCTTAACATAAATGGAAAACTTGGGATGGCCAAAGCTGTTGACATGGAAGAATACTTAAATATATTTTGCAAACCAGTCATTCAATCTCCTTTCAGAAGAAAAAGACAGAGCAGCCACATACTTCACAGCATCTACAGCTGACCCTAACACTTAGCTTGAAAGTCATAGGAGAGCAAAAAGCCATGATGTAATTACTTTTGCTATTGTTAAATTTTTATTGTGAGGAAGGGGGAAAGGTACCTGTGACGTTTTCTGCCTTGATTGCCAAAATAACGTGGATGGTAGAGTTGGAGAAGAAGATATTTTCTGTTCTGCCTGAGGCACGAAATGGCTTGATCTGCCTTGTTTTCCATATCTGGATCCTCTCCTGGCATGAACAGCAATTGTTCTATCATAGTCTTGCATCGTTCTATAAAAGTGGGTTATTAAATAGATTAATTTCTTCTATCACCAGGGCTAACCCTGAAGTCTTCACTTTAATGAACTATGACAGTACAGATGAAATAAAAATGAGTTTAAACTGTTTTTCTTTCCTTCTTTTTTTACCCTATAAAGATAAATCCTAATGGCATGAAAATTTGTTTTTGGAGCTTCCTTTTATAACAACAATGAAAAAAGTAACCATAAATCTAACTCTTTGTAACTCATATGGATAATGAAAACAATTTTATTTATGCTTGAAATATAAATATATCTTGAACAGATAAGAATGATGAAAAGGGTCTCAGCCCACGCAGACTTGGAAAACGAAGCCAAGGCAGCTAAACTCAGAACGGAAATGACCTACCGACTATGTCTATGTTCATTTCTGCTTGCCATTCTATACACTTGCAACATCTATCAATGCTAGATATCCTAAGACTGTCTCACCTGTTGTGATAATCAAATTGTTAATTTAAAATGTCATGATATCAACCAGTCTTTCAGACAAATAATCTAATTGCAAGTGAGGAGAACTGTGGGGAAATACTCAAGCTACGTTCTTCCCTCTTTTGTGTGTCATTACTGGAGCACATTCTTGCATTGTCACTGCAGCACACATTTCCCTTCCACTGCATGACACAAATAATGGTAGTAGAAAGAAGTCTGTAGTAGATACAGGTCTGTGTATCTGTAGAAACATCAGCCTATCATCTTCATATATAGAAGGGGAAAAGTTATTTCTAAGCCCACCTTATCCATAAAAATTAGGATGCATCTATGCTTCCATACATGATTTATCATAGCAAAAATGTAATGCAATTATTATTTATCCCAATTAAGGTATTGAAGGAGGAAATTTATGTGACTGTGCACTGCAGTTTCAAATGGGCCATTGGTGTATGCACAATACTTCCAGAGCAGCCAATTTCTATAACCTACATATGCCAGCAATTTCACCCTGTAACATATCTCTTGGTTTGTCAAAAGTGATGATAGAAGTCAAGCAATCTCAGCTGTTCATTTTAGCTCCAAGAACTCCAAGTTAAGAGATCTGGAAGTAGGAGAGGATGCTGATCATGACCAATTACTAAAGCTTCCACAAGATGTGATCATGGGCATCAACTTAGAGGATTTTAAAATGGGGTCAACAAGGTCACAGAAGATAAAATATATCCAAGGTCACAGATGGCGTGCCTCAAATTATCTGTTGTTATCACCTTCTTGCTCTGCTTGTGGGCTTTTCCTGGGCACCTGTTTGGCCATTGTAGGAATCACAGTCTAATACTTATTTAAAGAGAATAACAACAACAAAATAGACAAAGAAATAGAAAATGAAGAAGATAAAGTGCTCTGGGTCTTTATAATTCAAACAGACAAGCACCTGACACACAACACCCCAGACTTAATAATTGTTGATAAGAAAGACAAAAATGTCTGGATAGTGGACATCACAATACCTGGAGACAGCAGAATAGAAGAGAAAGAACTGGAGAATATCACAATATATAGACCTGCAAATAGAAATAGAATGACTGTGGCAAAAGAAAGCAAAGATAGTACCAATAGCTTTGGTGCCTTAGGTGCAATCCCAAAATATCTTGAGCACCACTTGAAGACCATCGGCACTGACAAAATCACCATCAGGCAATTGCAAACAGCAGGTTTACTTGGAACACCTTATATCCTGTGGTGATACTTTTAACACCATCAAATAACATCTGCCTATCCCAGGTCCTTGGGAAGGACTTGATAGGTGGATAAAAATGCCAAATCCAGTCTAAACATCTGGCTGACTGTGCAACTGTGCGATAAAAACTGTAGAATTATTTTAGGATATCTGACCACATGCCCCAAACAGGTTAAATTGTAGCCTTATGGCTAGAAATAGAAACTGATTTTTGCATTCTCTGAAGAGCTTTACCTAACATGCCAGAATGTGTGTGTGATTTAAAATTGCCCCCCATCATTATTTCTGGGACCATCTGATTCAGGTAGAATCTGCCCATCCATTCCTGATAGGCCAAGGGCAACAAGTGGAGAATCATGAGAAATCAAGGCTATGGGAATCACAAAGCAGACTCTCAGCCGCTTGTTGTGGAACAGTTTGTCCCCAAGGTGAAAGTGGCCTCTTCCCTAATGCCTTTTCACAAGGCATTCAGGACTGTGCTTTCCAACAGTCCTTCAGGCCAAGGGTGCAATTTAGCTGGAAGCAACCAAATTATAGAAGATATATTTGAAGGCTGAGCCCACATGGCATTCAGTTTGTTTGTTTAGGTTGTTTTAATGTTATGTCATATGGGCTTGTGGTTGGTTTTATTGTGATTCCTCTATACCTGTAAACTAGTATAAATAAATAAACAGCATTTTACAGGTCACACTTTGGATCAAAAGACTATTCAGCAGTCTCCCAAGGAAGATATATGAAACAGCCATAATCAGAGACAGTAAATCCACATAGCTCTGGACCAACTGAAACAATGACCACATTCTATTCTATTGCAAGTACTCTAAGGATGGATAGACAGATCGATAGATAGATCCTTCAACAATATATCAAGATCTGCCCAACACATTTCACGTTACTTACTTTCTATTTAATTAACTTAATGGAATCACTTTGAAAGCTGCAAATGTGGTTAGAAGAATTACTAACAGTATCATCTGAACTCTGCTAATATGATAAAATGTCACTAATGTCTATTTGGTGGATATGTTTACATTTGATTTTATATATATATATATATATATATATATATATATATATATATATTTGGTGGATATGTTTACATTTGATTTTATATATATATATATATATATATATATATATATATATATATATATATAAGAGTGGTCAGGGACAAAAATAAAACTTAATTTGATCCTGTATCCAAAGACTGAACAAATATCCTTTTCCTTGTAGCCATATGGAGTCAGCAACATCCTTTCCAGGAGATCAGGATGTTCCTCCTCATAACATGACCCAGTCAATAGGGAAAGAAGGAATCATCCAAAATAAGGCAGAAAAAGTCTGCACAAGTCAATACAACATGAATGGAAATTAAGTACTGCTGTTGCCAAAGGCAAAAAAAAACAAAACAAGAGGGTTTAAGCATACATTTGTCTTCTTTAATCAGTAGATTCCTAAAAGCTGTCCATGTTAGTAAAGAAAATGGCAGACCATTAAGTGACTCTGAGATCTCCATTGTTCATCCTGGCTTTATCAAGTTTACGTTTCTGAGAAGTCAAGCACAGAAGAGCAACTAGATTGTCTGGATTATACTTTTTTAAGAGTGTAGATCAGTTTATCTATCATCTCTCTCTCTCTCTCTCTCTCTCTCTTTCTCTCTCTCTCTCTCTCTCACCTACCAGTCAGCTTTGGCAGTAGTACTTCTTAACTGGAAACTGCCAGGAAGAGAAGAGAAGCCAAAACAAAGAAAGACAAAGATCTCAAGAAGGAACTATTTTAAAATGCATATAACTGTTAGAAGAGATTACAAGAAGTATTATAACAACATCTGTAAAGACATCTAAGATGAAAACAGTCACAGAAAACAAGGAAAGCCTTCCAAATGATCTCTGAAACCAGGGGAAATTCCAATCTCAAATTGGTATGCTAAAGGACATCAATGGACAAAGAATAATTGATTCAAAGAATATCAGAGATGGAAGAACTATACTGAAATTCTGTACAGTACAAATAACAATGTACAAGATATTTAAGAAGCTATTCCCAACTTACAAGAGCCTCTAGTACCAGAAGATGAAGTTAGATCAGACTCCAGTCTTTACCAAGTCGGGAGGCTACAGGAACTGATGGAATGCCTGCTGAAATATTGCAAGCAGCAGCAGAAGAATCTGTAAAGGTTCTAACCACACTATACCAGCAAATCTGGAGAATTACTCAGTAGCCAATAGATTGGAAGAGATTATCTACATACCAATACCAAAGAAAGGAGGCTTAACAAAGTATGCAAAGTACTTAATGAAGTATGCAAAGTATTGTACAATGTCCTTAATTGCACATGCTAGCAAAATAATATTTAGGATAATCTAGTGCAGATTAGAGTCCTACATGGAAAAATAGATGCTAGGTGTTCAAGCTGGCTTTAGAAAAGCCTGAGGAAAAGAGAAATTATTGATGTTGCATTCTGAAGAATGAATACCAAAATCAAAGAACACCAAAAAGAAGTCAATATGTGCTTCATTGATTATAGAAAAACCTTCAGCTATGTCAAGGCGTGGAATGTCCTTAGGAAAATGGGAATTCCAGAACTTCCCATTGTCCTCATACAAAACCTATACGCAGGACAGGAATCCACAGTCTGGATGGAACATGGCAAAACAGACTAGCTTTTTTCTGGGGGAGGGGGTGGTGCCTTCAAATCAGTGTTGACTCCCGGCAACTACTTTTAGCTGTAGGTCGGGGTCAATCCTCTTCAATTCATTCCAATCTTCTTTGATTACCTACCAGAAGATTAAATGTAGTCTGATCTGGCAGTTAAGCCTCAGAGAAATAGACTTGTACACTACAGATTAATATTTAAGTAGTTTATGTGTGTCTCTTTTTTTCCTCCTCTTTTAAAATTTAATAGATATTTAAAAACACAACCCAGAAATAAGAAAAACAAAAAGATAGAAAAGATATTTACAGGCTATATAAAATTGAGTACATTTTTGAAGTAATATTAAATTAGTGCTGCATATAAAAGTGATCAAACCATTATTAAAACTCAATATTCAATAATAAAAAGTTTAAGAAGTTAAGAAGTTAATGAGTTTAATAAGAATCATAAGTCAGAATAAACAATTAACAAGCATTTCTATCTGATCTAAAAAGTTTTAACCTTATTTAGCAAGTCAAGCAAGAGCTAATATATTAAAGCCTTAGGTTAAGAGAAATCCAAATTTCAGATACGGTATGAGTCCATATATAGAATTATAGTCCATAGATGGTTTCCAAATTAAATTAAATTGTTTAAGTGTTTTGTTTTGTTTTTATAGGCAATTCAATTCCACTGGAGACTTAAATCTTCATTTAAAGAAAAGTTATTCCTCTAACAATTTTTTTTCTACAAACACAAAAGTTTTATTCATACCTTCACATTAACCTATCTATAAAGCATGGGATTGTGCTTTAGGTCCACCCTGAAGAGGCACTTCTTGGAGGCCATACACATATGATCGTTTGTACAGGAACCTGATGAGACACTACTTGATATAACTGTACAAATAGTCTCAATTGCACAGAATGTCTACATATAAGCAGTTGCAAAATATGCATTCATAAATATTATCTAAAGGTAAGATTTTCTAAACATACTTCACTTTAAAATAATTGTCCATAATATTTTAAATGTATTTTAGCATATTTTTGCACAAGAACTATATCGCAGAAGTGTTTGCAGTGATATTTTAATAGGATCTGATCATAGGAAAGCATAGCAGGGTCCCAGCAGAATGAAAGAATATACCTTATTGGGGTATGGAGGTTAGAGGGAACTGTTCCACACTACAAGTAGACTGGTCAAATGCAGAAAGGAGGAGGTCTTGTTCCTTTAATATTTATGCATCTTACTGTAAACGCCCTCTTGCTGAAATTGCCTTCTCCATGCACCTATTAAAGGCTCACAGTCCTACCTTGCATTTCGCTATTCTAGTCAAGAATCCCATTACCATGCAACAAAAATGACTTTAAATTTTAGTTCTTCTTGTGGATATTTACGGAAAATGATTTCCCTATACCTGTGCATTTATTATCCAGATCTTAAAATTTGCCAGAACTAATCAGTGCAGTCTTGAAGCAGAAAAATCAACTTTCTGAACAATCAGCACTTGAGCTAAACCATTCTGGAGAACAGGGAGTGTATGATTGAGGAGATAAACTTCTGAGGCAGAGAGATTTGTGCTTCCTTATATGGTATCTTCTTTCAAGAACTTTGATTCACAGCATTTATTATTCATAAGAATTACTACCAACTACTCTATTAATCTTAGAGACAGTGAGAACTATGCTGCTCAAAATATGGGCAAAAGTTTAGCTCCCATTTCTATCATAGATACAGACCTTAACAAAAGCTTTTAAAAAATCAAGCTCATCAGTCTCGCCTCCATTGTTTTCCAGAATAAGTGAAGCTTTTATATAGTCTAGCCCATCATTAAAATGGCGCTATAGAAATACAATAAATAAATAAATAACTATAGAAGTATATATAGACAAACAAGGTGAAAGTGATATCAGCTGAGACACATTTGAAGAAAGGAATCTGTACTATACTGTACAGAACAGAACAGTACTATGACATAAGCTCTACACTTTTGTGCTTGCATTCTGATGACGCACACAAGTGTGTAATGGGCGGAGGGGCAGAGTTTGGGTCGCAGTGTTGCAATGCATGTTTCATCGGTTGCTCTCCCCACCTCTCCTCTCCCACAGATGCCCACACATTTTTATCATATTGCAAAGAAATTATTCTTGGGCCAGCTTTACAGGTAGGAAAGTACCTGTAAAGTGATCTACCTCAAAACACAATTGGATTGATGCTGATACCTGCAAAAATCAATGCAGATAGCTTTATTTCTCTGAAAACTGAACATAGAATCCCCACAACAATCAATTAAAATAGGAATAGGCAACTCTGCTTTTTTTTTCTTTTTTTTTTCTTTTTTTGCATTAAAAGTTTGTCCTCCTGGAAAAAACATTGGAAGGATATCAGATCGTCAGCTGTTGACTTTAACAGAATTAAAATATATTCATAAAGATTGTACAATTCTGTATTATTAAAAGAGGGGAGAGGCAAATAAACTGTATCAACCTATAGCAATTTATTAGGGGTTATCAGAAAATATCACTTTTTGATCCAGGGAGGTGCTTAAATAAAGATACAAAGAAATCTCCTTCATTTGCAGTATTTTCTCACATTTTAGAATATTCATAGCATTGACATTTTTTATCTTTCTGGATTTAAGAATAATAAATGTAGTATATGCAATGAGTGCCTCAAAGTTCTTAGAGTTTGCAATCTGCCACTAAAAAAGCATGCGTTGTCTTGGAAGTTTCAGGTTTGGGGAGAAAAAAATGTTGTCTTAAACACCCTCAAGCAGTACCTGGTATAGGAAAATTCCAAGCAGGGACTTGACTCAATGTTTTAGAAACTTCATCTTTAAGATTTATAGTTTCTAAAAGCAGAAGCTTTGTAAAAGTGCCTTTTTTTTCTTTTACAAAACGAGGCTCGCTCTGCATTCCTATTGCCCTCAATATATGTTCATATTTTTGTGCTGCAGTTCTTAAAATAAAGGGGAGGGGAATTAAGAGGTTATGCATATTGTCACAGAAGACAGCGTTTGTTTACCCAACCCTTGTTTACATAAAAGCTCTTTGCAGACTCCCCTCCCCCTCCCCGCAGTCTATGGGTCCTAAACCAATGTCAGGAGCTGTCTGGGTATTTTTTCCCACGTCTTGCCCCACTATGCTGGAAACAATAGAGACCCATTAACGTTTGGCCCTTCAAGTTAGTACAGCCCAAGCCTCAGTTTCAGGACGTCTGCCCAATATGTAAAATAAAGGAATGAATAGATTCCTTGGAAACAATGATCACAAGACCTGGCTGAGCTAACTCTGACAGCATGTGGTAATTTTCCAGCCCAGTGACCGTGCAAAAAGAGTTCCAACACAATGCTCTGACTGCAAGACCGGTTGGCCTGAATAGCTGCAAACAAGTGTGGAATATCTGATGATGTCATATATACAATTTGACAGATGGGGCAGCACCATCCCCCCATTCAAAACAAAACAAAACAACTATTTTCTTTCACACTCTTCTATCCCATAATCATCCTGACCATCAAATAACATAGGCAAACAGCATTACAATATGGAAGCTTCAAACAGTGAAATAATTGCATTGGTTCTTGATGGGAGGCATGACAAGCAGTAAGAGTTGCTGAAGGCTGATGGGAACACACCTCCGTTTTCAGCCCGAGTCTTCCCTGTGAGTTTCAGTCTCCTCATACAGAATCTGCTAGACATGCAAAAAACTTAGTCTAAGTGCCTGTACATGTATTCCAAGGATGAGAAAACCAGCTTCCTGCCCACTCTAAAGGCTTTGTGGGAGTTGAGGTCCAAAACGTGAGCAAAGCACCCTGTTGCCTACTCTCGCTGTAGTGATTCTATCAAGAAGGCTGGTAACTTACGAATAATGAATAGGCTGGTCATGCAACTGTATTCAGAAATAAGATTCCTCAAGCTTACTCACAATAACTAGATAAAAGACTGCAACTTTGGGCAAAAAGTATGAACAATTACCCTAAAGTTAGTAAGTTAATGCTCCACTTTTCTTATGGTTCAGGTCTAGTAAGAAAAGAATGGTATCAACAAAATGTGTGCAGTAATTTATATGTACGCAAATCATTACTATACAGTACTTTAACAGAAATACATTATAACTCCATCTAAATGAAAAGACTGTGAGCAGATGACTTGTGTTCCTCCCTGTTCACTTTACTCTTCATGTACTAACTCCAAATGGGAAACTTCAAGAATCTTGCTTTTTCTTCCAATTTGTTCATGTTTAAACCAGACCAGACTAGATGGCTCATCAAGTACTGTGCTTTGAAGAAGGCTTTCAGGTGGAGGACACATGGATACATGAACAAAAAGAATTTTTGTTCTTTATACATATGTGCCATAATATTATTTGTTTTCAATTTTTAATGAAGTGTTGTGTAGCATAGATTGGGACACAACAGTTTTCAGTTTTCAACAGTTTTCAGGCAGATGGTCTTTGAGTAAAATTAATGTTAATTGCTTAAATAGGTTTAATACAATCACTTCCCATATATGCTATTTCCCCATATATTTAAACAGTTTCTTCTTCTGTCAAATTAAAAGACACACACACACACACACACACACACACACACACAGAGTCTCATGTTCTTCACTCTAGATGTTGTAGAATTACAACTTGCCTTGATGGATAAGCTGGAAATTATTGTTTTACAACATCTGCAAAGTCATTAGAATAGATAACAGTCTTCCCCACCCTTGTATTTTCCAGTTATGGTAGATCTGTTATTCCTACTATTGCCAGCCAACACAGCTGACAGGCAAAATCATATACAGTGTTTCATAGAGGGAGAAAAAAAATAAGAAAGCTGAGTACAGTATTCTGAACATATATTGATTGTATCATATTACACTGGCACATAATTAACATTTCTAAACAATGTACTTGCACTGTTTTAAAGGTTAATAGAAATTATACATTTGAATCCATAAGGATATAGTTTCATGTAAAGTTTTTTTTTTTAATTACTGGGGTGGTTGAAGTGGGGTCAAGACACTTCTGAGCGCTAAGGTATTTGACAACCTAGCTGAAGATATTACAGATAAAAATATGATGACTAAGTGACAGCTTGTCAGTTTCTCTATATAGATCATGCATTACGGGGTGGATATTTTTGCCAGAATTATAAGATTATCTTGACAATACTGATGGCAGCAAAGTATACTGTGACTAGGGAGTCTGGACTGAAAATTCATCTAATCCAGATGTTTTAAAAAGCTCTAGAATTCAAGCTTTTTTCTCATCTTTTTCTTGTGATCCCATCTTAAGCTCGATAGCATTCATGGCCTCATGGCCAAATGAGAGGGGTAGCAGAGGGAAGTGACATTGTTTCATTCAAGTACAGAATGGTAGAAATAGATTAAATAAATACTTATTTTATAGGTATGAAAACCATTTTTGCTGGAACCCTGAGTCTTTAGAGAAGGTGTAATCATCAGAGATGGCTCTCTTAAGGCTGTTAATGTATAAAAAATCCCACACTGTGTTTTACAAGGATGTAATTTTCATCTTGGGGTTCCTCTGACTAAACAGCCCAACTTAGCTCTTTGGTTTCTGACATCAGAGAAATCCTCAGTGAAATTATAGCCTTGGGAATGCCCTGTGGTTGCTCTTATTTTATCTCAAGATTTTTGGACAACATACATATCACAAAAGAGGAAGTTAACAGTAAGCAGTAAAAATACTGTAATGTTTATTTAATGTGCAAGATATAAAATTAAAGGCAATCTTCAAACTAGAGTTTTTAAAGGAACAATCCTGCAGGTTTTTGTTTTGTGTGCACAGCTGGTTCAGCTTTTGCCTTGGAGTAGTATTCATTATGTCCTATATTGCACATTTTAAAAAGCTTCAGAATACAGTGACCCAGGAATTGGTCACAGGCTGATTATGATAAAAATGGTCTCCTACATTAGAGCAATGTAGAGACAGTAGCAGGTTGCCAATTACTGGCACAGCCTGCCCCTAAGCTCTACCCAGACCTTACTGAAATAGATGGGAAATGTATTTGAGGCCCTTGGCAGATTGTACTCTAGAGAACTGTTTTGTTAGCTTAGTCTTCCCAGATATGTTGGGAAATGTAGCCCCAATTCTTCTGGAGGGCAGAAGGTTGGGAAGAGAGCTAACCTAGATGTCCCATAGCTCAGAGGATGGTTTAATCCCAAGCAGCTGTTAAGAGAATCAGGTAGTAGGTGGTAGCAGGCCTAGGGAATGGCTCTGAAGAATTGGAGGACCAACTGCTACCAAGAATATGGTCAGATAAGCTAGGCTTGAGCCCAGGCCAAGGAAATCACTTGAGAAAACATCTCAGACAAGCCCCTCTCTAGTTCACAAGAAGATAAAGTGAGGGAGGGGGGAAGCACATTCAGACTTGCAAGATTGTGTTACTACAGCTGTTACAAAAAAAGTAGTCCTGATCTATATGGTAGTAGTCTTAGTCTTTGTTGTTGGGCTGACAGCAGGAAAGATCTCTGCTAGGAAGACTAGAGAGCCACTACCAGTCAGAGTAGAGAACATGAGCTAAATGGGCAGGTAGGACAACTCTGTATAAAATAGATTTGTATATTTTTATGGAGTTGTCTATTTATTAACTACAGATTTGCCAAAGGCTGAACAATTATTAAAAGTTATGTATTCATTCATTTTATTCAATTTGATGACGCCCAACTCCAAATGACTTTGGGTAGCTTAAAATTCAACAGGCGATGTGAAAACAATATAATAAGAAACAACAAACAACAAAATCAAACTAGAAAAGAACAACAAAAAAAAAGAACAAGATGGCAACTCTGTGGATACTCCAAAACATCCCACGAACATCTAACATCCAGTCAAGGGGGCTCCAGCCACCTAGCTGTGACAACAGCCAAGTCTTTATGGACCTCCAGAATGCCAACAAAGTAGATCTGTATGTATCTGTTCTTATTCGCTTTTTTTTTAATTCAAAAATTAAATCCTGATGGACAGCTGTGAATTTTGCGCATAAATCACAATTGATGTATCTGCCATTTTGATAGATTGCAGTATTCTGATATAATTGATTAATTAAATCAGAATACTGCAATCTACATATTTAGCCATTATCTCACTTTAGAGTATGTTAGCACCGGAATATTTTAGTGTAACTTCTAAAGAGGAAAATTGAGAAAGTTTAGGGAATAGAAGAAAAATACAAAATTCAAATTTTAAGAAAAGTTAAGCCAGTTTAACACAGATACTCTGGTGGTAACATAATTACAGAAATAACAAGCTGGCATCATCCGGTGAATACAATATGTCCCTGGTTTATTTTATTTTATTTTATTTTATTTATTTAGCATATTTATATAGCCACCCATCTTACAAACACGTGGTTCTGAGTGGTGTACAACACAACAATAGGTAAAAATTCCATAACAATCTAAAAACAATCAGAAACAAATAAAATAAACAGATAAAACCCAAGAAAGCAGGAGAACAAACATCACTTAAATTATACAGCCACTTTGTGGGGTCTCCCTGGGATCCCCGAGGGTGGTGAAAAACCCATATTTTAAGGAACTTCCAGAAGGCTAACAAAATTGGGCTAACCTCACCTTGTGGGGGGGATGATGTTCCAGAGGGCAGAGGCCACAGCAGAAAAGGCACACTACCTGGGTCCCACCACATGGAGCTTCTTTGGAGAAAAGACCCGCAGCCTGTTTTACCTGTTTTCCTACAATTAAATGTGAATTATGGTTAGACTGAGCACAAATTTCCCTATTTAAAAAGAGAACCCTAAATACTGTTTTAAGACTCTACAGGTAGTCCTCACTTAATGACCACAATAGGAACTGGAAAATTGGTCGTTAAGTGGGGTGGTCATTAAGCGAGTCATGTGATTGGACCCGATTTTACTACCATTTTTACAATGGTCATTAAGTGAATCACCGCAGTTATTAAGCGAATGACATGGTCATTAAGTGAATCATGTGGTCATTAAGCGAATCCAGTTTCCCGAATGGACATTTTTTGCCAGAATTCACTTAATGAACATGTGATTCGCTTAACAGCCATCATAAAAAAGGTCACAAATCATGATCACATGACTGCAGGGGATGCTGCGACAGTTGTAAGTGCAAGTACAGGTCATAAAGCACTTTTTCTGAGGCCATCGTAACTTCAAACAGTTGTTAAATGAACAGTCATTAAGTGAGGACTACCTGTAAATATCTGCATTTTCTGTTTGTCACTCACTATTTCCTGAGTGCAGGAATGAATTATGTCATGCTCTTTCCACTCCTAGCCCATTGCAAATGCACCCTGTGGCCATGTTTTATAGCTTCAAATCCAACCAGAGCTGTCTTAACCCCTCCAGTGCTTCATTCCATTCTAGTAGCAATGCCTGGCACACTGCCTCCATCCAGAAGCTGGTAGCTGTCTCGGGTAGCTGTTTCATTGTGGGCAGCCAGGACACTATGTTCTCTGCTGGTCAGTAGTTACTGTTTGCTTTGTTTTTAAATAATCTTGTAATTGATCCAACATTGGCTCATTAAACCAATGAGCTACAACTTTGCCCAGCACTACAAACACATGCTCTATTCAATCCTTACATCTCCCACTGAACACCCTTTCAGTTTCTGTCCAGGCTGGATGAAGTATGTTCCCCTTGCTTTCCCACTCTTTGCTTCTTTCCTCATTCCCTGCTTCTCTTCTCTTCCCTTTCTCTTTTCCACATATAGGTAGTCCTTGAGTTACAACTGCAATTTCCATCACTAAGCGATGTGGTTGTAAACCATGCTGTCACATGACTGCATCACTTAGCGACAGCAATCCCTGCAGTTCCCATTGCTGTCATTAAGTGAGGATCATGGTTTGTTAAGCGAACACCTCCTTGCAATTTCCTGCCAGCTTCCAACCACCAAAATTAGTGGGGAAGCCAGCAGGAAGTTGCAAGTCCCAGGTGGCTCACAAGCAGTCCAGCAGGAAGACAAGTGGCTTCTGCTGGGTGGGAGAGGGGGCAAAGGATGTGTAGGTGGCTGGGTGGGGGAGACACAGCACGAGCACAGCTGGGCTTGAGGTGGCTGCTACTGAGTGAGGGAGGGTGTGCGAGGGTGCACAAGTGGCAGTAGAGGCACAATGCGAGCCCAGCAGGGTTTGGGGTGGCTGCTGCCAGGTGGGGAAGGTGCATGAGGATGCACGAGAATGGTTCGTGAGTGGTGGGGGAAGCACGGTGTGAGTGCAGTGGGGCTCGGGGTGGCTTCTGCCAGGTGGGAGATGGTGTGCAAGGATATGCAAGTAGCTGGGGAGGCACAGCACGAGTGCCGTAAGGCTCAGGGAAAGTGTGCAAGGGTGTGCAGGTGGCCAGTGGGGCACAGCTTGAGCATAGAGGGGCTGGGGGAGGGTGCACAGGTGAGGGAGACTTACCTGAGCAATTTGTGGCCTTGCCTCCCAGATTCCCCACTGACTTTGCTTCTGGGAAGCTGGCAGGGAAGGTTGCAAATCGTGATCACATCCTGCAGGATGCTGCAACCGTCATAAGTGCAAGCCAGTTGCCAAGTGCTCAGATCATGATCATATGACCATGGGGGTGCTGGGACAGCCAGAACTTCCAGGACCGGTCATAATCATGACTCATTCAGCACTGTCGTAACTTCAAACAGTTGCTGAACAAGTGGTTGTTAACTGAGGACTACCTGTATTTAAGGAGCAAATAGGAGCCTGTTTCTATGAAACTGAATGATCAGTTCTTTCATGCTATAAAGTTTCTATAGACCTATAGGGGAACAACCTATTGCTTTGATTATTGTAGCATCAGAGTTACAATAGTATCATAAGGGGGGGAAAGGGGGGGGAAAGGGTCTGCATTAGTGTCCAAGGAGGAAATGTGGGAAGAAGGGGTGAAGGCATCTGGAAAGCAATGGAAGGACACAGGGACTAGCAAGGAGGGGACAATCCCTGAAAGAAGATTGGTAGACTGGTCCACACAGGAGCCAGCCAAGGAGGCTGGCCTTCCCTGAAGGGATGGGAAGGACAAGAAGCAGGGGAATGACCAGTCCGGCCTTGCAGTGGCTGCAGTCCAGATTGAGCATCGTCCCAGCCTTGCTGCTCACACTGCAGTCAGGAATTTCTGACCTTGGCTTAAGAAAGAGCTGGGAGCAGCCCAGTAGCCTAGCTGAAGTGTGCAATTTTCTCTCCGTCTCTTTTTAGATCCAGCTACATCAATTGTAGATAGCTCCGCCATCCAGAATCTGTTCCCCACATCTGGCATTACAGACTTGCAATAGAAGAGTTATATTTTCTATGCACTATTATTTTGGAACTTGTAAAAGCAAGATAATATAAGCTGAGCCAGCAAATATAAAAGTGTAATAATCAGTGCACATTACTGTGGATTATTCATGCTGCTATTAGCTGGAGAGGTACAACACCTGAATAATTAGATATATAATTACATATTCAAATGTTTTGACTCCTGTTTTAGATTAAAAGATATATCAGCTTCAAGAAAGGAACCTGTATATATATGCTGGATTTTTTTCTTTCCCTACTATTCCACCTCTCTCTCTCTCTCTCTCTCTCTCTCTCTCTCTCTCTCTCTCTCTCTCTCTATATATATATATATATATATATATATATATATATTTCAAGTAATTTTGTTTTTCTCTGTTACTTAATTTTTAAAGGCATTTTTATAATCATTTGGAAGAATGCTTATGTAGCACTTAGATAATATTTATTTATTTATTTGCTTGCTTGCTTCCCATTAAAAACTCTTGAAGTAGTTTCAAATGAAATTCAAATAATTAAAACTTAGGCTAAGATGATATATAAAAACATATGTTAAAACACTGAATAAAATATACAAAATAAAATAAGCAGTAAAATAAACAATAAATAGAGAGTAGAAGAATTAAAAAATCCAAAAAAATAAATAAAAATACCATAGCAGCATTAATAAATTTATTAAAAAGACTGGAAGAATCAAAATGCTTTGCCTGGCATTGAAAAAGTATATTGCCATTTAGGTACATGGAGGGGGGCCCTTCTAAAAGTTGGAGGACCACCAGTGCAAAGGCCATTCCCAAGTAATTTTATAACTCAACATTGGAGAAGACCCAAAACAGGAACTGGTAGGATTCTCTTAATTTGAAGTGACAAATATAAGGGAGGAGGCATTCCTTCAGATACTATGAGCCTAAACCATGAAAGGCTTTATAGGTTAATATTAAATCCTTGAATTGAGACCAGAAACAAACTTGGAGCCCATGAAGATGCTAAAGCATGGCTTGTTGTGGTCATACCACCCAGTTCCAGTCAGTAATTTCTCTGTATTCGCTGAATTTTCCAAACTGGTGGCAAGAACAGCCTCATTAGAATCCTAACAAGTACACTCTACTGGAGAATTAGGTCTGATTTTTTTTTTTCCAAAGTTTACCAAAGTTTTGGTTGGAGGGACTACCCACATGGCAGTTCTCCAGACCATCTCACAATGAGCAAGTGCTTTCCCCATGCTTAGCATCACACTAGTCTTAACATACTGGGCAGACACGTTGTGTTAGCCCATTCCCACGTACGCCTGCACAAACATATTCATGCACACTCACCAAATAAAATAGTGTGGTCTTGAGAAAAAAATGAACCGGTGGTCTTTTTTTTTTTACTACTACTAAATTCTAGAGTTGAGCTTAATTTTTTTTAGAACATCCCCTGATGTGCATGCTGCCAATATCTTATGGGGGAGAGAGAAAAATAATCTGTGCTATTACCATTCTGAATGATGAAGTCCTTCCCACAAATTTTCTGCACACAAATAAAATGGAAAATATGAAAGCCACAGTGATGCTCTCAAATTATAAGAAAAGTCTCCTTCAAGACAAACAGCATTCCTGGGACTTTATGGACATATCCAAGACATTTTTTTGGTGACAGTCGTTTGTGGTTTGTCTTCTTTCAGAATATCTTTTTTATAATCTATACGCTTGGTATTTCCTAGTGGCCTCCTGTACAAATAGTAACTGGGCCTGACCTGCTTAGCTTCCAAGCCCAGACAAGTTGGATTAAGTGGTGCTACACATTAAGGTATCCCCCACACATTCCCCAAGCCTTCTTTCCTGTGGAAGGTTTAGGATCCAGACCCACCATGCCTTGTTACTTATGACTGGCCAAGTCGTAGTAATGTGATAATAATGAGCAGTGGTCCTAGAAGTTGCTGTCAACCTCATCTCAGTATGGGGGGAGGCCATATTGATTACCACAGTGTCTACACATGAATCAAAAGAATGCTGAGCTGGCAAAATGACCAGCACTAGCTCAGACTTCAAATAGGAACCATATTTTTTAATGTTACACTATTTTAAAACAGTCCTGTAAACAAGCATAGGAAGCAAAGACCTGAACTGGACCCTTTCCAATCTAGTACAATATGCTGAGTATCCTATCTGGATACTCATTGGAATGACACCATGGAACCATCTCCTTACCAGTTTATTCTGCCTCATGTAGCAGCCTTCTCTAAGGAGGAAATTAATTAAATTACTTGGAAGGATTTTTTTCTTATGTATATTAATTATAAGAGTCTTAGTGCTGATAATGATTTGCATTGCAAGAGAAAACTTTAGATGCCCAAATACACTTTCTTTTTATTCCCAAACTACACTCAAATCCCAAGGAATTCCAAGTTGACCTCATAAATGCCCATGAAGCTCTATTTTATGGCTCTGCATATAATTCTTTACATGACTGTTTAATTTTCTATTTAGAACAAATTAACTGTTGCATGCTCTAATAAGCACAAAAAGGAAGCCAGATCTGTCTGGAAATATGTGGAGGTTACTCAGAGGTTTTCCAGATTGATGGTTTCACTTGGTGGATGCCCTTAAAATGAACTTTGACTAAACTTTGCTCTTTGTGTATTTGACAGCCTGCATGGAAAAAAGACTTAGTTGACTATAACCAGAATATTCAGCTTGAGACTCAAGCAGGCGTAAGTTCTTCGGTGTTGTTTATTGAATCCAAAGCTTTCATCAACAGAATTTAAGTCCCCTCTTTGACCCAGTCCAGCCATATTAGCTAACAGAAATATAACAATAAAATATAATGCAAAACTATATTATTAAAACAATTTTGAAATTTAATAAAGTACAAAAACACAGATTTAAATTTAAACAATTTATATGGCTGCTCATCTTACAAAAGTGACTCTGGATGGCATTCAGAATATATCATTGTTTTATGATTTTTAGGTTGATCTGAGCCTGACTCCATGTGAAAATTCAGATTAGAATTAGATTGTCATTTCCATCGTGTTTTGGAAATGACAATCTAATTCAAGTATCAATCATTGCCCTATTGCATTGTATGTCAACTTGTCAGTCTCATCTCTTAAACTTCTGCAATTATTTGTATTATGAAAACACAAAGACTCGGCTAATCCAAGTCTAAGCAAGAACTTTAGAGATTGAGATCAACAATGCTGAAACCCAGCTATATGAATTCCAGAGGTGGCTCAAATAATGTAAGAAACTGCTTTATACCAAGACATTTAGGAAGCAGTTTTATGCTGAATCAGATTACAAACCCATGTACTGTAACTCTGTACTATAGAATTGCAAGTCTTCACTGAATACAATCATATTTTTTCTGGGTTTTTTCTTACTCGCTACAAACTGCAAAAACGTTGTGGAACTGTCAAGATTTGTCATATTCCTGTCAGCCACTGATGAGCTGTGTTTTTCTCCATAGGCCACAAGTTGTGTGGATGGTCCTGGCTTAGGGTAGTTGGAATGAGCAGGTCTTCTGTTGAAAGACTGGGCTGTATATCATGCCATTCCCCCAAGCTGATGGCTAACTCTCTCTTCTCCTCTGTTCATCCTAAATCATTTCCAAGTGGCTGTTTTAGGTATATAGTAAAGCATGTGCAATCTGCAAGCATAGTATGCATGTACATACAGATTCCTAAACAGACCCATTATTCATATCAAACACATTCCTACTATGAGATTATTTGATTATTAATCTGAGTGTTTGGAAGACTACAGCTACTGGCATTTTATCACAAATTTAAGCCTAACATAAAATCTTATATTGGTTGGAATGGATGCAAAAGAAAAATAAAACGTGCTTTTAGGACTATTGCTTTTTTATTCTGACCCAAAACAAAATGTGTTTTAATTACATATCTAATGTTACTTAAGAAGATGGTGTTGATACTTGTACTGGGGATTTGATTTAGTGGTAATAGCATGTGTGTAAAATTGCAAATGAGGCTGTTTCTCTAAAATTGCCACCAAGCACCACGCACAGCCAATATGTTTTCTCCTCAGGCTCCACATAAAAGACTAGGAATGCACTAATCCGATTTTGTTTCACGTTTCAGAAGGGTGGCAAAAAAATTGCAGAGTGGGAGATGGAAATGAAATTTACAACAAAATTTACAGTAAAATGGGCAAGCAGATTATTCACATACATGCATAGTGAATATTTAAGCCCACACAACAATGTTTTAGGCAATATTAAATCAGGGGTCCAGTGTTATAAACACTGATCTAAACAACAGGAGGCACAAGTTACTGTACCATACTGGGAATAGCCTTTGGACATGCAGCTTTTCTCCCTAGCACTGGGAATAAATGTGAACTTCATCTTAAGATGGCCCCATAACTTTATTTTCACTAGTTGTTTTTTTTTTAATTTTCCATTGCTTTGCAAGCAAGTTTTCAAATAAGTTACACACACACACACACACAATCAGAATAGAAACAAATAAATTAATATCCCAATAAGAACTCCTGCAGCATTTTCCCAATGAAGTTGCTCAGATTCACCTAAGTCTTCATTCTTTATGGGTTATAGAGGAGAAGAGATTGGCCCAGTGGCCACTCACTTGTGCAGTGCCCCAGACTCACTCCTTCCTCCCATTATTTAATATCTACATGAAGCCACTTAACATAACCAGCTTTATATCACTATCCCAAGCCATACTGATGTACTATGGAAATAGCTGTTGGAACTCAATCAGATAAAATTGGCTGAAGTTGAACCCAAGCAAGATGGAATTACACCAATATTCTTGGCTGGTTCCAATGTTGTCCATGGAGGAGGAGGAGGAGGAACAACTATCCCCAGGACAGCAAGTCTGTGATTCATGGCTACCACTGAATGGTGGAAGCCATGGCCACAGGGCTATTTGGCCAGCTTTGACTGGTACACAATTTCCAGTCTTATCTGGGGTGTGAGAATCTTGTGATTGTAACTCATGTCTCTAGCACTGTGCGTCTGGGCTATTGCAGTGCGTTTTACATGGGGCTGTCCTTGAAAATCACCCAGAAGCTACAGGTGGTAGAAAATGCAGTATCCCATCATCTGGCAAGTATGCACTGTTAAGAGTACATTACAACAATGCTCAAAAATTTGCAGGGATACTAAGAGAGTTCCAAGTGCAATCTGAAGTGTTGATTTTGACTATGCTGCTCTGTATGGCTTAGCATCAAAATATCTTCAGAACTGCCTTCTCTGGCCAGTATCAACCCATCCAGTGCATTCAGCCAAGGAGAGGCTCTTAGTTATTCTGTGCTGCCATGAAGTTAGAGAAACTGAAGCCAGAATATTCTGTTTCTCCAATATGGCATCAACATTTTGGAATAGCCTTCCTTATAGTATTAGATTGGTCCCACTTTGCAGGCCTTCCACAGATTGTTAAGACCAAGCTATTCCAGAGGCCCTTTGGTAGATGACTGCTTTTTAAATTCTGATTACTCCAAAAATTGTTGTCTGACTGGATTTAAATATAGCTATTTTGTGATGTATGGTGTTAGGATGAACAATATTTATCATAACATGGATGCTATATTACTGTTATTGTGAATAATGTTATAGTATATACTGTGGATATTATTCTTATGTCTTTATCAGGGACATTTTAGCTGTAAATACTGTGAATGTTTTAATTTTGGGATTAGTCATTGCCATGGATATTTTAATAATTATTGTGGTTGTTGTAAATGGATCTTTTTGTAGATATCCATGAGTCTCTATGATTTAGCAACATATAAATCTCTATGATTTAGCAACATATAAATAAGTAAATGACTTTAATCTAACCCTGTAAATATCAGGGTCACCAAGCCAAATATAACCCTTTGGCCAACCTCTTTTAGGAACCTATGATTTTGAGTCCAATCATTTTATGATTTGCCAAAAAGCATAGAACTTGACTTATCTTTGTCTCTCTATATACTATTTGCTATTGCTACTGCACAGGGGAGGGTTGCTAATGCAGTCATAACCATAATATTGCCTTTTTTTACCCCCCCCGCCCCCCCCCCCCCCCCCCCCCGTGAATGCCACTGTTGCTACCACATTGCATTAAAGCCCAAAGGCCAACAACACAAATAAGGCTTTGGAATGTGTAATGTGTAATAAATCTACTTTTAGTTTGATTCATATTTTTTTTTCTAAATTGTAAAGGTGTTATAAACTAGCAGTTGTAAAAGTAAAAAAAAGGCTTTTTAAAAGCTTCCATTCAAAGGATAATAAATAATTATCCAAATTATGAATATGTTAGTACTTTAAAGTACTTAAAGTTCAGGACAGGTAAGCATTTCTTTACAAAATGAAACTTAAAAGCTATTAAAAAAAATAGCTGCTTTTTATTACACAGCTCCACTTTTGAAATATCGTTGGCTTAGATAGAGTTTGTTTAGGAAGCTGACTCCTTGAGTTGTTTAAATATCATTCCTAAAATCCCCAGCCAGAAGCTTTCCAAAAGTTTATGGGAATGGAGGTCTCACTATGGCTCCATCTCTATTTATCCTTGTCTCAGGATTTTATTTTCCTCAGCTTCTCACTTGCCTGGTTGGAGTCCTGAGCACCTTTCTTACTTCTTCTGGCAAAGCTCTTGCTAATTTACACCAGACTTATTTATTTCCCAACACTACTGTAATTTTATGTATTACATTTGTATTGTTTTTCCATTTTTTCACTTGTTTTTTTTTTTTTTTTTGGTAGAAATCGGTAAAAAATTTAAGTAAATATGCAATCGATCCAAAGAGCTTTGGTTACTGGCCAGATCAGAGAAGGGAGAATAAAAATATGACATTTCAATAGGACAGAAATGGAAAATATCTTGCCACTACCTTTTTCCAGGATTATTTTTTCAGCTCCCTAATCTAGCAAAATCCAAGGACTAACCATAAATCAATAGAAGAGAATATGTGTAGCTCAGTGTTGAACTGTGGAGTCCTTGGGGTTCTCTGAGCTTGGTTGTTTTCTTGCAAACATTTTGTTACCCAGCTAGGTAACAACTTTAGTGCTAGAATGGAATGGGGTTTGCTCTTTGAGAGCAAACCTCACTCCATTCTAGCACTGAAGATGTTACCTAGCTGAGTAATGAAACGTTTGCAAGAAAACAACCAAGCTCAGAGAACCCCAATAACCAGAAATCCTTGGCTTCCAAGGACAGACAAGGTCAGCCAGATACAGCCACCTGTAAGACTAAATAATTTTAGGCAACCAGTAATAGGTTTGGGAGATGATATTTTATAAGAAATCTCTTCTGCCTGCCATCTCTCTGGTACCATTTACATGACAGATATGTTGGCTCTTTTTCTTTCAAAATTAGAATAAATCCAGCAGCAAAATTACCTCTCCCTCCTATAAGAACAGGGCCAAGGCATATTTTCCCCCCTCTGCTTACCTTTTTGAGCTAGAAGGAAAACCGGTCTCAGGATGACTTTCTGTATTTTTCCATTTCTTTTGCTGTAGAGCCTTACCCACAAAATCACTCAATCAACTTTCCCCAATCTCACACCCTCCAACTGTGTTGGACAATCTTCCATCACTTCCCAACTGTGTGGTCACCAGGGCAAAAAGAAAGGAAACTAGCTAAAATATGTACAAAGTACTGTAAATCAAATCTCCCTTAAAGCAGATGAGGGGTATTTCATAACTGCTGAATATAGCATTCTATCACACTGAATTCTTAGCAGCCAGGGTTTTTTTTTCTTCTGAGCTTAATATGATGTGACTTTTAAATTGATTTGTTTGATAGTCAGTATGAAGAAACAATACGAATGGTGATCTTGAACCAAGAGGACTGCAGTTGGAAAAAAGAATGAGGCAGAAAGAAGCAAGCAAACCCACATTAATTAAGTTATTCAATACTTATAAAGTTATCCATTGTAGAATGTATGCAATACCAAATATAGTTAATCTGTCAGTAGAAGAGAAACCACAGATTTAAGGGATTCATATTTCCCAAGTCTCCTTCAGAAATTTGTATGAACTCTCCAGAACAGGCTTTGGGCATGGAAAGGGATGAAAGCAAGCAGCAAACATCTCTCTATATAACCAATAATAATACAGTAAAGTGGAAATGATTAGGTACAGAATGAGCCCAATGGGTTTTACTGACTATTCCATTAGCCCTGCTTTTCATAACTCTTTCACCACATAACAGTAACCAGACGGCCTTTGAGAAAGAAGCTAGAATACTGGAATATCAAAGGCAACTTTAATTTTCTGAATTTTCTTTAATCCTGATTTGTAACATGGAGGAAGGCCTTATGTTTTTTACATTTAAATATGAAGTTATATGTCCTTTAATAGTGTCTCATTTCCTACCACGTTTTACATCTTACCTTCTTTTTGACAACAAATTGTTCACATTTCAAGCTTAACTCCAGTTGCTTGTGTCTTAATATATATATATCCAGTGCAACAAGAGGGAGGGAGGGAGAGAGAGAGAGAGGGAGAGAGAGGTGGATAGATATAGATACACACACACACACACACACGCATACATTTCAAAATTCTTAAAATACAGAGCATCTTAGTCAGAAAAAGATGTCTTTCAGTTAATTCTGTGAATTCTGAAAACAAGCTACCCTAGCTATGAAGATCAGTTTTCAGAAAGACAAGTAAATTAATCACATAATCCTCAGGTTTTTATCTAGAAACCATTTGTGTCCCAATAGCACTGATTAATTGCTTAAGGAGAAAAAATTTGGGGAGTAAATTGACAGGTGGTACATTCTGCCTGTACATAACCATCTCTCTTCAGGGAAAACAAATCTCACAAACAACAGATGGGTGGTACAATCAAGGAAGACCCATAACTGGAGCAGCTTTATAATCAAAAAGGGGAAGGCCCCTTTTTGTTTTAATATAAGAGCACTGTGATAAACTAATCAAATCCATGGGGAAAAGCCAGTGGTGGGATGGATGGAAGAATTACAGCGTCTCATTCAATCTAGTAGCCTTTGTACACTCTAACTTCAGTCAGCCAATAAGGCATATTAATTATTTAAGGGGTGGCAGAACAAATGTTCAGCAATTAATTCATGTAGTCATAGGGGGCATTTGATTTTTTAAATTTTTTTTTTTTTTTTGAGAAAGGCGCAAAAGTAAAAGGAGCACCTACTAAAAACTAAAGGCCGAAACAAGCAGTGGGTAACATTTCATATATATCTGTTGATTCCAGAGGAATGGAAAGCTGCTAGAGTCAAGGGAGAAAGGGTGAGTTCGGTATTTTGGTGAGAGTGTGGGACAAACATTTCATTTACCATCTTACTGACTTGTATTGCTATCTGCAGTATGTCATTCCACTGCCACTCAGACTTCCATTCATTAGTTTGTTTAAGCTCGAAGTGGGAAAGTTACTAACACAAATACACTCATTGTCCATGCTCTAATAGAATTAACATGCAGAAAACACTTGCTGCATCTCAATGAGATGTGATATACAGTGTATGTTGTGGGTTGTTCTCTTCCTCCCTTCCAGCAGCTCCTAAGAATGGTGGAAAAGAGAAAGGACTAGAATATTTAAGCTCATAAATACAAAGTACTCTGTGTTGTTATTTTTTTAAAACTGTTTAGAATTTGACACAAATGGACAAATGCATGGAAACACACAACTGAAACAGGCAATTCAGCCTTTACCAATTCTATTGTGGTGAGAAAGAGAGCCAAGGAGACTAACACATCATATCACTGGGAGTTGTATGCTCTACCCACCAGACTGAAGCAGCAGCTATTGTGTCAAGACTGTATAGTTTCCTCAAATGCATGCCAGTCACCTGATAGACAAAGCACAGCCATTTTTGCCTCCTTACTATTAGGCAGATTACTTAAATGGGCAATTTATAACGCATGTGTTTTAAAATGTACATTGTTAAACAACCACCTCTGTGCAAACTAAGGAGGATATAACACTGGTGCTGAGCAAAGGGCATCCGGTTCACAGAAGCTTAGCTACTCATTTCTGAAACCAGAAGGTGATGTAGTGCATAGAACGCATAAAGACCAGCTATGGCTACAGTTACATTTAAAATATGGACCCTGTGTACAAAGAACAAACCAGCCACATGACATTGAGAGAAAAAAGGATTAAACCAAGATTTTTTTAGGCTGTCTGCATGGAAAAACTGAAGATATCAAAGGACTCAATGAATCAAAGGCTTTTTTTAAAAGCTATGCAGGCAGACCTCAACTCAACAAGAATTCTTCAAGAGCAGTATATCTCTATATTTCTATCAGATTTAGTTAGCATTAAGCTTAATCATTAGAATAATTCATTATTACATAATAATTTTAGCCTTCCCCAAACTTACAACCTAAGATGTATTAGACAACAGCTTGTCATTCTCAGCCAGCATATCTTCTTTTGTATTATTATTATTATTGTTGGCCACACAGTCAGCCAGATGTTTAGACTGGATCTGGCATTTTTATCCACCTATTGAGTCCTTCCCAAGGACCTGGGATAGGCAGATTTTGTTGTCTGATGGTGTTAAAGGTATCATCACAGGATATAAGCTGTTCCAAGTAAAGCTGCCTTTTGCAATTGGCCGATGGTGATTTTTGTCAATGCCGGTGGTCTTCAAGTGGTGCTCCAGATGTTTTGGGACTGCACCTAAAGCGCCTGTAACTATTGGTACTATTTTTGCTTTCTTTTGCCACAGTCGTTCTACTTCTATTTGCAGGACTTTGTATCTTGTAATTTTCCCCCGTTCTCTCTCTTCTATTCTGCTCTCTCCAGGTATTGCAATGTCCACTATCCAGACTTCTTTGTCTTTCTTATCAACAGTTATTAAGTCTGGGGTATTGTGTGACAGGTGCTTGTCTGTTTGAATTCTACAGCCCTAGAGCACTTTAGCTTCTTCATTTTCTATTGCTTTGTCCGTTTTGTGGTTCTACCAATTCTTGCTTGCAGGCAAATGGTATTTCTTGCAGATATTCCAATGCACCATTGTTGCTACTTTGTCATGCCATTGTCTGTAGTTGATCTGTGCAATCTTCTTGCAGCAGCTAACTAGGTGATCCACTGTTTCTTCAGTTTCTTTGCAGAGGCAGCATTTGCTGTCTGTTGCTGCCTTCTCAAATATATATATATATATATATATATATATATATATATATATATATATATATAAATATATTTAAGGCTTGGTCTTATGCAGTCAGAATTAGCCCCTCTGTCTCTTCAACTTTCCTGCTCCTAGCCATTGCCAGGACTTGTTGTTATCTGCTTTGCCTACTAGTTTTTTGGTTTGGTTTGGTTTGGTTTTGTGTGAGTACTGGCCATGTAACACTTTGCCTTGCCATGTCTCTTTTCTATTCTTCATTTGATCTTTCTTATAAGCTAGTTTGGTTTCTTTGGTATTCAGTAAGCCTGTGTGGTATACTAGCTTCAGTGCATCTTCTTTACTGTCCTTCAGATATTCTTCCAATGCCCTTTTTTCTTCTTCAAGTGTCTGGTGTACTTGTAACATTCCACACCCACCTATACTCCTTAGTAAGTAGAGTCTGTCAACATCACTGTGTGGATGAAGGGCCTGATTCATTGTCATTATTTTTCTGGTCTTCCTATCCAGAGCTTTTAATTCACTCTGAGTCCAGTCCACTATTCCAGCTGTATATTTAATGACTGGAACTGCCCAGGTGTTAATTGCCTTGAGTTTGAACTTTAAGATCTTCTTCACTCTTTGATGTATTCACTACTAACCTTCTTCTTGACTTCAGTGTGCTTGATGTTGTCAGCCTGAAGGATGCCCAGGTATTTGTAGTGATCTTCATCCAGTCTCTTGATGTTATTTCCATTGGGTATCTTGATTCCTTCAGTTTTCACCATTTTTCCCCTGTTGATGGTAAGGGTGGCACATTGCAATATCTTGACAGTATATTTGGACAATATTGAGTAGTGATTCCATTTCAGATGGCATTCTTCCATACAACTTCAGATCATCTGTGTAAAGGAGGTGGGATACCCTACCAGATGTTTTTGATGTTTGATAACCATCGCCTGACTTGTTCAGTATTGTTGACAGAGGAATCAATGAAATGATAAACAGTAGTGGTGATGAGTCTCCTTAAAAGATTCCTTTCTTGATGTTAATCTCTCCCAATCTATCACCATTGACCATCATCTGTGTCTTCCGTTCTACCATTGATCTTTGCACAAAGCTTCTGATGTTTCTACTGACTCCTGTTATTTCTAGGCACTTGATTATCCAGTCATGTGGCAGGGAGTCAAATGCCTTCTTGTAATCAATCCAAGCTACATTCAAGTTGATCTTCCTTCTTTTAGAGTTTTCCAAAATCACCTTGTTTTATTATCATCATCATCATCATCATCATCATCATCATCATCATCATCATCATCACCATTTTGTGCTTTATACTGTATTTAACTGCCTAGAACTCCTGGAGCAAATAAATCCCATGAATGAATGAATTTTGATCCCTAAAAGAGCCTAGAGTGAGTGATCTCTCGATCTCTCCTTTCTGTCTTGTTTTGTCTTAATATCATAACTCATGTTGCTGGTCATGGCTGGAAGCAGGATACAGGGCTATATGTGTTTCTGTGGTATATCCAGACTAACCATTCATTGTGCTTACCAGTTCTTACCAGAAAGAATTCTGCAAATAGTCTGAGCTCCTCTCTTTAAATAGAATTTTGTGGTAAGAAAAATGCTGACAGATGATAGAAATCATAGCAAGTCTGCTGTTGGAAGATCATGTATTTGGGAACCTCCTGATATTGTCAGAGTTGAAAAGGCTAAAGACAATGGTTACTACAGACATATTCTTAGGTCATCTTTCTTCCCTTACACTACGGTCCTCCACCTCTTTCCTTCTGTCCATTCTCTGCATATACTCTTTCTTGTATACACATCCTGCTTATTATCAAACTTCCAAGGATGTTCTTCCCACATTAGCATGCAACAATCCCTTTTCTTCTCTTTCTTTTTTAACATTTAGAAAAGGTTACATGCACTGCTGGGCAGAACCAAAGTTGTGTCCATAATCTTGATTTCCCAAAGGATTGTAGGCAGCCAGAAGCTCTCTGGAGACATAAAGATGCCAGGCAGTTTTGCCCTCCTTTTTCCCTGAAGCCCTCTCTCCAAAACCACATCCCTTTTCCCTGAAGTCGCTCTGTGCAGGAAGAGTCAGGGATCACTGTCCAATTTTTCTGGCAAGGTTTCCTTTCTCTCTGCAGGAGAAGTGGGGAATGAACTTCAGAAGACAGAATTGTTCTTTTTGTCCTTCTGCACAGAACAAAGACTGAGGAAGACAGGGGTTTGTAACAACTGCAGATGAAGGACATCTCTCCCTAGCAGCCTTAGTTCATCTTCTTCTGAAGGTTACTTGGGATAATTCACCTCTGGACTAAATTCAATTCCTTCCTTCTGACTGAAAGAAAGAACTCTGTGTGTAAGATCTGACTTCAAATGATGACTATCACTGCTCAAGAACTGAGTCCATGGCAATCATGACCCAGACGGTTTTTAAATGCTATTGCTTTCCATATCTAAGGAATAACAGCTTTGATCCTATAGCCTAAAAGATCTTCATGCAAGCTATACTGGATAAACATTAGAGTGGCAGAGCATCAAAATACAAATGTGATATTGATACACCCTGCCTTTCAACCAGCAAAATAGAAATTACTGGGAATCATTCTGTATTACCCTGAAGCTGCTATTCAGTTCAATATGTGAGGTTATTGTGGGCTACGTCTACTTTTTTTTCCCATGACCATTGCCAATCTTGGGATATTTTCCCATATTTTTGTTAAAAAGTCAATGGTTTACAGCAGGATTGAGCAACCTTTTTTCTTCTTTCAAGGCTATTCTCTTAGAAATGTTCTGTATGACATTGGCAGTTGGGACTTAAACAACCCATGAATGGGACTAAAGCAAAAAGTGGGTTCCTTTAATCTCTCTCTCCTTCTCTCTCTCATGCTTTTTTTTTCCTGACAACCCTCCTCCCACCCCCACCCCCACCCCCCACACTGCTTCCTTTCTGATCTTCTCTTCTTCTCTCTCTCCTTTCCTCTTTTCCCATGTAGCAGGCTAGGAGACTTTGTAGAAGGCTTTTGCAAGATGCAAGATGCCCATGATGATATAACTCAGCTCCTATTTACTTATTTGTGGCTTTATTGTTACTTTTATAGCTTACCTTTCCTTTCCTAGCTTGAGATGACATACATGGGAAGGGGTTCTCCTCTCCTTTCATCGCTACAACTATTCTATCTGGTAAGTTGGGCTAAGAGGGCCCAACTGAAGTCACCCAATGACCTCCATGGGAGGGAATTTAATTCCAGGTATCCTTCGTCCTTGCCCAACACCTTCACCACTACCTACACCGTCTTATTTTTATATGGAGGACTGCTGGGGGAAGAGAGGTTTCTCAGTGAGATATTTCCATTCAAAGATGGAAGTGCTGTAAGATGGGAAACGAGGAGTGCCTTTTGTTAATTCTTTGAGACAGCAAACAGTTCTGAATATGATTAGTATGTGTGTGTATATGTGTGTGTGAAAGAGGGAAAGATAGATTATATATTATTATATACAAAATGTATCCATTTAATAAAAGCAGATTAAGCCAATATTATGACAGGGAGATGTTTCCTGAAATTTGTGACAATATCACATCACAGCCCATACAATCTGCAGCAAAAGTGCTACACTTGGTGACGGAAATAAAATCTTGACAATGACAAATAAATCTCCAACATTTTCTCAAGGTTTGAAAATCTTTTTCGTTTTGAGCTACAACTCTCATCAATTCTGGCACCAGAAAGCATTCATGACTGCTGTCAAGACAAGAGTAAAATTGATGTATCTGAAGATGTTGAGACAGCCTGGCCTGTTGCAGCTAAGGCTGGCTGTGGAATTTCTTGTTATTATGAGCACAAATGGGCACACACAATGAAATGACTCAGCATGCTTCTGAGTCTGTGGCTAAATAGGCTGAGGCGAAAAGGCTATTTTCAATATGGAAACAATAAATGGTATTTGACTGGGAACTTCCATTACAAGTGGCTTTTTTAAGGTGTTTCATACCAAGGAACATCTGAAAAAAGAATTCTTAGCTGCTATTTTGAGGAGTCAAGAGAAAAATCTGCCATAGTTGGCTACAAAAATAAACATGAAACTGCCCTCTTTTACCTGCTTGCCAGGTAACCAAAGGGAACCCAATGTAGCATACAATGTCAGCAAATGAGGAAGCAAGCACGCAAGCTTCAGGAATGAAGGGAAGGAGACCAGTACTGTACTGGCACTTCCAGGTAAGAATTGATTTGGCAGAGTTGCTCCACCACAGATGTGAAGGCTATACTTTCCTCTACACTCTTCCTTTCTCTCCATTTCCTATTTCTCTTTTCCAATTGACTTAGAAAATTTCATGCATGGCAAATGAATATACTCAGCCAACGTAGCATGTTGTGCATGAGTAGATGAAGATATTTTATGAGAACAATGTACTTCTTAAAGTCTTGAACCTACATTATCGGGCAACAACTTCCTTCTTGTACCTTGGAGCCCTGCTGGGCCAGAGTGTGTTCTGCATACTACAACCAATATCAGGAATACTGTGGGGGATGTACAGATTTTTGACAAACCTAACAAATGCAGCAACCAGATTCATCAGAGACCTCTAGAAGGGATCTAGATAAAGGAAATGGCTTCAACTGAAAACTCTTCTTAATTATTATATATTGTGATTCAGGTGAACACAAGCAGCTGATGTCACTGCCAGCTGCTCTCAGTGCCACAGCAGGAAAGCAGATGCTAAAAGTATATAGGCAAGAACATAAGTGTTTCATAGATAGTGTATCTACAATGTGAGAGACCTACATGTGAGATCTACATGTCCTCCTAATGCTGGTTCAAATATTTATTTATTTATTTAAGTACTTTTATGCCGCAATCAAATTAATCTAAATAGAGGAAGAGTACCAGGGCTCTGATTCTCACCACATTGCAGAGGACAGTTTGGAGATTATTTTCCCCACCCAGAAAATGGAAGCAAGTGTGCTGGTAGGACAGTAAACACAGCAGTCAGTCATTCCCCTTAACCTGTCCTATATTTGTACTGTAAGGACTTGCCAGCTTTGTTACAGAGGCGGAATAGAGATCAGCTGATGGGACAGAGAATTATGCTGGAATACTTTTATGAGGCTTGATGGACTGGAGGAAAATTTGTTGAAGTTTTTGTTTCCATGAAGAATGGAAACAAGAATGGATAACCACTTGTTTTGTGAAGAAATAATGAGGTTCTGGGAGTCTACTAGTTGAACTCATAAACCACCTGTAAACTTAAAGATGGTGTTGCATATTCATTTTTGTACTACTTTTTATCTCCATGGTCCTCACTGAAAGTTACTAGCTGCATTTGTTAGTATACTTGCTGGTTTTTAAAGTTTAAGAGATAGCTTACCAATAAATATAAAAGAGCAGCCAACATTTAAAAATCATCAGTAAACAAATGGCTATATATAAGGAAGCTCAGAAAGGTGGAGACTTTGGAAAGGGAAAAGAAAAATGATACCTTACTTCTGAAAGCTTGCTCAAGCCAGCCAGATTTTAAAAGCCTAGCAAAATTTCAGAGACTTGTGCTATTTGCTTTGAGATTTAGGATGATTTCCTTAGTGTTATAATAAAAATGCTGCCTGCTCCTTACTTATTTGCACATAAATTCAGGAAACATACAAAAGCTGACAAGTCAGCTTTCTAAAACAGAGGACAGAAATGTTGCAGAAATTTTCACATCTATCTTTCAAGGAACATCATACAAACAATTGGAGTAATAATTGCAAGAGATTTTAAAAATACACACACACACCAAAACAGCATGTTGCAAATTTCAAACCCAATCCATGAAAGGGATGCAGATTAAATCAAACAAAACTGTTCACAGGAGAGAAAGAATCCTGGCACAGAATTGTGATTTTATCGCCAGTCATCTTCTAACAACTGATTTTAGAGCCTTGGGTTCATAGTCTCTTAACAGTGAAGTTAATGCCAACAGAGGCTTCTCCTGAATTGCATGCCTCCCTTGGACTGTGCAAAAAAATCCCCATGCAACAGCTTTGTGCACACGAGTCTACATTGCACCACTGCCCATTCCTATTCTCTCTCATACAAACACACATACCTGCCATAAAGCTCTCAATATCTAATAGGAATTATAAAGCCAATCAAACAGTGCAATGTGCATGAATTAACAACTCCATTTCCTATTGGCCTTCACAAATGGTATGATTTACCAGCATGTTTTCTTGAGAAAGAATGATTGAACTGAGTAGGCACTGGGGAACATTAATTAAACATAGATGGACAATATTTGATCCTTCAGACATTGCTGAGCTCCAGCTCACCTAAGCTAGAGCCAGCAAAGCCAATGGTAAAGGATGATGACAGCCTAACGTCCGGAAGACCACACATTGTTCATCCCTGCATTACCAGATAATTGGTAACTATTGATTTTGGCAATTTCGGTGTATGTTCTTGTGATTGTTTTGAGCACATGGTCAGACCTATAAAGAGCTGAATAGGGATAGAGGTCAGCCTATGATGAAGCATAAATTTTGGTTGAATATTAGAAGATAATTCTTGAGGGTAAGAACAATTCAAAACTGGAGCCGGTTACTTAGAAGGGTGCCAAGATGGTTTTTTGTTGGCAAAATGTAGAACAATACTTGAACCTTCTCTGGATTTTTTGCCGTGAACTGGAGTAGATTACATTCAAGATTTTTAATTCTAAGATTCTGTTAGAGAAACAAATGGATATGCTACACAATGCAGTTGAGAGATGCAGCCAGCTATAATATATATACTACTAAAACTCTCGTGTTTCTCTGTTTCTCTGTTTGTACCCTCAGGCTAGCCCAAACAATGCATTATACCACAACAGTTTTTGAATCAAGGTACCTAAAATCCACTAATTTAAAGAATGCATAAAAAATCAGGGACCCATTACTCCTGTAGAATTGAAATTTCCATGATGTTCAGACCAGTTTTACTTGCAAAGTTGTGGCCCTTGCAGTGTCCTTGCGGTCTCACGATTATGATTTCTGACACTCCCTGCAAGCTTCCACAAGCAAAGTCATTGGGGAAGGCGACAGGAAATCAGAAGTTCGTCCCTGCTCCCACTGCTTTTTTGCCCACCCATTGTGATGGAATGTATCTATGAGGAGGAGAGTGATGTGGGAGATCAAGATCAGGAGGGAGGAGGTGCATTCCAGGGGGGGAAAGGAGACAAGAGACAACACAGTCCTCAAGGAGAGTGTGAGAAGTGAAAGAGGTTCAGAATAGCCACTCCCTAGAATCTCCCAGGGTATATCCACTAGTTGCTATAGTATAGATTTAGTTTGGCAAGATTCTGTCTATAAGGTGTAAGCAAATAAAGGAGCTATACTTGACTGGGCTGTTTCATTGTTGTTCTTGGGCTGGGCCTGACACCCATGGTAATACTGTTTATCTGTTTAGGTAAATAAATATTGACTTATTATTGAAGTTTGTTTGTCACTACAATTATTTTTCTATTTATGATATAGTCTTCTTACATGATGACTGGACCGTCCAAGCATTGGGGTAAAAAAAATATGGTTAGCCTAAAATTTAATGTTCATTCTGGTCACATCAGACTGCACTATATTTCTCACAAAGGATGACCCAATGGGTCACAGGATTGTCTAGTATCAGTTAAAATTGCTATGTGACTAATAAAAATAAAATGAAGGTAAAAGCTTAGCAAATTTGATTACAGTGTGTATTTTGCATATGCTGCAGAATTTACATTTTGACTAATACTGAATTTGGGAGGCGTGTTGTGCATAATTCTGACTTCTTTAAAATGTCTTTAACTGAAGAAATTATTAACAATAGTCCTTTCCTGATGTTTAATGTACATGTACAGAGAATAGATTTGTGCACATCACCTTCAAGAACAGATTTCTATTTCCTGTGCTGTGGTTATCCTAACCCCTTCTGGGCATGATTTCCAGATTTATGATGTACTTACTTGCTGGGAAAATGCTCTGTCTTGACATTGTAGGGTTGACATTTCTGTGGTTTAGAGGAAGGTAGCTGTTTTGTAGGTCATGATCATGCATGGTGAACCAGTCTGCCTGCCTAATACTACATAGGAAATGTTTAAGATAAGGTCTAAAACCATCAATTTGTTTTGCTGTTAGGCAGGGAGCCCATGAACAAGATGCTCTAGACTGGTTTTTTGCTACTGTAAGGTCAAGAGCGTCATACCTAGACACCACAAATTACAATAATCAAGATGAGGACATGAAATGCATAGATCAACATTCCTTAGTTCAGAGTTTGTAGGGAAAAAAATCTCTCAACTTCTGTCTCAAGCTGACTTTCTTCTCTACTGGCTTCGTTTTTTTTTTCTTTCTTGTCCCCAAAAGGGTGCAGAAGAGTTGGGGTTACAAAATCCAAGTGAGAAAGGATAATTAAAGTGGCCAACAGTATAAGGGAGCTGTGGCATGGAAGAGATACTTTGCCCACCAGAGCTGCCCAGGGGTGAATTGAAAGGATCTTCCCATATGCAGGCACCCTCACCCACTCACTCATCTGCCAGGAAATAATCAGTACATTATAAGACCATTCCTGAAGGCACAGGCAAGCAAATTTGGCCCTTCAGGAGCGACATTTATTTTATTTTTCTGTGTGTTAGAGAAAAGGCTGCACTGGGGCTGCTTAATGTGTACTTTTTGAGCAGGGGGACAAATAATATTCTACCCTTTCCTTATGGTTCCTTATTAGAAAGAGCAGAAAAACTGAAACAGTTCAATGATCCAGAAGGAGAAAGAGGCAGGTAACAGAAACCAGACTGGTGCCCTTTCCCTGGTGTGAAAGGAGACGCTACATGGGTACAATAAAGGACACTGTTTATGTTACAAGGTGCTAATACAGTAGAAGAGGGCTTGGAGCCTTTGTAGAAATGTGGGATTTAAAGGCCCTGGGTCAGACCATTGTAAGGCATCCCATAGTATGATCATTCCAGCTGTAAAGGTCATGGTATATTTTTACATTGCTTTCTTTATCATTCCTACGTAACAGGTCTGGGAGTATATATCCCATAACCTTGCCTAGTTCTGGGCTCTTTTGCATTCCTGTAGTTGCCCATGCCAATAACAGATACTTTGTTGCATCTATCTCCAATTGCTTTAGTTCCTAATTTAAGTCAGCATTTTCCCCACAATATATGATTTTTGTATCATCCAAATTGGGTACAAGGGTTGTTGTAATTGTTCCCCCTCTTCATTTTGTGAGGCATCTTTCGTTTGTTCTTTGCTGGGCACTTGAATGCCAGATCTGAGTGTAATAAGATCTTGAGCCATCTATCACGAAGAAATGAGAAGACTGAGGCACACATATCCGAGATCTAACTAAATTGAGGTCTCGCGCTGTCTTCAGAATCTACCGACCTGGGTTTCAGGGCCTTCAGCAGCCATAGCTCCAAGGTTATGGCAAGCTGTGCTGCACAGGTGACTTGATAAAAGTGCCTGTATCTGAATCTGGGTTGTAGAGACAAGCTTCAGATACTGCTAGTATACTGGCCATTTGCTGTCAACTGGCTTCCCTACCTTAATTTCTGGATCTCATCACAGGACTGTGATTGGATTTTCCTCAGCAGTTGGTACTGGGAGAGTTCAATCTCCACGCCTCAAAGACAGGATCTGGAGACAGTGAGGAGTTCATGGCCTTCATGACAACCATGAGTCCTCAGTTGGTATCTAGTGGCCACACATTTAATCTAGTTATCTCAGAGCAAATGGCTTATGATCAGATAATGGAAGACACTGTGAGCAGTTTCCTATCATGATCAAATCATTTTCTGATCAGTGAAGTTCACTGGTACCACTGAACTCCTCAAGGTTGGGGGTGGGGGCTGGTTATGACTGATAGATTCACTTAAACGTTAGAGGATAATTGAGAATTTTCCCAGGAATATGTCACGTAGTTCCACCATCAGCCTTGTTCTCTGGATCCATCAGAGGAAATAATTGTCATTCCTGGGAAGTGGAGGGTAGTGGGGGCTCCATGGTCTACTGCTTCTGAGTCCCAGGTGATCTCTATGTGATCAGACAAGAAATTATTGAGATCTTCTCCTCTGGCTGTTAACTTAGAAGTAGCCTTTTTGGAGACAACTCCATCATTCTGGAATAATCTACCTCCTGAAGTCCAGATGGACTGCACATTTTTAGACTTTAGGAGGGCAGGGAAGGCACTGTTATTTGATTGACTCTGGGAGGTCTGAAGTGCTGTCACAACGTTATTTTAATGATTTTAAAACTTTTTTTTTTAATGTCAATTTTTATGTGAGCCACCCAGAATTTGCAGAATCAGGCAGAATATAAAATATGAAAATAAATAAATTCCCCCTCCCCCACCAAGTCCTGCTGTGCTACTTCCTCGTGGCAGGGGAAAATGTTCCAGGGAGGGATGAGCAAAGAATGTCAGGAACATATGACAACAGTATATATTCCAGCTGCCCAACTAAAACAAGCAGACACCTATATTGGGAAGCAACAACATAGGAAGATGCTGGAGGCAGATGGTCACTTTAGTGACAATGGCAAAGGCATCAATTCATATTGCGCAGGAGAAGGCAATGGTAAACCACTCCTGTATTTTAACCAAGAAAACCATATGGAGAGGAAATTTGCAGAAAATCTATTTAGATGATCACTAAGAGTTGATACCGACTTGATGACACATAATCAATAATCAAATCTAATTAATTAATTAATTAACTAGCTCTAATTTTTATTTTATTTTGGAAATGTGGTAGAGTATCTATAATTTATCTCATAAACTAGTACATCTATGTTTGTTTACTGTTCTGTTCTGGCCAACTTTGCAACATCCTATGTCCAATCAAAGGCAACTGAAAAATTAAGTTAACATTCTATAGATCATATATGTATTAAATACTCTTAATATGACATCAACACCAAAGAATGCTTCCCTTAGGGTCTTTCATTTATCTGATTTATTCCTTGCATTTCCTCTGTAGTGTGTGTGCACGTGCATATCTATTTTTTTTCTCTCACAAAAGAAATATAAGTCCCATGAATTTATGCCCCAAGGATTCTTGGAAATTCAGACGGTGATAGACTAGTTCAAACCTACATCTCATAGCCTCAGCAAGAGAAATCCTTTGGAGCATAGGTCAGTTGACTGTAGCTTTAACGAAAACACTCTCACCATGGGTGGTCGAGCTTTTATTCCTATTTGTACTTTGTGTGACTTTGATACAAAAAAAAAAAAAATGCTTCTTTTTCTTGTCATGTGCTGCTTTCAATTTCAAAACTTGCCTGAAAGCTGGCATACGGGACCCCTGCTTTCTAAAACACTCCGAATCTTGCAAAGCCAAATGTATTCTTCTTCTTTTCAGAATAGAGTTGATTTCAGCACTGAGGCTGCCCCCTGGCCATTTACCAGACAGACTGTACATTGTATTCATACTTTTTAGCCCTGTTGCCCTACAAGGCTCACCAGGGTATGCAGTACCAGTAATAATATTTACCATCTTGTCAGGCAGCCAACAGCAACAAACGTAATGAAAAGGTTTTCATGCTATTCAACAGAAGCTCCATTTTTTAGGGACCATCCTGGGAGAAATGTATTTATTACACTGTGATCCTCATCACATCAAGAAGCCAAATTTTAAGCCAGACAAGATGGAGGTGTTCAGGGCAGGGAAATTGGTCATCCTGTGGAAAGCTGGATGTGGTTGCAGGTCCCTTGAAGGGCAAAGTCCCCACTTAGAGGATCTTCTGAACTGTGACAACACAGGTCCTATCAGTAGCCAGTAGTGCCTTTTATCAAACCAGATGGGTACACACCTGCCTTATAGTTTCCACAAAGTGTCCTCCTTCTGTAAAAGAGGTTTCTCTTTTTATATTATACTCAGAGTACTGGAAAATTTCTTACAGATTTCTCTTTAAGATGGTTTTGGGCTTACTTTATTTTAGGATGTGCTGGTATCTGTTGATATTATACTTTGCTATTACGCAGCTTTCAATCACGCTGAAACTTCCCTCTGTGCCCACCTTTCCTAATCTGAACAAGCTTGATGAGATAAGTTCCCTCCTGGCATCTTCCTGTGGGATTCACTGAATGAGTCAGTGGGAAACCAAGGAAACTTCAGACCATTAGAGAGATGATTATACAACGAAAAACAAGCCATTCATATGCCACAGCTTTTGGCCACCTTGTAATGAAATAAATGCACACACATCACACTCCACTCTTAAAACCTCCATCAACATTCTCTTCTCCTTTGAAAGAAAATGTGAAAGTAAAATCTTTCAATCAAATTAATTGAGCAAATGTAGAAAAACATGCTGGATAATTGCTCTGCATGCTATTAAGTACTACCCTATTCAGAGAAACTATTCTTGTCATAATTAGCCATGTACGAATCACATCCTGGCTAAACTACTGCAATGAGTTCAATGGAGTGCAGAAACTTCATTTGGTGCAGAATGCAATGCTTAAGTGCTGGCAGAGCCACATGGGCAGAACATATAACTCAATGATGTTGCCTAACAGTGCTTTTCCAAGCCCGATGTTTGGATTTCTGGCTTGACAGATAAGGCCTTGTATATTAAATACCACATCAGCTCTGTCCTAAATTACCTGAAAACAAGATACTCAGAATAGGCCTCTTGATTATGACCAACATTAAGACAGGGCAGTCCCAGGCTGTACAGGTATGAACCACCATTTTGAACTGAGCCATGAAATTCACCAGGAGCTAGTCGGTATGTATAACAGAAAACTAAATGAATATGTGCCATTCAGCCAGCCAGCATAGACCACACAGCAGATTGCATCATTGCTTACAAATTGTCTTCAAGGACAGCTGCACATGGAACATATCACAATGGTACCTCCTGTATTTTCAGCAGTTAGAAATGTGGAGCAGTGAAGTCATGAAGTCAGATAAATGGGTGGAGACAGTTGGAGGGCAGATTTTTACATTTTATTTTGATTGATTGATTGATTGATTGATTGATTGATTGACTGATTGAGTGCTGTTTTGGCTTACTATACTTTATTTCCTTAGGTTTCCATCGGAAAGAGATAGAACTGCTGTTTTAAGGTGATTCACTATGGAATTTTGATGCTGCTAGCTTCAGAAAAATTAGTTAAGAAAAATTAATTTGGGGCTGCAAGGGCTATGGGTTGCCAATACCTCATGCATTTGATATGTTCCTACAGCCTCCTTCCTTCCAATCACATTTATACTTTTTTCTATATTTGAAATTAGCCAACTAGTCCCTATGTGAACCTTTCCCCAACCTGCATACCATCAGATGTGTAGACTTCAACTCTTAGAATTCCTAGATAACACAGACATGCCTGAGAATTCTGACAGTTGAAATCTGCACAGCTGAAGGACACCCATGTTGCAAAGGGCAGGACTATGAATTCTACACTTTGATTCAGAACTACAACTGCTGTTAGCTATTCAGTTGAAGAAATACAAAGCTGCAGAATGTATTTCATATAGATTCCCCCTCCCTAAAAGCAACAATCTAAAGCAACATACTTTGCATATGTAGCTGCTGATTTTCATTGTTGTTGAAAAAAAATAATTTTAAAAGATTGTGCTCATAGACAAAAATAATGAAGCTTATTAGATAATGGTAAGTCTAAAAAAAAAAAAGTACAATTTAAGATGGCTCCTCTCTGTTTATTTTCTGCTTCTTTGTGGTCCTTAATTGATCTCTTGAGTAACAATCTAGTACAGGAAAACTCTTGATTAGCCTAGGGACTTGAATGCATCCTTGAATGAATCCTGCAAGCAAGCTCAACTTACCATGCTGAGAAAAGCTTTCCCTGGCTATGTGATCAGGTTTTTTTCCTTTTCTGTCATTCAGAACTTCACTTAGAAACATATATATGTGTTAATCCTCTTTCATTTTCTCTAAAAAGCAACAAAAACAACTTGTTAAAGAACTCATACTTAAACCTAACTACAAAGGGTATTGAAAACCAGCTTGGAGCACCAAGAGTACCTCCATTTAAAGGTATTGATCCTAAAATGATTTATTTTAGAATAATTCCACTGGTTTCAGCAGGACAATACTAAATTTATTTGAGGAAGTAAAGCAATTGTGAGGACCAGTTTGGTGTAGTGGTTAAGGCACCAGGCTAGAAAATGGGACACAACTAGCTTTAGCTGTTTTCTTTACTTTTTCTTATCTCGTGCCTTTAATTTAGTTGGCATATCATTTTTTTACACATTTTCTCTGCTCTGCATAACATTACTAACCCCCAAAGGGAATGGTGTGATGCGTGTGTGTGTTTTCACACACACACACACAAGGGACTCAAGTTCAGCATCTCTAAATGCTGGTGTAGAGAATACAGTCTTCTTTCCCAGTTTAAGATGAAACTGATGGGTGAGAACATAACAGACTTTTCAAGGGAAACTGCTGAATCAATTTCTGGCAGCAATAATAGACTGGATAAGGGCTAATAAACTAAGACTTAAACTAGACAAACAGGTGTTCCTGGTCATGTAACATATGAAATCTGGAATAGGATTTTACTCTGCTTTGAATGGGATAGTACTCACCCTAAAGAACCAGATTCAAAATCTTACAGATTCAACTATGTACCTGGAAGCTCAGGTGCTGGCTATAGCCAGGAATGGCCTGCCCCATCTAAGCTAGTATAACACCTACTTCTGTTTCTGAAGGGATCAGAGCTGGCCATGGTGACCCATATAGGCTGTTCCACTTTGGGGTACATTAGCAAGATCTTGGGAAACTGCAATAGATTCAGAATGAAAGGAATCCCATCAGTGATGATTATCTTGAATGTAAGAAGAAGGGGATATTTTAAGGACAATTTTAGAACATTAATTTTTTAAAACTCCTGAGAGCCTTTTGTGAACTTGTCCCTGAATAAATCACTGTGGCAGGCATAGTACAGAAATCCTGAATTTGGGGGGTGGGGGGAGGGACAGCTAGCCAGGGAAAGAAGAAAACCCTCATTTTAACTATTGCTCTCCATCAATTGCTGAAGTCTTTCAAGGGAAATTGCAGAGTTGGGCAGCCAGCTCTGAGCTCTCCCACACCCACTCCTCACAAACCTTTTCTTAGCCCAAAGAGAAATGTTTGTGACTCATCTGAGGCTGAATCATCTTAACAGACTGGAGATAAACCCAGCCAATGGGCAAAGGCCTGTCGTTCTGACCAGGAAGGTCATTCTTCTCAATTAAGAAAGAAACAGTGCTGAGAAGCAATTGTGTAACATCTATCCCAATATTTCCCTGTTCTGGAGGATAACCAAAACTTCAACAAAATAAATTTCAAGATCATCCATGTCCTCCTGCTCCTGTGATATATTATGTTAAAGAATCTTCAAAATTGTCAGGCCCAGAACTGATCTAAGACTGAACTTCTAGAATGTGCCTCTGAATCACAGTGACTTAATGTGTCCCTCTTATCACATTGCTCAGTGGATTCCTGGCCTTAGCAAGCATTGTTCCAGTCGTGCCTGCACTCAGTCAGATCTGGCCATTTCCCAAAGTATATTATTATCACCCTTTGCCACAAAATCTTAATTTAGTAAACACCTAACGCTGCTTCTTTCTGCAAGAACATTGTGAACTTGCATATTTGTCACCAGGTGAAAATGTGTTGCTGAGCATATTCTATCATATCCCACTTTGCAAGCCACTGTAAGTATTGAATCGTGTGCAATGACCAATTCCAGACTTCCTTTCTTTCCAGAAAACATAACGAAACAACCATTCCAGGAACACCTTCCCATCCTGTCAAAAACACACCCCCAGATCTCAGTTTGGATAATGCTGAGTGAAAAGCCAAAGTGTGTGCAATTAGGCTGAAATTAAGGAAAAGACAAACAGCCAACCTCACCTCAAAACAACTGCATTGGCCACATGAATGTGCTGGATGGTATTGCACTGAAGCAAGAAGTTGCTAGGTTACATGGAACATCAGAAATCCAGGAACAATGTACACACACATCTATGTATAATCTATAATCTATAACTATGTATCAATGCAATACAAAACAGTGTGACACTGAAATAATTTTGCACTGGAGTAATGAAAGAGAAGAATGAATATATACATTCTTTATTACTCTTACTATAATTGTCCTGCTTAGAGATAGCATTACAGGTAGTCCTTATTTAGTGACTGCCTTGTACAGCGACCACAGTTACAATGGTGATGAAAAAGTAACTTTACAACCAATCCTCGCGTTTATGATCTTTTCAGGTCTGTAAAACAAAGGAAAGCTGAAGTAAGATCATAAGCACAGTCGTGGTTTCACTTAGCAACCACTTTGCTTCACAACCGAGTTGCCAGTCCCAATTGTGGTCACTAAATGAGGTCTACCTGAATAATGTACAGGCAGGCATTGTGCAGCCTGAATGATCAATATTACTTGGACACCAGTAACTATTTTGGCAGGTTCAGCAATGGAACTTCAGTGGAAGTGAGCATAGGAGTTTGTTCATTAAAACTGCCTTTGATTCTATATTTTGTAGATTCATGTGACATACCTAGAATCTGTAGTTCATGGCCATAATGCAGTACAAATGTCAGGAATCTTCAAGACGTTCACCCTAGAATGCATCCTTCTGAAATCAGTAAGGTACAATTCTGAGTAAACATGCCAAAGTGGGTTAAACTGTGACAGCTGTCTGAAGAAATAAATATTTTATCATGCAGTCATCTGATCCATTGACTGTGATCCGTGGACATTTACACAATAATAAGTGTCACAAAACTGTTGTTTTTAAATAAATCTACCAGCATGATTTTTTTTTTCTTTCAAAGGCAAAAAACACACTCATCTCCTGGGCCTAATAATACACAATGCAATTCTGTATTTGCCTGCTCAGAAGCAAATCCCACTGAGTTCAATGAGATTTATTCCCAGGAATGTGAGTTTAGAACTGCAGTCATTTCTGATAAAGGTCATTTTTAACACATCCATCAGTTACAAATAATGAACCAAATACAAAGCCAACATTGGTATGCACATGTTGAAAGATGCAGAGAATTAGCAATTTATTAAACAAAACAACTAAGGAATAACCATCCCACTTAATGATGTGCAGCCTTCCTCCATCCCCAGCTATCTGCTTATAAAAGGATGCTAAAACAGAAAGCAAAAGGTAGCAAAGAGCTGTGGGCGGGCATTATGGAGCACAGGTGGGCTGGGGGGCTGCGGATGGATCAGTGGAGGCCATGGGTGGGCCAGCGGGGCCCACAGGTAGGTTGGTGGGGGCCACAGGTGGGCACTACAAAGCATGGGTGGGTCAGCAGGGCCCATGGGCAGGTTGGCAGGGGCTATAGATGGGCACAATGGAGCATGAATGGGCTGGTGGGGGCCGTGGGCAGGTGGGGGGTGCTACAGGTGGGCACATGCTATGGAGTGTGGGCAGGCAAGGGGGTGCTATGGAGCACTTTTTCTTTGAAAGAAAAAGCAGTGGGAATAAGTTATGAGAGCAACCTGCAATCTTTCCTGCCAGCTCCGCCATTGACTTTGCTTGTGGGAAGCCAGCAGGGAAGGTTGCAAATGGTGATCAAGTGACAGCGGTATGTTGCAACCATCATAAGTGCGAGCCAGTTGCCAAGTGCCCAGATGGCAATCATGTGACCACAGGGGCACTGTGACAGCCAGAACTTCAAGGACTGGTTGTAAGTACCACTCATTCAGAGCTGTTGTAACTTTGAATGGTCACTGAACAAGTGGTCGTACCTTGAGGACTCACTGTAAGAGCTTTATTCAAGCCACAGGAAGGAAACTTTCTGTTTAATTCCTATAGACATCAGGAATAGCCACCAAGTAAAAGGCTGCTGTGCTGACTCTGGAACTTCCCTTGTTTGCTAATACAGGACGGAGGCTCTGAGATATGATTATTTCATGTTTAAAATGAGACAGAAATGTCTCCTGCTTTATTATGGAGGTGAATGCCTGTGTCATCCATTATGGTGGTAATAATAATTAAAATAGCCAAGTTCTTGATCCAAAATCCTATGTTCTCTGATCAGAATAAATTAAGACTAATTAAATATGTTTGCACTATTGATTGTATTTCCTTAAACAAAGTTTTTAAATCATTTAAAAGTATCAAGCACCATCTTTCCCTGTCCTCAGGAGGAGAGATACATTGAGGAAGGTCAGGAATAGAGAAACGAATAGGCGTATAACTATGGGAACTAACAGGTAGACTTCTCTGAGTTCCTGGCCTCTACACAGTCAATGTAATATTCTTGCCAACAAAATGGAAATGGTTTGCCACTGCCTTCTTCTGTGATCTGAATAGATTTTTTTTTAACTTCCTCATCTAGTGGACCGTCCTGAGATTTCCTCCCATCCAAAGTCATCCAGCTGGGCAGCACTTCTTAATTAGAAACACTTTAAAAAAAAAAAGTTGAGAGTTTTGTTTTTAATGTATCACTAGCTTAGATTTGTATATCAGGTGGCATCACTGAACAGAATATAAACACAGCTTTGCCTCAAATGTCAACGGATACAGAATCATACTGCATTTTTGTTTCTTTTTGCATTTCAGTGAAAGCATTTTCACAGTGCAAGGGTTCTATCTGAAGGAAAATAGCAGAGAAGACAGGAAGATGAGATTTTAACCTATTTTGTGCAGTAAAAGGTGAGCTATCTTGAGATATCATACTGTAACAAAGTTTCCCTTTAGAATCCTCAGTTTACAATTAGAAAAAATAAAGGAAACAATACCAGACAACTCCCGAGTTTTTTTATTACTAAGGTCTTGACTGGATTAGATAAGAAAGTATGTATGTTTTATGCTGCAATATGTATGTCTGACTCTTAAAAAAAAAAAAAAACTTAAACAACTTAAGGTGATCCCATTGCAACATACATTTATCCCAGTAGAAGCCAATGATATTAAACTAGAAGGATGTCCACTTAAATAGAGACTGCAGTATACAAGATAGAAAATTCCATAAAGCAATATCTGTTCTCCCATTGACGGAACACAGCATATCAGTATTGTTCAAAAGTCTTTGAGAGAGTTTATAATAATAATTTCTTCTATATTAGTAGCTATATTATATTACCTATAAGTCTATTCCATAAGCCACACAAACAAAATTATTTCATCATCCTCCTCCTCATCCTCCCATCCTTTATCTAAGTGTAGAATGCAGAAAATATTTTAAATGCCTCCGTCCCTGATACAGTAGACTTTTACGGGATAGAACTGCTTCGTGGCTGGGAAGGAGACTTTATGTTTGACTGTAGGAAAAGGAAAATAAAGTATTCGAAAACTCATGCACAAAAATTATACATATGCTAGTGAAACTTAGCTGATTCCTCAAACAGGCAAGGTAGGGATAGGCCTGATTAGTGTTAGATGGCAGACCATCAGATGATCACAGAGCTGTCACTAGTCTTCCAGGAGATTAAGTTTAGAAATGGAAAAAGATTCACATTCTAGCAAGCTAGATACACCTCTGTTCTCCATTAAGAACAGCTTCCTTTCGAACGCACAGGAGTCAAGAGTAAGAAACTGAGAACATCTCCACCTAAGAACCTGGAAGATAAATTGAATTCTACAGGAGAGACACAATCCAGTTCCCGAGATTTCTGTAGCTGTGTCCTACCCTCTTTCAATAAGATAAGGACAAATTTTGCTTTTTGTGGACATGGGATGGCCAAGAACTTGCAAATTGGGAAATAAAAAAAATTAAAGTCCCTAAAGAAGATAATCATGGTAAATTATGTCTACACTACTGCCAAGAAAACTACACTGAGATGTTTATACAGTCATCAGAAGTCAAGCTTTACTCAATGGAGTCTTTGTCAGATGTATATCCCACCTTGCAGGAACTCAAGATGGCATATACAGCATTTCCTCCTTCAATTTTGCCTTAGCTGAGAGAGGGTGACTAGCCCAAAGTCACCCAGTGAGCTTCCATGACTCTAGGGATACTGGGTCTCCCCAGTCCTAGTTCAAGGCTTTGCCCTTCACATCATCACTGGTTCTTTAGCTTTATTTTACTTTTGTTCAGAGAACCATTTCAAATTTTTCATTTATCTGCAAGTGGTCTCACGAGGCTTAAACATGCATATAGATATAGACTGTTCCTGAATTTGTATATGTTACTCGGTCCATTTCCAGAAAGCAGGTTATAATTCGGAATGTCATAGAGTTACACTATTGCATCTCAATGTAGAGCAATCCTAGACTTGCTGATTCAGAAGTCCCATTGTTTTGCCTAAGATTTGGAAAGTACCGTATATTTGGGGAGAAATACAGGTAGAATGCTTTTCTTTCTGCTTTACCTATATCATTGTCTCTGATCTGATAAACCTATATGCTCAGAAATATATATGATATTATTTGTCCAAATTAGAGGAAATATTTGAATAAATATGCAGTAAAAAGGCATAATCCTGATTATACAATATACACTCAACTTAGATTTATTCATTTATGTGCATCCATTTGTATGAAGCCTATTCATCCATAAAAAACACAATAAACACTAAAAACAAATGCATACACACTTTAAGAAAATACCACTTTTACTGTTAGGAAGATCTTCCTAGGCAAAACCTTCCTACACATGACTATCTTCACCAATTTTCTAAGAGACATAAGGGAAGGGGCACATGTGACCTCAGGGGCAGAGTGTTTAAGATAGGGCTGCTCTTGAAATGTCATTGTTAGGGTCCTAATCCAACCCCCTATGATTTGTTTGAGATTCATCATGACTTTCTACCTTTGGACCTTTCTGACCACCAGGGCAAATGAGAGGTAGTTGAGGATCTTCACACATCAATCACCCTTGGGTATGTTTCTCCCCTGACCTGTTGTTAGGTAAAGGAGTATCTGTCTTTAAGAGACAAGGGAACTTTCTGTCTCTCTCTTTCTCTTTGAGATGTCGTTTTAATAGAAGTGGGGCTTTCCTATCCTAATTTACTTCTTAATAAATCTAGCTTTTACTTCCAATAAAATGAATGTCTGTAAGCATTCCCTAATAGCTGGACTAAGGCAACCACAGCATGAACATTGCTAATGGGACATTCTGCTATTTAATTAGTCAGCAATCCTCCAGCATTCTGCTTATGTTCAGGAGCATATCCTCTCACAAGGATTAGGTCTTGACTAAGTACAGCTGGTGATGTCTTCAAGGCAAGTCTTTTGGGCAGAAGTTTAGGGTTCCACTAAGCCAACTGAGGAGAAAGTGCCTCCATTTTTAAGTAAGCGAACTACTCTAAAGAAGCCCCCGACCATCAGACCATAGTTTACCATCCTAAAACCTCAGAGGGATCTTCAGGGGGACTGATATTTGCAGCCTATCCTGGATGAAGACAGGGCACAGGGAATGTTGGGAGTAGATGAGAGGGTGCAGCTGGAGTGACTTTTTCACCACTCAGTTTTCCCCTTTTTCCCATTTCATTTTCCTTGTTCCCTGCTCACCCAAAATTTGTTGGTTGAATTTCATCTTGACAGGATCTTTTTTCCAAGCATCCCAATTTATGGCCCAAGGTTTATTGTCTACTCTATCCTAGATAGCTTCAAGAGTTAGTTAACATGTCATTTAGGTGCCATTCATTGGGTTGATTCAGCCATAATTTGGTAAGTGACATCAGGACAAACTCTATGCATGAGAGTTTAGCAAAAATCTGGAAGAAACTTTTTATGAAATGAAGATTCCCAAAAGCTGACATCTAGGTCATGGAGACTAAGGGACAAGGGAGTTCTCTGGGCAGAATGGATTACTCATTAAGGGCACCATACTTCAACCCTGGAAGAAATAATCTGAAGTTGTAGGATCGTGACTAGGCACCTATTTGCACAGAGAAGTATACTAGAACATCCTATCCTAACATCCAGTGCAGAGATCCCCTTGCCATTAACAATAAAGCTGTGACCAAGGTATAAATCTATTTGCATTTTTTGTATCTACCTCTTGACTCCTGGACTGGTTGCAATAGCCTAATGCACTGCAGCAGTTCTGAAAATAAGGAAGAAGGAACACAAAGTGACAAGGTCTTCCCAAACCCAATATGTCTGCAGAATGATTCCCAGGGAACATCTACAGATTCCTCCGTTTTTCCTCTCCACAAAGCTACAAATTTGACTTTCCCGCTACCATCTACAGCAAGCACCCTTCTCCCTCCTCTTTAAAAGTCTCCAATTCCCCTACAAGGGAACCGACAGCAGAGAACGCTGATTCCTACCCGAGTGCCGGAAATAAAGAAAGGTTTGCAGCGAACATTTGCGCGACAGCCTGCCTGCCTGCCTGCCTTGACCTAAGCTTAAAGCAGATTCATCGGGGACAGAAGCAGGAGCCAAGCGTCAGGTGCACGCAATTACTCATGAATCAGTGTGCATCCTCCCTCATTATTGGTTAGCGGATGGGAGGGCGTGCCGACAAAGATCTCCGGCCACCCTTTGCTTTGAAGGGGCTTTTTTCACCACAAAAGCCGCATACCCAGCAATGCTCGCCTACGCCGCTAGGGGGTGCGGTGCCCCAATTTTGTTGTCCTTTCCCCCGCCTTCCCCTCTCCAAATTTCTCTTCCTACAGAAAACGTTAATAAAAACAGCGAGGTTCTGGACCACCTTCACCCTGCTCGAAAGCGTGTGCGTGTGAGCACGCGCAGGGGAAGGGGGGACCACAAACTAGCGCGGGTCCTTCTACACCGACTGAACCAGCAAATCAGGCGTGTGGGTCAGGGCTGCCGGGCTGGGGGCGGGGGACGCGAATCTGCAGGCACACGCGCAAAACAGCCACGGCTAGCGGCGCAACGGGCATGCGCACAGTCCCTTCGGCAGGCGTGACATGCCGAGCGGAGGCAACTGCAGCCTCTCAGTTTGAGATTTGGTGTTAGACGCATCTAAGGGGTTATTAAAAGTCAGAATGCTCCCCAGTCTGCATCAACTTTGGTCCCATGTATGGTTGGCCGTTGCGGTCTTTCTACACTCGGGTAGGGCATCGATAGTTCCCAGCCAGGTAATACATTCAAGCTTTTGGTCACAAATACGGATGGAGAAGGGTCCGCATCAATTAACGAGAAACAATCTGGAAGAACTTCTCTCTTCTTTTGCAAAAAATGAACGCGGGCTGGCGCCCCAGGAATCTATTTTTCAGGAAATTACATTAGGGGGCAACATAAAGTTTGATCTTCTCCTGTCTTCACTTGGCTACAGTAGGTACTTGCTTGAAGATGAGACCCCATTGAATAAGCCCGCGTGGGAGTTAGGATAGGATCAGGCAGGGCAAGATCCAGCCAATGCTTAGCATTTTCAAGTCCCATTGATTTCGATGGGTGAATTAAGAACAGCGCCCTTTGCAATTTAGCTGGACGTACTTGACATTCAAGCGTAAAGTACAATCGCCTGACAACAGGCAAAAATCTCCCATAGACCTTCAGTTCAGAAGGTCAGCCGCTTAATGTGTCGTAACATACATGCATACGTACATACAGTACATAGTCTGGATTTCAGAATCATCAGCATTTACAGGCAAGAAGGTACTTCATCAGATGCATTGACTGCCATCCAAAATTTCGCCTATAAGGCACTGCCGGAGACCTCGCTAGTTAATTGATTTTATTTTAACGCATTGAAAGAAAAACGGGGATTGGGGGCGGGTGTATTGCGAAGGTGGAAAACCACAAGGGTGAGAAATTGGTTTTAAGATCCTGTCGATCTCAGGATCAGTATTATGCACACTTCTTTGAGTAAAAGCTTCTTGGGCTCGGACTGCCCGCAGATCCCAAACTAGTCAAGCGTTTCAAAGACGAGCAAAAGAGCTTAACGGCCTTGTGGACCGAGCTGGTTTATACGCATCGGGTTCTTTTGTGCTTTTGACGGAGGATAATATTTGGGGGCGATGTAGATACAGTCCACGAAAAGAACTGCCCTTTTCCTGACAACTATGGAACTGTGCCTGAGGGTGGGCAGAGAGACGACACGGCGGGGAGCAAGCGGGAGGCACCAATCGCGGCCGCGCCGTGGAGGCGTCCTTCCCTTCCCGGGGGACTCGTTTTGTTTGCGCACAGCAAATCGACGCCTCTGATCAGCCGCCTGCACTTGGGAACGAGTGAGGGTGTCTGCGTGTGGAGCGAGAGCGCCGCGTTCTTAGTAGTTCCGTAGACTGTCTCATTATTAGCGGACTTTTGCGCACCCTGCTTTTGTTCTCATTTCTCTTTACTCACACACGTGGCACTCCAAGAGGACTGGCTACGGGGACTCCTACTGAGTCTAGTGGAAGTAAATTTCAACTCAGGCGGAGATCCTAAACTTATTTAACGTCAAACTTTCACTGCACTTATTGGGACTTCGGAGTAGGCGCACCCTAGCGTGGTGGTTGTCCCGCTTCAGACATTAAGCGTTAGATAAAAGATCCGCCCGCAATCCATCTAAGTAGTTCCTTTTGGACTGCGAGGGAAGGAAACGGGACCATTTATTACGAAGGAGTAGTGAACACTGAAGTGAGCAACGATCCAGTCGAAATTAAGTCCTTTAAGTCCCATCGATTTCAATGGGGCATTTTCAGTCTCTGCTTAGTTTCTCCCAGCTGAAATGAATGGAGCAGACAAGGGCTTGGATTGGACTGGATCGTGCCCTTATTTTCCATAGTTGTATTTTCAGTCGTTTTTTTAAAAACTTTATTATTATATTAATTATTACCAAAGGAACCCGTGTTTCCATCCTGCATTAAGAGAGACGGCCCAACACTGCCCAATTCAATCGAATTAAATTGAATGGTGGCTCCTGTGAAATAAGTAAATGCCTTTATCTTGGGCTAAACCTGGTGCAAAACCATTTGAAGAGGCAGCAGCCTGACGTCAGCGAAGTTTAAAAGGGGGCTGTTTCCAAAGGGGTCGACGTTGTGCCGGATTTTAGTCACGCCTGTAAGGCAGTAAATCCCATTAATTTCGGTGGCGATTAAAAGTCCCAGAAAAGTGCAACTTCTGGTGTCAGCCTCTCTCGGAGGCAAGCAGGTACATGCCAAGAAAGTGAACCTTTCGCCTTATAGCAAAGCCTTTTCTGTGCAACGGGAGATCCCAGCTATATCCCATACCCTAGATAGGATTTCTGACTTCTGTTCTAGCCTACGGTGGCTGGAACGATTGGACACTTACTTAATTCCCCTCAATTCAGTGGTAAAAAACTTTGAATTTAGAAAAAGTTATTCTGTGCAGATAGTTTTAAGGGGAAGACGAAATTAAAGCATCAAATAGTGTTTCCTATTTTCTTTCTCTTCTTCCCCCTCCCTTACTTTTTTTTCATTATCTCTTGTAGACAGTCCCTTGAATTGAGGATAAACAGAGATATGGATATTTTTACTGAACGCTTAGTAAATAAAATAGCTTTATCAATTAAGATTATTTTAAAAAAAAAAAAAGTTTGGTAAATTCCCCCCCGAAAATAATCGATCAAGGATAACAAATCACAATTACTACCGTTCGTTATTTTTCCAGTAAGGAAATGGGGTGTGTATCCTTGTAGAGTATGTGTGCATCTGTCTCTGTATCAATCTATATTCCCCTCATCATTAGCAATTTGGGGATTTCTAAATTGCTTAACTGCTTTTGCTGACAACGCAGTATTATGCATTTCTTCAAAAAAAGGTCTGAAAAGGTGGGCTTCAGGCTGAGATCAATAATACTATCTCTCTGCCATCTTCGACTTATAGAAAATCGAACTTAGTGGGACTTTCAGACACGTGGAGAGAACACGAGCAATGCAACCGTGTTCGTAGTTGCCCATAAGTAAACCTCAGAGTTGTGCACAAAGATGTGGATCGAAGGACTAGGTGATATTACATCATTAAAAAATGATGCCTGTGAGCCCTTTTCTCCGCCAAGACATAAAGGGCATATACGTATGAAATGGTTGCAGAAAATGAAAGACAATTTGCTGAAGTCGAAGTGGCATGCAAGGTTACTTCCAATCGCTAAGTTAGCCATGTTCACTTGACTGCACTTTAACCCGAATCCAGACCTCCCTGGAACTCTTCCTTCAAACAGGCTGCTTTCACGAAGTCGTAAAGTTTTTTCTCTGGAGTCCAAGCGACACTCTTAGCCAAAGGACCAAGTGTGTCCTCACCCCCACCCCTCCTCATGGCCACCTGTTTTTTGCCTGCGACGTTTGCCCCAAAGACCCCGGGGATTTCGAGTTTTGCACCACCTGATTCCAATCGGAGTAGGTCAGCCAGGTTGCTGTCACCATCGGAGGTCCTGAAGTTCAGCGGGAAGTTTGCGCCGCTGGACGCCTTTCGGGCGCACCAGTTTTTACTTACCGCCTGGCGATTGCCCCTTTTCAGTAACCAGCCTGACGAAGGGCGCTTCGGTCTCCGCAGCCCCATTACAACCGCCGCGATTTGAATCTGCTGCAAACGGGGGCGGGCGAGGGCGGGAGTGCTGGCATCTGGGCTTTTGCATTGGGGAGAAAAAGGGATAAGTGAAGACAATCTTTGGGGGTCTTTTCTAGCGTCTCCAACTGGGCAAAAGATCCTTTAAAAAGGGGAATTATCTGTCTTCAGGCAAATCCCACAATTTCTGCGATTCTGCTGCTTGGTACCCAGCAGAAGCAATCGCAGTAAAGGTGAAGGATTTTATTGAAGTTGAAGTTGAAGGAGTTGTGCCAAACGTCTTTTGATAAAGCAAACCATATTCTGAGATCTCAGGAAGTGAAGACAATTTTTCCCTTCCCAAGGACCCTTTTGAATGCTTTCTACAAAGTTAGTTGGCCTGTCTTGGGGTGTGGGGATAGGGTGGTAGGAACTGCAGGAAGATTTGAACAAGACTATTTTGAATTCTGTTCCCATTGCTCAGACTTGAAGAAGTTTGGTTTAATTGCAGTTTTCTAAAACAGTGTTCACAAATGTGGTGACCTCCAGTTGTGTGGACTACAAATCCCACCATCACCATCCAGCATGGTTTACTTTTGTGATTCTACTTATCTGGAGGACACCAGACTAGGGAAGGCTGATTCACAAACTTATTTGGAATTAAATCACACTGAACTTATTTATACATAATCATGCATAGGGAAGAGCTTGGTTTAGGAAAACGTGTGCTTCTTCTACCTGGCTATTTTTTGCTTAGCTAGTCCACAACCAATTAGAAACAATGAAAGCATAGCCTCCACCCTTGCACACCTTTCTTATGTCTTTCAGAAGTGGCTTCTACTGTAATGTAATTAAGCTGAAGGTGCCAGAATCAAGAAGATGGTTAGATGGTAAATTGGTCTTTACATGGAGAGAGAGGGAGAAGTATTTATGGCCAAGTACAAACCACTTGATTCAAAGCAGACATGCACAGATAAAGAATAGCATGTGGTTTGTCAAAATATCTTGACTTAAGTACCTCCAAAATTCATTTGATTGTGAAACCCCAATCAGTGGGACTGTGGTATCTTGTCACCTTGAAGTCCCAATAAAGTCTATTGTGGCCCATAGATTAGAAGCAGAGGAGCCTCCAGCAGAGGACCCACTAGTTCCCACTATTGCTAAAATTTCCCAAATTTCACAGCTTATCTTGGAAACAGATCCAATTCAATAAAGGCAACTTTCTTTCCTAGTACTTGAGGGAGTAAGGAAGCAACTTGTTAAAAATAGGAGCTGTATTTTATTGGGCAAATTTTGAAAGGCAGTTTCCCTGAAATTGGTACACCTCATTTCTAAATTAGCCTTTAACAGCCAGAAAATTCATCACCCTTACTAATCAACTGAGTTCTTTTTTCAAACATTTGTGGGATCCTTTCTGGACCCAGACCTGTGACCTCCCTTAGCAGCCATTGCTCAGAGGCATCTCCTCAAAAATGGCAGATGCTGTGTCCTCCAAATCCCAATCCACTGAAGATCATTAAAGTGGAAGGGAAAGGTATTTAGCAAAGAGAGCAAATCTTTGATTCCCAACAACTGAAAGCTATTGACAGTTTGAAAGAAAATCTTATTGCTTCTTCCACATGATATTTCAACGGAAACTAGTAGACTAGGAACTGACCCATCATCAAGGGATGAAAGAGTGAACATGATCTATTAAACATAAGTAAGACCTGCATTTTGAAAGAAGAATGAAAAGAAACTCTTCATTACTCCAATGAAAAGCAGTGGAACTTTAGATGGTTGATGCAGTTTATAATATGCCCTTCAGCCCAAATTATGACAAGGAAAAAATGTCATAGTTTATCTACTTCAAAATAAAATCAAAACCTGTTCTTAAAAAATTAAAATAATTTTTCATCTTGAATTGCTGAGCTATTTCTTCCCAAAGTTATGGTATGCAAACTTGTGATAGATCTTCATGAGCTTTATGCATATTTATCCAAACATACTTCTTGTGGTCTTAAAGGCTGTTATTCACAGGTAAGTAAACACAGAAAACAGCATTCTTCAGAAGTAGCCCATGGTTCATTCACACAGTGGAATCAGGAATATTCACCTCTGTTCTTTCACCCAGATTCTCCTGCTCTGATCCCGATATATTGCTAATTAACAGCATCCACAGCCTGGTGATGTCAATATCCCTTGGTTTAAAAATTCCACAATCTTTTGAGCAGCATGGTGGCTAGGGATGGGGCAAACTGTAGTCCAAAGCTCTTGGAGACTATTAGATTAGGGAAAGTTGTGAAAGATTCAAGTTCCTAGAAAAACCTTTTATCCAAGATAAAAAAAATGGATCAAGTAAAGAATAAAGTCCCTTCTTAAGATTAAGGCCATATAGAAAACCAAAGTAACCTAAACATGTCCCCTCAGAAATGAACTCCATTGAATTCAATGGGTTTTATATACAAAATTAAGTGGGTAAAACACTTCAGACATAAAAGTCAATAACAAGGAGCACCCAATCTTTCAGCATATGTTTGTCTTTCAGGAATTTGAAAAGGCATTGTTCTTTCCTCAGGCTATCATAAATTAATTCATATAAAATAAATTAGTGGACATTTTTTGGGAAAGCTTTAAATGGAAAGCATTTTTCCACCTATAAAAGTATTGACAAGTCTTGAGCATCTTAGTGCTATCACTTCCTTTTTGTTCCAGTTTTTACTAAAACCAGAATTTTATATTTTTCTTATGGTATAAACTGACTTGGTCTAGAAATTAGTATGCTCAAATCACATAATAAAATATCTGTTGCACTGTAGCAATGTGTGAAGAAAATAACATCAGAAATGTCTAAGCATAGAAGGTTGGGTTAGGTTGGGACAAAGAGCAGATGCAAAGATATAATTAAAAACATATTTAATAAAGATTTTCTTTCTGTAAATATACATATATTAAGCTCTAGACTGAATTGTTATTAACCACAGGCTTTAAGAATATTTTGGATAACAGTATCTTAAAATTATTATATTACCCTCATCAAAGAATCAAATTACTAGAAACATGCCTGAAAATGAAATTCCAGTATCAGATTATGTAACTGTTATAACTGACACTCAAGACAAAGTTGTTCTAGTTGGTAGCACACATATATTTGTATGATATTTACTAGATAAGATATTCAAAATGGTCAACATGTTTATTATTAATAAAGATGTATGAAGGGCGTGGCTGATGTTAAGATATTCTGAAGTTAGTCTGTTTACTATTTTGAAGAGTCTGAAAACAGACTGATAGCTAACATATAGTATATTATTTACTTACATATAGTATATTAACCCTAACCCTAACCCTAACCCTAACCCGTTCTTACTGCATTTGAATTCATTTTCTTAACAATTACTGTCTTCCACATCTGCTCACCTCAGCTAAAAAAAAAAGCAGAAGGCATGTTTGAGTTAGATAATGCAACACTGGGACCTCAGTTAAATCCATAGTAGCAGCATTCTGAACCAATTCAGATTTGACCATGTAAGCAGCTCCATATAGAACATATTCTAGTTTAAATAACCTGATCTGCATTTGACTATATCATGAACAACCAAACATCTTCTAATTCTTCTGCAAAAAGTCACAGCTGATGTAGCAGCCAAAGCTCCTGACTTTCTTCTAGGTAATCAGGAATATGGTCAGAGCCAAGAGCAATCTTGAGCTGCTAGCCTCAAGTGTAATGCCATTCCTAATATTTATTCCTAAATTTCTGAGAGCATAATGTCTATCTGTCAAGGTTGTCCAATTTTGTGTTACCATTTGTTATATCCATCCTACCTATGGTTGAATTTTAGCACAAATTTTGGTGACTGCCACTGTTACTTGTACTACAGTTGCTGTAATATTTTATTGCATTTTTAAAAGTTTTATTAATAATTAGAGGTCTGTGCATTTTATTGTTGTGCTTTCTGGTCCAAAGGCCATAATAAAGGTTTAATTTGATTTGATTTGATTAAGACTCACAAAAAAGTCTTTATCTTGTCTACAAGTAAGTTTCAGTTTGTTTATCTCCATTCACTTTGGTTCCATTGCCAAACAGCACCTCATCTTTATTTCAGCTAATTAATTTCTCAACTTCTGGTGGGACCTCTGACTGTTAGAATTCTTTCAAATTAGCAAATTACAAAAATAAGTGATCAATAATTAATCCACTACACTATTTCAAGGCCACTATTGAAATTAACACAAACTAAATTAGACACAGTTTTGAGTTTTACCAAGGTAGACTCATTCAAACTTTTCCTTTGCCACCAACTTTTTCTGAATAGAGAGCTCCTAGGGCTCAGATGATCTCCAGACTGATCAAATGATGCTAAGCTGCTCCACTCCTTTCACATTTTGGAATTTATTGTAGTGAACTGGGCTTCTGAATATATAGTAATGTAAAGTGCCTTAAAATGTCCATCAGCTGGAACTTTCATACCTCTCAATCGGAAACAGAACTACATTAATTAAGCCATCTCATCACAGTTAGAGAGGAGCACCATTAAGATTTAATCAGATGAAATCAGCAGTCCTAAATAAGAAATGTCAATTTATAACCTTTCTAAAAAGAACATGTCCACATGATATAAACACTACTGAACAACTTGACCATTATAAAAGGTTTGCCCTTTGTACTTCAGCACAGGAGATGTGATTTGGCTTAAAACAGTCAATGATCAAAAGAATAATGTAAGGACTCTGTTTTCTGCCACTGTGCTGCTTGTTAGAGAATTAGTCCATATGAATGCAGAAAATAAAAGCCAATCAGAATAATTTCTATAAAGCTTTACACCAAGAGGCCATGCCAAAAGGAATATTGACAGATATGCAGGTTAATTAGAATATTACTACTGACTATATTGCTTTTTGTAAGATATAACATGATGTGGTGTGGTGGTCAGAGCAAGCATCGACAAGCTATGGCCATTCTGATGTTCCTAAACTCCAACTTCTACAAGACTTGCCAGAATAGCCAATAGTGAGAGATGATGGGAATTGTCCTATGCATATCTAACAATATCTTGGAGGTTCACATGTTATTTCCCTCCGTGTACAGTAAGAATATTGGAAGCTCATCAGGCGATTTTGAGTAAGCCACTTTCTTTCAGTCTAACCTACCATGAGGGTAAGTGCAAGTAAGAAAAGAACTAGATGTACTATCTTGAATCCCTGGAGGAAAGTATTGAAATGTATTTTCATATGAACAGACAGGCAATAATCTAAACTGGGTAGTATAAAAACAGAAGATGGTCAAAAACATTTTGTAATAATCCACTTTAAAACCAAGAATCTAAACAATTGTAGTTAAACTAGTGGAACAAGCATCCAAATGCTAATATATTCTCTAGGCAGTGCTACTAACTTCTATTTGAACTTATTTCCATATTCAATTGAAGTCAGTGATACAATTGTGGTTGATGGTTCTTGGATGCATCTACAGGAAAAGATGTTTCACTGACATCAATGGGATAATTGCAATTAAAAGGGGGCTTACAGTGAAACAGACTGATTCAGATTAACTACTTTGAAAACTTTGAGTGTTATTTTTTCAAAGCACTTTCAGAACATGACAGCTTTTAGTACTGTAAAATATTTCATTTCTATTCAGAGGTATAGATTTAACATGAGATTAAAATCTCCAATCTTTATTCAAGGAAAGAAAATATATATATATATATATATATATATATATATATATATATATATATATATAATAAAAATTTTGGTATAAAATGAATTAGGATCCTAGTGATGTGTATTCACCCATACACCTAATCAAAACCTTCTAGGTTCAGTAGGTTGGCTATCATTCTTTTTATTATTTTTTAAAAGAAAAGATTTAACAAGCTATTATGGAAAAACTGGCTATTCACAGCCACCCATTCTTACAGGTATGGCAGTGCTGGTTTACAGAGATGAAACGGGGCAGAGAGCCTTCTTTGTAGCTCTGCAAGCACTGTGTGAAATGAAGGAGCGCGATTCAGCCTTCTTTAGGCTATCGAAAAACGTTTTGTTTCAGTAAATGCAGAGGCTTGTAGAAGTTCATGGGAAAGGTCTACAGTGTCAAAATTGGGTGCTTTTAGAAATGGCTGGGACGTATTCACTCTAGGGGTACATAGCCAGGCATAGAGAGACCAAGCCTGGGATAGCTGTGAAAAATTCTCAGCTATAGACACAGTTCAGAATAGCTTTTCTGGAATCTCATTCTATTTCAATGACCATTCACAGACTGGAGGTGAAACTCAGGTGAGCAGTGACTCAAACTGGGTTTATGATCTTTAGTTATTTAGGTAAACCAGCACTTCATGGAGACTGTGAGACTAACCAAATTACCTGTGGAGGGTATAACTTTAATTCACCAACTTTGGCTAGTGTGCTAGCCAAACCCTTATCCAGTTTAATGACATGTAGTTTCAATCATTCATCATCTGAACTCTTACACTGTATTCTATATAAGGGTGCTTTTGTATTTTGTATTTGGTTTAAAATGCAGTTGCCAATGCAATTCAGATCATGTACCATTTTAATCTTACGTTGGTTCCCTTGACCAGTTACTTTACTTCTAGGCTTAATCAGAGCTACTGCTTCTGACCTTTAAAGCCCTTAATGGCATAGAACCAGAGTATCTTCAAAATTGTTTCCTTCTATGTGAACTTGCCCCAGCTTTGACGTTAACATTAGAGAACCTGTTCCGTGTTCTGTTGTAAGGTGGGAGATGAATGAACAACAGGGAAAGAGACTTCTCTGTTGTGAAGTCATGGCATGGAATAATATACCCTTGAAGAGTATCCGGAAGCTACAGCTGGTCCAGAATGCAGCCGCACGGGCTATTGTTGGACCCCCAAGGAGGGCCCATGTAACGCCTCTGCTCCGCGAGCTGCATTGGGTGCCAGTTTGCTTCCGGGTCCAATTCAAGGTGTTGGTTATCACCTTTAAAGCCCTACATGGCATAGGACCAGGTTATCTAAGGGACCGCCTCTCCCCTATGACTTCAACCCCTCCCACCCGATCACATAGAGAGGGCATGCTTCGGACTCCCTTGGTGAAAGAACTTCGACTGGCGGGGTCCAGAAGGCGGGCCTTCTCTGCAGTAGTCCCCACTCTTTGGAACATTCTGCCCCCAGAGGTGCGATTGGCCCCCACACTTCTGGCCTTCCGTAAGGCTTTGAAGACCTGGTTCTGCCACCTGGCCTGGAGTGGGGTGGGAATACCTCAAGCATGGGGATGGCTAGCCCCATAGACGCATTCTGCCTTCAGCCTCAGATTTTTTATCCTCTTGGACTCTCCTTCTCCTTTTTAGTAATGTTTTTAATTAAGGTTTTATGTATTTATATATTTTATGTTTTAATGTTTGTTGTGAATCACCCAGAGTTCCCCCATTGGGGGGAGATGGGCGGTTGAAAAATTTAATAAATACATAAATAAAAATGAATAAATAAATAGTATATCTGCACTGATGTTCCACCACAAAGTCAAAGCATATATCTTCAGGCAGATTTTAGATATTGTACTTTGATATTAATATTTATTTATTTACTCCATTTTTATGTTGCCAAATGCTAAAGCCAGCTACTGCTGCTTTAAATTTTTGAATACTGAAATTTTGTGATTATTTTTAGTCTGTTTGTGCTGTTGTTGATGTAATCTAGATTATTAGTTCTTTTGAGTATTGTTTGCTGTAGGAAAGGAGAATAAAAATATTTGGAAATAAACAAATGATGTCATTCTTCTTATAACAAAATTACTTCTTGAGCTAAAAGCATAGATGACCATATTTTTTTTTTAACATGTCCCAAAAATACGTACTAGGGATGGGAATTACATTTATTATGCAAGATTACAAAATAAAAAGTTTTTAACATTTCATCAAAAGAACAAAAGAGAAAAATAATTGATATTTAATCCACATGTTCTCTGAGTGCTGAGATAATTTCAGGGTCCACTCAGAATTTTGGAATGAAGAGTAAAGCGAACAGTGCTTGAGCCCCTATTTTTGACAATGTAACCCTAACTATAATGCAAATCCATCTTAGAACCATGGAATTGGAAAGTGCTATTTAGACCATTAAGTCTAAACCCTGCTCACTGTATGGATCCAAAGTAGAGCACCCAGACAAATGGCTGTAAAGCCTTTGCTTGAACATATCTGAGGAAGGGGATCCCACTGTATTTCAGGGCCATTGGTTCCTCTATTAAATTATTTATACTGTTAAAATTTTTTTCGAACGTTCAGTTAGAATCTATTTCCTATAGCTTAATCCCTTGTTCTGTATTTTAAAAATGGGAACACTTTCTTCTGTGTGATGTTCTTTCAGGTATTTGAAAAGTATATCATATTCCATCCAAGTCTTCATGTCTCAAAGCTGAACATTTTCAGTTTCTTCAGTCTCTCTCTATAGGACTTAGAGAGTCCCTGATCTTCCTTGTCGCACTTGTCTGAAAGTGTTCCATTTGGTCTGAAATTTTCTTAAAGTGTGGCAACTACCTTGATGACATTCCAGAAGTCTTTTGTTCTCCCAGGCCTTGGGATAGGGTGTTTGTGGAGTCTTGTTGGTTGTGTTTTCTATTTGAAGGGGTATGTTTGTGTGGATACATGGCATTTCCTTTCTATTGGTTCCTTTCTACTGATTTCTCTTTTTAATGGAAGCTGCCTAGAGTCACCGTGGAGTCATGTGGCCTCTAAATTTCATAAATAAATAAAATAGATAAATCTAAAATTGAGCATTATAGTCCAAGTATGATTTGATCAATGCAGGATATATTGAAAATGTTTCTTCCCATTATTTGGAAACTATACTTCTGTTGAAGTGGTTTGAAATTGCATTTGCCCTTTTTGCAGCCATGTCACACTGCTAGCTCGCATTTAGTTTGCAATCAAGAATTATGTTAAGATCTTTTTCACAAGGCAAGTATCCCACACCCTGAATCTGTACATTTGATTGTTTTCTAAGTAATTAATTCTGCTTGTCAAATTTCATTCAGTTCTAACACTATTTCACTGGCCTATTAAGATTATTTTTAATTTAATTTCTATTGTCTAAGGTACAATATTACTATCTCATCCAAATTTGTTTCAACTACAAAACTGAAAGCAAAACCTCCATTTCATTATCCAAGTCCTTGATATCAGTACTGATATGGATCTTTGCTGTACCCCACTCAGTACCTCTCTCCAATTTGGTAAAGCATCATTGAAGAACACTTTTGGGAATGATTGAGCCAAATATGTATCCGTTTAATTGTCATGCCATTGTACTTTGTCAATTACTTTGCAAGCATATTGTACTTTGACAGTTACTTTGCTGACAAGATATATTATGTCTTCAGCATTCCCACAATCTATTTACCCAATTAAGGGGAAAAACACACCCTAATCTAGCAAGATTTGTTCTTGTCAAATCTATACTGACTGCTGGCAATTACTGCATACATAATTTTCAAGGTACTAACAGATTGATCTCTTTATGATCTGCTCTAGAATCTTCCCAGGTCTCAGTCTCATACTGCCTGGTCTGTATTTCCATAGAACTTCTTTTAACCTATTTTTGAAGACAGGGATTTTTGCTCTCTTCTAGTCATCCAGCTCTTCAATAGTTCTTCATGATTTCTCAAAATTCTCATCACATACTCTTTATTCTGGTTCTGAGACAGCCCTCTTACTGTTTGTTGAGTACCTTTCCTCACAATGAAACCTCCCCATGGCTGAGGCAGGCTGACTGTATCCAGCAGGGAAAAGGCTCCCCCCCCCCCCACATGAGAAAATGCGTTATGACCTTCTATGTGAACATTCTACAGAGAAGGAGAGGAGGAGGAGGAGGAGGAGAAGGAAGGAGACACACCATACCATCAAATACTTTCCGGAACAGCTAAGTTTTGATGCTTTCCAGAATGCCAACAGATTTGGTGCTGACCTGACCTAGAGTGGAGCACTATTTCAAAGCACTGAGGTATCTACAGAAAAGGCATGGGCCCTGATGACAGAAATCTCTCAGGGGTGGGATTTGAAGGATGCTTTTCCTACTAAATATTATTGAACATTAAATCTGATTTAATTGATCTGAAATAAAATTAATACTACTAATAGTAATAGTAGATTGTTCCCCCAAGTGTGCCTTAATTTTCCCATTCTGTAACACTAGACATACAATTTGGTAACAACTTTTAGAAACGCTCTGGAGCAGAGGCACCTGCAGAGATCAAAATCAAGATAGCGACCAGAACTATGCCACTGGAGCCACATCCCTTTTTAAGGGTGTTATATGTAAAAAAAGAAGAAAAAAGTGTGGGCTTCAGTCATGTGATCATGACCCCACCCTTAGGTGCCCTGCTCTGGAGGCCTCAGGTAAGGCTTTGGAGACTAAATGCAGACCTCAGGCTGTATAGCCTTAGTCTAGGTCAACTGACCACCACACCACTATAGCTTCAAAAAGGTATTCTTACTCTTTAATTCATGGGGACCTTGTGTTAAGGTTTCTTCAGTAATTTCAAAACCAGAGTGAATTCATCAGCTTTAGTTTCAAGCTGAAAGTTTCTAATGAATGGTTTTTAGTCTCAGACTATTGTAAAAGGCATTTCAGAAAAACAAAATGTATTTTTGGTTCGGGAATGCACTAAATTACATAAATGGCAGTCATTTTCTGTAAAAGCTTTCTCTTCCCCTTGGTAGACATCTTGTGCAAGCGGAACAGTAGTAAAATGGTAAAAGTACTGCTAGACAAGTGCACTAAATAACCTAGTTATTTAGCATTTCCTTCTCATTTGGCTGGGCTGATAAACACTTCTGCAGACAGAAAAGCTGTGGTGGACTCCCCTGTAAAAGCCTCTACAAGTTCCCATTCGTAAATTTCTTCCCAAACTTTCCATACATGTACCTATAATTTTTATCTGTCAGTGAAAGTCATGCTTCACAAAACACATAAACATGTAGTTCAAAACCATGTTGCCAGAGGTTTCAAACCCAAAGCACACTGGGTCCAGTTCTCGCATCCAATTTTCCAAGCACTGAGAAATGCATAAATAAAATTGGTTCCTTTAGAATGCAAACAATGGAGGTATTTTATAATTCATGGGTTTATTTATAAATACCGTATACAGACTGAGCAATAGATAGAGCTATGACACTACCATAGCTATTACATATGACATACTACATTACTATTACACTTAAACAGATATTCCAAAGTTCATTACTTTAAATTTCACCAGATTTTTAAGAGGAACAACCAGCTTTCCCAAGATGCTTCCTGAAGCTTCCACAAAAAATCAGACTTTAACCTCTTCTCTTTGTCCAATTAGAAATCAATAATTTAACACATAACCCAGTGTGATGACCTTATTCTCATCCAGAGAATGGGAGAGAAGAATATTGGGGGGGAAAAGACACACTTCCTTTGCCAAAATGCTCCCCTTCCAGAACATTTCCAGTGGGCTACTGATCTGCCATTTCTATGAGATAATTTCTAAAGTCATTCAAATAATAATCAAATAATCAAATAGGCACCCACTGGGGGAGGTGGACAGCATATTAAATAAACAAACAAACAAACAAACAAACTAAACCTGGTGCCTTTTGTTGTTCTTTTTTTTACTGTTTCTATATATCTGGTTTCATTTTATGTCTTTGTTAGCTGTCCAGAGTTACTTCATTAATACCATATACATTTACAGAATAAATAAGTAATGTCACAAAATTATAATCACAGAAATTTGAAATGAAGTAAGGTTGGCTTCGTTTTAATGGGCATTAGGCCATTGCTGAAATTGAGAATCCAGGAACTGATGTCCTCACATCTGGGGAGCCTCCTGGGTAAGGAAGGCTGACTTAAATTTTCCTCCATTCTAGCACCTAACTCTATAGCATGCCACCTGGATAGCATTTCTGCCATGACTCGCAGCTATATTTCTGTTGCTCCTATCTTCTGTGGAATAAAAAAAGTCAATGAAAGGGCAAAATACGTGAAAAAGCTCGTGGTCATGTTGGCTACAACAGTAGCTTTGTTGAGGATGAAAGATTTGCCCATTCCACAAGCTTTCACCTTTTCATATGTTGCTGGAACCAGGTGGGATATAGCCAATGGGAAGAGGTGAATTGCAAAGTCACCCTTTGATATAATATCACTGAGGTCTAGTGGCATTTATGCAAGACTAGGATTAGAAGCTTCAGTTCTGAGTTCTTGCTCAGCTGCAAAAGCTTCCTGGATAATTTGAAGCTGGTCACGATCCCTCAGCTCCACCAATCTCCCAAAGTTTTTGTGGGGAAAATTAGAGGAAATTGTGTTACATATATCCTGAAGAAAAGGAAGGATATAAATCTAACAACACAATGAACATAGTGAAAATAAATCTCACAATACAATATTATCAATATTATCACAAAATATAACTAAATTGCCCCACTCAAAATTTTACCATGATGATGATGATGATGATGATGATGATGATGATGATGATGATGATGATGATATTGGACTTAGGGAAAATATGACAGCAATTGCTTCTGCCTTTTATTTTACAGGCATTTCAGATTTACACTATACAAATTAAGTTGGAGAAAATTGAATAGTGAGTGAATAATGAATACTGATTGCCTGAGATATTTTCAACCACTCCATTCACAGCCCTTTAGGCAATCTCAAGAATGGTTTCTATAGGAGCAAAGCAAAGAGAGAAAATGGTATACCTTAACCACTGTTATGCAAGTTCAGACATGGAATATGGATGAAAAGATGGGCAAAAAATTTGCATCCTTACTCACATGAATTCAAGGCAGGAACTGAAATAGTAAACAAATTGCTTCACAATAGCTAGGCAGGAAAAAAAGCACAGAAAATAACCAAAAAAACTGCTTAAATATTAGTATACTTTAAAAAGAGTGTTACCACAATCTATACTTTTATTTTCAACTATCTTTTTCACCTAATCTCCTTTGATAACTATTTCTGAATTGTTGGTTGAATTGTTTGAAGTCCACACCCCTCCCTTTTATCCTGCAGAGACCACAAGGTTTGAGAACCCTGTGATATATAGATTAATACATATATACATGCATATATACATATACATATTTCTTGCATAACCCTAACAGCAATCAAATAATGTTTTTTATGGAGGGTTAACTCATATTCATTTATCATTTTAGGGGGTCACAGAACTGTAAAGTTTGAGAATCACAGCAGTAAGCTATATTGTGGTTTGTTTTTATATGCTGGATCACAGGTTAGATTGTAGTTAAGGCATTCCTCCTCCTTAACTCTAATTTATAATCATGTCTTGGATAGATTAAATAGTGCATTATTTAAAATGCCTAAATTGACCGTAAATTTGGACTAAAAGCAAAGTGTTTTGAATTCAAACTTTCAACATTATATATGACCAAGCAATACTATTTTGCTTAAAACTGGAAATTCTCAATGCTAATTTCCCCAAAATGTTAAAGTATGAGCCATTTTTTAAAAAATTCCATACAGTTATAGCCAACCAATATAAACAGATGCTAAAACAGCCTGGAGGTTTGATGCACTTTTGATCAAACTTTCATGCGCACTGCTGTCACTTTTGTTTTAAAGATTTTTTATCTTGCCCTTATTATTTTTATAAATAACTCAATGCAGTGAACATACTAATACTCCTTCCTCCTCCTATTTCCTCACAACAACAACCGTGTGCAGTGGGCTGGGCTGAGAGAGAGTGACCGGCCCAAAGTTGCCCAGCCGGCTTTCATGCCTAAGGCAGGACTAGAACTCACAGTCTCCTGCTTTCTAGCCTGGTGCCTTAACCACTAAACCAAACTGGCTGTAGTATAGTAAATACTATACTAGTATTTATACATGCATATTATACTATGTTACTTTACTATTAATATTAAAGGATTAAGTTCAGGTTGAAAACAAAGTATTGGGCAAGACTTGGGATGGCTATGTCTATATGCAACAAAATGAATTGTAGTCCTAAATTCAGCTAACTAATTTACTCTGTTTAGAATAAAAATGAAATAATGCAGATTATGGAGGGTAGAGACAGGGGGAACAATATAAATCCTGAGTCTAAAATTTGATAAATACCCAACTGATCAAAAACCCTGCACAGTGCTGGTGCCTCAAGACTGGGTTCAGGGAGCTTGCATTGCACTGGTGGACGCAGGGAGACATTTGGTTACAAAATATTGACAGATCCTGTGGACCTCTTCTGCTGCCCCTTAGTGAAACAGATACAAAATGGAATCCTTTGTAAACTGTAGAGCTATTCATAAGTTTCTCAATTATACATCTTGCTCTAAATTATGGTCTTTATATGCCATCATGTAAGTACATGGAAAGCACATCATTAGAATTACGGATACCAGATAGCTTACTTCAGAAATTAAATGGCTTTATATTACCTTCATAAAAGATAGGGAATAAACATAGACACCCTTGGTGTTCTTCACAAATGGAAAATGGGATATACCCATGTGCCCATATATGCATCTATATTTATATCCTGACATCATTAGAATTCAGGCGGAGAATTCTGGAAGTTGTAGCCCAACACATCTGCATAGTGCTACTTTCAGCAAAAATGCAGAACAGAATAACAGAAATATATTTATGTAACATTTTTATAACATACTAATGCCTCCAAAATGAGATGATGGATGTGCATCAAGATATTGTTTCTGCAACTCTTTTCCACATGTGCTGATCAATATACACACATGCACAGTTATCTCAATAAATTTATGGGATTACTGGATTTTGAGATAAGGAACACCACTGAGACTTGGCAGATACAAGGAGACAGTGACAAAAATCTTTCAAAAGAGAACAATATATTTTATTTATTTATTTATTTATCATATTTATATAGCCATCCATCTCACACAAAGTGACTATATGTTTAGAATTAAACCATAAAATGCTATATAGCCTATTTAAAGGATGGAAATTATTTGCAGGGTTACAAACATTTGCTAAAAAGGCAGGTGCAGTTTTAGGCTACATAAATAGAAACGTAGTTTCCAAATCATGAGTCTTAAGAGTCCTACTATATTCTGTATTGGTCAGACCCCAATTCTGGGCATGATTTAAAAAAAAAATACAAAGAAATTGAAACAAGTTTGGAAATGGGCAATGAAGTTGATCAGGGGACTGCGATTTAAGTCTTATGAGGAAGGGAAGTGGGAGACGGAGAGGGACTGATAGGGATACAATATCAGTCTTCGAGGACCTGAGAAGATGCTCAAGTGTTTTTCTCTCAGCCTAGAATGCAGAACATGAAATAATGGTCTGAAGTTATAGGAAAGTATATTCCAGTTGAATGTTGTGAAAAACTTCCTATTCAAGCAAAGGCTGGACTGCATACGGTAGAGATGTTTGGTATTTCTGTTTACTGAACAAGGGCCTGAATTGCTTTTTCCCATTCTATAATTCCACGATCTTGGATGGTGATTTTATAAATAAAAGAGTTGTTATTGCTAAGGCAGCTAAGGACAGGACTTAGCATACAAATTGGTTAAACATTTTGCAAAAAGGGAAGAAATGTTAGGGAGGCAGAAGAGATAAGAATGAGGGAAACAGAGGGTTACAATGTGAAAACAAAAAGGACAAGGAAGATTCACTAGTAGTTTGGTAAGGGATTTGAATTTTGGAATAGATCATGATAGGTGCTTGGGATCTGGAGAAGCCTTTGAGCCAAATGGAGCTTGTTAAAAGGTAGAAAACTGTGCACGAACAAAAAGAAAAAAATCCAGCTGCTTTATCAGACCAGATAGGAAGAAGACCGTAGTTATTTATAATGAATGTTATATACTATCTACTTCCTTGGACTCAAGGCAGTTTACAAACAAAATAATAAATTCACAAAATAGAAACAGGTGATGTAAAAAGAAAAACCCACTAATTACTAGGCAGCCCTAACACCATTAAAGTCCGTGCTCTGCATAATGTTGAAAGGATTAAGAGGCACCATCTTGAAGGAAATGATTTCTTTTGCCCTCCAAGTTTTACCTCTGTTTTGAAGGCCAGCACCTAAATGTTAATAAATTAAATATGTCTTTCTCTTACTCACTGTTTTACATGAAGTTATACCCTAGAAGTCATTCGCAGCCAATTTTTCCCTGAAAGAGGCCACACCAAGGTCATGTTTAATTGTAAGTAAACAGTATAGGAGAAATTGCAAAGTGCAGAAAATTAGGGAAGAGCACAATAAATTTTAGCCTGAAGGTACCTGACAAGGCAGTCACTTGTAGCTTCAAAATTCTTATAATGAAGGCTTCTTATTGAATTTTAAAGTCTGAAACTGAGTCTACAAGTCTGGGTTGCTGCTACTCGTGCTGGATCAGTCATGGAGTTTTGGTAATATTTGATATATACATGCATTTCACAATCATGCCACCTCTTAACTTCTTCTGCTTCTCCTTTTCAGTAGATCTTAAAAACTATGGTTTTCAATCTGAGAACACATTACACAGTGAGTGGAAATACTAAAATGTGTTATTTAAACATGTGAATAAAAATAATGAGCAATGGGCACAGATGTGATGCGATATTTATGAGTTGGTCACAAGTACATCTGGCCTTTCAAATTTTAGTAACACTCACTAACCACAGTACCATAATACTAATATATATAAAGTCAGAACAGTATGGCTGGGGTCCACCATATATAAGGATCATGGGACTGGCTAGTGAAAGGCCTTACACCCCTTGAATTGCACCTGGAAATCAACTGGCAACCAATACAATTCACAAAATAGTGGTGTCACACAGGAATACTGAAGTCTTTTGAAATTTTACCTAGGCTGAGGTATACTATATCAATGGCATTTCCTAATTACCAAGCTAGTAATTCTATCAAAGGAGATAAAGGTAGTCTGACACAATTTGTTTATGACAAGCCCATGTGAGCTCTTGTTAATTGCAGCTTGCCTACCCATGTGCTCACAAATATGTTGTTTAATAATCTGCTAGAGATCCTTGTCCAGTGTAATCATCAAGATTACTGGTCTGTAGTTCCTGAGCCCTAGTTTCCTGAGTCTTCTTTCTTAGCTTTTTTGAAAATGAACATGACATTCGCTCTCTTCAGATACTTCAGGACCTCATGAGACCTCTAGGACTTCTCAAAGATTTCTAAGAGCTGTTCTACAATCATCTCCCTTAGTCCATTTCTGTAACCTAGGATGTAATCCACCTGACCCTGCAGACTTGAATTCATTCAAATTAACTAAGTTATCTATCCTATGCTGCAATTCCCATTCCTTCAGTGACATGATGATGGCCAATGAGAGCCCCATTTATCTTTTGAGGGAAGATAGACAAATAGAAATTAAAAACTTCTGCCTTCTCACCATCATCATCTCGTTCTCTACACAATGGACCTACATCCTTGTTTGCTTTCCTTTTGTTTCTAACACATATAAACAACCTCTCAGCTAATTCTGACTTTTAGCCTGACCCAGAGTTTCTGGAGACACTTTGTATTCTTCTTTAGTAATGTATCCCTCCTTCCATTTCCAATACAGGTAGCCCTCGGTTAACTACGGTAATTGGGACCAGAATTTCTGTCACTAAGCAATGTTATAGTAAAGTACAACGCCATGTGACTGGATCGCTTAGTGATGGCAATTCCTGCAGTCCTGATTGCAGTTGTGAAGTGAGGATTGCGGGTCGTTAAGTGAGGACTTCCTTGCAACTTCCTGCCAAGCAAAGTCAGTAGGAAAGTCGGCAGGAAGTTGCAAATCCCAGGCAACTCTCAAGCAGGCTGGCAGGCAGATAAGTGGCTGCTGCTGAGTGTGGGAGGGTACGCAACTGGCTGGCATGGTGCAAGCGCAGCGGGGCTGGGGGTGGTTGCTACAAGGTGGGGGAGACTTACCCAAGTTACTTGCAACCTTCCCTGCCGGCTTCCCCATTAACTTTACTTGTGGAAAGGTGGCAGGGAAGGTTGCAAATGGCAATCACATGACCGTGGGACACTGTGACTGTTATAAGTGTGAGCCAGTTGCTAAGCACCCAGATAGTAATTATGTAACCGTGGGAGTGCTGGGATAGCCGGAACTTCAAAGACTGGTTGTAAGTGCCACTTGTTCAGCACTGTTACAACTTCAAACAGTTGCTGAATGAGTGGTCGTTAACCGAGGACTACCTGTACCTGCCTCTTCTTTTAAGCATTTTAGAGTTTTGTGAATATCCACACTGGCCTCTTTAGTTTCTCTATTTTTTTTCCCCTTCTTGTAGGAATTGTTTGCAATGGTGCCTTCAGTATCTCATTTCATACAATTTCTCATCCACCCTGAAAATATTTCTTCCTCAGGTTTTCAAGCCATTAGATCTGATCTAACTTCCCTCAAAGTTCATCAAAACCTACTTTTCTAAGTCCAGTATACAGGTCTGGCTTTTCTAAATTTCTCCCCTCTGGACAACATAAACTCAAGGACCAGTCATCTTTACTTCTTCAAGCAATTCCTCACTCTTTGTGAGGATTAGGTTTTAGCAGCACACACCCTAGTTTTTTCATTATCAGCGAAAAGGACAAAAGTTTCTTGTATCTCTGATTCTTGGCAGAGGTAGATTCCCAGAAGATGGCAGGATAATTGAAATTATGCATTATTATGTGCCTCTTTGAAAGATAAGTCATCTGATGTTGAAAGATCTCATCTGTATCTTTCGCATGCACAAGTGGTCTATAATAAAGTCCCACAACAGTAACATTTTTATTTCCCCTTTTATTCTTACCCAAACCCTTCTAACAGGAATTCTATACTCCAATTCCTAAAGTTCTATGTAAGTATATTTTTTCTTTAAATAAAGTGCAACGCCCCCACACTTTCTCTTGGGTCAGTTCCTTTTGAATAAGTTATAGCCTTTCACAGTGTTGTGTGCCAATTGTCAATATCAAGTTACAGTAACACCTATCACACTGCATTTGTCTTCCTGGGTCAGGATCTCTAGTTTTCCTTGTTTATTTTCCATATTCTATGCATTGATGTAAAAACACTGAAATGTTTAATGGCATTCACTATTGGCCTTGTTGTTGCAATTTCCTGTGAAACTCTGTGTCTCCACCCTGGCCTCTGCTTCTCCCTTTGTGCTCTAGTTTTTGGGCCCAGACCTTGGCAGCATATTTAACCATTTAACAAGCTTGTCCATAATTGGCAGAAGTGTATAGCACATGGTGTGATTATGTGGAGAAGTAAATAAAGGCAACAAAAGAGCTCATTTCAATGATTATTTTCCAGTTCAATATATAAACATGTCCCTATTTAAAGTTATAGAGGTAGAAACATTACTTTTCATTCAAACCTTGTGTGTACACACACACGCAGAAGATTTCAGGACAGCCAATTTTAGCAAGCTTAAAGAAGCATGAAGTAGTATCCAGTGGACTGAAATCTTCAGGATGATTGGGAATACCAAAATAAGAGTCCCCTGAGGAACAACCAAAAGCCTTAAAACCTATAACATAATCTATTAGAAATTAACTGTTTGATATAACTAAAACATGGAGGCTAAAGATGAATTAAAAAATTTAGTTAACAGAAGAGAAGCTTAAAATAATACTTTTTAGTCACCTTTACTCCACATTTTTCAGCCAATAACTTTTACCATATGTTGATTCAAAGAAAGATATACTTCACCTTCATAGTGTTTTGCTATAGTAAATGTGGCAGGCAGTAATTTCTTACAATGTAACTTTTTATAAGATATGGGGAAAATGGACCACAAGGATACCTTATATTTAATTGGTAAAGACTGTTATTTCCTCAAAACCTTTATACTAAATTGAATGAATTTAGTTTACTGCCAATCAACATTATAATTGCCACCAGATGAGTTCAAGCTTTGAGCTCAAGTTATCAAATATGGTAGTCTCTACCAACTGTTGGAAGACCTGAAAGACCAGGTTAGGGGCAGATCATCATGGAGAAAATGTATCTATGTGGTCACTAAGAGTCAACGCCAACTTAATGGCACATAATCAATCAATCAAAATATCTACAACCAAATTCAAAACATTACAAACTAAAAAGACTTTCATTAGTATACTGCAATTTTATAAGGGAATGATGCTATCTATAAATAGTTTTTATCATCAGTTCTTAAGATTTGTCCACAAGAGTTAAAGCAAAGTGCATCTTCGGTTATTGATTCTTAATGTGTAAGCTGCATGTACCACTATGTTTCAAATTCTTTCCAATACCCTTTTAAAGTAATCTAAATCATTAGCTATCACCACATGCAAATTCATAATTAAATGTTGTTCCATGTTGAGAAATACTACCTTTTATCTACTCTGACACTCAATTTCATTGAATAACTCCCCATACTAGTAAGAGGAAGAAAAACACTGCTTAATTTTTTCAAAGCTATGCATAATTTCATAAGTCTCTGTAATGATCTTTCAGGGAACAGATGGGGAAAAAACAGACCAAACATTTTAATCTTTATCTGTACGAAAATCGAGCCAGCCTGCTAATAATGTTGGTTGACCTTAACTCCAGATTTCTTCAAAACGTTCTGTGCAGATTTCTAGAATTAAACCAAACCCTCAGGTCTTAAACTGTATATGACATTATTGATGTTTGCTTAATTAAAAGGCAACACATCTCATTTATTGAAAGACTTTAAGACCTTATTTTTGTTTTTTGTGACTTTTTATAATTAGGATGTGTTTTCCTTTCCTGTGCTACCAAATTTTGCATAGACCAACCATAGCTACCATAAAGGTGGCCCATAGTACCAGAGAAGACGTTTCCAATGACAACAGCTAAGCTGCAAGCTTAGAGCAGTAAAGAAAGGTTCTCCTTTTCCCTCAGTGCTTTCTATGATTGCAAAAGCAAGGAATCAGATAAAGTAGGTCAGCTTAGCACAAATAAACAAGGTGAAGCAGCTGCAGACTAAGTGGGCGATGCTGCAAGAAGCAAGATAACTTTGAGGGCATATGCATAGAAGCCCAAATCTCTGGGGAACATCTTCATACAGCATTAATCCATTTTTAAATGTGCTTAATTTCTTCAACTTTTTTTTTTTTTTTTTGCTCTGGAGTTCCAACTAAGTATTATATTTCTGGTATCAAAAATACACTAAATGCGTTGCTTAAATTTGGAAGCACTGCAACTGAAGCTTCCTTTTCCTGATTATTAAAGCTAATCAAAACTTTTCCTTTGTTGGGAGGCAACATTTCCATAGTTCTGCCTTGGCATCCAAGCTGCAGTGTACTTGCCTGTTTAAATAACCCCACTGGGATCTCATGTATTTGGCAGTAAGAGAGAAAATCCACAGGATCCTATAAATAGTTGGTACAAAATATACAGTGGTCTCAACTGCAGTTAGCTTTAGGCATCAGTAGAAGATGTAATGACTAAGTTAAGCAGCATTGCCTGGATTTTCCTTAACAGCTCGAGGGCAGAGTCTCATTATGCAGGAATATGGTCTCTCTCAATTAACTGCTATGCTGGCCCATGTTCCTCCCTGTGTGTTCCTTAAGCAGGTGAAGATTGTTCCCCCAGTCTATGAAGGATGATGGCTGGTCAGTACAAAGAGGCAATGCTCACCCCTGGAAACTTGCCTGATGTCATGCAGTCTACTTCTACCTCCAATGAAGCCAAACTTCCCCCAACCCTGATCAATCTGTGATTTTTTTTATTCCCTCTTTTAAAATTTTGTTAAGTTTATGCTTGTGGCTTTTGTGATTTATTCTTTCAATTTTATTTTATAACCTACTTTGGATTTCTTTTACAGTGGTACCTCGGTTCACAAACTTAATTCATTCCACGATTCTGGTTGCGAACCGAATTGGTTGCGAACCGAATCAAATTTCCCCATAAGGTTCAATGTAAATAAGGTTAATCCGTTCTGAAACATATGTATTTTTTTTTAACCACAAAAATATGAAACAAAGTACAGTACAGTACAGTATGAACGGAGAGAACACTAACCTTGCTTGAGGCGACTTCTGGCGTGGAGGACAGGAAGGCGGGTGGGGAGGCGGTTATTGTTTGGAGGGAGAGTTACCCTCCATAAGGACATCGGGGAGATCTCCTTCAGGGGTTTCCTCTCTTCTTTGTCTCGTAGCTGCAGGCTCAGTTTTGGCGAAAAATCTGTCTAATGTCACTGTTTTTTCCTGCACTGCATAACCCTCCGGACATGAGAGACCACGTTATCTTTCATCAGATTCAACACTCTGTTCGTTACAGTTATGTTGCGGTGGTGCTTCTCAAAGAAATCCTGGCACTCATTCCATTTTTCCATAACGGATTTTATCACATCACTGCTAACCTCCTGTCTTCCTCTTCCTCAGTGGAATGCTCCTCAATGTTTTGTTTGTCAACAGGTTTTTCTACCTCTTCCAGCACTTGTGTCCTCTGCTTGGTTAACATTGTTATTCCTTTTGCCACATCAGCTCCTTTGATGGCATATTTATTCTTCAAAATAGTCAAGATTGTCGACTTCGGCATCTTCTACTCCGAGGCCAGATCAGTCACACGAATACCACGCTCATGCTTTTCTACAATTTCCTTCTTCAATTCAATGGTTATTTTCTTCAAAACCTTCTTCTTACCATTCTTGCTCTGCACTTTCTTGTTACCTTCATTATTGCTCTGCACATTCTTGTCATCTTCATTACTGTTCTGCACGTTCTTGTCACCTTCATTACCACTCTGCACTTTCTTTTTACCACCACGTTTGCTCTGCACTTTTTTTGGAGCCATGCTGGATGTAGTGTATGTGCTAAAAGCACACCAAAAAGATTCACAGCAAGTGTCTGTCTGTGACCACGATCTCACCTAGAGGAAGCCACGACCATGTGTCAGAGCAGGAAAGATGGCTGTGGGTCGTGCTCGTCATCCGATGCAGAGTTCGTGAACAGAAGCAAAATTTTGCGAATGCTGCTGTTCGTGAACTAAATTTTTTGTGAACAGAAGTGTTCGTGAACTGAGGTATTACTGTACACATTCATCAAATACATTCAAACCAGGAAGCAGGACATTATTTTAAGTGGGATGGTACCATTCCTGCATGATTGGTGCATCAGAGCAACTGACTTGAATTTGATTCAGTTGTATCAGTGGTGCAGCGGCTTAATGACGCTGGAAGTTGCCAGCCAGAAATGGTTGGCACTTCAGTGGTTCAAGCCTAAGCTCCGCATGGCAGAGTGAGCTCCCGTTTTGCGCCCTCAGCTCCTGCCCACCTAGCAGCTTGAAAGCGTAAGCGAGTAGATAAATAGGGGGGAGGAAAAACGCTGGCGGCACCTTGCACAGGAAAACGGGAATCGGTTGCCAGTTGCTGGATGCAATGCAATGCAGTGCAATGGAAGAGACCCGATTTCCTGCAACCGCCAGCTGGGCTTCACCCTAGGAAGGAGGCAGTGGTAAACCACTTCCAAAAAAACCTTGCTAGGAAAACTGCAGGGACTTGTCCAGGCAGTCTCCATAGAATCAGTCATGATTTAAAGTGGATTAAAAAAAAAAAAGTCCCAGAATTCCTAATAATACCTGGAGGGCACTAAATTGAGAAAAGTTTCCCCAGAAAATGATCTGGAAATTTTGCTGTGTTCCTAGAGCACATTTCTCTAATCTCTCCTACCAGATAGATTCTATTCAAGTTGATTTGCTATCTGATGCAAAGGATAAGACAGCTCTTACCTTATTCCTGTTCTATATACAAGATCCCTCTGAAGTGACCAGGATCAAAACAGGCCACCACTTTGAAGCACTCCATATAACAAAGAATGTGCATGTATAAAATTCTGAGCTTCTTTTTCTCAATATCAAACTGGAGAGAAATACAGTAGAGGGATTAGAACTGATCTGAAAGAGTAACAAATCTACCTTCCAGTCAGGGTGAATGGTTAAGGGGATCCATTCTTAATATTTTCAAGGAGACTATATGCAAATGTTTAACAGGAATTAGGAATAGTTAACTCTTAAGACGTGAATAGCAAGTGAAGGATTCCCCACCCTCACTGCTGATTACAGGGAAATAATCAGAACTGATCCTAACCTCTTCTGAAAATACTATTGAAAATCAGTAGTTTCAATTCCCCAGCACTTTGAATTGAAGGAGGCCAGGGAAAGCATAGAGAAATGTTTCCGGATTTTTTTCCCAACCACTTAATAGCAGCTCTGCTGTGAGTCAAGTGAACGGGAATGAAGAGGAAGGGGGGTTCAAAGGGGCTAATCACAATCCGCCCACCCTCTCACGCTGCTGCCCAACTGCCTGGAAACATTGGGATTTTTTTTTTTTAAGTATATACTACAGTTCTTAGCCAGATCTGGCCCATTTTCAAACTTCATCTTTTTTTGCATCTTCTCCCCCAAACCAAATTTGGTCATGTTTGTTCCAATTTTTGGAGTTATCGTGCTGATGGACAGACAGGTAGCACCCTGACTCCCTTTACTGGAGGTGTACAATATCAGCATCCAAACTGAGCAAAGGAGCGTCAGATCCAGCATGGATGCCTTCTCTGTATTTTAAAGCAGCAGCACCTTTTCCTGGGCTTGCAAAGCAGCTGCAGAGGCTAAGGAAAATACACGTTTGCCTTCAGGAGGTCTTAATAAGACAATAACAGGGGGACAACATCCGGTCACATTCTGTCACTGCCTCTGTAATGCCTCCTGAACTCAGATGTGTATTTTCCCTAGGCTATATGGCTAAAACGTGCTGCTTGTTTAAGATACAGAGAAGGTGTCTGTGCTGTATTGAAATCTCTTTGTCCACTTTGGACCCAAATATTGTACCCCAGTGACCAGAGGCAATGACTACACACCCTGTAGTCATCATTCTGCATTGTCATGTCAAGCTGAGCACCAGAAAAGCAAGAGAAAAGGTTAACTTTTAAAAAAGCTTTTTGAAAGTTGTGTTTGTAAATTGGTGTAGGACATGTTTTCATTGGTTCAGCCAATTTTTCTATAGCCTCGTTGTTGGATAATTTTAAGCCTGTTGTGTTGTCCATTATTCATCCATACCATCTGTACCCTAAAATAGGTTCATATTGTAGGTATTATTATGGTAAAGCCATCCAGGTATCCAACTCAAATTGGCAGTTAATGACCCCTGCCAGCTGTCAGACAATGAAGCACCTTCATTGTTTTGAATGTTCCCCATTATAATTTTTTAATTGAATCTTCAAGTGGTTCAAATTCAGCTGAATTGCCATTGAACTTTGAATCACAAACTCAAGTTGAATTATGCCTGACATGAATCTCAAATTTCCAATCTGAACCAAATATGCTGTTCATGTAGACCTAATGTCCCCATAGTTACCACATACAAATGGCCAAAATACCTCAGGATGTTAATTAACAGTCTGCCAAACTTTGAGAATTTTAACATAACATAAAATAGTAGACAAATAATACCATGGTCAATGACAATGTTCTTACAATTATTCCTTTGCAGAAGAAACAAAGTGTTTATTTTTGCAGCCAGGAACTGTTCATCTTAAGCCAATCTGTGCTAATGGAACAATTTCCATGATATGCTAAAAATTCAAAATGTGGGTTTTCATAGCTGATTACTAGCTTCTTCACACAACTTTGATGTAATTGTAAAAGAAGCCTTAACCTCACAGTAAAATAACCTCTCTTCAACAACTGAGTATAAATATATTAAAACTACACAGATCTTTCAAAGAAAAGATCTGAAAAGAAAGAAGAAAGATCTGAAAAGAAAGAAGTTACCCATGTAGAACTTTTAGCTCACAAAGTTTAGCACATTATTCATAAAAGCATGTCTAACAAAGACTAAAACAAAATTCAGGAACAGCAACAATACTACAAGTTTGGATATGCCCACCTTGTTTATTGCTTCCTGGATCCTCTTATAGGAATCTTCTCTTTCTAGAAGAAAACTTAATTTGGTTATGACTGTGACTTCACAAAGTTAATAGATGCAAAGTCACTTTCTCATATAGCTTTCCTCAGGGTAATGCTTTCCAGATGTATTAACACCATAATACTTAGAATTCCTCTGGGATTCCTATTGTCTTCTATTGTCAACTCACACTTTACTCTTAATTTAACCCCAACACTAATTACCAAAGAAAATCCAACAAGTTAAATTGTACTTAATGTTCAGATTATCTGGCACAGATTTGGAATAAACTTGTCATAAATAACAACAATATAATTTAAGGAAATAATTTGATTTTTATTGACAGGCCAGATAGCTTTTGATATTATTTTTAGAAGTACTTCAAAAGTGAAATTAAGTATATTGTCTTAGCAAGATGTAATCTACAAATACACGCACAAAGTAGAATTATCTAAATATCTAGTCTCTAACCAGAAATGCACAATAGATAAATACTTGCAATCTGAAATTACATTCTTATAGTAATTTTATCAAACATTACAATTAAAAAAAATAAAAACTAATACCAAATTAAAAAATAAAAGGAAAATAAAAAATAGAAAGTGCAGTAAAGAAAGAAAAAATAGAAATAAAAATAGAAAAGAAAAAATAAGAATATAGTAAAGAAAAAGAAAAGAAATATACAAAAAATTACTTCCCTCTTCATCACAAGTATAAACAATTTTAGTAACTTATTACCTTCTCTTAAAATACAACAAGTGATCTCTTCTTCTCATATCTCATCTCACAATCTGAAAGTATCAATTTACACATGCACTTTGGTGTTCAGTTAAATTGCTTTCAAGGTTTCTATTATACAAATTTCAACTACAGAACCAACTTAGAGCACACACAAGATAACAGCATGAAGCATCTTCTGTTGCTTAGCAAATATTAACACTATTGATATGGCTTTCCAACAACAGGAGTGCTTTTTTGCACAAGTAAACTTATATACAATTACTTCTGTACACAGCAGGTCTAAAGGGTTATATACATCCATTGTGGCTGGTGCTTAGCCTATAACCAATGTTAGTAAAGACTGAATAATCTAGTTTCTTCTAGAATACCTCACTGAATTCTATCAAAAGAATTGTGGAACAGTGTTTACTACACCAGTATCAATATAGTGACGGCTATGTAATTTCTACAGCACTTGCAGAGTAGAGAGGTTTACAAGTCTTATTACAACTACCTCTTACCCTTCCCACCATTATTAATAAAGTGCTGCCTGTCATGCAAAAATATAATGTAGATTAATATATAGCTTTTCTTCCTGGCATAACACACAGCAATAGGGTTACTTCATAGATGACATAAAAATATAAAAGGAGTAAATCTTTTAGCCCTTACTTTTTATCATTATTGATTTGGACATATTGCCTACCCTGTGTCAAAGATTCTGAATATTTGCCAATCATTATGCATAATGAGTATTACATACATTGCAGCAAGCAAAGGGTTGAGAGCCAAATTTACCCAACATTCATTATACAAAAAAGCAACATTGTCTTTGAATGCTTCCTTTACTTAGTCTCAGTTGAATGAACATTTCTGTTTACAAGGACTATATCAGAGTTTATAAACTGGTCCACTAATAAGAAATGAGGAGGCTCTTGCTTTTTAATGGTGCATTTTTACTGGAATTATCTCAGTACAGTATAGGTTTTTGAGATTCTAGGTTGAAAATAAGAAATTTGACATAGATAACCCCTAACCAGAGTATTTTAAAATGCCAAATGTCAAACTGCCCTTGGCTGATCTTGGCCCTGGCTTGTACTTGGATGGGAGAACTTCAGTAAATGTCAGACTAGACTTGGAAATAAGAAATATACCCCAGAAGGTGGCAGTGACAAACCATTTCCATCCTGCTGCTTTAAAAAAACATATTGAGGTGTCCACGAAACCACCAAGAGCTGAGCTCTACTTGATGGAAACTTTAGTACAGAAATGCCTGCTTTCAGTAGCTACGCCTATTTCTAGGATTTGATTCCACCAGCAGAAACCGTCTGAGTAGAGTTATGTTTAAAGTACTTTTACTGGCAGAAATGGGAGAATGATTCAACTTCCCCATATGCCTTTCAACTCACAGCACCCACCTCCCCCACTGTTGCATAAAGCCCATTAATTTTCCAAAGCAGATTGGTTCAGGAGGGGAGTGAGACAATGAAATGCAGAGGAAGGGTAAAATCAACAAAATCTCCTCTGCACTCCATCGCCAGAAGTACTCCACTTCTGCAGATGGAGATAGCCTTTATGCACACTAAAATTTAAAATTGCAGTAAAAATTATTATCCAGTTTAAAACAGCTTCTGTTTTTAAGTAAATTGTTTACTCAGCCTGGGCTAATCTATTTTTTCAGATGTGATAAATTGTACACATGGAAATGCCTGAAAGGCTAACGTGAGTCAAAAAGAAGAGCAAACTATATACAGTAATGTAAAATACCCTTTTCAGTCTAGCTATAAGCCTAAGGATTCCTGGTGTCTCCCACTTAAGTATTACTGAGATTAAGTTCTGCTTAGCTTTTCAGTATCAGCCAAGGCCAGCTAGGTACTGTCACCTAGACTAGCTGATGGGTATACTAGCCTATAACAAATAGTGAAAAGACAGCCCACTTAATTCTTTTTCATAATTTATTTTTATCACACCAAACCCATTAACAAGACAAAATTGCATACATGACAGAATAAAATAACATCTTTTTTTTTTTTAAATGATACAGGAAAAGGAAATAAAACTGGAAAATTATCACATAAACAAGCATCTCCAAGGAATTTGACTAGATTGCTTTAAAAAAGAGAGAGCAAGAAAGCCCTCTGTCATGCTCACTTGTTAGGAACACACACACACCCTGCAGTTCAAATGTACAGACCACATATATCAGTAGTCTATTGTAAAATAGGTTTTACAGCTTTCCCTTGCTGTAAAATAATTACTTGGGCATCCCCCATGTGGAAAAAGTCCACAATTCTTGATGCATTATAAATATTAAAGCTGTAGTAAGACAAAACATATGCATCCTTATCCATAACAATTGGCTTCAACTCTTAAGTTATGTGGATTTCAGCCTACAATAAACAGACAAGTCCAGACCATGCAAATTAGTGTTCAGACATTGTTAAGTGTATCTCCAACAAAAAGTTGATTGTAATAAACTCTTATTAAACATTCTGAGGTGTCAAATAAACATGAAACAGAATTTTCTATTATATGAATCTCATTTTAAGATAAAAGTAAATTTCACATTCTTTAAAGCAACTTACTGGTTTACATAAACAGGACAAACTCCTTATACCAGATTGTAGAAAGAGTTTCTTGGCCTTTTTGCTAAGATCAAGTGTAGCAGAAACAGCTAATATTAATTTACTAAACTTCCTTCAATTTTTTAAATCAGTAGTGGTTGTGGGTTCAGCATTGTTAACTGCATGCTCCAAAATCTGTATCAATTGTGAACTTCAGAAACAGCAATGGAATAATAGTCAAAGAATCCAAACAACAAGAGCTTAAGCTGAATTAAACTGACAAAAGTAGTCTTGGGTAAACTTGGTTTAAAATTGTAGTTTGTTTTGTAGAACTAAGTTGATCCAAAGTAGTGATAATGTGAAAAGCCCAAGTTACATCCCCTCTCAAAAATGGATTTACTTAAAAACAACAATCACCACAACTTGGATGTTCACCCTTCAAGGTAGACCAAGTCAGGAAACAGACAATACAAGGGTTACAGGAACACTACTTGATTGTTGTAGGGTTTCATAACAGGCTTGAAAGCCTGCCAGAGTTTCCTTCCCTTCTCTCTCATACCAGACTCAAGGCAGGGTAATTCTGAGTTTCTCTCATACAGTACCTTCTGCTTTCCCAGGACTGAATTGCCTCTTATTTGACCTTAACTATTCCTACATACTTTCTTCAAGATTATCTTTGCATTCCTCTACCCCGGGGTATCCCACGTGAGCTTTTTATGGAGAAAAAAAAGTGTCAAAGGTGTATCTGTGATACAATATTTTCCTTATGTATTTTATGGCATAAAGTGCCGATACTGAAATAGACTTCTAGACAAACAAGTTTCCAAATACTTGCCAGAACTGCAATGAAGTGAAATAGCAGCTTTCAGGCTGAGCTCCAAAAACAGTTCAGTTGTGTACCTCATTCAAACCAGTGACCAAAGATAAAATGCCCAAGATACATTAAAAGTGTGGGAAATTACACCCATCTTTCTCAACAAGTAATTTTAGTTTACAGTGAAAATCTTGAGATGATCCTGCCACAGAATTTATTATCCTATGAACTTACTTGAAATAAAAACAAAACATAAATTAACCTCAGAGTTAAGTTCATCTTAATCACGTTTATCTTATCACAAATATACAAAGGAATCTAGCCTATTTGGTATAGTAGAAATAGAAAATATAGTATTACATTGTGCAATTTATTTTGTTTTCATCTAAAATTCATTATTCTATTAGATATTTCTTCCCAATATCATTGTCTTGTACAAAGTAACAAAATTCTCTTTTGGCAACATACTCTTGTTCTTTTTTAATAGATATCTATATGTATCTATAGCTATTGATTATGTACCATCAAGTTAGTGTCAACTCTTAGGGACCACCTAGATTTTCTCCATGACAATCTGTTCCTAACCTGGTCTTTCAGATCTTTTAAGAGTGCACTCATTGCCCCTGTAACCAAGTCCATCCACTTTGCTGCTGGTTATCTTCTTCTCTTTCCTTCTATGTTTCTCAGCATTAGAGTTTTTTCTAGAGAACTAGATCTTCATATAATGTGTCTGAAGTAGGATAATTTAAGCCATGTAATTTGTACCTGGAATGAGAATTCTGGGTTGATTTGTTCGATGTTCCATTTGTTTGTTTTCTTGGCTGTCCATGGTTTTCTCAGGAGTCTTCTCCAACACCAAAGTTGAAAAGCATGAATACTCCTTTTATCTTGCTTCTTCAAAATCCAACTTTAGCTATAATCTGTTGATAGATATTACTCAGAAAATTGTTGGCATATATAAGTGATGTTGTTTTATTAATGATATTTATTACATGCACCAGAGAAAATCTATCTACATGGTTACTAAGAGTCAACACTTAATTGATGGCACATGATCAATGATTACATGTGTATCTGGCTTTTTTTTTTTAAGGGACTCAAAGCAGTGTAATGGGGGGGGGGTCTCCTTTCATTTTTATCCCCACAACAGCCCTATGAGGTAGATTGGGGAGTCAATCTTCTTCATCTAAAGTTATCTGATGAGTTTCAGGACCAAGTGGGGTTTAGAGCCTTGTCCCTGGTCTCAGTCAAATAGCTTAACATTATTCTTAATAGAATAGTCAATATAGGATTATTTCCTCTGATTTCACAATTCTTCTCCTTTTTATTTCATTTCATACATTTTAAAATATACTCTCAGTCCATTTCAACAAAAAATTCATACCAATATCTTATCGGCGCGGTAGAATATTTAAAAAGTAGAAAAATATCAGTTGGAGGATGACATGATTCTGTACAATGCTTTTCCATGTAACATATTGTTCCAATTAAAGCTGTGTTTGTAGATTGCTCATCCTTATTAATGAATATACTGTATAAAATTGTTTCCCAATACTTAGCACAAAAATATTTCATATCAACTGCAACCAACTGTTCTAGAATCCAGCTGAGTGTTTGATCCATATTTATTCAAGGAGCAAGTTTTTTTTTTTATCATAAATCATAAAGTAGAGATGGGAAAATATTTCGATAAAATATTCAACATATTCAAATGCTATATATTTGCTTGCAGTAAAACAAGATTAAGACAAGATATTTAAATTGTAAAGCAATAGTTGCTGCAATGTTCCCATTTAGGAGAGCCGTCAAGATCTTATCCTTTACCACCAAAGAAATAAGACAGTAATTCTTCAGAAATGATTCAGTATTTTAAGGCATTGTGAATTTACAAGAATGTGATTTTACAAAACAAAAACAAAAACCTTATTTATGAAAAACGCTGTAACAAACAGAATTTTATTTCAACCTTATGAAACAGATGTATCCACTACTGATAAAAACCAAAGGGGTTACAACCTAATTTTATTAAAAAATAGGTTGCAATTAACCAACATTTTAAAAATAAAATTTGCACAAAATTGTATATAGAAATCCAGAAAGATTGCTATACAGTGTTCCACAAAAACTTAACATTCAATATGGATTATATTTCTCTTTCTTGCTCCCATACAATTTATTCCACCTGTACAGGTAACACTGGATTTCAGTCACTGGTTACAACTCATTTTCCATAGGGCTTTTTTCACCATTAAACTTTCTTTCATTTGCCATTTTGTTATGTTTTATGGTCTCCAGCTCATGTATATATTAGAAGTAATGCAGAATCCAGTAGAAAGTAAGTCTTGATGTTTATTTTAACGATGAAGCTATGGATGTATGCCTTTTCCACCAAATGAATTGGAAAACTCTTGTACAAAAGCAATTGATAATTATGAAGAAATCAACAAATGAATACAAACGTTAAGTAGTAAGTGTAGAAAAAAACCTCGGTGAAATAAATCAAGTTACCGTTGCAATATCAATGTTTTGTTTCTTACAGAAGAATAATCAGTGAAGTGCAGAAATGTCACAAAATACTGTCATACTGAGGCAAAAAATAGTTTGGAGACAAAAGTGTACTTGTACTAGCAAAAAGCACTTATATTTAAAACAATATATGCATCATTTCCACCAGTTTCTCCCTCTTACTGCAGTCCTTTACCATTTGAACATCCCAATCTACAACACCAGATTTTAAGGAAAGGTAGAAGGAACGTTGATGGGGAAGAGATACAGGAAAGGCCCACTGCACACATATCCAAGGTTTCAAGCCATTTTTTTTTAAAATGTATCCTTCAGAATTCCATGAAATCCATCCATAGTTCAGTTAAAAAGCATTAATGTTTGGGAGAGGAACACAAACTTCAGAAATTAAAATTTGTATTCTGGCTGCTGTTTTTTAAAATTGTAATGTTACAGCTATTTTTCTGAGCACTCTGACAATTTGGAGTGTTAAATGGTTTATGCAAAGCTGGCAGTCAACATCAAGTGTATACAGTATGTATTTTACCTCATATAAAGAGCAAAGGGACAGTAAGCCTGTTTGACAATGCTTAAACCTAAACACCATTATATTAGTCTGATTGGGCACATAATAGGAATATTTTAAGCCTGGTTTTAAAATGCTAGTCAGATCTGCAGTTGTATTAGACTTGAAACAAAACTTATAAAATGTGAAGTATAATATTGGCAAGGACTCAGCCATGAGATGTTTGTGTAAGTAGTTTTAGTGCTCAGTAGCTGGATAGAGTTACATTCAATATTTTGGTTTTGGTAGCTATCTGTATATTAAACTTTACTTGTTGCACTCTTCTTTTTAAAATCCTTCTGATAATGGGATCTAATTCTAATTTTTGATGGCATATACCTCTTTTCTTAAGAATAAAGTTGTAGGAAATAACAAAAGGACCACTGATTTGACTCACTTTATATCAGGTAATTATAGATCATGATCCACTATTTAGACAAATGTTTAGAACTGTGCTGACCATCTACCACTAGCATGTACACCCCTCATTTCTGCTGAGAGCATATGGTCTTAAACTTAAAAAAAAAAAAAAAGATGGCTAGCCCATGCATTTATACTCTGAGTACAGTAGTCTAATGGAGGGATTATTCTCTCCAAAAAGGATAGAATCTATTACAATGAAAACTTATATAAACAAAATTGTAACTTTTCAGTGATCAAAATAATGCAGTACATTGGCTGGCCTGGGGGTGAAAGATAAAATTGGGTGTTATCAGCATACTGATGATACAGAACCCCAAATGAGCGGATGACCTCACCCAACAGTTTCATGTAGATGTTGAAAAAGAGGAGGGTATATAGTGAACATAAGCATCAACTGTGGAATGAGTAGTAATGGGCATGCCTTGGTATGCCCACGTAACACCTTTGTTTTGTGAGCTGCACTGGTTGTTGGTTTGCTTCTGGATGCAATTCAAGGTGCTGGTTATTACCCATAAAGCCCTACATGGCATAGGGCCTAGGGACTTGAGGGACCACCTGTCTCTCATAACATTTGTGCAGCAATTTGATCCTGCAAGGTTGGCATGCTCTGGGTTCCTTTGATTAAACAATGTCATCTCTTAGGACCCCAAAAGTGTGCCTTCTCTGTAGCAGAATCTGCCCTCTGGAATGAGGTTCCTCCCCATATCTGGATGGCCCCCACTCTGTTGTTGTTTAGAAGAACTGTGAAGACCTGGCTTTTCACCCAGGCCTTTGGTGAGGGAGGCCCCTCACTTCATCATCTTTTATTTTTATTTTGTATTCATTTTATTCAATTTCTTTTATTGTTGTGAGCCACCCTGCATCTTTGAGAGTCAGGCAGCATACAAGTTTAATAAATTATTATTATTATTACAGAGCCTAAAAAATACTTATGCTGGGACAGTCCTTACCAATATAATTATCCACTCATAATTTGCCTATCCTGTAGCATACATTCCAGTGCCAGTGTTTTCAAATAGTGTTTACTGAACTACACTTGCAAAAATTAGTTTAGTATTGATGACTGCCAAACTTCATCAACAAGTGCTATAATAATGGCATTTGTTAAACTGTGGAAACATAAAAGCTAAATAAATTTCTAGTTAATTATTAGCACCAATACTAAACATTCAATGATTCATATGGCCATTTATTAGTTTTAAAATGACTAATGAGATCAAAACAATATAGTTATATTACTCTTATATGAATTTTTCAGACTTGATGCATTACATTATGTGGTATAATGGGTTGCATGAGCATATTATACCACTTTATATAATTTAATACACAAATGTGCAGAAGCAAAGCACATGTAGTAAGCTTTCAAACTTTTTATGAGCTTACTACCTGCAGATTATAACCATTAAACATTAGCTTTAAGTACATGAGTGCTCAAAGAGACACAGGCTTGTAACATCTGATAACCTCACATTCATGAACTTTCATACAAGTGATGCAGTACTAATGTGAAAACACCTCCTGCAGGACAATTCTTCTGTATTCCATGCATTTTATTTACACCAAACTCTATTCAGACAAGTTTCCTGTACTGTAATATACAGTATTTCTTTTGTCCTGTGGAATTAGTTTGCTTTTCAAAAGAAAAGTCATCCAAATTTCCTGACTCCTTATGTTGAAAGTTCACTTTTAAGCAGTCACCATTAATATTCCCCTTTTATCTTAACACTACTAAGATCAGCCAATCAATGACTGAATACATAATGCTCCCAAGGAAGGATGGAACTCATGAAAACAAAAGATACTTAAACCAATTTCAAAGTAGCCCTCCCATAATTCTGCGTACAATTTTAGGTAACAACGTTATGAAGCCATGTTTTTTGATATTACACACTACATTGCTTGTGAACACAGAAGAGGTATTAAAGGAATAAAACTTCATTATGTTACTTCTTCCAATATTCTTCTGCTGAGTTGGGGAACATAGACTTCTTGCTTTGAATTGTTGCTTTCTAAAATCATGCTACTGTCAAGTACTGATGGTAGAACAACCCAAAAAGGCTTGTGGAAAAGAGACAAGCAGCAATCCACCACGTGAGAAACGAAAGGAGTCCTCTGAATAAGAGTGGAGTGAAAATGTTCTTCAGGCTAGCCAGGGCCATTGTTAGCTGTATTACTGTTACCTTCATCTTTCTATCATCAGATGAAGATTCAGAGCTTACTGAACTGCTCTGTGGACTGTTCTCCGTGGGTAAATCTGAAGTTAATTCTGGATAAATGCCCCATGAATAGTTACCTACAGAAAAATAATTAAGACAAGAATATTGATAGGTTTTTTTAAACATTTTTAATCACTTGCTTATAAGTAAGGAAAAAATTGTGTGCTTATTATAAAAGTCAAACAGCATTTTTTTATAGAATAAAGACAGTGACAACCATTTGAAACCTGAAACACATGATACAATTTTGCTCAGTGCTAACTCATGCTTCATTTTTTCAAAAGAAGATGAAATGTGAATTTGGAAATATTTGGAAAGAAGAAGAATTAAAGAAATTTCCAGAGAAGTATTTCTCAACAAATTAAGCTTTTACAACGACAATTACCTACGTTAACAGTAAGAGAAATGGAAATAAAAATGAATTATGTAAAGCAAAAATTTTTTGAGTTTGCAATAAACCAGGGAAGTGACTGGTGGGGACATGGTGGCGCAGCGGCTTAATGACGTTGAAAGTTGCTGGCCAGAAATGGTCGACACTTCAGCGGTTCGAGCCCAGCTTTCGCGCAGCAGAGTGAGCTCCTGTTTCCACCCCAGCTCCTGTCAACCCAACAGATCGAAAACTTACATGAGTAGATAAATGGGTACTCTCACTCCGGTGGGAGGAAAAATGCTGGTGGCGCCTTGCAAAAGGAGTCGGGAGCAGTTGCTGGTAGCGTGGAACCCGCGCACACCCGAAAAAGGTGCGAAGCAACGGAAACCCCGCCTCCTGCGCTCGCCAGCTGGGCTCTGCTCTAGGAAGGAGGCACTGGCAAACCACTTCCAAAAAAAAAACACCTTGCCTTGAAAACTGCAAGGACTCGTTCAAGCAGTCACCGTAGAGTCGGTAACGACTGAGTGCGGATAAAAAAAAGGGGGGGGGAAGTGACTAGCATGTAAATTATGAAAAGAAAAAGAAAAGAAAATGATATTGAAATTACAAGAGAGAGAAACTGTATTAATGGACAATGTGGCCATACAAAAAGCATTTCATCAATATTATTCCAATTTGTATAAAGGAAATGACATATCACTAGAGAAAATAGATGGATATCTAAAGAAACAAAATTTACTGAGGATTACAGAAAAACAGAGACAGATTATGAATGGACCTAGAACAATAAGGGAAGTTTCTGAAGCTATAAAAAATATTAAATCAGGAAAGGTGCCTGGACCAGATGGATTATCAGGTTCTTATTATAAGTGTTTTGAGGATGAACTTTTACAACCTTACAAAACACAATGAACTCTATCCTACAGGGAGGAAAGATACCAGAAAGTTGGAAAGAAGCCAATATAGCATTAATAACTAAAGAGGAACAAGATTTGACTTTAACAAGAAACTACAGGCCAATACCATTATTGAATAATGACTATAGTTGTTCACAATGATTCTAGCTAATAGACGGAAAATAATTTTGCAATAATTTATTCATGAGGATCAATGTGGGTTTTTACCTAAAAGACAGTTAAAGGACAATGTTAGAAATGTGTTGAACATTTTGGAATATTTGGAGCAACGTAATGAAAAATAAGTTGCATGGATTTTCTTGGATGCAGAGGCCTTTGACAATTTGAACTGGGCTTTCTTGTTCAAGGTTTTGGAAGATATGAATTTTGGAGAGAACTTTATAAAATGGATAAGATCGATTTACACTCCACAGAAAGCATAAATAATTGTTAATGGAGACCTAACAAAACCCTGTGAGATACAAAAGGTATGTCCAGTATAATATACAGATGGAACAATGGGAAAATATGTGGTTGAAAGGATTGAAATTTATACCATGTTGTAATCTTAAAGAGATTTTTTATAAAATGACGTACCATTTTATGATAGAGAGAAATTGTCTAGAATGTATAAAGGCACTTCAAATTTATGTTGGAAATATGAACAACAAAAAGGGACATTTCTATCATGATGGTGGACATGTGAAAAGGCTAGAAAATTCTGCATTCAAATACACACACTGATTCGGAGGATTTTAAAGAATAATACACAATTGAGACCAGAGGTTTTTCTTGTAGGATTGATGAACAGTTGGAAAAAAGTCATGGAACTTTCTTTGTGTACATGATAATTGCAGCGAAATTATTGTATGCACAAAGATGGAAAGATTCAACACTACCCACAATGGAGGAATGGTGGGTGAAGATAGCAGAACTTGCTGAGATAGCTAAATTGATTCCTTTGATCAGAGAAGACAATATTATGTTTATTGCTGACTTATCCCTTATAGACTTTTTGTATAAAACAGAAAAAATGAACTTATGATTTATGGTTTTAATGATTAGACAGGACAGATTACAGAAAGAAGAGAGCTATGTTGTAACCATAGAGTAACAGGTAAATTTATGAGTTTACTTATAATTTCTATAAAGAAGACAGGAAGCTACTTCTTTGTATCTTTTTTCTTTCTTCTCTTTTACTTTTTTTCCTTTCTTGCAGTCTTAGCTTTCTTTTTGACTTTTTTCTTTTCTTTTTCTTACTTTATATTAGCTTGTATTAATTTTTATCTTCTTTTTTAAAAAATCTTTAATAAAATTATATATATAAAGGAAATATGTCCTATAGCCAGCAGCATTCCTGTTTCCTTTGCACAGCAATATTGATGGCACATACTGTTTCAGAAATTAAAAGATGACTGTGGGATGGGAGTAGAGAAATGAACAACCAAGAAATTATATATTTTCATTTTTGTATCTACCTTTGTCCTAGTTTCAAAACAACCCCTGTAAAAAAAAACTTTTATCTTTACCATGATTTTTGTACCCAACAGAATTTTTTCCAGTAACTGTCCCTAAGCATTTTATTTCATTTATTGAATATTTCTTACCTAAAGTTTTCAATAGAAGAGTCATGTGCAGCAGCATAACAAGAGGTGCCACATACTGAAGAGCAATTATACAAAGATAATAAAACACTCTGGCCACCTGAAGTCAACAAAAATATTGCACAATTCAGTGTACAAGACAATACTATCACATAAGTTATCATAGCTAGTGGTACACAGTTAGTGGTATAACCACATTAAACACTTTTACAGAATGTGTTTACAATCAACCACAAGGGAGAGATCCAGATACTCATCTGCTGGAAAGGGGGAAAGCTAAGCTTTCCACTCCCTCCCCTCTCTGTCAGCCCACAGAGCCATCAATAATTGTTCTTTCAAGAACTAAAGACCTACACTGTGAGCTGAAACAGCAAGTTAACAGAATGAAGAAGCAGAAGATAATGCCACCCTAATCCATGCAATCTCCCATTTTCTCTTCAGTCCCCTATAATACCCAACTCCATTAAGCATGGATTTCTAACCCTTAAAAAAGCAGGAAAGTCAGCTTCTAATTCCTGTTTTGACCAAATCCAGTCATGTATAGTTTTTGTAGCAATGATGTTATAAAAATTATATTGTTCTATAATTTGAAAAGTGAGTGTTTGATTTACATTAAGAATATGTTTGCTGCTCATGAACCCACCTGGTTAACTCCTAGAAAGCAAACAGAAATGTTTTGAATAACAAACTGTTCTGACATTTTCTTCTGCTGTTTCATTGTTACATTTATAGGTCAGCCCAATCTGGTCAACTCTGGGCAGCTTACAACAATAAAAACAACAACACAGAACATATAATACAAAAGAAAGTTTACATAACACTCATTTAAATAACTGAAACATGCCCATCGGATCTGGGGATAAAGCCAGGTTTGAAGGGTGTACTTCAGGTGGGATGGTGCTCCAGAGGGCATGTGCCATGATGGAGAAGACCCACTTCCTGGGGCCCACCAGGCAACATTGTTTAATAGAACCCAAGCACTCTGACTCTGTCAGACCATATGGGAAGGGTAGAAACTACAGGAGATACTTTTTAAAGTATTAAGGGTCCCTCAAATCAAAGGTAAGAAATTAAGGTTAGGTAAGTTAAGGAAGTACCCTTAATACTTTAAAAAGCCTTCCAACTTCTCCCAAAGCACTTACTTTCATTCTAAAAGTGTTGATATTTAGAATGCTCTTATAACTATTTGCTGTTTCAATGGAATTTCATGTGTTATTACTATCCAATCTCTTCTTCTTCTAAGTTGGAAAAGACAAGAGAAGCTATGCACAATTTTATTTATATAGAAATACTTGCATATAAACAATCTTATGAATAGAGTATGTTAAAACTATTTACAAGAAAACAATAGTAATATCATTCAGAATTAATGAAAAATGAATTATCAGTCTTATTGCCAAACTATCTTACACTTAAAAGTAAGTAAAGTAATATTGTTATGGTTTCTGGAAAACATATCAAATTCTGCCTCAATCTAATTTTAAAAAAGAGCATCATGCTCATTAATTAAAACTTAAATGTTTGTTAATTTATATATTCTATTATTGTCTCTTAGGCTTACCATTTTCTGCAATTCAACAGTACTTATTCTTCCAACTTCTTTTTTCATTTGATCCACACATTTCTGTGCTAAATTCAGATAGGCTTGGAGATGGCTACGCATCATGGCCAACCTCAAAGCACATAGGAGAATTATAATCCACAACCTTAGAGTATCAAATGTAGCTTCTGACATTCTGTAGATTAAAGAATGAACACAGTAATTTTCTAAATATCATTACACACACACACACACACACACACACACGCGCGCAAACACTGTTGTAATAATACTAGGGAGAAGCCTCTAAATTTTAAGCTAAGTCCAATAAATGCTTGGGTCTCCTAGCCCACAATAAAATATATGAGAAAGAATTATTATTTTTTCCCAAGACTGTTTGAATCATACGTGGATAGAAGGTAGTTCAAAAACTGATTCCAGATTTCTACATAATTACCAGAAGAGTGGCAAGAATTACTGATTTCCAGTTACCCAACAAAAGAAACAATTTTTTTTCACTGTATATTAGGCCACATAGTAGTTGGCATTAAGTTGTTGTGAATTTCACTTTAAACCTGCTTTTGAAAACCTAGGCTACTTTAGTAAAGAAAATAAAACAAAACAAAACAAACCCAGAACAAATTCAGCAAGTCTGAACTCTTCATAACTTTGGATAACACCCAGAATCTCCTTCGGTCTTCTTTTCCTTTAACTGATTCTTTCAGTACAGTACAATGACTCCATGCACTCCCCCAATAGCTTCTTGTGGCTTAAGCACCACTGCCGTAAGATTAACAAGCAAGAAAACAGTGAAGTGCAACATAACAGCAGTGGTTTCAGTGACATACTGTTTTAGGAAAAACATTCTAGGTCAGTGTTGTCCAAACTTGGCCACTTTAAGATGAGTGGACTTCAACTCCCAGAATTCCCCAGCCAGCATGTTCTAGGTATTGTGCTCTCAGTTTGTATTTCACTGTGTTCCTGTTGGTCCCTTCCTTTTCCAACTTGATCAAAGGCACAGGAAATAATAAGGGGCTGAGAGTACTTTCTACCAGACAGAAGAACATCTTCAGTGAAAGGAGAAAGTTTGGGGGGAAAAAAATGGCAGGATTGGAGTGGGCTATCCATGAGGCTTGCTATATTTCAAAGGTTTTTTTCCTCATTTGTTAAGAACTGGACAAGAAGGCAGGTGGGAGTGAGGGGAGAGAAATGTACATGTATGAAACGAAATCAAAGAAAGGAGGGTTGCTTGTGCCCCCATAAGGGAATGAATGGATAGAGAGAAAAATAGAGAAGGGGTGGCCTTTATTTTTCCCTCATAAAGACTGAAAATATTTGTCCTAAAAACCGAGGATATAAATAAGAATATTCAGAATCTACAATAGTATTACATTTTAGACATACAGTAATGTTTAAAAACAAAAATTTTCAAAAGCAGCTTACAAAGGCACATTTTCTTTTCCTAATGGTGGGTTCATAATATAATCCTTGGTAATTGGCTTTACCCATAATAACACCATAAGCAGAGGTGCCAGGAAGTTTATATGTAGCAGAGTTCTGGAAGAGGCAGAGAAAAAAATAAGCTCATTACCGTTATTACAGAAAACATGAAAAAAATATTTCTAAACTATTCCATATTGAAAGTAAGGGAAATAAATATTAGTCATATTGTCTTTCTGCTATATTATTATATGTTGCATTATTTATGGGTTCTAAAGAGCTTGCGAAAACCCTGGAAACCCTGGAAAACCACCCTGGAAACCCTGGATCAGGTATTCTTGTGAAAAATGAATTATAAAAAATTAACTCCCCAAACCTGATTTGTTTGCCATTACCAAATACTCCCTAACACATACAATTGCCTGAAAGTTTGGAAGCATGTCGTTTGGACAAGGGAAAACTGAGAGTGATTACATAAAGCTAGACTCTATAGCTATTAGCTAAGCTCTCAGGATATTCTATAACAGCAAAGGCGCTCTGGAGAAGAAATGCAGGAAGGTAAGATTCCTAATCGTCCGCTCATTAATTCATCTATCAGATGAATGGTCAACTCTAAAATAACTCTGGGCAGTATCACAAGATTAAAAAGAAACAATTACATTATATAAAAAGATGCAACAGCATTACATAAAAAGACAGCAATTGTCTGAGTGAACAACATATTTTCATATAAACCCCCTCCCCCCCCCCAAAAAAAACCTAAAAGGGACCTGCCCAAAATATCCTAACCCAAGGTCTGGAGGGGAAATCAGGTTTTTAAAGATCACTAGAAGGCAGGCAAGGTGGGGGGCATACAGATCTCTGGGGATGCTGTTCCATTTAGGTCCATATTAATGGACTAAAGGTGACAATAACGGTATATAATTTTAATGAACTGATAGTGTCACCCACCCACATCTAGTGTCACCCACCCACATCTAGAGCAGTGGACAGGCTGACAAAAGGCTAACCCTCAGAGGAAGGAAGGCTCCGAGGCCAGTTCTGGTCAGCGTTGATTGTGACTGAGAGGTCCAGCCCTTGGCCCCTCCTTTGTGGGGTGTCAGAGGGCTCAATATTCTCTCCACTCCCATTTAACATCTACATGAAGCCACTAGGTGAGGTCATCCATTGTTATGGGGGGAGCTATCATTGGTATGCTGATGATACTCAGTTATATATCTATATATTGCCACACCTGGCGAACTAAGTGATGCTCTTGATGTCCTGTCCCAGTGTCTGGAGGCTGTGAGGTCTGGATGGGGAACAACAGGCTTCAGCTCAACCCTAGCAAGACTGAGTGGTTTTAGGTTTTGGGGCCTTCAGATTCTGGGAACTTACATCTTTGGGGTAGTGCAACCCATCCAGCACCAAACAGACCTGGTGTGCAATCTGGGCATCCTTCTGGACTCGAAGAGTAGATGGCAGTCATGGCTAGAAGGGCCTTTGCCCAACTTTAGATTATGCGCCAGTTGCACCTGTTCCTAAATTGGGAGCCTGTACTCTTGGTCACTCATGCCCTGATCACCTTCAGAATGGATTACTATAATGTGCTCTACGTAGGGCTGCTCTTGAAGAGCATCCAGAAGACTGGTGCAAAATGCAGCGGCACAGGCAATTATGGGTGCTCCTCATTCAGCATGTTACACCTCTGCTCCATGAGCTGCATTGGTTGCCAGTTTGCTTTCAGGTTTAATTCAAGGTGCTCGTAATGACCTGTAAAACTCTATCTGGCATGGGGCCAGGTTATTTGAGGGACTACCTCTCCCCAGTTACATCTACCTATCCCATCAGGTCTGGCAGGAGTGGCATGTTAGGGGTCCTGTCCACTAAGGAATGTCATCTGGGGGAGCCAGGAGAGTCTTTTCTACCATAGTACCCGCCCTTTGAACATCATTCCCCCTGATGTTAGGTTAATGAAAGGAAAATGCACTGATGGATAACAAGAGAGGGGAGAAAAATAGGACTGTATTCAGAGACCTAAAATGTAGAGGGCTGAACAGATGAATATTTGGATGAAACTCATCTGTTCACCCCTCTACATTTTAGGTGTCTGAACACAGTACTAATGTTCTCCCCTCTCTTGTTATCCATTAGTGTGTTTTCCTTTGAAAATTCTTCATGGATATAAAACTGCATTTTTATAATATTTAAATTTATTGAATTTAAGAAAACACATTCTGTAGTTTGGCATAAAAAATAGAAATACTACTACTGAGAATGGAGAATATCATTTGAGTTGAAATCTATACAGGTAGTCCCAGTTTAAGAACGAGTTCCCTTCCCAAGGTCTGTCCTTAAGTTGAATTTGTATGTAAGCCAGAACAGTATTACTGTATAATACTATATAAGTAGTATTGTGTAATGAACTTGAACCACTGTGTATTTAACTCAAATTTTGCTCCAATAGGCTCCATTCTTAATGATGGGTTGTCTGTAACCCAGGCATTCTTAATTCAGGGACTACCTGTATGCTTTAGCTTACTGAGTGATTTTTTCAGTTGTTAAACTCAAAGCATCGAGATGCATCTGAGCCAGCCTCAAACCAGGGAATGTCAAGAAAGCTCCAATAAGTGAACAGAGGATAGCCAGGAAAAGTTTGAAGGTTAGCTTAGAAACAGGACCCCTAAAAGAGAAAAAGTGATAATTAGCTTTTCTAAAATTTGAAACAGCACATTTTTTTTTTAATCCACAGTAATATGTGACTGAAAGAGAAGCAAAACGAACAAAAAAACTCACCCAAGGAACATTCTACTTCCAACTTCTAAGAAGTAAGCCTATTATTACTATTTCAATTAATTATTATTAATTGAAAATCAGAAATATTACACCAACTTATGCTTACAAATAACAGCATAGCAAAAGACCATGTTTTCATACAGTCCTCAGAATGCATGAGGACTCAACATGGAGAAGGAGATATGATAAACACTGGCTCCATCTACAAGCTGTGTGCCTGCCTCCTCAATTTCATCTGAATCTGAGCAGAATGTTCTTCTTGGCCACAAACTCTGACAAAGCTGGGCCGGCAATCATGAAGAAACTTCTACTTATGTTCAAGGAAACTCAAATAAAACTACTTTTAGACCTTGCACTGAAGGAATATACATGGGAAGAGATAGGAGCAGGGGCAGCCCATCAACTCCTTCCCCATTCTGTGTCTTACAGATCCTCTGATGAAAATAATCAAGGGGGCTTTTACTGAAAAATTCAAATGCAAAGGTCCCCTGTATTGGGTACTATGCCAGGAACAGCAAGCATGAATGCAGATGTGTCAATTTTTGCTATGAACTTAAAACAAACTTGTCAAACACCTGTACTTATGTAACACAAACAGCACTTTAATGTGCATAACTAACTAACTAACTAACTAACTAACTAACTAACTAACAGGAGACCTAAAGGTTGGAGCAGAAACCAGATCATAACTGAGCATTCTCAGTGGACACAAAATGCTGGCAGAATTTGAGGGGGAATAAAATAAAATGGGCTGGATAATAGAGTAGTATATGTGGGGGAAAAAAAAGGCAGGACTAATTGACAGATATCCTAGACCATACTATTCCACACTTTGATACTTATATCCATACCCACTTTTATTATTTATTTATGCTATTTCTAATTTGTCCAATAATGGAAATTGTTTGCTGGGATTATACATGTCATTACAAAATGCATAATAATTAAATTTTATATAAATAGACACATATATTTATGTCTCCATGCAAGCAAACAAAGACAGGATTCCTGCAATTAAGGTAGAATTTTAACAGTCAAGAATTGTCCTGAACAGCATGTAAGTCTTTAATATACTTGCAGATTCTGAATTAAAGGATCCATAATTCTGAAAAATATTACAAAGAGAACATTTTGATGTTAATATATTGTCACCTTTAAAGTTGTGTTTTATACTTACTGGGATTCCAAGCCTTGTTTTTCAAAAAATTGCACAGCACTTTCTGAAAAATTGGAGAAACCTATTGATAGAATGCAGAAGGTAAACAAAGAATATTAGATTGCTAATGCAGAACATTTTAGAATTTTTTTTAATTGCTAAGCAGAAAGCATCAACTCAGTTATGCATAATCTAGAACATTCTTTGCTGTTGTTAAAATCTGTTAATTAACAGCATTAGCTGTTTGAAAGTACAATCCCTTATTATTAAAAAACACATTATTAGAGAATAACATAGTCTAACTGAACTTAATAGTTCTGAACTCTAACCTACGAATATTTATAATTTGTAGAAAAATATTTTGTGTCTGTTATAGTAATAGGAAAAAGGTCATGAAATATAAAATTTGAAAACAGACAAAATATTGGTAAATATTTTTAAAATATTACCTATAAAACATTTACTGTTAAAATTGTTAAGTATTTGTCCATGTAAACATATCAAAATATTACCTGATTCAAGTCCAAATTCCAAATAGTTTTCTGTTACAATCAGAATTATCATTGCTTTGACAAAGAAAAAGAAACCAAAGGTTACACACACTGATCTTTCACCTCCTTCTTCAACTTTAAAGTAGTGTGTAGTTAATGAGAACAATATTTTGCTACATAAGAAGAGTCAAGGAAAAAAAACCCTTTCATACAATTCTAAATAAAGACCTTTGAAACCAAGTGCCAACATTCCAAGGTTAGGCTGTAGGAAGAATTATGGAGATTGTCATATGCCTAAAAAACCTTAACTAAATTAATATTGACCCCATCGGGGGGAAGTAGCAGTTATTAAGATGTAAGGTAAGTGTGTTCAGGCCCATAAAAGCTTAATGCCTATTTCACATGTGTTTTTTCCAAAATCTAATACACAATTACATTGCTAAATTTCAGCAAAACAATCTAAAATATTCTGGATGGTGCACAAATGAGTTTTGATAGAGAATCACAACATTTAAAAAACAAATACACTGTACTGGCACATGTACTAGGATTAAAAAAAAAAGACATTAATATCCAATCCATTTTACTCAAAAAGAGCTGGCGCTTGTTTTTCATTTGGCAAATTTTGAAAACTGGATGATGTAGGAAAAAGCAGCTGTGTTCTTGGGAGATGGGGGTTGGGGAGAAGGGACAATATCATGTGTAGCTCTTCAAAAACCAGCTATTACATGGAATATGAACTCTTCTGAGCAAAAAAAAAACAAAAAAAAAACCACTTAGCACTAATGATTTGTTAAAAATGTACTATATGATGATAGAACCGACTTCCCTTTCATTCAGGAATTATAATTAAGCCCTTCAGGTTCAATGCAAATATTAGAAATCCACCAAACTATAAATTTTTGAATAATTGTATATTTTTAAAAACAACCAATAACCTTTAAAAGGAAAAAGAAAATTAAGCAACTATATTAGCTAATTAAGAATATCAAGATTTCTTATTAGAAACTATAATATTTAACAATATCAGAGGGCTGAATATACAAATGAGACATAATCTGTTTTTTTACTTCTATTAATCATATTAGCATCCTTTCTAAAAGATTTTTAAATGTTTTAAATTATAATATGAAGAAATCCTTATCCTTTTTAAACACATAAGAAATTTAGAAATTACTGTTATGTAGGTATTGTTATAAAGTCAGTTTTTAAAATACAAAGTAATTGTTCAACAAGTTCCAACAAAAATCTTTACGACTACTTCAAAAGTGGCAACACATTTTTTACTGTCATGCACCAAGACTGAATTCAGATACACAAAAATATCTATACACTTTGTGGATTGGGGTTTCTTCAGTCCAGGAACCGTTTCAAACTGGGCATTTATTTTATTATTTATAGTCAGAATTGAGGAAGCAATTAAAAAAAAAAAAACACTGGTGATCCCTCCTGAATGTATCAGCCATAAAAACACATACTAGAGTCAAATCTATCCCTATTTAGCCTCTTTCCTATTTTTGGCATATTTTAAGACAGCCACTGAATGATCTGCTATCAGCAAGAGCTGACATAGGAAACAAGTTTCCATAAGGAACATACACCAATAAAGCAAAGGAGTGATAAACAAAAACAGGATATGGATTATAGAAATTGACAACCAGCGCCCCCACCCCCACCCCCTGCAGGAGAAATGGGCTATGAACATTCAGAGGAAGAAAAAGCGATATCATAGAAAAGTATAAAGACAGCAGATCCTTAAATAGTAGAGGGGATGCAGTGGTTTCCTGAAAGAAGACAAACTGTCATGGTAGTCTAAGAGAACGGTTCTCAACCAGTGGCCAGAAAAGAAGATCATTCGTATCTGGTAATGGGACTTGGACAGGTGGGCCACAGGAGAAAAACAAGCTTGGAAGGGGGCCACAGGCAAAAAAGGTTGAGAGACATTGGTCTAAGACTTGCTACCATGAGGAATGGAAACACACATGTTCATGCAATATACTGTCTACCAGAAGCTTTGAGTCAATTAATTAGCAATGGGTATTTGAAGGATTTTGAGAAGTTACATTTTGGATACAATTTTCCTGAACTGTTTGCTTTGCAGTACGTGGAATTAAAACTTGTATTGTTAGAACAATATGGTCTGAAAGCTTTAGCGGCTTCAAATACACCTGAAGATATTTAAGAGATGCTTTATTTGAAGTAACACCGACAATTCAATTTTATACAAAACTAAAGAATATAATGAAGTTTAATATTGGCAATATACAGTATATGATCTGTAAAATAAGGAACTGGAATCTTAGAAAACCAATGGGCTCAAGGTTTTAGCAACATGTAATATAAATAAAATATATAGAGAAGTTTCTCCAGATATCAATAGATGGGAGTCATTAAACCTCACCCTTTCGGGAAAGGTGAACACTCTCAAAATGAACATTATTCCCAGATTTATTTATATTCTGAGAGGAATTCCAGTTTTTATATCTGGAAAATATTTTCAGAAAATAAATTCTTTGCTTAGAAAATTTCTATGGGGTTCCTCAATTCCGAGAATATCTTTACAGAAAATGCAACTATCAATTAATGAGGGAGGATTTGGTCTTCCAAATCTGGAGCTATATCATCAAGCTTATTTACTGTCAAGAATTAAATACTGGAGGCCAACAAGTGGTGTTAATTTTCCAATTTGGGCAACATATATATATATAACATATATAACACCTACTGTCGGATGGACAGTATTAGGATCGAAATATACTAAAACCCTAATATCTCTGGAAACAATTTCATCAGTTAGAAAGCTATGGAACATAATGTCTAATAAAAAAGGATTTGATCCTTTTTCCCATGCCAAACTGACTTTATGGGGAAACCCAACTTTAAAAGTCGGGAAAAAGATGGTGAAATGGAAAAATTGGATGGAAGCAAGTATACTGACTCTGGACCAACTGATAGACGATGAAGATGAATTTTTAATGTATGCTGTGTTGAGAGATAAATATCATCCACTAGATGTAACCCAATGGCATTATTTACATCTACAACATTTGTTAACAACACTGTTTGGACCAGCAGCATTTTCAGCTTCTGAGACACCTGAGATATTAAAACAACTTGTTAAATTCTTTAAAACTAAAAAACCGATTAGTTTGTATAGATATTTGTTATCAATAAATCAATTTGATATGCAGATGCTAAGGGATGAATGAAATAAAGAATTAGAGGTTTCTATATTGCCTAGACAATGGGAGAGCATCTTAACTTCTATACCAAGAGTGTCAATGGACCTTAAGTTACGACTTATACAACAAAAAAAATATTTAGAATTTATTGGACTCCACTACGTATGTACAGAAAAGGACTGTCAAAAACAGCATTTTGTTGGAGATGTAATAAGGACAATGCTTCTTTAAAACATATGTTTTTACAACGTCCTATACTTATCAAGTTTGGGGAGAAAGTACTGGGCCATATAAATATGATTATGCAACAAAAGCCAAAATTTTCAGAGGACAATACTCTTTTGAGCTACAGTATATGCCTAGTACATGGAACCTGACAAGTGGACAACATAAATGGATTCTCCATGCCCTAACTATGGCCAAAAGACTGATATTGCAACATTGGAAAGATAAATCTATGGCCCCATTTAGTCAATGGACTGAAGACCTGATTACACTTGCCACTTATGAGCAGATTGCCTATAGACTTAGACTTTGTATGGGCAAGTATAATGAAATATGGGACTCGTTTATGCAGGTGTTAGACAATATTCAAGATATCAAAATACAGTAGGTTAAAAAAAATGGCAGTTATATAAATGTATTGGAAATATCTATGCGCTTGAATAATATTTGCATTAGATAAATATATATATAGATGTGTAACTATTTACTGTATAATGGTATACTATAGTTATTTTTTTTTTGTTCTTGTATTCTTGTAATACCACCTTTTAATGTTTTCTTTCTTCTTATGTATTATTATTTTTGTGTTTTTCTTCTTTTTGTTATTAATTAAAAAGCAATAAAAATTATTAAAAAATGGGTTCAAGGTTTAAGAAATGTTAAATATACTTCTTATAACTTAGGGATGAAGTTCATTCATGAAAAAATCTTGTTTTGTTTTTACTTAATTCCTACAATAATGTTTTTAAAAGGGACAGCAGGTGTATTTATGTTGGCACTGTAAAAATTTCTTTATGGTTCCTTTTTAATTTCAAGGCATTATATGTGTTAACACAATTTTGGGAAAAATATAGTTGCTATAGGTTAAAATGTGAACCTGAACTATATCCCCAAAATATAGAATATGACATTTTATGAAGAATTCTGGCCCTTTCAAGCTTGGGAAATGGCTACAAGAATCATTTTATGCAGGTGTTAGACAATATTCAAGATATCAAAGAGTAGATTCAAGAGATGTGGTCATTGTCAATTTTTGGAATGTCTTTATATTGTAGAAATGAGAAGATGGAACAGTATGTTTCTTCAAGGTCTACATTAGGGTTTTTCAAATTGTCCCATAGGAGACTAAGTGCCCCCCACACCAAAAAAAGTTCACTCAAACAAAGACAATTTTCTATCAGCAAAACTCTGTGTTTTGATCAGGGATTCTGGGAATTTGTTTTTGTTTTTTTTAAGTTTCTACAGCCTGAAAACATTTGAAAATCCCTAGTCTAGATTTAACAATACATTGAAGAACAGAATTAGTTGTATACTAACATTATGTGGATCTTTTTCATCCTCCTTTTTTAAAGTTTTAGTTTATTTTTACCACTATATCTTTTTCTTTTTGATTACATCATTAATGTTGTATCATTTTAATTTTTGATAAATCCATTTTTAAAAAAGTTTAGAAAAGGAATGTGTAAAATGTTCTATGGACAAATTGTTCTATGCATGGGACAGCTGGTTTGTGCCTGAACTGACACACATATGGAATGAAACAGGACAATTTTGATTTGGGCAGAAGTGGCTTAGGGAGAATGGGGAAAAAATCAAGGACACTGACAACTGAGGGGAGGAAAGGTACTAGGAAAATAGAGGGAAGGCAAAAGGGTTAGTGGATAGCAATAATGGTGGATGAGCAGAGGGAGAAAGCACTGGGAAAACTGGGGCAGTGGACTAGTGGGATATATTACTATGGAATATCAGCCTCTGCAGCACCAGTAGCTGAAAGGAGGAAAGGAAGGCACTGGGAATATCAGATATGGGCAGGCCAGAAGAATAAGCCACATTGAGACAATGGCAGTGGCAGCTACAGGCAAAAGATACTGGACAAATGCAGGATGAATAGTCCAGTGAGATATGCCATGCTGGGAGCTAAGAGGAGGCGGAAGCAGTTGTTGCAAACCAGTTTTGCTCTAGTTAACCAACCTGGATAGTTCTGATGAACTACAGCTGATCTGGAAAAAAAAGTTATCTAATGGACTACTGGCACAAGATAAGTGTGACTAGGTTAATCAGGAAAGCTTTAAACTAAATACTGTGAGAGGTTCAGGTGAAAATCCTGAATATGAAGACTAAAAAAGGGAATGGGCTGTAATGGGACCTACTAAACCTTTCAATTAATAATAAAAAGAACATTGACTCGTTGGTTTCACTATCTATGTTCTAATACTCAGAATATGGGACACAAATAAAATTGCCTCAGACTCTTGGTATAGAAAAAGAAGTATGATTTAATAGGAATAATAGAGATGTGACAGTTATTTTCAAGCTAATTAAAAAGGGTACAAAATTATCAAAATAATGAACATATGCAAACTGCCTCTTCTTCATAAAAAAAGAAAAAATAGAAAATAGAGAAAATAGTTTTGCTGCCTTAAAATTACCTGTATATAGGTGTCACATCTGAACGTACAATACTTGCTAGAATTCCTGTGTTGTAGTTTTTACCTTCCTCATAATAAGTACTATAAATCAGAGCTCTTGGATTCTCATTCCTTAGATAATCATCTCCTGTCTAGATGGCAAAGAGGAAAGTCTGACAAGAGACTAAGTGGAATGACTCCCATGCCTGGAATGCAGCAATCAAACAGCCCTGTATATTAAAAGAATCAGCTTTGATTGAGAAATCCAAGTGAATGAACTTGGCAATACTGTAGAGAACATTGGGGTTAAAATAAATAGAGAAACTGCTGTTGATGTCTGCTAGAGATGTGCAAAATATTTCATATTGAAACAATTCTCCGCATGAAATTTTGCAAAATGCCCCCCTTGAAGGTAAAATGTGCTACCAAGTATTCTGGAAAAAGTTCTAAGCTGAACACAGGACTTGAAACATTCTGCAATTGTTTCAGAACAAACCATTTCTGGAATGTTCAAAACACTTAATTTTACACTCAAAATATTTTGAAACAAAACATGTTGCAGACCACTAATGCCTGTTTTCAAAAAGGCAGCAAGTAGTAGTGATCAGCAACATCTGCTGGGAGACAAACTCTGCCAAGCATGGTACTTTCCAGGGAATTCCTGTCTTGTCTTGCTGACACCTTTCTTGTTCAGAAAATGAGCAACAGTACAAAAGGATCAACTCCTGTATCCTTGATTTTATATGTACCAATGAGATGATTTAGTTGAGGAACTAGGAGTAGCAGGGACATTGACAGAGCATGACCATCATTACTGATTTTAAAAATAAAGCTGAGATTATTCAGAAGTATATTTTAGGCATCTGGAAAACAGATTTTAATATTCTTGGAGAAATGAGAAATAGAAGTTCATGGCAGGAGAAGCTAGTGGGAAAATAGCTCAAGATATGCAGAAATGCCTGCAAAAGGAAACAGTGGCTATACAGTTGGGGGAAAAAACTCCTCTGAGGGGAAAAATGGAATACAGATAAGAAGCTAATTTGGCTGCACAAAAAGGTTATTGAAGATCTGAAGATAAAAAAGAACATAAACAAGAAATGGGGGGGAAAGTCACTAAGGAGGACTGCAGACATGTGATCTGGAATTGTAGAGATAGTGCCATAAAAGCTAATACATAGAACGAGCTTAAGTGAGCACAGAACTCTAACAACAAAAGGCTTCTTCAGATACATTCAAAATAAAAAGATGAACAAATCACTATCTGTTATTCAATAAAGGCAGTAAAATGCTAACATTGGTACCTGGAAAGATTTTGAACAGATCAAAGAGCAATGGATCAGCCAGCGCTTTAAAGAAATGCAGTGATTTCCAAGAGTCAACATGGATTTGTCAAGAACAAGCTTTCTACAGCTAACCTCATTTCATTCTTGGATCAAATAATTCCCTAAATATGTAATAGGAACACTGTAGATATATCTTGATTTCAATAAAATACAAGTATCCCATTAACTCTTGATTAGAACTGATTAGAATTTGATGGAAGACCAAAAATAAATTCTAAAGCTGCAAGCTAGATTAACTTGAAAGAATAGACTGAGGGTAATAAGAAGTCACTTCCATATTGCTGCTAAGAAAACTACCCAGACAAAACTATGTTCTTACTGTGAGTCGAGCTCAAGTTCAGTGAATTCATTCATTTACTCACTGAATTAATAGCCCGCCTGACTCTAGCCAGGCTCAGGGTGGCATGTAACATGAAACAAATAAATACAAAGACTATACAAAACAAACATCCAGAAAAAGAATGTTAACAAAACCACCAAAACAAACATCCCATCAACCACTCTAGCCCAAGGCCTGGGGTAAGAGCCCGATTTTAAGGGTTCACAGGGTGGGGGCCATACAATTTTCAGGGGGGATACAGTTCCAGAGGATAGCTGCTATGGTAAAGAAGTTACATAGCATGACAATTTAGGCGATATATAGCTGGCTCAGAATTAATACTCAAAAAATGCTTTTGAAAACTATAAAATTATAAAATAATTTTAAAATAATTAATAAAATTTTGAAGAGACAAAAAGCCACAGGGCCTGGGGATCTGGGTATGTAGTAGAGCTTGTACAGTGGCTATGCTGAGTGTTGCTGATTATTTTTATATTTGGCTAATTAAGTTATATGGTTTTTATATGTTTTTATATTGCACTGTTTTTGGTCTTATTTTTAATTATTGTAAGACACCCAGAGTTATGTATTTGAGATGGGCAGCTATATAAATTGAAGTAAATAATAAATGCAAATTTAAGCACATAGGAGACAAAACCAAGTATAGAATGTGAGATATCTAGCTTGTGGTATAAAATGGTGAGTGAAACTTATTGAACCCTTCAGAACTATCCATAATCCTGCAGTATGGTCTACCATCCAATTTGAGCTTTGTATATCAATAGATAAAAAGAATTTGGTTAAACAAAGAACTCACAAAACAGAGCACTGTGTCACTTCTTTATTGAACACATTGAGCCAATGCTCACTGTTGTTGTTGAAAAAAGTATGTGAAGTTTTAAAATCCGTATACTGTACTACTTAATCAATCCTCTATATCAGCTTGGAAATGTGTTGCCCATTCCGTTTAAATTTTTGGGCCATCTACCATGAACTGCTCACTCTAGGTCATGTTATAATATTTCAATTGATTTAAGGTCAGGTCTCCGACCTTCGGTCATTTCAAATTCCTTCAACATTTCTACTGTAGATTTGTGTATTCATTATCATTGTCATCCTGCAGGACAATGTAAGCTTTAGTTCATGGATGGTAACTTAACATTCTCCTGTAGATTCATTGGTATAATTCAGAATCCATTGCTCCCTCAATGATTATGAGCTGTTAGAATTCGTAGGCTGCAAAGTCGCCTCCAACCATGATACTCCCACTAACATACTTCACGGTTGCGACAAGGTTCTTTTGTTTGAAGGCAGGGTTTCATCTGATCCAAACATAGCATGTTGTGTTAATGCCAAGAAGTTTCATATTTGTCTTATCTATACAAAGAACATTGTTCTGACACCGTGGCATCTTCCAGGGGCCTATGGCAAACTTAAGGGTGGCAATGCATTTTCTGGACAGCAGTGGTTTCCTTCTTGGTATCCTCCCATGCACATCACTCATTTTGTATTTTCCTTACAGTACACTCATAAACACAAACACAAGACAACGAGAGAGCAGCCTGCAGATCCCTTACTATTACCCTGTTGCTCTTTACAGCCTTCTAGAATGTTGCACATGTGCTCTTGGGATTATTTTTGTTGGATGACCACTCTTGAGAAGAGTAACAATTGTGTTGCACTTTTTCTGCTTGCATAGCATCTGTCTGATGATGGGTTGACAAAGGCCAGTCATTGGCAATGGTTTGAACCCCTTTCCAGCCTCATAAACATCAACAATCCTTTCTTCTGAGGTCAGGTCCAGAGAGATCTCTTTTGGTTGTGGCATGTTTCATTGCCCAAACCCATATTGTGAGAAACACACTTCAACAGTGGCAACAAATAGGCTTTTTGTTTGTTTGTTTAATAGGGATGAGCTCTTCTTACACCTGCCTCAACTTGCCACCCTCAAAATAACTGATTATTCTAGGGAATCATATACTTTTTTCCAACAGATATAGCAAACACTGGCTCAATATGTTCCATAAAGACTGATCATGGAAGGAAGAACTGATTATTACAATTACTACATTTTGCAAATAGGAGAATAAAGATGCTACACATTTTTCTACTGGCAATATTGCATACTGCAGCATTTATTCTTTATTCCCAATTATATATAACAAATTATATTAGGAATAAGATTTCAATTAAAAGTCAACCACTAGTTTCCAAATAAGTATGTTTTTGAAGAAAAATGCATCTTCTTGTTAAAAAAGAGTTAATTTAGTTGACTTGAATATATCCCAATATTTTTGAAAGCAGTTCTTTGTTTTAGTTTTTATTTTTTTATTTATTTTTTTACTTCATCATTTTGCAAAAATTACTGTTGTTGTAATTAATACATATGTAACAGCCCCCACAATTCCTTATGGTTCTATAGCCATATAGTTGGTTTATTTGTTCTTATATTGCAGGAATATGTAACAGAAGGAAGAGATGACGTGTTGCAATGCACATGCAAAATGATAAAAGATAAAGACCACACCCTATTGAATTTGGTCATTCCAAATTTTAAATATTTAAGAATCAGCAGCATCAACAATACTGTAATACCACTGGAAGTAGATTCTATGTATTTTACTTATCCATTTCTGTTTTCTGTTTTTTATTTTCTTTTGTGGGGGAGCAGAGCAGAATTCCAAGTACGCATTTAAACTTAAGTGAAAGGAGATGCAAGTTAACAGAAAAAGAAATTTCTCACTGCATGTGAAAGAACATAAATGTACTTCAGTATTTTCATGACTCAATTCGGGGGGGGGGGGAGCATGTTTTAATTCACACCCAAAGCAAATAAAAAGAACAGTTTAAAATATCAATACAAATAATAGATAGCAATCAGCCACTTTTGTTATTATACTGTAATAAAATTAGTATATCTCTCTGAAGTTGCCTATATAGCTCAGCATGAAGCAAAAGTCATAGTTATGAATAGCATATTCTAAAAGAAGCATTCATGAGCAGATAGGTATTGTACAATACAACTACCAGCAGTTTTGTATATATATATATAGGTTGTTTCCTCTCCTTTGTAAAAAGATACCAGCATGTGTTATCCTCTGCTTATCCGCAGGCTCTACTGTCAAAGAGACCATGGAAAAACCATACTGTAGAATTCAGGCTACAGTATGATTAAAAATAAATATTTATGTAATTACACTTTGCATGATTCTTGTTTTAAAAATAAGTATATTGAAATCAAACATAAGCACCTTGAAGGAACGTTAGGTAATCTTGAACTATATGACCATAAAATGTTTTATTCAACTTATGTCAGGGACCAAAGGTTACCTTAAAATATTAGTATCCAAACTGCTCTAACTTAGTTCTGATGAACTAAGCCAAATTTGTAGAAACTGTTTTCTCAGCTTTAACACAAATCTTGTCGGTATGAACTAAAATATGTCTGATGATGATTACTGCTTAGGGAAGTCATCAAAGTAAACAACCCCCTTTAAAAGCAGAGTTATTTAGAAGATGATTTTGGAGTTGAGTAGAGAACAGTCAATTCTCTCATTATTTGATAATATTTTTTAAAAAGTCAATGTAGGCCTGTTTTAGTTCAGCATTCTCCAATTTGTATCTTCCAAATATCTTGGATTACAGTTCCTAGACAGTAGGAAAATTCAGGAAGTTACAATCTAACACATCTGGAGAACATCAGGTTGGGGAATGCTGTATTAGAGAAAAAGCACTAAGTATTTCGAATGAACCATTTAAAAAATATAACTGCTGTGAATTTCACAAAATATTAATCTTTTGGAAACTTTAACAGAATTCCCAGAAAACTTTAAAAGGATACATTGCAAAAGCAAGAACAAGCAAACACCAAACTATGCTAATATTCATTTCTTGTGAAGGCTTCATCCAGGTATAGTAGGCTTCAGTTACCAAATACACCACTGTAGCTGCAACAGTGAAGTCCACCAACCACTGATACTCAGGAAAATAATGCAAGGCTAAAATAAAAAGTGGATGTTCAGTAGTTGAAATATAGATATGAAAACAACTTTCAAATCACATTTCTGAATACTCTGTCACAGGATGCCAAAACTGATGGTCATAAATGGCCTTCAGGGCACAGACCTGGATATTTGTGAGACTACCAGCCTCCAATTATCTCTGTTGAACAAGATCTGATAGGGTTGGCATGCTCTGGGTCCCATCAATTAAGTAATGCTCTTGTATGGAACCAAGAAGATATGCCTTGCCCTATGGAATAATATCCCCCCAAAAGTTCAGATGGCCATCTATGCCAGCCTTTAGAAAGGCCTTGAAGACATGGTTCTTTCCACAGACATGGGAGCCAAGATGTTAAGTGAGCCCCTTTTAATGTTCTGAATGCAAGTTTCTTGCAGCATGTGTGTTTTAATATTTTCTGTTGTACTCTTTTTAATGTGACACCCAGAGTCACAGAAAGAGTGGGTGGCAATACATAATAAATAATAAATAACAGAAATAATAATTATAATTATTATTGATTTTGTAAAAAATTTACAGGCACATAATATATAAAATTGATTAGGAATACAAGTAGTCCTCGTTTAGCAACAGCCTTGGACAGTGGCCATTTGTAGTTACAACGGTGATGAAAGAGTAACTGCGACCAATGCTCACATTTATGACAGAATCTCAGAAACTGTCAGTCATGTATTTGCCATTACAGTTAGTTAATACATGTTGTCCTATGCCTGACTCATTTTTTATTTTTCCCCTCCTCACAGAGTGGAGAGATTGACTAAACAAGCTATCACTTCCTGAGCTGCTTTTCTCTACAGCATAGCCTGTCCCTTAAAAGTGCTAACCAGAAGTTAACAAGCTCAGCTCTGTGACCTTCATTAGTTGATCAGAAACCTCCACTGGTACTACTGCCTGACACTGACAAGACCCTAATCAGTTTCACACTAAAGGCTTTTGTTTGCTCCTAAGCAGCTCCTGGCTTGCAACCACCAGCGTACTAGGCAAACAACCTGCCCTAATGCATTCCTTTCGATGTGTATTCTCCATTGTGTGCCAGCTTACTCTCTTGTAATCCCTTCCTCTCCAATGAATGTAAATACAAACATTAATTCTCTTCTTGCTAATTATCCCAGCACTGCAGTGAACATTCCAAAGGGTGAGGGAGTGGGGAAAAAGGGCTATAAGATTTGCCCTTTTACCCAGCTTCCTTGTGAATTGAGTTCCAGAAACCTTCCTCACTGTTTGGCCTCATCTGGCTGTTTGGGGTCTATCCTTCTGATCTGTAAAGCAAAGGAAAGCTAAAGTAACGGGGGAGATGCTGAGCAGCTGGCTTGCTTTATCACCCAGGTTCGGATCTACATGGAGGGCTATGGGGGTCTGTTTCGCAGCAAGGAGGAGAAGGTCTCCTATGTGTCCAGTTTTTTTGAAGATACGGCTGCAGAATGGGTGGTTGGCCTGCATAGGGTGAAGGACTGGGCTTTAAGGAGATTAGAGGATTTCATGGCGGCTCTCTGCACGTGCTTTGAAGACCTGTGCGTGGCGCTTAAAGCACGACGCGACCTGGAAAGGCTGAAGCAGGGGTCCAAGTCGGTATCAGAGTACGCCTACGAATTTCGGGGGTTGGCTCAAAGGCTGCCTCACGTGCCTGAAGAGCTCCTGATCGAGTTCTTCCAGAGAGGCTTGCAACCCGAATTGTTGCAGCGCGTGGTGTACCGGAGTTTCCCCAAAACCTTTAATGGATGGGTCGCTATGGCCAGCGAAGTGGAGCAATGGCGCACCATAGAAGCAAGAACCCGACTTCCGCCCTTACCCAGCACAAAGAAGGCGGCGCCCAAGGCGAAGACCAGCGCGCCGGAAAGTAGCCGGAGCCGGCGTGTCTGTTTCAACTGCGGGGAGCCGGGGCACTTTGCTGCTGCATGCCCTAAAGTGAAGACGGAGCAAGGAGGCAAGAAGGCGGAGCGGAAGGGGCCAAAGTCTTCGAAGCCCGGCAAGAAGGAGTCAGCGGCCGTAGGCAGCGAGACGGGGGCTAAAGTGGCAACATGCGGTGGCGGCAAAACCCGGATGTTGTTAGCTCCGCTCTCTCTCCGACGGGCGGCTGCTCTTCCAGAGAAAGAAAGCAGCTCACGGGAGGACTCGGAGAGCGAAGAGATGGGGGTGAGTCTCATTAAAATTTGGGTGGAACTAAGGGTGGTAAGGACGAATCGGAGGGCAGAGATACGGGCGCTGATAGACTCTGGCTGCTCCCAAAATCTGATTAACCCCGCCCTTGCCCGGGGTTTGGGACTGCGCTTAAAGAGACTTAAAACCCTTGTGATTTTTACCCAGCTGGACAGATCCCCAGCGGGGGGAGGGCCGGTGGAATATCGTACTGAAGAGTTTGAACTAACTATGGGGGACCATAGAGAGACTATTAAATTCCTAGTGACTCCCATGGCATGCAACCCAGTGCTTCTGGGCATGAACTGGTTAAAAAGGAAGAACTCAGAAGTGAACTGGGAGGAAAAGATCTTGCATTTCCCGAAGGAGGGGGGAGTGGAAGTTGAAGGAATTACCGAAACGTTGTCAGATGGAGAGATGGGCGCTGTGAGTGGGGAAAAGGCAGTGGAGGCTGCAACCCAGATTCCCAAGCAATACCGCAACCTGCAGGAGGTGTTTAGCGAAAGGGAGTCAGATCAGCTACCCCCCCCCCCCATCATGCCAGTGACTGTGCCATAGAGATTGAGCCGAGGGCTAAATTTCCAAGGAAGAAAATGTATCCAATGACACCCAAAGAGTTGGAAGCATTGCGGGAGTTCATTGATAGGAATCTAAAGAGGGGCTTTATTGTACCTACGCATTCTCAAATTGCTGCACCGGTGCTATTTAGGGAAAAGAAGGATGGCTCCCTACGTTTGTGCACGGATTATAGAGGGCTAAATGCCATTTCTGCTGACAACTGGTACCCACTCCCCTTGATGAAAGACCTGTTGGCCCATTTATCCAAAGAGAAAATTTTTACGAAGCTGGATTTAAGGGAGGCATACTTCAGGGTGCGAATCCGGGAAGGAGATCAATGGAAATCCACCTTTAACACGCCCCTGGGGTGCTTCCGTTATGAAGTAATGCTGTTTGGATTAAAAGGAGCGGCGGGGATGTTTATGCAACTTATAAATGAGGTGTTACAAAAGCATTTATACCAGGGGGTGTTGGTTTATCTGGACGATATCCTGATTTACACTAAGACCATGGAGCAACATGTACAATTGGTCAGGAAGGTACTAAAAAAGCTACTGGAGGCTTAGTTGTATGCCAAGCTCTCCAAATGTGAATTTCATAAACAGCAAATTGACTATTTGGGGTATAGAATTTCGCACCAGGGAATTGAAATGGGCCCGGTCAAGGTGAGGGACGTCCTGGGTTGGGAGGCTCCCAAAACCAGGTGTCAGCTTCAAAGTTTCCTGGGCTTTGCTAACTTCTATCGGCAATTCATACCTAACTTTGCCCAAGTAGCACTCCCACTCACCGATTTGTGAAAACCAAGGGCAAGGACAAAGCGAAGGCATCAAAACCTGGAGCCCCCTTGGCCTGGACTAAGGAGTGCCAGGAAGCTTTTCTAAGTTTAAAGCTTCTGTTTATGGCTGAACCGATCTTAAAGCACCCTGATCCAGAACAGCCATTTGTCATACAGGCAGACGCTTCAGATGTGGCAGTGGGAGCTGTGTTGTTACAGAAGGGGGCAGGGGGGGAGCTATTTCTATGTGCGTACATATCCCGGAAATTTTCAGAAACTGAGAGACGCTGGTTGGTGTGGGAAAAGGAAGCGTTCGCAGTGCGCTGGGCGTTAGTTTGCTGGAGAGACTTATTAGAGGGATCACCCCATCCCTTTGAAATTTGGACTGATCACAAAAATCTAGAAGCTTTGACTGCACTGAGGAAGCTGTCACCCAAACAAATGAGATGGGCACAATATTTTCATCGTTTTAACTTCTCCCTGAAGTACATTCCTGGGGGAAAAAAATTTTTGGCAGACGCCCTGTCTCGATTGCCTCAACACAACAGCAAGTGGGAGGAAATACAGTAATTCCATGTACCCAAGCAGCCCTAAGAGTGGTCACTAGAGCTCAGAAAAAAAGGGGTGAAGAACAACCAGAAGGAGAGTTGTTGAAAAAATTAAATGCCCAGACTGCTTAGGATGATTGGTTTAAAAGCAACAGCCAATTGCTAGTGAACAAACAAGGGGCATGGTGGTGGCAAGATAAGCTGTATGTCCCTGCAGACGCTAGAAAGTGGGTCTTGCAAAGAAGTCACGACAGCAGAACAGCCGGGCACTTTGGTTTTGTGAAAACATTACATCTACTCAGGCATCAATTTTGGTGGCCAACAATGAGAAAAGATGTAGGGGAATATGTAGTTATGTGTGCCCCACGTGTGCAATGGCCAAAAGGAGAGGGGGCAAACCAATGGGGCTTCTACAGACAGTAGCAAACCCTGGGGCTCCTTGGAAGCAAATTTCCATGGACTTTATCGTAGACCTGCCTGAAAGCAACAAAAAGACAGTTATTTGGGTAGTTACAGACCTTTTTTCCAAACAAGCACATTTTGTGGCATCCCTATCCCTTCCATCAGCCCCCAAACTGGCTAAGTTATTTATACAACACGTCTACCGAGTTCATGGTGTCCCAGGACGAATAATTTCGGATCGCGGGGTCCAGTTTACTGCCAAGTTCTGGAGGGCGTTCCTAAAACTACTGGGAGCATCGCAAGGCTTGAGTTCGGGGTACCACCCCCAGACGGTGGGATCATGTGAACGTCTGAACTCAGTGTTAGAACAATATTTGAGATGCTTCATTAACTACCAACAAGACAATTGGGATGAACTGTTACTGTTTGCTGAAGTAGCTTATAATAATGCAGTGTACCAAAGCACTGGCCTCACCCCTTTTAAAATAGCTACAGGACAGGACTTTGTACCCATCCCAGAACTACCTAAACAATCCACTCAAGTCACTTCAGTTGATGAATGGGTCCAACAAATGACACAAGTGTGGCCTCAGATTGCTGCGTCGTTGAAGGAGGCCAGAGCAATGTACAAGAAATTTGCAGATGCTAAGAGAACCCCAGAAAAAGACTGAAAAGTAGGAGATAAGGTTCTTTTATCTACCAAGCATCTTAAATCATTACAACCTTCCAGAAAGCTCGCTCCAAGATTCGTAGGGCCTTTTGTTATAGATAAAGTAATTAATCCAGTTTCACTACGATTACAGATGCCTGCTACCTTTAAAAGAATCCATCCAGTGTTCCACTGCGACCTGCTTAAACCCTATAAAGAGTCATCTCAATGGCATCCCTCCCCAGTACCTCCTAAACCAATTATGGTTGAAGGAGAACAACATTTTGAACTTAAAGAGATACTGGACAGTAGAAAGCATGGGGGGGGGGGGGGTTCAATTTTTAATTCAGTGGAAACATTTTCCCAAATCAATGGCTGAATGGGTTGACAAGAAACATGTAAAGGCTCCACATTTAGTTAAAAATTTTTATGATGTTTATCCTACAAAGCCTTAATAATTAGAATGGTTATTGTATTATGTTTTTCTTTGCTTTTTCTTTTTTAGAGTGAAGAAGAGGAATCATCTGACTGACATCCTCTTTTGTGGAGGGGCAGCATGTCAGAATCCTCGCAAGATTTCATAATAGATTATTATATGGCTAGTTTAAAAAAATGGCTTTTTACATGCTGCGATTCTGCCATTGTAAAAGGAGTGGGGGGGAATAGGAATGAGAAATTGTTTAAAGCAGATGACTCTTTATCACAGGCTCTGGCATGCTCAAGGACATACCAGCAAGGGAATCAGAAGACCAAGAACTAAAGGCAATGAAGGGGGGGGAGAAACTAAGGGCAATGTAGGGGGGGAGAAAGTAAGAAAACAACTTTTGGCACGCTTTTGCTCAGTCTTAGCAATGCTTTGGATCTGTACACTTATTCTCAATAAATGAACTTTCTTTTGAATCAATATTGGTTGCAAGGAAAGTTACTGGATTTGGGATCAACAGGTGGCAGCTAGTTACAATAAGCAGAGTTGCAGTCATGTGATTTTTACTTAGTGACCACTTTGCTTAAAGACTGCAGTCGCTAAGCGAGGACTACCTGTAAATTTTCCTCAAAATATATGAGGAAAATGAAAAGACAGGAAAGTATACTCAAAGTAAATGGTCTTAGCTATTTGTTCTTTTCTCAATCACCAAATGCAGATCCAAATAAAATCTTATGGTCATGTGTATTCCCAGATGTCTCAAAAATATTACAATTGTAACAATCAGATAATCTGATCTCAGAAAATGCATTAAGTTTTAAATATAGGTTCAAATGTCACTTACATAAATGTTGAAAAGGAATGCTAACCGAAATATTGTATTCTATCAAGTTATTTTTGTATGCACTCAAAAACCTGTTTTCCAACATTTACTACCATTCATTAGGCCAGTGCAAAGCTTGAAGGAGGTGGTTCACTATGCGAAATTATGTCCCCCTCTAACACAAAACAACACACATATACATCCCTCTATACCAGTGTTTCTCAACCTCAGAACTTTAACATGTGTGGACTTCTGGCTGGGGAATTCTGGGAGTTGAAGTCCATGCATCTTAAAGTTGCTGAGGTTGAGAAACACTGCTCTAAACTTCCATATTGTTCTGTATGCCTTCTGAGGCCTCTTCTGGGATCCAATAATTAAAAGAGGCTTCTGCACAGTAACCTGATCCAGTTAATGGATATGCTGGATGATACTTTGTGGCAACTCAAAGCCCCTTAATGAGAGAAATGTTACTACCTTCACATCTCTCTGAGATGAACAACGTTGTCTGTGCTTCACTCAGACAACAGTGAAGATTCACAGTGCTTCACTTAGACAACAGTGAAGATTCACAGTGATCTCACACACCCTTAATAGTCATAAACTAAGCAAAATGAACCAATAAGCACACTTCATATTTTGCATTACAGTAACTGTTTACTTACTGCACAATCTATTGAATCTGGCTTGACAGTATTAAATCAACATTTCTTTTGACATTGTTCTATTCCTCCCAGAATCCACTAGAAATCAGCAAGTTTTATTGTAAAATAAATAAATAAATATTTGAAATTCAAAAAGAAAACTTGGTATATACATTTCAAACATTCCTTCTCTGTATAAAGTTCAAAGAAGCTGAGTCAAGGACAGCTTGTAATAAAAGTTAAACACATGGCAATGAATTAACCATATTAATGGCATTTCTCAATTATTTTATGACTGCCTAAAATACGGATATGGATCCTCATATTGTAATATTTGTCATTTTTTAACATGGGAACAAAAAGATTTTCCAAAAACAACAGATACTTAAGAACACAAAATTTTATCATGATTCAATTTATTATAATTCCTTACCCAATGCATCTATTTCAGTGATAGATTTTGTTTCCAGATGAAGATTAATGTCTTTAGGGACGGTTAATGGTTTGTTTTCAATGTGACCATTGTACTTCCTGTTGAGGTAAACATATTAAAAACTGTCAATATTGCATCATCTCTTACTGAAGCTCTAAAATTGCTACTTAAAAAGCTATTCTATTTTAATTAGTATTTTAACCAATATTTATTTTTGTTTTTATTGTAAACCACCCAGAGTCGCTCACTGAGTGAGATGGGTGGTGATTAAATTTGAAATATAAATAAATAAATGAATAATGTTACATGAGACACAAACACCCCCATTCATGAAGAAAAATAATGAGGATGAGGTGCAAGCCACCTCCAACTCAGCTTCTGCTAATAATGGTAGTAGCCCTGAGATAAGTTTCATTATATAGCCCACTCAATCACTTAAGGAACTGAAATTGTGCCCCTGATTTTTTTTTTTTTATTTTCAGGATGAAGAGTTTGAACCATATTTTCTTCACTAATATAATTATGAGAGGAAGAAATTGAGTTTAAATACTGCAACACCTGATGCACATAATCAAACTGAAATCTTTAACTATCCTATGAAGCAACAAATAAGCAGTTTGAGAAATAACCAAGGACCAGAGCATATGATCTTCTAACTCAAATCTATCAGTGTAACTTAAGAACATTCTCTTCCATAAAGCAACCACAAAGGACAAACATACATCATTGAGAGATTAAGTTCTTGTGGCAGTTTCCAGTTACAAAGCAATCAAAGAGAATAAGAAAAATTTGAGGAGTTTGGGAATTAGGGTATAATGGTACAAAAGAATATTTCTTTGTTCCTTTTTCTTCTCACTCACCCTTGAAAAGAATCAATGAAAAGAAAAAAGGGAGGATGACAAACAATTCAAAGAGTACTTAACAGCTTTTAATAAAGCTACACTTCCAATATTATAAAATTATTCAATAGAAGAAATGCTATCAAATTTATTTGCTGCAAAGAAAACTGATTTGTGAACCTAAAGGTTCAAAACACAGAAACAGTTATTCCGCTTTATCTAATTGTATGTGCACACATGTGCAAATGAACAAACATACATGTGTTTAATTGACTTAGACTACAGAGCGTCATAACATCATTCTATTTTTATGCTAGAATTTTCCATAAGTATATGTGCAAATCTACTTATAAAATCCTGGCAACCCTTTTGCTGACTGCCAAGAAATGAAACTAGGCAAGAGGAATTTAGAAATTTATGTTATAAAATTCTAGGAACCAAGGACACAAAAGCTCTTAAAGATGCTCCAGGGGCCATACCTTAAAGCAAACAGGCTTTGTTATCAAGGGTTTCCTATAAGGGTTGAAGTCTTCCAAAGGATAGCTGAAACCACCTTGCATATCAAGTATCCTCCAGGTGTCCTCCTCTACCTTTCTTTTTCAGTTCCCTTAATTTGCTTTTTATAAAATTGTAACTATGCCAGAACACATGAAACAAGGTCCTCAAGTATCTACTTAATCCTCAGGATCATTTGGCAACTGAGCTTTCCTTTGGAAAACCTAATTTCTATCCATTATAATTTAATGGAGAAACGAAGCTGATGCACAATTTGTATAAACCTTTTAGATGAAAACTTTTAGACTGTTATACAAGTAGAAATTTGCTCAAATGGGTAGAGTATATGGCATAGATTTTGTCGGTACATGAAAAAATAAGGTGTAAGAAATGGCTGCCTGGGAGTTAAACTATTGTTAGTGGCAGCCCTCCATCTTTGGAATGCCTTGACCAGTGAAACATGCCTGACACTTACTGTATTATTTTTTTGATATCAGACAAGGTTTTCTCCAAACCCTTTAAAAAATTAATATGTTTATATTTCAACTTTTATGCTGCAGTGGAGCAGTTTAATTAATGTATTATTCATATGCTGTGTCATTTTAACCCCTATTTTTAGTGTAGACATTAAAACTGTGGTATACTTTATTCTGAAGAGTAGCATTTAGGCTTGAAAGCCAAGCTGAAAAAACTTCACAGAAGACAACACAGGCAAATCACTGAACTACAACTGCCAAGCACGGTCACATTCATGTAATTATCTAAAAGTCAAGTTTGACTTGATAGCGGTTTACTGTTATACAAAATTTTTAAATAAAACATATAAATAATGAATTTAAAAAGATAAAAAGACAGTACAGTAGTTTTACAAGAGGACAGACCTAATAGAATTCCACCCTCTAGTAAAAGGAATGTCACAGGTTATCTAATAAATCTGCATTCTTCCATCATACTGGGCCATCCTTGAAGGGAGTTTGGAAAGTCCATTTAGTAAGTAGGCATATGAAGTATGCATTGCCAGTCTTCCTGCATCAATTCTATCCCAAATTAAAGTGCTTATTTTAACCTTTAAACTGTATAATTGGTGTGGGATCAGTATCTCAAGAATAGAATTCTTCCACATTTATGTTCTAGAATTAATGATCTTCACAGAAGCCCTACTAAGAGGCAGGCGAACAAAGGAGGTTCGGACATTAGATCTTGAACCCCGGAAAGACATCTGGAAACAGCTTTTTAATTGACTAAAGAAGTTGTAATTTCTGATTTTATTCTAGTCCTACTCTTTTTCTTGTTATACCTGCTAATTTTAAATGCTTCCATATAAACTATATGTACATACTTAAACAAGTAAGTCAGTTCTAATTGTATTGTGTTTCTTTTCTTTCTTACCCTATTAAACCAATAAAATGTATAACTAAATAATGACAAGTAAAAGTAAGGGCAAGTATATTAGAGATGACCTATCTCCTTTTTTATGCCTTATTTATATTTTTATTTATCCCCAAAATTATCATAAGCCTTTTGAGACCCTTTGGTTTTTATTACTATATCAATGTATTAGGGAACAGATTTGCACACCCATACAAACAATCCTTCCTGTGCAAATTTTTTTTTTTTAATTCATTTTCAAAACCATTAAGGAATATCAAATAACCACCCCTAATTTATAGCTGGGTAATGAAGGCTGAAAAATAATGAGTTACCCACACTGCTTTCATACCTATCTTTCTTGCTTTTTCCCTTTTGTTGTTTTCCTGCAAGAATACGTAATTCTTCTTCTGTGGGGTGTAGGTACCACCGCAAACTAGAAAACAAAAAATAAGACATTAATAAAAATTTGAACGTTTACTAAATATAATACCATGAGTCCTTGTAACTCAAATAGTGAGGTTAAAATAGTTTTAAAGATATGCAGGTCCTATGAAAGCCTGTAGTTTTGCAGTATAAAATAACTATATTCTTCATTTGTGGCTATCTTACGTATGATACTGATCTTCAGGAGGGCATTTGGGAACAACTGAAGTTCATGCTATCCTCAAATGGTAGGACACCTGACTGGTTATATTACTTATTATAATAGATTGTTGATGCTTTTAATTTTGTTGTGTTGGTTTGTTGTAAGCTGTTCAAAAGCTATAAAATGAAGTGCACTCTATCGCACAAGTGTGTGCAGATACCCCCCAACTTCAGCACAGACAGAAACAGAGGGAGAGAAAATACATACACATAGACACACCAAACCCTTAGCAGATCTTCTTTGTCTTGCAGGTAATCCTCGCTTAATGCTCATTTGTTCAGTGGCCGTTCAAAATTACAATGGTACTGAATAAATGGTAGTTATGACCAGTCCTCAAAGTTATGGCCATTGCAGCACCCCCTGTGGTCACATGTTCAAAATTTTGGCACTTGACAGCCCGGCTGCATTTATGACTGCGTGTGCTTCAACTCTCCCCACATGCAAATCTCCCCCCCCCATCTCTGCCCTTTTGGCTGTGCTATTCTCTGCCGCCTACCCCTGCCATCCCCAGCTGACCTTCACTGTCTTCTTCCTTCCACTGCTGACGAGGTACTCCCAGCCAAGGCAGCTGCTGGCCCTTCTGTCAGCAGCGGGAGGAAGAAGACAGTGAAGGTCAGCAGGGGCCAACAGGGGTTGGTATTGGCATAGTGCAGGGTAGCCAAAAGGGCAGAGGTGGGGAGGGAGGGAAGCAGGTGGGCGGAGTTGAAGCAGCGGTGAGTGCAGCAGGGCAGAAGAAACATGAGGTCTTCACCTATCAACCCTAACCACGCCTATCGGAACTGCTGTTGCTAAGTGGTGCAGTCACATGAGGTTTTGCCTAACAACCACTTAGCTTAGCGATGGAAATTCCGGTCCCAATTAGGGTCATTAAGCAAGGACTACTGTATACCTTTTTCTACATTTCTCTTTAAACTGCTTTTTAACTAAAGCCTGACATACTAAATATAGAATTATTAAGAAACCAAAAAAACAAAAAACAAATATGTTTGCAGAGATGATTGACAAGATTCAGGTTCGACTTTTTAGTGAAAGATGCCACCAGACAGTTAAATACAAAACTTCTAATTCTGTAGATAAATTATGACAGAGGTCAATAGCCCATGAGCAGCTGTTCAATTCCCACAAGAGTCTCCAGAGGACCAACAAGGATGCCACTGTTTTAACACTTAGTAAGGCCAAAGCTACTCTACCATCTCTGCTTACTCTGTCCTTCCACCTGTCCTCTCTAGTGAGGTATTTGAGCAAATTTCTACACTGGCAAGCAGCTGCCAAGGATGAGTGCTAGACTCCCTTTCATTTCTCATGCAGCCATCTGGCTTGTACAGTCCTTCCACATGTCTCAGAATCATCCATCAATTAAGCTCTTGATGAAGACAGAGAAGATTTAGGTTGAATAGACAAATAATCGGTTATTAGTAAATCCAACCAAAAGAACACCTGGCTGCAGACATTGTGCAGCGACTGTTATAACTAGGTTGGAATTGTGGAGTCCTTGGTGTTTAATTATTTAATCAGGAAATTGAGCTTATTTCTTATTTTATAATTTTTTAAGAGTAATTCTATCTGGAATTTGAGTGCATTTATAAAAACCAAATAATATCTAACTAGAGAATTAATCTTCTGAAGACCACCCCTTTTTCTGGTTTGTTAGCAAGAATACCACAAAAAGTAGAATATTTCCAAATGGAAATTCATAAGTAATTCTAAAGGATTTAGGGAGCCTAGGGACAGCCCAAATGTGCTTCTTCCTTAATTGTTTTTAGCCCAGGGAGCTTAATGATTGTGATTGTTATTTTTAAGTTATTAAGTAATTTGTCATAAGTACCATGATTGTCACTAATGACTATTGCCTTTGAATAAGCTATCCTCTTTTCTTAAATTTCAATTCTGATTTTCATCTTACAGGAGGTACATTTTTTTTTAATTATTGAGACAATTATGCAGAAAATGTATGGCCATATTATTAGCAAGATGGGATAGAAGTGTCTGCTTTTGTAAAAAGGGCATGGCACTTGTCAAGAAATAGGTCCATGAACAGGATATATAACAGCATAACAAAGCATATACCACCTATTTCTCAATTAGACCTTAAGCTACAGCATAATGCAAATTTCTAGATGAGACTGGAAAAGATTTAATGTGATTATTTTTAGAACCAACATTTCCAGACCTGTGCATTATTATAATCAGTTTCCAGACAAATTTGGTACACAACAGGATAGGCCAGCAAAAGGTCCCATGACATCTTACAGACACGGCAAATTGATTACAGTATCAGCTTTCAATGGACAAGAACCCACTTTATCAGATGTTCAGTTCTGGTCTCTTATCTTACCTGCCACTGCAAAGAAGCCACCGGGCAAGAGAGTAGTGAGGTATGATCTTCTGTATAATGCTAGTCATCACCATGGTAACCACCAGCTGCACACCTATCACCCCCTGTAGAAGAATAAGCCAATGTATGTTAACATGAACAAACTTTATTTCACAGCTATTCTAAAACCGATCTTTAAATAGCATCATTTTCTTGTAACTGTGAATTATTACTATTAGTTCTAATCAAAAGCACTGACAAAAGATTTTAAAATGTGGCTTTATAACAGCTTTATCCAGTCCGATTCTCCCCAGATATGTTATAACAAAATGAATAACAAAACCTATAATCTACCACATCTAGAAGGCACCACATTGAGTAGACTATTTTATAGGAATAAGAGCATTTGTCTAATATTTATTTATTTATTTATTTAATAGATTTGTCCCCGCCCATCTCCCCACAATGGGGGACTCTGGGCGGCTTACAACAAATTAAAATCAGAAATACATGATTAAAAGTTATAAAAAACCAGACTTACAGAGACAAAAAGGCTAAAAAATCCAAGAGGCTGATAGAGGCCACACCAGGCCGCTAAGGGGCCAGCCAACCCCATTTCTGATATCCACCCTCCCTCCCCCAGGCCAGATGGCAGAGCCAGGTCTTCACATCCCTCCGAAAGGCCTGGAGTGAGGGGGCCTGTCTCACCCCAGGGGCAAGATGTTCCAAAGGGCGGGGGCTACAGCAGAGAAGGCCCGCCTTCTGGACCCCGCTAATCGAAGTTCTTTTACCACAGGGATCCAGAGCATGCCCTCTCTGTGAGATCGGTGGGACGGGTTGAAATCGTTGGGGCGAGGCAGTCCTTCAGGTAACCTGGCCCCATGCCATGTAGGGCTTTAAAGGTGATAACCAACACCTTGAATTGGACCCGGAAGCAAACCGGTACCCAATGCAGCTCATGGAGCAAAGGTGTTATATGGGTCCTTCTTCAGGCCCCAAAAATTGCTCGCGCGGCCGCATTCTGGACCAGCTGAAGCTTTTGGATACTCTTTAAGGGTAGCCCCATGTAGAGCGCATTGCAGTAGTCTATCTGGGAGATAACAAGGGCATGAATATTACAGATTATATACAGATTAACAGATTAAAGTTAAGTGTTTTTATATATTTTTAATGTATTTTTTTTAAAGATACAGTTCTGTACTTTAGCTATCCAGACTGAAGTCAAAATTCTTACCAGTACTTCAATTTGCTGGAAAAATTGAACGATACTGGGAATGAGCCATCAGTATAAAACATCAAAATTGTTCTTAGGTTGGTCTTTGTCCTCTGTTACCTTTTTGAAAACCTTGTAAGAGCCACTTAATGCTATACAAAGAAGCCCATATATGTCAACATTTACTAAAGTAAATAGAAGGGTAAAATCAAAGGTGCATCCAATAGCTATGTTTCCCCATCTCTCTCCAACTCATGCTTACTCTATTTGAAAAATTTTCTGTGCATAACCAATGCAATAACAGTGAACAATAGTATACTTGTTTTACTGCAGCAAATGAAGTGGCATATCTATAATTTTCTACTGTCATATGTGGTATGCCAAACCTATGTCTAGGTTTTCCAAAGCTAAAATATGCATGGCAATTTTCATCATAAAAATGAGAAATCTTTCCATCTAAGGGCTATTCGAAAATGTGCATGACAGATAAAATGACATATGGATTTAAAAATAAAAGACAAATGCAAATGTTTCACGTTAACTTTTTAAAGTTTGAGATAAAATTAGGGTTAATATATAACCTTATCTTTGTCACACATTTTTTAAACAAACAATATCAATACAAAGTCAAGGTTATTCAGATAGTTTAACTGCATTATTTCCATGTAAGATTATTAGGTAGCACATACACAAATCACAGGCAAAGTTAATGTTGCTTAGATGTTCCATATAGATATCAGTGATTAAATGTCTTCATTGTGAGTCTTAGTTTAAAAACTATTTCTCACTCCCTCTGCATCCCAATGATGGCTGGATCTTAAAGCAGCCTTCCAGTGTTTCATCTGGTTCAAAAAAATACCAGTTAGAAGTAATGGATATTCAAAGAAAGAGGTGCCCACTCAACCATTCGATAATATTACAAAGAGAAAAATTTAAGGGTTCATATGGCAGAAAACTGAAAGGCTAAGAAATGTGATATTAAAGTCCAAAACCCAAATATATCAAATTCAAAATGTAGAATATATACATCTTAAGAAATCACAAATAATCCCAATTAACAGACAGTATATATTATCTATAAATGATTGATTAGTAATTCTTGGATAGAGCAAGGCAAAATAATTAAACCTTTCCATTTCAATACACATTAAGAAAAACAAGTAATTCTGATTATTTAGAATTGTAAAACATCTGGTAGGTAACTCAAGTCATTTCTCAAGTCTGTCCCTTACTTCTAGCATTGCAAGGTCTGCTCTTGTAATTCCTGTCAATAAGCAGCAACTTGTGCCTATTTGGCTCATAAAGTATGGGTAATCTTCAGGTTATGTCCATTCGTTCAGTGACCATTCAAAGTTACGATGACGTAGAACAAGGGAGACTCATGATTGGTCCTCAATGTTCCGGCTGTTGCAGCATCCCTGTGGTCATGGGATTGCGATTTCCAATATTCCTTACCAGCTTCCCACAAGCAAAGTCAGGGGGGAAGCTGGCAAGGAACATTGGAAGTAGCAGTCACATGAGGTCCTCACTTAACAACCCATGCGGTCCTCTCTTAACAATGGCAACTGGACTGCCAGAACTGCTGTCACCAAGCAACACAGTCATGTGACATCATGCTTTATGACCATGTCACCGAGGACTACCTGTAGATAGCAAAGAATCAATACAATTATGTAAAATAATTATCAAATTCCTGTACTAATTTAATCCAGACTTTTAGCAAATAAGCAAGACAGTGAGACAGAATGATGTGGCTAAATTTAATTTTAACAAACGTGACCAACACTAATGTAATATGCTTAAAATCAAAGGGCTATTTATAAGAAATATTTCAGACATCTGAATACTGTTGACAGAACAGTATTGAGTTCCCACTTAGAACTGTTTCATATTTTCTGTATCAATAGGGTTCCACTCAACAGTTTCCATTAAATGTTAAAAGAATGTGAATCTCTCTGGTACATATTGCCACACACCCCACTTTTAGTTATTACGGTAACATGACTATGAAACTGGGGTAGATCAACAGCAAACTTTAATGTTTAAACAAGGAATCAAATGATCTTTTAATAAGTAACTTAAAATATGTTGTAAAGGGATTCCTTTGATTTCATTTATTTATTTATTTATTGCTTTTGGATTCCTTTAATATTAGAATGTATCTAAAAACTGTCAATCCCTGCCTTTCCTGGCACTAAATATATACTCATAAACCTGTCACTCTGACAGATAGATGTTTTTTCTAGGGCTAGGACTCCAAGCTTCCCTTAGGCCTGTCCTTCTACCCACATCTCTCAAACACCTCTTTCCTCATTTCCCCCTTCTTCTGAAATATAAACTGTGAAAAGATGCTCTGCATTACCATGCTTTGAGGGACAGCTCTAATACCCAATCATCACAATAACACAATGCATTAATAAAATATCCTTATAGTACATCTAGAGTTGTAATTAAAAAATAGCATTTTCTAATATGCTTCATGTTACGAAGGTAGAGTAATATGTTAGTGTAATTGCTTTTCAACTATTTACTCAAAGGAAAAAATAGAATATTTAGCTGCACAAATGCCCTTCATATCCCTGTTTTCCTTTTCTAACCTTACTCAAACTTCCCACTCCCACATAATCATTACTGTTTCCATAATACTCTGTAAGATCATGTCAGACTACTATGTACCTATCACTAGGCTGCATAAATGACTATGTTTGTTCTAAGTCAGCACCTCCTGAGTTCAAAAGAAGATAGAATACTATGCATACTATATTATTTATGGGATATATACATTTCTATTAAAAAGGGAATATCATTAATGATAAAATAGCTATTGCCTGAGCGCTGGTTAAGAATTCTAGATATCATCTGCCTTGTACTGCAGTGTTAAACCAGCTATTGAACAAAGGTAACTCAGCTTTACCCTTCAACAGACTTTAAAAAAAAAGTTCAAATTAGTCAGTGATTGCCTATTTTAGAAACAACAAGAAATCTTAATGGAAACTTAAAAGTGACAAATTATTATGATATAAGATTTTGTAGGCTACAGCCTGTTAATTAGATGTATGAGGCATTATTTTGAGCTTCAAATACATATATGCCCATGGTTGGGGTGAAATTATAAACAGTGGTCAGAATGAATCTAAATGTATAAAGAACACCCAGTAATATTTAATTTAATGTTGGACATTTATAAAACAGTTTGTTAGGTGAGCGAATTAACAGATAGTCTTCTTTGGCCAGTTGTGTAATGTATGTAGTAAAAAATATATATTCTTGTTACAACCACAGATGATTACAAGCTGGGTTTCCTGATGAATTCTAGTTCAGCTATTTCCCACTATAATCTGACTTTGAATGATTATCTGAAGATCAGTGACATCATTTATTTGGAAGTTAAAAGTTAACACTTTTTTTATAATTGCAATTTCTGATGTTACTTTTATATCCTTTCATTCTTTTTAATAAAGACCTAGCTCTTGCCCTACAGTATATTACACTTGAAGACCAGCTAATGGATGAGTGTCTGATGGCATTAATAGTGCCAGAATAGGAATAGGGAGAGTTACCATCTCCAAGGGCTACAGGGTCTGTATCTCTGATCCAAAACACATGATTTGTGGACTAATCTATAACAGTCTGGTTCACATCTATGGTTTTTCAAACAGCAATGCCTGGGTTCACATATCATGCCTAAGTAAAATAATTAGGTTTTAGTATTAGATACTAACTCAGCTATGATGTTTCATGACTGAGCAACTACAATGGACTGGGTATCTGTCTATGGGGGGGGGGGGGGAGAAGAGTAGAGTAGTCACATCTTTATTTACCACCTAGAACTTATGAGAGGGAAACATCCTTGTGCAGTACAGGTTGTATCCTAGGAATCATATTAATACTGCAGCATAAACCCTAAAATAAACTTAACAAATGTTAAGCACAGCCCTTAGCTACTCAAACGTTTCCTGACCCTGTATGCACTGGGACACTGTGTTGCTAATACAAATTCATGCCCATCTCATCATCAGCTATGGTAAGAAAAATCCCTTTTTGACTTGCATAGTCTGTAGCAAAATTTTTATCAAGTAACTATGTATGTTGTTACAATATGTGAAACATAATACTTATTCATTTTCATATTTTATTTCCTTCTATCTTTTCTAATTAGCTGACCAGAAGCATCTACTGAATCTAGAGTTTTTGTCTAGATGCATATGCATAATGATGTTGTAACACAAGCTCCACCTCTTATATACTTGTATATAATGCTACAACACACACAAATCATAAAGGCTAACAGCTTTGATGCCAGTGTGACTGCCTCAAAAGGCCATCTGCTGGGCGACTAATGGGCTTCCTTGTGTGGTTGATCAACTCCTGTGAGAAAAGACTACTGGACTAGATGGGCCAGGGGTCTGATCCACAGAGAACTGCTCATGTTTTTATACAAAAGGGATGGAGTTTGCACCACAACGTATATTTCATCATTTGCACCCCTTCACTGATGCCCATGCAGTTGACCTGATTTGAGTATCTATGTTCAAGTCCTTTATGAAAAAGCCTACAGTTTAATTTACAGTTTTCTCCACAGAACTGATTATGACCATAAATTAGGCATGAAGATGTATTTTGTACAGGGTTCTATAGTTTCAATGTTTAAATTTATCACAACAAGGATGCTTCCATGACAAATTCCAGAGAAGGGGAATAATGGCTTTCCTGTGAAACTCTGCATTTTTGTTTCTTTCTTTTTTCTTTAACCCCAGGCTTTTTAAGCTGGAGGTTCTGCTCAGAAAACATGGCTGAAATAGGATGGAATCCCCTATGCTGCTAATTTAGATTTTAACATCAAACACCAGTGCAGAAGTAGTTATATAAGCCGACCACTCCATAAGAAAACTAGTCTCAATAACCTTCCCTAAAAAGAGACGGTTAGAGACTGGACAATAGTTATCAAATCTAGTGGGATCCAAGGAAACATCTTAAGGAGGAGGCATATCACAGCCTCTTTCAAGACAGCTGGTATCACCCTCTTTTTCAATGAGATGTTGATCACATCCTGGCTCAGTCTGTCATAGCTCTTCCAGAAACCCTAAAGAGTGGGAGGCAGGAATCAGGTTTACAAGTGGCCAGAGACAACAACAGAGTACCCTATCCACTCCATTAGACTTCACAGGTCAGAAGCAGTCTCAGGTAACATGATCAGTTGTAATTCTAGTCACGAGTGACTCCACCCACAAAATGTCAAGACTTTGGTGAATCTGAGTAATTTTATTGGCAAAATGCTATGCCAAATAGTTAGGGATGCAAGGTGGGAGATCTACCTACTGCTCCTTCTGCCAAAGAGAACTGGCCAGCCTATAAGACTGCTGGCATTCTAGGCAACTTTTCTTCTACTTCATCTCTGAGATCTCTGAAAAACCAAGGATCAATCTGACCAAAAGAGAAAGGCTACTTGATAGGACTGCTGTCAAGTGGCCAGGCTGCCACCCACAAGATCACTGGGATAACCCCCAAGGCCCATCAAAAACCATCCAGATCCATGAGATGCCCAGGCATGTACCACCTTAATTAGCCTGTTTTCTCTGTGGAGGTCCCAAGAGGTAACCAATCTCACCAGGACCAAGAAGTGATCTGATCATAGCAAAGGGTTTGTGGAAATGCCCTCTGTATCTAGATAACAATACATCTGCTCTGAGAGAAACACAATGTCTAACATGTACCCGCCTACATGTGTTAGGTCCAAGATTACTTAGGACAGGTCTATGGTCACTATGAAGGCAGTGGAGTCCTGCTGGGCAGCAGGCAGACCAACAGAATACCAAGCTTGTCCCTGTGGCCCAATGTAACATATAGGCATTCACATAAGTTATCTCAGCAGCACAGTCCCCAGTCACAGGTAATAGTTTATTAAAGATTAATGCCCTATCCAAGCCATGGCATTGGGGCTGTTGAAGGACCCGAAATCCAGATGGGCAAATCTTATTGAAAAGTGTTGTTGTTTAGAAATAATAATACATTTTAAACAGTATTTAAAAATATAAGGCATTAAATTGCTTTCAAAAATAATAAAGTGATTGCCAAGAAAGTGAGAGCATAAACTGGAATACTACAGGTGAGGGTTTGTTTTTTTTTAATTTGATGTCACCTACTTTAATATTTGAAATTGACAGCATTCAGACAAGGCCTCTGTTAAAAATATTGGTACAATTAGTTGACGTAAGAGAACAACCTTAAAATTACTTGAGTCCCAAAACTCTGAAGGTTTGTTTTGTTGCTTTTGAAAATGCATTCAAAATTGATCTTATAACCATTCTAGATATTTCAAACCCTAGCAAAATATTTACTCAGTTCAAATGCAATTGGTGTGCTTTAAATTAATTGCAGCTTCTGAATCATCTTCTACCATACATTGTCAGACTACAGGTAGTCCTCACTTAACGACCACAATTGGGAACAGAATCTTGATCGTTGAACAAAGTGGTTATTAAGTGAGATGCCCACATGACTGCTTTGCTTAACAACTGCAATCCAGGCACTCCCAGTTGCAGTTGTTAAGCGATAACCTGGGTTGTTAAGCGTACAGAGCAAAAAAGCTACCTGTTGAAGGCAGGCAGCTCTCTGAGAGTGAAAGGATTGCCTGCTGGACAGTTTCAGCTCCACACAGAGCTGAAATCCTCCCAGGAGGGACCCCTTTCGCTCTCAAATGCTTCTGCAGCCTGAAGGGCTTCCCCTCCCCTCCATGCATGGAGGGGAAATCCTTTGGCGGGCTGCAGAAATGGAGCTCAAATCCTGAAGATTTCAGCTCCATTCCTGCAGCCCATCAAAGGATTTCAGCTCCCCTCCATCCCCTCTGCTTGCAACCTTCCCTGCTGGCTTTCCCATTGACTTTTCTGTCATGTGAGCTGGTTGCCAAGTGCCTGAAATGCGGTCACTTGACTGCGGGGTGGGGGCACGTTTTACGGCAGCTGGAAGTGCTTTATGGGCCAAAAAGCACCCTTTCCAAGGCCATCATAACTTTGAATGGTCGTTAAATGACTGGTTGTAAGTTGAGGACTACCTGTACCTCTGTGCTACCAAAGATACCTACACTTCAAAGATATAAATCTCAACCTTTTAGAGGGAATGCAATCCTTTCAAAAGCAGCCTAAATCCTCCTACATAGGGTCTGTTTTATGAGAATCAAGTTTCACCTGTGCAAACTTTAGCCAATTAATAAGCTCAGATTATGATTTAGTTTTCTACCAGCCTACATGATTTTAGATGATATGTAGAAATAAATATGTACAGCGTACTGATGTCACTTAACTCCAAATCCCTGCATAACTTCTCCTCCAAAGACCTCATACAGATATTAAACGCTACAAGGAAGCAAGATGGAATGTTATAGGACCTTATAATACAATGTCATGAATAGGACTAACTGTCATAAATCTAACCTATGATACTAACCAAGCAAAAAGATACACAACCTCTATGGTTCCCAAGTCTCAACTCATTCAAATGATTTTGGATGTTACTATGCTTGTGGTAACACTGTGAAAAGATTCAGGAGAATCAATAGCATTATATTTCCCATTTTTCTCCTGGATTAGGTAGTTCATTAAATTGAGCAAGGTTAGGTCTATATCCAACTGAAATTGCTCAGGAAAATCTATTTCACCCAAGAAATTCTCAAGTTGCCTAGCCACCATGTGTTAGATTATCTTGGCCAGACTATCTGAAAGGAAAATAATTTTTTTCCACTGAAGTAATTCAGCTTTAAAAGAGATCCATTGAGTTATGGTAGTGGAGGCAAATTAGTAGTACTTGTTTCTTTCAATCTGAACTTTCAGGGGAATAGGGAGAAAGACTGTTTTAAATTCAGAGTTCTCTTCCTCTTTGGTAAATAGAGTTTGCAGCTGATCAATAGTCATTACAACACTCTGAGTCTAGAGAGATTTTCTTAACAATTATAATTTTCAAGATAGCAAAAACACTTTTCATAATATATATTAATGAGCCTTAATTAATTAGTTATACATCAAGAACAACCACAACAGTAGTTTGTCAATCTCCTCTAAGATATTAGTCTATATCCTTAAGATTTAACTAAAAATTATCCCATGAAATTTGACCAAAGATACTATAGCTACATTAGCTATTGGACTGTTTCAATTACAGAATCTTTGTTGTTGTTGTTTAGTCGTTAAGTCGTGTCCGACTCTTCGTGACCCCATGAACCATATTGCGCCAGGCCTTCCTGTCTTTCACTGCCTCCCTGAGTTTGCTCAATTTCATGCTCATTGCTTCAGTGATGCTATCTAGCCATCTCATCCTCTGCCGTCCTCTTCTCCTTTTGCCTTCCATCTTTCCCAGCATCAGGGTCTTTTCCAAAGAGTCCTCTCTTCGCATTAGGTGACCAAAGTATCTGAGCTTGAGCTTCATTATCAATCCTTCCAATGAGCAATCAGAGTTGATTTCCTTTAAGATTGACTGGTTTGACCTCCTAGCAGTCCAGGGGACTCTTAAGAGTCTTCTCCAGCACCACAGTTCAAAGGCATCAATTCTTCGGCGTTCAGCCTTCTTTATGGTCCAGCTCTCACAGCCATACATTACTACTGGAAAAACCATAGCTTTGACTATGCGGATCTTTGTCGGCAAGGTGACGTCTCTGCTTTTTAATATGCTATCTAGGTTTGCCATAGCTTTCCTCCCAAGGAGCAAGCGTCTTTTAATTTCATGGCTGCAGTCTCCGTCTGCGGTGATCTTGGAGCCCAAATAAATGAAGTCTGTTACTGCTTCCATTTCTACCCCTTCTATTTGCCAGGGATTGATGGGTCCAGATGCCATGATCTTAGTTTTTTTAATGTTGAGTTTCAAGCCAGCTTTCGCACTCTCCTCTTTCACCCTCATCAAGAGGCTCTTTAGTTCTTCTTCACTTTCTGCCATTAGGGTGGTATCGTCTGCATATCTGAGGTTATTGATGTTTCTCCCTGCAATCTTAATTCCGGCTTGTGATTCTTCCAGCCTGGCATTTCTCATGATGTACTCTGCATATAGGTTAAATAAGCAGGGGGACAGTATACAGCCTTGTCGTACTCCTTTCCCTATTTTGAACCAATCGGTTGTTCCATGACCGGTTCTAACTGTTGCTTCTTGGCCCGCATACAGATTTCTCAGGAGACAGGTAAGGTGGTCTGGTATCCCCATCTCTTTAAGGATTTGCCACAGTTTGTTGTGATCCACACAATCAAAGGCTTTTGCATAGTCAATGAAGCAGAAGTAGATGCTTTTCTGGAACTCTCGTGCTTTCTCCATGATCCAGCGAATGTTGGCAATTTGATCTCTAGTTCCTCTGCCTCTTCGAAACCCAGCTTGTACATCCGGTAGTTCTCGGTTCACGTACTGCTGAAGCCTAGCTTGTAGGATTTTGAGCATAACCTTGCTAGCATGTGAAATGAGTGCAATTGTGCGATAGTTTGAGCATTCTTTGGCATTGCCCTTCTTTGGAATTGGAACGTAAACTGACCTTTTCCAATCCCGTGGCCACTGTTGCGTTTTCCAAACTTGCTGGCATATTGAGTGCAGCACTTTAACAGCATCGTCTTTTAGTATTTTAAATAACTCAGCTGGAATACTGTCATCTCCACTAGCTTTGTTGTTAGCAATGCTTCCTAAGGCCCACTTGACTTCACTCTCTAGGATGTCTGGCTCAGGGTCAGTGACCACACCAGCATGGACATCAGGGACATTAAGATCTTTCTTGTATAGTTCTTCTGTGTATTCTTGCCACCTCTTCTTAATCTCTTCTGCTTCTGTTAGGTCCCTGCCTTTTTTGTCCTTTATCATGCCCATCTTTGCACTAAACGTTCCTTTGATATCTCCAATTTTCTTGAAGAGATCTCTAGTCTTCCCCATTCTATTGTTTTCTTCAATTTCTTTGCATTGTTCATTTAAGAAGGCCTTCTTATCTCTCCTTGCTATTCTCTGGAAATCTGCATTCAGTTGCTTATATCTTTCCCTTTCACCCTTGCTTTTCGCATTCCTTCTTTCCACAGCTATTTGTAAAGCCTCATCAGACAGCCATTTTGCTTTCTTGCATTTCTTTTTCTTTGGGATGGTTTTAGATGCTGCCTCTTGTACAATGTTACAGACCTCCGTCCATAGTTCTTCAGGCACTCTGTCTACCAAATCTAATCCTCTAAATCTATTCATCACCTTCACTGTGTACTCACATGGAATATGATCTAAGTCATACCTGAGTGGTCTAGTGGTTTTCCCTACATTCTTCAATTTAAGCCTAAATTTTGCAGTAAGAAGCTCATGATCTGAGCCACAGTCAGCTCCTGGTCTTGTTTTTGCCGTCTGTATAGAGCTTCTCCACCTTTGGCTGCAAAGTATGTAATCAATCTGGTTTCGGTATTGACCATCTGGTGATGTCCATGTGTAGAGTCGTCTCTTGTGTTGTTGGAAAAGAGTGTTTGCTATGACTAGCTTGTTCTCTTGACAGAACTCTATTAGCCTTTGCCCTGCTTCATTTTGTACTCCAAGGCCAAACTTGCCTGTTATTCCGATTACTCCTTGACTTCCTACTTTAGCATTCCAATCCCCTATGATGAAAAGGACATCTTTTTTTGGTGCTAGTTCTAGAAGGTCTTGTAGGTCTTCATAGAACCGGTCAACTTCAGCTTCTTCGGCATCAGTGGTTGGGGCATAGACTTGGATTACTGTGATGTTGAATGGTTTTCCTTGGATACGCACTGAGATCATTCTGTCGTTTTTGAGGTTGTACCCCATTACTGCCTTTCCCACTCTCTTATTGACTATGAGTGCAACTCCATTTCTTCTAAGGGTTTCTTGCCCACAGTAGTAGATATAGTGGTCACCTGAATTAAATTCACCCATTCCCGTCCATTTCAATTCGCTGATTCCCAAGATGTCAACGTTCAATCTTGTCATCTCATGTTTGACCACATCCAGCTTGCCTTGGTTCATGGATCTTACATTCCACGTACCTATACAATATTGTTCTTTACAGCATCGGACCTTCTTTTCGCTTCCAGATACATCCACAGCTGAACGTCCTTTCGGCTTTGGCCCAGCCGCTTCACTCTTTCTGGAGCTACTTGGAATTGCCCTCCGCTCTTCCCCAGTAGCATATTGGACACCTTCCGACCTGAGGGGCTCATCTTCCGGCGTCATATCTTTTAGCCTTTTAACATTGTCCATGGGGTTTTCTTGGCAAGGATACTGGAGTGGGTTGCCATTTCCTTCTCCAGTGGACCACATTTTGTCAGAACTCTCTGTCATGACCTGTCCGTCTTGGGTGGCCCTGCACGGTATAGCTCATGGCTTCACTGAGTTACACAAGCCCCTTCGCCACGACAAGGCAGTGATCCATGAAGGGGTACAGAATCTTAAGCTATATCAAATATGAACAATGTAATACTCAAAGCATTTGTTGTTGGATTTATTCCCCACCTTTCATTCAAGAGATCAAGGCAAATTAGGCAGTACCCCCTCCTATATTTCCCTACAACACCCGCCCTGTAAAGTAGATGGGTCTGAGAATGAATCACCCAGTAAGCTTCTGTTGCTGAGGATGAACTGAGAGCTAAGGGGAAGGCCCTTGTCACATCAAGTTTTGACTTGACTATGAGGACCAGGGATTCTCAACCAAGGTTCTGTGGAACCCTAGGGTTCTGCAACAGGTCACCAGGGGTTCCCTGAGAGATCATGATTTATTTAAAAAATTATTTCAAATTCAGGCAACACGTTCTCACAGTGATGAGCAGAGACTGAACAAAGATCTAGTTACAACTCTTTCTGAGCTCTCTGGTAGTGTACTACAGGACCATGTTTATTTGGTTGAATCCATTCTTAATTTTTGACACAAGATAGGGGTGAGAGTTGATAACAGGTGAATGCTATATTGCAGGAAGGGAGGAATATATTGAAGGAAGGGGAGGGAGAAGTCCATTTTTCAAGAAATTAATAGACTCATCCAACTTAGTCTGTGATGTTAGTCCCTCCCACATCTTTTTCCTGAAGTTTTCCTGTAGTTATTTTATCACATTATTTTAAATAAATTTCGTACACGTTTATCCAGTCATGTCTGAGGGTCCAATGTGGCGATTTTTGAAGAAAAGGTGTGAGAGAGGAGGATTCTAGAACGGACAATACCAATAAGTTTAGTGATGATAATGATAGCGAAGAATTTAAATCTGCTCAGGCATTTCCCTGCATTGGTACATCAACAGACTAAAAAGAAAAGGCCTGTCTTTACAATTAAAACTATTTATCAATGGGTTTTATATGCACTGGTTATCCAAGTTGCCCTATTCCACTGTGCCTCATCTGAGGCAAACAACTTACAAATGCAGCAATGGCTCCAGCAAAATTAAAAAGACGCTTAACTACAAATCAGAGCCATATGACAAGTAAAAGTTCTGATTATTTTAAATGACTATTGGAATCACAGAACAAACAGAGTAAAACTTTTGTTAATAAAATGACAATCAGTAAAAAAGCCCAAGAACAAGTTACTTAGTAGCAGAACTTATTACACAGCAAAGGAAAAGTCACACTTTGGATAAGAAAGTAATCATGCTAGCATGTAAAATAATAGTGGGGAAAATGCTAAAACCAGATGCAGTACAAGAAATTGACAAGGTTCCACTGTCAAACAGTACAACAAGTTGGTGTATTGATGACGTGTCACATAACGCTGAAGAGGTTTTGTATGATAAACTAAAGAACAGCAGCTTTTCTATCCAAGTTGATGATTCAACAGATTGCACTAATAAATGTCATGTTATGCCATTTGTAAGATTTGTAAATGATGGTGAAATTCAAGAAAACTTTTTCTGCTGCAAAGAACTACATGAAACATACCAAGGCCAAGATGTATTTAATGTTTTGTCTTTATAACTGGAAACAAAAAATCTGTCTTGGAAGAACTATGTTGGTATATGTACTGACGGTGCTCTATCAATGGTTGGCTCCATGAGAGGTTTTGTTTTTCTTGTGAGAAAAGAAAATCCTGATGTTGTCACAACACACTGCTTTTTCGCAGAAAGATGTTGCTGTCAAAAACTCTTGAAGATGAAATGAAAAAAATTCTGCATGATGCTACAAAATGGTTAACTTTATTAAACAAAGACTAATTCACTCAAGAAAGTTTCAAAAAGTGTGTGAAAACCTAGACAAAGAGCACATAAGTCTCCTGTTACACACAGAAATAGGGTGGCTCAGCAGAGGAAGAGTTCTCAACAGGGTGTTTGAGCTGAAGGCAGAATTACAAGAGTATTTTCAAGAAAATAGTATTCCACATTTTGCTGAGTACTTTGAAGATAGAGAGTGTTTGCAGAAACTAGCATACTTAGTGGACATCTTTCATCACATGAACCAGCTGAGTAAGTCTGTAAGACACTGGAGAAAATGTTTTGACATTTTCAAAGTGACAAGATTCTTGGATTTAAATGAAAACTGAATGTTTTGAAATCATGTTGCAAAAGGAAATATTGAAATATTTCCACTGCTGCTTGGGCTTGAGAGTGAGGAAGCTTCATTCTTTATTTTTAGTTTAAGAACATTGCTAATGCACATATACAGGCCTACACATAAAATGAATATAATAAATGTGTAACTTCTGGCCTATATTTGAGTGTGAATGTGCAGGGGTTCCTTGAGGCCTGAAAAATATTTCAAGGGTTCCTCCAGGTCAAAAGATTGAGAAAGACTGATGTAGACAATAAAAGTGAAGATTTTTCAATTTATACTGTATGTGGTATTTGAAACCCATCTTTGTTTTTTGATAAATTCTTCTAATTCAAATGCTTGTACAATAATAAAGTGCTCCCATTGCTGCTATTAATCTCCACTTGGAATGAACAAAAAGCATTCTATTGACTTATTATTTCATAAAAATTGTGAATCAGTATGTCTTATCAGTAAATTGTACTGCTTTTCAAAGCTATTAACATTAAATAAATCTGTTAATCGTACATATGTTGAGAAAGACCATCATCAGAAGTAGTACAGAAAAGTAGTGATCATAACACAGTCATACCACAAAACTTCTTGCAGGAAATAATTTACTGTACTTTTTCAAGGACAAGAAAACTGATTACATATATTTGTGTCCCGTATTGACCTAAGCAGCAATTTATTTTGGACAATGTATAGCGACAATACTCAAGCACTATCTAGAAGTCAACAAGTAAGGAACCATATCATGCCAGGTACCTTTTCTAGGCAAGCAGAAGTGGTTTATAGAACAGGTTAAATATGAAGGACATGAAATAACAAAAATAAGATTAGCAGAGAGAAAGAAAAAGCATTTGGTTAGCATGTATAAACCAGGATACACATGACTACAAATTCGGTTTCTGTGGACATTTATCTCTATTATTGTTCAAAGAAAAAGATCCTTATGCCAAGATTAGCTTTTGAGATTCAGTGTCATTAGCAATGCACCATAAGGGGCCAGAAAAACTAAAACAAATAGTTCTTCTATCTGTAACAACTCCTTACATACCCATCTAGTCTTGAAATCAGGCCTTTTTATCTAGTTCACAAAGTTCATCTATTATATAGACTATTCAGAGGTGGTAACCTTTTTTTCCTATGGAAAGCCCTGGGTGGTAATCTATATGACAAAGAAAAATGTCAGTGATGAGCTCCCCCTTTCTCTTATTTAATTGGTACAGAGCTTGTTTTAATACTAGCTTCTTTTGTCATTACCACTCAGGTATAGAACTGTTTTAATACTAGCTCCCTTTATCACTACCACTCAGGCAGCACGGCCACTGGTTATCTACCCTTATCCAATAATATGCTTAGCATGGCCACTTTACTCCTGTTTTCACTTCCCATTCAATTTTAACTCTAATTTTACATCTAATTTTACTTTGTTAAATTTGAGATGTTATATTTGTGAACTGCTTAGAATTTTTATAAGATTAAAGGCAAGAAGATTAAATCTGATGCATATATACCTCACCCACATGGTGTACAATTACTCCTAAACATCAATGTCAATGTAATTACATAAGCCAATATAGAGATCAAATGCAAGTACATGTATACAAATCTGCAAAGATTCTCTGTGTTAAGATGAGAAAACTATTTAGCTTTTCTTAATGGTGCCTTTGACTCAGTGTTGACTCTTGGCAATTGCCTGGACTAGTCCCTGCAGTTTTCTTGGAAAGGTTTTTCAGAAGTGGTTTGCCATTGCCTACTTCCTAGGACTGAGAGACAGTGACTGGCCCAAGGTCACCCAGCTAGCTTTGTGCCTAAGGTGGGATGAAAATTCACAGTCTCTTGGTTTCTAGCCTGATGAATTATGATTATCATTACACCAAACTGGTTCTCAAGATTTGGCTTAGGTTAAGAGAATCAACGGAAAACAAATGCATTACTTTTATAAATAACTCAAGGTGGCGAACATACCTAATACTCCTTCCTCCTCCTATTTTCCCCACAACAACAGCCTGGTGAGGTGAGTTGGGCTGAGTGTGACTGGCCCAAAGTCACCCAGCCGCTTTCATGCCTAAGGCAGGACCAGAAGTCAGTCTCCTGGTTTCTAGCCTGGTGCCTTAATCACTAGACCAAACTGGCTCTCCCTACATAAGGAAACCTATCTCAAAGAACCTTATGTTTCCTCCTTACATAAGGTTATTTAAGGTAGCATGGGAATGCAGCATTGCATAGGGCCCAGTTACCTGAGGGATCTCTCATAGCATCTGCCCACCTTATTTGATCTGGCAGGGTTGGCACACTCTGGGTTTCTTTGATTAAAAAATGCCATCTATTGGGTCCCCAGAACTGTGCCTTCTCTGTAGCAGCGCCTGTCCTCAGGAATGAAGTCCCCCCCTCCCCGGAGATCCAGATCGTCCCCACCCTGCTGGTGTTTCAAAGAGTTTGAAGACCTGGCTCTTTGCTCAAGCCTTTGTCAAGAGTTAAGCCCCCTTTAGATTGTGGCAGTTTGATTCTCTTTTGTTCCTGTCCAGTTGGTGTTACTGTTGCCATCTTTTATTCCTTTATGTTTCTCTATTATTGAATTGATTTTTCTTATTTTCAAAGTTTTTACTTGTGAGGTGCCCAGAGTCATTGGGAGTTGGGTGGCATACAAATTCAATACTGTAACAATAATCGTAGTGACCCTTGGCCACCTGGGCAATTGGATAAATCAGAATTCATGCTTCCATTAATCTCTGCAGTATGTCAGTAAATGTGTATGCCCCTTCTATGTCCTTTAAGCTTGTGTACATTTTAAGTTCCATTATGTCAAATGGATTATACAGATTAATCTATACTGAACAAGCAAATAATTCAATTATTTTCTTTTTAAAAATCCCATTAGAATATAAAACCAGGAGAAAGTTTGTAGAGTGCTAAGTTGAACAAAAACCTTTGCCTTCTCATATATTTGTTTTCAGCAGTCAAACTGTGTTGCTGGATATTCACATCTCTCTGAATTATTTACATCAAAACTGTAACTGATTAAATGAACATGTATCCAGAAATCCCTATGGAATAATAACATATGTTAATCTTTAATCACTGGATTCCTTTTTGTTGTTAAGCAAGTATAAACATGCCTCAGCCTATCTACCCAAGGCCAGCCACATTATCAACACAAAAAGATGGAAAAGATTCCTTAAGAGATGAAGAAAGGCAGGCAAGCATACATCAGAAGCCTGTTCAGCCGGACTCTTTCTCTCTCCCTACAATGCAATTATCACCAGCTACCGTATGGGAAGGATCGTAAACTTGTTTTAAATAATACGTATTGTATTTTTACCTACAACTGTTTATATTGCTTGCAAGGCATGCTACCATGAAATTTAGGATACAAATATTTGTAACCAATAATAAATAAATAAGCAAGCAACATTAGGGTGCCACCGCTTTACAGGTTTTCCAGAAATATCTTTAAAGCCGCAGAGTCCTATACCCCTAATGTGAGCAAACTGAGGAGGGATTCTATAAGCATTAACCTCTTTTTAACTGAGAACTGCATAACTAGATGAAGCCAATCCAAACTCCCTCCCTTCCTTCTACAGCTTACCCTCCAGACTCACCATGCTGTCCCAACGGCCGCCGCCACCACCGCCGCCGCCTCCTCCTCGCGTGCGCTCCCCGCACCCAGCTCATAAATCCTCAAAGCGGGATCTCGCCGGTGTTCAAGAGCCTATTCCCCAGCCAGCGCCGGTTTCTACAGCCCGGCTCACGCCTCTCGAGCCTACAAAGGTCACGTCAGGACCCAGTTCCACTAGGACCCCGTGTGGGCTGTCCGCGAACCCGCCTGAATAGAAAGAGAATCATCTCTCCGCTGAAGGCCCAACCGTTTCGTTAGCCCGCTGCGGAAGAGGTGAACCTGCCACACAGGGAATTCACAAGGGAAAAGCAAAAAAAGAATTTGTTTGTAAGGACCTATTTCCAAGACTTGCGTCAATAGGCGCAACTTAGGAACTTCGTTGATTGTTGAAATTAAGAGCGCGAGCGACTACGACGATGGGGGCTTTTGTCACGTGATGTTGGAGGTCACTAAAGTAGATCTTTGTAGCTGACGGAGAAAACAAATCGGGTGAAATGAGGACGCGTCCCGCTGAGATTTCAGCGCGCGTATTTTAAAGCACTGTTCATCGGTCACAGACAGAAGGATAATTGGTGGGTAGAATGTAAAAACGGTCATGGGTATGACAGGAAGAAATACGGAAAAATATAAGAACCCTTGGAGAAGACGATAGCCGAGTTGGTACCCGCTTCAAAGCACAAGGTGCTACTGCTGAAACGCGCGAGCGCGCGCAAGCGTTATTATAACCAACCACCGTCTAGCGTGAAACGGCATGAACCCGGAAGTTTTGGCTGGCGTGTCTCGTGCCGTTGAAGGAGCGCGAGGGAGGCGTGCTAGTGAGTCCTGGAGTCTCGCGCGAGTTACGGAGTCGGAAAACGGTTGGGCACGCGGGCGGCCCGTGCCTTCCGCTTGTTGAATAGTCGTTAAGTACTGTTCCGATTAGCCTTCTGTGGAAGCGCGAACCTCGTCAGTCCTCAACTGCTCTGGCAACAGATTAAGCCAGGAGGTCGGCTCACTTCAGGAAATCAGGAAGAGGAAGAAGAAGAAAGGTAGCCGTTCTGATCCATGAGAAAAAGAAAAAAGCAAAGTCTGCAGTGGTGTTATTAGGAATACGCAGACGAAGCCCCCAGCATTCTTTGCTGTATTTTGGGTATCCTTTTAAACATTGCCTGATGATGTTTAATGATGATATTTACATTTGCTTCTTATTAATCGTTGGAAAACATTCAATGTGGAGCTTAGCCACGGTGGAGTTTAGTTACTCTGGGTGGAATTTATCACCAAATAATTGGTTTTATATATATAATTTTGTCCCATCAAGAGCTTAGCACTTGTGAATCCAGTCACAAATAAAACTACATTGTTTCATGATCTTTTTGCTGACTGTCTCTAACCTTTTGAATGTAAACCAAAATTGAAATTATGGTACAAAATTAATTTATGGAATGAAGCCAATTTTGGGGGTTTACACAACACAGTCATAAACTAATCACACTGTTTTGGGCTCACAGGTTAAAATGTTGTGGAATGGTTAATGCTTCTGCTTCCACTTATCCATCTTTTTCAGAAGTTGAGGGACATCAGCCATTGTTTCATTCCATTTATTCATTCCTGCTAATTTCATTTACTTTGCACTTAAATCTGAACAGCACAAGACCTATTTTTTCCCCACAACAACCCTTAGAGAGAATGACTGGCCTCAGATCATCCACTGAGCTTCTCTGGCTGATGGTGGACTACAACAGTGTTTTTCAAACTTGGCAACTTTAGGATGTGTGAACTTCAACTCCCAGTTGCCAAGTTTGAAAAACAGTGGACTAGAATCTGGATCTCTTTAGGATCTCTCCATTCCTAATTCAACACCTTAACCATTATGTTATATTAGCTCTCAGGTGTAATAAGACATACCAATGATTAGTTTGTTAAAAATATTAAAGGGTGTCTAAAAACAAATTGTAGAAATAACCAAAACTATGTGTGGAATAAATTAATGTGTTTAGTAGCATCCTTTAACTTGTGAGATGTAAAAAGCTTGATTCTAGATACAGGTAGTCCTCGCTTAACAACCACAGTAGGGACTGGAAAACTGGTAGTTAAGCAGGGCAGGCATTAAGCAAGTCACCATGTGACTGGACCCAATTTTACGACCATTTTTACAATGGTCGTTAAGCGAATTGTGGTTGTTAAGTGAATCCAGCTTCCCCAATGGACTTTTTTGCCAGAATTTGCTTAATGACCACATGAGTTGCTTAACGACTGTAGTGATTCACTTAACAACCATTGTAAAAAAGGTCACAAATCATGATCATGTGATCGTGGGGGGTGGTGCAACGGTTTGCAATGGTTGCACGTGCAAGCACAGGTTGTAAAGCACTTTCTGAGGCCATCATAACTTTGAACCATTATTAAATGAATGGTCGTTAAGCGAGGACTACCTGTACACTGTGCCTTTAACATCTATATTGAGGCTATGCAATATACGGTATTGCCCACAGCTCCCAATCCCACCCCCATGAAGCATGTCAACTTATCCTACATCATATGGCTGCCATGGAATGAAATTGAGATTCAGCTAAAGTAGAATAAATCAATAAAATACAGCATAAAGGACAGGTAGTCCTCGTTTAGTGACCACAATTGGGACTGGCAACTCAGTTAAGTGAAGCGGTTGCTAAGTGAAACTGTGACTGTGCTTCTGATGTTACTTCAGCTTTCCCTTGTTTTACAGATCTGCGAAGGTTGTAAATGTGAGGATTGCTCATAAAGTTACTTTTTCATCACCGTCATAACTGCAAATGGTCACTAAACAGGCACTCGCTAAACAAGGACTACCTGTACATATAATTTCTCATAGTACTTCCTATATCAGCCTTTTCATAAGAGTCTTGTGATTGTGGTGTGTGCAAATATGAAAAATATATCATAATAATTCTCCCCTTATTGCAAGTAAGTAGATTGCTGACAGAATGAACTTTGTCAAATTAAAGCTGTGGGAAAAATGATAAAATTATGTTTCAAAAATTTAAATGTTAAAGTGATAACTAGTGAATGAAATGAAGATTGTATGGGATTGATTGGATTTGGAATTGTGCCTTTGATATGTTTACATTTTCATGAATGTTTTTCATAAATATATTCAGTTTCTTAAAAGCTACAGCTATTTAAAGGCCATAGTTCAACACATTTTCTTCTTGTCTCCAACTCAAATATATTAATGGATGCTTTATATTTAGTTGCACAGTTTAGTTTACCTTTCTTATGTTTACTACATCATCTGTTTGTAAAATACCGTTCTCTTCCATCTACCATACTATACTGTATCAAAGATTTAGAGCATTTCTGTGATTAACTGATTGGATCTTTTCTTCCCAAATTCATCTTTTTTCAAAAGCAGGTGTTGGGAAAGAATATATAATATTGCACATGTAATTTATCTTTATTCTTTCCCTATTGCTAAAGAAAATAGGGAAATATAGATATACAGGTAAGGATGCTTGATTAATGTGTTTATGAAATAAATGAAACACTAAACTTTAGTGCTGTTTGTTCATTCAGTCTCCCTTTATATATCAGTAAGACCTACATGAATATTCACTGGCAAAGATATATAAACATCCAGAAAATCTGAAAGAGAACAAATACTTTTTTCCAGAACTATGAGTCCTATGCTTTTGAAAGATGTTCAAACATATACTGTATCAATGGTGAGAAATAACATAATTTTAAAAGGACTTTCTTGATTTCTCACTTATGATTTACAGCTACAGAGGAGTATGTATGATCCTATAATTATAGATTTGTCTCATGAATCACTTGCTTTTTCAGAAAAAAATGCTGATTTCACACTTTTAATAATTTGCTAGTAAAATATACTGAAACAAGCCATCATTGAAGCAATCTAGATGCACACCAAATAGTCACATTTTGACCTGAACTAGGTAGTCAGGATTTTGATCTGTTTCACCAATATATTTCCTGTAAAACAAGCATTATCAGTAGGGGTCTAGACAGATTTCCAGTGAAAAGATACAATCTCTTTTTCTATTATTTAAGTTCATATTTATTCCACATTTTTTGTGTGAAAATGTTTAGCTCAATGGTATAGTTGTGTTACTGAGAAATAGATCACTAGCTACAGATGGCATGCCCTCTGATATTTTGTCAGCAATAAGTCCCATTGAGTTCAGTGCAGACTAGCCAATATGGTTACAGCCTTGATTTGTAAAATTAGTTGCAATTGCAATATAAATAAAATCTTTAGTACAATAAACATTGAACCCTTAGGACTACATTATAACACCTTGGTTTTTGTGATAAAAAAATACAATCACTGTTCTTTTCTACTTGTTTGTCAGTATATATTTTATAACCAATTTTTACTTTATGGAACTAGCAAGGATGTGGCTGAGCATAGTTATTGCACTGTACTGATTTTTCATAAGGAAATTCTTCATCCTCAGTAAAGCCCCTTTACGACTTTTAAAGATGCTCATAGTGTACAGCCCATGAGGTAGCACTGATGTCATTATAACTAACAAAATCTGACCAGTTACAATAAGCTTGTTGTGCACATCTCTGAAGGCTAATGAGTAATTTTATATAACATGTATTTTCATTTGCAAGTACTTAGAGTTATAGAAGATAGTAATATAAATGAAATATGAAATATAAATTATTACTTTTTCAAAACTGGAGTAAGACAATTAAAATGATGATTCTGCCAAACAAAATAAGCAGAAACAGGAATGTGTGTAAGTCTACAAGAATTTCATTTCAAATCCCAGAGATCAGAAGCAGAATTAGAAAATTAATCATTACTTCAAAGGGGATTACATCTCTATGTGGGGTTTGTATATTTTAAAATCTAAAGTTTTTTTTTTAAATTGAAGTTTTCATTATTTTCTTTTTATAATGATTGTTTTTATTCATTTGTTATTTTATTTAATTGTTGTACACTGCTCAGAGTCACTTTTTGTGAGATGGGCAGCTATATAAATGTGACATATAAATAACTTAGATTAAATTAAAATGAACAAATTAACTACAATATGGTGTGAGACTCAGGACTGAGTTAACAAGCTGACAGCAGTAGTCTTCAAAAGCTCTATGAAAATGCCACAGATGCAAACTGAATAGTAAATTCCTAAGGAAACTTATAAGCTGTATTGCTAAGAATGTACTGTTTTCTTCCACTGGTCTGCAAAAACTTAAAATGATGTCACCCCTTATGCATATAACCTGTATTCATATTTATATGAACCCTGTATTTCACATTTATAATGCTTGTTTTTTGTTATATTCAGATGTATGCATAAAGAGCTCTGAATCAGAATGGGGAAGGGGAGACCCTAGGATGAGTATCAGTGCATTAATTTAAAGGAACATTTTTTTTTCTTATGCTGAAAGACCTTTAATGCAAGACTCAGAGTGGGAAATTGAGATAATATGATGGATTTACTATTTTTCCATCTCATCCTCTAAAGTGAAACTAATTCATTAATTAAAACACCAGATTTCAGGGGTCATTCAAACCTGTGTCATCTACACTGTTAGCTCTTTGCTTTTACCTGTACTGGCCTCTGATTCCACAATAATACTAGAATACCTGTGCATATACATAATGCATTATCTTTTCCAAAAACCTTTTGAAAATACTCAGGTGGGACCCCTTTATGCTTTTGCTGCCTTGGAAACATGCATTTGCCACTTCCAGCAGAGGACACAATTGCTACCTAATAACAGAGTTAAATAAACTGAAGTGGTAAACCAACATGTGAATTATGAAGGTCTTTTCTTACTGATGGGAGTTGTGCAGTGTCCCATAGATGCTCATTATGTATTGTTTATACCTAATAGTAAAAATCTGTCATTGCTTCAGTAGCATTATCTGGAAGTAATGTTGTGTGATCATAGAATAAAACTGGTGAGGATTTTTGTTGTTTGTACTTATTACTCACGGTATATCTTTGAGAGTCCTATTTATATGACTGACTATTTGCTCTGGTTGAAATAGAGGAAACCTTGAATATTTCTTGATGCATGCTGATTATGGGAAGACAAGGTTGTTAATTCTGAAAGAAAAATCATGCCTGCTGCAGATTTGTTGACTTCAGCAATTACACCAGTGATGAATCTGGCTCAGGTTTTCATGCAGGATATTTAGTTAGAATGTGAGGTTAATAGAAAAGCAAAAAAAAAAAAAAGCATTCAGCACTTTGAGCTATGCCCTGGTAAGCCTAAGGTAAAATTGTGAATATTTGTGCTCTGCATATCAGGCACAGCATTTGTTACATAGAGAACAGATAAATGAAGCTGATTAAGTTTTCACTGGCATTTAACACAAATATCATCTTTGGAATAAACTCTGATTTTTAAAAATCTAATATTTTTATCTATTTTGGAATAGGCTCAGTTAAGTTGCTTTGTAAATATCATCTCAACTGTTTAGTTCTGTGTAACACTATACATGGAACATAGAAGAAATTCTTACATTGTGGAATATTCCTATGAATTGGAGCTCCAGAAAAGATAGTATTTCAAAGCCCTCTGATTAAATAACATAGATATAAGAGAATGAAAGTTCTTTTAAAAGTTAACATATAGAACACACAAACCTGCTAATTTAAAGTAGCATAGTATTATAATACTTGAAGATGAAATTAATATAATCATTCATCTAGTTTTTCAGCCATAGGTTCCTTGGCCCTGCTGAAGATATTTTAGGAAACCTTTCAATAAAGAGATAATTACGGGAACAAAAGTTTTCAAACAACTGGGACTGAAAAAAAAAAAGATGAAATGTAGAAAGATGAAATGTGGAATATAGTGACTGCTGTAGGACTACAGGAATACTAAGGGAAGAAAAGCCTAGTAATCTTGATGGCAAATTACTATTCTGCTGAAAACCAAACCATTACAATTTTGTTAGGTATCTAGGTAGGTAGAGAAGTAAATAGATAAAGACAGATCTCACAAGTTACTAAGTACTTTTCTAAACTGGCATGTACCTGCAGAAATGTATGAGACTAGCAATGGCTCTGTAGTCCAATGGGATTCACATGGGGTCATTAACTGCATAAATTGACACTTGCAATTGAGTATGCCTTTAAAGTACCACATCTGCACAAATAGCAAAAGACATAATTATTCTGCAGTTGTTACTTCATACAGATCCTTGGATACAAATCCTCTGGCAGCCCAACACTTCTTTATAGCTATTAAATATATATTAAGTCTGACATTTCAGATGTATAAACCATAGCCTGGGCTAAGACCAACTGGGAATTGTAGCTCTGGGATTTTTGGGGGGGGGAGGTGGTGGTGGTAATGGTTTAAGCTATCATTTTAATTTGTTGAGCTTTGAGTTGGAACCTCAAATTGGAAGAGAGGCATGGCAAAGCTACCACCATTTCTTAAGCCCTGTTGGCTTACATTGCTCAGCACATAAATAGTAGAAATGCAGATTGAAAAGATAGTCTGAGGATATTTCAGTGGGCAAGCAGGACTGTCAGAAATATATTAAAGCAGCTCCCCTCTACAGATGACATGCAATCATCTGTGGTTTAAGGTGTTCCTAACAGGTGCTACTTTGCGCCATTGCTGATAGACCACTGTTAGCAGAACAGCCATAGTGGCCTGAATTTTTACCATTATCCAAGCAGCATATCTCTTCTCCATTGTTAGAACTGGCTCTTAAGTGATATCCAGAGGCCCTTTGGATTATGTAAGAGCAGCACAAATTAGACATAGTTCAAATCAGTCTCAAAACCCTAATTTATCACTGAAAAATTTGCATAAAATTTCTGTGTGTCTTTCTGGACACTTCCACAAGATTATAATAGCAATTGGTTTTGATTTTTCAGTTAGCGTTTTGCAAAGTATGCTATGGCACTGATAATTCTGGGAATTTCAACAAAATTTATGAGTTCTAAAAACTCATTTCCTCAAATGAGGTTTATTAAATAATTATTTGCTGATTAATTTGTAAAATCAATTTACACATTAATTAAATATTTATACAATAGAAATTGGAATCATTTTGAAGTGGGGAAAAGCATCCACACTTTTTTAAATAATCCAACCAGTTAATTCACAGACAGTGCAAGCCTATACAAATGTACTCTGAAGGAATAATGAAAAGGTTCTGTTGGATCAGACTAAAAGACCATTTGAACTCTAGCCCAGTATCTTATTGTTTGCAATTGCTGGGAAGGACAGGAGGAAAGGATAATAGCAAATATATAGGGGTATACTCTCTAATCCTGGAGGTAACATATAGCCACCTTGACTAATAGCACTGATTTTCTGAGAAATTCCCATTTTTAGTGGCCCCTTTCCCATATAAGTATATATATGATTCTGAGCTAAGCTGAGGGTGTGGTATTTTTGGTGGCCTAGCAACTGTACCTTTGTTAATTAATCACTTGTACTAAAAAAGAAATATCAACATGTTTGAATGAAGAAAAATGGATGCCTTTGAACTGTCCTGGAGAAAATTGTTGAAAATACCTTGAACTATAAGAACAAATTATTCAGTACTAGAATAAGTAAAATCAGATTGCTCAGTGGAAGTACCAATAATTAAGCTATAGCTTAAATATTTTGGATACATAATGTGAAAGCAAGAATCCCTGGAGAAGATTCTGGTGCTTAGAAAAGCTGAAGGCAATTGAAGATTTTACTGGCAAGAGCCAGTAAAAGACAAGATGGCTAGATATTACTACTTACTCAAGCATGGGCTTTCAAGTACTCAAAAAAGGAGTTTCTGATACACACTCCTGGTGAACTGATATCATGACTCACAAAGGGTCAGAAGAGAAGAATGATTAACAACTGGAAAAATAGGAATTTCAGCACAACTGTCCTAAAATAATCTGCAGCTATTTTGCTATAGTACATCCATTCATTTAATTTAATAAAAATATTTATTGTTTTTACATTGTATAGAAACAGTATCACTTGCCTAAGAGTAAATGCCACTAACTTCAGTGGTGCTTCTGAATTTAGGATTTCATTAGAATAAACAACTTCTATAATCACTTTAACTACCGTATTTTTCCGACTATAAGATGATACTTTTTTCTAAAATCCTTACGCTAAAAACTGAAGGGCATCTTATTCAAGGAAGACAACCGAGGAGAGAACCGCGCGGTGGCAAAACTACCCATACTTTGTCTCTGCAAACAGGCTTCCTCCTATTTCTAGCCTCCAATCACGAGTGAAATAGCTTGAGTCTGCAAACAGACTTCCTCCAATCACGAACCTTATGTAACTGATGTCAGCTGCTGAACAAACCAATTAGAGGAAGTCTGTTTTCAGAGACAAGCTCTCGGCAGTTTCACTCGTGATTGAATGTAATCAGTTATGCAAAAGAGCCTGGAAATAGAGCTGCAGAGAGACGGTTTGGACCTCCTCCCACTGAGTGTATCAGGTAAATGTTAACTAATTACTAAATAAAAATGTGTTCTGCACTATCTTTAAAATATTTATTTCTTAATTTTGGGTTGGAAAAGTGGGGGGCGTCTTGTACATGGGGGCGTCTTATTGATGGAAAAATACGGTACTTATTTCTTCCAGTTATGTTTGGAGATAACAAAGTATCATCCTCAGTAAGGCTCACCTGGCAATTATATCATTTTAATGCTATTTTTATACTTCTATAATGTTTTAACACTGCTCAATGACTCTTATTATTTTATGATATAAAATATAATGCATACATTCACAAAAGTTGCTTGTCTACTGCTGTACTTTTCTTGTCCAGATGCCCTCATTTAGCAATGTCAGTCATTTGTGTAATTTAGAAAAAAAGTGTAAGTAACTTTCATCCTCACCCTAGATTCTTACTTGCTATAAATGACCAGCTAAAAGCCTAGTTCACACTGCACATTGCAAAACAGATTTGTTGGCTCATCTATATACACACACACACACACATGCAGACGTACTAGACAACCTGTGACCCATTGGGTCATTGTTTCAGAGATATTTCTTTACCTAAACAGAGAAACAGAATGACCAAGGGCAAAAAAGCAGAGAATTTGAACACTTAATGACTTGCTGCCAGTTTCTCCATTGACTTTGCTTGTGGAAAGCTGGCAGGGAGTCTTAGAAATCTCCCTCCCTCCCTCCTATAATACAGGCTTTCACCATTTGCCCTCCCCTCACAACCCTCAGGAGACCCCTGGTTAAGGCTCCTCCTCCTAGGCTCACCCACGGAACTACCTGCCACTTTGCTGGGGGGAGGTGGAACAAAGGGAGCCACGGACCATGAGGAAAACTGCACCCCTGCTCCCCATTGTGGTGTGTTCCAAGGGGCCCCTCCTTTGAGGGAGGAAGAGGGCTTGACTGTCGACCACTGTGCCCCCTAGCCAGCCCTACCTCACCAGCAGGCATCCAAGTGACTCCCTCATCCTTCCCTCAACGCCCACTGCCATTAAGAGATTTCAAATTTCTGACTCATTTCCAAAGCAGCCAATCACCACTTACCTGTTGGGCCTTGCCACCATCCGATTGAGAGCAGGGGACAGAGGAAGGTGGGAAAGAGGTTGGGGATACACCCATGACGATCACATGACCTGGGCTGACTGTTATGGTGCAGCAGTGCTGAAGCGGCCACAAATTTCCCAAATTTCAGTCCCACGGGAGTAATGGGTCCTGGATTTTGGATGCATTCTGTAAGTTAGCCCATTTGAGGTACCTTGGTTCAAAAATTGTTGCCCTATGATGCACTGTTTTGCCCAGTTGAAGGTTACAGACACAAGAGTTTTAGTAGTATATAGATTTTACAGCTATCTTTACCTTGTTTTCATGTTTAGGAAGGAAGGAAGGAAGGAAGGAAAGGAAGGAAGGAAGGAAAGAGAAAGTGAGCAAAACCTTCCTTACCTAAGGAATTTCCGCTCTTTTCCTTGACCACTTTTCCTATCAGATCCAGCAGCAAAGTATTTCATCCAGTGTAGCCCTTGATGCTGAATTAAACATTTTTGATGAAGCACAAATTATACAAATACAACTGTTTATCAAACTATTAGAAGCATAGGAGCCCTTCCAGAAAACAAAAACAGGCAATATTTTACTTTGTTTAATTTTATAGGTACAACATATTTTCAGCTTGAAAAAAGACTGTAGAATGTAAAATCAAAAGTATTTATGTCAATTATCGTTATGAATTAAATTTGAGAAATAAGTATGAACCTCTGACAAAACTCTGAATTAAGGACAAATGTAGCAGTTTAAAATATAGGAAGGAAAGGAAAAATATGACCTGACTTCCCTAAGAGTTGAGAGGCTTACCTCTTGGAAAACAGCCCCATTTCTGAAGATCCATATACATATAATATTAGAACCGTAAGAGATAACTTCTTTGGGAAAAAAGACAAATATAGTAAAACTATGTCACTGTTACATTTACACTGTTACACTGTTACACACTGTTACATCAATAACATGTTTTTAGCAGTGCAAAAATGCTAAGTAGCTGAAACAGAAATTTCAGCATTGAAGTATTTCTGTTTCCACTATTAACCTATTATGTGAAGTCAGTTATTGGAACTCTCAAATGTATTTTTCTCCAAAGGCAAAATTTTGTAGCTGGAGGCCATGCATTAATTTTAAAAACTTCTTTGGCCTTCCAAGTGTCTGGAAATTATCACGGTATCACTGAAGTGGGTGTGGCTGAAATTTTCAGCTTGATTTGGCTGGGGGGGCTGGTTTCAAGAAAAAATACATGAGCTAAGTCCAGCAGACATAACTTACCTTTTTTATCGCTATTTTAAAAAATAGCACTTTTCTGCATCTTTCCTCTAAGAAAATCTATTCACAGCTCCTACTAAGATCACCTAATTGGTCAACCCAGGTGGGATGAGTCATTCCAGAGCCTGAGAAAATTTCATTAACAGGAAGATGTTTAAAATTAAAATGCCAATTGTTCTTTCCCATTTTCCAAAGAAACAGTGAAATCTCTGCAAAACTGTACTTGCAACACAAAGTAATGAATATATTTACTTAATTACAATATTTACAGCCTGCCCCATTCAGTAAGGATTCCAGGCAGAATAAACACATCATATCCAAAAAAGAAGAGAAAAATACAATTATTAAAAATGCTAATAAACAATCAAATACCTCTTAGACACCAAATAAATTATCCCACTGAAACAACATTGCATTAGCTAGTTTGCAAAATGCCAAGAGGATTCACTTATATTTCCTGAGTAAAATATTCCATAGAATGGGGCCTGCCACTAAGAATGCCTATTGCCTGGTCCATATACCATGTACCTTTCAAGAAAGGAGACTGTCAATAGGCCAGATGTACAGATCTGATTTCAGCAAGGTGTTGCTTGGTACAGTATATCACAGTGGTGTATTGTAAAAGGCTTTAAAAGTACTGACCAGCACTTTGAATTGGGCGTGGAAGCCTCTTGGCAACTAATGCAGTGATGTCAAACTTAGTGTTATTCTGGCCTGACAGCATTGTCCCAACTGGCTCCTGTATTTTGTACCAGCTGCAGCTTCCATATCATCTCCAAAAGCAAACCCACAAAAGTATATTATAGCAGTCCAACTAAGTAATGATAACCAGTGCATGTGGACATCACCAAAATCTCATTTACTTTGTAGTAATTGCTGAAAACAATTACTTTGTAATAATTGTTAGAAATAGTACTGTAGAAGAAATTATTATTATTACTATGACTATTATTATTATTCATGGCACATTAAAAACACACATATATAGATGCATAAATTTCTTGAGTTACAGGCTTATGAGGCTGCACATTATCCAATATTATTTAGAATTTACCTGAAACCACTGAGAAAAGCCATCCAAAGTTTGGGTGTGGTGTCACCATATAGATAAATGCAAAACTGTATCTCTATTTTCCACATATTAATTCACAGCAACAGAGGAACTCCTGACTAGTGTCACTATATTGTTACCAGTGTTATTATACAGTTATATATTTTGATTTGTAGCCATGTGGTTCCTATGTAGTCCATATGCCATATATTTATGTGAAGAAAGATAAATACAGAAGACTAAACTAGAGCAAGCCTGGAAGGTTTCATCTATGTAAAAATAGGTTTTTTACATAGGTTTCAGCATATGTAAAAATAGCAGAATGAAGATTTCTAAGAAAACTCAACAAAAGTTGGTTCTCAGAACATGGTTCCTGACCAAGCTTGGTTTGCATCTAGGTGCTTGAAAGTAGTTTGGATGGATGAGAATGAACAAGCTGAAATCTAACCCAGATCAGATGTACATACCCTGGATTAAAAAACCTGCTGATCTGGAGGAATATATTCAATTATTGCTGGACAAAATTTGTTCCCTGAAGGAATACGTCTGAAGGTGAAGGTTCCTTCTAGATTTGGCACTGTCTGAGAAAGCACAAGGCATTATATTAGCCAGGTTTTATAACTTTGGGAAAAGTAGATAGGATCTTAGTAATCTTACTACATCCAGACTGGGTTAGTGTAATTAACGATATGTGGAACTGTCTTTGAAGACAGTTTGGAAACTTCAGGTGATACCAAAAGTAGTCACTTGAGTCATTGTTGGGGGTGAAATGTTCAGAGTGTATTTCTCTGTAGTTCTCTCCCAGCAACATTAGTTTTAAGCACCTTTCTAGATTCATCTCAAAATCCTGGTTTTGTCCTTCATTCAACTCTAAGTTGTATATGGTGTGAACCTTAAATCCAGAACAAAATTCTACTTTACCATAACAAAAAGACAGTCAAACCATAATGTGCTACATTTTCAGTTCAGTTTTAACAAGGAAGGGAAAACATGCACAGCATTGTTTCTGGATTTTTTTGTACCCTTTAATAGCGACACTCCAGGCCATGTGCCTGGAAAGGCAGGGGAGAGAGGAGAGATGGGACAGTCAGCAGCATTCCAAGTCACTGCCCAACTGCCTCTTTCCATAGGTGCACAATGGATTTTTTTTTCCACAGACCCTGACTGAATCTGATCTACTATCAAACTCAATATTTCTTTTGTTGGTTCCTTGCCACAGTAAATTTGGCCCCTTTCTATTTTTTTTCAGATATCTTTCCTGCTGAAAAATGGACAAAATCCGGAGCCTGTTTACTTAATTTCTTTCCAACATTCCACTGGAGTTGAAAAAATAAAAAATAGTATTTTCTATTAGAAGACCGTTCCCTGGTTATTATGCAGAAACTTTCACTTTCGTAAAGTAAAGCTTGTGTATCACGGAACTTAGCAAAAGGTGTTTTTGTACCAGTTGGCACTTCAGATCAGTATACATTATAATGTTTTCATTTCTCAATTTAATAAATTACTACATCTATTTAATTTATGTAAAATCCTCACCTAGACAATTTAAAACTTTTTAATTGCAATCACTGAAAACACTTTTAAAATGAGGATGAAGCAAAAACCAGCACAATTCAGTTTAATCAACTACAAGAGTTGGTCAGCTTTGTTTTGCTTTAAAAATAATCCAGCAAAATTTTGAAGAATAAAAGATAAAAATATGGAATATTCATTATGATTTAAACAGTTGTAATTAGCATTTCAGAAAGCTTTTCAAAATTCAAGTATCCTGTGAACCAGACATCTAGATTACCTAAGTTCCTAGATAGCAAGGAAAATACACTGAAATTCTACATTGGGATAGAAAACCTTTTGCCCTCTGGATGTTGCAGAAGTGGACTACCCCCTAGCCCCAAATGCCATGCTAATACTGTAATGAGTTAGCTGAAATTCAGTAATAATCTAGAAGGCAAGAGATTCCCATTTCTCTTCCAAAGTGAAAGTCATGTTCATCAGATGCTATTGCAAGGAAGCTAGAGGGGAACAACTTGGACATGTGTCACATGTGCCACCTGAAATGTTTCTGAATCTTTCTTCAGTTACTGGCATGTATGTGAAAAAAACAAAAATACAATTTGAAGAAACTCTTATACTGATTGTTTTTTAATCAATTAATGGCCATGCTGGATTAACAATAATATGTCAATTTTTCTATATACATTATGTCTCCACAGAAGAGTTTTGTTTTCTGTAACACATTTTTTACACATTATTCAAAGAAATTTCCCCCCTCTCATAATCATTTCACATTTTTCATATTTCTTCCTTAAGAGCCTTTGGTCATTATTAAAAGGAAAATTTTCTTGCCCAGTTCCTCATCATTTTCCACAACTATCATACACAAAAGAGTAAAATTTCCAGAACTTCTCACATTGACAAATATGTGTGTATTTTTACACATAGACACAGGAAAGGGTGAAAAATGGAAATATATAGTATGTCTTATTTTCTCAGTATTTTTCTATTTTTAAAAAATTTCCATTCTTGTTCCCAAAGAGTTTACACTCATTTTATCACTACAATAACATAAGTTGAATTATAGCAACTTACCAATTTAATTTTTGTTGCCTGTAAATGTTATTAATTCAATTTTTCTAGCCCTACCTCCCAAGACTGCTTCACTTCCCATATAAGAATCCTATGTATATTTACTCAGAAGTAAGATACACTTTCCATCCAGAAAAGTATGCATATGATTGCAATGTCAATAGAATAAATGTCTTACTAGTATTATGTGAGAAAATTTATGAACGCATCAGTATTGCAAACAGTTGCATTTTATGCACTTTCTACTGAAGTACACATTCTTAGATTGTAATGTAAGATGGAGGAAGATTAAATAAAACAAACAAAAATGTAATAATTAAAGCTGTATTATTTAGACAAAATCAATTCTAACAATTGCAGATTAAGATCTAACAACATATTTTAATACCACATTCAACTTTAAATATAAAAACATTTAACATTACCCAATTCTCTAATATGTAGCTCTTCTTATACATTTTGACTGAATAAAAATGTCATTCCTTTCCAAAAGATAAAATACATAGAAAACATATAATTGTCTTCCATTTTTCTTCTGTCCCATGTTCATTTCCCTCATTGCCTTTACATCAGTACTCATACTTGCTCACTCCTCCATCCTCACTATATCACTATTCTGAAGCTGAACAAAAATGTGCCATTTTTCTGTCTTAATAATCATTAAGCCCTTCTTTTTTCGGGCCTTTTGGCTATAAAATAAATAAATTAATTAAGCATTTCTTGCCATACCTCCTTTTAGGTTATCCTTGCTTTGACAAAATTTGGAGTGTTTGTCTTGACCCCAAGTTGTTATTTTGGCTTATGGATGCCTTAGTACTGAAAGGAGATACTGGCTGCATTTGCACATTAGATGGACAATACCACAAAATGATGCACCTTTTTTCAAGCTGAGGCACACCACACAAGCTGATCTTTGACTAGTGTGCTAGGGCCTGAATTCCACAAAGCAGTGGGCAGGGTAAGGACAAAACTAAATTTAATTTACATTTAATAAAAGTTAAATATAACATAAATGATTATTCTCCAATCATGTATTTAATCATTTTCTCTTTCTATCATAATTGAAAATGACAATTTAGTAACAGCTTTTGGAAGTCTCTAGGAACTTCCGCACATGTTTTCAGCAGCTGCACGTGGGCCTCAGGTTGTGTATCTCTTCCCTAAATCATAATGTGATTTATTTAGTTCTGGCATAGCATAGCACAGCACAGCACAGCATATGAACCCAGCCACTGTGGTTTGTTAATCACCTTATGGCTCACCCCATTTTGTGAGTAGAGCCGCTTGTGTCTTATTCAAAAAAGGAGGTTAAGGAAATATGACATATTGTATCATAATATGATCCAGTCACTGCTTACAAATATTGTAATGAATGCCAAGAGTCAAGTTAAGCCAAAGCTCTGCTTTTAATGTCCATTTAGAACAAGTCATATGACAATAGTTGTCATATGGTATAGGCCTTATTTCTACTTTATACACCAATGGTTTTTTAACTCTGGATTAGTCCATTTCAAACTGCAGGTGATATTTAACTTTTTTTGAATACTCTCCCATAGAAATAAAAATTCCTATTACTCACAAAAGAGCTGAACAAGGCTTCTTCCTGTTATGCTTCCATGGAAGCATTTGAAAAAGAGATTCTGCACCTGCAGTCTGAAGTGATACAGTTTGTTCTATCTTTAACAGCACTGCACATGCTGTCCAGCTATAGTCACTGTACTTGAGGTGGATTGGGGCAATTTTATACAGTTTTTGTTAAGTATTTTTGTTAACTATGAGCCTTATAAAAACTGCCAAAGAAAATATTAACTGTTAACTATTAACCCAACTGGCTGAATGCGGACAACAAACTTAACCCTAGACTATTTACATTGACTGTGTTCATATATCACACCGAATCAGAAGCTACTTAAACATATGTTGTGTGAGCCCAGCCATTTCCTCCTGTTCTAGAGAAGAATGGGCAGAGAGTGAGGGGAAGACAATTCCAGATCAAGCAGATAGGGCTTCACAAATGATAGAATTTAGACATATATATTGTACCTAGTTTACATGTTAAGACAATGGCTGGATTCCTACTACGCATTGAGCAAAAATTCCCCATCCCATTATAGCCTAGCCTAATGTATTGTGCACACCCAGCCATCAAATCACAATACATATACAATAAATCTAACCTGTTGGATATCATTGCCAGCATAAGCAATTCTAAATTGGCTTACTTTTCTACTCCACCTTTAGGAAAAAAATCTAGACAAACTATCCTCTTATCTGAATGCCAACCTATTGTAATTTGTAATAAAACAAGAAGCTGGATGGGCATAAGACAGACCAGAACTTAGTGGCAAATCTCTGAATGCTTTCCAGTAGTTTAACAGCAGCAATAATGAATATGTTTTCTGTGGTGCTAAAAATGAAGGAAGCTTAGGAGGAACTGAGAATGTATTCTCACATGAAAGAATTGGGAATCAGTTTCCCAGCACTACAAACCAGTTCTTGGTCTGTACCATTTGCTCAGAGGCAACCTGTATTTTGTTTAAATTCTATTAGGAGTATGCTTACTTCGTGCCACTGTACAGTATTGCACTTGATTTCAGCCAATGAAAATTACAATTCAAAACAATGTACTCCTGTCCTAAGTTACCTTAGCATAATTTTTCTAAATGTCTGTCTGGAAACAGACTTTCTCTTTTTACCCCATCCATCAGAACATTTATTTTTCCATAAGTTTATTTCTAAAGATTAATCAATTGGTTATTCAATGAATCTCCTAAAACCTATGCAATTAGTCACTTAAATGTCTTCAGTTAAAAGAGAGTTTTCCTAAATATTTGTATGTAAAATTACATTAAAAATATGCTAATTCATTGGAGGCACTTTTCTAATTGATCAAGGAAGGGTAATAAATTACTCTAATTGACCAAATCTTGAAGCCCAAATAATATAACTACTCCTTATCATACAATAAAGCCTGTTGAATATAACAGAAACAGAATTGCTGGGAGTTGTGGGGATATTAGAATCCCAGAAATCTAATTTATTCTCCTACCTTGATGTATTTTTTTAAATACTAGGGGTGAAAGTTTACATAACTTTAGGTGTCAAGCAGAGGTCTGCTTATTTCAGGAAGCAACTCCCCCACTTCCCACCACCAAAAACAGAGAATACACTTTTTTATTTCCATCCTTTTATTTGATGGTTTGCTTATCCAATATAAATTAAAGAACTGGTGTTGCAGAATCAACACGCAACTTATTTGTAAATATTGAACAGTATTTTGCAAGCATACAAGCATACTGTTACTAGTGCTTAGCGCTAATGCCAATTATATTTCTGCTGAAGATTGGAACACTTAAACTTTTTTACTAACACACTAAGGATTCTGAATTAGACTTCAAAGAGATTGGTGTGTGTAGGGGAGCGTTTTGTACTTTAATCTCTCGCGGGGCTCCTGTATCTTAACAGCTCTTGGATAAGATGGGGAAAAAATGTAACAAATGTATTTTTCTCACCCTCAAGAGAACGTGGGATCTGTTGAATTACTGCCTGGCTCGAAACTACTAAAAGCAAAGCATCTCTGTCCGATGAAAAACCTGAAACTATGGCAGCAGTCCTGCATATTCCTGGGGAAAACAAACATCTGGGATTCTACACCAAGACAGTGAACCCAACGACACACTGAACCACTACCGAACCATCAACGTTTCTATCCCGGCGGGTTATGCAAGCTCAGTTCATGTGATCAGTTCATGATTCAGTGTGCCGTAAGAAGCCATAAAAATGGACCGAGTCACGCATGGTTAAGGAAACCGTGGGAAGGGGTGTGGAGCGGACACATCCAAGTCGCCCCGTCATAAAGTCTATCCTCCTGAAAGGCCTTCAAGGGAGCTCGGGGAATCGCTGCTGCTGGAAGCTGCTCCCCTTAGAAGCTCCGGTGCTTGGAGACGAAAGCAAGTTGTGTTTGCGGCTTGATCCAACTAGGGTGCAACAGCGCGAGTGCTGCCCGTATCTCCAAGTAAAGGTCATCTTTTGCTCGGAGGTGGGGAAGGGGGCCCTAATGGCTTCCACGAGAATTATTCAAACACTCCACGCAGACAGAATAGCGTAGCCTTGGCCTGGCCTTGCTTCCCAAAGAATCTCGCTAGAAGAACAGCTTTCCATCTATGGCAAATCAAGGTTCTCTTCTGCTGTCTGTTACGCAGCCCATAGTAGGGCAAAGCCTTCTGGTAAGCTTTCTAATGCCACCGGAGTCCTAAAGTCAAGTTGAATCACCTGTTCCACAGCAGGCGTTGAGCTCTATAAGCTCGCTCTCTGCGGAGGAAAACGGGGCCATTGTGGGAGGTCATTTAGGCCTCCCTCTGCACAGAGAGGCTTGCTGGCTGCGCGCACCTGAGGAGCGGGTGAAGAAGGGGCACTGAACTTGGGAGATTTTTTCCCCGCTCCCCCCTGTGAACACAAAGTTCAGCCTCTGCATTTCCAAACGTTTGCACTCGTGTGTATGCACCCCTACACCCATAATAAGCCAAGCTCTGCTTTCTTTGTTTGGGTTAATTTTGAACTGGTGGGACATTCCCGTGGCCCTGTCATTTAGCCTGATTGGCTGGCGGGCCTGCGCGCGCGCGCGTTGCGTTAGTTGCCTTCGGCTCACCTCAGCAATCAGGCGTTCGGCTCCCGAGGCTTTGATTGTAGGAGTTGCCTTATTTGCATTGATGAGGAAGAGACAGCTGCTGAAGCGTTCAGGGCTGCACCTGACACAATCAGGGACTTCAAGATTAGCAAAGGGAATCAGGAATCCACCCAGCTCGATGGCAAGCGTAGCCTATATTAGAGTCACTCATGCAAAATGACCCACATTTGCAACCGGCACAATTAGCAAGGCCCAAGTGCGTGTTAATTTAGAAGCTGACATTGCCTTGCCTTTCACTTATTAAATATAATTATTGTGTGCAGTTTACTAGATGGGGGTAAAATATGGATGCCCTTCCCTTCCTTTATCCCTGCAGACATAAAGACTCCTTTCCCTACTCAAATAGCCAGAGGTAGGCTACGCTGGTGCCTTCCCAACTGGGTACAATGCCTGAGAGCAGCTTTCAAAGAACCCAGCCTTAGAAAGGACCTTGCTATCATGTGCAGCCAGGATAATGCTCCACTCATGATCAAACCCTCTTTGTGCTAGAAGTTTTTATGTTGCTGCTTATGCCCCTTAAGAAATGGTACTGCTCAAGCCAAGCTGGCTCTGCCAATAGTCTCCAGCAGAATAATGAGTATTTAAGATTAGGGAGGAGAAAGTACACCTGCTTGGGTTACCGTCCCCTCAATCCCTGGTCTGCCTTGGATGGTTATAGGTTCTGAAATATTCATTTATTGGGGGGGGGGGGGATTGGAAAGGGGGAGAGATTCTTGCGAAAATTGAATAAGTGCTAATTCTGAGCCAAAGGATGCAGTTGAGAAGCGAAAGCTCCCATTGGAGAACAGGAAATTTAATGAGCTTTTAATGGAATGCATTGCTCAGAGTAGTAAATTATTTGTTAGTTGACGATGCAATCAGCATGCTGATTAAGGTTGCTGTGGGTTCTCTCTTCCCCCCCTTCCCCCCACTAAACATTAACTGAATGAAAACGGGTTGTAGCCTTTGTTCTGCTTGGGGGGCTTTCGGGAGGCAAATGGACTTCCAGAACTGAAATTGTCAATAAAGGTGAGTGCACTTCAGGTGTCATTTGAATCTGGTGAGAAAATGCTTCTGATAAATATTTAAAAGCATGGAAATCAACCTAGTATGTCTTGTGAGAACCCTGGTTCAAGGAAGCAGCAGGCCTAAAAAGGCCTTGCAACCTGTTTTCACTCTGCCCTCCTCTCTCTTGAGATAAATGGACTATATATTTCCTATTTGTTTCTTTTCAGTGGGATCTCTCAAATACTGGTTTAAACATACAGTAGATTTATTCACGCTGATGGGGTTCCAGCACTGTATTCTTTAGACAACATATGTGGAAAAAAAATAATAATGGCTTTTCAGATTTGGGGGCAAGTGAGTTACTAAATAATGTTAAATAATCTTGAATCAGACATGCATGGAAAGGGATTTCAGAAAAATCTTTGGCTCGAGCTGTCCATAATTGCTATAGCAATTATGGCAAGATTTTGTTTAATTTTGTTTTTGAAAATGTGTTTTTGTATATTCCTCAACAGAAACAGGCTGCTATTCTGAAAGTCCTGTATTAGTTTGTTCTCTTGCAAAATCAGTCAGATCATTAACGTTTTAAGTAGCCTAGGAACATGCTGGTATAGTGTAGGCTTAAAACAATCCTTAACGTTTTGGTCATTGATTTGTCTGCTTGAGGGTCAAGATTTATAGCTGTCAGAAGGAACTCTATTTTTAAAGATGAACGATAGGCATGGGGTTTGACTGTTATGGTAACAACCTCAAAGTCCTTCTTGAATAAATCCCCATCAGTTGAATCATCCTGTTAAGCTTGTGACAACAATCCGGTACTTTGAAAACACGATAAATAACCATCTTTGTGTTTTAACTCTTCCTATTGATGACCTAAGAGGTTAAATGCCTTTGACTGGCATTTGACTCCTGACCTCATATAAATGTTATCTTATCAGCTCCTGCTTGTTAACTTGCATTGGGTCCTTGTCCCTGATGGCTTTTAGATAAAGGCGGTTTTATTATATTTCCTATTGGAACTAAACTGTTGCCTTTGTTTTCTTTTGCAGTGTCAACTCAGAGTGTAACCTTTTCACCTCTTTTTTTTTTTAATGGTTTTTTATAAACATGTGCGATCTCTGTCTCTCCTTCTCACATGCACACAATTTACTGTTGTTATCTATAGCTCTTCAGTGGATGATGATTAATATTAACTCATTGAGATGTATCCATTTGTATTTAGCCCTTATCCTAGCTTAGAAAATGTATTATGGAAAGATTTCACCACATACAAACCTTAGAATACTTTAAAAGAGAGAAAGAAAGAAATGGGGGAGAGGCATGTTTCATAATTGTAGGTTTGAGCAAGGATGAGATGAGTTCCTCAGATCAGATATGCAAATATATATTTAACAAAAGAGCCAAGCAGTACTATTAACCCGCTTTTTTCTCCCCTTTCAAAAAGAGGGAGGTGATGTAATCTTCCTGCTATCTTCTTTTATTCAAGCTTCTTTCCTAAAGCACTGCTCTTTTACACAGACACGCACTTCTACTGATAGTTTGCCACTATAAACATCAGACAAGAGGTGTGGAGCGAGGCTAACAGATTGAGTGATATATATAGCATTGCACCTTTTATTATACACTTATGATAATGTAAAATAAATAATACATATTTTGTATTTATACAGATACAGATATAAGGGTAGATAGCCTCCCTTCTCCCCTCCTTTTTGATTTCCTGATCAACTTCCTTACATTAATTCAAATGTAAAAATTAGGAACAATCAGAGGCAGAGTCTGAAAAGGTAGCCATCTTGTGGGTGTCACTTTGTTCCGCTGAATCTTACTACCTAATTCTTTTTCTTCGTTATGACTTTCCTAAGATGCATCTAGTCCTCGAGGTGCTAATCTGTACTGGACACTCTTACTTACCCTTTTATATTCTGTTGCAAATCTGCGCTTCTTCCTGCTCCTATACAGAATCCTACAACAGTTAGTATAAAAGCTGTAGCTGCATGGATGAAGTACATTCTATAACTGAGGCCTATTGACTAAAAGTAAACATGAGAATTCTCCAAATCAGATAAGCCACAATGACCCTTTCCCCTGATGGATGCATTTTCCTTTCAAATAAACTTTGTGCTGTCTGATATTCCACCATGCTTTATATATGTCTATATTTCCCTAGGAGAGAAGTGAATTAAGGAATACATGAACTGCTAAGAATTATCTTTCTTTACATATGTATTTATATGATGCATGTAAGTTCAGTAGAACTCCCTCCCTAGCAGATGAAGTCTGAATGTCTTCCTGGCAATTGCTCATGCTGTAGGTTTGGAAATGATTAAAAGGGAATATCAGCACAACAGCTCTGCAAAAGAAATGATCAGCGCTGTTTATGGAAGATTTCAAGGAAAGACCATTGTCTCTAGACATATGCTAGAATTCTTGAACGGAGGCTTCAAAGTTGCATCAACAAACATTACAGAACAATTACTACATAGAGACATTTTGGGGTGAAATTTATAGTCATAATAAGAGCCTAGTGAAGTTTAGGTATTGATAAGGGTATTATTGACAGCTACTTCTAAATCAATTTGAAATGGTATTTTATTAAATAAAATGTATAATTATATAAAGTGAAGCTACATTTTTTCTCTTTCTCTGCTAAATAATAATTTTAAAGAGTTCTCCCCCTCCCTTTTTAAAAGGATTCATGTCAGATTAACTTTTTCTAATTGCTGATCAAATAGGCTGCTAATTGAAATGAATATTTTTCATATTAAAATAGCTTTATATATAACTGATTAGAGAGGAAAGTGTGAGTGTGTATTGTCTAAGGAACACATTTAAAAACGTGTTTACTGGCTGTTTGGAAAGGAATTTTCCTTGTCCTCTAAAACTGAGAAAAGTGACCAGTTAGGATAGAAGGAACTGGGAGAGCAGAACAGAACGATTTTGTTTAGATAGTGTACTGACATTGTATAATGTTTAAAATTCACAGGTCGAGTGGCATATTTTTTTTCCTCTAGTCATATTGGGACCTTAAAGCCTTAGCCAAGCGTGGGCGTGGTTCTCTCTTTTAATTCCTGAAACTTAGTATGTCAGAATTATTTTATCATGTGCGTTTCCTTATGGCACTAAAAGTGAGCAGAGGCGGCGTGGTGTGCCCCACCTCTTTCCCTGATTAGGTTTGGGTTAAGTTACGGAAGACATAGGAAAGAGGGCGACCCTCCCGCTCCACCCCTTTTTTGTCTTTACGGGTTTGCCACTCGGCTCCGGTAAACAAAGCTCCGGGTTACAGGTGTTTCCTTGGCACGGTGGGTGCCTGCGTCCCCATTCATCCACCCTGGTTCGCTAATTCCCGTGTCAAGCTTTCCTCCGCTCCCACCTTTGTGTGTGAAGAGATCACACCCAAGCATGGATTAATTCCCTTCTCTGGAAAGATAATTAACTCGTTACCTGTCTCTTTATTTCACGTTTTCCCGCTAACTTGGCCACCCCACTTCCCATATGTTAAGTTGGGCTACTGTTTTTTCTTAATCCTCTATAAGGGAGACCAAATAGCTTGAGTAGACTCAATGCAAAGCCGGACTCCCTCCCCTCCCCTCCCCTCCCCTCCCCTCCCCATTTCTTTTCTTCGAAAAAGCCTCGACTTAAATGGCAAAGAAGGAAGCCAAAACGGAGACCAGGGTGTTGCGCGGCAAGGACGATAACGCGAAAGGGCTGGCTACGGCTTCGCTTTGCTTCAAGGTGGCCTGCATCAGATCGCGGCGGGTGCGCCAAGTGGGGCTGCGGGCAGAGAGAACTTCAGGCTCGCCTCTGCCTCTTCGCCGGCTCGAGATTTGTTCGAGTCTGCCGGGCTGAGGGGCTTCAAGAAGGAGCTCTCGGAGACTCCGGTTGTTGTTAATGGATTTGGACCGCTTGCCCCGGCTGCCTATTATATCATGGAGCTTCTAGATTCCCCGCAGATTTTGCTAATTTAAGGTTGCGAGACCAGAGGAAAGGCGAGATGTGTTAAGCCAGGCAATCATGCCTGCATTCCCTCTCTAACCCCGCAGCAAACCAGACCAACCCCAATTTCGTTGGGGATCTGTGTCAGGCCAAGTTCGGGGGTGGGGTGGCGGGAAGATAACAGCAGCGTTAACGCGGGCGGGAGGGGGGGGGCTACAAAGGCCTTCATTCATTCGTTCACTGGGCGAATCGGGACGTTGCCAAAGGGGGCCGACTTAAAATTTGCAGGCTGTCCTGGTATTTGGCAAGAGCAAGAATGACAACTTATTGGAAGTTCTCAAGGAATCATTTATATTTCACACTCCACTAGGCAGCTGATTTGAGATTGTCTGTTAGCATAACAAAAGCTCCGAGCCTGTGAACTTCAGAACCCTTTCGACCTCTTAGCTGCTGGCTTGAATAGCCCTCAGCCCTTCCTATAGAGATCACCCAAAGCTCCCCTCTTCGTGGTTAAATTGTTAATCAGGGTAATTTAATATAGTTTTCAATATGCCTCATCTCTTATTGGGGAGAGGTATTCACGGATTTTCTCTCCTCCCTCTTGGTTCTTTTTAAAATTCAAGTGTGAGAGGGGCAGCTGCAGACAGGACCCCCTCCCCACCCTGTCCCCCCTCCCCACTGCAGTGTTCAAGAGCAGCACCCAGAGTGAAGGTCTACAAAATGCATGTGCACAGAGCAACAATCTTTTTTCTTGCACTCTAACCTGAACCTGAAATTCCAGACTGCTCCCCCCCCCCACTTTTCCTCCTCCCTGTTTCTCTCAGGCAGCCAAAACAAAACAAAACAAAACAAAAATCGAGGAGTTCAGCTATAATGAGGCCACAGCCTCAGATGTCACTCCTCCTTCTGCAACAAGATGCACGCTAGCAACCGTCAGGACACGGACACAAAATCCACCTTGTTCTTGTTCTTCCATAATCTGTCAATTCAAAGGGGCAATTGGTAGGTGAGAACAGTTCTGTCCCAAACATAAGTTATCTCTCCAATTTTAAAGTATACCATTTCTCTAAGGACCTGCCTTTCCCATAGAAAGGGATGAATGTGAGCCTTTGATTTATCCAGCATTGAATTATCTCAGAGGAAATCAAATTTTTTCACATATGCACATTACATATATATCTCTTTAAATGTCCCAATTGCAAGAGCTACAGAAAGACATCAACAGCAGGCAGATTCTGATATTTCTGCTTTTTTTTAATTACAATTCAGACACCCCATTTTCATAAAGCTAATTGTGAGCTGCTTCTGAAATAGAGATCACTGAAGATACTGAGCTTTTATCCCACCTAGATCCATAGTTGGAATATAAGTAAAAGAACAGGACGGCTACTTCCCTTCAGAAATTAATGTTCAGAAATCATTGGGTGTGTTTTTTCCCCCTTCCTGAAAACATTTGAGAAAGTGTGTGCATGTGTGTGTGTGTGTGTGTATGTGTTTTGTAGGGAGGCATTACTTAAATTATAAAATAAATAGGACTTTTAATATCTGGCTGCAGTAAGGGCATGTGAAAAGGGGAGTATGTGTAAATTTTGTAAAATCTCAGTAGCAAAATAAAATACTTGCATGACTGTTTAAAATAAAAGATGAAGTTCTTCTAGGTGCTAAAACATTTTTTAGAAGATTCTTGCGCTCTTTATGTGAAACCCCATGAGATGAGGTTGTAGGACCTATTTTTCCAAGGCCATATAGCAAGCTCTGTGATTCAACAGGGATTTGAACACTGATCTATATAGCCCAATACTACACAGAAATATAACTCAGTTCTCTTCATTAAATACCTTAGGTTTTAGTATATGGTGATATTACTCTGATTCCATTTATTCTAAGCCATTTTATACACACTGAATCATTACTGAGTTCAGTGGGCCTGTCTCCCAGATTAAGGCAACCCTCTTGACAGGAGACCAAGCTACTAATTCTTACTATTACTTAATTACTTACTATTACTAATCTTACTCCTAAGAACGTGTGAAGGGCTTTGCTTCTGTTTCTTGTGCAAAGAAAGCCCACCAAGCAGCCACCTTGCTTAGTACAGTATTTGAATTAACTGGGAGAGGAAGAGGGCCTGACCCACTTACTTTTTGTGATGGTTCCTCAGGCAACTTTTTGGAATTCTGTACAGTGTCATAATTTGGCAAAATTTGAGAAAAGGCTCAAGGCTGGCCAAGCCATAGAAATGTAATTTTAATCTGATGACGTTGAGTCTTTACACATAGAAATCTGTCTGGTATTCTGCCCAGTTTTGAAACTTTTCTTTTATGGAGCTTGCTGTTATTTCTGCATTTTTTAATTGTTTAAAGTACAAATAATTTAAATCTGATTTTTTTAAAAATAGGTAATGCTATGATTTTACATATGAATATTTAACACATTATTTTATTAACTAAGATCTGTACTTATATATGACAACAGCATTGTTTAAGATTAAATTTTGCTTTCTTGTCTGGGAATTTGTCCTAAATATTATCCAATATTGTTCTCATTTCACTTCTCTCAGAATGAAAGACATAGTCAAGAAAGAAAAGCTTGCCAAATCACTTCAGATTTAGATGAATTTCAAACTGCCCTGTTCAAGATTCTAATCTAAATAATTGGTGGATGTTGTTTGTTTAAAACTTTGTAAAAGCAAACTTTAAAAAAATGTTTTTATTTTAATCATAAAATATGTTAGAGTCTGTACCTATAGACAAATAATCAATAGTAATGTTTCCAGTACTTTAAAAGAAAAGTCTTATTTACTCAATTGTCTCAGCTGAATTGTTTTAAAAAATAAGTCTGAAGAATTCTTTAGGTGCCATAAAAATAAATCAATCAGGACTACTATTTTCCAAATAAGTTTTCCTTATATCAATAGAACACTATTTCAAGCTTAGAACTATGGCATATAAATCATATTTATACATTATTGCTATACTTCTATTTTTTTTAAAGGCGTTCCTTTCTATATGCAAACATAGGTAATAAAAATATTATGAGGAATGTTACTGTATGAGACAGTCTGATTAATTTAGAATTTCTTGTTTTTAAGTAACAGGGAATAGTCATCATCTAGTACAGTGCTACTGTCGAAAACATTCTGTTCAATGATCCTAGTCTTATTTTTCCAAATATTGCCTCTTTAACATTTATGTAAGGCTCTGTACGTGAGTGTAGTTTTTTTTAAAGGAATTCAGGAAAGGTGGAAAGCGTAATTTTAACTATGAAATGACATTTACATTTTTGCCATGCTTTCACTTATTATCACATTTTCCTTTTCCTTCATTTTTTCCCCCTTCATTAGAATTTATGATCCATGTCCATCATTACACTTTCACATCTCTGAGTTTGTGTTAAATTTTCTTTGGGAGGTTAATAAACATAAAATGTGCATGGGGGGTGGGGGGTGGGGACAAAGTCCTTTTTAAAGGTATGAGGTTTGAAAGGATCAGGTTTGAACAGTTTATATTTTCTGTAGGTCAATTAAGCAATTTAGTTGAATTTTGAACCAATGTGATTTTAAACCCTGAAATTACTCAAGTGCTTAGCCATCCTTTCCTTTTTATCTTTTGTTTTTGCTTGTTTTAAATACTGTTTCCATACTGGTATGCTCTAAGCTCTGTATCAGCTGTATGGTTTGGGCCTGTTTTCTATGAAAGAGGATGTATATTTATTGTTTGTGATGGTGTTTGACAGGGGAAATGGATGCAGACACCAGAACAATTATATTACAATCCCTTTGGGAATGCCAACACCAAATTTAGCCAGACTGATGGGGTACTGTCTAGACAGCCCCTTTTGTGTATCAGCTGTTCTCCCTGCTTTATTTAATGTATGACATAAAACCTGCATATGAATTCTCAGTGTAGCCATTCTTACAACCATGGTCTGCTTTTATAAATCTTCATTGGCACCAGATATAAAAAGGCCACCCTGTTCTTACAACATTGCATGTTCTGATATTATACATTTAGCATACAAATAATATGCAAGATAAGACTGGTTCCTTTTCTCCAAGTAATTAAAATGTGATTTGCTAGAATTAGATACTATAGTCATAAGAGTGATGAATGAGGGAGTCTGGCTGACCATTAAAGTTGCTTTGGTATTTGATGATTTCTTACAGTCAAAATGTATATTCAGGTCAAATGGTTCCCTTTCCACTGCCCACATGAAGATCATATACAGAGGGCCTGCATCCATGTGCAAAGCTATATATTTTGAAAGAGGTGAATAATGCCAAAATAACAAAACTTTTCAAATAATTACATAACATAATTTTTAAAAGGTTCACAGCATGCAGTGATATCTGAGTACAGAACTCTAGACAGGAAATGGGAAGGGCGGGGGTGGTGGTGAGAATCATACATATTAGAGGAAAATAAAGAAAACTCTTTTATTTTTCTGCTTGTCCCTTCCTTTTCTTGAACAGCAAAATGCTTTTATTTGTTTGTTTGTTTCAAAGAATTACAAAATCGTTTACGGCTTTATATGTCATTTTGTTTTCTATACTGCAATGATCCATTTGACCAAGAACTCCACTTCTTCAGGGCAAGGCCAGACTTTTTTTTTTTTTTTTTAAGAGAGCACATAAAAAGAGAGCACATAAAACTAATCATGTCTATAATAATCTGTTCACTTAGAAATATATAAGCTGAGCAGGTACATTACAGAGTTAGAGCCAGCAGAAGTGCTGCTGTTTCTCAACCAATTGAATGGCTTAGCCATTCACAGACTTAAGTAGTTTGTATCTGAAGAGACTACTTCTATCCAAACCTTACATTACTTTGAGACAGAGGATTGGAAGTATATTAGCCAACCAGATGTGGATTTTGCCAATGCCATTAAATAACACCACTCCATGTGATTTTCACAACAGTCTTGAAAAGTAGGTGAGGCTGATAGTGAAGAGTAAAGAGTGGATGAGTGGATGAGTGAAGACTTGAACCCAGATGCTTTGGCCTATGCAGTGCTTCATCTACTGCAGTGTTGTCCAAACTTGGCCACTTTAAGACGAGTGGACTTCAACTCCCAGAATTCCCCAGCCAGCATGGCTGGCTGGGGAATTCTGGGAGTTGAAGTCCACTCGTCTTAAAGTGGCCAAGTTTGGACAACACTGATCTACTGCATCACTCTAGCTCTCTTTCATTGGCTCTACAGTGGTAACAAAGTCAGTAACTGTAGCGTTGGAGCATCATGCTAGTTAACATCACTTTGGAGGAGGCTAGATGTCTGAGGTCTCACATCTGAAATCAAGATCATCATCATCCTATGACATCTATTGAGAACTAGTCTAAAATTAATTCAAACATGAACAAATATGCATATCTCAAAAGATAGATTACCTTCTAGGGAATAACAATTCATATTCTAGAGAACATCACTCCATGAAGATCTTTCCATTCCATATGTTCCTTTGCTCATTTGCTAATAATAATAATAAGAGAAAAAGTGAAAGAATAAACCTTGCTTTTTAGTTTGATAGAGGTTGCCTCCTATAGGTTAGCACTGAGGTTACAGTACCAGCTTAATTGGAAATAAAGTTTCCTAAATATTATACAGTGTGAAGTTTTGGTTTTCTGCATTATATTTGATCTGTGGGTACATACAGATCTCTGTATTTCAAAATTATGATTATCCATCTTGCCCTCTGCCTCAGGGGTTAGGTAATCCCACCATTGCTTGTTGTGGACAATTAGGATTTTAGACATTTTTGTGCAATGGGAAAGAAAATTCATTTTATCTGGCCCATTGTACTGAATACAAAAAGGCACATAAGCTGGAAGGATAATTTATAGTATAATATGGTACATCTGGTCACCTAATTAGGGATAGATTTTTTTTTTTCCCAAGTTGGAGTCTGAAAGTAACAACTGGAGTGCAGAAGAAGAGAAGGGAGGGAGGGAGGGAGGGAGGGAGGGAAAGAAGTGCTAGAGGTGAAATTTGTTTAGTTCACATTTGTATGAAAATTTATCCAGTTTACACTCCATAGATCTGTACATGAAACAGAAAACAATTATGCGCCATACCTAGATTTTGCAACGCATTTTGCAATTTTAAAAAACTGCACACAAAATTTATATATTAAGGAAAATGTGTATTAAATGGTTTATGAATTTTCACACATGCTTTACAAGTAAAATTTGGCAAAGTGATGCACAAATAGGCTGAAATGAATCTTTTGTTTGGAATAAAAGTTTGCAAAATCAATATGCTAACAAATGAAAATAAGCAAACCTATTCTTTATCTGTTTGCCTGTCCCTAATGGTATGCATTTCATATTATGTAAAGTGAAGTGAAAAACCCCCCTATCTGTTACAAAGTCCAGGTTGCCTATATCTCTCTCTTGAAGTGAGACTGAGCATTGGTAAAAACCTTCAGTTTAGTCCCTGTACTTCTTTCATATAAGGTACTCTTTGTAGAATGTAACGTTGCTATAGAAAGTTGCTGTCCACTCTCCATTGCTGTGAGAGGTTGGCCCCCATTATTTCTGTGTGTTCGTTTACCCATTGACAGTTTACCTATATAGTACGTTACCATCTATAAACAGTTTGCATCTGACTCTTAGATAAATTTTAAAGTGTAGCCTTTGTAAGGTCATTTTTTGGTTCTGTCCAAAGAAGTAACATATTTAGGAAATAAGTCCATATGGAATTTTTTATGGATCTATCACTATTTCTGCTCATGGTTTTGTTCCACTTAATAGATTATGTTTAAAACATTCATAGAAATAACATATTCATATAATGTGGTCCACAGCACTTTCTTGCCTGACATGGAGTTCAAAAAACATCCTCCTGTGGATTATGACCTGTACTTTCAAAAAGTCTGGCTGAAACATGCAGCCACTTGAGGACTGGCTCTGAGTTCATAAGATACTCTCAAAGCAAGACAAAATTTCATAATTCTTGGGAAAATCAAAAATTCCAATGTATTGTGTTTTCATGGGTTTCAAACTGGACTGCCTTTTAAGCAGTTTCCCCAAAAATATTATGTTCACTTTACTTACATACAGTAGTCAGAATAAATATTATGATAAAATCTGCTCTAGCATATGGTACATAAATAATAAAATAATTTGTATTATAATGGTTCATTTTGCCAACATTAACAAGCATTGATGCCATTTTTTTTCCTAAGAGGCTAATTTTCTATCCCTGCCTGGAGGTACAAGGGACTGAACCTGTGAGATTTGCAGTATACACAAAGCCAAGGAGGAGGTACTTCCTTTCAAAATACAGGATCCATCTTTTCTTATATGCAGTTGTATTTACATCATATGAAAAATATGCATCCATCTGAAATAATGCAGTTTAGACAATATTCTTAGTTAGCCATTCCAGTGTAAATGGAGGTATTTATTTAAATCAATCAGAATTCCTGATAGAATAACTAGTGAAAAACCCTTAATCTACAGACATATTATCCTAACCAAACTGTGGGTTTATTGCTCAATTCTGTGCAATTTTGGATTTTATCCATTGCTACTGTAAATCAAAAGTCCACTTATCCCCCAGATTTTCAACAAGTGTCCATTTGCTTATCACTTAATATATGTTTACTTTTTAGTATTAATAATGAATGACATATTAGTGTACTTTAATTAAAGTTCAGCTGAAATATTGTATAGTTTAGTAATGTGTGCTCAGATATCCTTGTTGCAATATATTTTTAAATCAATGATGGTATGGACATTAACATATGAAAATAGAATGCACATATGTATTAAAGCTTCAGTAGTGGATGTTATATGTATATAGACAGTTGACATATGTGGATATGAAGCAGAAGTGCAATTCAAGCTGCCATATTGTAGTTTCATCAATATGCCTTCCCTGTTAGCAATATATTATGGGAGCCTGGCCACAGCAGTATCCTTCCACTTCGTAATGTATATGAAAGATAGAACTCCACTGAAGAGCTTCATCATGCTGAGTGCAGAGTAAGTACAAGATCATCCAGCAGTGATTAAGATATGTATAACCAAAATCACTGGCATTAATGGATGAAAAACAAGATACAAAGCCCATATAGGCCCATCCAGCAAGCATGTTTTTTGGGGGGGTATGTGGTATAGAGGCAGTTTTACTGAAGAACTAGATGCTGAAATCTATACCAAATTATTTTCAGTGGGAACTATGATTTAAATTATGACACTAGTTGTCCCTCTGCTTAATGCTAATAAAAACACCCCTAAGAAACAAACCGTAGCAACGTGCATTAATCTAAAGAAAAAGACATGCAGGCTGATTAATCACCCACATCAGTTGAGGTTTTTCCCAAATGTATTACTTGGAAGTAAATCCTGCATTAATGGGATTTGTTTTAAAGTAAATATATTTAGGAAAATTAATACCAAGGTCCCATTAAATTCCAGTGGAAGTGATTTGAAAATGCAAGAATAGCACATGATAATCCTTCCCTTCTAGGTTGTATCTATTCAGAAGAATGTACCTGTGTGTACCCCATACTTTAAAATGCATGTAAACAGCTTATCGAGCAAAGATTAAGGGTTTACTTAATATGGTAATTTACCAGTCCTGGTGAAGATTAAAATGCTATAGGTATGGAAGAACTATGCCATTGACAGTGATTAGATCTTTGTTAGCTTCAATCCAAGGTACATTTTTTGTGTCTTCATTTCCAAATGGATCAAAATCTATCTAAGAAAGGGATGAGCCTTGGATTTTTTTTAAAAAATGTTTCTTTTATGGTAGGGAATACCCACATCAATTTTTCAGATATTGTGATGGATTGGGATGAGAAGGTTTAAGGACAGAATCATCTCCTCAGCCTACAGCCTGAGCATGGGAAAGCGAAGAGGATGAGACTGGCATCACCCTAAGGAATTCATAGTGTTTAATTGCTGGCTTGGGGAGTTTAGAGTTAGTCTGGTGAGATTCTGTTTAGCAGGTGCGAGCTAATAAAGTAACTGACCTGTTCCAGTACTGTCTCTTGGAGTGTTTTGGGCTTAACCTGACAGATATGCCTTTTTTCAGAACACTCTATTCTCCACCCTTACCTGTTCCGTACACCCAAAACTCCTGGCATGATTTTCCAGGGTTCTACCTTGTATGAATTCAGCAAAGACATAAAGTTAGAGAAAAAGAAAGGGGTAGGGGGTTGAATATTCATCCTGGACACAAAGAGAGCAACAAGATGACAGTGTTGAAGATGCCAGAGCTAGGGTGCTCTTTCTCACCCTTTTTTGGGTTGTTGCAAAACATTTTCAGTGGATGTCTGAAAAGTATTCTTGTGCCAAAATGATTCTCAAGTCATGGCCCTAAGAAGTATCATGTTTGGATTAGGCCCAGTTTTGACCCAACATAAGTTAGATTTATATGTTGCTTTTCTTCTGTAGCTCAGGGTGGCAAATGCAGCACATACTCCTTCAGTTTTTCCACAAGACTCCTATGAGATAAATGGGCTAACAGAGTCTGAGACTTCATGTAAGGGTCTTATTCACTGCCAGGTCTACCCCACCCAACTAGGATGGCTCAGACTGATGCAGTAGTTTTATCTTCAACTGGTGTTTGCTGCCATCACCCCTTTTTCCCTCAACCTGGACTATAAGAATAAGGGAAGAAGGAAAATGCCTTTCCCTTTCTGTTAATTGAAGAGATATAAGAGTAGTTTAAGCCCCATAACTGATAACCAACCTGCTGAAACCCAGGTCTTTTGAAGTGTGTTATCAGTTTTAAGTATCCCCTGCATCCCCTTACTGGGTAAGATACACTTGCTAATCTAGGTGGAGATCCACAGAATCAGTACTCTTTCTTTTGTTTCTCTTATCCCCAGACAATATATTTCAATGCTTGGTACCCATGGCTAAGAAACTGGAGAGGTAGGGGTACTCTTCAACTTATGTAAATTAATCCTGCATTGGACACGTGCTCCTGTTAGCTCATTATTGATAGTTTATTTAATTTATTATACCATCAACTAATGAGGTCTTTCAGTATCACTTTGAAGGAGGCTTTCAAGCATCCTACAGGAATTGGAACCATGATCAATCAAATATGCTATTGGAACCTCATAATTGTGATAAGAGTGTTGATATGTGATATGAACGCTCACATCAGCAAGCACTTTGTTCCTGTTGCCATAATATCTGATTCAATCCCAAGGTATCTATAATGTGAGAAGGTGGAATTAAAACAAAATATCTTATTGGTATGCTCTGGAAGCTGTTAAAGGATTCAGGGACTACTTTGTAGTTTGCCTTAATACTATTAGGGAGCTTCCTTAGTTGGAGGAGGGTTGACATCTGGCTGGTTTAACTGCATTTCTCTTCTTCAGCTATAACTGGACCAAGATATTTTGTTGTCTGAGGCAGAGTAGCAAAAGATGCTTCCCCAGCTTAGATTCCAAAATAATTTATGGGGTGGGGAGGCATCTTTTGCTACTCTGCCTCAGACAACAAAATCCACAATTACTTTCTCCCTCCCTCCCCAAGGAATTTAAGAGGACTCTGACATACCTTTTTATTTTAGAGCTAAATGTTACAATCCTCCAATGTGGAATTAGTTGCAGTACAGATGGCAATAATGCATGGAGCCCCATGCCATGCATTGTTCTCAGCTCAGATTTTTTTTCTTTTTTTTTTGGTGAGATGTGTTACATGTAGCAAACGTGTATTAAAGATGGTTACACTCAAAAAAGTAGCTACACTCTAAGTAGAGTTAAAGTTACACGCAAACTCTTTATTAGGGAAAGTTGCATAGAGAAACATTTAAAAATAATAATAAAGCTGAATAAGTGAATACATGTACAGTAACAGTGACATACATCAGATGTAGATTGATCCAGCCAATCTTCCCTTCCAGTAAAATTGTAGTAATAACAAAGAAATAACTAACAATTATTCATGATATTCCAAATATACTATCTGAGGTCGCTGCCAAACTCTCTGCTTAATGATAGCCTATCTTTGGTGGAGGAGTTCCTCATATTCATACTCCATCCTCTTCTGCACTTGCTAGTCTTGACTGAACAGGAAATCCTACCAGGTTCCTCTCAGCCTAAGCATACAAGTGGATCTATTTTACTTTATGATCTTGCAACCTAGGACTGGGTGGAAGGAAAATAGACAAGTGTAAAAGTTTGCAAGCTTTTATTGGTCCAGAGAATTGCTCAAAAGAAATCATTTAATTTACTCTTTGTTCCCACATCTCCAAAACTTGCCTTTTATTTTCAGGAGGTTGGAAGGAAGTGGGATTTCTTTGTCTACTTTTCCAGTGACTTCCAGGATTAGCTCAAATGATGCAGACTGATAAACTACATTACACTTAAAAATGTAGCCCCAAAGTGTGCATTTTATTTCAAAGAGAAAGAAAGAAAGAAAGATAAGAAAGAAAATAAGTAATTTCCTTTCAAAAATCGCAATATGAAGTGGAAAAAACCCCCAACAGCTGGAAAATAAACTTAAATAGCTAGGCACTGTAATCCCTAAAGAAAACTATTCAATAATGCTGCACTTTCAAGAAATAACTCACAAACATGTAAATCATTTTATTTATAATAAGTCAAGGGTCCAAAAACTGAGGTAAAGATGGTTCCTGTTGGGATAAAGTTAGTTGCATAGTGGTTAATGCATCAGGCTAGAACCTGGGCAACTGAATTCTAGTCCCGTCATAGGCACAAAGCCAGCTGGGTGACCTTGGTCCAGTCACTGTCTCAGCCCTAGGAAGGAGGCAATGGCAAACCACTTATGAAGATCTTGTCAAGAAACCTGGTCCAGGCAGTAGCCAGGAGCTAACAATGACTTCAACACACACACACACAGACAAAAAACCCTAAACAAAATGATGAGAGCCAGTTTGTTGTGATTAAGGCACTGGGCTTAGAAACCAAGATATCTGAGCTGTAGTCCTGCCTTAGGCATGAAGCCAGCTGGGTGACATTGGGCCAGTTACTCTCTCTTGGCCCTAGGAAAAACACAATGGCAAACCACTTCTGAAAAATGTTGCTAAAAAACTTGCATGGACTCATCCATGTAGTCACCAGAAGTCAAGACTCACTTGAAGGCTGCTGCTGCTGCTGCTGCTGCTGCTGATATAATACCACCACCACCACCCCAGTCAGTTACCTTTGGCTAGCTAAGGTGCGCAGGCTCCCTAGGACACAACAATTCCTCCTTTGGTGTCAGCATGAACCTTGGCCATGCTGTCCTAGCTACAGTATAATTGCCATTGGTTTAAAGAAGGCCTTCATGGAGACACATGCATGTAGAGCTCTTTCCCTACAAATGAAACCACACGTGTATAAACATGGAAAGCATTTTCCCATGAATACATAAATGAGACCAGGTACTGTGCTGAGACGTAGTTATATATCATGTGATTTGTGGTGTGCCATTGCATGCAATCCAATTATGACATGATAAACAGGGCTTCTGTGTAACAGTTCTGAGAGTACGCTATTAAGGTGTATGAATTTTCATTCTACTTGCTTTAAATGACTCCCAGTTCAGATAGTTTATGAAATGAAGTTGCAAATGAATATGCAAGGAATGTAAAAGCTATTGCTTCTGAATTCATAACATTCAATATGCCTTTCTATATCTGTCCAATAGTCCTGAAACTTATGGGTAGCACATGTGCAAATGTATTGTGTCTATAAAAGATATGGGTGTGTTTTTATATAATTGCATAACACAGAGACACTACAATAATATGTACAAATTAAAATATGCATTTTCATTTCTGAAAGTAGAATGCTCCAGGTCTCTGACAACAGAGCAAATTAGCCAATCATTGCAAAGACCAGGAGGTTGGCAACAAAAGTCAATGGTTCTATCTATCCAGAAGATGGTCTTCTCTTCTCTTCTCTTCTCTTCTCTTCTCTTCTCTTCTCTTCTCTTCTCTTCTCTTCTCTTCTCTTCTCTTCTCTTCTCTTCTCCCCCCTCCCCCTCCCCCTCCCCTTCTCTTCCTCTCCCTTTCTTTTGCATATTATTTGTTTTGGCACATTGCAAACTCTTATTTCTTTTTGGCAAATCTTTAAAGCTGATTTATCATTTATCTTTCTTTACAGCCATCCTCCATTGTAAATAGTAGTGAGAGGGATCAAAACTAAAATAATAATACCATGAGCTAATATAGTTTCTTTCCCCACCTTTGTGCTTAATAATATGTGTAGCATAATCCTGTGCAAACCTACTCAAAAGTAGCCCATACTTCTAATATGATTTATTAGGTAACAACCAAAGCCTTATTGTAGTAGAGGCATGTATTTGATACTTACGCAAATAGTATCAGGATTTCTGCATTTATCTTTCCTTTTCTGTCAAAATATATTTTGTCACTTCTTCATCATTAACATCCTTTATTCTGTATTTCTCCTACACTCACAATGCTGTTGAACTGGGAGTTGGATCTTTCTTTGTCCTTTAGGTAGCAAAACTTTATTCTTCTGAAATAGCAAAATATAGGTGTAACTTACAAGTAAATAAATAATTAGGAAAGGAGATATATTATCTAAATGTACGTGTTCTTTTCTTGCCATTCTTCAATGATAGTGTACAGTTTTTATGATGGATATGTGATAACTGGCTAAGTGATCTTAATGAGTTGGAATTAATTATTTTCTGAATTTTAAAGATGGCTTTCTTTTTTAAAGAGCTTATACAAATTGCTGTGTATGTGCATGTATTTAAACATTTGCTAAAAGAATATAATATAATCTCATGCATTTCCTTGAAACAGTAGAAGAAAATGTAAGGAGTCACATGTAGGAGCTTGTAAGATCTGAATGGCCTCCATAAGAATCATGCAGGGAAGTACACAAACTCAGTAAATGGTTAGTAAGAGGGACTGACTGGGATCGTGTTTGAGAAATAACTGACTGCACAAATGAATCCTTTTGGGTTGAAAATATCTGGACTGAATCTGAAATCTTCTGGATGTAAACTCTGTTATTGAACTATGGCTCCTGTTTTCTTGGGCTTTAAACAATCTCTCACCTGTCTGTGTCAGTCAGTCTCAGTGACTTCTGAATTCCCTTTCTAATAGGGCTATGCAAAGATACAGATTTGAAGAACAAAATGTGATTCAGAGCACACATGGTCATGCATGAGTTCCTGTTGGGAGCATCCTAAACAGCTGCATCTTTTCTGGGCTCACATGGCTGACCTCTGTACATAAAACACAATCCTTGTAACTTTTGTATTCGTGTTATATTTTGTATATCATTGTTTCTTTTAAATTATGAGCTCCAGAATCATCTGGAGTTGGGCAGCACCTAAATCTAATGAAATAAATAAGTGAGTTTGGAGTAAGGTGCCTCTGACAACTGTTACCTGTGCATCCAGACCATATTTTGCTTTTTGAATCTAGGTCTATCTCCTAATGCTTTAAAGCTGTTATAATGTATGTGTAGGTTAACTAATGAGGGCTGATTAATCTCCTCTTCCCCCTTTTTTTTCCTTCTTCATTTTCATTGAAATTTATGAAAAATAATTTGCTTTCAATTTCCCTCTCCTAAAGGACAAGAACATTTTGATGGAGTGCAGATGATGAGGGTTTTCTTCCCCATTTACCTTACTTACAGGTAGAGGAGGGGCATTTGTGACTGTCCTGAATTTCAGGGTGTATTCATCTCTCCAGGACTATGCTGTCTCCCCAGTTTCCTGCCCTTCAGTTAAATTCCATAGGATGATAGGATGAGGGAATTTATCCCTCTGAGCCTTTTTTAAAATCGGGAACCATATAATCCCCCCTTCTCAAAATAATTTTTTTATTTTTCTTTTGTTAAAGGAATACAACTTTGGGGAAATCAGAGGACAGACTTCTGTACTTTTATTAGTTGATATCCATCCATCCATCCATCCATCCATCCATCCATCCATCCATCCAACAGAAAGAATGGTAGCTGGCATATCCAACTAGCAGAAGGGATGCAGCATTTTGGCATTGCTTTGATTAAGTATTGAATGATTTTTTCAAATAATTCTGGCAAGACTCATGTCTCTTGGTTTCTCTCCTTCTGCTCACTGGCCATGCTAGAAAAGTAAACTAAAATGAAATCTTTACAATCTCATTTAAACCCCTTCTTTTCTTTTCTGTTAGAAAAGAAGCACATGGATCCAGATAATTTTGTTTGTTTTTTCATGTCACAGCAGATACAGAATTAGACTGAATCCTTAAATGAAAGCAAAATCAGTTGCGCTGGAGTATTTGCATTTTTATTCTTGAGTATGTTTTACCTGAATTATCACCTTGCAACAGGCTACTTTGCTTTTATGTTACCAAAGATATTTACACAAAATATATTAAAACTCTGCATACACAGTTATGATGATTATGGAAAGGAGTGGTAGAACTTTACATTTTAATATACTGCAGTCTACAATTTAACTATAATGCAGTGTTGTTTTCTATTTGTATTTGATATTTTAAAAGAAATATTTAAGGTTGGGATTTCCTCCCTTCCTTTTTCTGCATAGCAACATTAGTAGCAACAGATGTGTGCTTAATGTGAAAAAATAAAGTAGATTTCATATCTTGCTGGAAGATGTATTGTACCTGCAAAGGAGCTGGTAGGATGCAGTATGCAGTACAGGTAATAAGAGGAAACTCTGCACGGCTAGAGAGCCGTTATTTCAAATGCTTGTGTAAACATGGCTTAGTTGAGCATCACCTCTTCAAATTATGCTTATGTGGTGCTCGGAGCCCTTCCGCTGCCACTGACGGAAATGGCGTTTCATTTAGACAAACGCTTATTTCTTTCTTCATCAAAAGCAAAAAGATAAGAAAAAGGGCCCCTTGTTCTAACAGCACAGATGGCAGAGAAGGAAGAGAACCTGTTAGGCTGAAACTAGCTTTACAATACCATGCATTTTATGATCAAATAAATCTCCGACTTCTGATATTTTTGCCTTTTTGAAGATTGTGTTGATAAAATCATAATTAAGCTCCACAACCCAGTTTCTGTAAATTAGCATGAGACCTGGAGTATTACTATCTTTCCACTTATGGGCAATATACAAAGTTCTCATGTATCAGTTCGAGCTACATATATGCATATATAAATACATATATGCATATATAAATACATATATGCATATATAAATACATATATTAATACATATATGCATTTCAATTGATACACTTAAGAAAGTTTTAAGTATTCTGTTATTGTTTTTTCATCTTTCCACAGAATTTACTTCCTGCCTTCAGTTCAAGCAGGTTTATGAGAGTGTGAACTTACTGAAGAAGCCCGTGTCCTTGAGACACCCGTTGTGGGTGTCATGGTTCCTATGGAAGCACGCCATTGGATGGTAGCCCCACTCTCCTATTGTTTACCTAAATATCCCTAAGAGGAGGGTCCACTGACCATAACATCTAATTTGGAATCTGCTTTGGTGATTGGGAGAATAGCCCAATTTGGCTTGGACTGCTTTAGAGGCCACCTGATTTAAGTCAGGTCTGAGTTAGAAAGTCACTTTGGGAAATGTAAAATTTTCAAGCTTCCAATTAACCCCCATTGGGAAATCAACTAAAAGCAAATGATACTCTCTGTGTGTAAAAGAGAAACAGCTCTGTGCAATATACAATATAAGTCTGTATACTGTAAAGCAATACCATACGAAAAGGCAATGTCTTGGGGGGGGGGGGTGGAATCCAGAAATTACAAAATTATATCTTAAAAATGATATATTGCAGATGTTGTTTTAAGCTATTCTGATAATGATGGAAGCTGTACTATCCCAGGGGAAAAAATAAAATAAAACCACTGATTCTGGATTTATACCCCTGATTTTTCTATGCAGCAAAGGACACTTATTTTTGTTTCAAAGAGAATACTTGATTTATAACTTTTTTCCCAAAATATTTAATTTAAGGTGCTGAAGTTATTTTTAAAGGCTATTTAAGCTTACCCTATTTTTTTTTTCCCCATCTTACATCTTCTGTCCTTTTTCACCCTGAAAATAGGACAGAAATTCGGCAAGCACCAGCACTTGGTATCTTGGCCTACTATCAGGGTACTAGATAACCAACAGGTCCCAACCCCATGGATTCCCTTGGTTCTCCCTTACATTATTTTTGCAGGTTAAAGCTTTTAGTGGTATTGGATGGATGGAGTCAGGTACTATTGATGTATTAGAATGTTAGACATATCAGGGATGGTTAACATTGCCATTATCTTTCATTGCTTGAGCTAAAAAAATAAGAGTGAATATTGTCTTCAAATTCTTCTATAAAATACAAATGCTGTCTGCATTTATATCCTATGCACAGAAAGAAGCATTTTCTATGCCATACTTTAATAGAGTTTGAAATATTTACTTTTTAAGCCATCCTTTGGATTCCTAAAGCATTGATATTCCACAATGTAGCCATTTTTTCTTTTCAGAAGATTCTGCCAGCATAAGATAATTAGGAGCTTAATAACACTCTAACTTTCAGAATTGTCAGCATTTCTTATACAATAATAGTAATGGATCCAGATCATCACTTGGATCATAGCTGATCACATGCTTTAGGCGCAGAAGACCCCATTCCCTGGCATCTTCAAGTAGGAAGGTAATTGAACTCTGACAAATATGGCCTGCTCTGTAAATCTACAGTTCACTCATTGTAGCATAAATTGTTGTTATTTACCATATAAAGAGGGAGGTTTAATGGCATAATTGTAGCAACTTCTTTTCATGCTTCATAGTCTTTTATGTATCTAGTTGCATGATCAGAGTATCCTAATATGGACCCTGGTTAGCATCATGTGGTCTCCTCTCAAAGCTGCTAGTGAACAGTTCTTAAATATTAGGCATGCAGTAATGAAGCTGGTCTTTTTATTCTGGTTAGGGCCTTCAGAGTTCAAGAAATTCCAAATCAGTGCTCATGCCCATCTGAGGTGCCCTGGGCACGGTGCTTTTCCAGGCACCCTTCCCCTGGCCACTCCCCTCGTAGCCTGGCCTGCATTGTCACAGCCTTGCTTTCTGTTTGTTTGTTTGTTTTTAACCCAACAGCTGCAGTAGCCAAAACAATGGAACAGTGTCTTCTTCCTCTTCTTCAGGCCTTTGGCTGGATTTTTCTCAACCAGAATCCACTGTGAACAGCAAGCCTGCAGTCATCTGTCATTTTTAATCACAGTATTTTCCCAAATAGGCCATCAATCAGGTCCATGTTTGAAGAAGCATGGTTAGCAAGGGCACTAAAGAGGCAAGGAGACAGGGCTCCCATAACTCCCGTGTCCTTACTAGCCATAGGTCTTGAATGGTAGCATCAGATTCAGCTGCATGCATTTACACAACTGCAGGTTCAGCCAGCCCTAAGCATAGTGTTTGATTTTATAATGCCATGATTTTCCCTGTTGGCCCACTGCTATTGCTGCTTGTCTGTAGGTTATATCTATTCCCCTGCAACTATAGGTCTCTAGTGTTGTTCCCCCTTGTCCATCTAGAGTGGAGTAACTGGCAGAGCAATGTAGCTATTTAAGTGTGGTCTCTGTGATTTTCACATATGGCTTATATGCCAGCTCAGAACCAGCTGGGAATTTTCTAGAGCTTGCAGCTTTTCTTGGCAGGAGTCCCACCCTGTGGGCACACCATGTATGACTAAGTGCAGTTCTTTACTGATCCCCCTCAGTTTGTTTTCAACAACAACAGCAATAGCATGTCATTACACTTATAGAATCAGTAGCCATCTGACTCTTCTAATCTTCAGAGAATCACGATAGAAAAGGATGCATGTCAGAAACATTGACTTGAGTAAATGGTCAAAGGTGGGTGCTATCTGGGAAGGGATTTGTATTAATTTAAAAATAATACAGCTGCATCACCTGCACAATCGATTGCACTTAATTCACAATGTTTGGTAGATTGAATAATTTCAAGAGATGCTATACTGCTCCATTTGCCTCTTCACTCATCTAAAATAAGCTTGTAAGACATGCTTTGTGTACCAACAGCAAACCCTATCACTTACAGCAGAAACTGATTTTAGTTCAGCTTTTATGGCAGCAATTCCTTGTGGTATAATAGTATTGTGAGAATGTGCCCCAAGAATAATTCCTAGTGCTATTTAAATAGATGTGTAAGGTACACCATGAATAGGCAGAGTAATTCTAATTGAGTATTGAAATCCACAAAATAGATTCTTACCCCAACTACTCTGCTATCCAGAATATATGGCAAAATTTCTACCGCATGAGATCATTCGGCCTTAGCTATACTGTACTTAAAATTCCAAGTAGTTTGGCAGTCTTTCAGCAAATGTAACCATCAGAGACCCTGCTAGTGCTGTGTAGGTTTATTGTTTCCTGTGTACTCTAAGGCAATCAAACAATTCTGTAAATGTTCTTGAAAGGATACAGCTCAAATGTTACTTCATTAAACATCTCCTTGGCATTCATTCCATTTCCCACTTTGAATTGCTGCATTTAGTTTGGAAATGACCTTTTAGAGCAAGGCGGTTTTATTAACTGTTTGATCTACTTACAGCGCGATCCCCAAAAAACAAAACCAAACCAACAGAAAGCATCTATAGCAAATGCTCTGTAGACTGGCTTATAACCAAGAATGGCACAAAAAGGAAATGAATGCAGTCATTAAACTGATTAGATTTTGTTTGATCTTTCTGAAATTCCCGTTATTTTTTTACTATATTGAAGAACAATCTTATATAGCTTTCAAAAGAAGTTTGTTTTGCTGCTTTTGATGAGCAGCCTTAAATCTTCTGTGTCAGCCAGATTGTATAGTCAGGCATCTACAAGCTTACAAATATATTATCCCCAGAAAAAGTATGTTACTTTGAAAGAGACATATCAGTTTAAGTATAGCAGTGGTCAGGCTGAAAGTGCAGTGGGCAAGTGATTGATAAGACTATATTGTGGCCTCACCAATGCAGTGTTACATATTCTAGTGTTTTGCTGCTAAACAGTACTGTATATAGCCAATATACTGGTTCAGATTCTGCACAATGAATTTCACCTTGGGAGCATCACATCATAGTATTAAGACATTGGAAATCCCCAATAACTCATAGACAAAAGCCATGGCAGGATAGCTTTCTTTTATTCTTTTCACCCTAAAATACACTAGCACAAAATGATGGGAGAATATATACCTGTGATAATTTGATAGGAATTAGGAACACAAGCAAATTCAGGAGTCCCAGCTATACCTATCCATAACAAGATAGTTCTTCCACCATTCATTCACTAAATGCACCCCAAATGACATCACATCACAAATGCACTAAAAGCTGGAACTGAATGTGGTTGGTCCATGTTATTCATTAGCATGTTTCTGAGTCTGTGCAATAGGAGGAATCAAAAGTAACCAAATGGGCTAGATTTCTGCAGTGTGCTTAAAGAAAAAAAGAAGCCTAACCAAAATTTAAATTAAGTAAGTTTGTTATGTTATGTAAATATTGATGCTATACCTCTGTTCTGGTTAAGCATGCTATGTTATATATTGAAAACTTCTTCCATTTGGTGGAGAGCCTCAGCATCTAGTTGTTCATTTTCAGCATATTTTTATATAATGCCCAACTATGCTTGAGTAAATGTGTTCCTTCCCTGAGAAATCCTCACAGTCAAATGAAATCAGTTTTATTATAGTTACCCATGAAATGACAGCCTCTCTAGCAAATGCACACTCCTAGAGATGGCAACTACAGAGTACTACTCCCACAGTTGGCTGCGACACATTCCTGTAGTAAGCTAAATCAAAATGTGCATCATAAATGACATCATTTTCATATCTAGTTATTTATTGTATTGCATTTATACTCCACTTTCCTCCATCTGAGATAACGAAAACATAATTTCTAGTATACCTGCGATGGAATCTTCAAGACCACACATAGGAATAAATAAAGGGGGGGGGGGAAAGACCACACGTGGGTGTTCTGATAAGCCTCGGCCCCATTTACTGTACATTTTTATTTTTACAATGACTCAGAGCAACACTGTATCAGGAATAGTTCCAAACCATTCTTGCTGATCACAGTATTGCTATCGTGTATTTTGGCCTAATCCGTCTGGAGCTGTGCTGCCTTCCATTTGAGAACCAGTCAACCCATTTTAGCACTAGTAGTTCTGCATCATGTATCTGCATAAGTAACATCTCTTTAAGTTAGCAAACATACACAAACATTATACATTGCATGAACCAGAATTCTTTAATAGATGAGTCAACATTTTTTAGGAAGCAGCATTTAAACTGCTAAAATACAAGATGATAATGATGACAATGCATGTTTGTTACATGTAATTGATAAGAGACCAAATATATAATTCATTACACACGACCAGGAAATATTTATTTAAAAATAAGGCTTACAACATTTTCAATATATCATTACAAGCAGAATATTTTAATATGGCTTATTGTTATAAGTTAAAACAAAAAACAAAAAAACAAAGCTATGAACATTGATTGAAACAAAGGCTATTAGGGATAAAGCATATGGCGACAACGTTTTCTATAAATATGTTCTTAAATTAATAAAAATATACAACAAAATTTGAAAAGCCTTTTTTATTTTCTATTGGTGATGGCTTATGCATGTTCTATGATCTCTCTGTCTAGAATTGAATGTAAACATTACTGATAAACAAATTCCAGATTCTTGAAACAAATGTATTCAACCCTTCTAAGTCATTGCTCTGAGCAGTCAGAGTGGATACAATGAACACATTTCCAAATCACAGTGCAAAGCAGAGAATGCGCTCCTCCTCATTGGTATCTGTATGCACAATGGGCAAACATTCTCTCTGTCCAATCTGTTTGGTTTGCATATGAAAATATCTGGGATATCAGATATCAATAGACTGCCAGTACAGGAGGGCTAGTAAGTGCATAATCAATACAAGCGGGCTTGCTTTTAGAAGTTTATGCCATTTGTAAACATAAATGCATTCTTGTATTTTGATCCTCACTGCATTTACATAGGAGTTGAGCCCAATTCACATGTGATGTTGTCTTTATTCACCCTCCCCAAAAAAGTGATTTCCCTCTACTCATTCTGAGTGGCAATAGTTTCTTTTGAAGTTATTTTAGTTAGTTTTTACAACACTAAAAGGGACAATCACTAAAATAATATCATTGTTCATAATCAAGGCATGGTTGGAAAGTTTTCTTGAAGTCTATGTAAGATTGATGGACTGGACAAGGTTTGCTTGTGCTGAATTAGAGATACAAAAAAGCTATCTAAATTAGGAACATAGGAAGATGACTTATATTGAATTTTTTTTTTTGGTCTGCGCTCAGTCATTACTGACCCTGCAGTGACTGCCTGGACGAATCCTTGCAGTTTTCAAGGCAATTGTTTTTCGGAAGTGGTTTGCCAGAGCCTCCTTCCTAAAGCATAGCACAGCTGGCGAGCGCAGGAGGCGGGATTTCCATTGCTTCGCGCCCTTTTCGGGCGAGCGCGGTTTCGCGCTTACCGGCAACTGGTCCCGTCTCTGTGTGCAAGGCGCTGCCAGCATTTTTCCTCCCACTGGAGTGAGAGTACCCATTTATCTACTCACGTGAGTTTTCGACCTGTTGGGTTGACAGGAGCTGGGGGGGGGGGGGGACAGGAGCTCACCCTGTTAACGCGAAAGGCTGGACTCGAACCGCCGAAGTGTCAGCCATTTCTGGCCGGCAACTTTCAGCATCATTAAGCCGCTGCGCCACCGCATCCCCTTATATTGAATTAGTACCTCCCTAATTAGTATCCTAGTAAAGTTTCAGGCACAGTTGTTTGCAAACCTATCTAAATTATCAGGGACTGAGCTTGGGTATTTGCAAGCAAAGCACATGTTCTACCAAGTGTTTGGGCCCTTCTTAATAGGATGCCTAGTGTCAGGTAGTGGCCTGTAGCAGCAGCACTGGGGCTGCATGTTCTGTCACAAATTCTGGAGAGCCATCACCAGTCTCTTTATACTATGATAGGCTGACTAGTAGTTTGACATGGTTCGTGGCAGTTTCCTGTGTTCCACCACACTTGTTAGTGGAACATGAATTGTGAAATAGCCCAGAGAAGGAGCTGAACCACTGAACTTTAAAAGAACTTTAAATGCATCTGCTAAATAGGCTACTGGCCCTTTAGAACTAACACTGGACATTTCCTTATCAGACTAGGCAAGACAGGTAGATGACCACAACAGAGTTTCATGTGCATTTCTCTGCATTAGAACTGTAGTTGTTGAACTCTTGTCCAGACTGATTAAGACCTCTTTTCTTTCTTTCCTACAGTATATTTGATTTATCAGCTAAGTTGTAGTGACTGGAAATATCTCTCCATCCTTTCAAATGAAAATCCTGAAAAGCCGAAGAAACTCCATCTGTAAAAACAAAAATGTTTTTTTTTTTATTAGAACAAAGACAATATTTAGTAAATATTCCATATAGGCCTAAGAGATGATCCATGACCAAGGTATTATACTTGATTCTGCTTACCTACTAGATATATTTGGGGAAGCAAATCTACTTATTTTATTTTTTTCAAATAGATATGAAAAAACTTTCTGATCCTTCTGATAAGTCTATAAACAGACAGCACAATGCAGTCATAAAAAATAAAGATGGCATATTTCCGAATGCTAAACATCTAAACAGACTTAGTGTCTCTCAACATGATACCTTTCAGATGTGTTAAGCTAAAAACCAGTGATTCCCAACCAGCATAGTTTAACATTAAAGGAATGATCTAGCACATCTAATAGACACCTGTTCAGGAATCTTTCTCAGACTAAACAAATAAACAAATTGTCCAAATTAATTCTTGGTTCAGAATGTAAAATGAACCATCGCATGTGAAATTATTGATTAAATCATCTGTATGCTTATATGAAGATACGAGGCCCTGCTTTTAGAATTATAAATTTCTCTTTAGTGCACGTATAAGAGGGTGGAATGGAAAAAATACAAAACTAGAATGCACGTACAAAATATAAATATCAAACAACATGTGTGTAGGTGCACATGTACATATACTCATTTTTTCTCACACTTCAATCCATTTATCCTTATGTGTTCCAACATAATGTTTTAAAAATGTACATTTTACTGATTTTAGTAAACACAAAAATGATTATTGTGATATAAATCTCTTGTGGTTAAACACTAATGTATTTATTATGATATACATTTCCATGGATTACCGTTCCATCAAATGCATGAACTGTTAATAATAAAATTATAGAGTTCGAAAAGGCCATTTAATACTTCAAATCCAATCCTATGTATATAGTAGGAATCCAAATTAAAGCATCCCTGTCAAATATGTAACCTCTGCTTTGAACACATTCAGTGAATGGAAACTAAAGTACGATGGCCTTTGATAATTTTTAGGGCTTGTAAAATTTACAAGAATTTTTATTGGTTTTCCTGCAGAAAATTGACACAGTTTCACTAATGACTGCAGCCAGAACTGCCATCATAAGTCAGGCACAGTCACGCGATTTTTCACTTTACGACCATGTTGCTTAGCAGTGGAGTTGCCAGTCCCAAGTGCATTAAGAAGTAAGGACCACCTGTATATATATTTTCATCCATATGTAGTTCAACTGTCTCTGTTGTTGCTCACTGCTTCATATCCAGGGCCATTCCAAATTTGCTAGAAAATTTATTATTTTAAAAAATATATATTTTTAATTAGCATTTTACTTATCCAGTTCCTATATATACATAAACAAATAATTAATCAAACCAACAAGAAAGTCCAAATGTTTTCATTCAATCCTTGATGACTTGAACAATCCCAGACTCAGACTGCTTGCATTTACTTGTAAGGAGTACTATGTGGTTACCTACTTTTGTGGTTACCTTTCACCAGACAATAGTTTCTGAAATGTTGCCAGCTACATAATGGCATTACAATCATTATTTAGCCATTAAAAAAAAAAAAAAGACGTTATCCTCTGGGACACAAATGCAGTCCACACAAATCTGACCACAGATGGGTTCGGGCAATTCACAATAAAGTACATGCTCACTTTCTCTTTTGAATATTTTATATGAGGGTGGATAGTTCTTAGAATGCATTGTGGAAGACTTCTGATACAGAAATATTCCTTATTTCTCTTTCTCTGCTGAGCAGATACAGCAAGGAAAGCATATACCAGGAATACAGTCCGATATAGTGAAATTGGCAAGACGTCCAATCCTTAAGATACTAGTGGATATCTCTGAAGGATGCATTTGAATGTCAGACAACTTTGTCCAGTATGCTTGGCTGCAGACCAGCTTGCAGACCAGAGTGACAAGACTTTGGCTATACCCGCATGGTAACCAGTCATGTGATACCATTCCACTTGTTGGGGGGGATGATTGAAGTGGAGCATAGAGAACCCTACTGTATTGTTTTGAGGACTCAAATGCTATTTTGAGGGAAGACACATATCTATTTATAACCTGAAAATAACCTAGCCAAAAGCTTCAAGGCCACGAGTACACCTAGAAAAATGACAAAGAAACACTACACAGTAATATAAGAATACTGTATAAGAACAGCCCTGCTGGACTAGCCCAAGGTACAGCTTACTCTAGTACTTTATTTCTCATGGTGGCTAATCAGATGCCTTTTGGGGTGCTTGCAAGCAGGACATGGAGACATAAACCTCTTCTACTATTGTATGCCTCTCCTAAACCTGAAGGTAACATTGAGATTTCAGGACCAAGGTAATCCATTACTAGTGCTGTACATATAAGTAAAAAACCTTCACTGTATGGTTTTTCAGAGTTTTGTTGTTTTGTTAATTTTCCAACACTTTTAAAGTCCACTGATCCAATGAAAGGTGGACTTAATTTACTGTGTTTTTGCAAAACAAACCAAGAGAAGCTTAAGTAGGACCTGAAAAATTCTTATGCTTTAACAGTTTATATACCTTAGAAAATAAGGACAATCAACCAATAGCATAATTTATTATGAATCCTGCAGCTGAAAGATTATTGGATTTCATTAAAAAGGATGATGCAAAGGAATTGGACATTACCACCAAAGATGCTAAAATCTATCAATTTCTTACACCAATTTAGAAAACTTACAATTTTATGTTATTTCAGTGGAGTGTGACATATGGATTATCTTCACGGTCAATTTTTAATGACTTGCTGAAATAGATTTAAAAAGAATTCTAGGCCACAAAAGTCCCATTTGTGCTTATTAAGTACAAATCCCAAGTTGTCCTATCAGATTTTTAGACCTTTCAAGAGAACCTGACATGCTTAACATAAGAGTTTTATATAAAACTGAAGCGATTCCCTTGATTTTAAATGAAGTAGATATAGTTCTTCAAATGGTCAAAATTTATGAGATCTGGTAAGCTTACACAGAAATGATTAAATTTGCACCATTAAAAACTTTGAAACCAATCGTTTTTCAAAATACACTTGCTAGTTACAAGTTTTCCTAAGCAGCAATTGGCATATGTCTGTACCAATGATTAGGCAGAGCATGGCAGCATAGCCTAAGTGGAAATTGTCCCTATAACCCTATGGGGGCCCTAGTTATTAACCTTATCTATGGGCAAGAAAGGAAAATTTAATTATTCCCTTTGGATAGAAAGAAAAGTTATAATTCATCATCATCATCTTCAACATTATCATATTGTCATATAACTCTAATAGGGTTCCCCCAGACCAAAACATGTCAGCCAAGCACCAAAAATTCCCTGATTAGGAGTTCCCACTTTGCATAAGGATGGCCAAAGGTGTTCCCACTTTGCACAAGGATGTGCTTAATCTTACAGATTGCTAGTGTTTACACATGGCTGGAAAAGGCCTTTTCTTCCTCTCCTTCTCTTCCACACATTTGCACCTTCACAAAGTCCACACACAGAGAGAATATGGCTTGCTAAAAAGAGGAAAGGTTGCTGTCATTTTCCAATACATATATTCTTTTTTAACAGAAGAAATAGGTAGATTTGTATTTTAGCACAAAGAAGGAAAAGTCAAGTGCTCCAAAGAGAGTGGTTTTTTTTTTCCTCCCAAGAAAACTTTATGAAACAGGACAGGGGAAATGGGAAAGCACAGAGGACCCTTCAGTTAGATATTCAGAAACAATATCAGTATGTGAAATGGGGGGCATCATTTGTCACTAATGACGTTGAAGACAATATCCAATCATCTCCCACAGCTCTTGTGAAATCACATTCCATACAGGTATTCCAATGGGAATAGATTTGTGACCAGAGGATGAGTTTTCCAGATACAAGATATAATGGTTTGAAGAATGGGGAAATACAATATCTCAGTAAGAGAAATGCAGCCTCAAGGGAATGTTTGTGGTCTGCTCCTTATCAATGGTCACCAAATGCACATTTATCATGTTTTTTAAAAATCTGATTGTGATTGTGAAAACATGGCCCACACATCCATATTCTGAATCTACGTGTTTAAGCCTATGACTGCTATATTTGGTAAGGTGTTTTTAAATGTCCATACTTTGTTGTTAGATGCTATCTTGTTGTGCTATATTGGAAGATTAGCTTTTTAAAAAGTAGACTGGTTTTTTTTTTAAGAAACTGACTTGTAGTATATTGTATGTTGTATGCTGTAGATGACTTCTAGAAACTATACTTAGTTATTCAACTTCTATAAAATATTGCCTTTTAAATCCTGCTATAACAATTACAACTAAAGAAGTGGTTGTTTTGTTTTAATAAAGCTTTCTTGGCATGCAAGTGGTGATAGAGCAGATTCCTCTGTTTATGTTTGAATGGAAAAGCACCACTTGATGGAGTCTCTCCTCCTTGCTACACATGTTATAATGTATTTTCAACCATTATTAAACATTTGGGTTCAGAAACTTTATTCATAATCATATTTTTTCAGATTTCCTACAATCCCACCTTGTTATTTTAAGCACTATATTTACATAAAGCCATAGCCAGGAGACTGAAATACCCTCCTCTTTCAGATAGATCTACCCCATCTATTTCAGAAGCCATAGTCTGAACACTTTGTCCAAATGAAAGGAGATAGAATATTACTAGAGAAAGAGCCACTTCAATTTCATGTCAACTATGGAATGGCCTTCCCAGGGAGATACACCTGCCATCAAATTTATGTAATGTGTAAAATGGGTATGATATTTTATGCATGCATAAAATTGTACTGTACATGCAGAAAAATGGCAGATTTTGTCTGTTGCATTTGAAAGACTCTTAAATCAAGGTTTGGTAAATCAAGGGTCTACCATATACTGGTGCTTCCAACAGAATACAAGGAAGTGAAGAAAATATATTAAGTTACACACATTTTTAAATGCTGTTATATTAGAAACAGTTGTGCCATTAGAAAATTGTGGGATCTTTTACAAATTAGCCTATGTAACAATAAATGTAATATACAATTCATTTAATATCGACTTCTTTTAGCTTGTTGGTTACCTCACTTCTTCCTCATCTGTGCACATACTAAGAAGGAAACAACAGAAAGCATTATGTGACATGACATACAGCATTACCATGAAAGTAAGGAGAAAGCTTGCCTATAAGTGCATTGTATAAGTAGATATTGCTTTAAGAACCATTATAACAAAAATAAACTTTGCATTAAATAAAACTTAAGACTAACCTTTTTTGACAAGTTTATTCTAACTGAATGGTCACTTCCATATGGTTGCCATCTTTGCATCTCAAAGCATCAGAAGCAATTTCATGCTGCTTTGTGGTGTTCCACAAGCATCCTCAACTGCCCTACTCCAGAGCTGGCAAAGGTTCCTCCAGATGACCAAATGAATGAAATGGTAGTTATGTAATGCCCCATGCCTTTTCTTTATCTTCCCTCCCTGTGTTTGCTTTTTGTGGTAAGGAAAAAAAGTAACAACAAAAATTCTCAACTGGCTAGTGTAAATGGTGTGGCAGAGCCATCCCTCAGAGGAAAAAAAAAACAAAGCAAAAGGGGAACAGCCGCAAAGTGTCATGGCACCTTCATTTCAAAGAGGGATGGGAAATCCCAGGAAATGTGTGGTAGAATAAAGTGGGATTTCCACCAATGAAGAAGCATCTAGTTTCATCCACAGGAGAAATGCAGGAAAACTATATTTGCTGTGCTTTCTCTAAAGCAGCTCCTGACCCAATTAACTTCTGAGGTTAATTGGCTTAGTATGCAAAGACCAATGGATGCCTTATGGCAGTATAGGGACTCCAATTTGCTTATTTATTTGATAAGATTTACATGTCATGTTTTCTCTGGGAACTCAAGGCTGTCTGCATAATATTTCCTCCTCTATTTTTTCCCAACAGCTCTGTGACACAGAGTGTGATTTGCCCAAAGTTACCCAGTTACTTTCCATGGCTAAAGGTATACTTGAAACTCAGCCTCCTCCATATTAGTTCAACATTTTTATTTTATCTCACAGTAACAGGCAACATCTCAAGACATGCTGTCCAACAGATGCAATACAACATTTTCAGACAGGTCCATGGTATTTTGTCATGATTTCCCCTTGTTTCTTAATTTCTAATTAGTATTTTTTCATTTCCAATAAATGATGTTTTTCTTCCTCTCCACTGGTACTAAATCAAGGCAAACTCCAGGTTTGCAGGTTTGAGGGGTTCCTTGCAAAGATGACCATATGCCATGGACTTATCAACTGTAGTGTCAGAGCTGCGGGCAAATAGGTCCTCTGATAACAGTTACCTGTATCTTTATTTCAGCTGCTGCTTAGGAAGAGAAGAGGCTATCAGAAAGAAAAAAGGAAGTTGTCAAGGAGCAAATGAATGGGTATTTCTGTCCACATTTTTCTCTGAAGCCACCCACTGGTAGCTTCAGACCCTCCCATTATTCTACCTTCCAGAATTTATCCCTAAGGCAATGTGGTTGCCTGTCCTGATTCAAAGCTATAGAACTCTGCATAAGAACAGCTGTTATGTGGATACAAGATCCATCTTAGTTCAGCATTTCTTTCTTATGGTGGCCAACCAGATGCCCCTGGGATGCTCAGAAGCTGTTGTTATCCCACAACTGGTATTTGGAACCATGCTGTCCCCAACCCAGAAGTAACATTGTATGTCTTCAAGAAAAACTGCCTCTGATAGACTTATCCTCCATGAATTATTGAATCCCCTTTTAAAACCATCCAACTTAGTGGTTCTCCTTATATCACATGGCAATAAATTCCAAAGATTAATTATGCAGTGTATGAAGAAGTGTTTCTTCTGATCATTTTAATCTCCTGTCAATCAGTTTCATTGGGCATTTCCTAGTCTAGTATTTTGAGAGAGGAAACATATCTTCTCCCTGACCATTTCTGCCATGCCATACATTATTTTATAGATTTCAGTCATGCCCCCCAGTTGCCTTTTTTCCACCCTAGAATACCTCAAATTCTAAATGTTTCCTGAAGGGAATTAGTTAAATCCCCCTGATCATTATGGCTGCCCTCTTCAGTCACAGAACTGTATACAGTACTCCAGATGTGGTCACACCAGAGATTTGTATTAGGGCATTACAATGTTGGCATTTTAATAGTCAGTCCCTATTACAATGATCACCAGCATTGAACTTGACTTTTTCACAGTTGCCATATACTAAGTTGAGCTAGCTATCCACTCTGACTCTAAGGCCTCAGATTCCATCAATGCATATGTGACCTTATGGCCATTTGCTCACATGTATCCAAAGAGAACTATTTATCTCTCTCACAATTGACTTGCTGACAACCAATAGTATTATTTTAGTATACTATTTGTTACATTTTATGCTAGGTGTTTATATGTTGAGTATTTGCTGTCCTATATTTCACTGAATATTGTTTTTAAAAAAGAAAAAAAAATGATTCCGTTTTGATTTTAAGTTATATATGCAAATATAAATATTTTTGATTGAATATATGTATGTAATATCTTGGAAACTTTCTAAACTTTCTAAATTTTTAAAGCTTAGAAAGAGTGTGATTAATGAATAAAGGAACCACTGACAACATACTAGAGCAGAAGCACATGGAGAAGGAAAAATATGACATCAGCATAATGGGGAAAAGGTATATATTTGTACCATAAGTTCTAGGAATCATTACACCTGCTACTCCCAGGAGAATCTATGTTAGCATTTGTGCTAGGTATAGAAATTCTCTTGCATTTTTTCCCCAGTTAGTTCACAATTAAAGTACTGAGGAGAATTTGCTTTAGAAATCCTTTCAAAAGGTAAAAGAATTCCAGAAAAGTTCTCATCATGGCTAGAGCATGATCTTCTTGCACTCATTTGGTTAACAAGCTGGACAAGGGATGGGGTTCTATTGAACAATTGGCTGTCCAACAGTCTTCAGCCTCCTTGCTTCTCTCACTTCAATTAAATTCTAAAGGAAGATATCATGTGTGAACTTTTCCCAAAGAGCTTTTTCAGTAGTGGTTCTACCATCACCACTGAGGAGGAGTTCATTGTTGAATAATTTTTCATTCATTCGTTTTCTTTTCCAACAAATTTTTAGTAGAAGTTTTGAGTAACTGTCAATACATATAAACAATACAAGTTTATCTACTAGTGAAAGAGAAACAAATTATAATATTTCAGTCACTGATACTTAAGAAATCCAACCCACCTTATATTTCTATGGATAAGAACTTCCATATATTAATAAAATTAACATCTCTCAGCAAACCGTGTAGCTTTCAAAAGTGATAAAGACGTAATGCTATTGGTCACTATGTTTAACAGATGTGGAGCAATTCATTGAAACTCCTTCCACCAGTCCATCATTTTTTCCATATAAAATTATACTTTTCTCTCAAATTCTGGACAAGATTTAACCATGATTAAAGCTAATTAGATTTTGTCAAACCAAGTTTTTCGTACATCCATTATTCTTTGTATTTTCATGGTTGCCATCAATATTTATTAAGGTGAATCCTCACCTAACTTATAAAGAGGTTGTAAGGACTATATTAGAAGGTGGGAAGATGTGTGATTTCATGCATGCATTCTAATTAGAGATGGCAAGCATTCTTAATATATTTGGCCAGATGAAATATCAGTGTTAAGACTGTCCATACGCTACACTAAAATAAACTATGGTTGAACAGTTTGAAACTTAGGTATTGTAAAGCCCTGTCATTTTGCTTAATGTTTCAATGTACTATGGTAATGAAGACAATTGGGTTATTTCTGTAAACCATAATTCCATGAACCACGGATTAGCACAATTTAGAAAGCACAACCTAAAATGTGTTTCTAAAATCCTACTTATTTCCTTAATAGTAATGTGGATTTATGAAAATGATTTCATTTAAGTAAATATGTTGCTAAATCTTGAGTCATATTATTACCTAATACAGACAAGGCGATTTCTATTTCATTTTAAATGGATTATACACTTACAGATAGGTGGATCTGACAGGGATTAAGATGGTGGGTGCAACTGCACAATCAATGCTCCAACCTATTTTACATGTCTGTGGCAGACAACACACATTTAAACAGGGTGGGGCTTTGGCCACACAACCATGCCACCATCTTGACTTTTTTAACCATCCCTCCACCTCCTATTAAAATGCCCCTGCTTATACTATATGGACATATACCTTCATATATGAACTTAAGGCCATCAGATCTGGATCATAAATATCCAGATGACCATTACATGGACAGAAAGAGATGCACAAAACTCTAATTCTTTGCTACTATCCAATGGCCACACAGAGTTTTACAGCCCAGATCTGACAGACTAATGTAATCTTTAATTCTTTCTGTGAATGTCCAGAGAGGCAAATTTGTAAAGAAAGTGCAGCCATTATAGAAGCATTACTGGAAAAATGTCAGCTTATCCTTTGGATCAGACAATGTTTTAAATCAAAGTATTTGTGATTAGAATGAAATAAAGTTCACCCTCTAAAAAGCCTCATAAAAACAAGCTGGAAACCGATCTTGGTTAATACTCCTTCAAACAAGTACTGTTAGCAACTTACATTTACCATTGTGAAATTATTTTTCCCCCTAGCAGAAGACTGGAACAGGAATTGTTCAATGGTATCTTTCCAAGCATATGCTTCCTCCCCAATCCAGGGCTCTCTACAGTCAATGGGCAGACCTAAGCAAAGAAAGAAAATGGCACAAATATATTATGATAGCAACTCTCATATACACCCATAAACTTTATGTTTTATCTTTTGAAAAGCTTCTGCTGCTTAATAAGATTTAGCCTCTTACTTTTAATCTCATAGTGCAATGGCAAGGAAACCTCTGGTATTGCTCTGGCCTGTTACAGCGTTGTCATGGATACACAAGTAAAGTGCATTACTTCCTCTACTAAAAAAAGATTCTGAAAGAGTGCCTTGTAGGATTTACTAGCTTTGTAGTATAGTCAGCTACTAAAGTCTTAAATGAGAACATGCTTGTGGGTTTAAACTAATATGTAGGGGGAGAAGTATATCCATATATTTATATTTATCTTCATGGAAGGGTTAAACTCAGTCCTTGTTATTATCCTTGCTTACTTTATGAATTATCAAAACACACATACACACTTGCATATTTTGTTCTTTTTATTTTGATTCACAAATACAACCTGACACAAACCTTTACACACTAGGGTATTTTAGCATAACTCTGTTCTTGCAATAGTAACATAACAGAATAGTTATCTACTGATGCTACAGTAGATCAGTAAGATATTTCCTGGCTGGTGAAAATATATTGAGGGGTTCTAATTGGTTGATGAATAGCCAATGGTTTGTATTTCTCTTTCTCTCCCTCTCTCTCTCACACACACGCACGCATGCACACGCAGATACAGGCACCTGAATCTGCCAGTCACTGGCAGTCCACTACAGTCACAACTCTGAATTGTTTAGATCACAGTTTCTCAAACTCGGCAACTTTAAAATGCATGGACTTCTCCTGGCTGGAGAATTCTGGGAGTTGAAGTACACACATCTTAATGTTGCCAAGTTTGAGACAGGCTGGTTTAGATCATCACAAAAGCAGAAATGGGAAAAGCAGAATAAAGTTTACACATGTTGGCTCTGGAATAGATTCACCAGGAAAACCTGATTATTTTCCAGAATGCAAAGGATCAGCATGACACTAGTTAAAGTATGGAAAATGCCAGTGTTACATTTCAAAAGGAACACAAGGTTCCAGGTATTTTGGTGCCTGTTTAAACTGCAAACGAAGAAGGGGACAGAAGGGGTAGGGGATGAAGTTGAAGCTGAACACCTGTTAAATTACAGGCACAGGTCAGTATATTTATGCATGGCAACAACTTTTAATGCAACATAAATAATGTGATTCAGCTAGCATTTATCTTGAATTATTGAGTCCAAGCAGGAATGACAGCATGGAGCCTCTTTTATGCATGAAGCACACCATTGCTGCTCAATAAATGTGAATGTAGTGCAGCAGCTTCTGTGTTTAAAAAGTGAAAGCAAGCTGCACATCAATGCATAACAGTGCAAGTGATAAAGTACAAATTATTAGATCGTTATGGATTATATTTTGTTTTTATTTTATCTTCTCATTTATACTATTAAGATTGCAACCTGTAGGTCCTAGGGCTATACATATAGCAGGCCAGATTACCACTATATGTATTTCTTTGCTACCCTCTAGATTTTTGCAGCACAGATCTGCTAGCCCCTACCAAGTATATTGTTGTATCTTTCAGGTCATTCAGCCTGTCAGTTATATGCAAAGGTCCAAACATGAAGTATTCAAATATTTAAAAATTGATTGTGGGTTTTCCAAAGCCCAACCTGAACAAAGGGGTCTTTATGGAAAATCTTTGGAACAGCTTATCCCACAGAGCAACAGCAGCCCCCACTTTTATGGACTTCAAAAGAATCATAGTTTTGGAAGGCCTTCAAGGAATGATTGAAGTTGGCATCAAATGAAGATTGTTTTGTATAAAATTATTTAATCAATTGTTTTTATTAATATTGCTGCATTTGTATACTATATATTGTACTGTTCTGTTGTACGCTGCTTAGAGTTATTCAAGATGGTGTGGTATAGACATTTTTAAAGACTAAATGAATGAATGGGTCATTCAGGTTTCAGTAGTCAAATCTGGTAGCTCTAAATGACCTACAAGAAACACTACTGTAGCTGCTTTAATTTAAAAAAAAAAATGCATTTAGGATCAAGGTATTTTAAGGAAATTATTTAATAGCTTCAAATGTAGCCCTCTTAAAACCAAGTCCTCCCTGTTTAAAAATCCACAAAGGCAATTTTTAGTTAGGCTGGACTATATATTCACAATAGGTTTATTTCCAATTGAGTGATTCTTATATGATAACTCAACATCTAATATCGAGAAAAGAATTCAAATAATATTATCTGAGAATGTGAATATATGATTAATATCAAGAAAATCTTGAATTAAACATGAAAAAGAGCAGAGTGTTATCTAATTAAAACACAATCTTAAAACACTATAAATATAAGGAAATTCAATGGAAGTTAATGCACATATTCCGAACAGATGTGTGTGTATGTGTGTGTGTGTGTATGACTTTATGGACACAGCCAGTAAAAACAACAGTAATGTATCAGAAAGTTTTTTGAGAGATATATTATCTTTCCCAAAGAAAAACTTCCTCCAAAGAGACATGAGCTTAATGTAGACTTTCCACAAAGGTTTTTTTTTTAGTGTTTCAGCACCTTTGAGGACTGCACAAAAGGAGATTTTGTGATTCAAACATTTGTTCCTTTACTTTCACTTTTTATGTTTTCATGTAATGGGTAGATGAGGCTAAAGAATCCTCTTCTTATGCCCATTCACCAAGTCCTATTTATTTCCATTGTTACCCACATTTCAGTGCTTGTGAATTGGCCACAGCAGAGACCTGCAGTGTGCCACAGTTTGTCCCTAACAAAAACAAATAGAAGCTGTTGCACAGTCTCAGATGATCATTGTTAATGTCCCCATTTGTCCACACTGCATTTTGACAGTCGAACTGGATATGAAGGTGACTAGGCTTTCCAAATGACCCATTCTTCTCTTGCTCCAGCATGTGTCTGTCTAGGTTGTAGTCTTTAGACTCAGGAGTTTTTCTTTAATTACTGACTACTAATCCTGCTATATTCACCAAGTTAAGCTAAATATACTATTAATTATAGGAAATGGTTTACCAAGACTGTCCAGTCACAATGCTCTAAAGCAGTGTTCCTCAACCTTCTCAACTTTAAGATATGTGGACTTCAACTCCCAGAATTCCCCAACCAGCTTCATGGGAGACTGCCTGTCTCCCATAATATCTGCCTGGCCAGTTTGATCTGGCAGGGTTGGTGTGCTCCAGGTTCCCTCGATTAAACAATGCCACCTATTAGGACCCTGGAGGCACACTGTCTCGATAGCAGTGCCTGCCCTCTTGGGGGGTTTCCCCAAACATATCTTAAAGTTGAGAAGGTTGAGGAACACTGCTCTAAAGGACAGAATTTATATGATACTTTATTCAAGACTGTTCTGTGCTGCTTGTTTAGTTGCCTCATCTGTTTGAAGAGCTTTAGTCGAATGAGAGAAGAGGTAGTTTATTGTAACTGATGTTAGTAATCTTTATTGATATACTACCTGGCATAGGGAGTGGTTACTTGAGGGACTGCCTGTCTCCCATAATATCTGCCTGGCCAGTTTGATCTGGCAGGGTTGGTGTGCTCCAGGTTCCCTCGATTAAACAATGCCACCTATTAGGACCCTGGAGGCACAGTGTCTCGATAGCAGTGCCTGCCCTCTTGGGTGGTTTCCCCAAAAATTCGAATAGCTCCCACCCTACTGGTATTTCAAAGAACCCTAAAAACCTGGTTCTTCGCCCAGAACTCTGGCCAAGACAACTGATGCCCCTTTCTTCCTTTTTGTTCCCCTCCAGGTTTGTTTTCTTTGCCATCGTTGTTCTTTTGTCTTGTGCTATTTTTTGTGGGGGGGTGGGGGTGTTTTGTTTTTAAATGATTTTAACAATTGTAAACTGCCCAGAGTCGCTGGGAGTTGGGCAGCATATAAATTTAATAAACTATTATTATTGTTATTTTTGTATTACTATTATTCCTAACCAGATAAGTATACCTTCTAATATTTATTCTCTTTTTCCAATATTTTCGTTAAATCCTCTTTCTTTTTCCTCAATACATTGAATAATTTAAATGCAGATTACACTTCAGTGGTTTGAGCCCAGCTCCGCGCAGCAGAGTGAGCTCCTGCTTCCTCCCCAGCTCCTGCCAACCCAGCAGCTCGAAAACTTACGTGAGTAGATAAATGAGTACTCTCACCCCGGTGGGAGGAAAAATGCTGGTGGCACCTTGCAAAGGAGACAGGACCAGTTGCCGGTAACACAGAAGCCGCGCATGCCCAAAAAAGGTGCAAAGCAACGGAAACCCACCTCCTGCACTCGCCAGCTGGACTCTGCTCTAGGAAGACGGCAATGGCAAACCACTTCCGAAACACCTTGCCTTGAAAACTGCAGGGACTGGTCCAGGCAGTTGCCGCAGAATCGGTAACGATTGAATGCGGATTAAAAAAAAATCCATGCCATGGTCTTTGATTAAAGAATCAAACTTTAAAATAATTTAAAGGAGCCTATCATTGACCTTGCCCTTCTCTCCACATCTGTTTGTTTGACATTTATCAGGTTTCATCTCTTCTAAAAATCTACTGTGCTTTCAAATTCATCCATTAAAAAGTAGTAATGTACCTTTTTCCAGTTGTAGTCATGAGAGGCATAAAAGATCACTCCTGAGTTGAATCAGGTAGCCTTGTTGTTAATTTAAGTCTGAAGTGTTTTAAAAATAAGAATTGTGATCCAGATATGTCCTTGTGGTTTGTACAGCAACTTACTAATAAATCAGCAACAGATTTGTTCCTAGGCAAATAGCAGTTGTTCACATCTGGACTGAAATTGCAATGGTGCGTATGGGTGTGGGTATCTGCAGAAGGCTTAAATTTGAATTCTGTTGCTCATATCCAATACCAGCCAACATTCAGTGGCATCGATGTTCCTGCTTTAATATGGAATTTAATGCTAACCTAGGATTGTGCTGCATGTCTAAAATCCTAACTACAGTTACATGAAAAACATGCCCTTGAATTTTGCTATGTATTCAGGCCTGTGCTTAGCTCATCTAATACATTCTTTTGCACTGATTCCATAGTAATTAGTTCAGACAGAATATTTTTACTAAACTTCAAATTTCCCTACAATGTAAAGCCCACTGAAACCTAAATGGATTTGCTTCTAAGTTTAAGATGTTTAAGTCGGGGCTATATGTTACTCAAAGACTTTTGAAATGGAACATTAAAAAAGAATGGATATCCTTTAAATTTAATATATGTACACATTTATGTCTATTTCAAGTCTGAAGCTGATGATTTTAATCCAAGTATGAGAGTTTAGTTAGGAAACCTGTTTGTTGCCACAAGCCCTTTCTCTACCATGTTGTTGACCCTTCCTGGTTAATTCATGTTTCCATGAGCTCAGTGCCTCCCCAAATTTCTTGTGGCCTTTTAAAATGTACTGAAACCATTTGTGGGATTGCTCAAGTAAGAACCTGCTGGCAGAGATTTGAGCATCCAAGTTCCACTTTTGTGTTTAAAAGAAAAAGCCATCACTTGAGGATGCCAAAATGTTTTTTCTGCAGCCCCCAAGAGACTTAGATTGTGGCAACGTTTTCCAACTTTTTGAACAAAAATGTGTAAGTCCTAGAATAAGTTCAGCATGGTTTAAAAAAACAAACCTCAAGATCCCTACTAACAAACTATACTAACTAAGAAAAAAACTGAAGATCTGGAGTAGTTCCTGGTCTCAGTTCCTGGGGACTGATGGTATGGCAGGTCTACAGTATGCAATTGTAGTTGCTAGGGTTGTTTTCTGTGGTGTGTCAATGGATAGGAAAGCAATTGTTCCTGGTTTTGGGGGAGTTGGTTATTTGTTCTTTGAATTCTTCCTTTTGTATCATTTGTAAGTTGCTGAGACACTTTTTGGAACTGAGCAAGATATAGTAAATAATTCATAAACTCCTCCCCTTATTTGTGACATAACCCTGCTTATTTATCCCATTCATGCAGATCTCAGCTTCCCTGAACAATGTTGTTATGCCATACTAACCATCAAAAAGATGCCCACCCTGATATATAGTGCAGGTCTATGCAGTTTGATGCAGCTTACTACCAAGGAAGAAAATATAGATTAGAGTGTGCAGTCCTCAGAAAAGCCTTGGATCACAATACTGAGGATCTTTAAACTGTGTGCATAAGATTTAGAAGGATATACTGAGAAAGAGAGGACTACTAACACTGAGTCTACTAGTTCTTGCTCCCTTAAGAAATATGATTATGAATTCACTGACACTCTTTTCAAAGTGCAAATAGTGCACCCCTTTCTCAAATGAAAATGCTATTAAAACAAGATGAGTGTGATGTGCTATTTCTGAAACCATTACACCCTCCACGAATATTTATATAAATAAAAGCAAATATGGTAACTTATTTTCATGTCACTAAAATCAATAATCACTTTTTTACCCCTTAACGTTTACTAGAATGAATAAAAGCAGCCTAATTACACCTCCATGTTCATAAGTGGGTTATTTGCACTTTTCTTCTGCAGACTAAGCTGAATTCACATTCATGAAATAGAGCTTTCCCATTTCCATTTTCTCTATGCATTCTTCGGTTTCTGAAAACCTGTCCTTGAAGGCTGGGGATCCTCGACAATGGTATATAAAGGACTACTATAAAACAGGGAGTGGACAGAAGTACCATGTATATAAACATAGGAACAATTTAAATTCTAAGTCATAGGAAATGATCTCTACCTGACTATATATTTATCTGTGACACATTCAATGTAGGGGCAATCAGAATATCACTTAGGACCCTATATTTGATGACAGCTAAAATGTTAAGCATACTATATTATATTTAAATGAAAGTAGTATTTCAATGTGATAAGGTATGTATAATTTGGCATCAGAAATGTGCCACCCCAAATCAATATTTTTACAAAATTGCTTTAAAAGTCCATGTTAAGTGCATCACCAGTTATTATGCTAGAAGGGAATTATTTAATATGCACAGCTTTTCTTTTGCTCTGTTTTTAAAACTGCTGCCTTTAAAATCTATGCCTTCAGTGTGGAGAGAGTTAATTTAAATTTGATAACAAATGGGCCTGCTTTTGAAATGAGTGTAGCCTGGCAACTTCCACTGAGAACCTGTCATCGGGCCTCAATTATGTATGCAGCTTCTTTGAGAAATAGTTTCACACATCTGACCCAAGGAGCATAATGTTGTTGTCCATGAATTTTTTAAAAAAAAAAGTGTATGCAGGCAGGGTTTGATTTCTGGATGTTCTTCTTATAAGCTGCTGCCTATGTCTCCTCCCCAGGACAAACAAACATGTGTAAAACACTGATACAACAATTTTAATATTTTTAATTGAAATATTCATCCCTTTTCTTATTTGCTTTTCCTCCTTTCTTCTATTTTTCTCTTATACCTAATGATTCATCTGACCTAATCTGTGTGTGTGTCTGTGTTTACATACATATACACACCCACACATGCACACCCCAGTATTTCAATGCTTACTTTCAGGGTCTCCTTATCAAAGCAATAGTGTGAAACCAGATAGACAGTCAAAGGGTTAACCCCAACACCATTTCATTTTTTTTCAAAATGGCTGCTTTGTCTGTGTGCATACACCAATAGCAAATGTCCTTCTGTTATTGTACAGCCAATTTCATGTGTCAACTATTCATATGCTAATACCAGTACAGTTTCTCACTTTTTTTCCCCCCTTCATAGATAAATTGTAAAGATTCTTACAGACAGTGAGACTCGGGAATAAACAGCTTTTTATTTCTGAAGTGATAAATTAGGTTTTATTCAAACAACAGGCAACACACACAGCTGACCAGTATTGTTTCTATTCATCGTTACTTTGCCTTCTGGATTTTTTTATTCAGGCTTGGAGCAGTTGGAAAATATTTAGCAGATACAGTTAGGGTTTATTTAAGTGACTTCAATGAATTCATTTGTTTTTGTTTTCAGGATGTAGAAATCACTTTTTCCTAGCACTAGTATAAATCAAATCAGTAAAGGCTATTATTCCTATATTAAACGTTCATTTTTACATTTTTTAATAAACCTGGAAGCATTAGTTGAAAAGAATCTACCATTTTCCTGTTGATATTATCCAAATGCTGCCACATAATTCCCTTTTTGAAATGAAGCTCAGTAGAGTTAAAGAGAGAAAAAAACTCCCATTCAAATTTTTTATGTGTTAATATCCTAGAATGATTTTCTAGGATAGAGAAGATTAGTATGATTTTCACCTCTAAATGTTTTTTTAAGTTCACAAAGTATTCATTAAAAGGAATATACATTTTCACAAATACCAAGATCTATTTTAATAACTGTAAATGAAAGGCATCTTTCTCTTTGGATTACAAGTGAGCATCACTAAAGAAAAACACTGGATTTCTGTACCAATTTGCTAATGGAAATAAGTTCAATATCATCAAATTCAATTAAAGTCTCAAAATGTGTTGCAAAGATAGTGTTTAAACCATGCTTTTAAAACTTGGGTATGTTATAGTCTAGTCTGTTGTACAGGTCATAAGAATACTGTCTTTATTCAATTTGTGTTTTGTTTTTTTGTTTTTTTTGCAAAATATTTTAAAAGCCACACTGCATTCCTGTATGGATCTACTAGTTCAGTTGTTTTATTTTCAAGGAAATAGGCATAGGATTTCAGCCACAATGTATTTTAATGAAATGTCTGCACATTACCTGAATTAATCTTTTTTAATTCCGCACTAATTGCGGCATCATTGCAATATTAGTTAAACCCAACTTTATCAGAAGGGACACCTCCTCACGTACATACACTTTTTCTAAAATAAATTGATATCCACTTGCTATACTTCTGAATAGACCCTTATAAGATGGCACTGTTGGACATATTAATTAGTTCTCTTAAAGCACAGTGTTTACTCAGAAGAACATCTGACATTTTCCATTGGGCCTTACATTGAGTAATTATGCATAGGAGAACAGCCTAAAGGGATACAACTGCCTTTTTATAGATGTCTAAAACAGAAGCCACAATATAAAAACAGTTTCCTGAAAAGGTTTTTCCTGATGATGATTATTAATTTTTAAGCACATCAATAAAATAGGCAAATTAGAACAAGAGAGATACATCTGTCAGTAAGAAGGTCCAAAGTAGGTTTTACCCAATCATTAAAGTAAGAAATTGATTCTGTACATTAAGTCATAAAACAAGCAACTTAACTAGTAAGTGGAGTACTAGTTTTAAAATCAGTGAATATTAAAAAAAAAATTGAAGGAATAATAAGCATTTTAATCTAGTGGGCCTGAAACCCTGTGACTGATTTATTTGTCTGAAAATTAGGTAGCGTGAGATGGTATTGCAGGAGATGGCAACTTTTTTCTCTTAAAGGGATAGAATATTGGTTACCTTACCAGAAACGATTAACATTTTTTCCAGTCCCATTCAGCTTTCACAGATCATCTGCATGCCCCATTTGCTCTCCAGGCTTCTCTGTAGTATGGCAGGTTCCCTTCTCCGTATGGATCTTGGGAATGTTACTTAGTCAAGGTTCCTGAAACAGGAAGCTTGATTAAATGACCTAGCCTGGCATCATTGTAAGTCTATGTTTTTTCTGTGGTTTGAAGAATTAGCAGAAAAGCCTATTAACAATCTTTTCTTTTTCTAGGTATTCCATGAAGAAATTATCTGTGACCTACTTTGCAAGTAGGATGGCTCCAACATATTACACTCAAGTTGTGGAACAATAAATGATCTCAAGAAATTAAATGACATGGGGATTTCATCCCCATTCTTTTCTGTGGGGTTTCTCTAAGAAAACATTGATTGGCCTGATAATTATGTAAATTTAATCGTTTAACTTTCTTTTGAAATGTTAAATGTTGGGGAACTTACTTAGAGACTTATTTGTAGATAATAGATGCTAATGACTTAAGGTAACGTTACTTAAGAAGTCAGTGTTTGTTGTTAAAACATTATTTTCTCAGAAAGTCTCATCAACAGTCATGGGTTTTGTTGTTGTTGTTCAGTCGTTAAGTTGTATCTGACTCTTCGTGACCCCATGAACCATATCATGCCAGGCCTTCCTGTCCTTCACTGCAATTTATTATTCAAAAATAATTAGTTTATAGTATTAACTGATTGTATATTTGTTATTTATGCCTTAATTATAAGGAAGACCCTGTTTTGATAAAGCTATATGCCATGTAGCTCTAGAATAGAAATATGGGAAGTCATAGGTGAATTACAAGTGTTTTTGAGTTTCTATAAAGCCCTAATATATAATCAATGTCAGGCCTGATCCAATATCAAATTAACATCAGCAACTTTGCAGCTATATAAGTCAGATCATGGTAGCTAATGGAAGGAATGCAATAGTAAAACAGTTATATCCAGATCACAAACACTCATTAAAAGAAGCAAATTCTGGTGATGTCAACACAGTAGGCTTAATATTCTGGGCAGAAATCCCAGCAGAGTGCTCCCTGTCAAGCTGAATGAGATCCTAGGCTGAGACTGGTTACATTACATTCAGAAAAATATAAAATCCTAATGATTTTGTAAAATAGCAGTCTCATTCTTCAAATTTTCTATACCAGTGAAATGATTCTCATTTAAACAATATCTATTTGCCATCTACTTAAGAATTAAAATTCACTATCTCTTTATATTGGTCTCTTCACTTTTGCATAAAATTAATAGCTAATAACAGATAGAAACAATATAATTTTCATATTTTCTAAATCTAAAAAAAATGAACTTAAAGAATTTGTTAAATCCAAAACAAGCTACATACAACTGTTTCAAAACCAATTCTATTTAATTCAATAAGATGTTCACCATCGTTTCTCTATTATTCCGATATATACCATTAATTTAACTTTTTTATGAATAATTATGAAAGATGAAATGGACACCTCTTTTTATTTATTGTTTCATTATCTGTGTAGATACCATCACATGTCATTAGGATGCAGCTTTTTAGGATATTGTATGTGTGTGTATTTGTTTAAATTTGCTAAGCATTCAGGTATATGCTAATCTCAACAATTACGTGCTTACCTATGTTAGCTACCTTATTATATTACCTACTATTCTCCTCAAGCACATTTTAGTTTCATAATTCAGTATATAGTAATAGTAATTGTGCATATATCATTAAGTGTTGTAGTACATGCACGGTTTTAGGGCTCATTGTAACACTTCTATTAAGTAGCTAATATTATTAACTCAATATTGCAATGCTGCAATAACAGAAGTAGTTGATTTGAGCCTCTAGAAAACTAGTTTTCTCTCTTCTGGTATTAGAGATTATATATGCTAAAAACTTCCTAGCTACCTACCCGTAAAGCTGTTCCCTTTCAAGTTAAGCATCATTATGCAAAGCACACTAAAGAACCAAGAAATATAAGCCAAATAAATTGAATCATGAGGTAAGAAAAAGGAAAGGAAATCTAGCTAAATCTAGCTTATATCTATACCATTCACTAGAGCTCTCCATACCTTGCTATCCATACAGTATAAACCACCCTTGCTTCCATCACATTGCCTTTTGCTTCATACATTGCCTTTTGTTCTTTAAACATTTCATCCCTTTTTTTCAAACCCCATCACTTTCATTCATCCGAAACTTTCTTGGTCTCCCCTTTTTGCTCATATTCCTTTCTTTTCATTTCATATGTTTGCTTGGCAATCTGTTTCTCACTGATTATAACTAAACGACCAAGAAACATTTCATACTGGTCACTCATTTTGTATTCAGTCCATATTCATTCAATCATTCGTCCTTGACACTTCAGTTGGTCCAGAAAGCAGCAGCATAGGTAGTTATGGACATTCCTTATTACACCCAGCTAAATACTTCTATTTTACTAGCTGTGCTAGCTCCCTACTCTGAGTGCAATTCAAAGTGCTGGTTATCACCTATAAAGCCCTGCAAGCATAGGACTGAGTTATTTGTGGGACCATCTTTTCCCAAAAATATCTGCCTGTCCCACACATTCGAACAGGGAGGGCATGCTCTGGGTCCCTTCTATGAAGCAATTGTAAGACTCAGGAGTCATGCTTTTTTGGTCTCAGTCTCAGTCCCTGCCCCTGATCTCCCATCCAATATATAGTTGGTCCCAACCTTGCAGGCCTTTGGAATGGTAGTTAAAACCTGGCTGTTTCACTTGGTCCTTGGGTCAGAATGAGCAGAGCTCCCATTTTAGTTCTGATTGTCATTTCATTGTTCTATTTTTGTTTTAGTAGCATGTACTGTTTTTCTCACACAGTCATGAGGTTTGATTGGGCATCAATATAAATGTTTTAAATATATAAATGTAGTTGCACTCTAGTTTTACTATGCTTATACTATTCTATTCTATCTACAAACTACCTTGGAGCCAAAATATTGCTGCCCATATCCTACCAACTAAAAGGTACATGCAACATACTGACATACATTCAGGATACAGGGGTGATTAACACATTGGAAATAATAAGAATATATTTATATCAGTCATAAATTTGGTATATAGGATCATTATTAAGGAGGTTCATAAATCAGTACCATGTCCTTTTTGTAACTGCCCAACAGTGGTATCACTGACAATAACATTTACATTAACAAGAAATGTGCTGAAAAGTCCAATATATTAACATTGGTAACAAATAAAATTGCCCCTCCATTAGATGGCATAGCTTCAAAATATTAAATAAAATTGATTATTTTTCATAATTATGGTATGAATCCTGACCTTTACAGTAGCCTTTAACAATAGGGAAGCAACAAATGGGGGGATTACATATTTATGAGTGAAAAAGAAAATATTTCTTTGAAGCCAAGGTCCCATTACAAAGCAAAAGTATCAAGTCTACAGGGATGGAGTGGGAGGAGGAATATGAGAGAACCTAGTTATGGGGGAAAAAAAGATGAGAGAAAACATTTTAGTAATTGAGAATGTTTGAAAAGTCAGACATTCTACTGAGAAATCACTCTTTCCTAAATATTACTTTTTAGGAAAATTTTGGCACTTTAAGCATTCATCCTTTAGTAACACTAAGTCTATGTCCATGTAGCTGAAATGAATTTATCACCATAATTTTCTTCTGCTTACTCTGTCAAACTTTACATTGCATCCTCTTTGAGGTACAGACCTATTTTCTTGTAATTCTGCAAAGCATTATGTACAGGCATTTCCCAATACACAAAATATTTATGAATGTCTGCCCAATTTTACCCAAAACAGAAATCATAAACACACTTACTCATTTGGAAAGAGCAATGGCTTATGAAAATTTATCATAGTTTAAGTTAGTCAAGTCATGGCCTGTTCATGGAAATGGAAAGTTGGGGAGAGAGAGAGCGAAAGGGAGGGATAACCAAGGTGATGGCCAAATGTGCAATATAGTCTTTTTACTTTCAGTATTGAGGGATTCTAATTCTATGTCCATTGGTTGGTTTTACATTACCTCAAGCTAAACTGATAAGGCAAATAAACAAACAATAGTGATGGTTAGTTTTAATGCAAGAGACAAGCTTCAAAGTATTAATATTTATTATATTTTTCCCATTTCAATGTGTCCTTAATGAGATAATTTGTATTTTACTTTAAATTTATTACAATGGCTCTTTGAGATAAGCCAAACTATACATTCATGTGCTAAATAATAACACATGTTTAAAGCAAGGCAGAACATAACCCAAATAATAACTCCTACATGAAAATAAATTACCTTTATAGACTAGGAGCGGGGGCAGAGTGAGGGGACAGTGTGGGAGTCAACATTAGATTTCAATTTCTGAAACTATATTCAGTCTTTTTTTAAGCATCAGAAACATGTATTAATGTCTTGAAATGTCAGACTATGACACATGAAGAAAATCCTAGACATAAAGCACAAGATAAATAGCTATAAAATTGCTTTAAATGTAAATAATAGGAGAACACTACCTGAAGACAAGAGCTGTCCTCTGCCTTTCCACTTTATCTTTCTTTCCTTAGGAAAATAAAAAGGCAGATTTTAAGTATACCACTTCTAATTTTTGCATGGTAGAACTATTTTAAAATATTTCAAAATTTTAAAAAATCATTATTTACAGTAAAAAAAATAATTAGCCTACTCAGTATTCTACATTTGTAATTAACTGACAGGTAGACTTATCTTGAGAAACCAAACTCTTTTTCTCTCAACAAGCAGGAACTTTTCAAATGTTGGCATATATTTGCTTTATATTTTAGGCAGAAACTAGATGAGCTGACCTGGTCAGTGCCTGGTCAGTGCCTGAATAGGAATTTGCTACCTCATTACTGAATAATGAGTCTATGTTTGGTTGTTAGCCATGATAAGTATATATTACCTTTAGGATTAAAGGAAACTTTTTCATTGCTGGGTGGGTATAGAGCAGAATTAGAAACTAAAAGCTCAGGTGACAGCAAATCCAATGAAGCATCAGAGTCCAATACTTCATGCACTCTTATTCAATTTTTAAATCTATCCGTCCTATCTAAGTGGTCCTGCTGCCCCCACATTCAAAGGAGAGGTTCTCAAACTTCACTAGTAAGCAGGGAGTCCCTGAGAAACATTCTCCACTCTGCTCTCACTCCAGCACCCACAAGAGAAGCCAGTAATTGCAGAACAAGGCTGCTGGCTCTTTTATAGCCAGTTACAGCACTTAAAGAATGGTTCTTCCAGAAATACTTTGTAGGCTTTAAAGCAGTGTTTCTCAATCTTGGCAACTTCAATATGTGTGGCCTTCAACTCCCAGAATTCCCCAGCCAGCATGTTAAAGTTGCCAAGATTGAGAAACACTGCTTTAAAGGAAAGCCTTGCTTTGATCGATTCTAAAAATTAGCAAGAGCAGGATTCCTCTCCATGGTCCTGAAAACCCAACATCTTTGACAAGTTCTGTCCATGGTATTACACCTGCTTCACTTCACACTGTGAGTGCCTCACCTGAATTGACATCTTCTATTTTCCTATCAGTTCATTGCAATATAGTCCATGACATTAAACATATCCTCTGAACCTCTGTATAACATCTTGGGTGCAATAGAAGAGCATTGCAAGTAAGAGCTTGATGAAGCCCACTTTCACCAGGGCTGTTGAATGGTAATCCATATATTCTTATGTAAATAGTAGAAATGGTTACATCTATTTATGTCCATGACAGAAAAGCCTAAATACACATTAAGTATTGCATTTAATCTTTGATTTCTTGCTTTCTATATTGCACATATTTTGCTACCAAATTTCTGCATTTTATTTTATTTTATTTTATTTTATTTTATTTTATTTTATTATTTTAATGAAATCACAAACAATAGCCTGACAATCAGACAATTTGCCATGTATGCCAAAGAGAAGATATTGTTACTTCTTCGGCATCCATCTGCCATCTAATATTGATAATATCAGATTATCACTCAATTCAAAGTTTGAATGGAAAAATAAATTAACCATGTGCTTAGCATAATGGTTGTATGGTGTGGTTAATTAAAAACTCATCAGTATACAGAAAAATGTTACAGAGTAATCTGAAATTAGACCTTGGGAGGTGTTAACTAAACATTATACCAGGAATTTAACATCAGAACAAACAACTTAGAAAAAATGCCAAAGAAGCCCAAGAGCAGTATGTGAATTACAATGTTATTGTGCCATTTATATCTATTAATGTCAGAGTTTCCTAGAAAGGGCACTCAAGTTTCTCCTTAATTGTATAAATCACATTAAAGCAAGAAAAGGTAATGTTTCGCACATTGAAACCTAAATAGTAGGCTTTGAAATCTTGATCAGATTTTCTTAAATATCTGCCAATAGCTTATGTGCAAAGGCAGAAGTCAGGTGAAAAAAAGATACAGATACAGAGATATAGATACAGAGATGATACAGATAGATACAGATACAGGTACAGGTACAGGTACAGGTACAGGTACAGATACAGATACAGATACAGATACAGATATTTATCCAGACTTGAACTTTAAATGGTACCTTAGGAAATCTATCATACATTGAAATAGCCTCTTCAGCTTTATTTCTGTGTTTGGAACCAGAAATATTCTAGATTGCTTTCTCTGTAAACAAAGTATTACAGAGTAAATTAGTTTTAGTCTTGACCTCCCCACTCATCTTCCCTTTTAAGGAAAAAAAGGAAGAAAGAGATTCCTACTGAAAGGGAGACGATATTTCAGTTTTGTAAAGCGTCTTGTTACATCAATAATAAAGACTATTAAAGAATGTACCTTGGAGGAAACTATATCTTTAAAATTCTACAGAGGCAAAATTAAGATACTTTGAAAGTGCCTCAACATGAATTTGGAAAATGTGATGTAATTATTTAAGTTTATAGCTCTGAACGATTAGTATTAATACCTCTGTAGTATGTGTTTTATTATGTTTCAATCATGATAATAAATAAAAAGATCTAAGGCAGTAAGCAAGATACCATATAGCTTCCTAATGTAACTTGCACTTGAAGTACAAGGCTCCATTTGCCCAACAGAAAATATAATGGTGAAATCCTATGAACATCTACTCAGCATTGTCTATTAAGTTCAGTGGAGCTTGCTCTCAAATTAGCATAGGATCTCTTCCTTATTAATCTTATTAATTGGAGATACATCTGATTCCCTGGCCATTACCTTCCAGCAAAAGAGCAAATTGAATTAACTATTATATAGATTGAATTTCAATTCTGTCATGTTTCTCTAAGAAGAGAAACAAGAGTATGGAACAGGCTGTATAACTTTTTGCAAAGCCTGGGCAACAATTTCAAGTTAGTATGACTAGAAGAAACTGTGCTATAGAAGAGATTTTGGGAGACTTTTTCTAACTTAATTCTTTCACTCTGAACATGTGATTTGCTGTAATGCCAAACTACAGAGAAGCAATTTTGTTAACCAAAACAACATGGTGTATTCTACTGACTGGAGCATGTTTCTTAAGGTGCAGTTAATGAAGCTCCCTAGTCCAGAAGAGTTTATGCAACATTAAATCTGTTAAGGTACAAACTTTTAAGATTAAATGCAACCACAGCCTGTTGTCTTGCTGAGTCACTATGCAATATCAGGGGCACCTTATTTTAGCATCTGGTAGTGGCAAAGGAATTTGTGTATCACAGAAACCAGGGAAAGGAACGGAGTTTGGGTAATTGATGACTACTCCATCTTTTTCCTCTGTTGGGCAGGATGTCTGGTTTATATTGTCTTCAAACAGCATGTCTTTGATTTAATGTCTCCTAACTTATTTTATATCAATCCTTGCAAACCAGTTTTGTATAGAAAGCTCCACTTCTGATTTTCATCATTTCCAACTGACTGTTTAGTGTAAAAAACAACAAATATTTTGTATAAAATATGGTTCAGTTTTTATCAGAAATCAATAACAAGGCTAACAGAAGACTTGGAATAACAGAACAAATGATTGTATCTCAGCAAATTTTATTGCCATATCCTTGGTTTTAATGGTTGTTTTTCCCACATCTGTTCAAAACTTTCTTTTCTGATACTACAGTCTAAGGCATTCCCAAAAGAGGTGTTTTAGCATCACCTCCTTTGTGTGTGTGAGAGAGAAATATGAAATAGATTACTGATAGCATATCTTCCTAGCTGGCTGTTGATATCAGCGTATTCACATAAAATCTATTAGGGAACAGTTAAGAACAGTTCAGTTCTTAAAATATTTTTTTCCTGAAAGAGTGTACATTTGCGCATTTACACACACACACGCACACACACGTATGTGTATGTGTGTAGTCATGTATCCATCTCTGATTAGATTATTAAAACTAATGAATGTCCCTCTTGTACATGAATCTCAGATTTGACATACATCTTTAGCCCCCTCCTCCCTAAAGCAGCAATATTCCAAGAATACATGGGGAGGGGATGTTTTAGAGACTATTTTAGAACCCTAAGATTTCCAACTTTGAATACAGTTGTAGGGAAGCCAACTGAATAAACATAGGGCCTGGTTACTTGAGGAACCACCTGTTTCCCATAGCATCTGCCTGGCTGATTCAATCCTGCAGGGTTGGTGCACTCTTGGTTCCTTCAATCAAACAATGTCATCTCTCAGAAGTGCACCTACTATTTCTATGATAATAGTAGCATTTTTTCCAAATGATGTCAGGGTTTTTTCTAATGTAGAGGGTTTTTTTTCCCCCAATATTGAGAATATTTAACATTATATTTAATATAACGTAATACTTTATGGTACACTGCTTTGGTTAGAGGGATGTAATTCTATTCTTTCAATGAAAAAATACAAGATACTTCCACTACACATGGTGCCTCTATAAATAAAATATTGCTGCAACCAGGGATAGATGGATCAGTTTATCTAAATTAGATGTTGATTTTTAAATGCTTATTTATAAACTTTTCCCTTCTGTATTCTAATTATTCTGTATTTTTATAAGTCATGTGACCAAATAGGAAGCATGATAAATAAGGCATGCATCTACTATATGTTTCTCAGATCATAGATATCTCAGAACATGATCTGAGGGAACACATATATTTCTTTCAGTGAAGTTAAGCAGAATTGTGTCTCATCTGCACCTGACTCAACTATTGTTTTGCAGCCATATTGTTTGCAATGTTCACAACCATTTTCAGCTGTCTTACATGAATGTATGTGTACATCGGCTTTCCTCAAGAGCCTTTCAAATGACATGGTTGCTTTAACTATGCAAAAAGTTGTGCTTTATATACATTCCCATGTATTTTAAAGCACATCTTTTGAAGGCTCTTCACACTAATGTATATATACAAATGATAGAATTGTCATCTTGTTTTAAACAAAAAGTGGCAGGGGTGGCGGTGGTCAGGTTTTTCTTAGTGTGTTACCGAATGCTATTTTCTTCCTTAAAACTCTTGACCTGAAAAAAACTTTTTTAAAAATCTGAAATGTTTGGCCTAAGTCACTTTAGAAAGCATTGAAGGGCTTTGGAAGCTGCAGATCGGATTCTGAGGATTACATGATGCCCATGGCCCATATTTACACCCCACCCTATCTTCACTCCCATGGTTATACTGTATTATGCCATCTTGCACATCCAGACTATTAAATACAGTTTGAACTACAGCTTTCTGCTATGGAAGTAATGGGAAATGATGATTTAACAGACTTCAGGAAGGACAGAAGAGGGCAACCATCAATGCTGGATTTAGGCATATGCTAAACAAGCTACAGCTTGGGGCGTCACAATCTGCAGGGCCTCACAAAATTTCAGAATATCACTTTTCTGATTTTGCAAAAGAGTTCATTATTGCTTATATTAATAAAAATTATCCTGATTACTTATTTTGTCAGCATTTTCTATATATATTGATGTATCTTAAGATTATTTTACAAATTACATTTAAGTATTGTTTCCAGGGTATATTATAATCTATGGGAGAGATCAAGCCAGCCAAATGATAAATATTAATCAGTCAATGCATTCATTCAAAAATAATTTGTATTTTTCACTTTAAATACCTTGCTATTATTTTGCTTATTTATTTATTTAAAAGATGTGTATGGCCACAACAGCAGTAAAACCCAATAACAATAAAAACTATAGGACTATAAAACAAAACAACAACCCGGCACCTTAATCATCCCCTTAGATGCCCCACAGCCACTCCCATTACCCTCATCATTAAAGAATTAAAAGGCATATATATGTTTTCAATTTTTTTATGGCAATCCGAGGTCCTGTTGTGCTACGCGCCTTAATGAGAGCATCTGGTGTAACTTTTTAACAATGGGGGGGGGGGGGTGTCCAAGATTTATTTAGCTTAGGCCTCACCAAGTCTAAATCTGGCCCTGAACCATGCTAGCTCATCTCTTCATTACTATCTCTTCTCTCTTCTCACTTTCCATGGTAGAGGAGACCACTTTCCATGCCATTTAGAACTCTAGAAGATTGCATGTACCTGTAAAGTTACTGCAGAGATAGAAGACTCTTTCTGCTTTGGACAGTTGTTGTCTATCTAAGGAGGAAGATGAGAAGTATAATATGGGGCTGGAGCTAGGACCTAATCATAATAATAATAAATAATCATATCAGTTTTTGAAGCAGTACAAATAATTTTCTACATAGTATTTCTTCTATGTGCTTATTTATTTATTTATATTCCCCTTCATTTGCACAAACACTTATATGCAGTCTAACTTCAGTAAACCGCTAACAGCTTTTTGTGACTAAGCTAATTGTATATTTATCCTCCAAAGTCAAGAATGTTTTCTGAAGGATGATCTGGAATTAATAGTATAGCTGAAAGGAAGCAAGAACAATGATTCAGGTTTTGAGGGGGCAGACATCAGTAACTAGCAAAAGAAGTCACTCCACTTGGGACGTTGTAAATGTTGAGGAGGGTTGTGATGACATGTGGGAAGCAACATGCAATCCCTACATGGAGACTCAATAGGGGAAGGCATAAAAGAGGGGGACAAGTGACAAAATGTGCATCATAATGTTATGACCCAAACCCCATGACTTAAATACAAGTCCAACGTCAGAATGCAAATATGAAAGGGTGGGGTTTCCACTATGATGTCATTGTGCACATGTTGTTATTTATCATTACAGCTATGCAAATATCTATGGTTCAAGGACTGAATGTTACTACCATATATTCCCCTACCACAGAAATGTAATTGCATATTAGTAGTGCCATCAAAATTCAGTGAGGTGGTACAGGAGATTCTAGAAAATGTTGAGGGTCACATGTATTGCTAGAACCTGTATTGCCCTAAAGGATCAGATTCATAGTTTTAAGGTGCTCATAACTTATTATTTCAAGTATAGATGGCATGGGCCAGCTCTCAATATGTGTTGGAACCTACAAGTTATATCAACCTATTGAAGATGATGGGAATTTGAAATCTAACTTATCTGGAAGGTATCACCAGAACACCTGGGACAGAGATAAGCCTTGTAATAGTTATACATCTCTGGTAATCTGCTGACTTCTTGTAGCAAAATGATTGGATAACTGTAGTCCAAAACAGGTCAGCTGGTCTGTTAGCAGGGACTGACTGATACAGCCATAATATGACAGAATTCTATCATCTACAGTTAAAAATTAAGACCCAAATAACTCCAATCAGGTTACCTGAATGAGCGTCCCATACCACAAGGTCATCAACTGATGCTGTTTTCTAGGTGTCCCTACAAGATGAAGGAATGTCAGACTGTGGTAGATGCCTTTCCCCAAACAGGTTCATCTGCGCCTACACCATATTTTACATGTGTGGAATGAAAGTCTTCTTTCTCTCCCAGGAATTTTAAGAATCTTTAATTCTTCAAGAACTTTTCACTGTTATTTTTTCTGTTTATATGCTTTATTTTAGCTTTATTATGTGTTGCAATGTTTTTACTCCTGGTTATTTATTTGATATATATCCCATATTTTATACAAGAGATCAAGGTAGCATACATTAGTGCTCCCTCATCCTATTTTTTTCCACAACAGCAACCCTGACACTAAAGATCTCCTGCCTGAATAAGGAATTTCTATGACATACCAAGAGGCTGAGCTTCTCAAAAAAAGAGGGACACAGTAGAGAAGTTAAAACATAACTAGTGAACCAGATTTGTCTAATTCATCCTGTAAATGACATGCTGTAATCAAACGTCAGAGTGGGCAGTATTTGGTCTTCAGTAGTTAAATTGCTTCTCTTTCTGACCCAATGGACATATTACTAGGACTGTTTGTCAGTAACTGCTTCTTTGAGTTCCTGTAACCTCATGCTTATGTCATCAGTGATAGTATCGCCACATTGTCTTTCTTGGCCTCTTTTTCAATTTTCCTCAGTTTTTCCAACCATCAGGGCCTTCTCTAGTGACTCTTGTTTTCACATTAAGTGTCCAAAATATTTAAGCTTTAGCTTCATTATTAGTACTTCCAGTGAGCAGTCTGGTTTTACTTTGTTCAGATTTTATTCATTCTCCCTGCAGACCAGGTTATTCTCAATACTATTCTCCATTCTCACAGTTCAAAGACATCAATATTACATTCAGGCTTTCAGATGATCTAGCTTTCAAAGCTATACATTACAAGTGGGAAGACCATGGCTGTTTGTTGTCAGTGTGATGTGTTTGTACTTTAATATTACTTGCTTGAATATAAAAGGCTGATTCTAAGCTATATATAAGTTTATATTAATTTGGTTTGACTAATGGATGTGCAGAATTACTGATATAACATCAGCAAAGCATATTGTCAAATTAATATGAATAATCACACTTAAGTATTTACAGATATTTCATTCATTGCCTTCCAAAACACAACTTTCACATGACTGTTATACATTGTCCAGACAATAGCCTTCACATATACAACATGCAATGTCTCAAACATGTTTTTCCCAGCTGTGCATATTTTCGTATTTCACTTGGATATTTTTTATGTGAATCATTCAGTATAGGAGATCTCCTACCAGTGTTGTGAGTTTGCATATTATTCTGGTCCCTATGAAACAGAATAGACTGGGGAAATGTGGTATACAAATTTACAGCCAATACAGCCATGATAATTATGGATTCTTGGAGGTGGCATGCTAGCACATCTGAAGGATATCAGATTGGGAAAGGCTGTTGTCTACATTCCCTTAACCTTCATGTAAGTTTGCACAATTACTGAATAAATTATATTATCAAAACTGAAGCCCAGTGTGCATTTTAAGGGTATATTCCATTCAAACCAGCAGTAATAATTATTTTATTTTCCTTTAGAAGAAAAATGAGATAAGAATGCACTTATCAATTATCAATTCATCCCAATAAGAGTACATGACTTGAGATTTCGAGCCCCTTATGTGAGTTATTCACATATGCCTACCAGAAAACATCAAGAATGCATGCTACCCATTTCCTGAAGCCAACAACCCTCATAGGTCTGTTCAGTGTGCATTCACTGGGGAGTTCTTTAGCTATATAAGATTTTACATCCTTTGGAACTATCTCAGAGCTCTGAATGCAAAATGTGATACCCAGGGACATCATTTAGATTTGCTACTTTGAGAAACATTGGATTCATAACCAATGAACACTTTGCATTCATCTATATACAATTTCAGAATTTTGCTTCTATGGGTTAGATAATATTTTATGTTTAATGACTAATGTAATGTATCTTCTACTGTATATAAGAAAATGCAGTTAACCATTCTGAGCAATCTAAATGAAATAAAAATGATTGACTAGAAATGATAATATGAACTATGAGAAAGCTGTCTATAAATACAATGTCTCTCAGTGAAGCAAATGTCATGATGCATCCTGGTTGCTAAAAGCAAGTTTTGCTTTCCTTGAGAATTCACATCACATGGCATAAATTCCCTAGGCCTATTTCCTTTCATATGCACACTAGTATTAATCAGAAGGAATTCTATTAAAACCATTTGGGTGATACAGTTAAGTGCTACTCTAAACGAAACCTATCAGGTACAATCTCTCATTGTAAGGTAATTTACCTTAAATTCAATTTAAATTTGCACACTCTAAATGTGTGCAACTATATTATAGTTGTTATTGTTGTTTTTGTTGTAGTTGTTAGATTTGGTACTTTTTTTAAAATTTATTTAATAGACTTGTCCCCGCCCATCTCCCCACAATGGGGGACTCTGGGCGGCTTACAACAAACTAAAATCAGAAATACATAATTAAAAGTTATAAAAACCAGACTTACAAAAATAAAAAGGCTAAGACTTTTGAATGTCAGATCCTTGAGGAGGAGTTTCTTCTTTAAATTCTCAATAGTTCTCCATCCAGTGGCTTCCATAGTGATATACAATATACATAATTGCTTAAACAAAATATAAATACAGTAAAAAACGATGTCTCATAACAATTAGTAACTAAAAGGCAGCACAGATAATAGAATGATACAACATAATCCTCTAAAATGTCAAATAAAAAAGTATTAACCTTTGTAAGGTCCAGGTTTGCTGTACCTCTTTGAAGAAGCCATTCCAGAGTCCAAACTCATTCGAGAATAGACCTGCTTATCGTTAGGCATCCCTGGAAAGGTAAGAATATAAATCGGGGCTCATACAAAGATCTTAGACCATCAACTGGCTGTATGAGAAAGGTCTGTCTTCAGATCATTGAATCCCAAAACTTTCAGGGCTTTAAAAATAGGGCAAGCAACCTAACCTGAATTAGGAAAACAATGGCACGGAAATTTGATCCTTTAAAAAATATCAGCAATGCTTGAGCCATCAGAGAGACTTGAATATACCCAATTTGGGGGAGGGAGGGGGAATGCATCTCCCAGGTTATGCTGGTCTGTGACCATAATGAAGATTTAATTTGAGGTTTGCACTCTCAGTTAGACTGCCTGGGTAATACCCAGTGTGTATTTTCCTGAAATATGACAAATGCTGCCAAACAAATTACCAACATTTGAATCTCAATTACATATTTTTTAGATATAATATCTTTATCAGGAAGAAAGCAACTAAAATAACATTGAATTATGTTTTTAGCATGTGTATTATAACTGTATAAAAGAAAAACATTGAACATTTCTGTTTTATTGATCAGGTTCTTAATGGTATGTATACAAACAATGTAATATAATGATGGTTCAGATTTAAATTAATTTACACAACCTAAGATCATTTTCTCCAAAGTAATTCCCAATGAATCAAAAGTAACATGATTAAATTACTGCAGTTAAGAACATAACCTTAGACCTGATTTAGGAATACATTGATTTTAACTTCTGTTGGATCAACAGCACATTATCCAGTAATCTACTATAAAATCACTCTTACATTAATTGAGCTAATATGCGGATTGTGCTGCTCCACAGGCACATAAGAAAGAATCTAAAAATATAGGCTGATACCTAAATTTATTTGCTATTTAATATTAAGAATGTATGACAACACTTAGACAACAATAATTCCCAAGCCATATTAGTCACAATGTTTTTGTTAAATGAGTCTACCTTTGATGAATAGATTGAAAATCACAACCCAGAAAAGACTGCATTTCTCATGCAGATGTAACTATAAAATAGCTCCCCAAACAGAATTACACAAATATGAAAGCCACCTAAATCTGAATGCAAAATGTAGGCTTTAGTTGTATGACACATAATTCCTATGAAAACTGGCTAGCTGTAGAAAATCAAGTAATTCTGAAATAAAAAGGCAGCCTTGTTTTATTTTTAAAGGTATAATAAACATACAAAACTGAAAACACCTTCAAATTTGTTTTTGTCTATTAAACTAACACTTCCCAAAAGAAAAATTAAAGAAGCTGTCTATTCTGCCTTTTCAAATAAGCTTTTCCTGGGAATAAGGACCAGTATACTAAACAGAACTAGTATTATTGTTGCTCTTAAATCATTGACTTATCTTTGCAAGAATTTTACTGTGGGCTCCTGCCTCAGACAATGAAGGCAACCCATTTCAAAGACCTCAAGAAGTAGAGTTATTTTCTTCAATTTTGCATTACCCTACTTAAAAAAAAAAACTAAACTTGAACTAATTGAAAAATCTATTCATCACTTAAAAAAAACAAATTATGGCTTAAATGATTCTCTTAACCGAAAAGTACACAGAAAAGGAGAAAAATAGCTCAGGCGTGTTGAAAGACTAAAAATGCACATGAATCAATTATGAAAAAGAGAAGATCTCTTTGAATGGGGAAAAGCTGATTGGAATTAAGATAGGCTTTGTTCATATCTGCAAGGTACAAGTAGAGGACTTTTCAAGAAAACAGAAAAGGGGGATTTGGGAGTGTTTGGCTGCTTAGTACTATAGTGCTTTAGAGCCCATGTGAAAATTTGCTGCTAGCTATTAATCATCATTGTGTCTTTGCAAAGAAGCTGTTACAATGATGGCTATATGTCATTATATTCCCACTGTATGTAACGAATCAGGAAGCTGGGAAAGTTGGATAAGAGCGGCTGGCAAACTTTTTAGTAGTGGAATCTATTTAAATAAATTTACATCACATTTACTACTTTCTTGGGTATGGGAATCATACTTTAAAATGAAACAATATGCTGTGTTCATGGGCCCTGATCTTTTATTCTCCTGTCTCTGAGCCCACTCTCCAGGTCAGCCTTTGCCAGCACTGACAGCATGCTTTTCTCATAGCCTTCTCATAGCCTTTGGTTGCTTTCAAGTTCAATTTAGCACAATAAAGTTGTTATGCATGACAGTTTCGAAAGCAGAATAGGTGGTGTCTAAGCCTGCTGTGTCGCTACAAAGTGGGCTCATGCTCTGCCAGCCAGCTCAGTTACTGAAGCCTTGCTGGTGGGACACTGCAGTGGACCTCCAGACGTTCCCATCCTGACCAAAGCAATTAGCTTCAAACTGCAAGAAGCCACAGGGTCACACTCTCGTTCAGTGAGGTTCCACCATTTAATGTGCTGCAATAGATTTTAGATCTGAGCTGATTTATTCTGTTGTACTCCTTTTTTATGGTCTTTATACACATGTGTAAAAGGATCAAGGAAAAAAATTGAGTCACAGTTAGCTCAAGGGTGGTTGTTGTTGTTGTTGCTGCTGCTTCTGCTGTATTGTTTTTCAAAGAAGAAATCTAAGTCATTGTTTTGCATTCCTTTTACAAAGGAAAGGACTTGAAACATGTCAGCCTTAATTCCATTAGGCTGATATGGCTAAAAGAGAACCCTGAGGTGCCAAGAGTGGAACATGAAAAGAAGTGTCTCTTTTAGTAAGCTTCACCAAGCTGATAATTAAAAAAAAAAAGCCTTAAAATGTAAAAGTTGTCAAATCAGTTACTGTATCTGATTTCACACACACACATATACATACGCACACACCCACAATTAAAAAAAAATACATCCACTTTAACTTAAAAGCAGCTAATTTTAATTAAAGGACATGTCATTTCAGGTGTCACCATTTCTATATAGTAAGAGAAACATATTGTGTGCAGGCCCTGAAACACTTTAACAAAGTAAATTCCATCAGTGTAACTTCCAGCAATAACCATGCTTTGAAGGACTGACATTAAGGAGGTAACAGAAGCCTCTTAGTCCCCATCAGACATGTATATAACAGTGTTAATATTCAAGTGCATCAATAATGTTATATCAATCATATTGTTTCCCATCAAATAAGGTGTGGACAATAACTAAACAGACCTCCCTTATTTTAACTATTATTCCTTACTATAAATATGGGTCCATTGCTATCCCTACCTGCAGATGCCTAGGAAGTATTGGCCCACGCAGGAGCATCTGCAGAAGGGGCTTAAAAAATCAAGTTTAAGTGGGCGATCAAAGTGTAAGTCTGCCCTTTTTTAATGTGTGTCATGAAAAGGGGCAGGGCTTTGATTGCATGGTCATGGCCGCCATCTTGTCTTTTTTGATACACCCCTGGACATATCTGGGTACATGGATGATCAGTTTTTGTATCCTTGAAATAATCTGAAATTTGCAGTAGGATACCTAGTGGCGGTTATAAAAATTTCTGTGAACTGTCCAGACTAAGTGGATACAAACTCTTCCTTCCTTACAAAACTATGTTTTTTTAAATATATACTAGATGTGCTCAACTACCCAAATGGGGTTTCAAAGCAAGATTAATTTGATTCAACTTGCTGAAAGAGTGTTTCTTCAGCCATGTGTACATAATCTGAAGACTCTTCCATATTGCAGCTACAAACACCCATTGGGTTGAGAAGCTATACACTTCAGATTGCAGAGTATAATATTGTGGACTTTATGTTCATAAATATAGTGTCTAGCTGAGAAAGATAGTGTGTTTGCGTGATTCCTGCATTATCAGTTACTCTTCCATTCTCCTTGAAATACAGTTTTGAAAGGAGTAGACAACTGTAGCACATCAGATGTGATAGAGCTACAATTTTGGCATCCTAGGATTGAGAGTTTAGCAATATCTGCAATGCCTCAGGTTGCTTGGCTTAGTATACATTTACTTTGCTGTAACTAAAATCTTGCTAGCTCCATTATAAATTTAAATTGGCCAAAATAAATATATTAATTCATTTATTTTTATTTTTATCTTTTTTTAGTTTTACTTATTATTTTAGAGTTAAACATTACAGAATATATTTTGCTCTCACATCTTGGTATGTAATTAGAAGAGTAAATATTATGGTATTTAGCAGCAAAATGTCAATAAGGTTACAAAGCAGTTTTCTCTAATTACATCTGCTCACACATACATCATATCTATGTGCTTATAAAATTGGTAACATCGTGGCCCATATTAACAGGGAACAAACTGAAAACTTAATACCATTTGTTTCTACTCTCTAGAATGTAACTGCCAATGTAATGCATACTTACTTGGCAGACTTTGATCACACTATTGTGGCTGCCATCTTGACTTTTTTGACCCTGCCTGTAAATATTCCTGATAATAATTAACTCTCCCAACAGCTTTATAAACTTTGGGCAATAGTCATTAAAGTTGAGACACGTATATATGAGGAGGGTTGTGACTGTTGTTTTATTTTGACGCATGTGTGTTTTGTTCCTTTTTGCTTCTCTCTATTGTTCCTCACTTCGGATAATAAAAAGTTTCATTCTGTGGTCTTTTTAGTACATTTCATTAATAATCATTATACACAGAGAAGTTTTAAAACACAGTTTTCAGTCTCAGTAATTACAGTGCAATCTTAAACTTATTTACCAATTGAGAATTCAGTCCAAACTTTATGCAGCTCTACTACTGGGTTTACGGAGACTTACTTCCAAGCATATCTGTTAAGGACTGAAATCTGTTACTTTTAATGTGCAACTTAATGTAGCGATATAAAGTAAAGAGTGCTGCATTTTCCTGGGGTCATCTGATTTATTTCTGTTAAATAAACAACTAGCATTAAAAAGAGTCAAAGGGAACTCTCTTGAACATTGACCAAATAAGACTTCATTTTCTTCATTCACAGCTGTCATGAAAAGGTTGATCAACTAAGAATTTATTTCTTCTGTTTTGCATTTCATACACATTAACAGCTGGAATGTGAATTTAAGCTATGTTCAGTAATCTTCATGCTTTCTGAAAGTTAATTGCATTTTTGCTCATGTTCTTTCCTTTTTAAAATAACTGGTTATACAAATATAGCATCTTATTCAGTGAAAATCCTCTAAAATATCTTTGGATCCTCTGTACAAGTGCTGGATAGAGAAACATTTTCTATTTTCTAGATCAACATGGTTTTCTTCCATGTCTTTAATCATCCTAACTTATGTTTGTTTATTTTTTTTTTTCTTTTTCACTTTAGACTTTTATTTCATTTCCAACCAGTTTGGTTTTTAAGGCATACTTGGCCAAAATAAATACCCCTCCACTCTTGCATCCATGTGTTTATCTAAAGTATCTAATCAAGCACTTTCTACCTGTAAGCATTCACCAGTCCTACATGCTTTGAATCGTCTAAGGCAACTTTTTAAGCAGGCTACAAACACCCTGGCATTAAAATGCAGATTATGTTATTTCAATTAGAGAAGACTGTGCAAAACTTGAAAAAAAGAAAGCGAAATGTTTACTCTAAACAAGTACAGAAGTTGTTAGAAGTGGGGTTTGCCAAGTTGCAATTTCAATGGTTCAGCTAATGAATAAACGTTAGACTGTATCAACGGTTCTAAACAAGCTTGTAGTTTACGTGTGTAATGGTATCAATTGACTGGTTCTTTGTGGTTCTTATAAAAGTACCCTTGAATGTTTTGATGGAGGGAAGGCATGCAGACAATAACATCATGATAGCTGAATGTCAGCAGTAACCTTGAACCTAAATTAATTTCACTATCCCTGCAATTCCACATACAGTAGACACATGCGCTGCAGCTGGGGCTTCAGCAGTGCCTCTTATAGCCTCGGCTCAAGCTTGGTTTTAACTATTTTTCATTCTTCCTATATGCATTTGTATATTGGTGCTCAGCCTTGCAATGACTTTTACAACACAGGAAGTATAGTTTAAAACAAAGCTAGTCACCACTGTTTTAATAGAAGAGAATATATGTAGCTCAAGATTGAACTGTGGAGTCCTTGGGATTCTCTGAGCTTGGTTGTTTTCTTGCAAACGTTTCGTTACCCGGATAGGTAACATCTTCAGTGCTAGAAGGGAGTGGGGTTTGCTGTCTGTTTATATACAGTGGCAGGCCCTCCCAGTGTTGGTGGGGGTGTAAGTCCCCTCCCTCCAGTTCCTTGATTAGGGTATTGTTTACTGCTTGATTGTACAGGTGAAACTCGAAAAATTAGAATATCGTGCAAATGTTCATTTATGTCAGTATGGCAACTCAAAAGGTGAAACCAATATATGAGATAGACACATTACATGCAAAGCGAGATATGTCAAGCCTTACTTTGGTATAATTGTGATGATTATGGCGTATAGCTTATGATATAGCACTTCGGGAACATTCACAATCTCAGAAATTCTTTGGGAAATTCACAATCTCAGAAAATTAGAATAGTGTGAAAAGGTTCAATATTCTAGGCTCAAAGTGTCCCACTCTAAATCAGCTAATGAATCCATAACACCTGCAAAGGGTTCCTGAGCCTTTCAATGGTCTCTCAGGCTGGTTCAGTAGGAATCCCAAGCATGGGAAAGACTGCTGACCTGACAGTTGTGCAGAAAACCATCATTGACACCCTCCATAAGGAGGGAAAGCCCCAAAAGGTAATTGCAAAAGAAGTTGGATGTTCCCAAAGTGCTGTATCAAAGCACATCAATAGAAGGTTATGTGGAAGGGAAAAGTGTGGGAGAAAAAGGTGCACAAGCAGCAGGGATGACCGCAGCCTGGAGAGGATTGTCAGGAAAAGGCCATTCCAAAGTGTTGGGGACTTTCACAAGGAGTGGGCTGAGGCTGGAGTTAGTGCATCAAGAGCCACCACACACAGACGGATCCTGGACATGGGCTTCAAATGTCGTATTCCTCTTGTCAAGCCGCTCCTGAACAACAAACAACGTCAGAAGCGTCTTACCTGGGCTACAGAAAAAAAGAACTGGTCTGTTGCCCAGTGGTCCAAAGTCCTCTTTTCTGATGAGAGCAACTTTTGCATTTCATTTGGGAACCAAGGACCCAGAGTCTGGAGGAAGAATGGAGAGGCACACAATGCACGATGCTTGAAGTCCAGTGTGAAGTTTCCACAGTCTGTGTTGATTTGGGGAGCCATGTCATCTGCTGGTGTTGGTCCACTGTGCTTCATTAAGTCCAGGGTCAACGCAGCCGTCTACCAGGAGATTTTGGAGCACTTCATGCTTCCTTCTGCAGACGAGCTTTATGGGGATGCTGACTTCATTTTCCAGCAGGACTTGGCACCTGCCCACACTGCCAAAAGTACCAAAACCTGGTTCAATGACCATGGGATTACTGTGCTTGATTGGCCAGCAAACTTGCCTGACCTGAACCCCATAGAGAATCTATGGGGCATTGCCAAGAGAAAGATGAGGGACATGAGACCGAACAATACAGCGGAGCTGAAGGCCGCTATTGAAGCATCCTGGTCTTCCATAACACCTCAGCAATGCCACAGGCTGATAGCATCCATGCCATGCCGCATTGCGGCAGTCATTGCTGCAAAAGGGGCCCAGACCAAGTACTGAGTACATATGCATGCTTATACTTTGCAGAGGTCCGATATTGTTCTATTTCCAATCCTTGTGTTATTGATGTCATGTAATATTCTAATTTTCTGAGATTGTGAATTTGGGGTTTTCATAAGCTGTATGTCATAATCATCACAATTATACCAAAGTAAGGCTTGACATATCTCGCTTTGCATGTAATGCGTCTATCTCATATATTGGTTTCACCTTTTAAGTTGCCATACTGACATAAATGAACATTTGCATGATATTCTAATTTTTCGAGTTTCATCTGTATGTCTGGTGATAATCTTGGTGTTAATCTCTGTTTATCTGGGTGGTGATTGCTGGCGAGGAGATGTTCTGGTCTTTTGTTTCCTTTTATTGTGTACACACACACACTACACACTTTTGAATAGTGTGTAGATGTTGTTTATCTCTATGTGCCTGTTGATGACTGTCTTGTCTGAATACCAAGCTTCTAGGAATTCCCTTGCATTTTTGGATATAGCTTGGTCTAACCCACAGTCAAGCCACTGTATATAAACAGAGAGCAAACCCCACTCCATTCTAGCACTGAAGATGTTACCTAGCCAGGTAATGAAATGTTTGCAAGAAAACAACCAAGCTCAGAGAACCCCAAGGACTCCACTGTTCTAATAGTTAGGATCAACTTATTGCAGACAAAGAGACATCAAATCACTGCTGGATGACAACTTCCCTTGCTCCACCTTGCTTGCTTTTGCTTGCACTGTGAGTAGTCTAGGAACTGTTAATATTAATTGGAAACTATATTATACAGCGGTACCTCGGGTTACGAATGCCCCTCCTTACGAATTTTTTGCGATACGATCAGCTCCGGCCCCAAAAATTTACCTCGCCATGCGACCTCCGCCCCGCGCTATGAACCGGATCCGCGGCCATTTGCCCTGCTGCCACGTGGTCGTGGCTTCCTGTGGGAGAGATCGCGGTAGCAAGGAGACGTTCGGTGGGGCTTGTGGTGTGTTTTGTGGCGTTTGGAACCTTTTTGGTGTGCTTGTCAGCATGGCTCCAAAGAAAATGCAGAGCCGTATGTATTTACATTGAACCTTATGGGGAAATTTGCCTTGCGGTGCGACCAAATCTAGTTGCGATCAGAGTCACGGAACGGATTAAGATCGTAACGCAAGGTACCACTGTATTTGGTTTGTGTTTTTCAAATAAATAACCCAATGTTTCACCTAACATTCCTGGACACAGAGGCTCCACTCACAGACACTCACCTCCCAAATGGTCACCTCCTAAATGGACTACTACAATGTTCTTTTGCATGAGGTTGGAAGAATATTTAGAACTTGCAGGCTGGTTCAAGATGCAGCGGCCTGGGCAGTTATGTGTGCACCTTGATCAATGTATGTTATACTTCTGCTCCATGAGCTGCACTGGTTGCCAGTGTGCTTCTGAGTTCAATTCATGGTGCTGGTAGTTACCTATAAAGCCCTGGGTCTACTTGTCCAATTAGATCTGGCAGGAGAGGCATACTACGGTTCCCATCTATTAAAGAGTGTCATCTGGTGGGACCCATGAAAACAGCTTTTTCTGCCATGGCACCTTCTCCCTGGAGATCAGATTTACCCCAACCCTGTTGGCCTTTTGTAAGGCCTTAAAGACTTGGTTATGTCACTGGGCACAGGGGGTCAGGACATATGGCAGAGCCTGCGGGATGTTTGTGCTGATGGCTGTGGTGGGTTTCAGCTGCCTATTATTAGCTGCCCAGAGTCATGACACTGAGATGGGCAAAGACATAAATTGAAATAAATAAATAAATGAAGCAACCATGTGTATCTTTAATATTAGTATAGTTATATCATGTTGTAAAGTCAGAAGGTGAGTAACACAAAAACATAAGCACTGCTTTGCTGAATCATCTTAATGTAAACGTCTCTACCATTTAGTTTTCAGAAGTGATCAGACATTTCCAATGTCAGATGAAGTGACAAGATTCTTAATTTATTTCTCTTTGTATTATTAACTGTTGGTGGGAAGGGAGAAGGCACAATAGATTAAACTTAATAGCTCAACTTCAGGAGCAGCTAAGCCCTGTTATGTTACACTCTAGTCTTACTGTAGACACACACACACACACAAGAAATTAAATTAAATTCCAAAAGATTCAAATTCTGGCAGATGTTTAGTTACTGATTTTTAGAGTAGTTAGAAATTCTATAAAATAATCTTCCCAGTGCCACCCAAATGAACTGAGACGATACTACTCAGAACTCCAAGCTAGCGTATCTAGAGGGCACCATGTTGGGGAGGCCGCCATGCAACATAATTAAATGCAGTTCGTATTTCACATAGAACAGTTGACGGGTACATTGATTTCTCCAGATGTGGTTATTTTACTTGATGACTAGAAGCTGAATATGAGAAATGATTTCATTCAGTTTTGCTTCTGAAGTGATAGGGAAGCTGTATAAAGGTAATGGTGAATCCCTCTTTATAAAGAAAGTTGCTATTTTGTATCTTAAAGAGACAAATGTGAAATAATTCTTTTGAAAAATCCATCACTGTGCTAAATCTTACTGGATAATTTTTAGCCTTGCACTAATAATCCAATTTTGGACAAAGTGTTAGAGTATGTTTCAGCATTAGGAAGTTCTGAATGAAGTGCATTTCAAGCCAGATTGAAAACATTGTAAAGTTTGTATTCAACTAATTATTAATTCAAGATCATCTCAAGCCACAGATCTGGAAAAACATCTGATTTCTTCCATTTTCTACTCAGAGTTGCCCATAGTAGGAAAGAAAAAAACAGCTTTACAGTAACAGCTTTATAGTGATATTTCAGGAGCATTGGTAATTCCAGGTTACCAGGGAAGCTGAAGTCTTGCAAAAATTACTGTTCTCAGGGCTTCTGGGAGTATTTTACAAGGATTCAGGGACCTACATGTACAGGTCTATACATCTTATCAACACTATCTGGTAAATTTGATGCAGAAAGGAGAGACTAATGAGGACTTCGCCAAGATGCTAGGTTGAATGGTGGGGCTGGGTGCTATTTTTGTGTCCCTCTCAACAACATTGAGGGAAACATTAACTTTGGAACTCAGACTGGAGCAGGGTTAACAGTAGAATAATTTTGTCTGATCCAAATTCAAACATAAATTAGTTTATTTTATTTATTAGTTTATGGCCTCATGCTGAATCAAGCTTGGGAAAATCTCATTCTATCTTCCCAGATACACTGTTCATTTTTGCTGAATGAACTAGATATCTAAACAAAACAACTAAGTATATAGACATTGTTGTGGCCAAAATCTGTTTCACCTAAAGCAACCAAATCACTTTGAAGATACAACATAATTTTATTTGCATCCATACAAGCAATAATACACTATATACTGGTCCCTCAGTAAAGCTCTGATAGTTTGCTGAGTGGGCTTGAGCAAAAACAGAACCAGGGCTTATATACTTTTGGCTCACTACATTGCAAGGCAAAGAAAGGCAAAGGCAGAATAAAGAAAAAGGCAGACACAGTGAAAATTACAGTGTGATGCTGAAATATTTTAGATAAATCCATCTGTGTGACATTATTATTATTATTTGTCCTTTCCTACTAGGTCAGCATGCTAGCCATACTATTTTTGAGATATGGTCAGTGAGTAGAAAGAATTTGGTTTACTGGGCCCCAGGTTCCTGACTGAGTCTTCTCCCTGCTGCCACTCAGGCTCAGTTCAGCCTGTTGTGACTTGGGCACTTGAAGTGTGAATGGGCACTTTAAGCAGTTCATATGTATTGGGGCATCTCATAGGTTTGGTATTTAATGCGGTTTACATGTGTATGGGGGTACCTTTTACTACCATAGCATACAGTACACTATAAAATATCATTTCTAATGGATTAATATTAACATGTAGGCAGGACATATATTTTTATTTATCTGCATATAAGTAATGTTTACAGGGCCCAAATCTGCTCTCCTTTAGGAAAATCATTTCCAGGCCTGCCTTTTCCCCCAGACATTTGGGGCCAGTTGAGTGGAGCCTCTTTTGGTTATTTTTATTATGCTGCTGGTCATCATTTTATATTCTGTATTTCATACTGATATTTATATATTGTGTATGTTTTAAAGTTATGCAGTTCTTTTTGGTTTATAGTTTGCTTTTTGTTGTTGTATGCCACCCAAAGTCATGTTGTTGAGTTGGGCAGCCTTATAAATCCAGTAATAAATCAATAAAACCAGTGCAGGAAGGATAAGACACATAATTGGTTGTTAGATATTATCTAAAACATCACATCTGCGACAGAGATACAGAAGTATAACACAGCTTTTTCAAAGGGGCACTTATGAGAGGCGGTGGCCAAGGAGGTCCACAAGCTCAAAGGTAGCGGGACTCTAATTTAGATACTACAGCTGTCCAAAATTTCAGAAAGCTTTTTCATGATGAAGCTGGAAATGAAGCCTCCTTGTGAAGCAACATGACCTACAACTTCATTTTGTGCCACTTCAAAGACATTCTTCTGTACAACCAACCAGTAGGCTACCAGTTCCAGCTAGTGGAAATGCCAGATGAGGCTCCTAAAGCAACTGGGATATTTCAGTGAGACAAATCACATCATTACTGCTCCTTGACAAGGTAAGTACATTGCTTCTTTGTATAACAGACTTTATACAGGTCTATTAGATACTTGCTATTTTTTATTTAATTTTGGAATGTCTTATTTCATGATGATGATGATGATGATGATGATGATGATGATGATGATGATGATATAGGGCTGTCCAAAGCTGGGAATGGCCTTTCTGGATCTATGAAAAGGGCTACTGTTTTCTCTAAGATTTATTTGACTTCAGCTGTCATAATCTGCACATGCTGGCTGGGGGGTTATGGGAATTGAAGCCAAACACATCTGGAGAGCAACAAGCTGGGGAAGAATAATATAACGTCTCCTGAAAATTATGGGAATGTTTTTAAAATATAGATGATAATTATCTCGGACAGGCTATAACTCATAAAAACTTAAATGATGTCTTTATAGTCCCTAAGAGTTGAATGTAATTTGCATTACAATGACAGAAAATCAATATTCTTTGAGAATTAGTGTTGAACAGTGTCTAAGTACATGATCTATTAAGCCTCTTGATCAGCTGTAATCCTAACCTTAGGCTTGCAGGCCTTACATAAAACACAACCTCAAACCCCTTCTTTAATATGGGGATAATAAATGTCCTTTCCATTTGCAGCATCAGTTTATTTATATGTCATCTTTCTATTAAAAAAAAAAATGATCCAAACACCTTACATTGTTCTGTTCTAAAAGCATAACAGAGAATAGCAAAATATGTGAAATTATATAATTTTATTAATATAAATCCAGCTCCTGGTAAGTGAGTACTACCTTGCTTTCACTCCTTTCAGGAATTATTCGGCAATTTAAAATGGATGCAGCTTTCCACCCTTTGGAATCCCTCCAAAGACAGCACAAGTGGGATGTGGATGATCATTTCATTTTTTACTTTTATCCCAGCACAATCCAAAGTGACTCTTTGTTTATGTTCATGACTCAGTTGCTCTTTCTCCTTCTATGTCTCCAGCAGCACAGGGCACAGGGCACCCAGGTCCCTTGCTTCCTTTACAGAAGCATACGACTCATATTCCTGATGTTTTTCAGTTACTCCCACTTTGGTTTTTTAGCCTGCTTTAAGTTTCAAGATTAAGGAGCTGATTTTTTTAACCTGTTTTATTAATTTATCACAATTAAATAGCAAAATACACTGGTATTTTAGCATTAATTATATTTCATCTTGTTCCCCCTTAGGGATGGATGGATGGATGGAGAGAGCCATGGAAATGGCCCTAAGGGAAATACTCAAAAGCCATTACAAAAATGGAATGGGCAGAAGCATTCCATAAGCCCAGGAAAGGAGAAGAAACTCAGGGTAGCTCTTCCCTGACTCATTGGTGTATGAAAGGAAAGGGGGGAAAACACAATCAGATTTGCAAGATTCTATTAGTATAGATAAAGCTTAGCTCTAGTTTTCTTGTTGAGTCTGTTTCCTGGTCTGGACAACCTCAAGGGGTTGACAATAGCTAACTGCAAAGGTGGCTGTTAACATCACACTAGTGTAATAAGTTATCTATGGGTCAGGCAGACCTGATCAGAACACCTGCCTTGAGCCCAGGAGCCAGAAGATGCTTCATTCCCTGAACAGTTGCCTACATGGACTCACTTTGTTAGTCTGATGGCATGAGTGACAGGTAAACATGTAAAGGAACATCAACCTTTTAGGAAGGGCACTTTCAGATTGCCCCCTGTAGAAACCAGGACCATGTTCTATAAAGAGCTTGAGCCAAGTCTAGCTTACTAGCGTACCACATTTACCTTGCAGATCTACCAGTCATGCTTTCCATTTCTTTTAACCCAAACTCAACTTGAATCTTTGGAACCAAGGCTTGGATTAAGTATTTTCAATATCCCTTTTCCAAACCTGATTGTGATGACATTAACAAAATAATGTATTTCTACATTAAAGCAAAAATATCTAATTCCATCTTTGATTTCTGGGGGATTGGGGGGGGGGGGGGGGACAGAGGTTTCACTGTTTCTGGTTATCTTTCCTTAGCTGAAAAATTAGAATATTAACCTAAACAAGGGATTTGCTTTTGTTTTACCATTATGAACTGATCCTAAGGAAAAATTAGTATTTCTTTGTGCAAAGAATCACATTTTGAAATCACAGTTTGCTGCTGATTTTTGAATTCTGCCTTGATTTAACCACATCTGATTTTTCTGCCTGATACCATCCTGGCCTTTACATGGTTTGTGCTGTGTTTTACTCTTTTCTTCTGTGTACTGGCAGAAGATATTTAGAAAATAAGTATTTTTTTTAAAATAACCCTTGATTACTTTGCTCATCTGCAAGACTGTCTTTATTGTTGTTGTTGTTGCTGCTGCTCCTGGTTTCTTCAGCAAACTATACTTTATTAAAATAAATCCTGGAATAGCTTTATAAGCAAATACATTATTGCATTGGATCAGATTTCAACTACCAGAGCAGACTTTTAAGGGCAAAATGTTCTCTGCTAATTTCCCACCTATAACAATTTCTGTGGTCTTTGTGCCAGACCACTTACTCTAGGACTCACCAATTGAATTTCCCATAATGCCCCTTCCATAATGCATATGGAAATTTAAATGAAAGCTTTTACACTTTGAGGCCTTTTCAGACAGAATCATAACATAGGTATCTATTTGGATGCTGAGAATCTGGCAACTTTCCAAGGATTAGCAGGTGCTAATAATCTGTTGGTCTATGCAGACTTTCAAAGGACAGTCTCTAGTCAGAAAATGGAGCACAATAAGCTGGATATATTCACTGAATTTTTCAGAGAGGTTCAAATCCATATTTTACATCCATTAAGCAGCATAGCCATTGAGCAGCAGACTCAATTTAAGATACTACCATAATAGGGTAAATGCATTCTTTGGCTCTCAGGTCACAGTTACATATATCTGTAGGGGATGGAAGCATATTTTCAGAAGCATAATCCCATGCCACATTTGTTTGGGTATGTATAATGGAAGCACCAGCTAGCAGAAAAAGAGACATTCAGCAGATGAAAAAGTCTATGTTATTGGCCCAATACCAAAGAGGGTCATATTTCTGGATGAGGTCTCAGTCTGCTAGCTACCCATGTTCAGACAGTATGTGATATCTGGGAACTTCTACCATCACACTGTAAATCATTGGAAACAAAACTTTATGAGCATCCCTTCTATGCAAAATTTACTTTCTATAAATCTTTGTCTCTATTCATTCCTTCTTTGCATCAGATAATAGAATCAAAGATCTTATCCAAATGCTTGGCATAGAAGCAGAAAAAAGACAACTGATCCTGGAAAAATTACAGAGAATGGAACTAGTGTTTTACTAGTGGAAGGATTTGTATCTATTGAGTCTTAGAATAATATGAATTTATTAAGATAGAACTAGTTTATTGATAGCAAGCAAAGATTTTGTTTTGTTTTGTTTTGTGTGTGTGTGTGTGTGTGTCTTTGAGTCAGTCAGTCTTTGACTCTTGGAGACTGCCTGCACTAGTCTCGGCTGTGTCCTTGGCAAGAATTTCAGAAGTGGTTTGCCTTCTTCCTAGGGCTGAGAGAGAGTGCCTAAGTCAGGAATAGAACTCACATTCTCCCAGTTTATAGCCTGGTGCCTTAACCACTACACTACACTACTACTTATTCTAAATAAAGAAGAAAAAAAAAGGTGAACATACTGATTGTTAAAAGGGTATAACTAAATTCAGATTCCTTACTTGGTGGACAATAATGCTGAATACAGAATACACTGGAAGCATTAACATCTAGATTTCTTGTAGATTCATTAATTCAGAAGCAGGTATAAAACTTTTTGGAAGGGTACAAAATCTCAAAACACTATTCTGCTTAATGGTATCTAATCTTAATTATTTAAATTTTAACTTCAGGAAATACTTGTAGCATTGAGAGTGTTTTACATTTCTTTTACCATCCTTTTTTCCATTCCAAATTACTACACGTGTCCCATCACCATTGTCTCATACAGACTGTTAAATTCATGACTGGGGAGGCATTGAACACCCCATCAAAGAAAAGCTCTTGGGGAAGGTAATTTGATACAAATGACTGCACAACTTCTCTTCTGCTTATGTAATCCCAGTTGCTCCCTCCAAAAACTGCCTTTCCTGAACAAACGCTACATATAATGCAATAAATATACCCAGACAAGTTATTTGGGCGTGAGACAAAAAGCCTAAAAGCAGATCACCCCTTGTCTGGCAATAAAAACAACAGCAACTATTGCCATCATAACCCCACAACACATTAAATAACTAATTATTTCCTACTATTTCATAACATCCAAAATCATCACCTGTCTTTGGCTAGTGATGAGGCTGGCCCGCTACATTTGTAAAAAAGGCAAGAAAGATATATAAAGAGATGTTTTCTTAAGAAAGAAAAGTGAACAATATTTTTGTTTGATTGATCAAGCATTTTAAAAAGGTTATTTATGGATGAGTTTGGAGTAGTAGTCACTAGAAGGATTTCAAATGTCACTGTTTGGCAAAACAGTTTATTGCCTAATATTTATGCAGCAATGTTGCAGGAAAAAATATTTACAAAAACAAATACTTTATCAATATTGTTAATCTTTCTGAAGAAAATAAGAACCAGCTCTGTAAAGGAAAAGTCTTTGGTGCAAGTTTTTAATAAAGAAAAATGAATGCAAGTGTTAACAAGGCCTAATCTTTCCTTTTGTATTTGTTTCTTCATTAAGCTTTAACTATGCTTTTACCCATTGCATATTGAGGATTTGATGAGAAGATGGTATGACAGGCTTGGCTTCTCCCAATGCAGCTGGCACTGCTGATGCCAAAAGCCAGAGCCTGTTGTAGTGGGATCATGAGAGATTCATTCAGAGTACAGTTTCCCTGTCAGTTTCCCATCCGCTTCAGAGTGCTCAGCTCTATCTTTGAATCCCCTTAATGAGAAGTAAAGGACAATGCCAGCATTGTTGTTTCCATTCGGAATTTTCTGGAAAGAACAATCGCTGTTTACCCAAGCATTTGTACTACCCAAACTCTTCCGATGATAATTACTTCTCAAGCTCCTGATTAACTCTGCTCTCTGCCTCAGCACAAAAAGCTATTGAGCCACAAACAGGACATTCTATCACTTTAGGGCACAATCCACCAGGAGCTTCTTCTGCCCAAATTCCATTGAAATTCATTGGAGCTGCATCGGTTTTCAGCAGTGCTCTTGCACAGCTGTCATCATCTGAATGGGGCTCACTTAAAGCAAACTTTCTGGTGGATTGTGTCCACAATCTTTTAGCAAGTACCACATAATTAGGAGTAGGGAGATTTCATATTCATCACTGAAACAATAGTTTGCCTAATATAATTTGCAATCAGCTTGTCTGTTTTGTGCAGAACTCATGATGTTGGACCCCTGCTGAAAATGCTACCCAACAGATCATGGTAAACAGAAAAGATTCTTTTGCTTTTTCAGTTCTGGTGTTTAGATGTTTTCAGTAATCAAAAAGCACATTCAAATGTTCATTTACACAACTTAGTATTTTATCTTATTAACACTGTTACAAAATATGTAGCAGAACATGTCCATTTATATAATACTGCTGAAGATTTTCTTTTTTCTGAAAAACCAAATAAAATCAAATGATTGCTATTTTTTTCTAGGATGCTAGGATTAATTTCAGTCTGTCAGATCATTTAGTTATTTTCCCTTCCTCACCAAATTTCTATATATAGGCAGCTACTAGTTTCATGCAAAGCAACATCATGAATATGCATAATTATGGAGATCTGTGGTAATTTTCCAGGGTTATCCAATGTGACGTTTATAGAACAGCAACATAAATTTAAACAAGACTGACAAATATCTAATCATTTTTATTTCTACCTTATTTTTTATATTTTTTTGCTCTCTGAAATCACTGAAAACTAGAGAATTTTTTTTTTAAAGTAGTCCAACAATTACTTAAAACATTTGTTAATTTTTTTTTCACAGCGTGTCATGATTTCAAAAGGCTAATTTTACTTCTTTAGGAGAAATAAATAAGCCTTTGTTTCTCTAAATACTTTCTACCTAATACTACAAAGAAATAGCAGAAAAATGGTCATCTTAGACTATTTAAATTGTCTAATTAATCCAATCTATTTAAAATTGTCAGTCATCTCATGATTTAATTTTCATTGTCTGGTACTTTATTTAAATGTGATTCCAAAATGCTAAAATTTATGCCAACTATGACATCATGTAAAATGTGCTGAACCATTTGGAGGTTTTGCTTTACTTTTGTTTGTTCTAGAGACTAATTATGAACAATTGTATGGTGCAAATTGGTTCCATTTCATAGGTCAGTAAGTGGTTATATAAAATACCTATCTAAAGCTACAAGTAGTCCATGACTTACAACCATTCGTTCAGTGACTGTTCAAAGTTACGACAGCCCTGAAAAAAGTGACTTACGACCGGTCCTCACACTTACAACCATCATAGCATCCCCACAGTCACATGATCAAAGTTTGGGTGTTTGGCAACCAGCATGTATTTACAATGGTTGAAGCATCCCAGGGTCATGTGATTGCTATTTGCAGCCGTCCCAGCTGGCTTCTGACAAGCAAAATTCACTTAACGACTGCATGATTTGCTTAACAACCATGGTGATTTGCTTGATGACTGCCACAAAGAATGTCATAAAATCAGGTGCAGTCACGTAATGCCTCGCTTAATGACCTTACCACTTAATGATGAATTTTCCAGTCCCTATTGTGGCTATAAGTTGAGGACTACCTATACAACTAAACAGGTATTATTTAAATTAGAACTATAGAGAAGTAGAAAAAAATATGAGGAAGGAATAATTTGGTACACAAGTTTCTAGTTACAGCATCTATAGTGTTTCTAAATAACCACAGTGACTACGGTCTACAAACCAAGACAACTTGTATTATTTGCAACAATTAATAATCTTATCATCATATGCAAATCACAATATGTGTAGAAGGGAAAATAAAAATCCTATACCCACAATATCTGTATGCATACATTTTAAAATTCAGCTTGCCATGGATTACTATTAAGCATGCATGTCCAGATTTGCTAATTGTGAAAACAAAACAAAATAAAAATAAAAACACTGCCTGCAGTGACACATCAAAAAGTAATTGTGGGATATTTCAGAAGGTGCCCAAGATTGACTCATGTCATCATATGAATATTGTCTCATTAATCTTATGATCATTCTAGAATATAGAAGAAGGAAAGTTAGATAGCAGCATGGGCCTGTAGCAATTTCATACTCCCTTAAACTGGTATACTGTATAATCCCTTAAACTGATATATAATTAAAAATGGTCAGAAGACAGAAAAACTTCATATATGAATGTTGTTTCTTCCCAAATACATCAAAGGCTCTTCCCAAAAATCCATAAGTACTCCATGTATCTTGACACAGCTATACAGAGACAACCCAGATTATTATGATATGTATCTATGAGCAATGTCCTCTTCCTTGACTGATCAGGCCTAGAAGAAAAGAGGACCTTTCATAACTTGTTCAAGTGTAACATAATTAAGGAGAAAACTGGCGTGAGTGTCTGTGTACACATATGCATATGCATACACATACACACACTAAATCAAGTGGTTGAGGTATATTAATCTGAAAAGGAGGTAGACCAAACTTTCTGGAGAGGTTCCATTCATTTCACTTGTATTTTTTAATACATGGAGGCTTAGTTATATCAGCCAACCAAAGTTGCTAGCATTGTGTTTTTTCTTGAATCTAGTTCTTTACTGTTAAAGTCTACTCAAGAACATAGCATAAAGGCAGTTATTTACTTTCCCTTCTACTATATATGTTCATTTATTTCTATTTACAATGTCATCAACAGAGACTTATACAAAATAGATAAATGTGACTCCATACCCCCCCAAAGCCTCAAAAATGTTTTATTTTAAAAACATGTATGCAAATTTTCAGTCACTAAGTGCTTCTATGGCAAAATAAAAGTAAAGACAAAGATACAGATGAGAGCTCACAGGATAAGCAAGCTTTGTCCAGCTGCCCTAAAAGTGACAAAAAGTGCCAGCAAAACAAACATTGGCTGAGATGTCAATCTTGCCCTCCTCCGATATGCTCCAGGCTTTTAAAATTTTTCTTTTGATAAATCTTATATAGATATTTATTGATCTATTCAAGCATCATCAAATTAACTGATAAATCAGAAACTCTTTAAAATATGCTCTAGAGATACTGGGTGTGTTTATGTGCCATATTATAAGCATTAGCCTTTGCCAGCTTACTTCTTACTTCTTACTTAGCTTTAAAGAACCATCCTAGGGAACAATATCTATGACTGAAATGAAAGCAATGAGGCTGCTTCTAATCTATCCCTGCTGTAATCATTTATTCTTTCCTTACTGATCTATTCAGTAGTATCTCTTGCACAGTACCAACTACCCTGGAAAGTCAAGAACAAACTAGCTATTTTAAAATATAATCTATTTAGTTATTATTATTAGTTTGAGCTTTCTTAGTGGTTAATCTGTTGCTTGTTGGGTTCTCAGCATTTGCTTTCTTACTTGTGAGGAACAGAATGCCCTGCAAATATTAGTTAGCGCTCTGCGAGGACTCTGATGAATCAAATATTACATGATGGCGATGATATATTCTAGTCATACTGATTCCTGGTAACAGTACCTGGACAAGCCTCTGCAGGCTTCTTGGTAAGATTTTCACAAGTGGTTTGTCATTGCCTTCTTCCTAAGGCTGAGAGAGAGGGACCGGCCCAAGGTCACACAGCTGGCTTTGTGCTTAAGGCGGAACTAACTTCCTGGTTTCTAACCTAGTGCCTTAACCACTACACCAAACTGGCTATCTCCTACACATTTTAGTTTCACCGAATCAACTGAACTCAAGAGGCCAAATGTATTAATTGAGCTGGTATAGGGACTGAACAGTTTATTAGATTTTTTAAAATTCCCTGTTAAAACTTTAATACTACTCAGAAGCATGGTGCAGTAAAATGTCATCATTAGTTATGCTACATTCCAGCACAATAGCTGAGTTAGTTAGTTGCAGCAAAAGAGCATCAACTCCTGCCAATCCCTTTAAGCTTAATGTGATATGCCAAAAGCATACTTTGCCATGAACATGAAACAATGAGCAAAGCACATAGGAAGCGACCTCATACTAAGGCAGAATATCTGTTTCTCTAGGTCACTGTAGTCAATACAAAACCGGGGGTAGTTCTCTAGTTTTCCTATCATGCTTCTTTTTCAGCCATATCAAAAGATATTAGGGACTGAAACTGAACTCATTGTTTACAAAACATGACCTCTGCCACTGAGCAATGGACTGAGTAGTACAAGAGAGAGAGTGAAAGCATACATATTTTGTGTGTTTTACAAAGAGAGGCCAGGAGGTCAAGCAGTACAAGAAATTGTTTGTAAGTGTGTCACAATCCATTTATAAATCCTTGATAGGTTGCAAAACCACCAGCGTTTAACTTCATCTCCTGATGAGGTCTTCTTCACCAACATCCCTCCCAAGCAGATGCACAATTGGCTTGGCTCTTAAGGGCCAACTCATCACATACCAGCTTCACAACACAGCCCTACCTAGAAATGCCAGGAATTGAATCTGGAATCTTTTGTATGTATACACTCTCTCACTGAGCTATAGACTTCAGTCATCATTGGAAACACATGTCGTTTGAAGCTCTACTATCACATGTGTAGGAAACGGCCTTCTTCAGCATGGCTCCACGGTTATGGGATATACTCCAAGGTGTCTGGTATGGTCTCTACTTCCCAGTATTTGGAAAGATGATAAAAGCACACCTCTTATCAAAATTTAATTGTTTATTTTTAAACAGTTTATTTTAATTTTGATTTTGTTTTTAATCTGTATTAGTTTTGTTATGTTTTATACTCTGCATTTTTTTTATTTTTCTATGCAGTTGAGTATTAAAACAAAAAATGAGGGATACATTTTTTAATAATAAATAAAGATAATACTGTATATAAGTGATTATATATTTCTATTAGGCTTTACACCCAGACTTAGCAGTAAATTTCAGGTCTCCTGACAATCCTTAATTTATCTCTTGGCTAGGCTTGCCAGAAACCTCTGAGACAAAATTTGCCTAGATTAGAATCTGTACTATAGAAAAGAATGAAAACTTAAATACAGTACTTTGAGTCTGCTAAAGGAAAACTTGATATATACAGTTTGTGTGCCAACTATAGGTATATTCCTTCTGCCCTTCTGAATTAATGGATATTTAGAGGGTCCCTTGGTGTCCTTGAGAGGCAGTTAAGCTTTGTTATCATAAGAGCTATTTCTAGCCTGGAAACAAGTTTTTGCACTTGCTTCCCTCCATCCTTAAACTCTTAGCCAAGGGCATCTACTGGGGTGAGTGTGAGGGGTCAATAACATCAGAATGATAGGCTTGACTGGGTGAATGAAGCTCTACCTCTTTGTAATATGTCTCACAGTGTTATATGGATATAAAAAGGGCCACAGCTTCAGTTTTATAGGATGAGTTAATGGCCGAACACCAAAACATTGAAAAGTTGAAAAGTTGCACTCACTGGAAAAAAGATCTGAAATGTAAAAATAATGTCTGTCCAAGAGTCATTTCAAGTTGTGCCAAGCTAAGGTATGAATGGATAGAGAATTTTTGAACATACCATTCTTGTACTCTCTACTATCATAGTATGTTCATGACAAAGGACATCATGACTCCTTAGCAGACTACTAGATGAATGATGATTAAAAATTGAGGAATGATGATGCTGAGCAATTCAGCTGAGCTAATCCAACATTGCCTATATAAAGAGAGCTGGAGGGAAGAGAAGTCTGAAGTCCCATCATTGTACCAAAGATAATCAGAGCATGTACCAAGGGGGACTTAAAATGCCCTATTGTTGCTTGGTTAACCACAAGAAGAGTTTCATTGGTGTTTATGGACTGAATGAGTGAGTAAATGTGAGATGCTTGTATTGCTAAAATAAAACTTTGCATCCTGGTACTGTTCGGTGGTATTCATTGGCTTTGCTCTAGTGCTTCATTAAAAGATTCCTAATTTTCCTAAAAGAAAGAAGAAGAGGATAATCAGCAACCAGGTTGTTGTTGTTGGGTGGATGGACTCAATTACAGGGGTGATGGTTGCAAACCTGAATTGTCCTGGAGAAAACTTATCTAGGCCATTGCTAAGAGAAAACTTATCTAGGCCATTGATGGCACATAATCAATCAAAATTAATACAAACAAGTCACTATAATAGCAAATTCAGAGGAACAAGTTCTTAAGAAGTCCAAATCAGGCTCCAATTAAGTTGGATGATGACAAAAACAAGAGTCTTGTTAAATGTAAGCCTGATATATCCATGTCATATGCATATACTATCATTTCTGTGTTCCATCCAGATGTTGTGTACTTGGTACACAGCAAAAATTTAGCCAAATTTGTCTGAGAAATGCTATTCAGCATATGAACAGCGGGTAGTTTTTTTGCTTTCCATTTTCTTGCTAGTTTTGCAAATTATACCTATAAAAATTACATTTATATACTATGGAGATTTTAATCTTAAAAAAATGTTCCTAATTCTATTGCAGAGGGTAAACCTCTTGTACATGATCACCTGATCACACCTGTCATTTTGACATCATTGATCTTCCTTGCAGACAATCTCCTCTCAGGCTTACAATTTTAGGGCACAGCTTTATGTTGGAGACTTAACCTTACATACAAAATTGCATAGAATAAAAACAAATTTAACGTTTTGGGAGCAGTCAGGCTAATTTGGAAGTATACTCAGTTGGTAAATCCCAGATGTACTTACTATTCTAGAATCAAGCTTTGGCAAAAGAAAAAATCAGAAGGTGGTCAACTATACCCAGTGCTGATTTCCAAATATATCTGGTATCACCAAGAAGCTCCCTCCATCTCAAAAGAATAATTCAGCTACATTACTTTTTTTTTTCTTTAAAACATTAATAAGTCAGCTAATGAACTGATAAGCATACACAGGACACATTTAAAACTGAAAACAGATGATCCACCTATTTAAAGCATAAGCTAATGGCAAAGTGAATTATTTGTTGGGACACAATCTATTTAGTTGCAACATAGAAAGAAATCATGCTCAAGAATACTGTTCTTTTAACAGTATATTGATATTCTTCACGCAAAATTTTAAAGTGCTAAAGCAGCTTTATATATGCCTTATATTTCAGTAAACAGTTTGGATCTTGATCATCATTTAACGTAATTCCACACATTCAGGATGTGTTCACATCTAATGGCAGCCATGGGAAAAACATCAAAGATGACCACTGTTGATGTTCTCACAGTAACAGATGTAATCATGCACTTGTATGCACTGTGGTAGTACTCAGATTTTTCTTTTTTTTTCTTTTTTTTAAAAAATACAATGTGTTATATGAAAAACACTTATTATATAATAGAACCATGGGTACCAGACAGCTTCATTGAATTGTGCACATATTCTTTTTAGACAATCTTGCATCATATCCAGATGACAATATAAATTTAGGTTTATTTTTGTTACTCAGAAAATTCATGCCATAACATTGTCAAGTAAGAATAACTGGAAATTTTGACCAAGAAAACCTCTGAAAGCTATAAAAAAGTTTCCAGACAGGGCACATTTGGCATTCAGAAGCTTCATACAGTGCAACATTCCTCAACTTGATGCTCTCCAATTTTGGGGGGATGCCTAAGAATTCTGCAGTTTTAATCCCAACATAACTGAAGGGTACAAATTAGCGATAGAGGATTAAGTTTAGACCATTTTCCTTCACAGTACAAAAATGTCAGCATGTTTTTTGCATGGTAATCAAAAATAAAGTTTCATTTTATTGAAGTTTCAATCCTGTATGCTGGCCTGGAAGGACAACCAGATCAACTTCCACGGAGCCTAAAGTTTTAAATGTAAATTATTGAAGTGTTTGATATTATTCATACTATATTCTACATTGTTAAATTTTTTAAAATCTAACAAAAATGTGATGAAAAGAAACAGGAAGAATAATTTGATATTCATAGCACCCCATTGGATGTGTACAATTAGTCACAAACTCGGAAAAAAATAAAATATAGTTTAATACATTAGTTCTCCTTAAAATCTTTTTTTCTTAATTTGTTATTTTAGAAATACTTCCTTTGCCATTTTTATTATAGAAAAAATACTTCCTATATTAAATAGTCACATACTAAAAGTGATAGAAAATGGCTCTCTCATTTTGCTGGATACTAAGGAGAAAACTCAATAATTTAATGATACACACCTGTCTTTGTGTAAGGTAAGTTCCTCAGAATTACCAAGGAGATATTTATTTACTGTTACTGCTAAGCCAACCTTTATTTTTCTCCAAAAATATTTCCATCTCTGAGTGGAAAACAAACTTTGCCTCAAGAAGTCTGCAAACTGAATCATAAATGTCAGATCTAAATCCTGCATGAAAATAAATTCCCTCTAATCCTGGCTATTCTTCGGGATGCAAATGAAGGCTAGAGGAGTTTCTTTGGCCCGCTGTCAAAAGACCGGCAGCCTGCTTGCAGACGCTGGCCACACTCTGGGCTGTGGTGGCGATCTTGCCCCTCCCCCTCTCCATCCTAAGACTTGGTCTCAGCTGCTCGTCTTTCCTAGCAAGCCACAAACCAAGCAAACCTATCCATAATAGCACCCTGTAAATTAATTTGACATTTCATGCAAAGGAAAGCGGGAGGGGGGGAATCCTCCAAAAGCTACTGAAAATAAAAGCCACTCAGACATCCCATTCTACCTATAATTTTGGAGTGAAGAAACCTGGAAGATGAAATCTCTATGGTAATCGACACACACACTGCCTTCCACTTCTTTGTTAAGACAATGTAGTCCTTTGTTTCTATCCAATCAACACAATAGCAAACAAAGTCCCACCTTCTACTTCCTTAGATACACCCATATGTTCAGGCAACAGCTGAAGAGAAATATAGCAATGAACACTTTTATTTTCCACTAAAAATGTCCTGGGTGTTTTTATATAGTGCTGAAAAAGCCTACATCTCTATTTATTTGCTTAGGTCCACAACAGACTGGCATCTCCAAATATACATAATAAAAAGGCAGCGTTTATGATTGGCATAAATGTGCAAGAGACAGCAAAGCTTGTACTTGAGGGATATTGTTAACTCTGATCTTGGTTTTTTTTCTCTCTTTAAACTATTAATCTCCATTTTTGCAAAAGTATTTAATTTAAGAGTAAAGTATTGATGCAATATTAACTGATTCCTTGACATTACTCATAATGCGTGAATATAGTGAAGCATAGCATATTTAAGCTATTAGACATGCAGGAATGCTATTTTGCTTCATTGTGTCTGGCTGTCCCTCCCTTCCTTTTCTTCTTCCCAATCTTTCTCTGGCAGCTCCACGTCTTGCATCATACAAATGTCTGGCCTTATGGGTTACAAGCACAGAAGTGTAGTGGCAAAATGCATAATCTAAGCATCTCTGCTTCTTGATATTCATGGATTTATTTACAAGTCGCTATATTCTCCTCTCTCCACCCCCCACCAAACTGTTTCTGTAGTTCATGCCTATGTTCCCATGGAACTTTAAAATAAAAATATAAATGTTTGTGTGTGTAGCAAATAATCTGCAATATTGCTTATATTCTCCAATTTTTACCAGGGCTTTTTTTTTCTTTCTTAAAAAGAAATGGTTTTATGAGGTTTATTGACTTGTAGATATATGATTGGCTTTTTAGTAGTATAAAATGCCTGTAATAAAATGGATTTATATACATCTATATGCTTGAGTATGTGTAAGTATATTAGGAAGGAAAAAGTACATAAAGCTAGTCAATGTTGTTAAGATTGGTATTTACAGTTACCAATACTTAATTATTTCACCAAAGATTAACATGCTGAAGAAAGATATATTCATATCAGCCTTTCTCTTAGTATCCACAAGGAAGGGGTCTGCAGTTCACAAGAAACCAGGCATACTCAGTTAATTTTCAGGGAGTTTTTCAGTCAACTTCACAAACATGAAGACATACATGCATACTGTTTTTGTCAATGTTCCATTTCCAGGACTTCACCAATAATTTGTTTAATATTTACAAGTTAAGGGTTTGTTATTACAAACATGTATATTAAATGTGCAATTCTACACATTTAAAGACTAAAGAATATCTTAATATGCCATACAAAACCAAAGGTTTGGTAAAGTACTAAATTTCTTACAATCACATTTCAGTCTTAATATAAATCCTACTAACTGGGGGGGATTTTTTGTCCCTGAATTTACATGTGTATATTAATGAGGCATTCTGTCAAGGCTGTGCATTAATTTATTTGACCCAGTAGCACTAATTTGGAAAAACAGTTCAATTTATGCATGCATTTACATTATTTTTGATGCAAGATGCCAAATAGCATACATTTAGGACAAATAAAATACTCAACAAATAGCAAAGACAGTTATCCTAGCATGTACTAGCATACACTGATATACCGTATAGAGAGCATATTAATTAGTATTTTAAACATTTTTTCAGAAATATTCATCCACAGAGTGCAGCACACTTGGTACTAAATGTATGTAAAATAGGAAGAGCTAAATAATTTCTTTCAGCCCTTTATGATTGTTTCATTTCTGTGCATATTTCCTCCCCTCCCTCCCTCCCTCCCTTCCTTCCTCCCTTCCTTCCTTCCTTCCTTCCTTCCTTTTTTAAAACATATATCATGTAAATTAAAATGGTAGAGGACATTAACTTGCAAAAATCTAGCATAGTAAAATGTGTATGTATACTGTAATTCATATTTTTGTAATTATTCCATTGTACTCTAACCTTCCATCATGACTGGGAAATGGGAAAGCTGGTATTCAGTCAGTGTATCAGCAAATAAATAAATAAAAGCAGAATAAGCAGAAGTAGCAGACGTTTCTGTTCCTTTCTTTTTCCAAGCTACTAATTATCACATCTATCTCTATTCAAGTATAGTGATCTATACAATACACATTTGCACACTACACATGCACACACATATGTATACAACCATCTGCACCCAAAAGGGAAATGTTCTCTTTCCTATTCCAGGAATCTCAGCCTGTTCAAAGGCAGAAAAAATGAGCCTGGATGTGCAGGCATTAAACATTTAAATTCTGTATGCTCAGGTCATTGCATTGACTGCCATATTTTACATCTTCTGCTTCTTCCCTGTAATTTTGCTTTTTACTTGCATCTAGTCATTATTCAGATAGTCTTTGTTCTACAGATATGGAATATAGCACATTGTCAAGCAAATGGTACACTGAACAATACTTTTTAAAATGTATTAATCTCCTTGATATGATTATTGATCTACTTGATATATTTTAGTGATTTATGAGACCAGTTTCAGCTTCTCGAAATTCTAATGGTAATAAATGTTTTCATAATGTAAAATGCAAAAGTTTGACATTTTTTAAAGCCATAACCTATACTGGGTACCAGAGAGTAGATTTAAGATTTAAATGCTCAATTAAACACTTGAATCTCCTGCATATCAGTTGAAGACAGATGCCCTTAGCAGTACCTGAACTGCACCCTATTGATTTATGCATTGACATCTTTAGTCTATCAAACAAATATATTAGCAATAGGTCATAAACATATAACGTTGCATTAATGTCAGATATGCAAATCTGCTTTACCTTTTGGGTGATTGATAAAGTAGTCATTTGCAAAGTATTTTAGGCAACATGAATATATAATGAGAAATGGAACACATTTATGTTTTAATTTTAAAAGTAATATTTTCATTAATCTTTTCCTTGATTTAAAGCAGAAAAAAACAAAACAACCCCCAATCTTATGATGTCATAGCCCCTCTGGATTTTAACTTGAAGAGGGAAGTATTCTGAAAGAAGAAACTTGAAGATCTTCTGGCTAGAAATGATACACAAGCTGCATCTGCAGTTTTCAAAGGAAAGAGAGATTCTAGAGGAGGTTAAGCCAAACACACCACAGCCATAAACTTGCCCTGTCAACACTGACCTTCAACTACAGTCTCAGAGGGTGAATAAGATTCCCAGACTCTGATGCTGAGCTGTGTAATCTTACTCTCAAGCTCCAGGAAAAATTTAAAAAGATGGGCTAAGACTAATCACAAAAATTAAGCACCCAATCCTATCAGACTTCTGCTTTGCACATCCAAGCTGCTGAACACCCAAGATTTGATTAATCAGGCTTTAAAAATAGAACATACTTTGACAATGTTTCTTTAGTTTTCTGCATGTCAGCTTATACTACATATAATTTGAATGATTTATTTGTAGATAGAAGTGTATATTTAAGAAGATGTAATAATACTAGCAATAGGAATTATAAAATGAATATATTGATAATGTTTTAAAAGAGACATTCCTCTGTTTCTATAAGGGAGAGGCCTAAAGTCATCCCTTCTTATGGGCAACTTTGTGTTCTGAGAATTTTATCAGTTTCTCTTTTTCTTTACACTTCTAACAAATGATGTAATTTTGTGGAATTCTGTGGCCTGTCTTAGCACCAGAATCTTCATGCACAAATTCATAGAACTGATATCCTTATTTTAATACAAGATGTCAGCGAGCCTAGAATGTGCGCAGTCTACCTTTTAGATGGGAACTGGCACACTAAAGATTTCTACTTATAAAACACCCATATTTAGCACTATGTGCTATATTTATGGTTTTCTACTATGAATCCAAAAATTCACATGACACTGCTAGTCCAGTATGTAGAGATTGTACGAGCATCTCCCTCCCTCAGAACCATGTGCGTAGGGCCGGGTTTTGTGCATGGGACTGGATTTAATACATGGAGGAACTGTCTAACAGCAGCTATTAAACAGAACTGTTCAAGGCCTTGAAAGCATGCTTTGCTTTAATCAAAAAATGGAAGTAAGCTTTGCTCTAAGCCCTTTATCCAGCAGTTTTAGTAGCCAGAAGCCTTACCAAATTCTTCCAATCTGATACTAGAAGCATCGGAAAAAGCTTCAGCACACAGACTTTTGAACAAGTGCAGTGCATATGCAGAAGCCCAATTCCAGCTGTTGAACCACAGGACAAAGTTTTGGGGCAATATGGTAAATAGAACTGCAGCCATCTCACCAGGCCTACTACTAACGAAGTGAGCTATATAACATACTGTATATAGAATACCAAATATAGGATACAAAATATAAGGGACAAACTACAGAAGAAGGAAGACTATCAGCACAAGCATCCTTAGTGGGAACAAAGTGCACGTATGTGTGTATGTGTGTGTAAATGATAACATGTACATCAAGATGTCCTTGCATCCAACATCATGATGCAAAAGGCTGAAGTTTGTGTTACGTTAGCATAGCACACATCATTTTTTTATCCTTGTAGTTTGGACCAAACATTATGGCCATAGCTACTAGAGAGTGCTCTGAAGCATCTGACTGGCCAGTGTTGGAAACAGATTCAGGAATACCTGACCATAGCAAGGCAATTATTATTAGAGCAAAACTCAATCCAGACCACCAAACACTACTGTTAGAGACAACCGTCACCATATCTCATCTTTTTCATACATGCTATAATGAACATTGTCAAATGTATGGTTCATGTCTCTTTAAATTAAGCATAAATCTTCCAATAAGCTCTGATTTTGATAATCCAAAATGAAAAACTAACTTTTAAAACTTTTTAAAAGATTATTGATTAGTATGCTATCAATAGAGATGGCATTTAATTCTATTGCTGCTTTTGCCAAGCCTAAAAAAGACCATAACCTATATATTTTTCCCTTGTAAATATATTTTCAGGAAGCAATAAAGAGCACTAATTGTGATACATTAATGATGTCATAAAACAAAAAAATCTCTGCTGGTACAATGCTTTATTAACAGCACATATCTTGTATACGCAAAAAAAAAAAATGATGTATAAAATACTGCTGTAGTCTCAAAGTGCACAATACAACAACCTACTTGAATTATAAGGATACATTTACAGCCATCAGAATAGAAGTAGAAAATAAGTCAAGCAACTGAGTCTACATGTACTGTAGTATAATATTTAGTGGGGTCCCTTCACCCAGGCTGACACAAAATCAAGCTATACATGAATGTATACAAAGATTACACATTCTTTCACATAGGTTTGCCTCATATGGCTTCAAAATGTGTACCCAGAAAGTATCAGGAATCTAAGATGAATTTTTTTTACCATGATTAAAACAACTGAAGTTTTTCTAAAAATATATATAGTGTTGAATGTTTGGTAAATATGGCTTAGATCTTCAAATTACTAGTCCCACAATGTTCAGCACACGTTCTGGTAGAGCTTTCTCAGCCCCATTTTTTGTCTGTTTGCCTTGATTCCATTTATTTTGAAGAAAGGCAGAAGCTGAAATTATTCATAACTCTGTTCAAGACTTCAATCAACTCCCCAAATCCAATCAGATAGAATGTCTAAAAAGCAAGAACCACTAGATAACTAACTTTAGAAACTTGTTTATAGATTACTGTTGACTTTGTTTTAATATGATGACTTTATGATAATATGGCAACATTAATAAAATAACTATAATTGTTTGGTATTTCAATAATTGCTTAAATTCATCCCTGTTTTGTGTAAATACACACTTTATCTGTAGCAACTGCAGGAGGAATCTATAACACTTTCAAATTATTACACTTGAGTCTATTTTCCAATAAAGTAAGTAAGTTGATGTTCAGTGGAATTTATCCCCATTTAAGTGGGCAAAGGCAGGCAATACAGTCAAAAATAAGCTGTGGCCTGACAGAACCTTAATTTGAAGTGTATTTTACTAAAATTGATAAAATTTAGAGATGATGCAAATTTATCAGAGTATGGTTGAGTATCAAATAATTTATTTCATTACCACCACAGAGGGAATGCAGTAGAAAAGGCATTTTTCCCCCATTCAATTCAGTTGACATAATCATCTTTCAATAAAACAATTAATTCCAACCAAGAAATAAATTCCAGAGAAATCCAATAATTTATTTGTATGTGCCAAACAAGCACTGTGTGGAAAAGTTTACATTAGAACATGCTGCTAGATTCATTAAGCAACGTGTGTACAATCACAAACATTTGCACCTAGAACATCTATCTCAAATTCTGACATAACATCACTGTAAAATCAATTGTTATGATAACCCATTTATTTTGGACTAATGATCTGTTGTGGGTCCCTTCCTTCTAAATGTTTACGAGTGTTTCTATTCTATAACCCTTTAGTGTTGTTGAGGCACTGCTTTCCTGTAAGTAGCTGGAACTAAAAATTAATCTTCTAGCCACCATTTAATATTACTTATTTGTTGCCCAACAAAGCAAGTAATAGAAGTGTTGCATATTTCAATAACTGAAATGAACTCCATCAGATATGATAAAATATATACTAAACATTGGATAATATAGAGAACATAATTGGCATAGAAAAATGCAAATGCCAGCAACAATAACAACATCTGATAATAAAGACTAAATGTAACCTAAAAGGGCAAACACATTCCAATTGCTGTAGAAATGAAGATTAAAATATAAGAACATTATTAAAATTATATTAAAAGATTTTATTAAAGTATTCAAAGCTTTGGAAAACAGAAAACCCTTTGTCTGATGTTGCCTACCAGATGAAGTTGTCTGGGGAGAGTATTCCATAACCTACAGTTGTAAAGGCCCTCCACTCATTTCCATCTGCAGAAAACATAAGGCCAGTGGTGGGTACCAAACAAAAGAGATAATCTTTCAGATTTTCAGATCCCGGTCCACTGAGATTATTGTAGGTCAGTTTGCACCCTGAATTCAGTATGACAATGAATTAGAAGCCAGTGAAGATCCATTAAAAATGCATTGGTATATGTTTCCATATTCAAACTTGATTATATCTTTCATTCTATATCAGTTGAATTTTCCAGACCATATCAAAGGCAGCTCTATGGATGATAAGCAGTTAGCACAAAAGCCAGATTATCATGACCTATTAATTGGAAATGTCCTTCTGTGACCAAGATCCTTCAATCATGATAAATATAAGTGAGGTTCATTCAGCAAAGTCATTGATAAGTTCAGATAAAACCATGTTACTATTGTATTGCCCCATGTAATTCATAAAGTGAACAAGAGATGCAATTCCAGAGAAGAGGGCTATTGTCGAAGCACTCAGAAAGAGAACTTGTTATGATCGACACCTAAATGAGATACAATAGTTTAGAGAATGTTTTCCTGAGCCGTTGTGACATAGAAGAGCATGGAAGAATATGGAAGATGTTGTACCTAAAGTATCAGAGATTGCGACCAAGAACCTGAACGAATTCTTAAATAAATGACTGGCAGAAAAGTATTTACGTATATTATATTAGAAATCACTCAGCAACATTCTGACTGTTTTTCTTCTGCTCCTTACAATTAGTGTGCCTTTTATTACTTTGTTTTCCCTAGTCTGAGAAGAACTGTATGAATTTGCTTATGAAAATGCTTACATTATTTTGCATTGTGAGTTATTTAAGTACCTTAATGTTTTTTTTAATGGAATAAAAAAAAACCTGAAGTAACAGTTAAACCTGATGATAGCAGGATTGAGATGTTAGACTGGAAAGAACCAAGCTAAAAAAATGCTCTACTTTAGTTTAGGAACATGAAGTAAACTAGCATTTATTCTAAATTTATTCTATTCTAAAGCATTGTGATAAACAATGATACACCAGTTCAGAGAGGACACCTCCTTCATTGCTTAGGAATGAGCATGCCTTTGATCAAAGTGTATTGTGGGATACTTACTTCCAATTATCTATTCATTTTTATATAAATTAAATATAATGTGTCAGGATAGCTACATATCCTGCAAATGTGTATTGCCGATTTAGGGGTATTCACAGGAAATATAACTCCAAAATTTTCCCAGCATGGTTATGCTAGTTAGGAGTACTGGGAATAATAATCCAAATTTGGAGAGCACTAGGTTGGGCGAGGTTAGATGAAACCTTGACAATTTCACATATTTATTAAAGGACCAGAGTAAAAGGAAAATAGTTTCTCCTTAATCATATGCTGTTCTTATCCATCAAGAGAGAAAGCAGATTGATCCTGGCAGTGCTCTCAGCACAGCCCATGGTTCTTCTCCTTCAAAGAAGAAAAAAAGAGCACAGAAATAGTCAAATAAACCAATGTACAATGTACAAGAATTCCTGAAAGACTGTCTCCTCTGAACTTATACGTCATCATTTCTTATTACCAAAAAAAAATCCCCTTTCACCCCTATGGGTGGTATGTGTCTTCCTCAATCTGAATCAATGTCTGTCTGTCTGTCTGTCTGTCTGTCTGTCTATCTATCTATCTATCTCCCCTCTCATCCCTATGGGTGGTATGTGTCTTCCTCAATCTCGGGTTCTCTACCTGAGATTGTTTGAGTTTGAGCGTTCTGCACAGTTTCTTAGCTGTTCCTAGCACTGTACTCTTCTGGACAGAGAGCTCTGATGTTGTTCCTGGGATCTGTTGGAGCCACTTTCCCAGCTAGGAGTCATAGTCCCGAGTGCTCCTACCACTGGGACCACTTTGGCCTTGACTTTTCACAACTTCTCTAGTTCTTCCTTCAGGTCGTGGTACTTCTCCAGCTTCTCATACTCCCTCTTCCTCATGTTGCTGTCACTTAGCATTGCTACATCTAGCACCACCACTACACACACACACACACACACACATGTGTACATACATGCAAACTCAAGGCAGCGAAGATACTAAATATTCCTGCCTCTTATTTTCCCCACAATAACAATCCTGTGAGGTAGGCTGGGCTGAGAAGAAGTGACTGGCCCAAAGCCACCCAGCTGCCTTTCAAGCCTAAGGAGGACTAAAATTCATAGTCTCCTGGTTTCTAGGCCACCACCTTAACCACTATACCATATTGGTTCTCAAATTTTTCCTCTTTCGGAACAACAGAGTTGGTATTCACAAAGTAATAGTTCATCTATGAAGAGTCCCACATATCCCCTGATCAGAGAAGGCACTAGCAGTTCCTGGCATACATTCTGTCCACATTTTCCCCAATGGGCCTGAACCAGATTTATTTCTCCACCTTGGACTGTACAGGTTGCATCAACATCAGATGGTGATGGAGTGTCAGTGTCAGATATGTAGTAGATGCTTGATCAATGTGGTCAAGTCTAAGAATGTTTCCTGATCAAGGATATATATATATAGAGAGAGAGAGAGGGAGGGAGAGGGAGGGAGGGAGGGAGGGAGGGAGAGCGTGAGCAAGCAGGACTGCAGGAAGAAAGACTGGATTGAAGCAATGTACCATTCCCTTACTTATTATTTATTACCCTGCCGTATAATGATCACATGTATCATAATTGGTACATGCATGCCATGGTATAAGAACATAAGAATAGACTTGCTGAATCAGGCTAAGAGCAACTAGTCTAGCATTTTGTCTCTCACTGTCACACCAGGTGATTCTGGTTTTTCTCAAGCAGGAGAGGAAACATATCCTTTCCTGCAAGTATGTTCAAGCCCACTGGTGATTTTGATGGACTTTTTCACATTTGCAAATGAAAAATTCAGTAGTCCTATGTCATTTTACTATGGAGGTTTGGATATGTAATCTGGATTGGTTCCATTGTTTATACTCCCAGTTTTTCATTCCTTTTTAATACAATATATATTGTTAGCTTTGGGCCAAATACTTAGTAGTAGCACCTTCTATAGGTTAGAGCAGGAGTGTGTCACTTCTGTTTGTTTAATGAGCTTTGCATGACATGCTAAGGACCTCATTCCAAAAGTGGAAAGGGCAAGGGCCTCAAGTTCTTCAAAAGGATGAAATGGTCTCTTAAGCCTCTGCAAATTTTAGGACATCCATTTTTCCTCTTACACATTATTCTAAAAACTTTTTGACCACACCCACTCTGAAGGTGTTCTGAGGCTGCACTTTCTTCATCCTTGACTTAGTGTATATGATTTGGAATACCTCACAGCTTAATTAAAGGTGCAAACCTCTAGTTCCTTTTTCAGTGATAGAATTATTATTTATTTAGAAGTAGCATTATTGGCATATTTTTCAGTGGGCTATCATCTGGAAAAAGATCTGAGGCCAGAAGCAATGCTGCGATTACTTACAGAGGAGTTAATATTTGAAGTGTGGGTGATGACCCAAAGTTATCAACGCATGATGCTATGAGAAGTATATGGCCTCACCTTATTGCATGACATGGCTACTACAGGTAAGATTTACAAAAATTATTATTACACATGAATTAAGAACACCTAAAGCTGTAACAACCAAACATTAGATTGTAATATAAAAGATTTGTGTCAAGGTTTAATAATCTCTAAACTTGCAGAAGTGTTAGGGCTGCAAATACTGGAATGCTGGCTAAGAATTCTGAGTTGCTGAATATAAGCACTGAACAAATAGAATCACAGTTTCAACAAAATCTGAAGTTAAAGAATTATCTTGTAATTAATATTCCTATTTTCCCATTTTTTCATGCTAATGTTTTTATTTTATTTTCTGATGAAAATGCAGACACAGAAAAGTATATAGATACACATATACCCAAATGCAATGGTTTAGACTTTCTATCCTAAAGTCGCAAAGTGCCCCATAACACTGAAAAAAAGAGTATCCACAGAATTATATCAAGTTTTATAATGTATTATTTTCCTATAATTTGCCTCCTCAGTAAGGTTGCAATTATAAATAATCTAATAACTATTTCTGCTTCATTATTACTATCAAATTTTCATTTCTCTTTATAAAATGGCCAAAAATACACATCATAAAACATTTCTGCTTTCTTCTGCCTAGAATTTTAAACAAAGATCAAATATTTCATTATGCAACACTGACAACTTAACAACCATTAATTATCTTTTACTTCTTCATCCTATTGTCAATACAACTGATTTAAAAAAAAAATACTCAGAGGGAAGAAACGATTAGTGGAAGTTATTACATAATAATTAATATCTTTCAGGGACTCAGCTGCTATATAAAGTGAAAAGAGTATACATAATTTATCTAACCCCAAGGAAGCAGACCAAACAGAGCTAGATAAACCTCAGCCTTCACTGCATTTTCTGCTGCAATGTGGTTAAGTCATTTTTTTAAAAAAAAATGTTTTAAACACATTTTTAATATCCATGGAATGGAATTCCACATCTCTGACTCACAAAACCAGTCTCAAGAGACCAGATTCTACCACTGTATTACACAAATACAGATATTTCTGCTGTAATTGATATACCAACCTGTGTTTACCAATGTACAGGTCAGATTCAATTTTTGTCTATAACAGCAACTGAAGATGCTTAGCCCTCTTCTTGCCTGGGGTCTTATTCACTTGGTACTTGTGATATAAAAATGCCTTTAGTTGAAAGGGGTTTTTTTTCCCCAGATTTAAAATAAAATCCAAAAATTGATTATATTTCCTGCTTCTCTGCTGTTTCCTGTATTATCTAAATAGTTGAACAGAGCTAACTGAATGCTATGCTTCCAAATAACCTTTACACAGCATTGAGACATGAGGAGGCTAGGTAAACAATATCTAGCTCTCTGACTCAGAATCTGTGAAAAAGAAGTTATTGAGCCTTGTAAAGATGGCATCTGTAGGTTTATCCATTCTTCCTGTTCTTTGGCTTCAGGCAGATGGGACTTTTGCCAGGCCTGCCACTGTCAACACCCAACCAGCTGGACATACATCATTTTGGATTTCTTGCCTTTCAGCAGAATTACCTTAGATTGGCAAAGAAGGCCTCATGCTGGGTTTGTTCTAAGAATCATTCCAAGCAGCCATTTCAGTCATTGCTTTTCAGAAAATAGCTTGTTGGTCATCTTCTGCTTTGCAATACTAATTTTTTTTTAAAGAATGCCTTTTCAATGCTTTGTTGATTAACTAAGAATAAAAATAACGAAACCCTCTGCACCACTCTTTTGTTAACTGCAGGGGAGAAAAGGGACTTTGTATTTTGTGTGTGGATATGAAATATGTTTTTTTTTTTTAATTCTTACCCCATACTTATGATTACTCAATAGGACTTATTCCCAAGTAGGTGGAAACTTCATTGTTGCCTGATTCTAAACATATTCTTTGGAAGTATGTTGTACCAACTCCATAGGTGAGTTTCTAGGTAGATATATAAAGAAATCCACTATTTAACTAATTGTATTTTTCTACCATTTCTGAGAATGTATGCATATTTTACCTCTTAATCCTTGAAAATATTTGTTTGTTTGTTTATTTATTTGATCCAATTTTTTTATAGCCGCCCATCTGTCCAAAGCATAGCTACATCAAAATTGTCATGTAACCCACCAAACTGTTTTCTGCCATGGGCAACTGTATTAAGGACTGGCTCTGTTCACATGTTACAATGCTCTGTGCGACATATCCCTATAACTATTGGTGACTACTATACTACGTGTAGCATACTTCACCTCTGAAAGGAGGTAAATAAAACTACCTGCAAAGAAGGATTTGGAAGCAACTGAACTAATGAAAGGCAAAGCCCAAAATATATATTACAAAACCTCTTTGCAGGTAGGTGCAGAGGTGAGGTATGCTATACCATTGTTTCTATTTAAAAAAAAGTAGAAGAGGATCAAGCTTGTGACAGAAAGTCAAGTTTGCTTTATCCTCACAGCAAACCTATGTGGACACATACTGTATCTGCTTCAAACACTCAGTAACAGTCCTATGATCATTTCCAATGTGATAAAATCAAAAAGTGATTTTGCAGAGCTCCAAAAGGATTCCTTCAAATGAGGAGCATAGGTCTTAAAATGGCAGGTGCTATTCAAGGTAACTAAGTGCAAATCGATGCACATCAGCTCTAAAAATCCCAGGTTTTAGTAAACTGATCAAAGCTGGCACTGACTGTTTCAGCAAAGGGTGCAGCTGCTGTAAGAAAGGCACATTCCATGTTTGGAATCAGGAACTGAAGTCAAATAGGCAATTTAGTAAGATACACACACACACACACACACACAAACACATGAATACATTGTGAGGCTATCCTTGTAATAACACACATAATTCTAGGTACCATGCCTCTAAAAGGATACTGCACAACCTGAAAAGGTACCAAACAAAACAAGGCAAACAAAATAGTTAATCTGAAGAAAGACTATAATGATCATAGTTTTTTTAGCTTAAAGCAATGTAGGACAGGGGGAGGCACAGTTAAGGTATGTATAGAAAATCATGCACAGAATGGAAAATGTGGTTGGAAAGGAGCTTTTCTCACTCTTTCATAAAATTAGAATTGTTGGATTCTAGGGGTATGCATTGAAACTGAATGTGGGAGGGTTCAGTATCAATAAAGCAAAATGCTTCTTTACACTATATGTTGTTAAACTGTGACTTTGCTGCCATCAGATGAAGTTATGGCACTAGTTTAGATTTTAAATGGAACAAATTAGGCTATCAGTGGCTACTAGACTTGAAAACTAAATGATTCCCCCTAAAACAATACAAATCACTATAGTACTTCACCTGAATATAAATATTTTATGCACACCTCAATATTGGGAACATCTAAATAGGAAGAAATATTTAAGGTTCAGCACAAAGGCTGTTATGTGAGCAGAAGGTCAAAATACAGAGAATGGTGTTAGGAAGCTATGCAAATGTGCTAATTAATATGTGTCATAATACATGGGCTACTACCAATGAGTCAATACAACTTCATGCATTTACTATATTGTAGCAGGTACTGTAATAAGTATGAAAATCAACAAAGAACACAAATCAATTCCCTCAACAGAATGTTTTTATAGCTAAGTTGATGAAACCATTTTGTGTGGTTTAATCATTATACTAGTACCTCGATTAATAATATAAATCATAACTTTTTTAAAGAGATATCACATTAAACTATAATGTAGGTTTTGTCTGGCAATGCTCAATTTGTTTGATTTTTTTTAAATTCAAGTATTTCAACAGTCAAGATAGTGTCCAAGTACAAAAGTTCTGAGTCACGATACCAACTGATATAATGTAGATAACCCACTTGCAAGAACAATGGATAGAGGTTGCAATTCATCTCCAGGAAATTATTTTCTCTCTGAATTTTATAGTTTATGAAATATTGCCCATAGATAACTCAGAGATGTTTACCCAATCACTTATCTCAAAATAGCAGCTTCTTGTCTCACTGCAGTATCATATTTGTGTATGTGGTCAATGGTTTTGAGATTAAGAACAATGAAAGGGGAACCTTGAAAGCAAAGGCTGTTTCCTTGGCTCTGTTTTCATTTTGAGATAGCTTACTATGTAAACAATGTCTCTAATTTGGCACTGCACTGCCAGCTAGATTGTAAAACAATAAAAAGCGTTCAAGAAAAAATATGGTATTTCTTTATATAGTTTACATACACAGTTGATGCAACAAACAGTCTTCCAGAATGTTAAGCACTTTTCCCTTTTGATACCCTCCTGATGCATCAGGACTGCAACCCCCAGAATTCCAGCAACTTTTGGCCATGCTGGAGGGAATTCTGGGATCTGACATCCTTACATATGTGGGAAGTGCCAACTTGAGAGCAAAGTGTTATACAGGTACATAGCACACAGCTGAGGTAGGAAAGAAGAGAGGAGAAAAACGAGGAATTATGACAAAAAGGATGAGACACAAAATTACTTCAGACAATGATAAAAAATAAAATAGCAGTTAGTTGTGACACAGCCATGATTGCATGAATTCAGTTGTTGTTGTTGTTTAGTCGTTAAGTCGTGTCCGACTCTTCGTGACCCCATGAACCATATTGCGCCAGGCCTTCCTATCTTTCACTGCCTCCCTGAGTTTGCTCAATTTCATGCTCATTGCTTCAGTGATGCTATCTAGCCATCTCATCCTCTGCCGTCCTCTTCTCCTTTTGCCTTCCATCTTTCCCAGCATCAGGGTCTTTTCCAAAGAGTCCTCTCTTCGCATTAGGTGACCAAAGTATCTGAGCTTGAGCTTCATTATCAATCCTTCCAATGAGCAATCAGAGTTGATTTCCTTTAAGATTGACTGGTTTGACCTCCTAGCAGTCCAGGGGACTCTTAAGAGTCTTCTCCAGCACCACAGTTCAAAGGCATCAATTCTTCGGCGTTCAGCCTTCTTTATGGTCCAGCTCTCACAGCCATACATTACTACTGGAAAAACCATAGCTTTGACTATGCGGATCTTTGTCGGCAAGGTGACGTCTCTGCTTTTTAATATGCTATCTAGGTTTGCCATAGCTTTCCTCCCAAGGAGCAAGCGTCTTTTAATTTCATGGCTGCAGTCTCCGTCTGCGGTGATCTTGGAGCCCAAATAAATGAAGTCTGTTACTGCTTCCATTTCTACCCCTTCTATTTGCCAGGGATTGATGGGTCCAGATGCCATGATCTTAGTTTTTTTAATGTTGAGTTTCAAGCCAGCTTTCGCACTCTCCTCTTTCACCCTCATCAAGAGGCTCTTTAGTTCTTCTTCACTTTCTGCCATTAGGGTGGTATCGTCTGCATATCTGAGGTTATTGATGTTTCTCCCTGCAATCTTAATTCCGGCTTGTGATTCTTCCAGCCTGGCATTTCTCATGATGTACTCTGCATATAGGTTAAATAAGCAGGGTGACAGTATACAGCCTTGTCGTACTCCTTTCCCTATTTTGAACCAATCGGTTGTTCCATGACCGGTTCTAACTGTTGCTTCTTGGCCCGCATACAGATTTCTCAGGAGACAGGTAAGGTGGTCTGGTATCCCCATCTCTTTAAGAATTTGCCAGAGTTTGTTGTGATCCACACAATCAAAGGCTTTTGCATAGTCAATGAAGCAGAAGTAGATGCTTTTCTGGAACTCTCGTGCTTTCTCCATGATCCAGCGAATGTTGGCAATTTGATCTCTAGTTCCTCTGCCTCTTCGAAACCCAGCTTGTACATCCGGTAGTTCTCGGTTCACGTACTGCTGAAGCCTAGCTTGTAGGATTTTGAGCATAACCTTGCTAGCATGTGAAATGAGTGCAATTGTGCGATAGTTTGAGCATTCTTTGGCATTGCCCTTCTTTGGAATTGGAACGTAAACTGACCTTTTCCAATCCCGTGGCCACTGTTGCGTTTTCCAAACTTGCTGGCATATTGAGTGCAGCACTTTAACAGCATCGTCTTTTAGTATTTTAAATAACTCAGCTGGAATACTGTCATCTCCACTAGCTTTGTTGTTAGCAATGCTTCCTAAGGCCCACTTGACTTCACTCTCTAGGATGTCTGGCTCAGGGTCAGTGACCACACCAGCATGGACATCAGGGACATTAAGATCTTTCTTGTATAGTTCTTCTGTGTATTCTTGCCACCTCTTCTTAATCTCTTCTGCTTCTGTTAGGTCCCTGCCTTTTTTGTCCTTTATCATGCCCATCTTTGCACTAAACGTTCCTTTGATATCTCCAATTTTCTTGAAGAGATCTCTAGTCTTCCCCATTCTATTGTTTTCTTCAATTTCTTTGCATTGTTCATTTAAGAAGGCCTTCTTATCTCTCCTTGCTATTCTCTGGAAATCTGCATTCAGTTGCTTATATCTTTCCCTTTCACCCTTGCTTTTCGCATTCCTTCTTTCCACAGCTATTTGTAAAGCCTCATCAGACAGCCATTTTGCTTTCTTGCATTTCTTTTTCTTTGGGATGGTTTTAGTTGCTGCCTCTTGTACAATGTTACAGACCTCCGTCCATAGTTCTTCAGGCACTCTGTCTACCAAATCTAATCCTCTAAATCTATTCATCACCTTCACTGTGTACTCACATGGAATATGATCTAAGTCATACCTGAGTGGTCTAGTGGTTTTCCCTACGTTCTTCAATTTAAGCCTAAATTTTGCAGTAAGAAGCTCATGATCTGAGCCACAGTCAGCTCCTGGTCTTGTTTTTGCCATCTGTATAGAGCTTCTCCATCTTTGGCTGCAAAGTATGTAATCAATCTGGTTTCGGTATTGACCATCTGGTGATGTCCATGTGTAGAGTCGTCTCTTGTGTTGTTGGAAAAGGGTGTTTGCTATGACTAGCTTGTTCTCTTGACAGAACTCTATTAGCCTTTGCCCTGCTTCATTTTGTACTCCAAGGCCAAACTTGCCTGTTATTCCGATTACTCCTTGACTTCCTACTTTAGCATTCCAATCCCCTATGATGAAAAGGACATCTTTTTTTGGTGCTAGTTCTAGAAGGTCTTGTAGGTCTTCATAGAACCGGTCAACTTCAGCTTCTTCGGCATCAGTGGTTGGGGCATAGACTTGGATTACCGTGATGTTGAATGGTTTTCCTTGGATACGCACTGAGATCATTCTGTCGTTTTTGAGGTTGTACCCCATTACTGCCTTTCCCACTCTCTTATTGACTATGAGTGCAACTCCATTTCTTCTAAGGGTTTCTTGCCCACAGTAGTAGATATAGTGGTCACCTGAATTAAATTCACCCATTCCCGTCCATTTCAATTCGCTGACTCCCAAGATGTCGACGTTCAGTCTTGTCATCTCATGTTTGACCACATCCAGCTTGCCTTGGTTCATGGATCTTACATTCCACGTACCTATACAATATTGTTCTTTACAGCATCGGACCTTCTTTTCGCTTCCAGATACATCCACAGCTGAACGTCCTTTCGGCTTTGGCCCAGCCGCTTCACTCTTTCTGGAGCTACTTGGAATTGCCCTCCGCTCTTCCCCAGTAGCATATTGGACACCTTCTGACCTGAGGGGCTCATCTTCCGGCGTCATATCTTTTAGCCTTTTAACATTGTCCATGGGGTTTTCTTGGCAAGGATACTGGAGTGGGTTGCCATTTCCTTCTCCAGTGGACCACATTTTGTCAGAACTCTCTGTCATGACCTGTCCGTCTTGGGTGGCCCTGCACGGTATAGCTCATGGCTTCACTGAGTTACACAAGCCCCTTCGCCACGACAAGGCAGTGATCCATGAAGGGGATGAATTCAGTATACTAGTATAAGAAGAAACCATGTTTTTTATTTAAACCATGAGAAATATTGTTAAATTTCCTGATGATTTCTAGCGTATCTGTTTCCTTATGGAATCCATTTTGATAGTTCCTTTTCTCAATGTTCAATGTTAAGTTGAATGTTAAATGTTGAATTATTATATTATTATATTATAATATTATATCTTGTATTATATTATAATATTATGTTGAATGTTGAATGGCTATGTTGAAGTAAAAAAATGTTCTGAGCAGCTGATCAATGCCTGCACAAATTTAATTTTTTGGACAGTACTGTGGAACAAAGGCATGTAGCACCACTCTGTTTAGCAAACCAACTGATCACTATTTAAACAAAATCCTTATAGCTAAGCTATATAGTACAACCACATTTATTCAGACTAATCTGACAAAAATGAACAAGTAACCATTTTAAACAAGAATAACCTCCAGTGAAATTAAACCAGATCAACAGACTCACAGTAGTTCTTGAAAATAAACTACTACAAGAGAGACTTAGAAAAGAAGAGAGACTAACTTCACTACTACTCTGGAAAATTCTAAATAATCAACATTCGTATGTTAAATCAAATCAAGAATATCTGAATCTCAACTATAACAATAGAATTACCTTGGGATAATGGTCTATTGGAACAAGAAATACCAATAGTCTATTACTACTGTATATTATTCCAAAGTCTCTGGGTTGACTACATCATTTATATTATTGTTTAGTGATGGAAGAATATACCTAAACCTGCCATTGGTTGGTAGCAATGTTTCAGCCCACTTTATCCTGTTGGGTTCTTGGTCTCTCTGAGCTTGGTTGCTTTCTTGCAGACATTTCATTATCATACTGTTGATATTAACCAAGATCTGTTGTCCAAAATACGGCAGCTACAGTTTTAACTATTTCAAAAGATCAGAGCACAAAAAAATGCCTTTACTTCAGATACATTGGTTACCTGTTTGCTTGTGGGTCTTTTAGGCATCTAAAAAGAAAGAAGAAATACTTTCTCTCTCACTTTTCTACCCAGTTCATAAGAAGAGCTATGGAGGCTTCCTCCAAGTTCCCACCCTTTGTGATGCAAGGTTAGCATCTTCGTGGAAGCAGTCCTTTTCAGTGGCAGCTCCTATTTTGTGCAATTGTTTATTGTCTAAAGCTCATTTAGCTCCAGCTCAATCCAATTTCCAGCATAAAATAAAGGCTTACTTTTTTTTTCTCTGGAATTCCTGGCTTTATTAGTTGGTTTAATCAGTCTCACTCTTCTGATTGATTTACATTTAAATATGAATTTAAATTCTGTTCGTAATTGTCTTGTTAGTCACTTAGAGTGCTTTTTTAAATAGAAATATGGGATTAAAATATTTTAAAATAAACCAATAAAATAACTATTTTTGAATTGTGAAGAGTTTAAGGATTGTTTGTCTGGGAAAGCAATACATGAATATTATTAATAAAGTTCATCTATAACTCTTAATGCCGATATTTTTCATTTGTCATTCATTTTCTTGATCATAATCTATTTCTCTATCAGATATTTGTAGACTATTTCCAAGAAGCCCAAATCCAGTAGCCCATTATTTGTGGAGTTCTGAATTTCAGCATCAAAACACATCACCAAATCATAGATGAGAAAGGAACTCCTAGGACCTGCACCAATGAGAGAGTACATATGTTCCAAAAGGAATGGATTGTTGAGCCAATATCTAACTGTTCCAATACATATGAATGGATAGAAATTGATTTTTAGGTCACCTGATCCTGGTTCAGTTAAGATGCACTTTGATTTATATCTTGAAATAAGTTCATAAAGAAACATGGGGTATTATTGCAGTGATACACTTTCTATATCTCATCACAAATTAGTTACATTTTGATCCAAATGAAATTTTCCTAAGCTTAAAAGGAATACGATAATAGTTCAGTGTGGATATTACCAACACATGAATGTCCATTATGCCTAGAATATGGGCCAACAGCTATGTGGCACTTTAGACAATAAAAAATTGTCCTTACCAGTTTCATTCCAGTTGCAGTGATGAAGTCAGAAGTTTTTTTAATGATAAAAACTTTAAAAAATAAAGAGCTTTTTAAAAAGTCATTGTGGTGTGATCATTATGACTTGCAGTTGGTCAGAAGAAACAGTAATTTGCCAGGAAAGAGAAAGGTATCTCAGCAGTGAATTCAGGAGATCACCGCATGTCTCATATCTTTATCCTCTTGTGAGAAAGGCCCCTCCAGCATTTTAGCTCCTTTTGAATCTATGTTTTCCCAACAGCAGCCTACAGCCTTCTGTGTACTTGTGCCTACTGCTGTTTGGCCATGAGAGTAAAAACAGTTACTAAAGTGGTTATTGAAAAGGAGATGGCACCATGCAAAGAATACATAGCTCCTTTTGCAACACTTCCTTGATGTGGTCCCTGCTCTCTTACTGGTTTCTCTCCTTTTACAAATTGGTATGGTGTGATTTTTCTATTAGAGTTGAATGAGGCATTAGAATATGATCCATCAAACATTATTGAATTCTGTCCTCTTAGATTTCAAAGCACTTATTTTAAAAGTAATAAACCTGGACCAGCATATTTTCCAACCAGGCATAAAATGGACTGAAATCCAGCACAAACAAGGGTTTCAGGGTAAAGAGGCTGAAATAAACTTAAATCTCATGGTCAGTTAGATTACTAAGTACTCATGTATTATATTCTGTATGCCACGGGGTATATCTTATCTATTGATGACCTTGAAATGCACACATATCTATATACACACAAACTACGGAAACAGCAAGGTTTACATAATCCAGAATATGATAATGATATTCATATATGCCCTAGATTTATGATACAAAGTCCCATCATGGAAATTCTCTCTCTCTGTAGGCCAGAGATAGGCTTCTTTTGTGGCCAAGAGGTACATTTAACCCTTTCGGTGAGGTTGACAGCCACAAAATGGGTAATCATGTGTTGGAGATTGGAGAGATTCTTTGTTTATTAATTGTCATATGCCTATGATTTAAATTTAACCCTAGAATTACCCACCTCAAAATGGCAGAAAATCAGGTGGCCACTTTTCAGCAATCATTGTCAAAGGAGTCTCTGAAGTCACAGACAAGGGACTTTGGATCTGCATGTGGCCCTGGGAATGCAGGACGGAATTGATGACTCCACAAGAAATTGCTGCAATATCTTGTTTATAAAAAAGCACTTTTCTAACAAGTGATTATTTAGAAAAGAAGGTGGGGTTTTTTTGCATATTTAAACCAAGATAATGTAGAGCATTCCCATTTTACCTTCACCTGTTCAAAAACCTCTACAATATGTCCCTGCATTCCTTACAACAAAATTAAAATATAGTAAACGCCAAGCTTAAACATTAGTAAGTGCATAGGTATTTGTATAGAGAATAGCAAAGACAAGTTATTCCACTTAACCTGTCTATGATTACGACAAAGCATTCACTTATATTTGTTTTCTTTAACACATTTGACACTGGTTGCACCAAATCTGATTCTTTTCAATAATGTCTAACAGATGTGGAACAATCTCATAACTCTGGTTGAATATTTTATTTACCATTTTAACTGAATTCAATAACAGATGAACTAAGGGTACACTGTTACATTTATAGGTTGTTGGGCATACTACTCAAAAGTATATTTATGTACAAAACATAAATGAAGTGTTAACTTCTCAGAAATTTTATCATGGCAAAATTACAACATTCTTTTGTATATAAAAAAAGGCAGCAAACAATCCTCAGTCATGAAACTAGGATAGATAAAAAGTATTTATGAATATTTAAGACATAAACAAGGAAAAAAATATCAATTTCATCCAAGAGCATCAATGGAACCATCAAAACATTTATGAGGATGAATTTGAGGGAAGAAAAACTATAAAAGGACATTCCTCCTATTGTTTCCTTCAGCCTTTCTCAACTATCCTGTTCCCAGGATATGACAAAATCTTTTATCCAAAAGAGAAACAAAAACAGTCAAAATCTGATATTATGTAGTCAGTATACTCCACAGGACTGCACAAAGCATTCAGAAGGGAGACATTGCAAAGCACATTTGTGCAAGCAAAGCAACTCTCCTCCAGACATTAAAGTAGTCATGCCCCTGGAATGCATGGTGAATGACTGTTTAAGAGGCTTTTCCCAGTAGTCCACAGGTGTGTGTACCATTACAGCTGCTTCACTCATATTTCCTATAGAAGTGTTGCTGGTGCATGCACACACATGCACAGATGACAAGGGAAAGCCTTGAAAGAATCACACCAAACCTTCTGGAGGATGTAGCTGCTTTAATTCTTCAAGGAGCATCTGAATGCTTTGTATAGCCTGTTACTCAACAGCTTCCTAAACCCACTTATAAAATGAAGTCATATAGCATACTGTATTTTCCATTTCAGTCAAGATTGTATATTTTTCCTTAGATCCGGAGTGGCAGAAGCATGGCTATATGAATAGTATGAATGAAGACAAATAAACTGAAACTTAATTCAGATAAAATGGAAGTAATATTCAGAAGAGGCTTATCTAAGTAATGATGTCCAACAAGTTCTGCATATTCCCTAAGGAATCAAGCTTTTAGTTTAGGGATGTTTTGTTACTGAGGACACAAATGCTCTCTCTGGCACCTATTGGGAAGTTAGGTTGATACACCAGCTTTACTGTTCCTGGATACTGTACCTCAATAATTCATGCTGTGATAAGATCTATTGTCATTACTAGAAAGTGTTGAGCATGGAGCAGGCCTTGCAAACAGTCTGGAAATATGGCAAGAAGTGTATGGGCTGGGTCTCAATTAATTTCTAAGTTCAATGAACTTTATGGTCATAATCATATACTCTGTGTGTGTGTGTGTGTGTGTGTATACACACATATATATCCCCATTTTTAATAGTGAGTTTAACTTCAGAATGTGAAATGTCAAAGCTTTGTACAATATAACATATGAAAAGGTCATTATGAATGAGGTAACTAGTACCCTGAAGAGTGAGCTTAAATTTTGGTCTCATCCTCATGTTGGGCTAGTTAGAGATGATCCTAACATGGGAGTTACACTGACTTCCTGATCCTCATTTTGAAAGAGAAAGTGGGTTGGTTGGCAGAAGAAAGACATGTATTTTGAGAAAATGAGCAGAGTAAGCATTAAGTAATATCCAAAGATGGGAGGAAAAGTACAAGAATTTTAAGTATTAACTCTTGATAATATAGACTTTATATAATATTTTATATTAAAATAAATCAGACCACAGAAATTGAACTATTCTTTGTTTTTTCTATTTTCTTTCTTCTCTGCATATACTTCATAGTAATCTACCCCCTTTCCCTTATTTTTTAGAATTACTTTGACCTTTCTGTTAAAAACAGTTTTAATCCTGATATTTTAACGGTAAGGGCAATATGGGTTACTAACATTGTTCTTTTTGCTTAATTATAACAACAGCGTCACTAGATAGTCATCCTTTTTTCAGTTTTGCAACAAGTAAATCTCAATTTTTCTGGATATGAAGAGGCTCACAATACTTTTGACCTAGCTGTGCATATTTCTGGTCTAGAATGAGAAATACACCTTCTCACTGCAAACAACAAACAGCAGAACACTTTCCAGTATCACCTGAAACAGAACTTGGGGTGTGTGTGTGAAATATTGTGTGAACAAGTGTGCAATTCATAATTAAATGCACTTGTATGACATCCTTAGGTTTAACTGGATATCACTTCTTTAAATAAGAAGAATAGGGGTAAAATATTACGGGTGTTGGCTTGCATTTATTAAGGTAAAAGACTGCGGTGAAAGACATAGGCAACCTCTAAATAGCTATCCTTTAAAATCCCTATTTTGCTGAATATGCATGCTGATATCAAAGTGATCTTTCAGATGATTTATAATATTCGAGGTTGTAAATTTGGATCACCTTTTACTGCTTCTTTGATCATTAAGAATTTATAAAATGCAGTATAATACTGGTTTTGTGATTCTTGTCACAATTGAAAAAGCCTTTAAATAATGTATTCAGCATATGCACTTTTTTTCCCTGCTTATAGATAGGATGATGTGACTGTCACAGATTTATGTCAACCTATGTTTGTTCTTTTTATTAAATTAATCTGGAGTGGGAAGTTCCTGAACCAGACAGTAGATGGATTGTTGATCCTGGTTTGGGTACAAAGAGAAAGAGGGAGACCAAATGTAAGATGGAAAACAAGAATATGTTTTTCACTATCATCCGATAAACTTGCTTGATCTGCTTTCAAATACAAGAACTAATTTTTAAGGAAGTATGGGAAGATTATATGTTAGAGAGAGAGAGAGAGAGAGAGAGAGAGAGAGAGAGAGAGAGAGAGAGAGAGAGATGGGAATGCAGTTGAAGTAGCAAAGACATAGAAAGAAATGATGCTAGCAGCATCCTCAGGGGACGGGTTAAAAATATCAAGATGGCAGTCACAGCAGGGTGGTTGAAATCCCACCTCTTTTGTACATGTGTCAACACTGCATGCATATGCAAAGGGCTGGGGCTTTGAACATACTGCCATAACCCTCAACTTTTAACACCCCATCACTGCCGATGAATGATACTTTTTATTTTGGAAGAGCATTCCATATTTAATCCAATTCTGTATAGCTCAGGAAGGATTCTGGACATGATGCCATACTTTTCCTGAGATATACAGTACATGCTCTCTTTCTTCCAGATTTTACAACTAAAAATTAACACCAAATGATGCTGCCAGAATAGGTCTCAATCCACTCAACAAAAGCATGCTACCCCAACAATACTAGCTTGTTGGTTGTTTTCAAGCTCAATTTGTAGTGCAGATTTTTATTTTTAAACTCCTAAATGCTGTAAGGTTTGCGTACATAAGTACCCTTTGTTTGCAGCAACTCTGTTATAAATCTTCAGGTACTATTTCAAAAATTGTTTTTTCCAGTAGGTATTGAACTAATATGATTTAGTTTCGTGTTTTGAACTTGGCTTCCTTGGATTCCCCTGTTGTAATTTGCTGCAGTTATTTGTTTTGGATATTTTGTGATTTCTCTTCCAGACACACACACACACACACACACACACACACAATTTTAATGCAGCACTTCTAGGTTCTTTCTTAAGAAAAGAGATTAGAAATTCTGTATTTATGCTGCTCTTCCAGAACTGGGGGCATTTAGATGGGGGATAGGAATGTTGTAATTAATCATACCAATGTTAATAATGATTTTAGTCATCTTTATGACTCTCAAAATATCAGTTATCATCTTCCTACTACTGGTAGAATGGTGAGGCTGAAAGAGACTGACTTGAAAAATCATGATCCCAAACAACAGCCTTTCCCCAATTTGACTGGCTATAAAATTCTGCAAGCTGCAGTCTCATCACATTTGGAGGTGGAAATGTATGGAAGACTGGGTCATAGTTTTGACTGTTAGACTGCAATCCTTTGCTCATTTTTTGGGAGGAAGCCTCACTCATTTAAGGAAATCTACTTTCAAATATAGTTTCGATTTGCTTGCAGTGCACTTTTAAAACTAAACAGAATGCTATGAATCTTTTGATAGCATTTGTTCTATAGGTTCTTATAAGAATGTCATGGTAACCTATCCAAAAACTTGCTTGACGATAAGGCTTCTGCACCATAATATGACAAGTGTCCAAACCAGGTTTTAAGTAGGAAACAGTCATTACTGTAATTTTGACATATCTGTGTAAGGCCTGAGAAAGCTCCAGTTAAGAAATAACCAGGATTTGTTTCATGCATGCAATGCTTTTTCCCCCCTTTTTAGACCTTTGCATTTGAACTGGTTTCTTAAAAGAAACAAGAGTTACTGCTGTAACTCTTTGCATTGCATCTGCTGTAAGCTTTGCATTTGAACTGGTTTCTTAAAAGAAACAAGAGTTACAGCAGTAACTCTTAAACTACTATGTTTCTTCTAAATTCTTAACCTGTTGTCTTGATTATCTTAAAAGACACAAACATTGCAGTTTGGGAGGACAGTACAGGTGAAACTCGAAAAATTAGAATATCGTGCAAATGTTCATTTATGTCAGTATGGCAACTCAAAAGGTGAAACCAATATATGAGATAGATGCATTACATGCAAAGCGAGATATGTCAAGCCTTACTTTGGTATAATTGTGATGATTATGGCGTACAGCTTATGAAAACCCCAAATTCACAATCTCAGAAAATTAGAATAGTGTGAAAAGGTTCAATATTCTAGGCTCAAAGTGTCCCACTCTAATCAGCTAATGAATCCATAACACCTGCAAAGGGTTCCTGAGCCTTTCAATGGTCTCTCAGGTTGGTTCAGTAGGAATCTCAAGCATGGGAAAGACTGCTGACCTGACAGTTGTGCAGAAAACCATCATTGACACCCTCCATAAAGAGGGAAAGCCCCAAAAGGTAATTGCAAAAGAAGTTGGATGTTCCCAAAGTGCTGTATCAAAGCACATCAATAGAAGGTTATGTGGAAGGGAAAAGTGTGGGAGAAAAAGGTGCACAAGCAGCAGGGATGACCGCAGCCTGGAGAGGATTGTCAGGAAAAGGCCATTCAAAAGTGTTGGGGACTTTCACAAGGAGTGGACTGAGGCTGGAGTTAGTGCATCAAGAGCCACCACACACAGACGGATCCTGGACATGGGCTTCAAATGTCGTATTCCTCTTGTCAAGCCGCTCCTGAACAACAAACAACGTCAGAAGCGTCTTACCTGGGCTACAGAAAAAAAGAACTGGTCTGTTGCCCAGTGGTCCAAAGTCCTCTTTTCTGATGAGAGCAAGTTTTGCATCTCATTTGGGAACCAAGGACCCAGAGTCTGGAGGAAGAATGGAGAGGCACACAATGCACGATGCTTGAAGTCCAGTGTGAAGTTTCCACAGTCTGTGTTGATTTGGGGAGCCATGTCACCTGCTGGTGTTGGTCCACTGTGCTTCATTAAGTCCAGGGTCAACGCAACCGTCTACCAGGAGATTTTGGAGCACTTCATGCTTCCTTCCGCAGACGAGCTTTATGGGGATGCTGACTTCATTTTCCAGCAGGACCTGGCACCTGCCCACACTGCCAAAAGTACCAAAACCTGGTTCAGTGACCATGGGATTACTGTGCTTGATTGGCCAGCAAACTTGCCTGACCTGAACCCCATAGAGAATCTATGGGGCATTGCCAAGAGAAAGATGAGGGACATGAGACCGAACAATGCAGTGGAGCTGAAGGCCGCTATTGAAGCATCCTGGTCTTCCATAACACCTCAGCAGTGCCACAGGCTGATAGCATCCATGCCACACCACATTGCGGCAGTCATTGCTGCAAAAGGGGCCCAAACCAAGTACTGAGTACATATGCATGCTTATACTTTGCAGAGGTCCAATATTGTTCTATTTCCAATCCTTGTGTTATTGATGTCATGTAATATTCTAATTTTCTGAGATTGTGAATTTGGGGTTTTCATAAGCTGTACACCATAATCATCACAATTATACCAAAGTAAGGCTTGACATATCTCGCTTTGCATGTAATGCGTCTATCTCATATATTGGTTTCAACTTTTGAGTTGCCATACTGACATAAATGAACATTTGCACAATATTCTAATTTTTCCAGTTTCACCTGTATATTACCTTTTAAGTGAAGTTATCTGAATATGGATAAATTTAGTTCTAATGAAATCTGTTGAAATAAAATTATCTCAATCCAAATTTTGACTTAGCTTATTTGAAAATCCAGATATATGCAAGGTTTAAATTTGACTGTGTAATTCACCAACAAAATTTACCTGAACTTTGTTCTGCTTTCTACACTTTTATTGCTTTGAGCAGGTTAAATGTAAATAGAATTCAGGATGGAGTTTGGCTAGAGGTGATGATATTTTGAATTTAAAATATCCCAATCTATTTTTGTGTGGCCTCACCTACTTTTCATTCTGATCTTGCCTAGTTTCTGAGTGGGCCTTCCAACATGCCATTCAAAAATTGAACCACAGTTTTTCTGCTCAAAAAAAAAACTTGCCAAAAATACTCTAAATATGAATGCACTGAGATACAGTTAAATATTTGAAACATGAAAAAAAAATAATTTCATGGTTCAAATATTTAACTGTATCTTTGTGCAATCTTTCCAGGAGACATATATAAACAATGTAAAGAAACATATGCTCACTATAAATATGCAAATCCTGCCCTTACCATCTGCAGTAAAACAACAAAACCTCCCACTTACAGTCAAATTATTTGCCAAAGTTCTTAATTTAGTTTTGTGAAATGAGCAGAGGTGCATTGTCAAACTTAACACAGTTTATAAAACCAAGAGGGTGAAAGTGCTGCCTGCTAGCCATATGCTGAGAAAAAAACTAAGGAAATCCCAACAGAGGGAAAATCACAGGAGGAATTTATCCATGCAAAAGCATGTGTCACACCCCATTACTAAGGTTGTCATCTCCATTTACCTGGGAGTAAGTTCCATTAAACTAAAAACCTGATTCAGCTTCAAAAGAGGAAGAGCTCCAGCTAACATCTTTCCCATTGCAATGAGAAGAATACCATCAGTATACAAAGAAGAGTAACAACCTCTTGTGGAAGCCACTCCCTCTGCCAACTCGAAAGGTGCAACTAGCGTAGGCTAAATACTGAGTGAAGCATAATCATGTACAAATAAAAGACAAAGTGAGTTTTATGCAAGGTAGTCCTTAACTTGCAACCATTGATTTAACAACCATTTGAAGTTACAACAGTGCTGAAAAAAATGACTTATGACCAGTCCTCACCCTTACCACCATTGCAGGGTATCCAAGGTCACATTATAAAAATTTGGGCACTTGGCAACTGGCATGTATTTATGACAGTTGCAACATCCCAGAGTCATGTGATCCCCATTTGCAACCTTCCCAAGGGGCTTCCAACAAGCAAAATCAATGGGGGAAGCTGGATTTGCTTAACGACTGCGTGATTCACTTAATAACTGCAGTGATTTGCTTAACAACCACAGCAAAAAGGTCATAAAATTGGGTGTGATTCACTTAACAACTGTATCGCTTAGTGACAGAAGTTCTGGTCCCAATTGTGGTCGTAAACCGAAGACTACCTATGTCGTAAGTTATATTTTATTTGCAGAAAATAACTGTAAAGCAATGCAGTTTTTTTTAACCACCATACTAGAGAAATATTTTGTGATCTTTCCAATAAAAGATCACAGTATTATAAAAAACAGTGAGGAGGCTTGTACTGTAATAATCAGAAAAGGAATATGCTTCCAATCAGTGATTCCTATTTGAATGTCATCGTTAATATAAAATAAAAGCATAAACCAAAAGGATAAAAACAAGAAAGATAATTGCAAGTTAATGTTATTTTTTAACCACACAATCTTGGGGTACAGGCTTTTCAGCGTACTGAGGAAATAAATGGGTATAAAAATAATCTATGATAAAGCATTATTCAGTGTAATGTTATATTCTGAGCTATATTAGTGACAGTTGCTAGATTTTTTTATATTATTGTCTGAGCATTTCTTTTTAATTGCATTCACTTCATGATTATAAAGACATTTTAATATACCCTTTGATTTCTTTGATCACTATTGTGTTTTGATCTTGCATGAACAGAATGCAAGAGTTATCACTGCATGGGCTATGGGCAGGTAGGGGCTTTTGTTAATCTGCAGCTTTGCTGGACTCACAACAAAGTGTTGTTTTAATATATGCCAGCAAAGCAATAAAATAGGCCAGGATCCAAAAGAACTGCATATGCAACCACAAGTACAAGTAGCACTACAGTTACCTTAGTCAGTTAAGCAGATCACTTCTTAAACTGAATGTGAGTTTGGATCATTGGCCATTTCCTCACTAGTACCTTCTAGCATCTCCACAGCAGTGCCCACCAATCACAGAAGTGATATAAGGCCTGCCCTCATTACTGTTGGCACAATTGTTGGGTGCTTCTCTAAAATGCTGTAAGTCACTAGTTGGAAAATTACTTTGTCTGAGGCAATTTTTCTCAGCAGCTGCAAAAAAACTTCCAAACTGTGGGGGCATACATAGATGCTTTGGTTAATCAAAATCTCACACATCAATACATCTGTACCAATCAAAACAGCAGCTCTTTTACTAGAATAATTAAACTCATACATAGCAAATAAATAAATAAATAACGTAGCTTTTGAGCAAATCCAAGTCTAGTTGAGCAATAACTGGCTTGGATGTGGATGTACACACGATACACATACAAACAAGAAACACAGAAACACTTACTATATAAGAGAAGTTGCCATAAAGTAGCTGTCCCTGACCAAGCACTTTCCAAATCTGTTGCATGTGAGTTCCCATCATTCTTAATTGGAACTGATGGGAACTGAAGTTCAACACCACTGGATAGCATCACGTTGGGGAAGAAAAGGCTGCCTTATAGAACTAGGTAGCAGATGATTAGCCCCATGAGATAGCAGCACCCTTTTCCCCAGAGAGACATTAACTTTACAGATGCCATTCTAGAAGCCCACCGCCAATCCTAACTTCCTTGGAAAGATATAAAAAGGGATCTAAACAGATTCAAAGCACATGTAAGAGGAATATTGAATTCATTTTACCAGTAGATCAAGGTTTCAAAGAACTGAGGGACAAAAAGGATACCAACCAACTGGTTATACATAAAAGAAAATAATTTGCCACTTTAAGAAGCTTTTTTTTTAAAGAACTGTATAGTACAAGTAGTTATAGACTGCTCAAGGCTGCTGAGCCATCATAGATCTAAAGTTGATTATAAGGTGGTCACTAGGCATTCTGAAACATCAACAGCAATGTCACACTCAAAAGATTTCAAGAACTGACCTAAGTGACTGATAATGCCATGTTGCTTCTGTTCTTATTACTCATTTGCCACCTAGAAGAGTTTTCCTCTCATTACTGGAAAAAAATGAGTAGAAAACCAGCTACATAGGCAAGACAGAAGAGTTATCTAAAGCAAAGAATGCAGAAATGGCCGTGGGAATAATAGCACCCTCCAGACAACACATTAGTTCTGAAACAAATTGTTACTTATCTGTTGGCATTGTATTTTACTTCAAGGAATGGACAGAAACACTTGTGGGTTTTTCTGTTTCAGGTATCAAAATAACTTGAATGCTTTTGAGTACACTACTATGGGTTGCATCCAATGGGGTTATTCCAGCAGTAAGTTATTTCTCTTTCTTCCACCCCTATGTATCCTTTAAATATTTTGCAAAGGCTTGGGGAATTCTCTATGGGGCATTTGTGAAGAGTGTAGAGCAAGTTAGAAATTTAAGGAAAGTTCCCTTGTATGAGCCGTTGTATCCTTATGTAATGTTGGTTATCTTTGACATAAAGAAAAGATGCCATTTGTAGCTCCTGTTTAGGCAGTAAAATGTCTTAAGTAGTATTATCTTTTCAGTTTAGGCCATTAATTTTTAGTAATGTTCCTTCTTGTTTAAAAGACTAAGCCTGGGTAAGATATAGACATGTAGTTTAATAAATTCAAATTCAGATTGCAATAATTCCTTATTTATACCCTTTGAGGAATGATAAGCCTACTCCCATACTGGACTTCTGCTGAGGAGTTTTTGAGGGATCTAAAAAGAAATATTATTCTCTACTTAATCTGTTTTATTATAGCAGATGCTAAAAAGATGATCCAATTACATAGTGACTAATGTCACAATTCTACCAAACATTTACATTTAATTCTGCTGATATCAGTGGAATTCAGCAGTCTGCTGGATCTTGTCTTCATAATATGATGCTGAACAGTACCATTTGGAATAATATTGTTCTGCATCATATTCACTATAATCTGAACCCACTTTATTTTTAGAAGCCTGGGAAAAAGCAGACTCTGTTTTAAAGACTTTAATACATTACATTCTGAATGTCACATTTTGTGCATGCCTCAGGCCATATCTGTCAATAGCAGCCCCATTTTTAGTGGAACATTTAGCATGTATGTTATGACAACGGTCTATATGAAGAGCTCAGTAATAAAATAAATAATATACAAGCTATTCAGGACCTAACTGAAATAAATTGTTTTAGCTATTAAGACTATCTAAGTCCACCCCTGTTTAGAGCAGTTTGTATTTATAAATCTGCATTTGAAAATCTGCAAATTTTTAAAAATGTAAACTATAACCATGAAACTAAAAATAGATTATTTCTTACTTAGCATTGGTCAGTATATTGCATTTCATTTAACATTCTATACAGAGATATAATTTGTAGGAATGTCTATTAAATGATTTCTTGCTAGAAGCTTAATAAAGTATAAAAAAACTTTTAGCAGTATAATAAAATATCACATTACATTCAGAAACTATATAATTGCACTTCATTTATCTATAATACTGTATTATTCCAGATAAATACAGTAAGTGGTGAAAGGTATTCAAATGCCACAATTTTGAGTTCACTCTTATTTACCTGCACTGTGATTTTATTTATTTTTATGCATATCTAAGTCCTATTGAATGCAATAGGAATGATAAACTATTTTTTAAAAATAGTTTTATATGTAGGATGCTAAAATATCGAAAATATTCACTAGTAGAAACACCCCTCTAATCTAGTCAGTAAAATGTAGTATTTTTGGATGCTTTCCTCCCAATTGGGGAGATCCAATGGTATTCCTCACTAAGGAAACATGTTTGCATGTTTGCTCAGACTGAAATAGAGGCAGAAGTGCACATGACTCTGAAATGTCTTATCACTTCTGGAGAGCAAACAGTCTCCTGTCTAATTACAAACTATTCAGCCGACTCTCATACGGCGATCGTGCATTGCCTGCTATACGACCAAGGTTGGGAAGTGTCTAGAATTGTAGCCAAATTGTGTACCATCGCTATGGCGATTAGAAGGTTTTGGACCTGATTGTCTTCCCAGGTGTAAGTAGTGCAGGCATAAATAGGTTTTTATGAGATGCCGGGTAATACATTTTTTTAACTTCCGGGTGTTTGGTCTATGACAGTATATTTTAATTTTTAAAAAATAGTATCTGGACATATTTCTAAAAGCTTTTTTCAGAATAAATGAAATCACTGCCTGAATGCCAGAAGTATAGGTCAGACTTTCAGAATTGAAAAAAAAAATCCCAGTACATTTCTCTTGCTGAGGAAATAATGAAAGGACTTCCCGTGCCCAGTATAAGGATCAGTAGATATCTAGGTATATGAAAAGTTAGGCATGCTATACATACATACATACATACATACATACATACATACACAGCTATCTGTATTACTGGACATAATGACTTACTATCAGAAGTCAGAAAAGACACTTGTCTGATGTTAATGTGATCTGTATATGTCATTGCATATTTATTGATTTACATTTGTCAGTAAGACAACAGACTAGGGAGAAACTGTCTTCCTATGCCAAGAAAAATAATAGAGCACAAACAGTATAGATATATTAAGAATCTGTTCCAAAGCCTCTTTGCACATAATCTATTGGTTATGCAAAAATATTAATCGTAAGGGAGTAAAGGGCGTGGTCTGAATCAGTTCTGAAATGCTCTTTTTGCTCTGAGTGCACTGACTGTGCAACATGTCTAACTGATGTACCCATGGCAAAAAAAGCAAAAGGGGAAAATAAAAGCACTTTACATTGTTTTAAACCAAAACCATGCTCTTTTTTATAAAATGGCAATTGCTTCTTGCAAAAAACAATACAAGCTTGACATGGCCTTCAGTTTTGTGAAATTACAGATAAGAGGTGAAAGTTCACCCTTTACTTCAATGAAAGTTAAGCTCACCAGACTTTGCTAAAATTCATCTGACCTTCCTATGCATCCTGATCTTCTGGTTCAGCACAGAGAGGACTTGATGATGAAAATGCTGGTGGTGTTAATTCCTTGGTTTGAGTGTATCTTCCTTATTCTGTAAGACTATCATGCCCAGACTGAGACAAACAGGAATCCACAAATCTATAAATGCTCCTCCACTAGGCAACTTTCTGAGACAGACTACTCACAATCTGTATAATCCTACTATCTGTTTATTCGGAGCTTTAGCACATTCAAAAAATGGCAACAATGTAGCCTTTTATCCTTTATATAAAATGCCATGATTGAGAGAAGAGGGATTTGGTGACCAACCGGTCTGCCCTGAAATCAGAGTGACCCTTGCAAGCTTACTGCAATTGGTTGCTCCATCCAAAAATTTTGGAGGGTAGTAGCACAGGTAAGAGGGATCCTTCTTTTCTCTTTTGTTCCATGATAAGGCTCTGTCTTATCACCCATCTCTCATTCTGATGGTGACAACTTTTCTGAGCTGCATTAGATAGCTTATTAACTACTTCAGTCATGGGAAAGACCAGCAAACTGATATTTTATACAACAATTCCTGATAATCAGCTCCCATGTGTTCTGGAAAAGGCATTATTAGATATAATAATTCTATTTCCACAAAAATCCTCTCTACATATATGTCTAAAATTAGTAGTTTATCTAAGGGATTACATCCATACAATTTTTATCACATTCCATATAGAATGTCTAGATTATGTAAGTTACAGACAAAAGATAAGATAAGATGATAAGACATAAGATATAAGAAGTTCCAACTTCAATTTCTATGAAATCTTATATAATTCCACACATAAAATCCTAGCTTGCCTGAAAATCTGTCATCCTATTCTGTCAAAAAAACAAGAGTTAACATATTTCCCATACTAGCATCTTTCCCATGCTAGACTATGGGAAAATGGAGCTCACACAGATTAATTTGAGGCCCAAATCCAGACCATCATTGGACCTGGTTTGAATTTCTAATGCTTTGAAACAGATCTCTGAATTGGATTTGGTAGGTTCTGCAGATTCCTAATACAATGCTCTGTGAAAGGTATGATTAGTCTAATATAATTATATTCACTGAATTACAAAAGTAGGGACTTAACATCAGTTGCATGGTTGTTAAAATCCATTATTGCATGTCTCTTTTTGAAAATGATAGTAATACATATCAGATGAAGTAAATACATATAAATACACAGTACAACTAACTTTGGACAGAAACAATTTTCAAAAACTTGGTATGAAGATGTAATTAAAATAATCTCTGTGACTACTTTTTGCTGCAACTCCTTCCCTTAAAGTTATTTCCCAAGCAGAGTTTGTAGTTGAAAAAGATTTGGGGCCATACAGGAGAAACATTGTGAAAGTTTGAATTTGGAATTACAACAAAAAAGCAAGGGAATATTAAACATCTACTGCTAATTGCTACTTTTCTGATCAAAATTATTCTTCTGAAGCTATTTTTCCTTATGAAAGCCTTCTACAAAATTCAGATACAAGCATTTATGTGTAATATAGAGTATGGCTCATAAAAAGCAAGTAAACATTTAATTTTTATTCCATGTGTGTTGATCAGCAGTATTACTATAGAACACTACTAAACACAGTATTAACCCCAGTTCTGTTAGCCACTCAGTGCAACTGACAAAATAATGACTGCTATGGGCTGGGGTCATCACATGGCTATCTCTAAATTGGATATAAAAATATGCCTTACAATACATAATTTATACATCTCACTGCTGCTCAAGTTTGTCTAATTGTCCATAGAATAATCCTTATGATTGATAGCGAAGTTGGTTGGGTATATATATTGTATGTTCATGGTCTAAATCAGCCTTGCAGCCTGGTGCCTTCTAGTGGAGTTGGACTTCAACTCCCAGGAATATCTGGAGAAAGCCAAGTTGGGTAAAGCTAGTCTTTGTAGTATTTTAAAAGTTCCCTTTTTTTCTGATTAAAAACTACACCTTTTGAAGATTACATAATAAAAAAGGCAGCACTATTATAGTTTTCAACCAAATTATTACATGGCACATTAATGTGCCCATTAATGTTCTCATTGGTTCTAAAACAATTTCTAACTTGTATTCCATGGAAACTTAGGAATGTACATATCTGCTGTCTTCAATTTCATATGCTTATTCTCTTTTCAGCTCATCTGTACTCTGTTTAGTAACAGGTAAACATTTATACAGAATAATTCTGGCTTGTAACTACAAACAAGCAACCCATGTTTGGTGAGGTTAAGCATTTCAGTAGTGGTCTCAGAGCTAAATTGATGGTGGATCTCCTTAAGACCCATAGAAATAGCTAAGAGGTGAAAAAAGGAATTTTAAAGCTATGGGGAGACAGGAAAGAATCAGGAAATGGAAATTATCCAATCAGGTAGGGAAAAAATGATTGAGAATAATCATTTAGGAATGAGGAATTGGTGGACATTAGCCTCTTGTTGAGAACTAGCAAACTTGGATCAGCTAAGGGGACGTTAGGAGAGACAGGGTTGCAGACACAATTTGGTATGGAAAAAGTCACTATGGGTAAGATGAGACCCTAGGATCATGAAATGAAATAATTATTTTCTTAAAACACAAAAAGCTTAATACCAATTTTGACACTGAAATAAATATGAGATGTGCATTTGTGGATAGAAGCTCCGCATAGGAGAAGGTGACAAGGAAAATATTAATATCCAGACCAACAGATCTGGAGGACAAAAAGGCAGGTTTGAGTGCAGGAATATAGACACTGAAGACAAAGAACCAGATCTTTTTGAGGACAAATTGTTACCCTGTTGTTCTTTGATTATCAGTGTTATAGCAATAATAATATTTGCTATAATATACACCTACATTAGTCATAAATTTAAAAATTGGAAAATACTTCCTTTGTTCTAGAAACTTCTTTTCTTCAACAATTAAGAATTCAGAGTACAGAAGGAAAAATGCATTTTAAGCTTTATTCGTTTAAAAATAACTTTGTCTCTCAGGGAAACATCACTTGCAGAATTTGCTTGAAAATTTGACCATGCTTTAAATTTGACTACCTACAAAAAATACCTGGCTATTACGTTTAAAAGAATAATATATTCTAGTCTACAAATCCAGTAAGAAATGCAGCCTTTGTTTTATCTTCCTTCCTTTGCTTTGTGGGTCATCATAATACAGGCTTCAGCAATGACAGAATTCATACAGCCATATGTAAATATGCCTGCACTGAAATATTTCAGTACATAACATTTATCTTCAGCTTATTGGAAATACAGAAGAAAATAAGGGAGGAGAGGATCATATACATAAAGATTAGAAATACGTGAATCAACTAAGCTTGATCGGAATTTGTGATTCAATTCAAATCACCAATTTCATTTAAACTGATTTGAAGAGTTGAGTCTATTTGATTTGACTTATTGATCCAAATCATTGAATTTATTCAATTTGGAAGATTTTGTTATATTCTATAAAAGTGTATGTGTGTGTGTGCAGTGTGTACATATCTGTATGTACATATGTAGACATATGAAATCTATTTGAAGGCACCTGACTGGGTTTGATGCACTGATCTGATTCAAAGATTCAGCATTTTTAATCAAATTACAGAACTCTAATAAAGACCAAATTTTCTGATAATACAAAGCATGCAACAACAAAATCATTATTGTTCCAAATCTCTTCTGGGGCTCTTTTGCTGTACTGCTCTATAATCAGATATGCAGCAGGGATAACCAAGGATCAATAATATCCTCAACTAAAGGGGTGTGTGTGTGTGTGTGTATACTCATCAAGTGTAGTTATTTTTTCCTATAATTGTCTCCAATATTTTCTATATTTTAAATTCAGCATGCCACTATTGCTATCCTTATCATTATTATAAAATCTGGATCTTCCACTGGTGTCCATGGGTGCCAATGTGTCCAGCAATATCTCCTATGCTGTCAAGCACTCTTCCTGTCCCTTCTTACTTTTTAAAAGATTCTTTTAGTTTTCTTAAATGAGAAGCTGGCATGCTGCAAAGCAAAATGTGAGTCTCAAGCATTATCTTTATTTCAGTATTTCCGAGGATGTTTCTGGGCCCAAGATAGACCTAGAGGCATTCTTAGAAAATAAAATAGTAGATTTTTGCAACTCAGTACTTTGTGGGGAAGTATGTATTTATGATCAGAAAAATGACATAGGGGGAGGGGCAGTGGCACACAACCTTATAGTTTGCCTTCCTATGGGTGTTTTGTGATTGACCACACCCACTGCATAATTTGCTTCCAAAATTCCAGTTGTTCCTTCTGGTCTCAAAAGATTAAGACCTTTTCAAAATTATTCAGCATTTGTATATTACTTGGTAGGGAAGTAGAAAAAGCATAGAGTTGTTTTATATTTCCAGTAAGTTTTTAATCCTACAATATTGGAAAGAATAAACTTTTTTCCCACCTTTGAATACATAGACACAAGTTAACTATAAAACTATTATCAGGACTTCTAAGCCACACACAGTGCTTAGCCTAGACATTGTGCTACCTGAACCTCCATCAGTGCCTAGCTGTTGATAAAACTTTGCTGTATCCCTCAAAGACGAGTTCCTCTTTTCATCTCTCCTATATACAATGCTACCTGAAGAAAATTGATTTACTCTGATGACACATAATACTATCTGCAATCAATGGAATGTACCATAAGCAAGACTGCAGTCTTGATATATATTATACTTAATTACATTAATATTTAGCTCTTCAACCTGGGGACTAAACACATTGGGTCATCTTAATTTAGCTTTTAACAACATTGTGTGTTAGGGTTAGAGATATGACTTATTCACAGTGATGACTGAGCTAGAATTTGTATCTTCATTTCCCCATCCAAATTTATCATACTCATTTTCAGATTATTTACACATTTTATCAAAATTAATATGTTGTTTCTATCACACAATTTGCATATATACTAAAGAATGACATTTCAATTACTTTCTCTGAAAAGCCCATTAAAGTGAAGGTGTTATAAGGAAACAGTGCTTGGTCCATTGTACTACACAAGTCGTCTTTTCTCTTTAAATGCTAGAAACTTTCATTGTGTCCCTTCACAGAAATTTCTGAAGGATGGAATGAATCTAAAGTTCCAGTATACGCTAGGTAAATGCAATTACAGTATCAATATGACTATGTTCAGTATTCATGTTTTCTTGTAGAAACAAAGTTCTAAGACAGAGCTTTGTATAGTGGGGTAGACAATTCTTATCTATCTTTGCCAAATAAAGGAGGAAATGTTCTTGTGTTAAATACAATGATACCCTAGAGATGTACAACATAAGCTTATGCATCTTAAATAGCCATTTTCATTTCTGATTCTAAAGTGTATTCTTTAAACCTATGTTTGCATTTCCATTACTCCCCTGATGGTACCTGGGCAGGAATACTGCCATGCTGGGTATACATATGTGCTGTTTTTCTATATCGCTACACAAATTAGCCCTAAAGGATACTCTAAAATGTCAGGACTTTATGTGAAAAATTAATTCAACATGTATTTTTATTTTTCAAAGAAACTAAGATCCATTAAGAATTAGGAATCAGAATGAGTGGTCCACTCCACCTTTCTTTATGTAGCATTGTACCAAAATTAATCTGTTGGATTTCCTTACCTTGCTAGATATTCATGATGTAAGAACGGAATGAAGATTTTTGCTGCTTCTTTTGAGAAACCATTTCAGTGATATATTTTGCTATTAAGAAATCTGTGGTGATGGCTTGCCTGTATTTTCTATAGCTAAATTTACCCTTATTCCACCTTACCCAAATCAAAATGACACCTTTCCCCATTTAAATATAATGCTGTTTCAAAGGAAAGTGTTGGACATCTCCTGCCATTAATGGTAAAGACACATCCATGGCCATGAGCAAATCAAGAGTTAACACATTCATTCCATTTGCTTATAAGTAAAGCAAGGGCATATTCATAAGACACAACAGAACAAAACTCTTAGCACCCATGTGACTCTCTGGTATATTGTTACACTAGCACAGAAAGCAGAAAAGAGCTCTTCTAAATCATATTATTTATGTTCTGGTCAATGTAGATCTTTATCTGATTTTAAAAAGAAAAAATATCAAAATTACTATGCCATCATTGCCAGTAAAAATACCCCAAGTCTATTTGCTTTGAAATAACTTATTCCCTCTCTCCCAGAAGTAATGTTTGTAGGTTCAGAATGTTATCTAGCTCCTAAAACACATTTCTGGTACTAACTACTATTAACTTCAGTGGGTTATAATACCAAGTAAGTATGCTTACGATCATAGCCAGATACCATATAGATTCAGGTACATGCCACACCATACATTCAAATCTTTGCCCTCATTTTGTTCATCTTGTTTTTTCTTATAAACATGTGCTATAATATATAACATTTACTATTTTATTTACCTCTACAGAAATGCTATAACATAGCTCCCAAATGTTCCCATGCTCCCAAATCCAAGCCCACCTTGGAAGAGGTCTAATTTGCGGCTAACTTTATTACTAAACAATAAACCTTCAGATGATTAAATCAGTCTATTTAGGTTTACTCCATAAATGATATTTCTACATATATTGGCTGAACTTCATATATATTTCTATTTCGAATATTATATTATACCAAGTAATCTTCATATATATTATAATAGATGGATTGTTAACATTAGTGTACATCCAAGAAGTAAACGTCATGTATAAAGAGGCCCTATAAACTCACTATTCCAAAAAATTAAGTTAACTGGAGATTCCCAAAGTCTTGGAATGCTGTCTTTTGTCTAAGCAATAAATGATGTTACAAAATATATACATATACATATACATGCATACATACATACATGATACAATGTTTTCTCTAGATTAAAAAGTTATAACACTTGATGATCATTTGTCATAAAGATTCTTCTGTCATAGCACCCTTTTGATCTTTTGCATTTAATAAGCAAATAATATTTATGAGAATGACATCTTAAAAAATAAATGTAGACTTTCAATATATTTACTATCTAAATTTTATTTTGTTATTTACTGTTCCTCTAAAATAACTCTTTTTCTAGAATGTTACGGATTTTAAATTAAACTGCAACATTATTTATATTTCAGGGGAATATACTTTAGGCCATAGTAATTCCATATGCTTACACATTCTTAATGCTGTATTAATTACAGGCATTAGAAATATGAAGACTTCATCAGATGCATAATACATACGAATGTCTTAGTGGTCCAAATACCAAATATTCCTTCAGGTTTTTATTGTACTGTTGTTATTCTATACATAACAGCCTAATGAAAACAAATTGAGTTATTTTCTATAAAAGCTCTATCTACGTACATTTATAAGTTTCAGCTTAGACAAGCATGGACTAGTATCATAAAAGAAATACTTTGCAGAGCACTATTTGACAACAATAATACTTTGCCTATTTTGTTTTAGTGGCATTCCAATAGATTATATTCATTATAAAATAGTTCATTTGTAATTGCAATCCATGTTGACAGAGCCAACATAACCAAATATCTAAACTAAGGCAGCTGTTTCACTTACTGACCTCTCATTCTGCAATATGTATTTTGTACACAAAATATAAGTTATAATTTCTCAGAATGTAGCTGAGAAAAAAATTAAGCAGAACTCACAATTTCAAAGGAAGGGAAATGTGAAAGTCCCACCTTTCACAAATTATTTATTGTTATGTTTTTATTAGATTAATTTACACCTCACAGCAGCATCACCCAATAATATTTACAATAAGAAATTCATATTTTTTCTCAAGCAGTATTTGCAAGATATCACTTGTCATTAAATATAATTGTACATCCAAGAGCCTTATAATAATAACCTTTAATTAAACTGGTGACCATTACAGAATTTCTGTTGCCCTTTGCAGGTCTTAATTATTAGTTGTATCCCGCCTTTTATAGCACATTGATGGTTAAATTAAATAATTAAACTGTATCACCAGTGGAAATATCATGATTTTTGTATGTTTTAATCAACTCCTTCAATGTTGAGGTTTTAAAAAGAATCGTATGCTTTTTTTTTTATTTCTATGCAATGGTACACGACTATGCGAGATTATATGAAAAAAATGTAGCTTTTTATGGGAATAATCGTTAAGCATGATGCATGTAAATGAGCTGGTTTTTTATGCATGGCTGGCAAAAGTGCTAATTAAATAGTTGGTATTCAAGGCTAGGCTCGTTCATTGTTTAGTGACACACAAATCCAGCGATGTGTGCCAGCAGACATTTTAAGTTGAATGTTTTCTGTTCTACAGGCTTTGTCATGAAATGGTGGCACCATGATGAGAATCCTAGTGTAAGCAAAACACTGAAATATGCTTTAATAATGTTTTAGCCATGTAGCAACACTAGTCTAGTTCCATAATGAATTTTTAATTTCTTCATATAAGGATGTTCCGAGTTATTGCTGATGCATATTAAATCATATACATGAGTCATTTTCTCACTAAATTTGCATAAAATGCCTACATGCTAATGCACCAAATGGAATTGACTATATTTGGTACAGTAAATATGCCCTTGCAGGCATGTTGCAATCAATCTCCAGTATTTCATTAGCAGCTTAAACAGGGTGGGGTCAGAAAAAGAAACAGAAAGAAAAGAACTGTTGTGTTGTGTTCCTATAATATAATTGCCTGATAGTATGGTGATTATATGCAAAGATTAGAGTTTATGTGCTTATTCTGTTGAAGAATGCAGTGAATTGGGTTTCTGAAAGCTGCAATGCTATTCATAGATGTCAGCAAAACTCTGCATTTTTGATAGTGAATGCAAGATTAAAATGATATATTATTCAATATTTTACTTGTGTTGTCCTGCATATGTTTGGTCATTGGAGTTTACTATGAGTCCAAATTTCTGTCAGCTTTTTGCTATACTCAAGTGCCATTTAAATAAGTGATTCTGATGAAAGAAGTTCATATTATTTATTAATTGTATCTACCTCAAATTTATACTTTTTATTCTATTCCACTTTATTTCATGTGCTTGAAATGCTATGCATCTTTAACAATATTATTTTGCCACACAACCAGGTCACATTTAATAAATATTACTCCATATGATATCTCTCCTATCTCTTCTTTTTTGCCAGATACAAGATACATGATTGTATCTTGTATGGGGGGCCATAATTTAAAAATGAGTATATGGTTTGCCCTACAGTTATTTTAAATTAGTCCTGATAAATAATTAAGCAATGCATAATATATTATTTTAATGCAGTGATCTTACGAATTTGAGTGGTATTTTAACTACAGTTCTGGTAATTTATTTATCACTAAAAAAAAAAAATCATAATCCCAATTCAAAATCCAGTGAGTTGAAGAGATATCAGAAAGGCAGCCATGAATGTAGTAATGATTAAGCATTAGACTGACTTCATCATGTAGCAATATCAGACATAAGATGCTGGACCTCTAATGCCACTGGTATTCAATTAATCATTTTTAAATAATGAAGTATCTGACTTATTTTTTTTTATTTCCTAGTAGTACACTATGTTGAAACAAGCTGTTAGGCAGAAAATTGATTAAAGAATAACTATCACAGGTAACATACTGTTTGTTCTAAAACAGATCTAAACTATAATCAATAACTAGAACACTTTGAAAATAATCCACAAACCAGTTAAGCAAAATGTATAAATATTCATGAGAAAAGCCTACAAACCTTGGATTTAAGCCAGTTGACTTGCTACTGAAATACAATTATTTCTTTTTAAGAAAGCATGATAGTTAAAAGTTAAAGCCAAGGCCCATGAAAAGCTTTGGTATAATTAGAAATAAATTAATTCACTCTGTATTAGCTAAGCCATGCTGTGGAATTTTCCTCAGGAGTAAATACTGAACTCCATTATATCTGGTATATTTTTTGTATGGTGTAGAATTTATCTATATTTTTTCCAGAGGCATGTTAAGCTTATATATATATATATATATATATATATATATATATATATATATATATATAAAGCTTCACAATTTTTGTTTTCTGAATCAGCCCAATTATTTTATTTAAATTTTAAAATTTTAATAGATACATAGAGTGGCATGATCCAATCCAATATTTAAAACCTTTTAAGCAAGCATTTAATTCTGTCAGTTGCATCAGCTAGATTTCAAAATGCGTAAGTTTTAACTGAATCATTCCCATACCTTTTCTGTCTCCCACTCTTTAGCATGTTAAAAAAATTGTTGAAATCAATTGGATTTGTTTTCAGGTGACATCCTTAGGATGGCATGACAACTATTTAAAAACCAAAATATGCATCAGCATATTTGCCAGTTCAGCACTAGAGAATTTATCTGAAGCTACCAAATTAATATTAATATTCCCTAATAAATCATTTCTAGTTGCATACATATTGTATTCCACAACCAGCTATAATAAATCAAGAACAGGGTTTTTTTCACTGAATAATCTTGTTAAGTATAGTTTTAGCTCTGTTTCTACATAAGCAAATAGTCTCTTAATGAGAGATGGAGGAACTTTTAGTAGAAGCCATACAATAATTGCTACTGTCTATTTATTATAACTGATAATTTTAAGAGGTTTCTTTTTTCATCCCATTTTTTTCTGGTATATTCAGTTATTCATGATCTTTACAAACCTGAAGTTATTTGTACAGATATATAATCTATCAAAGCAGAATCATCTCCAAGAGACCTTTGGATGGTGATTTTGTTATAGATTCACCATATGACTACTATTCTAAGAGTAACAATATCCCTGTGTAAACCAAACTCTTGTTTCTTGAGGATAATACTGTATAGAAGAAGCATTAGAATCTTTTATCATTTATCTTTTAATTTCATTTATATACTGTTTTCTAAATGGGCATTAGAAAACAGTATATAAACTTATAATATAACAATGGACTTTGAAAACTAAAATTTCAGTATATTTTTTAAATTTATCTAAATACTTTCTTGTCATTACATGTCTGCCTTAGGACATGGCCTCTTCAGGTCATAATGTCTTCTATTATAAATATTCCAATATAGTACAGCAGAGTTTGCTTCAAAGCAAAGATGTTTCACTAATACACATAATAGAAGAGATTTTTTATGCTGCCTTTACACTTAAAAAGAATCCACTACTTTCTTTCCTTCTCTCTTATACTGTACTTAAACATGAACCTTTGCCTGCATTCATATGCCCCCCTAAATGAAGATGTAATATTATACATTACATTAATCTTCAGATATTGCCTAATGAAAAATGACCACTTGGGATTCAATCTGCACCCATCCAGATCCACTGGAATTTTGCTACTGATCTGGACTGCATCTTTAACATTCCAGTCTGAAACATAATTAATGGACGCAAATCACAGTATAATCTTTCTTCAAGTAGATCTATGTTGATGGGCAAAGCAAGATGTTGGTGCATTTATTTTATTTTTTAAAGGGAACTTGATTTACCTGCCTCCAGTTTACAGGTCAATCAGGGTCACAGTGTGTTAAACAATACATAGTGCTCTAATGCAAAACTATTGAACAAATAGAAAAATGAATGTATTTTCCAGTTGTAAAATGAAGAAAGAAAGAAAGAAAGAAAGAAAGAAAGAAAGAAAGAAAGAAAGAAAGAAAGAAAGAAGGAAGGAAGGAAGGAAGGAAGGAAGGAAGGAAGGAAGGAAGGAAGGAAGGAAGGAAGGAAGGAAGGAAGGAAGACATTTGATGTTCCCACAATTTTTTTTATCATGTTCTCATTTCCTAAGAACAAAGGCCTCTTATTTTAGTGACAGCAGTAAATGCATGTCTGCATGTATATATATTGGGACATTTGTATACATAGCCATATACATACATGTACACATACCTTAGGCAAGATTAAAAATAAGATTCATTTCTAAAAATGAATCACTGTGAAATGGAGAGGAGGAAAGAGAGAAAGAGATAGTTTTGTAGGAATTAGATAAATAACTATATACTTTTCTGGATTCCCTGCATTCTGAGTATATGAGTGTACAGCACCTCCACCTCCTTAAAACAACATTCTGCTAACATTTAGAGGCTGCTCAATGACTGAAATTAAAAGTAGGAAATACATAGAGCTAGAGACCAGCAGATGTGCAATATTTCCTTCCTTCCTTCCTTCCTTCCTTCCTTCCTTCCTTCCTTCCTTCCTTCCTTCCTTCCTTCCTTCCTTCCTTCCTTCCTTCCTTTCCCCTCCCTCCCTCCCTTCCCCCCTCCCTTCCTTCCCTCCTTCCCTCCTTCCCCCCTTCCTTCCCCCTCCTCCCTCCCTCCCTCCCTTCCTTCCCCCCCCCCCCTCTTTCTTTCTTTTCACAAGAACACACTGTAAAAATGGAGTGGTCTTTTTAGCACATAAATAGCTATGTCTTTGAGAACCTGAGCATTTCCATGTTCTAAACCTTGCCCAACTAAATAGAGATAGTGTCTGGTTTTTCATCAGCTTACTACAAAAGCTATTAAAGTAGCTTTCTAAAATATATCTCATTGATGCCTCTGTAGAAAAACACTGAACATTGCTTGGTTCCTGAACATTAGTCATTAGAAACAAAGTATTGTCAACAATATTAGTGTAGCATTTATTCTGGGAAATGTGTAGATGCATTTTTTAATGTGAAAAAAATCCATGTTAGGTTGTGATTTGCTAAGAGAGCCTAGTGAAACCAATGCTGCATAGCAGTAATTGTATACATTATGTTCCATATCTAGTTTTCTCCTTTAGCCACAGGTCAAGTACTTTCCTCCTTTTCTGGCCATTGGCATGGGAGAAAGAACTTCCATGCCAAACCGAGGTGGGTGGATTTAACTCCCAGTTGAAAAGTTAAGATGGTATCATTACTTGAGCACAGCATGATTTCTCTGTAATCCTCTCTGGAACTTACAACAAGTTTAAATGTCCATGCATGATGTCATTAACGGGCTTTAGGAAATACTTCAGCACCGATTTTGAAAGCTATCTCTGAAGAAGTCCTACTGTACCTAGCAACAAGACTCTAGATAACTGCAGACGGGCAAAACTAATTATTTATTTATTTGATTGATTGATATGACTGCCCACTCAACATATGAAGCTGTGCAGCAAACAAGTGTGATCAATAAACAAATAAAAATATCAGCAAAGCCCCAAACCACATCTGGCCTATGGCAGCACACCTACCCACATCCACAATCCCCCCCCCCTCCCCAAAATGGGCTCACTTAAATTCCAGGCTTAGTGCCCAGGAAAAAGCCAAGTTTTCAGAGGCTGTGGAAGGTCATCCAGTTGTGGGGGTTAAGCTGCTCCATAGAGCAGGTGCAGTGATTTTTCAATGAGAGAAGAGGAACTGTTGATGCTTTGACTGGAGCAAATTGTGAATGTTTATGTTTGCTGGTACATTCTTGAAGACTAGAAACTTATATTTTTGATTTCTGAAAAGCTGTCTAATATGATCTCATTTCTATTAAGATTATATCAGGTATTAATGTATGGGACTGAAAGGAATAGGAGTTACTTTATGGAAACTGCTATTACAAAAGTAAACTACCTTTCTACATCTTTCATATCACATTTTAGAATGGGATTCTGAGGGTTGTTGAAGAAAGAGAAGGCAGTTTAATGAGTCAGTATTCAGAACTGCCATACAAATCCTACATCTGTCAACTTTTGCCTAACAAAACCACATTAATCCCAATAAAATCAATCAGCAGTGCATCCACTTACTTTTTGCTATCAAGACTCTGCACAGATTGATAGTGAGAACCAATCTAACCCCAAAAGAAAAACAACTGGATATAAGATATATAGGTGGGAATGCCCCCCTTTCCCCCACACTGTGCACCAGAGAGCACTATTCACAAGTAACAAATTATAAAAATCAATAATCACAGTTACTTTGCAGAAAAGAATATGTAACAACAACTACAAAATAGTCTTTATGTGATCTTCATGAAAGGAGTTGTAGGTTCAGTGATTGGGGTTTGTAGTGGTAGTAGTGATAAGTAGTAGCAACTCAAGATGGAAACCATATATTGAATGAATTGCCTGCATGAAGAGAAGAAGCCCAGCAACCTGAGGCCATACATAAACAGCTGGTGGAGATGAAGATGAGGAACGTGGACATAACAAGAAAGACGCTGCTTTGCCCTCACCAGGCAGAGCCCACGCCAGATGGAGAAGAGAGCGCGGGCGAGCCTCAGAGCTCAGCCATCCCATCTCCCGGGAAACACCAATCACTGTTCGTGCCTGAGAGGCAACTGGTGCTTGTCATACAGCAGCTTGGTACTGCCCAGCGTCCCGCTTGCTGCCATTGCTACACCAGCAACCGCTGCTACTACTGCTGTAATAGCCTCGGTGCTCAGAGGACTGTCCCTAAAACCCCAGGAGTGAGTTGGTTGAAGGCAACTTCTCCTGAACTAGTCTCTGCAGAGCGATACACATCAAAATGAGCTCATCTCAGCGAGATAGAAGGCTCTATTTTCCTTTCATTGAAACACTATGCAAAATAGAAAAGCCAGCACTAACACTTTTGATCTTGTGTTGCTGCTTCAGTCCCTTTTGGCAGGAACTTGCCTGCTCTTGGTAGTCCCAGCTACTAAAGCAACAAGCGCAAGAATTCAGCAGGCCAGCTGCCTGAGCCTGCCTGCTGCCTCCCTGTTCCAAATGATCTTCAGCATCTTTCATCAAAGGACTGCACTAAGATCACATTGCACTGTGCTAGTGAACAACCAGCATGGAGTCAGACTCAGCAGCAACAACAGCAACATGGCAATGTTCCTGCCCAAGCAATCCCTCCTGGTGGCTACCCAGGAGAGCAGAAATCCACGCATCTACGAAGTTTTTGTTCCCGAGCTAATGGCTCTTTCTTGTCAATTCTGCAAAGGGCCTGAAATGAATCAAACGTTAGGTTCATCTCTGGCTAAAGAAAGCTCTCTTGGTTTAACGTGTTGAGAAAGAAGAGAAGGGCAAAAGAGAAATTTACATCTGAACCACAAAGCCAGTTCACTGGAGGACTTCATTGTAAGCAACTGTGATTCCAGTAAAACAAATGAGAGTATGGTGGAAGCCTTATGTCTTTTTACCTGAGGATAATCTAATTGAGTGGACGGAACTTACTTCTGAGTAAACATACATAGGACAATATTGCACATTTATTTCAGTCACCTTAACAATAAAGCTATTAAGGCCTTCAATTAAAATGTTCAGTCTTGGTCAAAAGTGTTGAGGGAACTTTGACAGGTACTTTGAAAATGTTCTGAAAAATTAAACCTACTAATATTTCAAAATGATATAGGAAGGATCATAATCAATACCTAGGGATTATAGAAGTCAGGATTATGAAATGTACTTCATGTGATAATTTTGAAATAATACTGGGCCAAGCTGGCTGGGAACATTGACTGTAGTAATATCAATTTACTTGGCAGTCACCAGGTTGAAATAGACTTGTTTAGGTTATGTTAAAAAATCAGTTTGCATATTCCCAAATTGGCAATAAAATGCCTTTTTTCCCTTAATGTTACTACCTGTTTGCTGTCTCCTTTATAACCTCCACTGTGCTCTATCACAATTAATTAAGACTTTCATGCCATACAAAAAATTCCAGTGAATCCATCACTACCTTAACAAAGGAACACTTATTAACTAATGCAGTGAAATTAACAGAGTTAATGAAGTGCTTGATTAGAAGCCAAAATGCATAAATACAAATATTCCTTTAACAACTGTAGAGATTCATATCTCTATCACCACCTATACCTTTTCTGCCTAATTCTATATTCTATTTCCTGAGGGGGGGGGGGAATAAAAGCTCTATTGGTTTGAGAGGGAAAGAGACAGACTTATTTCGTTGTGTGTTCAAACAGGGCTCCTTACAATAGCCAATCAAACACTTCCATTATTACCCAGATTTGTTATTTAGTTATTATGAATGAAATGATATTTTATGCCCACAGCTAAAACAGTTTACTCCAGTACATTAAGTGAACTCTTAATGATCTGAGGATTATAATCTATGATGTGTACTCTGGAAATTCAATAATTAGTTTTTAGGACCTATGTTTATTATTGTCACTGCAGTAATGAAAATTTATTCCTTAAGTCAACAAAATAGTTTAAATTTTAGCAAGCCATTTTGACTTCTCTCATAATACCTTTTTCCCCCACCCCCACCCCCCAGTATTACAGAATAGATTTCTGCCATGTTCAACTGTTCATTAGGTACTTAGATTTATATTGTTCCTGGTGCTGACAGCCAGGATATTCAAGAAAAGTGCTCGTGATCATTGACTTTCATTTTCATTTTAAGATAGGAAGGAAATGTAATGATGCTAACAAAATAATGGACAGAGTAAGCATGACAACAAAGGGAGCATAATATAGACCATCTAGCACCACAAGGTGCCTAACTTTAAAAAAAAGAAGTATTTCACCTATTACCCTTAAAATGTCTACTTTTCATGCTATCAGTTGGTTTTAGGGCATGCTCAAACCAAGACACAGCCAATTATATCCATTATGAGTTTTCATTTCCAATTTTTAAGTGAAGGAAGCAAAAGAATTTGCAGTGAAGCATTATTGTGGCACCTCATTCTCTCTGGCAGCAAGCATCCCAAGTGGAGATCTGTGGAGTCCCTTCAATAAAGCTCTCTCCCACCAGGTTGTTTGTAAGCTCAAACTTGTTAATATTCAAAGAGAAGCACCAAATGCCACAAACTGAAGAACTAACTGCACCAGACTTTCTAAGAAGTTATTCCTGTGATACCAATTGCTGGAGGTGTGTTTAGGCAGTAAAATGTTTACCCTGTTTGTTTATTTTCTGGATTATGTGAAGAGCAGTTTTACAACCTGAACCTCTCTACAAAGGATTACCCTACCAAACTGGGGGGTGGGGAGTTTGCTTGTCTGAAATAACTTTTAAATGAACACTTTTTAGTGGCTTTTTTGTTACGTGATGCATTGTACAGCCTAGCAATGATATTAGTTCTAGTGTGGGAAAATATTATAATTGAGATCTGGTAAGTTATTTGCAGACTTCAAGTTTTTCTTTACACTGTGCTGACATTTAGCATAGCCCCAGTGAGGAAAACAATACTGCCATTCATGGCTCTAGACGTAGGTTTCAATCGACTTAAGCGGGCACAATGAAACTTGGTCATTCACTGGTTACCCATATTGTGTTCTCAAATTTTCTCTCAGCAAAAGTATAATGACTCAGTATTGTATGGCCACATAGACAAGGGCTCAGAACAAGAGACACTAGTTTTGTCTGACGGTGTGAGAAAGTCGTGAAGGGATCTTTTCTTCCAGATGGTGTTAAATTCAGCTGCCTTTTTAACATTGGCCTTGCACAGCAATCTGCTGCTCCCTTTTCAAAAGGAATAAGGCTTGGTTCCCACTAGTTAACATGCATACTCACGCAACCCTGGAACTTCACTCCCACTGTTTTACAATGCAATGGTATGCTAAATAAATTTGATCTGGGCTCTTCCAGTGTTAAAACTAGCCTTCAAAGGACTACTCAGATTATGTTTATACTTCTTTAGATTTAAATTGTATGTTGTCAGGCTATTTCAAACTCTAAAGAAAGATCCTGTTGCTAACAGTGAGAGACATATCATAAAATATGAACTTAATGAACTTTCCTTACAACTGTTAGAAGTTGGAATGTGTAAAATGCAAATTAAAATTATCTTAATTTGTACAAATTTTGTGGAAGAGAAATAATAAATAATAAAAAATAACATTAAAATGTATTTTATTGGTTGATACTCATGTAACATTAGCATGGTACAAAACAATTTTGATGTGACAATGGCTAACACAGAATTATTATATCATAAAGAAAAAAAATTAGGTGTGTTTTCCTTAACAAATTTACAGGAAAGACAATGATGTAAGTAAAAACTTATTTAGTAAAGTAAAAGTAATTTCACTCCATTTCATGTTTTTGGCTAAATAAAAGATTACCCTACATAATATCTTATTGCCTTAATTGAGCTTCTTGAAGAAAGAAAACCATGGACTTTGTAATATAAATGTTAATTGTAGTAGACAATAGCTCTAGGTAAACAGCACCCCTGGACGTGCAGTAAAGAAAAAGCAGAAAGGCACTTAACAATGAAAGGTTGGTTGCACAAACAGAACTTCTCAAGTAAATAAGCAAAAGACTGTTCTCTGGTGTCTACAGTAGCAAACTCTGGCACGTGCAGAGCTACTGTGCTTCCTGGGACCTTTTATCAGCGGAGTGCCTCTCCAGTTCTCTTCAAAATTCTGTGCAAAGAATCACTATCTAAACTCCTTAAAATTTAGCTGCTGTAAAATTATTGATATCTGCAGGCCTGGTATAAAAATAATGGTTTTATGTCATTTGATATAAAACAAAAAGACAACGTGCATCTCATTAATGTAACCTAGCCATTTAATTCTTTCTCACCACATACACATACACATAAAATTAGACATGTGTATGTAGCATCATTTCACATGTACCTTCTGTTTGGAGGGAGACATTAAACCAAAGTTGTGTTAAGATGTCAGATCAGTGCATGTTTGCTTGGGAGCAAGAGTTCCTCAGTAAATATGACTTATGAGTAGCTCATCAAGTAAAAGTTCGATTGAGCTGAGTTCAAGTCCTGATGGCTTCGCAGACTGAGGTCTTAGCCTACAATAGGGTGGCTCTGAGGAATCTGCACTTTCATCTGTGATAGATGAGGAATTTATAGTAACTGTTCACTTTGAAATCAAAATTATTTAAAAGAAACATTTATTTACCACTCACCCACCCCCAAATTTCAGCAAAGTATAACAATTACAATAACAGGTTCTATATAAAGGGAGGGACTAAGGGTGGGAATGCTGAAAATTTCCTAGGCCAAAACCTGTGCTGTGAATTTAACCAGGAAAAATATCTTTGCTTTTCACCAGTTCTTTGCTTTCTCTTTCCTGAGCTATAGAAAACCTCCACGTGAGAAGCAGAGCTATATTTTATTAGGAGAAGCTGAAAGAGTGGTGATGGAACTAACAGGAACAGTCTGCAGTTCCAGAACAGTTGGGGTCCCTTTCTTGGGTGCCTGCAGATGGCTGTGGGTGGGAAATGCCTCTACTTTCTTAAGGGATGGAGATGAGACTGTGGTGCACTTGATGTTTTTTTCATAGGGAGCCCCCAGCAGGGCTGTCTATCATAGGCTGCCGGGCCATAGCACTGCCACTTGCCCCTGAGCGTGGGAATGGGAGCATCCAGCCGTTCACATCTCAGCCATTCCGTTTAACAGAATCAATTAGGCAAGACCAGACCCTCAGATTTCCCCTCCCCCTTTCCTTTTATTCCTTTTTTTTTTTTGGTCAGGTCTATATACGTCCTAATTATTTCAGTTAAGGATGCCAAAGCAGTTTCCTGGATAGATCTGGCCATCCTTAAACAAGAAGAGAGGAGGCGCACACACGTGGGTTTGGGAGTTAATGTCACTTTCATTTCCAATGCTACCCGCAGAATAAGACACAGACTACTTTTTAACATTTTGACAAGGGGGGAGGCAATCGCGTCTCCATCACATCTTTCTGCTTCAGTAGCTTCCTCAAGGAAACCCTCTAGGAACAGAGAAGCATCTGTGCTTGCATTTTGAATAGGAGACCGATTTCCTTTTTTTTTTTTTCCTGTTTTTTTTTTTAAATCAACCATAAGCTTCCTCCAAGCCCCCTGTAACATATACACCCAGAAACACACATCTCCAATTTTGTGGTACTCCTCCAAATCCTCAATAGATATTAATGTCACCTAATGCCATCCAAAAAAAATTTTGTACTTCTCCATTGAAATAGCAATACTCCAAGCAACACTTCCAAACTGTTAAGCACATCTCACATAGAAGAGGAACACAGACACACATCTATTCAGAAATTGTTAAAATTATCTCAGATTCACACCAGGCCACAGCTTTATATTGCAAAATGCATCCTTGACATTTTAAAAGTGCATGAAAGGCTTCAGATCTATACAAACACCCAGAAGTAAGTCTCATTGCACTCAATGGAAATTACTTCTGAGCACTCACGCATAGGATTGAGTGGGAAACAATCAAATTGCACTTTTAAGCAGGATCACCTTTCCCCACCCGCCCCTCCCCCACAGAACAGCAAAAACAAGACAAAAACAAAACTTGCACATGCATTTGTTTACCATGAGTACAATATCCTCTTTGCAGCGTATGGTTTATTCTTCACCATCTTGTGCCCTGGTATCTCCTACAGATATGTCTATATCGATACACATGTACATATATCTTTGGCACAGGCATGTCACTTGATTCTCTTTCTCCCTCTCTCTTGCCTTGATCTGCAGAAATGGGCCATTCAGTTAGCATCCTTGTTAGAGCTGGGTCTTTTATTGTCCCTTGCTGGAGCCTTTCTCACTTCTTGAGCAGCACGAAGATCATGAAGGAGTTTTTACTTTCGGTTATCTAGCTTTATGAAGGCCAACACACTCATACAGCTAGATAACCAAAGATAACAACTCGCTTCCTCATATGGTCTGCAGTGCTTTCTGCCCTTCCTCACTAGAATCCAGACTGTTTCCACAAATAGACTTTTCCAAGACGACCTTGTGCCTTAAAATGCTCATCCTTTTAAAGCCATCGTGACCTGCTACAGTGCATTGGAACTATGTGTGTGCATCCCAAAGACGTTATTGCCTTCAAAGTTTTACTCCAAACTTTCTTTCTTTCTCCCTCTTTTTCCTTTCCCTTCTCTCTCTCTCTCCTGCGCGCGCTCTCCCTCTTTTTCTCCTTTCAATCCAGTAATTTCCTGCAGCGATGGACCAACTATTCATCTGTTAATATCAGAAAATAAAACCAGCTATTAAGGTGCATCAAGCTGTTAAGAGTGTGAAGCATTCATCCCTCCACAGGCCTCTATTTGCATTGTAAATTGCTTCATTCTCAGGAAAGGGTCTTTAGCCTCTTATAAAGATGTAAAGCCATCGGCGATTTCCAGCGCAGAGAAAGGAAGAAGACGGGGAGGAAGGGAATCCCATTTCAGCAGGATTGGCAAGATGATGGTGCTGGTGCCGGCGCGGGTGGTGCGAGGATTCAGCTCTCCCTCCTGTTCCTTTTTTTTTTTTTTGGACTATGCATCACAGCGCCCTAAACATTCTTATTTTAACCAAATGGTGGCAGCAAATATCTTGCGGGTTTGGTTGGGGAGGGCTGGGGGGAAGCAACCTGGCAGATCCACGGTTTCTCCGGATTCCCAGAGCTGGGCATGAGAAGCTGCAGTCTTGCTGGCTTGCCGCTGCTGCTGCCCCCCGTCTGAAAAAAGGAGAAAAGGGCTATCATTGGAGGGCTTGAAGTGCCCAAATGTGGACCAGCCCGGCAAGGTCAGAGGTCCTGGACAGCAGGGGACCAAGGTAATGATGTCACGAGAAATTTCAAGTACACCCGGTTATTGATATGCATGAGAGATCAGCAATCTGACCCTTCCGCGCCATCAGTGAGAGCGGCGGCGGCGGCGGCGGCGGCGGCGGCAGCATTTGGACCCGTTTACCTCTCCTCCCAGCCGGCGCGGCATCGCCTTCTCTAGCGCTACTGGGAGAAGAGAGGGTGGAACAGACAGAGGTTTCTATACGCCCGCGGCCTTTTACCTTCCTGGTTGCTAACGCAGATCGCTCTAACGTCCAAAAGACTGGAAGGATTTTCTCTCGCTCGCTCGCTCGCTCGCTCAGGATGGATACAAGCATTTCAGGCCGGGGGAGGGGGCAGAGAAAGAAGAGAAGCGCCTTTGCCTGCATTTCTCCTCTGACAGACTCTGCATGTGCTGTTCACGGAGATGTGTGACTGAACGAGGCTGTCCTTGGGCCTGCATTTCAGGGATTGGGAATTGGCGCTGCATTACGCAGCGAGTCCGGGTGTCACTGCACAGAGAATTCGCCCGCCCGCTCGCCTGCATCTCTTGCGCTTTTTAAATGGCTTTACTTCTCACTCCCTTCCCGTGGCTGCAAGCCGCCTCCGCGAGTATTGCGCCATGTGCAACGAAGCCAGCTTGGGTGGCAATTGGGCTTGCTGCAAGCAGCGGGCTTCTCGTGCTTGGCTCCAGCTCTCTCTTTGCTAGCTAGTCTCTCGCCCTCCCCCCCCCCCCCCCACACACAGACGCGCTGCTCTCGCCTGCCTCTACCCCTCCCACCTTAGAAATGCAACACAGGTAAACATGCGGCAGGGGGAAGCGACTAGCACTCCTTCGCCTCCTACTTCCATTTGTAGACGTGTCCTTAAAAGCAAAGCGGGGGAAAGGGCACTTGGGGTGGTTTTTTCAAACTTCCTAGGGTAGCTAGAAGCAAACCATGATGCCCTGAATAGAACTGGTGGAAATAATTAATATTCCAGCCTCAGTGGTGGAAATGCCTTCTGTGTAGTGCTTGGACTTGCTATTATCACCTCCTAATTTCTAAAAGGTTAAAAAGGAGCGGGGGGGGGGGGGACATTATCCTATGAATTATTTAGCTACATATTTGGGATACGATTTTTTTTCCCCAGTGTAAAGCGCAGACATTAAGGCCTGTCTTGGTTATATGGGAAACAATGAATCTTACAACAGAGATTTGAGATATTTACTGTTCAAATTAATAAATGCACTGGAACGGCTGGACAATGCTCCCAGTAATAAAAGATGGACATTTTAAAAATTCAGTAGGGCGATGCCTGCTTTACCTTCGTATAGGAACTGGACCTGCTGCCGCCACCATATCATAACAGAGACAGTGTGAAATCCGAATTGTTCAGAGGACATTTTCCTTCAGTGACCTACACTGTTTTACACCTGCACAGATTAGCATTTTCCTCCTCCAAGTATACCTGTTTATCACAGTCGGCCTTAGTCCCCCTTAACATGTTTACACGATATTTATGGAATTGCCTGTATATACTGGTATCTCTCTGCAGTTCTGCCATGAACTGCAAAGTAATCTCATTGAAGGCTGAAATATAGGGGTGATTGTGGAAGAGGAGACAAACATTTCCAACACATACTGTTAAAAAGAGATAAATAAAAGTGGTCTAATTACTGTCTAAAGTTGGATATTGTCATATACAGGGAAAAGCAAAGCAAAACAAAATTATGATAGAACAAGGTTCCATATTAATAGTTGAAAATGCTGTCTAAATGTTCCCAGGATGCCAAACAAGATGCTTCAAAGCCAATATGGAGTCAAAACACTGCTGTCTTTATAAAGTGTCCTTCCTATCTTGTTAATTATACACAGTGAAATGTCTGTCACAGATAAACCTGGCTAATGGCATCACTCTCATGTTGTGTAAGAGTATATGAGATGCAAGGCTTGTGTTTTCCTATAGTACCATCTACAGTTGCATAAGTACTACCAGGGTTTTGACCAGCTGCTGGGCACCAATATATGGAAGAATACAGAAGAACACTGATCACATGGGGCAGTCTAATGAGCATTTCTGAAATGGTAGATACCACAGAACAAAGTCTTTTTCCTTCTCCCCCCCCCCGCCCCCCCCCCCCTGTTATTTTGAAAAAACAAGAGGCAGAAGTGTGAATGATCAGGCATGTATTACATAGACCAGGCTTGGAAGATGATGGAAAGGGGAATGGGAATATAGTCAGCTAACATGTGGCTCTCAGTTCTTATGTTCATATGGGCATACAAATCAGCATATCCAAATGTGAGTACATACAGAGTTAATTATATTTAAAATAATTATTGTTCAATGGGCAAGTCTAGCTTTACTATTTAATTTTCCTTTCTGATCTACTACATTCAAAGGGGTGGGGGGGGGAGCTACTCTCTTCCTGTACCTGCACCATTTCCTGACTTTATTTGTTTGTCTGCATTTGACCCTCCTAAAGACAACTCTCTTACCACTGAAGATCAAGACATGGCTCTTCCACACCTGCGTTGTTCTGCAAAGTAACAGATGTGATCCTGGTCCTCATGATGTGAAAGCAACTAGCCTCACAGGTATGAACTTGCTGATAATGAGTCTCTTAAAGGAAAGATTTTACTACTTCTTACTTGGTTGGCAACAGATCTAAAAGATCTTCACAAGGCCAATGGCATCTCCATCCTACATAAATTTACAATGAAGTCAGTCTATTAGTTTCAGTAAGATGGCCAAACAGGTATGTTTAGGACACAGGTATAAGTCAGAGTAAAAACATGTGATTTTTTGGATGTTGAATACTTTTTTGGACATATATTTTACTTTTCTTTTTCAGCCATAAATACAAGGAAAAGGAGCAGCCTTAGTTAGGATGCCTTGACACTACTAATCTAGTTGATGAAATTGTTATTATTATCAGAATTGCTGGGAAACTTTACTATCTTTAAAAGCATTTTTAAAATCTCACTGAAAATAGTGGCACGGCCATTGATAACCAATCGGCATTGTTGAAAGAAACTGCGTCCTGAGAAGCACAAGCAACACGTGCCTGTTCATCTCTCCAATAAAATTCTCTTAATGGTTTGGAGATTTAGATGTGATTGCCTAGCTTGTTTTCTAATCTCTTTATAGGTGTCCAGATGATCTTGACCTAAAGGCAAAGCATCCCATCAAAGCTTCTTTGGAATAAACAAGCCCTCTTATAAGAAAGCTGTACCACCAGCTCCTCTGGTGGAGGACCAACATTCAGAGTTCAGGACAAACTCCTCTGCCCTCACCAACACTGCAGGAATGGTGGGGGAAGCCTGTTTCTGCTGCTGTCAAGTTGTACTAATAGTTACAAGACTGATGGCCTTTTTCACCCCTCCCCCACTAAATCCCAAATTCATAGTTGATTCTTTTATATATAAACTACAGTCTAATGTTAAGAAGTCTGACTATTTCTTTGTAAAATACATAACATTACATATATTTACATATCCCAATGTGACTGCTTTAAAAATAATAAACAAAGAAAGAACAATTCTATTATTTCTTTATGTGATTGCTGTTTCTGCTCTTTCTTCTCCAGTAGATCCCATCTATTCCTGCAATTTCCTGACACATAATAGCAAAGGCAGGATGCAAGTGAGGAGCTGAAAATAAATGTATAATAGTTGCAACAAAAAGCCATTTGCAAAACATCTCTAAGAAGCAAGTATTTTGCTCTTTTTGTTGTTAATTACATGGAATATATATGATTCTTGTAGGAATATTATGCTTGCTATTTTAAAAAGAAATTACCTTTTTGTGTGATTGTCATTCCATGTGATTATCTCTGGATGTCTGCCTCTAAAATTAGATTGAAAGAAAAAAAAGAAAGAAGGGAATAGTCATTACAAAACAAAAACAACTAAAAAAATACACTGAAAAAAATGTCAATTTAAAGGAAAATCTCAGCGTTGTTAGAATCTATACCCAACACCAGAATAGTAATGATTATCATAATAACAAAGACAAAATTAGTAACAACTAATTGGCTAAGTCTTTGGAAAGAAAGCATCAGGAATTTCTCCTGCACATCTTCAGTGGAAATTAAGTAGCTGGGCAAGGTTATTACCCTGATGTCCTAAAATGCTCCTGTTCATTTTGACAGGTTTTAGACAAAACAATTTCTCCTAGATTGTGCTCCATAGCTCTTATCTGATAACCAAAACAGAAACTAGTGTTTATTTAAGGTATCCGATCTTTCGTACAGTAAAAGAAAAAGAAAGAAACTCATGCATGTGTGCTTGTGTTTTGGTGCCTGAAGAGTTAAATGTTTCATTTGGAACATAAAACGAATCTTCAAAAGTAAGCTCTTTAACTGGGATGTAAAGCTCAGAAATTGAGGATAGAAAGATCAAATTTGCTAACTTAGATTATGAAAATGCTTGGATATTGTGCAATGGTAGGCTGGAAAGGCCAAGGAACCTATATTTACAGGCTGAAGGCAGGTAGTTCTTGAAAAAAGGTCGGAGGCTCCACCTAGCCACCGCTTTCAAAATATGCAAAATGCTTTTGCTCAGGGTTTTATGAGATCGGATGGCTCCTATTTTTATGGAAGGGCGTTTGGCTTTAAAGAGACAGAAGCTTGTCCCAATTATCTTACAAGAAGACATAGTGTTTGTGCATAGCATTTATATGCCCTTCAAAATGCAGTTCACTTTTCTTCTCTGCATCATAAAACTCTATTACTAACAAATTAGTCCTAAGCAATACCAATTCCATTCAAAACATTCTTTTAACCTGACCATTTTCCTTTTGTCCATGAACACTGAAATTTCATTTCAGCTTCCTCTCTCAGTTTTTGAAAATGAATCCTATTGCATAAGTGCAGTACGGTATACAGATTTGCGTAGCACAAATCTGACAGTGCTTATAATAAGTCTTCTCCAAGGTAGGAAGAGATTGACTGCCCAGAGAGAAATTGCACAGACCGCCTTCTGCTGGCCTCAGCATCAACCTGTTTGTAGCCTTCAACATTTGAAAAACCTGAAACGCTGACAGTCCATTCAGACTGACTCCTCTGAGGTTCAGGTTGATTTGGCATCCAACCCCAGTGGATCTGACTTAATTTGAGCAATTTTATCAGTTCAAGTCAACTAAAAACAATTATATTGGCTTAACTACTTTCTAAACTTATTATACACCTTTCTGAGCTTATGGGCAGAAAACCCATGCAGGCATTCCAGAGCTGACAATCTGAGTTGGCAATCTCACCCAGGGCTAATAAAAGCAATAAGAAAATTGTCGTTTGCTTCCAGAGGAGGAGATGGACTGCTGTACCTTGAAGTTGCATGCAAGAGCAAACCCTATAAATAATACCAAAGTAAACAGATTGGCCTGCATGTACAGTAGGCGACAATTGCACATTGTCATTCATCTGTTATTTTGTGAGCACCTCGGTGGGTGGATTAAAGATCTGTCTGCATCCCATCCTGCATTGGTGGGATGCCCAGGTTAAGGTTTGGTTTTCTTACTGGGAATTCATTGATTGATTTTCATCAATCCATTCTTTCTAAAAGTAGCTAAAGGATTATGATAACAACTTTGACAACAGCCTTTTCCTCACTGCTAATGTTTCTGTACAATTTAACCATTACCTTAAAAGTCAGAACCAAAATGGTCAAACAAGATCTGTAGATTTTAAGATACTACTATAAACTTAATTCAACTCTCATACAGCAAATAAATATGCACTGTAGGTTGTATTTCCACGGCAGATATTCCTGTCCCAGTTATTTGCTGTTCCTGCTCCCCAAACTGAAGTCATTTTGTATGCTAATTAATAGTCCCTCATCCCAAAAAATGGCCAACAGGCTTCAACAGCACAAGTTCAAAACAATCCATTAATTACCAGAAGATCTCAAGTTAATTCATAAAGCTCACCACTTCTGTTAAGTCTTCTTCCCACTCTCCAGTGGACGTCAATGGGAGGTGTAACAATGCAACCTGTTTAGCGGAAACATCTCTCTCCCAAAACCTGACACATGGAGTTCACGTTCAGAGGAACAGCTGTGGCATGAAGTTCTTACAAAGTGCATACGCTTTCTGTCTTCCTCACTCGCCCTACTCCCAGCTCTGCCCGTATAACGACGGCTGATCCTGAAAAGTCGGCAGGACTACTTACTTTTCCGGTTTCTTCTCGTTCCAAAACAGAGCAGCACAGAAGGGGGAGGGAGAGTTCAGGAAGGAGGAATAAAGAGCTTTTTTTGTTTCCTTAAAAGAGAAAAAAGGGAAAGGTCTGATTCCAGATAGAGGTGAATGTTGTGGAATCTTCGGCAGGCAGCAAAAACAAAACAAAAGGAAGAACACCGCAGCCAAAACTTCCTGTTAATGGACATGAAACAGTTTCAAAGTCTTCCAAGAGTAGCACCTTCCTTTTTTCTTCATCCCTATCTGTCTCTGCTTGCTTTAATTCCATCGTCCAGCACTTGCAGGATTGATTCTAAAAATGCGTCTTCCACCCAGCAGAAAATGAAGAGGGAATTTAAACCGACTCGTTTCGCCTCCTAATACGGCGTGCACAAAGCTCCAGAGTAGAAAGTGAAGCATTGTATGTGAGGCTCTCTGCAAGTTTTTTTGGGGGGGAGGGGGGTTGTCCGAGGTCTAGCCCAGCCCTCTCTGGTAAAGGAGGACGTGCTCTGAAATTCAACCAGTTCCCCAGCGCTTTTGTCGCTCGCGAACTGAAGCTCTATTGTTCGTCCATTGCCACGGTCTTTTTCAGTTCCTGCTATACGTTATGCGTTGCCAGAAATAATGAATTTGCATCAAGCCCTCTCTCAGTCCTCTTCTGACAGACGGAACAAATTAGAAATGTCTAGTCTAAACGGGAGCAATGGCTACATTTCCCTATGGCAGTAGACGAGAAAGATGCATTTTGCGTGGATTTTCTCTCCCTTCCTTTCTTTTTCACTGCCCTTGTGCCAAAAGCAGCCTTTTACTTTTGCCCCCTGCTTCTGGTTTTAATATCTGCTTGATATATTTTGTTCTTTTCTTCCCCAAACATGTTTGTTTTATTTCTACTTTGAGGCGTCTGAGCTTTTATTTGTTCTTCTTCGTAAATCGCTAATTTAATGTGACTTTCTTTCCAGCAAATCTGTGCAACGCTCAGTACCGAAACTTGGGCGGATTTGATTGCTCCTATTTCTACAACAATGATGTGTGTTCAATGGTTTTCGATAAAGCAAATAGCACACACGTCGCTTGTTGAGGGTTGGAGAGGGCACCTGTCTTATTCACCCAGGGAGTGGAAACAGAATGAGCAACAGGGGAGGAAAGTGCAGGAAAGCCAGCCAGGGCAAGTGGCGTGCTCGCGAACGCAAACATTGTAAATGTGTGTAAAATATGCAGCATTGATTTTGTGAGTCTATGCTCTGTTTCGAGTCGAAGTAGTGCAGTGGGTATTTTGCGAGGGCAGAGGATGATCCCTCGTGTAAATTTGGTGCTCCAAAGATCTTGTGAAAATATATTAGCGTGAACTGGAAGTGATAAGGGTTCCGGGCCTGTAAAGAAAGCCAGTTCGTTTGGCTTGTATTAGGTCGTTCTGTGGTGCTCTCTTTTAGAGCCCGTTGTGGGTCAGTTGTAGGTGTATCCTGAGAGGTCCGTTGCTGTGGGTTGGAGATGAGTGTCTGCGGGAAAGTGGGAGGCTGGCTGGGAGGAGCCGTGTAAAAAATATTCAAATAAACCTTTCGCATGGAAAGATGGTTGCTGGGGGTGGGGGGTGGGGAGGAGAGGTAAGCTGATAATGAGAGACTGGGAGGGGGAGAGACGCCGCTTGGAACCTTAGACCTTCCTGCACTGGCGGGCACTTTCCCGCCAAATTTAGCCTAAGGAGACATTGGCACTCTGGCCCCTGATAGCGGCTTCCACAGCATCCTCTGCACGTCTCCATCTCTAGAGGAGCATCCTGGCCGCGAACTTTCTGCTCCAGCCTAGAAAGGATGCTAGCACGGAACAGAGATAGACTATATTACTGGGGGCGGGGGGGGGGGGAGAAGAGAGGGGAAAAAAAAGCGAGCGAGCAAGCGAGCGAACACCAGACACACCTGCACTGAACAAGCGCAGAAACTGAGGAAGAATCTAAGGGCCGAGTTTTGCATTCAGATTCAGGATTTATCCGAGTTACCTTTTAACTTTAAAGGTTCTTTCAAGCTAGTGACCCAAATAAATAGCTAGATTCTGAATTATGGAAAGCGGGAAAGGAAACGCGCTGTGTTAGGTCTTGAGTTATTTTGCGCCCAATTTTGCTGGTAAATTTTGTACGAACGTCATGGATACATCAAAGAGATGGAAAAGAAGGCAGGTGACACTGACCGGAGGGTATCTCCAGCTTCTTTTGAAAGCAGAACCGGATAAACGCCAAGGATGCACCCAGGCTCCTGAATGAAAACTCGCCAATGCCCAGAAGCATAGCCATCTTTACAGATGTGTTGCAAGATGAGAGGCGGAGGGCGGGAGGAGAGACAATTTGCAAACCCCTTTCTCGCTACCCCTACCGCGCCCCACCCCACCCCACCCCACCCCACTTCGTTAGTTCCATTCCCTTTAAGCAAAATCCTGAGCGATTAACTACAGAAATCCTGGGTATCTTTACACTGAGTCTCTGGCACCGACCCTAGCCAGCTGAATATGACATGTCCCGAAAGATGACCGCAACAACAAGCGACGGATACACCGGTGGAAAGGCAAAATTTGCGAGTCACTGGCCGCACCTCAGTGGATCATCTGTTCCTTCCCTCACTTTCTCTTCTCCCTCCACATGCGCAGAGTACCACCGGCTGGCTCCTCATCTTCCCCAGCCCCGCTTCGTACACTCAGCACTGGCATTTCTTTCATTCTGCCCAATAACGCCACCGCAGGCAGCGCGCGTGTGCTGGCCGGGCAGGCACCTACGCGGCCACGGTCCTGCTCTGTGGCCCCTTCTCTTCGGGAGAGAGAAGCCGCCGCCGCCGCCGCCGCCGCGTCCCACTTTCAGAGAGGAGAGGAGGGTGAGGGAGAAACGAAGAGCTCGGCTCGGAGTAGTGCCTCTCCTCCCGCCCCCCTCCAAGTGTTGCATTGGGAGTGGGGTTGCCAAGTTATAAGAGAGTTAAACGCAAAGGTTTATTTTATTAGAGGGAGAAGCAGATGTTTTGTTCGGGGCTGCAGAACCGAGCCACATCCGGCAAATAAAGAATCTTGGATCGGGTTGGTATCTTCTCCAGATTCGTTCCTTAGTTCGGTTTTGGTTTTTTCCCTCCAGGCGATTTCGCCGGCTGCCTTCGCCCCTCCGGTGCCAACAGCAGCGGCAGCCTCGGCTGCAGCTTTGCCTCGCCTCCTCCCTCCCTCCCTCCCTCCCTCTCCCTCCCCCTCCCCCCCTCCTTTTTCTCTCTCCCGCTCGCTCGCTTCTCCGCTCTCATCCCAGCTTCACGTTCAAGGTTTAGCAGCGAGGTCACGTCCATTGACGTCAGCTTGAGTCTAACAGTACGTCCGGCTACATTTACATACATCAAGGAAATTAGGGCATTAAAAATATGCAAATCCTACTGCATGAAGAAGAGACTATAGATTCCCGGAGCGATCGCTTCCTTTCATGGAAGGTTTTAATTAAAGGAACAATTTAAAAAAAAAAACGGGCGGGGGGAGAAAAAAAGCAGAGCTCACCAAACCGAGCCTTCCGTCCTAAAACAGCAACAACAACAACCCCCCAAAAATCAAAGCCAGCAAAAGCCCAAATGACCAAGATCTGCCAAGCACAAGGAAGATTTCTGCCGATCGGCTTCTGCCGCTGAAGGAAAGCGGCCGGCCTGCAGCGCTGCGCGGAGAAGAACAGGTGACAGGCAGGCGGCTTCAGCCAGACGCCTCTCTCTATGCATAATCAACGCCGCGCCATTCTGCTTTCCTCCTCTGCTGCTGCTGCTGCTGCTGCTGCTGCTGCTGCTGGTCCGGTTGGCTCCTGCATGCATTATTTTTAATACTGATGCATATGTAAAGGTATATTTGCATTTTTAAAACATTTACTGGAAGTTAAGGTTTTTAGATTTCCTTTCTCTCTTCATATTTTTTTTAAAGCAAAACATTTATATTCATTTGTTTCATGTTGGCCTTTCTACTGTGGCGCTCTATAGATGCAGTTTGCTTTTGCTTCCTGCTTCTTCATTCTCTGCAGGGTTTTCAAAATATGTTTGGACATGGTTCCCTAACACAATGTCAAGCGTCAGAATCCTTTGCTTCGTCTTAAAAAGAGAAAACTTGCGTGTAATTAGGTGTGTGTGTGTGTGTGTGTACATGCATACATACATACATACATACATATGCATGTTTTGTTGATCAACTGTAAGGGCAGCAACTGGAGATTCAAAAGTTTGATTATAAATCTCATCATAGGCATAAAAATAAAAGAGAGGGCGGAGCATCTGGAAGCTTGCACAATAGGAATTGTTTAAAACGCTCTGGACAGTCTATAGGCACATTCTCCTTTGGCTTCAGAAGCCTTTCATTTCAAAATATTTTTTTAGAGATGTGCCCACACTGAGGGAAGAGAGATTTCTGTAAGGAAGACATTTTCAACCATGTTGTATATTGCCTTCTAACTGCGGTATATTATTATTGCATTTCATTTCATTTAAACTTGCCTGGCTTTATGCCAAGTACTACTTCTTGAGCGACAATGCATCTGAGATCTTGTTTATAAAATCAGTGTTTAATACGTGAGGGGGAGATATATATATATATATATATATATATATATATAGTCTCCAAGGAAATTTCCATCTATACTGAAATATTATGTTGTTTGAGAAACATTATTTTGGAGGGATTTTTTTTTAAAAAAAATAGTAATTTAAAGTCACCCAACATTTGCTCCAATTTAAACATTACTGTGTTTCCCAAGTCGTGTTTCTAAAATAATGCAGGATTGACACCCAGGAGAAAAAAATGAACATACACTTACATTACATACCTATTTAAGCCAAATAAGTGCAAGCACATGCATAGGTCATTAGGCACAGCACGAATTACTTACCTGCACATATGCATAGGGTAAAAGTTAACTCTCCTCAAAGCCGACCACATATAGATTTTGATAAAAGCCCAAGAGAGTGATTTTCGCTTTGTGTTATGCCTGTATTCCAATCTGCTCACTTTGAGCTTATGGTACATTCAGCCTTACCACCATCTCCAGTTTTACGTGCCCTAAAGTGCTCATATGATATGTCACCCAATAAAAAGTGGTCAGATGGCTATACGTAAACCATAAAGAAAGGGGTGGGAGAACCACATCTTCGTCTTCCATTAGATTAGTTCTTATCACATTATGTATAGAACAATACATTATAGGAAAGTATGCATGCGTGCATGTATGTTGCATGAATCGTGGGGACTCCAGCACTTACTATTCACCAAGCTGGCCCTCTCCACAGAACACTGGGGACATCTCGTTGATCGAGACAATCCCAACCTTCTCTAGTGACTAATTAAACCACGTGAACCATCTTAGCTGCCTATAGCCCTAGCCATGCACAGATCTAAAGAGGATAGTTGCACACGAGCACACTTACGTGGGAGTAATGATGTGTCTATTCGGGAGCCCATATGATATCATAGGCATTTGTTTGGGCGTCTACTCCATCACCCCCTCCTCACACCTCAGTCTAGGTGTTGTGCGATGATAAGTGCCCTAGAGATGCTTTGCTTATTGCTAACCTAGCTCTCTCTCCCATCCCTGTCCCTTAGTCCTGGATTGTGTTCCTGCTTACCCTGGAGACGACAGCTCAGCTCGGTGGATGCTGGCGCTGCAAAAAAGATGCGCAGGGTCACCCGCTGTCCCTAATTCTTGTGCTCTATCTGAGCTTAGCTGTCTCGCTAATTGAGTGCCTGCTCCCCCACACCAACACACTTTCACACACACAACACACCCACACCGCCCTCTGTCCAGCTGAAATTACCATATAGAGGCCGTGTCCCTGGCGAATCACAGCACCTGCAGCGGCGATTGAATGAACTCAGCAATCTGCACAAATCCCAACTCCTTCGCACGCTGCTCTCGCTGTGAAGGCCACTTCCTCAGCCCTCCTGCATCTCGCAGCCCCTCCCTCATATCCGCGTCTCCTCTTCACCCCCACCCCCACCCCACCCTGTGATCAGCACCTCAAGTGCTTGTGCCAGAGGGAGATCAAGGGACAGCTGCCTCGTCTAAGCCATATGCCACTTAAATTGGACGGCCATGAACAATAAATATCAAGTCACCCATTATAACGCATGGCAAATTGCTCACATCTAACTCTGTACCTCAGATTTAAAATATACAACTGTGTGATATCCATGTGTAAAAGTCACCCGGTGCTCATCCCATTGGTAACACCTTTCTACCTTCATTTCTTATGACCAGGGACCACTTACTGGGAATTAGACATTGGTCTAAAGAAACAGAAACTAACCTATTGAGCTTTCATATGAAATTATTCATAGGGGCCTCCAAAATAAAACAAAAAAACATTTTTATCTTTCAGGAGATTTCCCACCCTTTAAAACTATGATATTCTTAAAACACATTCAGCATCATATGACCCATGGGCGCACAAGTTGTGTATTAACACGCATTCCTTATAAGATTTGTAGGGTACATTACTTTAGATTACAGCAAAAAAAGGGGAAAGATATCATTCTGGGAGCACACATTGGGGTGGGAATAGGGGACCGGCAGCATTCCTAGTCCATAATGATGCTTGTTCTTAAGAACAACTTCCACCAAAATGAATTATATTCTGAATACAAGCATACTATGCCAATCAGTTTAACCCTACTTTGAAACTTGTCTCACGCTTCCTTATTTTCCTGTTCATAAACTGGAATCTCTTTTGCAAAAGGCACAATTAAAACACTTTATGAGATGTGAAGCACCTTCTAGGAATAATCTTCAAGAAATCACCCCAGCCTCCTGTTTAATAATAATTGCCACATGACATCTCAAGGCAAAATGCAAAAGGAAACGGGAGACGGTTTTCAAGGCTCTAGAAGTGAATCTAGATTTCTGATCCTTGAGAACTCACCAGCATACCAGAGAAATTTGGGAGGGGGAAAGTGTAGATGTGAACAAAGCTCTTTGTTAGAATTACATTTTAGTGAGTCAATAACATTGAGATTAATCAAAACATTTAAGGATCAGGTAACATGTATAAAGTGACCAATGTGGTTTTGATTGCAACCCCAACACTAACAGAAGAGGCGTCATCGTACGCATCTCTCTCTCTCTCTCTCTCGTTCTCTCTCTCTCTCTGTATTTGTGTGCGAACAGCCATCTATTGTTTCCTGGATTTCTGCTTTTTTTTTCTTACCAACTACCTAGCATGCTAAAAGAAGACAAGCACAGCTGTATTTAGAGAAAGACAGGGGCTCCAATGATTGTTTCCCCCCCCCCCCCCCCACAACACACTAGCCTTCTGTTTCTCCACATATCCATAGCTGGGCTCACCCATAGAAGAGTAGGGCCTCCAGATAATGTCTTAGGCAATGAACACAACTTGTCCTGTCCTAGCAAGATGGTCAAGTGCCAGAGGTGAGCTCACTAAAGGCAATTTGCCACCTTAGAGGTAAACGACCATACAGCATTCCTGGCCCGGTGAATGGCTCTTGATTACCCTATTCTGGCCAGCAGGGGGACAGCGACACCTACTGGCTGTCCATATAAATCATCTAGGCACGGATGGGAAAGATGAGTGCGTTTGACTAATCAAGGGAAAACAAGCGTTTAAATAGTTAACATCGTCTTAGACTCCTAAGTATATCATATCCAACCAGGATGGGGAAAAGGAGTAAAATCAGCGCTTGCATTTAACAATTTCCCAACAAGATTTCAGTTGATCTCAATGATTAAAACCAAAAAAGCCATAGCATGTAATACATCAAATAACACCCAAGCTGATTGAGCCTCAATCAATTGTAACCTTGAAATATTAGATCTTTTGTAAAAACAAACAAGTAAACTAGTATTCAGGCAAGCAAAGCCAAGACAGGCCCCTGAATGTTAAAAGTTGTTCTCTTCCTTCTCTAATAACCCCGAAAGATATGAGAAAGCCATTCAAAATCCTTCACTGTGCGGAAGGTCTCTCCGACGGAGGTGCGAAGGACAGAGTCGAAGCGCAAGGCGAGGAGGAGCAGACTCTGCAGAGCATCCTTGCCTCGCCCTTTTCGTGTTCTTAAGCTCACGATCTGCCTGGGCAGAACCTTTAGCGCGGCTTTCGAAACCGCGGGAAGTAAAAGGCAGGTTTTTCTCTTTAAAAAGGTATTTTCCCTGGGGTTTTTGAATAATATTTCATGAGCTCGGGGAAGATAACATTAATATGGAAACTGTCTTCCTGTTCTCTGCTGGGCAACTTGGCGATTCTTTATTGGCTCTTTCTTGCCACATCTCTGGAATAAAGGGGTGAACTCCTATTTGAAAGGCCGTCTGTAATGTTAGTGACAAAAAGACCGGCGAGATAATTGAGTAAACAAAAGGTCCTTAATACCTGGGACTTGCACGAATACCTATGATTGGAACGCTCTCTCATATATTTATTTTAATAGTTAATTAAACGTGTGTGAGGAAGGTGTGAGGAGATAGGAAGTGCCTCTAAGTTGGATAATAAATTCGTAACACAAATCCTTTTTTTTTTTTCTATGTCCAATTCAGTTTCTCTAGGAGGAAATTTAAATCTTCTTGCACTCACAGTTAAGTGTGTGTTTCATTTTGGCTCTTCTAATTCTTTATCATTCTAAGGTTGAAATCTTAAGACATTCATAACAGGAATTAAATCTCATTGATACCAATGGGACTTACTGTGAGTAAGCATATCATAGATTTTTCTACATGTGTTTAAACTTGGATTTCTCCAGTTTACACTTGTGTGTATCTTTACAGTTATATAAATGAAATATATGACAGAGAAAAAAGCCTATGTTCCACTGTGAGCATTGGGGTGTCATTTAATTACTTTTCATGCCTGTGTATGTGATCTCCTGCCATGCAGTCCTTTAAGGCATATGCTGTTTGTTTGTTTGTTTGTTTGTGGGAAACATATCAAGGTGGGCTGATGATGGACCACATGTTCCAAGCAAACATGCTTAGGATCACATGGAGTTAAACTGCTGAAGCCTGTTGACATTAGGCAAAGAATCTTTCATTACACTGTGATTGTTCTAATGCTGTTCTTCAAGGGTCATTTGTGTACAAATCATAAACTAATTGCCCTTACCTAGACAGATGGAGAAATCTGATTTGATGCTTGTCATATTGGTATCTGATCCTAAACACCTCTGGGTGGAAGAACAACTCACTGATTTAAATACTACTTGTTTGCAAGTAAATATATTTAGTAAAATATTTTAATTATTTTAATCAATGGCCTAATTAAACTCATGTCAGACAGAAAGAAATAGCCAGAGCATTGTTCCCTTGTAATTGAAAAGTCCTGAGTACAGATGACTAGTGGGAGAAAGCTGACTGATTTCCCTGGAAGTGCCCTTTAAATTGAGGCAAACACACTGACTCCCAGAAAAGAATATGTTTGCGCTCAGTTCTATCCTTTGCATATTTACTAATAATTTTTGCACAAAAATGGGTAAACTTGGCCTCCTATACCAGATTAAATTGGTTAAAATCCAAATGGTTTGCTTTAGATGGGTTTTTGGTGTGACTGATTTATACATTCCCTGATTTTCTTTCTAGTTAGTTAAAAAAATTAATAATTCATAATCCTTCAAAAGGAATATTGATTAGTGTTAGGAGATATTCTAGAAGACATTGTTTTAAAAAAATGCATTGTGTTGCTTTGAATTCAAAATTAACAAAAAATAGAAAAGTATCAATCTATTTCCATATTATAGGTTTGTGTAATCCTTGAAGTTTTTTTTTAATTAAATATCTAAAAGTTGAGAAAGTGTTTTAATAAGAATTCCTCTGCTTCCTGATTTATATTCACTTTATGGGTTTAACAAGGAAATCACAAAGTGTTCAAGAGCCTTTACCCTAATAAGATGTCACCTTCAAAATCCACACTCTTTGTATGGAGTAGCTTTCTCTCCAAGCTTTCAAATTGCTAATCAGTGAAAAGAAACGAAGACGATTACTTAAGAAGTGGTGGTGTATCAGCTCTCCCTGCTGAGATTTGCTATATGTAGATACAGCCCGATTACATAACTCTATGGGAGTGGCCGGCTCTTGCAGCCATTTTCAAAAGGCATCTCCTCCCTCTTTCCACAGTCCGCCCCCCCTCCCCACAATCAATTCCCTGATTGTATTCTACCGGTGCAACTGATCCACGAATCAAATAATCCGCAATATTTGGGATTGCCTCTTCATCTTCAGCAGGCACACTTGGAGTTAAATTTCACTGAAAAGCAGCGAGGTTTAAAATTGACGTCGTAGAGCTGTTCAGCTTGTTTATAGCCTACTACCTTATGCATGTTTTCTCAAAAGTTTAATTGTAAGCACATCTGCCAAATGAATAGGCATTTAAACTTAAACGAGAAGACGAAGAGAGCAGCCCAGGCCCAACTGATCCGTGGATCACAGCGCTCCACTGAATACTCAGACGAAATCCTGGATTCCCCTTCTTTCCTCCAACTCACGGATTCACAGATCAAAGAAACAGCAATAATTGGACTTCAGTGTCATCAAGAACACAGAACTTTCTCAGGACCAAATGGGCTTAAAGCCAGCATCCGAAAAGAGGACCAATTGCAAGCCTTCACTCCATGACATGGTTATCCATCCACCAACCCGGGACTCTGGCAGGCCAGCGCAGTCACTAACCTTTGCTCAAATGTCCCAGCGAGTTCAGGCTCCGGGTCGCCAACCTTTTATTTTTGCCTGGCCAAAATCACTCGCCAAACCAAGCGAGAGTTTTGCAATGAATGACATCCGTCCTGGGATCGAAACGAGGGATAGTCCTGTAAACTAGGCCGGAGAAGCAGCAAATCCGAAGGCTGCTTCCTAAATCGAAATTCCTGGCCTCTTCCCCAGGCCTGGCTGTGTGAATGCGCCGCTCCCGGGATGTGCGGTAAATAGCTCACGTGTTTGTCCTTAGAAAGGGAACCGACTCGTCCAGCCCTCAAATGGGGTTTGGTGGATTCCCCCCCTCCGCCCTTTCCAAGCCTATGATGAAGTTGCTACCGGCTGATCACGCTTTGGAACTACTACTACTACTATTATTATTAGCCATTCCATAAAAGAGTTTGCATTTCATAGCAAACAGGTTGGAAAAAGCCCACATTTCCAGATTTCGCGAAGAGGAAGGAAGGAAGGAAGGAAGGAAGGAAGGAGGGAGGGAGGGAGGGAGGGAAGGAAGGAAGGAAGGAAGGACCAGCCACCCTTCAAGCTCTAAACTTTTTCCTGGAATTGTGGCTGCACTGGCTGGAGAATCAGTATCCTGGCCCACGAGAGAGAGAGAGGGGGACGGACGGATGGACCGAGCCAGACTAGGAGGTCCGGGAAGGAAGGAGGCAAGCGAAGGACCCTCCGCCTCGCCTGCTGTCGCCATCCTCCTCTGCCACTGCCCGGTTGAGGCAAGTGGTGTTCTCGCCCGGAAGGCTCAGCACCCCCCAGCCTTCTCCCTTTCCACACCGAGAAACCTGAAGCCGTCCCGGCTGCTAGTTCAGGCTGGCGCGGAACCAGAGCGAGAGGGCGCAGCACCGCGCCACCGTGTACTCACCTAGGCTGCGGCACTCGGAAAGGCCGGCGTCGGCCGAGGCGCTCTCCCGAGCTGGCGGGCTGGCTTGGCGGGCGTCTCCTCAGCGCTTCTCCCTCTGACACCCCGCCCCCTGCGCTTACTCGGGGGACTGACTTTCGCGAATCGAACGCCGTTCATTCAGCACGAGCCAAGAGCCCGGTGTGCCTGCGTGCGTGCGTGCGTGTGTGTGTAATGCGCGCGAGAGCCGGAGCTACGAGGGAGGTGGCTTGGGGGCTGCCCCTCAGCGGGTGGCTGGGATATGACGCCCCTTCAGTAGCCCCCTCCTCACCGGCATAAAATAACGCTCTCGGGAGGGGGCGAGAAAGGGAAGCAGCTTCGCGCCTAGTTTGAAGGCCCTCCAGAGTACGGGCGTGAGTGAAAAAGAGGATTTCGGAGAGTCTCTTTAAACGCCGCCGCCCCGCCCTCCTCCCCGCCCTGGCCTCGAGGCGCTCAGCCCCCAGAACTGAACTCCTCCAACACGGCCCAAGTCCCACGGAGGACTCGCCCACGTGAGTTGCGTGGAAGTGACCTTCGGCTCTTCCTTGAAAGACGTCTGCTGAACAGACAGAACTTATTTTGGCGGTCTGCTATTTCCTTTGCCGAAGCCAGCACGCGACGGAGCGGGGGCATCGAACTAAAGGCCAACTTCACCGCGGCCAGCCAGTATTTCCCGCCAAGAGGTCGGCTTCCCTCTCTCGCGTCGGTGGTGCCGCATCCGACCTTCTGAAGCCCCTTCCTCAGTGGTTAACCAGAAAAGGCGCGCTCTAGTAGGCCCGGCCTCTCGCTCTCCCTGGAGCCAGTTCTCTTTTTTCTTTTTATGGAAACGACGGTGAAGTTGACGCTGTCCTCGGGGCAAAACGCAAACAAAACCACATTCGCATGTAGCACAAGTGGGGGAGGGGAGGATAGCATTTGGGGGGAATTTTCATCAGCGTCAAGTGCCACCCCGGTTTGTGTCATTCCCCGGAATGTACATATCTATGCGCGTGTGTATTTCCCCACGAGGGAGTTGAGAGGACGGCCTGCTTTGTGGAGACAGTTTCCCCCCACCCCGAGGTGACTGAAGAGGGAGCCCTTTCAGAGGACCCCCCTACCACAGGTGAGCTCTCCCATCCGGGGTTGCTTCAGGATGGTGGCATTCAGACAACCGACCGTACAACCTCAGCCTGTGTACCAATAACCTGCGTGGTCTAAACAGAAAAGCTCCCCAATCAGCCCAGGGTGCTCTTAATTGCCACAACTGGGCTTCCCTTTGCGAGAGGCTGCTGGGCTCCCAAGGCATCTCTTCTGGGGGTTTCAGGGAGAAGCAATTTCCAGAGGTTCCCCGTGTCTCTCCTTCCCGGAGCCCCCGAAATTTCTGCCCGCTTTGAGGAGCTTGCAGAATACACCCAATCCTCTTTCGAGTCCCTCCAGAAGGAAGCCCCACAAGAAAACGGCAGGATAGATGTGAGAAGGGGAACCGTTTCACGTGGGGGAAATGGGCCTTCTGAGCTTCGAGGGTGAGCTTTGCATTCCGCCTTCCTCCTGCTCTTCGCCCACACGTACTGCGCGACCCAACCCAAAGGTGTGGGACACAACACCCCGCCGATCTGAATGACCTCATTCATTCAGTTCAGCGTTAGGTCTTGATTGCGGCGTCCAATCAAGCCGGGCAAGTGTGCTTAGGATCCTGAAGCGAAGCCAGTCCGGCGGCTTGCTTCTCAGAAGGCAAAGGGTTGCTAGCCTTTGGATTGGAAGCAAATGTTATACTGCAATCCTAGAACTACCTGTCAGTGGCTTTTTAAGCCGGACCAAAGAGTATATAGGATGGCAACATTCTCTCTTTATTTTACTCGATCGAAAACGCAGTTGGAAAAAAAGTAATAAAAGTGATCGAGGCCCGCGTGGGGTCTGCATGTAGAGAGAGCGAGAGCGCGCGCTGATAGGGGTAGATCCTATTGGTTTTTCAGAGATTCGCACTAAATCCTAAGGCGTTTATAGTACACAAAATGAAGCTCTTAGCGGGAGCTTTCTTGCTTCTCCACGAACACCAACAGGCACACATACACCCAACCCTTTAGAAAATAAGCACAAAAGCCTCGCCTGTGTAGACACGTTAATTGCCTTTGTGATTTTCTGCATGAACTGCAAATGAGCGGCTAGGTTTCTACAGAATATTAATAGGCGTAAAATACCTGCGTGCGTGCACACGGCAAGGCTTTCATGAGGCAACTCAAAATTTGAACATAACGCCCTTTCCGTAGTGGTCACTGTTACATCTCCCACAGTCTGTCTGTCCACAGTTTAGCCAAGAGAGGTGCATCAGGTTAATTCTCTCCTCTCTAAACTTTGTTTCAGAACAACTGTTACATTTGGCAAGAACGAGACGTGGCTGGCATGAAGTTATGTTAGCGGCAATATTAGGTATCGAAGGCGTGTGAACGCGTGCACGCTGCGAGAAATGTCAGTGTATTTCATGCTCAGATTCTAAGCGTATTTGCGCATGGTTCCCCTTGTAAGGATGGGAGATGGAGATAGAGTTCAGTAGATTTTACTTTCAAGCACAGGTGCTTCAGCCTTGATATCGCAGTCCCCTGACACTTTCTGACCCATCCCTTACAGAAGGGAGCAGGAAAACACCCTCTCCTCATCCCTGATTTAGCGCCACCCAGGTCCCACTGTGGCAGTACTTCATTGCTGCGATAGCGATAGAGTGCTGGTTGGATGACGCCAGATGACACCATGAAGAGATTGGGCCCGCCCCGCCGTGGTTCTACTTCGTCGTAAAAACGTTCCCTTCACTGCATAGAAGCAGCCCTGACTTGGAATGTGCCATTTGTTTGAGGACCCTCCAAGAGAAAGGCGAGAGATCCTCCATATGCGATCTTGCAACAATGACCTAACTCATTTGCATTGCACATATAACTGGCATTTCCACTGAATTACAGCTGAAAGTAATTCCCATGGATCTCAAGTAATAACATTGGGTTGCTTGTTACATCTGGAACATCTGTTTAACAGTAGTTATTCTGCAGCAAACATGGTTCACATCTATTATCAACTCAAAATGGTTCCACTGATTTCAATTTAAAAAAAAACACAGTTTGGTTTTCTATAAATGGTTGGAGTATCCCCAAGAAGTGGAAACTTTTGACTGCAATATCCTGTGTATATATTTCCTTGAGAATAACTCCTATCTAGCTCAGAAGGCCTTATTTCAGTATAGTGAATAAAAAGGTTCCAGTGAACCCATGAGAGTGGGCATTGCCCATAATACTTCCATTTGATCTTGATTTCTACATGAAAGTTATATAACCATATGTTGCTGTTTCCTATCACAGTGTTACAATGCATTGTGAATAATAAAGTTTTGGAGACCTTTTTCTAATGCTGAATATCAGCCTGTGATTTGGGACCAAAAAGTCTATGCCAGAGCATATTACCTGGGAATAGGCCCCATTTAATACAGTGGGGTAAACATAGACAAGATTGTGCTAAGTGTGCAATGACTTAGAAAACCTTCCACAGAAAGCAGGTGAGGTCATCTCTCCACAGTGCCATTGAGCCCGAAGCAAAGTGTGATCCTATGCATGCTTTCTTTGGAACAAGACCCAAGTTAAGTTGGGCCTTACTCTCATGTAAGAATCCAAGAGCAAAAATAACTATTGCCCTTATTGATCTGCCTAAGGCTACCAGAAAATTAAATATTGAGAACTGATCCCGCCTTTGTTTTAGGACCTCAAAAGCCTAAATCCATCCCATAAACACCATTCAAATGCTAAATAATAGAAGGTGCCTTAAGTGGACTGTAATTTTAGCAAGCAAAATGCTTTTAAGAGTGCAGCATGCAAACACAAATTTGCAGTTTATTATTATTTAAGGACATAGTGCATGCAACAGTCTCCTTAAATTTAACCCTTTGTGTCAATCCAATTAGCACTATAGTCCTACAGACAGGAACATTCCACTGCTTTCAGTGTCATCTGCTAATTGGTGTAGCAAATTGGACTGCATGCAGCAGAAGGCAAGAAGCAACCCAGGAATTAGGAAGAGAAGATGCAAGTTTCTAGTCCTCAGTAATTTACATAGAAATTTATTCAGTTTTAAGGAGATTCTAAAGTTGCAGTGAGATTGTAATCAGGTTTACTCAGGTTGTTTGTTTTACCATAGGTAGGAATTAGCCTTGCTTAAGAGGGCAAGAACTTACAGTCCACAAGACTTGTTATCTGATAAAGGGTTCCAGCATGATTAATAAAATATAATTGCACTCTGGCAATCTTGGTGTAAGAAAATGGCCGATCTTCCTTTAATATGAGCTTTGGAACATCTGGAGTAGGATGGATGAATTTTCATCGGACCAGTGCCTTTATTATTGCTCATACTGATATCAGTTTTTCCTATAGTAAATTATTGCTCTACTTTTCTTGTGTCACAGATTTTCCTAACTTCGTGCCCTTATAAATGCATTGGATTCCTACCCTTTCCACCCCAACCAAGGGCCTGAAGATTGGAGATGATTGGAGTAGTAGCCCACCATACCTAGAGAGTGCCATGCTGTGAGTTGCTGTCTTTTCCAGAAGCAGCAGATTGGCACTAAGGGAAATGGATTCTGCATTAAATACTGTAGACCTTTGGTCTGATCTGAAAGGGATCTTCATGTACTTGTACATGCATGTGGAAAGAGTGTGTGGCGCATAGGTGTGAGAACACATTTGCCAACTGAAGGTTTCTTCCCAGAATGTTTATGTCCCATCATTTTCTTCAATTTATTGTGCACTTCCTGCCTCTAAAGTCTCTGGTACACCATTTCAAATGCCTTATTGTAGCCTTCACCAACCCAGTATTACCCAGATGTGTTGAGGCCAGAACTGAGACATTTGGCTTCAGAAATGGGACGGACTGAGCCTGGGGTCAAGGTTAGTGAAGGTATGAATCACTGAAAAGTTGTTAAATGCAAGTCCTACTCATCTTCATGGGAACTATGTAGAACTAACAGAGGATCAGATGTTGTGCCTATCACTGTTGGCATAAATTTGCTAAGCCTATATATAAAATGTGCAGTATTTCTGATTTTATGCATAATTAATTTTATATATACTTTGCATAAAACTACACACACACACAGACACATGTACAAACACACACACACACAACACACGGTAATAATGAACAGTTAAAAATGTTCTCCCTAACTTAACACGCTGTATATCAAAACATGTTATTAAGGCCAGATTTTTCTAAATTAATTCAAAGTAAACTCAGATGTTATCCTGGGCCTATCAGGAACTTCTGAGAAGCAATATTGTACTTATTGCTTTACAATGAATCATAACATGAAACATATTAAAAGTTCAGCCCATTTTATTCAAACCTTGAGAATCAGCAGAATCGTTTTTCTTTCTATTGTCCATAAAATTGCCAAATAACTAAATTAACTTGACTTCATACTGTCACCATCAATTGCATAATATTTCACTGAGCTGAAGTTGCCTTCTTTTTTTTAAAATGCCCTCCAAGTTAATTTTTCCCACTCTAGACTTAGGTTATTAATTGTCAAAATACAACAGCAACCAAAACATGGGAAGTATCACATGTTCAGGTACCAGCCAGTTGATACAAACTGCTTTAAACTGTTAAGAGAAATACTCTTGTTCCAATAATCACGGATCGCTAAACTGGTTCCTTTTGAACTGCCATAGGTGTGAAGGAGCCAGTATGGCCTCTATCTTCAGGCTAAATTATTTGATTCCCCTTTATCCCTGTTTGGCAGAGCAAACCTATTTACAGATCTCCTCAGACTGACTTCAGTAGGACCTATTCTCAGGTGAGTACTTATAAAATAAAGATGCCTTTCCTTAAACTTGACTCTTAGCTCAAAAGGTTATGCTGGATCAGATGTGGTTAATATTAGGAACAGAGACCACCAGAAAATCCCAGGACTGTAGTCTAAACTAGGTAATTGAAAAAAATCTGGCAAGAAGGCAGTACTTTGTTATTATTGCCAAGAAAAGTTAATGGAGGCGTCTATGAAGTCCTTAGGAATCCAGCTCAAATCAAAGGAGATGGCCTCTTTCACAGAACATGTAGGTGGCAGCCTTAAGATGCCATCCTGAAACCACTAAACCTTGGGGGGCTTCCTTCCAAGCTGACTTGTACAGCGCTGCCCTGTTGGGAGACCAAGCTACAGTTTCTAATAAAACCTAAGAAGTATTCAGGCAAGAATATTTCTAAAAGAGTTTGACCAAATCATATTTTAGGTTTAGAATGACATTGGCAAGAATGTCAGGAGGAATGTCACGGTGAAAATATGTCAATGAGCCAGTGCAATTTATTTCCTTTAGAACTGCTTATATAATTACAGTTACATGAAAAAGTAAGTACCTCATTGAAATTTTGGACTTTTTCAACATAGTTCGACATACAGATATTTGATCTTCAATAATATTGATAGACAAAGGGGATATAATATAGCAAATGTCACGCACCATTTACATTTTGTAGCCCATTGTGTAATTTAAATAAATATAAATGCAAATTTTGCATGTGGAAAAAGTAAGTACACCCCTATATTGATCACTACCTCAAATATCTAAAATTAGAATCAGGTGCACCAGATCAGGTGCAAATGATTAGAACATTGTTAGAGAGGGTCTGGGAGGAACCTGTCTTAGTTCAGACATTTAGTTTGATTTGCTCTTTGTTGTTGAAGTTTGTGTTATCACCATGTCTAGATCAACAGAGCTCTCTGAGGCCTTCAGAAAAAAGGTTATAGCCTATGAGTCTGGGAAGGGACTTATTGCCAAACAATTGGACATCAATCATTCCACTGTCCAGGAGATCATCTACAAGTGGAGAGGATTTGAAACAACTGCCAACTTGCCCAGGTCAGGCCAAGCCATCCCAGCAAGTTCAGCCAACAGCAGAATGCAAGATGCTGAAAGAAGTCTCTAAGAACCCCAAAATTTCATCACATGACCTACAAATAGATGTCACCACTATTGATGTCAAAGTGCAATGAGTCCACCATTAGAAAGAAGCTGCACCTGGGAGGTGTGCCAGGAGGAAACCTTTGCTGTCCAGAAAGAACATCAGGGCAAGACTAAAATGTGTTTGTTAACACCTAGGCAAAGACTATGAGTTGTGTTCTTCTCAATAAGGCAAAGATTGAGTTATTTGGCCACAGCACCAGAAGATATGTTTGGTGAAAACCAAAGGCAGCATTTCACCAGAAGAACCTGATACCAATTGTAAAGCACAGTGGTGTAAAGGTTATGGTTTGGGGTTGCTTTGTTGCACCAGGGTCTAGGCAGCTCACCAACATAGAACCCACTATGAATTCTTTATTGTATCAGAGGATGCTTGAGGATAATGTGAGACCATCTGTCAGAAGACTGAAGCTCAACTGAAAGTGGATCTAGCAACTTGACAAGGACCAAACATTCCAGTAAATCCACCAAGGAATGGCAGAAAAAAGAAAAGAAAAGAAAAGAAAAGAGAAAAGGAGGGTTCTGAAATGGCCAAGTCAAAGCCCAGATCTAAATCCCATCAGACAGGCTGTGCATGCAAGAAACCCCTCAAACATCACACAGCTGAAAAAATTCTGCATGGAGGAGTGGGAAAAAAATTCCTCCCAGTCAGTGTCAGAGACTGGTAGACAGTTATATGAAACACCTACTTGAAGTTGTTTCTGCCAAAGGAGGCAAGACCAGAGCCAAGGGGGTGTTTTCTTTTTCCACAGAAGAAAATGGCATATCTGTTAATTTTTGTTGAATAAATGATTGCAAAGTAAATTTTTCATAGTATTTTATTCAATTACATCACTTTTATCTTTATATACTGTTTGAATGAAGATAAAATATTGACATGTCCACATATGTAAAAAAAAAAAACTTTACAGGGGTGTACGCACTTTCTCTACATGCAAAATTTGCATTTATGTACACAATGGACTACAAAATGTAAATGGTGCATGATATTTGCTATATATCCTTTATCTATCAGTATTGTCAAAATGAAGATCAAATAATTGTATGCTGAAATATGTTGAAAAAGTAAAAAAAAATTAAATGGAGTCTACTTGCTTTCATATGACCGCAATAAAATCAATCCAATTCACCAATTAAATTGAGTAATTATTGTTACAATGTACATAGTAGGAGATAACCTGAAATGCATATGCTTCAGATAACCTCGGTTGGTTGAGGTTACTTGACAACTGACTTCACACAGAATACGTCTGGATTAGCTGAGAAAACACTGATTTTGCTGAACAGCCCACTCCTGAAGGCTTAGGTCCAGGTGTGAGGGAAAAAGCTTCACGATGAAAGTGACCTAGCTTCCATTTCTACTTCTGTCCCAGATTTAATTCTTTAACAAATTGTGTTGATGAAATTAAAATAAAAAATACATAACATTTTAAAATATTAAATTAGAAAAATAGATACCTGGTTTCAGGTGGACTAAAAGACACAATCCAATTTAGAGGTTCTCCTGCTTGAGTCCCACTGAAATTAACAGGAGCTGCGCAAGAACCTCAAAAGCCGCTGGGAGAGGGTCGTCTGGCGCACTCCCGCTTCATTTCAGTGGGACTTCCGCAATAATCGCGCCCATGGCTTACCATCACCCCATATTTCCGAACTTCTTCAGATAGTCCTCTTCAGCCCTGGACCCGGCCAGACGCCTCGGACCTATCTTAAAGTCTGCTTCCACCGGGAGAAATATTAATTAGGGTCTACTGGATCTAGAGGATGAAATGCTTAACTCTGGGGGGGGGGGGGGGGGGCAGTGAGAACGAGAGGATTGGTAAAAGAGCTTTTAATACCGCAAACTCCACTTGCAAGGTTTTTAAAAGTTTCCATGGGGTGGAGTAATTAATCTATATTTCCTTATTTATTTCTAGCGAAAAGCACATTTCTGCCAGCCTCGTAACAGTTTTCTTGAGGACACGCCCTTTTCCGTCTTCTCCTGTCTCCGCGGTTTGGGATCATGAATAAACGAGCTGTGTCCTACGGAAGGGAGCATCTGCTACGGTGCGATTCTGTTTTGTTATTTTTCTCACTTCTGAGACTGCGACATTACGCTCGCTTAGGTAAATCTCATTAATTCGATAGAGCATATATCCTAAGGAAAAGGCATAGGATTGAGGTGGTTGTTACCCCCTCCCCAAAGAAGACGAGGCCTCTCCTCCGTTCTCATTCTGCGCAAAGTTTCCAGTGTGGACACTGGTTCTCCTCACCCCTCTCCTGCCCCGACCCTATTAGCCGAATCAACGCTGCTTTTAAAGTCCCTAGTCAAAGGTTGTCAAGTCTCAAAGGGTTATTATTAAATCTCAAATAAAGGGACCGTGATTACTGGCCTGCATTTGATCGTTAAGTTTCCGAAATCGGTTTCTTGTTAGATATGCATACGTCCCTCAACCATCATTAAAACAAAAACAAAAACGAATGCTCTCGCGCGGTACATAAATCGGTTTAAGGTCTGGTGCGATCCTCACCACCTACAAGGATATCCCGCTGAGAAATAGAGAGCTATCCAAAGAGCAACCTTTGAACTGCCTTCATTTTTGAGCTCCGTTGAAATCAGCGTTACATTAGTATAAAATGCATTTAAAGATCAAGGGTGACGTCATTAGAGTTAGCTTGATCCGTGTTCGCGGACATCCTTTGAGGCATCCGTGTTACGGATTAAACACTCCGGTCCTCCTTTGGGTGGATCGGATCCCCTGGTACCGGGGTTCTAAGAAGGTGCGTTAAAAGTGCTCCAGGGGAGTCGCCCGCCTGCTTTCAAAGGGGTGAAAATGGTGAAAAGATGGCACGAACCAAATCAAAGGCAGCAGATCTGCGCCCGGTTTGTTCTCCCTAGCAACGGGTAAAGAAAACTACTTCGGATTCCAACTCAGTCAATATTGGTAGGATGGCGAGCTCGCATATACACCTACAAATACGCTCTTTAGGACTCTAGCAAAAGAGAAGGATCCAGGACCCTTATTTCCTTCGGCAGTTTGGGGACACGCCACCTGCGATATCCCCGCGTCTAATCGGCGACGGAGTCCGGCGAGGCCCGAGTGGCCTTAATGAGACGGATGAAGGTGTAGGAGGCTGCTTGCTCAGGGCTCTTGCGGGATCCAGCCCAAGGGCAAAGGCGCGACAGAAGGCAGGGCGGGTGTGGCTCACGTGCCTCTCTGTCTGTCTAGCTCGGCTCGCCAAAGTGTGGAGGGGGCGGGGGAAAGGCCAATTCCCCTCTTTTCACCAGACGGGCGCGCCCTAAGAGGCGCATCGTGCCTTGGTCGTGGGGAGAGGCCTCCGGAGCCCTGTTGGTGGGAATCGGGGAGCCAAACCCTTCCATCAGGCCCTGATTTGGGACTTCCTTCCCCGAAGAACAGCATCAGATGCCCTCAAGGCTTTCCAGAAAGAAAAGAAGTAAAGCCCGGGGGCGGGGGCCGAGAACAGCCGGAAGCAGGCCTCGCACCCCGGCCGGGCTGCTCGCCTGGCGCCCTTAAGCCGACTCGGAGGAAGCCGGCTCCTGGGCTGCCCGCGGGCGGAGCGGAGGCCCTGCGCCGCGGAACAGAAACCAGGCCTGCGGGTGGGCGCGTCGCCTTGCAAGGGGAGCAGGGTCAGGGCGCAGGGGAACTCCGGGCAGGCTGACATCTGACCCCAGAGGGCTTGACCCAGCCAAGGCGCCCTCGGTCAGAGCAAACCGCGCCGGGCGGCTGACAGCCGGATGCCTTTGCTCTCGGAGGGAAATGCCGATGAATTGAGAGCGAGCAGTAATTGACCCCGGGCCTCCGCCGACCCGCCCTGGGGACCGCCGCCCGCTCCGTCAGCGCAGGGCCCGCCGCGCTGATGGAGTTCCATTCAATAGCCCGCGGCGCTGAGCGTCTCTCCCCCGTTAGCTCCCAGCTTAGCGGAGGGAGCGCTCCGTCGAGGCTCTGCCTGCACATACGTCCACCCAGCAGACAGGGAAACCCGCCGAACATGGCCTGGCTGTGTCTCGGGGCGGCGAAAGCTGCCAAGGAAGAAAGATTCGGCCGGCGGTTCTTGACCAAGTGCCAGAGACATGGTTTCCGAAGGGCCGGAACAGAAACGGAACCGGTGGCCCGCCCGACCCCACCCAGGACTTCGAAGCGCCAGAATTACCGTGACTGACTGAAATAAACGCACAGCCCCCCCCCTCTTTTTTTCCGGCTGACTACCAGTTTCCCGGCCTCTAGCGCGCACATGGCCTGCCTCAGAGCAGATGGAAGCTCGTAAGAGAAGGCAAAAGCCTAGAAGTTGCGAGAGAGGAATCGCCTCTGGTTGCTCTTCATCGCACACAGGCAGAGGGAAGTTTGGGGTTGGCCGGGAAGCTCTACGGAGGGGGCCTTAAAGTTTGGGAGTTGCTTTTAATTCGAAGCTCGCTCGCTGTTTCGCCAGGCACTGTAGGGAGAAGCAGCTTTTGCATCACCCCGAAGGGTCAGGGAGAGGCAAGCTGTCAGCAACGGGAATCAAATCCTGCCGCTTAGATGTTTTATGGAAGCCTTTTTCGTAATTAGAGTATGGAGATTAGTCCTCGGCCAATTTTAATGCGCGTCAGACGCTCAGCAGTTTGTGGCCTTTTTTGCAGAAGAGAGATCGAGAGCCCCCCTCCCCCCGCTCCCCCCTGCCCCGTCCCCCTCCAGTACCTGCGCCGGAGAAGAGAACTCGACGCCAGTAAATAAGCCCCAAAGTTAAAGACTGAGGAAACTGTACCTTAGTCACTCAGACGCTCGGCTCCCGTTTTGTGAATGGCGAAGGATTTTTGTTTTTGATGGCATTTGAAAATTAGACGGGAATTAGTGTTTTTCTTTGTTCTACCCAAACCTTGCGTTTGCCCTGGGCTGAGAAACGTCGATTGATAGACTACGGCGTTAATTAATACGGTGCTAATTTGAGTTTAAAAAAAGGAAGGAGGTGGCACTCGGCGCAGGGAGACGGTGGTGGGACAGTGACCTCTAGTGGCCGAATCCGGGCGTGCAGGCCGGACTGGCCTCCGAGGTTCGGGAAGCTTTTGAGGCTTTTCCCAGCAGCAAGGAAACTTGCAAACTCGGAAGAGAGAGGAAACTACGCAGCTCCAAAGAGTTTTAACCTTCGCCTTCTTAGTTGCCACTTTTAAGGGGTCTTTAGGCGAGAGTCGAGCGCGTGTCACACAGCTCTGCCGTAGGACAAACCGGCCCAGAACGCTGGGCGCACGCGGGCTCCAGCGACCTCAGAGGGAGCTGCCGTCCAAGGCTCGCCTTGCCGAGAGGTCCCGTCGCCCTGTTCATTGGCCAGAGGCGGGCAGGCGGGGGCGGCCGGTCGCTTTTCCGGCCCAGGCGGGCCAAGTTCGGATCCTGCCATCAGCACCTTGACTTGGACCTGAAGGGGCGCTCCTTCACGTCCCCGGCTCGGAGTTTCTATTTCCATCCTAAGTGAGGATGAGTCTGTCTGAACTCCAGAGGAGGTGATTAATCTGCGCAAGACCGCGCTAAAACGCCTTTGAAATCGGAGAGCCGAGCCAAGCGGAAACAGGCACCCGCATTTTATTCGGTTTTATCTGGATTCCTAAACGTTTGAGGATTCGGGTGCTCAATCTAATTTTTGTATGTATGTATGTATGTATGTATATGTATATGTGTATATACACACACACACACACACACACACACACACGCACGCACGCACGCACGCAAAGATACAGTTTTAATGATTGGGGCCCGCAAGGTGGTATTTATGCCAATTTGTTTTAAAATTAGAAAAATACAGCGCGAGGTTGATCAGGGACAGGCTTTAGTATTTCCCACTGAAGTCCACGGAGTTTCCTTCGGACACTGGCCGAGTGTCCGCTTCTCCTGAGAGAAGATCTCCGGGGAAGCGTATTTGCTGTCATAGAGCTTCCTCTTAAAAAGGGCCGGATACCGCCCTGAAAGAAGCAGAACTCTTTCCGTTCGTGGCGCAGCGTCTTGCGATGTCACAATGCAAACTGGTTTCTTTTGGGTCAAGATCCAGAGAAGTTGCAGCACTCTGGGGTCTCCCCTGAAGCAGCTGTAGTCTGTTAAACGTTCCCACCGGCAGACACGAGGTTTATCAGGGACTGTTTACATGATCATAACCCGTTTTGGCAGGGGGGAGGTTCTTAACTTGGAGGGGATCTAAATAACATTTGGAAAAACCAAGTGGTGATACAGGTTATTTTATCATTTCCATTATTTATTTTCGATTCCTCATGCATTACGTTTATTCTCTACTTATATCTCCATCCACATGCACACGCGTATCCTTGTGGGTGTGTTTGTGCATGTGTATGAAAAAAAAATACCCAGCCACTTGTAGTGAAACGATTCTTTTATGAAATATTTCTTCAACCTAAATTCGCTACGTTTCTCCGAGCCCTGAGGCGTCTTGCATCTCTCTTCTCTATTCGCGGAAGGCTCCCCGTCCCCCCGCCGTCCTTTCTGGGCCAAGGGGTGCCTAGTTTAACCACGTCAAAACAAGGGGAGGGAAATGTGACTGACAAAGAGAAGGATCCCGATTAAAAGTAAGCAGGGAAGAAAAGTTTCAATAGTTCAGCACAAATTTATCCTCATGCTTAGTGAAAAAATTCCAAGTGCCTAGATCTCAAGCTCCAATTTGCTGCATCTCAGGTCAATGACATCTTTAAAGGATGTCATCCACCAAAACACCTATATCTAAAAATTAAGCATCCGAAATCCGTGGCAGTTTTCCAGATAATTGAAGTGAGCACCCACATATTCCAATTGCTTTCCCAAATATTTCCATTTCTAACTATTGGATCAATTATATAAATATTTGCTCTCAAAACGCATCCGGGCCGTGATTTCTTTGCAAATAGTCACAACAGCACCATAAATACTGATATCCTAGGGTCATACTTAATACAATAGTTGAGTTCAGATGTATTTGGTATAGCCTTAGTTCAGTTTATTATTAACAATTTGCACAATATAACGTGGATTTGATGATATCAAGTATCTACATTAGACTCACATGGGATAAAAAAATAAAGTTGGGAGATGATATTGATCGGCTTGTTCCTGAGTGATATAAAACCACTCATCACGGAGTAGGTCGCACTAGATTCAGTCAGGCTTACTTTTGAACAGACGCGCCTAACATGCCATTAAACGCGTATTGTATAACGGAAAAATAGGTCGATGCCTTTTCAGGCGGAATGCATCTTCTCTGAACATTAATATAAGGTGCCTGTGCTATAAAATATCTGTAGTCCCCTGGAAATAAAAAGAGGGAGGTAGACAGGCTTATTGGGTGTCAAAAACCGAGCGTGTGGACTACAAGCAAGTTTCTACCGGAAGGAGCTGAAGCTTTTCTCAAATTAACGAGCGGGGCTAAAGGAAAGGAGGGCTCTGGGTGCAAACCGCTGGAAGATGGGGGCAAAAGGCCAACGGAAGCGACCCATGTCACAAGCGCTAGGATCGATCGCCATTCCTTCGCTGACTGAGCTTATACTGGGAGAACTAGGGCTTCCTCAGCCGCATACTCTGCATTCCCACGACCCGGGAACGCTAAAGGCTGGGCTTGCTGACCGGACGAAGCGAACGTGAGCCCGGCTGCTTTGGCTGGTCGCAGGTCCCTTGTGCCAACCCATCAGTGACAGCGAGCGGTGGGGTTGCTTAAGGCAGCAGAGACCCGAAGACCCGCTTGCCTGGGGGCGGCGAAGCTCTCTGCTGAGCAGTAAGGGCGCGTTTGGGAAGAGGCTGGGAGCAAGGCCAGGGAAAAGCTGAAGCCCGAACTACTTTTCAGCGGAAAAGTCAAATCCGTCCTGCGCCTCCAACCTCCCGCAGTTCAGTCCCCCGCTGAGGTAGGAGCGAGGACGCTTGTATTCATCCTGACCCCCACCAGAGGAGCCGAGAAGACGATGCTGTGGGGCGCCCTGCCCCAGCCTAACACCTTCCAGAGAACTTCCCATCACCCCAAGCCCTTAACCAGGGAAGATGCAACCTGTGGTCCAACCATTGTCCTTGAAAGGCATATTATTAGGACCATAAGAGCTGCATTGATTGGGTAGGGCATGATCAGATGAACTCTTTTGGAGGGCACTGGGGTTGTTAAGGCTTTTCTAGGTCCACAAAATATTTCAAGAAAGTGCTCTCTCTTCTGGAGAGCTAGAGACCTCTAGCCACCCTGATGGCGACCAGCCGGCTGAGCCAAAGTCTAATGGCCAGAAATGCCAAAGTCAAAAGAGAAGCATGCCTGGAGTTGCACAGATTCTCCAGAAACCATTGGGATATCTGGGGATTTGTTCTTCTCACTCACCTGAGACTAAGAGCCAACGAACATAGTGGAATTTAACTTCTCAGTGATGAGGATTTAACTTCTGAGTAAACACAATGCTCCAAACTTTGGAATGGGTTGTGTGTGTGTGTGTGGGGGGGGGGGGGATCGAGTTTTGCTGAATCTGGTCTTGGGACCCATGAAGGAGAGAGATGTTGCCAGTTCCAGCCTATGCATGATTACTCAGAGGGTTCACAAAGGTGACTGCTTGGTCAGCTTTAAAATCCAGGTTGAGTTACACTTTGAGTATGTCAATTCAAAGTGACAGGATGAAGTGCACATTTGCAAGGTCCCCAGAAACAAAGGCAAAGGGTGGGAGAAAAATAATTGCTTCTTTACCAATGTCCACAGGATGTAGTCAAAAAAGTAAAAATGGCAGCTTTGATCACATCATCATGGCCACCATCTTGACTTTTTTGATCACACCTTGTGGACACTCCTGTTCTCAGTTCAGGAATGGACCTTTTGTGACATTCTTCAGATGGAATGGGGAAATGGATGACAGTCAGGCATTCCAGTTTTCCAAGGTCAAGGACTGGGAGAGTTTCAGGTTGCACCATCTATTCTCCCAAGGGCTGCCTAACTAAGATTAAAAGGGTGGTTGATCCCCCTTTTGACAAAAGTGAGTGGTTCCTTAGAACTGTCTGCAATCTTAGGTTGAAATACTTAGGTAGATGCAACATAGGGGTAAAGAAAATCCCTATTTCTCTCTCTCTCCCCCTTTCCCCAACACTGAGGATAAAAGGGAAGAACCAGATTTTCAGACTTGTTCAAGAGATCATTAAGAACACACAACTGTTTTCCTCCCGTGCACATGGTAGGATTGATTTCCAGTGAAACTCCCATCATATATCAATGCCATTTCTGCCTTTCTCTTCAATGATAATTCAGTTTGATAAAAGAGGATTTGCACTTTCAAAGGAGAACAGCCTGCTGAGAAGTGGGTTTGTACTGCCGTTCCTTAATTCCAAATGAGGGTTGTGGGTGTGAAAGCCCCATCTCTCACTGTATCAGCTTCCCTCCAATGGTCTGATTCTCTGGCATTCAGTTCTTCAGTTCAATCACAAAACAAGAATCCATGACAAAATTCTTTCCATCGTCATTTTTGGATTGGAGTCTACGGGCAGCCAGGGTGGCTTCAGAGTGATAGAAAAAGGTACCGAGAAAAAAGATGTGGAGTAGCATTTCTGTATTTGAGTTACCAAAAAGAGAGTTGCCAAGTTCCCAAAGTAATTCTCAGAAATGCAACTAAAAATAATTGAAATAAATATTCCAGCACTCTGAGAATAAAGTAGAAAAATCAAGCTTGTATCAAGGGAAATAATGTTTTGGGGGAAAAAATGGCAAGGTAGATTCTGGCACAAGTTTTCCTAAGTGTCTTTATAACCATTGAAACCCAGAGCTGCTGTCCAGAGAATGCAGATACATTGCAATTGATGAGAGCCTTATGATGTTTTTTACCATGTGTTTATTTTATTGTTTATTTGCACCCTGTTCTCTTAGGTTGGCTTCCATTATTTTCCAAAGCTGGTGCCTGTGAGATATGTGGGACTTCATTTCCCAGAATAATATAAACTTCTACGCCCTGAACTGCAAAGTGAATGAAACGAACTGTAAAAAATAAATGCAGAAACCCATGCCCCCCATACCAGGCACCCTGAATTCTCCACTAAGACAAGTTAGATGTGGCCGGTATAAATTAAAGAAATTTAGTATGGTTACTATTTTCAGGAAAGGCAAAGAACTTGTCCAGTCCTTACATTCCTGCTCCACATCCAGAGGAAATCGTCATAAGTCACTGTCTAATTATCTCAATATGGTTTCTGGTATTATCTTTATATGATCATATATTAAGTTCATATATTAAATTAGCATCCATAAAATACATACATTTTTTTAAACTGAAGCTGTGATTTCAGGCAGGATACTTATCCTTTTGTTTCAACACTTCCTTCAATACAGTATAACTACATTTAGTTCTTAGTGAAAGAGCCAGTTTGATGTAGTAGTTAAGGCATCAGGCTAGAAACTGGGAGATGGTGAGTTCTAGTCCCCCCTTAGGGGCAAAGCTAGCTGGGCAACCCTGGGCCAGTCACTCTCTCTCTGCCCTAGGAATGAGGCAATGGCAAACCAGTTCCAAAATCTTGCCAAGAAAACTTCAGGGACTTGTCCAGGGAGTTACAAGGAGCCAATGCTGACTTAAAGGCACCAAGAAAAAAAAAAAAAGGTTTTATTAAAATTTTATCAAAGTATGAAGCTTTGAAGATTTGAAATTAAAACTAACCCTGTGTTTCTCACCCATCATTACTTCCAAATGGGTAGATTTCAACTTCCAGAATTCTCAGCAAGGGCCATGCTGCCTGGGGAATTCTGGAAATTAAAGTCTCAGAACTTCCCATTTGGAAGTTCCCAAGACTGAGAAACTCCAATCATTACTTATTTTTTCCCTTAAATAATCTATTTTAAGTAAATTCAAGGTATTTCAGCTCAGTCAGAGAAAAGTACTTTCATTTTATTGCAATTGTAGGCAATCTTTTGCGGCTGGGCTTGCATTATTTATTGTTGCTTGCACAGTCAGTCAGATGTTTAGACTGGATTTAGCATTTTTATCCACCTATTGAGTCCTTCTCAAGGACCTGGAATAGGTAGATGTTGTTTGACAGTGTTAAAGGTATCGTTGCAGGATGTAAGCTGTTCCAAGCAAAGCTGCCTTTTGCAACTGACTGATGGTGATTTTGTCAATGCCGATGGTGTTAAGTGGTGCTCTGGATGTTTTGGAATTGTACCTAAGGTACCTATTATGATTGGTACTATCTTTGCTTTCTTTTGCCACAGTCATCCTACTTCTGTTTGCAAGTCTTTATATTTGTGTTTTTCTCCAGTACTTTCTTTTCTATTCTGCTGTCTCCAGGTATTGCAATGTCCGCTATGCAGACTTTTTTTGTCTTTCTTATCAACAGTTTTTAAGTCTGGGGTGTTGTGTGGCAGGGGCTTGTCTGATTGAATTCTAAAGTCCCAGAGCACTTTAGTTTCTTCATTTTCTATTACTTTGTCTATTTTGTGGTCCCACCAGTTCTTGCTTGCAGGCAAATGGTATTTATTTGTTTGTTTGTTTGTTTATTTGTATATATTTTAAGTTAGTCCTTAAAGGTCATGGGGTATTGCAATGACACAGTGATATTCCTGGTGGCAATGTTTTCTGAGCTTACTTTGAATACTTTGGAATTTGGGAAGTATGTGTTAATTTTAGCTATATAACAATGTATATTGTTATACAGATTCCCCCATTGTGGGGAGATGGGCGGGGACAAGTCTATTAAATAAATAAATAAATAAATATTACTTGCTGTTTCTTTGGAAAGCCCCTTCCCAACCCCACAATCTGAGCAACCACATTTCTGCATGTTCCCACTGAATTTCAGCAGTAACATTGCTCCTGGGAGTTATGGCTCTGTTTTCCTGAGAACTTATTCATAGTACATTCATTTTAGTGGGACAACCTGCATCTTAGGGATTCCTTTCTGTGACACGAATGCACTAATCCAGTAGCAAGGGATCTACTTGCTCACAGCAGAATATATGGACATCCTGGGCTTCATATTGTTCAGAGCTTTCTGCTTAATGGGAATTAATTCTACAGGATTCCAGGGCAGAATCTTTCCCATTCAGCTGGTCTTCTCAGAATCATAAGCTTCTGTGAAAAGCCTTCACCACTGAAGTACAGCTCTCCCTACTAACAGAGACGTGCCTATAGATCTAGAGTCATAACCTGTAATGCTCAGAGCAAGACTTTGGATCCAGAGGCCATACTGCCAATTTATTTTGAAAACCTGAAGCCAAAATGCATGCCACATTTGGTTGCTATTCCTTTTGAAACAGTTGTGGGGGATCTGTGGCCCTCCAGAAGTTATAGAACTACAATTCACAGGTTCTGTCATTGTAGGCTCTGCTAGTTGGAATGCTGGGAGTAATAATTCAGCAAGGTCTGGAAGTCCAGGTGAATCCATTGTTCATATCATAAGCAGGTTGTGATCTGTAGGTTCCAAATATTTAAAATAGATATATACTGAGTTGCAAATATTTAGCCTTCATTCTTGGATATATTTCAATTTATTGTGCTTTGGTATGCTAGGATTTCAGCTTTTGTTGTGTTTAGTCTTCAAACTTTCATAGGGCTGATAGAGAAATGTTCTGTCACTGGAGTGGTATAATTCTTCAACATGATTGTACCTTTGTTCATAAGCTATCCAATGAAAAAAATCACATGCTACCATCTCAAGACAATGGCAACAAAGAGAGTACAGGTAGTCCCCCGGTTAAGAATGCCCAAGTTACATACGACCCATAGTTAAGAATGGGGCCTATTGTAGCAAAATTCAAGTTAAATGCACAATGATTCAAATTAAGATCACAATGGTCTGAGTTCATTACACAATACTACTTATATCATATTATACAATAATATTGTTCTGGTTTGCATACAAATCTGACTTAAGGACAAACTTTGGGAACAGAACTTATTCTTAAACTGGGGACTACCTATACAAAATTAGAAAAACTTCCAATGGTAAGAACACTTTGACAGTGGAGCCAGTTGTCCAGGAGAGTGGTGAGTTCCCCTCACTGGCTGTGTTCACAATTCACAACCATCCACTGAGAATGCTTTAATTTGGATTCCTAACCAAACAGAGCACTGAATTTGATGACCTAATTGGGTGCTTCCAATTTAATGCTTCTATGAAAACTAAGAGGGGTTTGCACATAGTTTAGTAGATTCAGGGATAGAAAGCAGTTCATATGACTCCTAAAAGACTTCTTCTGAATCCTCTGGCTATAGAGGGGTGGGGAACATGTGGCTTCAGATGTTGCTGAACTAATTTGCAGCAGCCCAAGCTGGCATGGCCAATGTTGTGCAATGCTCACAGTTGCAATTCAGCAACATCTTGATGGGCCAATGGTTCTTCACCCAAGGATATAGATGGCAGGAGAAAAGAGATTAGAGAAAAGATAGTCTGATTCTTTTCAGAGAACCTGCCATGGAAACACATTGATAATGATGCTCTAGCTAATAAAACAAACCATCAGTTTAAAGATCAAGCTAACAAGAGGTTTTCAGTAAGTGGATGGATTCTTCTCCCTCAGCCTTCTTCAACCTGGTGGTTGGAACTACAATTCCCAGAATTCCCAAACAACACAACCAAAGAAAATCTGGGAATAGCCAGTCCCAATGTATCTGGAAGGTAAGAAGTAGGGAAAGACTATACTAGATGTTACTATTCAGGGAAGTATAAGTGAAAGCATGTTCTGATAAGTGTCACTGAGTCATGATCAGATTCCTTTAAAAAAGGAAACAGGCTGTTGCAGTCCACATAAGTTCTCGTAGAAGACATTAAAATTAATTTAAGTTACTGCAGATATTATTTATTAATTACTGAAGGTGTCAGTAAGCAGATCCTGTTTTATAAGTTAATACAGTTATTTACTACAACCAAATATCCCCCTTCCTTATTTACCTTGAGAGCTGGGTCAGGGATAATTGTATTACTTCCAAGAGAAAAAGCCTCCTCTTTACAAAAATAACATGCTTTGTGTTCCCAGTAGTATACAATATGGATTCAGTGGTCAGGCAGCAAAGTACATGCCCTGTTAACGATGACATCCTTTTTAACAACTCTTGATCATTTGGGGAATGCCACTCTCGGTTCCAGGGCTGTTATTGTTGCTACTGAACCAAGCTCACATGCCATATATTTAAAAACCACGAAAGTGAATTCTGGGAAAGGCACAGTTTCTCCAAGATTGGCAGGGGCAAATGGGCAAACTATGGTGGGCTTTTGATGCTCTAGTCATGCATAGCAGTGGGATTCCAAAGGTACCAAAACAAGGAGTCGAACTGGGCAGAAACTTCACTACATTTGGGAGCAGAGAAATTGGGAAGAAGAATTTTCCAGCTATTTGTCAAAGACAGAATTCCTGCTGAGTGACAGTAGCACAATGACACTAGTGCTGTTGCTGATAAAACTCAGTGGGAAGAGCTCCCTAATAATATCTTATTTTCCTTTAGGATTTAATTGAAGCGAAGGAAGCCAGAGAAACTGCAGACTGTGGAGACTTGATTGTACAATGATATGATGTGCATCCTTGGTCTCCTTGCAAAGAATGCTGGAACACAGTCATCCACCCCTGAGGATTTCTCCCAAATTCTCTTTTTCAAAAACAACAACAACAAAAACCCTAAAGCAAACTTCTTTCACTACATTTAATGCAAACTGGTGGGTAAAAATGCAGGAAAATGTATCTTCCTGGCATTAGTGAAGAGTGATTGCAGGGACTGGATTAGCCAGAGATGAGGCATTCAGTCCATGGGGAAAAGTCATGTGTTGAAGGGGAGCAGATGTCAATAGAGACAGCTTGTCTGGCTGTTTGGATGCCAAATGTGTGGCATGAATCACTGGGGTGAGCTTGTCAACCAGCCTGTGAAGTTCAGTTGCATCTGGTTTGATTGTTTGTTAGGGAGAGGTGACATTTTGCTGTAGGCTGTGTTTACTGAAGAAAAAGAAACACTGCCAAGAATGGAGTCTGAAGCTCAGTTTTGCCCCCACTTCCTGTAAAAACTGGTTGCTAAGAAAAGATTTTTTAAAATTGAAAATCCCATTTTTCTTTAGAGACAAGTGGGGAGTGCAAGCATGACAAAGGAAACCAACTTGATTCTCTTATGTAAGAAGAATCATGTTTCCCTTTAGAGGAGGTGCCCATCACTAGCTGGCAGAACAACACACAGTACAAAGTAATCAGAATTCATGGACTGAAAAGGGTTTAATTTCACTGATGCCCACTGAAAGCTAACTTCAATGCAAAGGGTTTGAATTCATTGGGTTATTTTATATGCTCCTGTAAATTTCCCTAATCTGATGCCCTCCAGACTACATCTTCTTTTATACTTCCAGTGATTCAGTGTGACTCAGCCTATGTGAATAAGTTCTGATTGAATTCAAATTGGAGACTGGAGTTTTGAAGAGAGTATGCTTTGCTTCAAGGTTGTGACTCAAGATTCAGTGGTAATTCAAGCCAATTCAGAATTGGATCTGAAATAAGATTCATCCAAGCTACAATGGGAAAATTTCAAAATGTCTTAAGCTACTTAATTTTTGGACAGAATGGAATGAGAAGATCAAACATGGCAGAACCTTTACAGGATACATGGCTTCAAAGGTCTGATAGATATATCATTTTAAAATACCCCTCCAGCCTTTCTTTTAAGGCTGAGAGAGTGAGGCAGAGAAAAGGAAAATGCAACAAGCCAGGGCATCCTGGGGGTGGTCAAAAAAGTCAAGATGGCAGCTGTAGCCATGTGATTGAAGCCTCACCTGTTTTTAAAATGCATCACATGCACACCACCCTTTAAAAGCAGGTGGGACTTTGATCACCTTATCGTGGCTTCCATCTTGACTTTTTTCTTCTCTGAACATGCCTCTCCAGTACGCCAAGACTGCAAACTGTCTGTCTAGCAAACCACTTCTGGAGATGTTGGCTGAAACAGTGCAGGATCCTATTCCAATTTAAAAATCTACACTTAAACATCCACTTTAACAAATAAACTCTTATGTGTTTACTTTCTGTTCTGGAGTACCACAGACGTTTCCTTTGCTCTCTCTGAGCTCTGGGTTTTTGGGACTGCCATAAGGGTTGCATAGCATCTTGGCAAGCTTGGCTACTCATGGGAAAGATCTCTTCAATACTGCCTTGTGTTGGGCAATGGCACACTGAGTGGGGCATGCTGGCAAAGCTTGGCTTCATATGGCTGGAATTTGGAAGAATAAGAGCTGACCTGATCTTGTGGGCTTCGCTGCCTCTGATCCCGTTTGTCTGGGGTGTAAGGAGGGCTAGCATAGTTGTTTGGCAAGGTTGATCCCTTCTGGGAAAGACAGTATCAGGATTCAGATGTATCAAGTTGTGGCTTACTGTCCATACTCTATGTCAGTTAATTAGCAAGGATGGTGGAAGCAACCAGAAAAATAGGCAGTTTGTGGAGAAAGAAGATGGCATCAAACAAGTGTCATTCATAGACTTGCACCCACTCCATTCTTAAAAGCAGCAACTGTTCAAACCAGTGCCTATCATTGTAAGCTTGGGATTACACATTCCCTGTAATGTGAAAAAGCTTCAATTTGCCACAGTCATGTAGAAAGCAAAAGTAAGGTTTAACTCAAGAATGGTGAGCTTGGACCCCATATTTGGAATGTTAAGAGCTGAGTTAAATGCCCAGGTCTGTTGGCAGGACCATCACAGAGCAAGTGTAGCATTCTAGTAGGAGAAGACTGACCAAAGCAGAGACTATTGATATTAAAAGCTGAGAAAGTGAATGAAGGCCAAGTGTATATTGGCCCTGCCACACCAGAAGAAATCTGATAAGCCAAGAGTTCAAGCGAACTGAGACATCTCGTTGTCTGCATGCTCATGCCAATGTCAAACTGTCACACCATTCCATCCCACCCTCAACCAACTTGATACATGGAATTGGTTGCAACACTGTGTTGTGTATTAGAATCTCAGAGGTAGCAGAAAACTGACCAAATCTCCCAAATGCTTTGGAGCCTTCCAGTTGCAATGTCTTGCTTTGAAGCAGGTCCCCATTTTGATGTCTGAATATGCTTTGAAAAGGTAATTTGATCAAAGCTTCTTAAAATAGAATTGCCAGTATGCAGCATTACATAGCCTTGACCAGCCTGCCATAGGTAATGGGAACTGCAGTTCTTCTAAGACCACAATACTGGGAATAGAAGGTTGTATTTCTGGTAAAAAGTTGACATTAATGTAAACTTTGAATAGTAGTTGTTGTGGGTTCAATTTGTTTTTATTGTAGATACAAGCTCCAGATATAGATTTACCTGAGTGAGCAGAAATCCTATTTTGTCAGGCATGAAGGTATAGCCCAAACACATTTGCCTTAATCCTGGATAACAACTGGTGAGGATAACTAGGCTGAATGGGTGAAAGTTGCGTGTCTCTCATGTTTTCTTCACTGAAGTTTCCCTCAACCTGATGCTCTATAGACCTTTTTTCCCAACTGCACTGAACAACAGCACAATTATTGTTTGATAACACTAATACTTGGAAGGCAACATTTGTATTATGTTTTTTCAGCTATAGGGACATTACAAAGTGGCTGACTATAATTCAAAAAATACAAATAAAATAAAAAGATAAACAACTCTTAAACAACTACATAGACCTAACCATGCAATGTCTTTTCAGCACCAAAGGAATATGGTTTTGCAGGATTCTCATAAAAAGTGAGGCTGTCATCCTAAGTCCTCTGATTCTGCTTAGCTCCGGGCAATTATAATTATTCTGCAGGAGGTATATTCAGTATTGGAACCATACAGTTGTTTTAATGTGGTGAACAAGTACAGTTACCTAGTCACCTCTGATGCCTTTTGGCTTGTAATCTTGCTTCAGAGCCATGATGCCACCCCATCAACCACCTCCTGTATCCTGATCAGTGCTGTATGAGCCAAGATGGGACGGTCTTTGTAGGCAAAAAAGAAAAGGGATGAGTTAAAATGGTGAAAATACAATGATGATTTTAAGTGTAGTCATTCTGCCTCATAGAAACCAAATTCAGGAGACCAAGAGTAGAATGGGCTTATTAAGATTATTACCAAGTCTTGCAAATCTATCAAAACAGAAGGTCATTAATGTAACAGCGCATGGAGAAAAGCGCATGATTATGTTCAAAGCAAATCACAGCATTACTGCAATGCTAAAGGTGTAGATAAAGCAAACAGTGGAGTAAGGTCACAACAGGCACCCCAATCTTCTTCTAGACTGGCAGTATTCCTAGGGCTAAAAAGTAGTTCCCATTGCTGCTTCTCAAGCTGATCAGTGAGACTCCCAGAGGAGGAAGCAATACAAAATGGTTGTTGGAGGAAGCAGCAGCTCTGGGAAAATGGAAATCCAGGATAGGGTCAGTTGAATGAACAGCAAGATGTGGAAATGGATCCTCAACATTTGAGAGGTCCAGAGTTGTACTAGCAAACTATGCTGAACCAGCAGGAAAATACTGTGCCAAAATTTGTCTTGCAATTTTTCAACCCCCCCCCCCCCCCCCCCGTAAAAACTATATGTCTATTTTTATACTGTATTTTCTGGCTGCTGGAGAATTTCTTTGACATTTTTCTTAGCTACTGTATTGCGGCTGCTGCTGGAGGTGCTAAAGCCAATATTGTTGCCTGTTAGGTATCTTTCCATTACTGCAACACCTCCCTGCCTGTCCAGTCCATTGTCCCCTTTCCTAACAGAAAGTCAATACGAAGCTAACTCTTGCTTCCCTTATTTCTAAGTTCTTCGGTGCTATATAAGGTAGTGTTCCCTTCTCCTCCTATTCACTAGTTAGGATTACATTTCAATATTTTGCTGGGTTAGCAGTTCTGTTTTATACTCACTATAACTATGGCTGGTTATTTGCTTTAGTTCCTAAGATCCTAGAATAGTGATCTATCTAATAGTAAGGATTAAAAAAAAAAAAAAAAAAGGCTTGTTCAAGGTTTTTATTTATCACAGAACTTCTTTAGACATCTTCCTAAAACTTACCATGTGACAAATCCATCTACTCTTCCTAGCACACATCTTTGGGTGAAGGAAGCAAGTTTTTAGAGGCCTCAGATGAATGGGATCACCTTAATAAAATTGAAATATAAAGGAATGTGCAGCACCTTTGGAGCTGACTGGTTGTAAAGAATTTATCCAACTCGTGTAAATAGGGCTGTTTGTAAAAAGCCTCATCTCAAAGCCTCATCACAAACATCCCAATATACAAGGCATCTGTCTTGCAGTTCTTCCTGGCACCTTGAACTAACTTGTTTCTTCCTCTCAGTAAGGCTATTGTTTTCCTTGAAGATAATAGACAAGAAAAGGGGCAAATCCCCAAGGCATCTGCCTCAAAGGAGGATGAGATAAGAAGTGGGGCAGAAAGTAATTTGAGATCTATTGCTTACTGGTGTATGCCTGCATCATCACATGAGTATTTATGTATGCATCTTTTCCCCTTCCCCTTCTCGTAGAAATGTATAAATATCAGGGTATCCATTTTGCCTGCAGGGGAGTGTCTCCCACTAACCCTTGGTGGGATCCCCTCTAGTGCGCACTGTCTAATAAACACTGCAGTGAAGCCTTGATTATTTTCATTTGAGTCCTGTGGTTTGATTCCACAGAAACTGGTGTACCAGACCTAGATGGCAAAAATCTGAATGACACCTAATGGCAATAAGCTTTCCTTGCTGTCATCTGATGCTCGTTCAGATTTTTGCAGCCCAAATCTGGAAGTTCTGCTATTCCCATGTAGCAATTATATGGGAAAGTAAGCACTGGCTTTGGAACCTGGAGTAATCTTGAAAACTGCATTTGTATTTCACTTATATCTCAGCCTGTGATCCTTCCTGTTAACTAAATGACATATATCAAATATCCCGTGGCATCTGGAGCAAATCACATTAATGCTCAAATGATGACAGGCATAGAGGGACATCAACATAAAGGACTACTAATACTGATGACTATGAGCTCTTGAATTATAGATCGTAAGTCTTATAACCTGGTTACTAGGAAGCAACAGCGTAAGGGAGTTATCATCCTTCAATCCAGGTCTGTGAGCTTCCCAAATGCATTTAGTGGATTATTATGTCAGTGCTGGATTACATGGGCCTATGGCCTAAATCAACTGGACTCTTCTTACAGTCTTATCTGGAAAATCCTGAGACTCTCCAGGGGATTATAGGATGAGAACTAAAGTTGACTTTTAATCATGATGTAAAGTTTTTTTTTTTTTACTGATAATTGTTTTCTTTGACTATCAATATTTAATTCTAACACTGTTAATTTTCTGTTTTATTAGCCACAATAGTTTTTTTTGGTTTTTGTTTAAAGATATACATTCAACAGCTTGGAAACTCAATAAAGAAAGGCAGATGAAAACAATCTTTTTTTTTAGCTAGGCAATATGTATTGTGTGATAATATTGTATCAGTCCATTGAAAAGGGCAAAAGGTTGAGATTTCACTGCTATAAATATCTTCCAACTATTAGCTGGTTCCTTTGCACAGGTTCATACTCCCATAAGAACTCCTTTAACTGAATTTCTGAAAATGGCAGAGCATTTCTTTGCATCTTACTGCAGAACCTAGTTTTTAATTCTTATTGTTTCCCTCAATTGCCTTTGGATTTTTATTTCCTGATTAGATGACACATCCTCAAGAATGGTAGTCAGGGGAAACTGGGAACCCAAGAAATGAGCAGCTATTGTGAAACGAAACAACAGCAACAACAAGGAATGGCCACTGAAGCCCAGCTGAGCAGCAGTTCAGTATGGAAAACAATGTCAAGTCAGATGCAATATAATGTGATGGCAGGATTCAAATCAAAGAGGTATGGCAGGGCCATGTGTTCCAACTACAAAGAACTAGCAGCAGCATTCAAGTAGTAAAGAATTGGACAACTTCAAGATGAACAGCATGGCTGAAAAACTGGATATACAAAAGCAGCTGTATCAGTAGTTCATATGCCCAGAGTTGTAGAGGCTGCTACAGATTTTCAAGAATATAACGTACCAAGAATAAAAGCATCTTTTTTATGTCCCACTGTGCATCCTGCAGCAGGCATTAGCCTTTTTAATGGAAAGTGTGTGTGTGTGTGTGTGTGTGTGTGTGTAGGTGTATGTGCCTTATTTATTTTAAAGTGAAATGTGTGCTTCTAATGTTACAGTGTCCTGTGACTATCACCTTTGACAGGCTGGCAATTGTTTCCACATTTTAAACCATATCAGATCAATGTAGGCTAGTAAGAGATACAACCCCATCCTTGGCCTAAACAGGGCTTTGAGATGAAGGAATGGACAGGGATAGGTGCTGATGGTAGGTGCATGGGAAACTTGGGGCTCTAAAGTAGGGTGCCCATATGTCAGGGAGGACAGGGCCCTTACAGCTGTAACTGGGGTGGTGGGAGGAGGAATACGGAATTCCTTATGAAGCACAATGATTTGTAAATAACCTGAAATACGGGACAGAAGGCTGTGCAGCTAAAATGGCCTGGAAAATTATTGCTACTGTTCACAGGTGAAGATAACAATTCTAGAGTTATTTAGGCATTATCCCTACCCCCACCCACCATGCCAATATTAGGGTAGTTGGATAGAGAGAGTAGAAGCCAGGATGTCCATGGGGAGGGTCAAAATGGTGTCCAGAGCCCATGATTGCAGCCCTACCCCCATATATGTGCATTAACATCATCACTTTTTTGACTACCTCATGGATGTCTCTGGTAGGGTCACATCTGCCAGGTTCATTCTGGCTGTTAAAAATTTATACCGGTAGCACTCCCAGTTGTCTGTATTTGAAGAAAAATCTGTGTTCATAGGTTCCTGGGTTCTTCAGATTTCTAAATCATGGGTGCAGCCAATGTCCAAGACTATGAACAAAAGTTAATCCTAGCAATGATACCTTATTCATTGCTACAGTTCAGTTTTGGGTCTGCCCTTTTATGCATTTGGCTACTACGCACTAACTCAAGACAAACAAACTCTCTTCAACTTGGCTTTATCCTTTTCCTTCCAAGTTTATTCTTGGATGTCAACATAACTGAAAGCACTTCTTTAACCAGAATCAAACATTGAAAGATTGATAATTTATCCTCCTAAACAATACTACAGAACATGAAAATTCTCAATCCTCAGAACATTTCTGGCTTTATAGAAGCTTCTCAAATTTTCCATGTGTTTGCTTCCCTGGTTGAATGTTTTTAGTGATTCACTACTGTAGTGCACTTGATGCAGAAACAAGAGGAGTGACATTGTACTGTGAAAAGAGTAATGTAATTCAGATAGAAATGCAATGTATATGGCCAGGAGATGTATGTGCCAGTTGTTGATGAACAAATTTAGGGATTCTTTCTTACAATTCTTTGTTTTTAGGTCAGATTTAGCCAGGATAGTCTTTCAAGCAGAGTATTATCTTTGGTAAAAATAAGAGATAGGACCATTCTGGTTCCAGCTGAGGCCTGCTGTGGAACAACACATAACAGCTTATTCTGTAAGGAAGCCATGCAACCCAAAATTTGTATGGAAAGTTGCATTGGCACCTTAATAAGACAGCTATTTCTATATCCCTCTCCATGAAGGCTGGTGGTGATAGGGAAAGCCCGCTGCTGGGTCTGCAATTCTGAGTATACATGATTTTCCAGGCATTCTTCCCCATAGTGAACCATGGTTTATGGCATAAGCACAGCTTTCTGAGTTTACTGATGTACAAAATCATAAATTAACTTGAAGGTTTAGGTCTGTAAAATATGGTAGGTTAAAATACAGCTGCCTGGTTTGTGGTTCAGTGTGTCATGGAAATACAGCCTGTGTGACTGATCAAGAATGGGAACAATGTGTTGGTTGCCTTGTTAAGAGTAGAAGCATTTGGCTGCCTAAGGCAGATCAACAAATATAAGGCTATCATACATGAGCTGCAAAAATCTGGCAGCAAAGGATTTACAAGAGTTTTCTGTAGGTCTTTGCTGTCATGCAGTGGTTATGTGGATTTCTGCACCTGAACTATGGGAAGAATTGTAAAAAATAGCACCCTTCAAATTTGCTGCTTTTCAACAACAACAAAAAGAGTACTTCATATGGTTTGGTTCATCATGATGAAAAATTGACACCTTAAATAAAAAAAGTGAGGAGGTTACTTTTCTCTGCCTAATATCAAAGCTGCAATTTTATACTCACTTAGCCCAATTGAATTCCAGCTGTTTCTGTGGAAGTCTCTGCTTGTCTGAACAGAAGTAACTATATTATTTCCTAGTAAAAGTGCTTAATATTACAGCATTTGAGATTATTGAGCAAAAACATGATGTTTGCCTGACACACATGAAAAAGGGGCAAAGTGTTGATCATGTAGTTGCATCTGCCATCTTGATGTTTTAACCCTCCTCCTGCCCTCTGCAGATGACCCTGCATGTCTTGCCCTACGTTTAAAATGTTCAGAACAGAGCCAACAGCATAAGATTCTAGAAACTTGTTCAGGGACATACATTAATCCTGTTACGCTAATGTGGTATAGAGGTGTGCTATTTATTTATCAATTATTGTATCTCCAATTGTTGCAGCTTTCTGCTCAATTACAATGTGACAGTATATTGGAGAACCAGAGATTCAATTTGCCATTTTGTTATGATGCTTCATGAGTAATAGCAGATCTGTCAGCCTACTTTACAATGCAGGATTATTGCAGGATAAAATGAAATGGTGGGAGGGAGGAGAAGCATATATTCTTCTTTGAATATTCTGGAAAAGATATAATTGTAATAAATACAGAGAATGCTCTATACCATAATGAAGATTTCTGATGTTTTCTTATGGGGATTACCCTTTCCCAACCAGAAAGCCTGTAGATGTATTGATGTGGACTTCTATAATTTCTAGCCAACATGCTGAAGGCATCTAGTTTGTAAAAGATTCTCTCTGTTCTTGTTCAGCTACATGAAAGATAAATTTATCTATTCAGCAAAACAAGTGTTAAAGCTTTCCTTGAGTATTTTAGATGGAAGATGAATGGGGCTGTAGCTAATGTGCTGTAATCAGCCCAATCTGACCGGATCATTGACATAATACTTAGGTTATGGCAGAGAAAGCAGCTGATGGAACCGTCAAGCTATTATGTATTGAACAGTGGAAGCTGCTTAGTTGACCGTTCCCTCACTTTTTTAGAAAGAATTGCCTATAAAAGTGCATCTAATAAATACTGTAGCTATATCCCTTCTCCTAATATGCCTTTCTTATTCCAAATATGTACAACTCATATCCCCTTGTACCCCAAATTGGTTCTGCTCAAGGAAATATTTGTCATGTGTACATTTGATATAATTTCTTGATTATGTGCTCAAGGCACATAAGTAGCATTACAAAGACTTTCCAAGATCCATCCAGGTCATATATGGTATAGTGTCAGCCCATACTGGAAACTACAGATAAACTGTGCATTTATTTTTGGGTGAATAGATCCAATTCAGTTTTCATATATTTCAAAATTAACGCACAGTGCTAAGAAATGGATTCACATTCACAATATTCTCTATTTTTTTTTTTTTTTTTTTATAAAGGGTGTGTTTCCTGTATAGGTGTGACAGCAAAACATTGAGATCAATGTTTACTCCTAGAGACTTAATTTTTCTAAATTATAATCTGACAATGAGATATTTGGGGCCCTGTGGGGCTCTTCCCATTACGAATGTCTCAGGAACATGCAACCGCTAGGACACCTGGTAAAAAATGGCAGCTAGTAGGAACCAGTTGCTTTTACCACCGCTATGACACACCCACTGAAGATGGTGAGACAATTCAAGCCAGATGAAATTATAGCTTGGATGAAACTATTGAGAAAGTTTATATTTAATGTAATTAACTAATTAGTTACTTTAATAACTAAAGAAATAAAAATGACCAAAAAGAGCAACAAATACTTGAACCTCAGATCTGGGCTATGTGGGGAAAAAAAATCACAACAGATATAGGAAGGAGAACTCTTCGGGAGGGATAAGGGGAAAGAGGAAATGGAAGAAGCAAAAAAGGGCTGTATCATAGAAGTGTCTGGTGGGAGTTGCAAGGTGCAGAAATATTTGGCTTCTGGTCTATTGCCTCACTAGGCTTCAAAGCTTGGCCGGCCCACTTAGGATTTCAAGTAAGCAAAGTACAGATCTCTGGAAAAATTGCTTGCTATTTGCTGCCAGCCAGTTTGTCAAAACACTATGAATTGGAGTATGTTTTGAAAAAGTGTGTTTTAGGCATTTAATTACACATGAGCTCCAGAATTATCTGCACATTGCTGCCAATAACTTCCTAGGTCCTTATAAAAGGGAAGCAAAAGAAATGCCTACTGGCCACCTTGCTCAATCCCTTGCTCGATCCAGAAAAACAAGATCTTGAACTTCCCCAACTCTAGGAGACTCTGTAGTATTTACTTGCATAGTGAAATCTCTGAGTAACAGCTTCCAATCAATTTCTAGACTCTGTTGAAAATACCAGTCTTGATCTTTAAAGTATTAAATGAGACTGGAGAACTTCAAGGATTGCTTTTCCTCAGGTATAACTACTTGGATGCTGCTTCAAGTGCCCTTTTCTAGATGCCTTTTCCCATGGAAGGTGTCAGATGCTACTTGGAAGTCACTTTTGATAGACTGTTGCAGACTCTCCATAGAGATTTACAGTACACTTACTTTGCTGCCAAAGATCTTAGAAAAAAATATTTCCCAAGACATTTACAGCTTTTTAAAATTTTAAACATCTGTTTACACTTTTTGGTGTCATTTCAGAATCAGTTTTAATAGACCTTGATTGCTATAGCAGTTCAACTGTTGATTTATTTTAATATTTAGATATTGTAATGCTCTGAAAATGTATTACATTGACAGGGTATTAATATTGCCGTTAATATTGCATCTTCCAAATGAAAAATGTTGCTGCTATTATAGCTCATTATTTCTTTTGGAAAGGTAAGAGCAGATTATCTTCCAATATTGTATCCACCTGCAGATCAATCTTCCTATGGTTTCATTGCTGCAGACCAGTAACTTAGCCCAAGTTATTAAGAAGTTATTGATGTTTGCATCTTTTTGAGAATAACATGATATATTTTAATATTTCTGTATTGCCACCACTTTTAAGATAGCATATCACCAGAATAGATACTGCCACCCATAAAGGTCCTGTCAACAGTGAGTTAATATGACAATGGAGAAAAATGCAGGACAAGGGTCGCTCTCAGAATTATATCGTATCCTGTCTGTATATTTTAAACTGCAGGCTATAGAAAAGATCTCTAGGTCTGATATGTGATAGATGTCTAACTGAGGCAAAGACTACTTAATTCTTTAAACAAAAAATGCACCAGAGACACTGTATCACTAAGAAAGCCAGTAACTTTACTGATTTGGCTGCAAAATACAAATTATACCTTATGTCCAGCAGGAGAAACTTTTGAATTTTTTGCCCATTTATTTATTTATTGTTCACTACAGACAGCTGATTAAGTCTCTTGAGATACACAGGTGTGATTTTTAAATGTTATAATATCTTGTCATCTAGTGGCGACAAAGTCCAGCTTATGCCGCTGTGAGCCTCTAAGCTTAATATTTCTTGCAAAATGCTTGTATGTGCTCATCAGCAGGAGGATATCACTGATTTAATTAAAGCAAATTCCCAGGATTAAAATAAAATAAAATAAAATAAAGCAAAAACAAATCATCTGAACCAATCCAAGTCAAATATTTTTAGGGTAAGTGAGTTTCATTTACCACCTGGCTGACATCTTTGAATCAAATTGAAGTATGGGTCAGTTTCAGGTACGAACAGGGACAGCAAAACTAAACAACTTGGTTATGCTCATCATGTAGAGAATTTGATACAAAGTGTGCAATTCTATGCTTGGATTGCTCCACATCTTTGGTTAGAATATGTTCACAAAAGCCTGTTATTAGTTTGAGAGTGAGGTCTTCTCAACTGACACCAATGTTCCACCAGCCGTTCGAGGGACCCACCGTGTCAGAAAATGGAGGCCGCAGATGTGAAGATGTCACTGCAGATGGCATAAAATGGGAACAGATGAATATGTTGGGTTTAGGCAACAGCGTTTATTGAGGTTTCAAGTGGCTTTTTGGGACACAAAGACAAAGCATTTGCCTTCTAGAGACAGGAGGAAAGAAAGAAAAGAAAAGAAAACCACACTGTTGCATCTATTAGGAAGATGGATAAAAAGCTAAGACAAAGGCAAACAATACAAAAAGGGGTTCTTGACATTCTTGAAAACAGCATAGCAGTTGTTTTATTCTTGCATTTTAGCTTTGTTTGAAAAAAAAAAACTCTTGAGAAACAGCAGATATCACTGTATTATTAAAAATTTTAAATTCCACTTCTGGGAAAAATAGAAATCATTTGGTTACCAAAAAAAAAGAAGAAGAAGAAGAAGAAGAAGAAGAGGAAGAGGAAGAGGAAGAGGAAGAGGAAGAGGAAGAGGAAGAGGAAGAGGAAGAAGAAGAAGAAGAAGAAGAGGGAAAAAACCCTTTGATAAAGCACTGAAATGATTTTAAAAACTCTTTTCTGAGAAAGGCGTCAATGCATACAATATATAAATGTGTGCAGATTGTTCTCTATGAGCTTTCCCCAACCTAGTGCTCTTCACATATGGATTACAAACTCCATCCTGCCCAGCTAACATTACCAATGCCTATTTGTTTTAGGGTGGGAATTGTATTGTGACACTATATTAGAAAGGCACCAGATTTGGAAAGTATGGTATACATTATACTACTGTCATCAGAAAATAGGCTTTATCCCTGCCTTAATTAGCCTTTTCCAAATAAAGATCAGCTTGAGGGGAGAAGGCATCCTTTTGGCTATTGCATGTTGCCTTTAACTTTGTCCTGCCCAGGTTGAAGAAAGCCTCAATCCTTTTTTGGGGCACTGCCCCAAAACTGCTTAAATATAAAAGAATCACACCGTAAGTCCCCCAATAGTAGCTTAGCCATAAATGCTTTAAGGTACAGATAAAAAGAACAGTTAAGGATTGACTGCTAAAGCTTCTAGAAAGCAACATCACCATTAAACATTGTGCTTTTTTATTAATTAAATCCATTTACAATGTTCAATTGACCCTAGCTTTTGTGCCCCTGTATTTTAGTTTAGCTCAGTAGTGGAAAAAGGAAGAAACACTAGTATCCATTCTTGCACGATTTAGCTCTGTGGCTGTGTTCAGGGTCACAATGCCTGGCTGAGTGGGAGGAGCTCGTTTCCACTGACTCACATGTACAGAACCCCTCACTTGTGTAGGCTCAACAGTCCTTTCAGGTGTGCATGTATATGGCTGTCGTTCTGATGCTCACCCACTCACATTGGCAAACTACTTACAATCATACTGGTAAGCCAAATATTACTCCCCCCCCCCTTTTAAAATGACCACATACATATTGCATATTTAATTCATGTTGAAGATGAATGTTCTCAAGTGGTGATAAATGTTAAGGTGAAGAAAATCATTTGGAACCCTGATTGAAGTTAGGAAAATCAAATGTTGGCCCCATTCTCACTTTCTTTTAATGCACGCGTATCTTTTTAAAGTCATTGATAGAATTAATGCATTATCAAAGCAGTTTTTCTGTTATCTAGAACATAAGTGCAAATGACATGGCTTCAGCATACTCCCAAGGTTTTCTGTGCTAGTCAATAAATGCTTAGGGTAAGACAAAGCAACCGATGAGCCAGCACGAAATCATAAGCTATGACACCACGCCTGTGGTAGTCATTGCATATGGAAGTGCAAGTGTACAGGTATCATTATTATTGATTGCTGTTAAAAATGAATAAAACCTTATACCTATATTTGGTTGGTATCCTTAATCAGAGTTTTCACAGCTTATATCCTTCTGTCAGACATATCCATCCATGTTAACATTTGCCAAAGTCACACAGATTTATTAATTCTTGTTCATGATTCTGGAAAGTATCACAAGACTAATCAGCAACTGGGATTAAATGATGAAGAGTGAATAGCCCTCCACATTCTTCACTCTGCTTTATCCTGATACTGTATCAAAATGGTGGTAGAGCAATTATAAGAACAACTGCATCGTGAGCTATGCTTTGCCTCTAATGTGTTAGAAATTACTCAAATTTCTTCCATCTTACATTTCTACCCTGCCCTTCTCTCCTAAGAAATAAAATAAGCTACATCACTTGTAGAGCTTACTCTGACACCCAGCTCAGCAGGATGGACAACCAAGACCTAGTCTGCATGCCAGATCTCAAAGCTCCAAGAAATATAAAACATTTATAAAGAATGAAATAATCTAAGTCATATACAAAGGGACTCTCCCACAGCACTGGGAAGCCAGATATACCTTTCACACATCTTTTAGTATGGAAAAAATACTTCCTTTCAAGATTCAGTCCCAGTATGCGTGAAGGAAGGAAGTGTTTAAAGCAAATGACAAAACTCATGCATTTCTATTCCTGTTAAATTATAAATAATATGTGTTAATGTCAAAGATAAATTAGATATCCTGTTCAGGCATAATTTTATTCTGATATTATTCCTGATTAAAAATATGGGTAGGAACTGTGGGTAGGGAATGGGCCTATTCCTGATCAAAGTAACATCTGCAAGTTGCTTTCTCCAGTAAGGGGAAAGTAGAACAGAATGGATGCTATTCTGTGATGACCAAACCTTTTAGGTTAGAAAATTATTATGGCCAATTTTTATAGTAGGACTGATTGGTCAAAGGAAGTACGGCAGCACTACATTTGAATTTAACGGTAGAAGTCAGCTCGTTGCTCCATATGATGCATGCGCTTCACATTTTAACTGTCACATCTACTAAATACAGATGTCAAAAATAAGCACAACACTTTTTAGTGGAGTTGGCCCACACGTTCAGCCATAAGCTGTCAAGTGCTGCATAGCAAAATACTGAGTGGACCTATATTCAGTCATTTGGAAATAAATCCCTTTGACCTTAACAGGATTTATTTCGCAGTATACCTGTACATGATGGCGTTATAAGTAATGTAATGCATGTATAAATCCATCCTTGGTCATAAACAACATTTATGGCCAGTTTGAAGTTAGAATTGGTGATCTTTGCTGCTATGCCATCCAGGCCACTGAGGCCACTTTTCTTCAACCACATTTGAATCCAAATCTGCCTTTACTTCTGGGACAACCTACTGACTGTTGGGCACAATAATTGGAGTTAGGGTGTCAAATTTGGGGTGATTCTTGTTGGATTATAAAATTATATTCACTTTGATGCTACCCCAGATATCCATTTTGTTTGGGAATGTGCAAGCCTTCTGAGTTACCTCTTACAGCAAAAAGATTGTAAGCTTTGTTGAATTTATAGAAACAGGACAAAGATGAGCCACATTGTGATCTAAAGGGCAGAAAGCCTCAAGATACGCAAGACATAAATAAGGTAAGAAGAGGGCCTTGAACATGGTCATAGATATGATGGAACTACTCAGATGCAAAATTGACTGCAGATGTATTAGAATTATATGGGCTGCTTTAGGAAGGGAAAATCCTAATCTTTTGCAGATTAGCCTTCAACAGCTGAATGATTCTGTAAAATGTATTCCGATTAGAAGAAAAACTGAAAGGAAAAAAATAGTTACTTAAATGTGCAACTGCACAAATATAATTCCCCCACTATTAAGGTAACAAAAACTTCTGCTATTACCATAATTATTATATATATTAGAAAGCTATACACAAGCATGTTAATTTCACAGATTTTTTAAAAGATTCTTAATATTTTATATAATTAGAAATACACATTTCAAAAACAAAATTTCTGCAAAGAGAAAACAGTTACCTTGGTTAGCAAAGCATGGAGTTCTTCATGGCTTAGGGTAGTGCTTTCTATACAAAAAGTCCCCCTTTGTTTCCTTCAGGGCTGTTTAAAATATTGGCAAAGCTATGAAGGGGAAAACACATTTTGGCTTATGTAAACTACAAAAAGCCACAATGCTTTGCAAACTCTGTCTTACTTTTTAATATGAAAATAAGGAAAATGTAATTTACATATTTTTTAATATTTTTATTTAATAAGTGATCCAGACCCAGAATTTAAAAAAATTAAATAGGTTAGCCCTCACACTAAAAAAAGAAAGAACCCAAAAAACATTTTTTTTTTTTTTTACAAGTATGGTCCTCTTTTAAATGATTTTGATCCGTTTAACTGAGTGCCATACTCATACAATATGCCAACACATTTGTGAGCATTTTCAGATACATTAAGTGACCTAAATTTTTCCTTCTTTTCTTTTCTTTTTTTCCTTAGTCACCCGACTTCTGGGTCTCCCAAAACATCTGTACATTTTCTATATGTTGCATAACAGCCACTTTCTCTCAGTAAAGATCTGCCCAGGGTTGGGCAAATGCCTCCTCTTTTTTTGTTTTTGGCTATTTACATGTAAATAACGTTGAACCTGCAACATGACACTATCTATTGTAACATACATTTTGCAAGGGAGCACAACAGTAAAAAGAAGTTAACCTTAAAACCTATTTTGTACAAGTGATCTGTTGTACAACTCAAGTGCGAAGCATCTCTTCAGCATTGCTGTTTATCTTTTAATATGGTATCACTGAGGCAATTTAAAAGTACTTTTACAAAACAGAGTACCTGACTTTTCCCCCCCACACACAGCACATATAATGCATATTGACCCCCCTCCCTCTTTCCCATTAAGGTATAGCACACACACGCACTGCAAGGAAAAAAAAAACCTCTAATAGCTAGTAAAGTTATCATGTTGCCCATCCTTCAGAGAGCCGCATGCGCTTCACGGAGGGACTTTCCCTTTCGTCCGGCGAAGGTCTGGTGAGTCCAATAGGAGAGTGGAATTCATTTCGGTGATCTTCCCTGTCGCTTCCATCGTAGGAACTACTACAGCTGCTCAAGCTGTCAACAGGGGATCTTCCTGCCTCGTGGCGCGTGTGCTGTGGATATCTCGAGGGCGTGGTGGTACGGTCTCTAGGAGGAGAAACAGGTTCGGACTTGATGTTGAGGCTTTGAGTAGAAGGCAGGGAGAGATTTGTATTCTGAGATAAATGAGTGCTAGTGCAAGCTCTGTAGGAGGAAAGGAAACCCAGTTACAGACGGAGGAGGCAGAGCCCCCTGAAATGCACACTTATACAAAACATCAGCTAAGAGACTGAAAACATCATCCCTGCACAAAGCCAAGGAGGGTGTGTGTAGAATTGTCTCTGCAGCTGTGGGACATGTCTGAATGGATGACTCTCCTAATGTGGTCCCTGCAGTTTGTTCTGTTGATTGCCCAGAACTGCAGCCAGGATGATGTTCATCTCAAATGTAAATAGTGGCAGCCACATACTGCTGTCTTTAAGCCACCACTGATTTCTTAAGGTATGACTCCATGTGTGCATACAGAAAAGTAATTTAGAAAGATGGTAAATTGCCGTATGGCAGACTAGCACAGATTGCTTACACCTCAGCATCCCAGAGCAATTTGGGGCTGATCTGTTCAGCACCTTTTGGTTTTTCACGTGGTTCGTTTTTCTGGGCTCTGGTGAGTGTCCGGAGGTGTGTCTGAATGGCAACTCATATTGGAAAGAGGGTTGGGCAAAGATTCAGGACATTCCCTACCCAATTCTATATCATCCTAAAGCAGTGTTGTTCAAACTTGGCCAGTTTAAGATGGGTGGACTTCAACTCCCAGAATTCCCCAGCCAGCCATGGTTGGTTGATGCTGGCTGGGGAATTCTGGGAGTTGAAGTCCACCCATCTTAAACTGGCCAAGTTTGAACAACACTGCTTTAGGGTGATATAGAGACTAATTGTCATTTTTTAATACAAACAAAAAGTAAATGCAAGATTAGATTTAGAAAATTCTGATTTATTCTAAAGCTCTGCTAGGCAAAGATTTAGAAAAAGTTTCTGCCACCAAAGCATGATTTTGAGTTATGTATTTAAGCAGCACTAAGTTAGTAGTTTGTCTTCTGTATTTCCCCCCTCTCTCTTCTTTTGGTAATGAGGAAATTGAAACAAGAGTTTTAGTGATGGCCAAACAGATAACAGCAGTTGCTGTTTGATGAAATAAGCAAAAATAAAAGGCAATAGTTTGATAATGGGTTATTTTCAATATAACATAATTTACATCAGTGTTTTTCAATCTCAGCTATCTTAAGATACGGAGACATCCTCTCCCAGAATTCCCCAGCCAGAATGCTGGAAGTTGAAGTCCCCTATCTTAACTTTGTGGAGACTGAGGAACACTGATTTAAATGAATGGCAAACCTGAGGGTAATTTATATATTACTAAACCTCTGTTTGAATCACGTCATTACATTAACCTGAACTCATACTTTCAAAGCAGTGCTTCTTAACTGTGACAATATAGATCTAACAATACACACATAAAAGTAACGGGATATTTTACTGTGAGTAAAAAGGTTTACTAATTTAAATTGAATTTGAAAATCTAGGAAATGTAAGATCTAACTTTTGAAGATTGACTTTAGGAAACAAATTTGGATTTGATAGCTATGTGAAGTTTTTAAATTAGAGCAAGATCTAATGCCCTTTTGACTACATTAAATGCTCCTTTAATATACCTGTTTAGATACTCCCTGATGTGTTTGACCAATGTGTAATGGATGAGCAGGACTGCTTGTATAAGGTGTAATCATGATGCTGATACACCTATTGACCCGCCTACCTTTCACAATTGGATGGAAGATGTAACTGCAGGTAAGAAATATATGTGGCTTTTTAAACAAGCCATAAATCTGTTGGTCCAGGTCTATGCATTTATATTTGCACATTCTTTCAATGCAAATCCTTTCCCACAAATACTGTGTTCAGTTGCCTGGGTGGGGTCACCAAGAATACTCCCATTCAAAAGTTCATTAAGTAAGTGAGACTGTTCATCTGAACAGCTCTAAGCAGTTTTAAAATGTAATGATAATGGTCTGAAACCATATTCACCCTGTTAGCGTAAAGAATATACAGGTAGTCCTCAAGTTATGACCATTCGTTTAATGACCGAAGTTACGATGGCACTGAAAAAAATGACTTGCAACTGGTTCTTGCACTTATGACTGTTGCAGCATCCCAGCAGTCATGTGATCAAAATTAGGATGCTTGGCAACCAGTGTGTATTTACAATGGTTGCAGTGTCCCGGGGTCACGTGATAGCCATTTGAGACCTTCCCAGCCAGCTTCCAACAAGCAAAATCAATGGGGAACTGTGTAATTCATTTAATGGCCATGGTAATTCGCTGAACAACTGCCGCAAAAAATGTGAAATTGGGTGTGGTCACGTGTTGCCTTGCTTAACAACCTCACTGATAAACGACACATTTTCCGGTCCCTATTGTGGTCGTAAGTTGAGGACTACCTGTATGTACCTTCATCATGCTGAGGATACAGCATGATTTCACCCAAACAGAGGTGAAATTAATTCCCACCATGCACCCACATTTGAAATAAAACATCCTATCCTCTCTCTGTCCCAGGATGCAAATCTTACAGACAAATATAAGAAAACTAAGCATGACTTAATAAGTTTATTTTCCTTTTGTACATGAGATAGATAAAAAATAAAAAGAGAACTGAAGGGTCAGCAACAGGATAAACTAGCCAAGCACCTCTTTTGCACGAGGCTTAGGAAGCTGGCTTTATAGATGCCTTAATAAAAATAATGCAAAACATGGAAGATTAAGCCTGCACTTTACATACCAAGTACTGGAAACATTTTCTCTCTTATGGTTCTATAATAAATTCCCCAGTATAACAAGGCAATGCTCTTTATGGATAAGGCACTGATAACATATTGTAGGGAAATCCTAGTAAATCCCTGATTGAACTGAATTTACGTCTTGATCTTATAAACATCAGATATAAACTTGTTGTTTCTGAGCATGTTGGTCCACATCCAGGTGAAAAAGAAGTCAGTCTGATTAAACCATGGTCTACTGAACTGGGAACAAATCATGCGCTTAAATGCTCCATCCCTCCTTGTTTGCTCCTGATGAAAGTTTGCATCCAGAAAGATATACTGGCTTCCAGATCCACTGTCCCATCCTGTCTGATCAGGAAAATGAATTTTCAGGTTATGAAACCAGGATTAGATCTCTTAACCATGATTTAAGCATGATGGAAAAGTGATTTAAAAATCCAAGTATTGTTGCTGAAATCACATGCATTGGGAAAAAGGAAAGGGGATGGAAAGTTAAGGCATATAAAGCTCTTTCCCTGCCCCATAAACCATGATTTATCAGATAAATCCTGAACCAGTGTGGTGTTCAAAATGTGCTAATTGCAATGACATGAAATGTCCTATTCAGTACAACATTTCAACTTTGTTACAGCTACACATAAACTTCTTACATATATATGAGAATGTTCAAAATTTCTATCATAAACTACTAAAATGGGTAAAGTAGACTGGTTTTCTAGAGCAAGAGGAATGGTGATGAGAAAGGAAAATGTTACGTACACAATTTCCTAAGTTTGGGAATACTTGCCAACTGTGCATGGAAGATGTGTATCACTCAGAGTTGACATGGCAGATTGTAATGTTCCATTGAGGGGACTGGAAAGCTATGTATTTTGCACTGGAGCTGCGTATTTTGAAAGACTGGACAGCCCATGTGCTTAGCCCTAATCCTCTCAAATCTTTGTGACTGGGGCCAAAATGAAGGACTGTGCCCAATTTTTCTCTAAACTCTGCAAAAATGCAAAACAATGCTTTATCTCACATCTATCCTTGGAACGATGTGGCAATGCTTTTATCATTAATTGTCACAATGTTTAATAATGAATGGCTATTGTTAGTCAACAAAGAGGAAGAGAAATGCTGCATCAGTAATTGCTTTCATCTGCCCCGCATTCAGCTTATTTTGTTAAAATTGGTGCAGTTATTTTCCCAAAGGGAACGGACAAGCATGTTGGCCCTACAGTTGCAGTTGTGTGAAAAGCAAGCAAAAGGGCGGAATTCTCTGATTTTACATTCTTGGCAATACCTGAAATTAATGCACTGCCTATAGTTGGAATCTGTCAACTGCAGGAAATTAGTTCAATCTGCCATGTAATGAACATCTTTATTCACTGAGAAAACTAGAAGTAGTGCAAACATAGCACTAACTATGAATAAGTTAAGGTCACACACAGAGTGGTTTGTTGATTTCTAAAAAAGTAAAAATGTACAGCCCTAGAGATGTTCAGTCCAGCCTGCAGATTAAATTGGAGATAGGATAATAGTTCTTCTCTTAACTCTGTTCTTTCTTGTGGCTATTTAATTTCAGATTAGATCTGACTTATAAGGTTTACAGGAGGCATTGCTAACTGAAATATATATTTTTTAAATTTTGCAGTTAGAGTTCCAATTACTTACAAATGTAGAATAAATACTGTATGCCATGTATTTTATGACTTAACTAGAAATAGATGATAGTGTGTGTCAAATCTATGAAGGTTTGCTGATAGTTTAACATTTAATTATGACCTTGCTTTCTTTGTGAAACAGTCTCATTATATGTTATGGTGCACTACTGAAAACAATTAGTTCACTTTAATACTGCTTAGGTGGGGCATTTCCTATTTTGTAAGATTTTTTTTTTAAAATACTAAGATTAATGCACAAGGAATATTATTATGAAGGTTATAGGAAATGTTTAATAGGGCTTTCACGGTAATACAATTTTCAGTTCTTACAGACAAAATAATTGGTATAATCCACTTCTCACTGAAGTGAATGGCAGCATGTTTAATTTAAATGGGGCTGAGCTACTGCTTTCAATGCACCCTAAAAGAAGGGCATCTCATCTCATCAAATGGGCACACAATGGCCTTTCATTAATTCACTCATGTCTCCAATCACTGAAAAGACATCCAACCTTGACTATGCGCAATTTAGATCATAGGAATAGTGAACATTATGGTGCTGCTACTTTCCCTGTTCCACTGGATTTGTTTATATTTAATCTTTTACAGAGAGTTTTTCGGCTTTTGCAACAGCATATATTATTATGGTTTTTTTCCCTCCTGCATTTGCCACTAGAGGGCAGGAATGCATGCCCTTTCACTGGGAAATGAATACTAGATTTGCTCGCTGGCAACCTTTTGAACATGTAATTTATCCCAGTATAAGGGAAATAAGTGAAATATATGTGCCCCTTCTAAAATGCATGATGCTCAGGCAAACGTGGATTATGACTGGGTCAAGCCGGTAGGTCAGTTGGTAACACTAAGCAGATAGGTATTGCAAAGGATGCAGTCTGAATGGTTTAAAGCTCTGGTTCAAAGCAGAGAAGAAAAGTAAAAACACTGGAATTCTAATATCACTGTGTCTACAAGGGTATGATACAATCAGTGAAACAAGCTTATGTTAATAGACTGGGGAAAACAGATGAGTTGTAAATGAATTGCTTATCTGCTTTGAAATTCTGAATTTTTCAGATATAATTACTAGACGCAGCTTGAGTGAGTAGTAGGTTAACATTTATGGGAGCTTTCCCCCAGAATGATGGAAACATGTCTTCTATCAAATCATCCACAAGATTTTAGGTTTTCCAGTCATCTGATATCACTAGTGATGCTAGGTATTAAAGTGTCTGCATGCAAAATAGGGGCTTTACCATAGTCCTTTTTTCATCAATTGCAAATGTCCATAGTAAGGTAACATCCTAGTATTAACCATATCTGCTTGCCTTTCACTTGGGACATATCTACAGACTGAAAGAGTGGTACTATGAGAGGGACACTTATCTCCCCTCCCTACCTCTGGAGGTGGGCTACCTCCTGCTGTTCTGAGGCAGGTCAAGAAGGAAAGAGGACGAAGGAAGCCACCTTCAAGGGAGCAGATGGTTCTGGCAGCCCCTGTGCCTTTGGGGTAGCTGAATTTGGGCTGGAAGGTTATTTCCTTCCCAGCCCAAGTTCAGGTGAGTTCAGCTGCTTCTATCCTAATGTAACGTAGCCTGGTACAGCTAATGTTGAAACTCACTGCCAAGACAATTCAATCACATAGACCGTCTGTTGCCTGATTTCACTAAACTGCTCTCCTCCCCCATGTGAGCTAATGACAAAAATGCTGCACTGCAATCTATCCATATGCATGACACATCTATCACTGACATACTGGAGGCCTGCCATTTATTACATGTTAAACTTGCCTTTCACATCAATTTCTACTAACTGACAACCAGCAGAACATTATCTAGAGAGGAAGGGACACAGGACAGAACTCTATGGAGGCAACTCTCCTGGGTTTATTGCAGGGACCGAAATCACAATTCAGTCATTCTGCCAAGACTAGAGCCTTGGTTCCCTTCAAGGTGCCTCAACTCAGGATACTAGAAACTGTGGGATTAATTCTCCAGACATAAGATTGGGTGTTAACTTCTGTTACTTCATCAACGAGGGAAAAGCTTTAACTGAAAACAGGATTATTTGGGGGAAAGATAGCTATGGTCTTTTTAAAACAACATAATACTCTGAATTCTGACTTACCCCAATTGACTGAGGGTAGACGGTGGCATGTTGTGTAGATGTTGCTGCTGCCAGCCAGTTACTGAACCCAAGTGGAGAGCACTGGCTGTGTTAAAGCCAGACAAGGATGACAAATCTGCACTACTTAGTGAATATTCTGAATGCAAGAATAAAAAACACAACAATTTCAGAATTAAGAAGAAAAGAGTTAAATAACTATGAGCATATTTGTTCATGTTCTATTAATTGAATGAGTAAATAAATAAATAAATAAATAAATAAGGTATTGCAACTTCTACTGCAGTTGTGGTATTCAAGACATGCCCTTCTCCTCCCCATATCACTGCAAGCACAATATGTGGATGCACACACGGATACACAAGTGTGTAAACTCAGCTTGCTATCTTAGGAAACAAATGCTAAATATATAAGATTTTCTGGTTCCTGGTGAACCTTCAGCTTGTGAAGTTTTGTAATATTTTTAGCAAACGTTATCACCATCACAAAATGCAGCCTACAAAGGCATCTTACTTGCAAGGAATGGGAAACCTACGAGTCTTCAGATATTGCTGAGCAACAACTCCCAGTTGCCTGGCCCTGCAGGGCAATGGATGTTGGGCACGGTACGTTAGCACCTACTGGAGGGCCACAAGTTCCCCATTTTTATACTGAGTATGGGCCAAATACATGAGCCTTAAGGAAGATTACTGTGAAGTGCAACCAAAATTAGATTAGCCTTGGATTCTTGGAAATAGCAAGCTTAGGCTTTGGGGTTAGTATTCAGGTCAGTGTGTTCCCATGGACCGTAACACACATTCGAGCCTTTAAGTGCAGAAGAGAACAAAGATGCACAACTCAGCTTCTGCATTGTGAAGCCTCCAGACTAGCCAGGCCCACGTTAAGTTCTAGAGTGCTAGCCAATGGAGAAGGGACAATATTCAGGGCTTCAGCTTTTGGGGGGACCCTGAACTGGAAAATGACCCCCCCCCTTCCAGATAAGGATTTGGGTGCAGCCATTCATGTCTCTGCCAGTCCCTGACCACCATCCAGTAGATGGTTCCTGGAGTGATATGCCCTCTGTCATCATTACTGCTTCATATCATGCCTTTCTGATGTACAAATGGATGCCATATGAGTGTGCAAAACAGCACTATGGAGCCTACAGCTCAGGTAGGTATGGAAGCATATCTGTTGTCTCAAAAATGTATGATGCAGGTAAGTTACACCTAGACTGTGTCAGCAGGCATCAATTAATTATGAGAATCAGAACCCCACAAAGCACGTTCTGATAAGGGAAATTTAAGTGGATCTTCAACTGTCAAGTATGAATTAGTAATTTCTAAGCCACTTAAAAGTAATTCTTAATATTATGCACAATAAAAATGAGATGGGATTCTGTATATTGTTTCATTTCATGTTACCATGAGCAGCAATTTCATAGCTACTTGGGCTATGTTCTGTGTGAATATCTGCCTTTTTTTTTTACTGTAATCTACAAGGCTCAGATCTTATGTGAAAACTTACCGGTACCATATGTTGTTGAAATGGCTGATGGGTATCCTCCCATCCCTTGCCCTGGTAAAGTAGGAGTTGCCACGGAAACCACTGGAGTAGCCAATGACTGAGCAGACTGAGAGTTATTTATCCTTTGATTCTTTTAAATGAGTAAAATAAACATATTAATGGCAGGGTGGAAAACAGTTGAAACAAATTATATTTAGAGACTGAATTTGTTCATATGGTACAAAATTGCATACAGATCTCACTACATTAACCATTTATCATGCCGCTTTTATGAACTCTGCCAATCCCATGATTTATCATTTTTTCAAGAGACCACTTGTCACCATAGTAACTCATTACATCAGAATCTCCTAGGTTACCAAACATATAAGATTTTTCCCCTTTCCCCCCACGTATACATTGGTAGCAGTCAGACTATGAGGATAAGAATGTTTAACTTATAATCCTTTAGTTTTTTAAAAATTTGCCTGAGAAATACGACCAAAAGGATGATGCTAGTCCTTCATCCCAGTTTAGTTCCAGGTATGCTTTAAAAAAGTACCAAGAATCATTAGTTGTGCCAGATGGTAGAAGAGGACTAACTAGTGAAAGCAGCACAATGGCATGCACATGAAAATGCGTGTTCAGCTTATCTATGGTTTCTGTTCCACCGTGGGACATGTGCAGAAGCCTGCTTCCATAGGCAGACCTCCTTAGATGAACTGGGTCCCTATGGTTAAAATAGGCAATCTACGCGATGAATATGCAATGATGCATGTTCGGTTTTCCCCAGCAGATGGTGCTATGGTCACTTCCATTCTTAAAAATGCTGAAACTTACATGAAGGATATTATTAAATGTACCTTTACCCTGTATTTTCTTACTGTGGGATACTAACATGTACAAATCAAGATGGGAAATTTAAAGGCATGGGCATCGGATGGAAACATTAAGTTTAGGCATTCAAAAATGACATTACTGGAAGAACATTAAATCTACCTTTTTAAAATGGTGGCTTTAAAGCAGTGAAATACAAAACTTTTAAACATCTTCCAAGCCTTGAAAGATAGATGGGGCAGACTTCTGAGTGTTTGTTTTTTAAGAAAAGGTTCAATTGTGAGAAAGCTTCCTATTATTTCAACTGCCAGCTCAGTAGGGGAAGGCAAATGAATTGTTTCTGCATGTCTTCAATAAACATTATTCTCACTTACCAAAAGCAGATCAACATCCTCAGACTGATAGCATGAGAGAGGAGGATGAATAATTAGCAAAAGCAGATATTCTAAAGTGTTCTGCTTTCAATGCAAGAAGGCATAGCTTCACAACAGTACACAGTAGAATTGGCTATCAAGCTAGTGATGTACCCTGGTACAACCTCATTAAACATTATTTAAATTCCTATATTTAGTACATATATCCCTGCTTAGTTTCTTCCTTTTTTCTTAGAGATGAGGATTAATCTAAGGGTATCACATCCACGTTTTTGCCTTCCTAATCATCACTTCATCTGCAACTCATACTCAGCGACATCACAGTTGCAAAATATCTTGCCAATCAGATGATATCTTGGAAAGTATTACTTAAAAAATAAATCATTTGATGGAGATGTTTTCTGAAGGTCAGCCACACAAGTGATTGAGCTTATCCTATTCCTTCAAGAAGAGATAGTTGCACTGATGGGGTTTTATCCAAGTATCCAAGTGGATATATAAATGCATCAGGCTAGTAGTTAACACAGAACTGTTCAAAACGGTTGTCAGTTTACTTTAGACAGAGCAGTATTCTTAGTGTTGCTTAGCACTTCTCATAGTTTTTCGAATAGTCCTATTTTTAAGGATTACACTTCTCATGGAAAATTGACCTCCTATATGCTTTCATAGAGAATAATGAAAGACACACAGGTTTAATGCACTTCAGAAAATTCAAGGATATCTTAGCTGTCTAATGTGTGGACATGGACATGATAATCATTACTAGTGAAGAAAGGTTTTAATTAAAAATGCTGTTTATAATTATTGTAAAAAGTAACTTTTTGGCTGCAGAGTTGCAGAAGTACAGGTTTACTTCTTTAGGTTATTACTTGGTGGTGCTCAATAAAAACTTAAAGTACTGTCTTTGTGTGATGTCAAAGCATAGCTTCAAAATGCTTCTAAAGACAGTAATAAAAGATACTATGAAATCACAGAGAACACCAACCTTTTTACAATATAATTGAAAAAACTGTGGGGATAGGAGCAGTGGCAAGTCACAAATTAAAATGGTATCAAAAATCATTATTTGAACATGAATTCTAGGTTCAGACTAGTGGTTTATTTTGATTTGTTTATGATACGATTCTTGTGCAATTCAGTAAAATTCAGTTCATTTCTACCTGGGCTAAGTCTTATTGAATTCAAGGAGACATACTCCTAATTAAGTTTACAAGGAATTGCAGCTTTGGTTTGTTCCCCGATCAGAGAATTGTAAAGGGTTGCCTTTCTCCTAGGAACAAGCCAAAATTTTATATAAAATGGGCAACTCTTGAGAACAGAAGGAGTAACCAGCAAGGCAACAACTTTATAAAATATTAAATACTGTGTTTGAAAACACTTAACAACATTTTGGTGAGTTTAATTCATTTATTGCACGTGCTTTTAAGCTGCTTCCATCACTTATATCAGGTGCCCTGCACCCCCCACCAATAAAAGTACATAAAAGCTTCTGGCCCAAATGTATGTGGCCCAAAAAAACCCCTAATGGGCCTAGTTCAGTCACAGCACAGAAACAAGGAAATAGTGTGAAATGGACACAGTGATGTGCATTCTCCTAGCAAGGGACCAGAATGCACAGAGGAGCTAAAGCACTTCCTCTTCTCATAAGTTCTAGAAGCAGAAGGAAGTGTGAATCCTCTCTCGCCACCTGTATGGAAAGTACAGCGAGACACCCAGGTTTGCTGCAATCGCTCTGAGCATGCAAGGCAATGAACTGTGCCTCCGTTGTTCTTCTGAACTGTGGTTGGAGATTGTGCATGAACCAACTAATGATATAAAGCCCATTAAGTCCATTAGGGGCAACTCTTTCTCCTTTTTAACTTAAATGTTGGAGGTGTGAATTTCACATCCTTGAACTGCCATTATGGTACAAAGTACACCTACACAATTCTGAGGTTGATTAAAAGGGCAATAAAAGCAAACAGCTGAATAATTTATACTTAATCAGTGCTTCTGTGGAAGCCAGTCTCCCCTATCTGCCAAATGGGTTAAAATAAAAAAAGGAAAGGTCCATAGGACTTTTTAAAAGGAGGGAAAAAGTCAGACCAGAAGGATTTTACTCTTTTAAAGCTTTTTCTTTTAAAACCATGGCATTGCTGTTTGCCATAAGTCTCCTTAACATTTTAAAGAAATAAGTATAATCTTAGACCTTCTGAGGAATTTTTGGTTGAAGGAAGGATGAACACCAGCAGGACTCCGACTATAGCTAGTATTCACTCTGCCATGAATTTATCTGGAGCAACACCTCCAAATCTCATCCCAGTGAATCTACTGGAGAATTGCTTCCCATCACCATAGTGCACTATTAAGAATCTTATCAAACCATCCTGCAAACTGTCTGCAAAGAATTTTAATTTAATAATCCCTCCCTCTCCCAACTAGTACTGTCAAACTATATTTGGATTACAAATCCCAGAATTCCCAGCCTTTGGGCATATTGGCTAGAAATTCTGGGAACTGCAATGTCAACTTATACCTGGAGAATGACAATTGGCAAAAGTTGTTTGGTAAATTTTTAGAGAGCTCATTAAATTAATTAAGGAACAATCTATTTTTTCATCAGTGCAGACCTAATACATTAAACTATTCATCTTTGAATTAAATCTGGCTGGAAAGTCTTTCAGTTTAAGGATAAGGACCTTGAACAACGTTCTTGAACGACTGATAGAGCAGATAAATTCCTGCCATTAGGTTAATCTAGGAACTTAAAGCCTACTGGAACCTTTGTACCTTTGAAGGGAAAGAAAGAAAAGAATGTGTTACCACGGATGGCATGGTGTTCTTGCTTCCGGGTGGGATCAGTACTCGGAGGTCTGGTTTACGATTATTCAATCCCAAATTCATGGGTGGAGGAGACTTTGCTTGCATATTCTTGTTCAAGTTGCCAGGTGAGACCAGCAGACCTGGGGAGTTTCGAGGGTTGCCATACCCGTTCCCTGTTCATTTTTGCAAAGAAAGCAAAACGAATGCAGGTTTAACAATAGATTCCTAGGTATGTAGATTAACCCTGAAATATACTCAGGGAATATTTTTCTTCTTTTCAATAACCTCAACAGGTATATACCAATTGTTCAGAAGATCCAGATCAGTATTCCCCAAGCTGGCTAAGATTTTTTGGGAGTTACAAGTCCAACACATCTGGAAGGTGTGGTATCTTATGAACAAATGGGATGGAATCTTTACAATAAATAAATAATAGTAACACTAAGGGTAGCAAAATAGAAGACAACTGATCATGACAGTCCCTTGAATAACCTCACTTGAAATCATCTGGCACTGCATAATACTTTGAGCATTCGTATTGATTTCCAACATCCTAGGTAATATGTATTTTTACTTCATAGATTGTAATATTTTAAATTTAAACTTGCACAGGTAATTAACACACCATTATAGTAGTGTATGTTAATTTTTATTTGTTACTTTATCTCTGTTACGCTAGTATTTTATCCTTAGACTATTCTTTTTCAAATTTGTATTTTGATAATCCACTGATTAAGCTGTACAAGAGGAGTGGGCAACCTTTTGATGGCTTTACAATTTTTTGGATGGCGAGCTCTGTAGTGGGTGGTACAATATGCAAACTGAGTACAACTCTATCATGCACATGGGCTGATTAAAAAAATATCCTGGTCTTGATGAGTTGGGAGGAATATTGTGGGAGTTTCAGAACTTGATTATGCCTATTTTAGGCTTTACATTAAAGCTTTCATTCCTCCAGTTTTCAATCACTGTGGTGAGAAGGGAATCTGGAAACAGAAGAGAAGGTCTGAGGGTTGCATACTTCCCTAGAGTCTCCTGTTGCCTATCCTTGGTTCACAGGTAGCATCCAAGTAAGAATGACAGCAATTGCAATTAAAATATCAAACAGCCAGCTTTTATAAGTTGCACACTACATTTCATAATAACAGCAACAAAATAGTGTTCTAACCAAATCAACTTCCAGAGGATTCCAATCCATTTCCCCTGCTCCAGTTTACTTTTCTCCCACCAGCCATTGGCCTATGTTCAATACTGCTTTATTGGGTTGTCCTGGTTTCTGCACACCCAGGAATTTTTGTATACTTCTAAATCTTGGATTTTCCTTACACCTGTCACTATCTACCCCTAATGCTTAGATGGTGCAACTTTGGTTACATAAGAATAAGGACTGGGAAAATGAGCTATGTTTGTATGTGTGTTATATAAATAAAGCCTGATTTTTTTTAACTTGAGCAATGTTATAAGCTAAGTATGACGCATTTATTTCCCTTTACACTGAGGAACAGAGCACTAGTTTGCCCTTCGTATGCTATGTCTCAAAAAAGATCTATAGCTCTTGTATCTTTCTATATCCACCAGACAATGTGAATGATGTGTGTGTGTGTGTGTGTGTGTGTGTGAGAGAGAGAGAGAGAGAGAGAGAGAATGAAGGATCTGCAGGAGAACCAAGGCATCTCAGTCCAAATCACTACTTAGCTATGAAGTTCACTCTCTGAATCTAACCTGCATCACAAGTCTGTTGTGCAGATGAGTAAGGAAGTATGCCCCTGTGCACACTTAAAAAAAGAATGGGATGATAATATAAACAATAAGACTCTTTCACATTGCTCTTTTAATATTTTAGGCTCCTAACAGGAAATCTGGTGACCTTGAGGAAATTCTGTGCTACCTGAGGCAATGGGTTGATTGGATTCTGTAGGCTGGTTGTAACGTATTGAATATTTAACTGGATATTACCGAATGCTTGTTACACAGAAGAAAGAAACTGATGTCAGATGATATTGCTGGGGAGGTGGTGGTGGGGGGAATAGAAAAAGAAAGAACAAAAGCAAACCACAGTAAAAGGGGCTGTTTTATGGACAAATGCAATAGAATTCTGCTTAGCCTGACTCACTTCCCCCCCCCCCCCACTTTAGGCTTTTTTGTTTTGAAACAAAAGAAAGTGCAGCAAGGCTATAATTTCCAGAAAAGAAAGAAGAAGGAAAAAACAAACCGGAGGAGGACTCAGAAGCCTCTGAAATGCTTCACCCTCCATCCCTTCCTCCCCTGTCAGAGCTTAATCCTGAATGCTGAGTTCAGCAGGAGCCGGTTCTGATTTGGAACACACCCCTTCATGTCATCTCTGCACTTGTAGCTTTACATCCTGACATTCAGGCATCTTCGCCTTGTGCTAATTTGGTGCTTTCAGAAGCAGTGCTGCTTCCCTTCTGAAACTGCAATAATCACAATGATAATGCTGGCACAGCACTGCAATTAGCAGCCTCTCTCGGCACCAGAAGGAGGAGGAGGAGGAGGAGAGGAAGAGGAAGAGGAAACAGAGGGAGCTACCGAACTTATTCCCCGGGCAGTGGCTTCTCAACTCTCCTATCTGAGAGGGAGTTTCATTCTCTCCTAGGGTCAGCAACCAAAAAAGGCACCTGCTGTACTGACATCGCGGTAGCTGGCTGGAACCCTTACATTTAAGATCCCATTTTTAAGGCCACTGAAATAGTCAACCTTTAGTGATGTGGCTGAAGCACGCAATACCAACAGAATTACTGAACTTAAAACATATATAAAAAGTGGCGTGAAATCAGCCACAGATGCAGAAATAAATTCTCTCTCACTGGCTCACAGACTCACTGGTATACACAAGACTTGCGAATAAATATAAAGCAAGGCACAATAGAGTAGATTCATTTTTAACTTTCTAATAGTCAGATATTTAATTTTCTAAGGCTACAGTTGTAAATGCACTTTCTAGGAAGCAAGTTCAATTCATCAGAGGAGGACTTACTTCTGAATACTGTAAAAACAATTAAGATTATAAAACTGTTAATGCTTTTAGAGTTGCCTAATCATATAATCCCTGCGTCCAGTGATAGTAAATGGCACCATGAATATTTAGGAATTAAAGACGGAGGCCCAAGACTCCAAGAAATTCTACCCTTACACAAGATATATTGTACATAATACATAAAGTAACACACGCAGTAACATTTGCATTGGACTGCTTGCTTTGCTATAGGAAATTGAAATCCTGTTTTGTTATATCATATAACATGCTTGCAAGAAAAGTAGGGTATAAATCTAATAAGTTTAAAAAATGACAGTCAGTTGTTCAGTATAGAATACGGGATTCTTTCTTACATGCATACAAACATACAACTTATGTTTAAAATGCTTGTCTGTATGATCTAACAGTCCGACTTCTATGTGTTTCTTTTTAGGAAAAGGAAATACAAGTGTGTGATGGGGAAATATTTTTTTCCCTAAAAAAAACAACAACATTAAATCGAAGCAATTTGTTTAATAAAAAAGCTCAACACTGGCAATGCCTTCCCATCATTTTTAGACTGTGCTACTTAGACACCAATCATGTACTTCTTTATGTATTTACCTACTATCGTAAAATATTTTGAAACGTGATGACATTTCCTGCATTTGTATTTTTAGAGCATCAAATTATTTTAAAGAGTGATTGCAATCTTCTCTTTACTAGTGGATTTCTGCTGTTCTTGGCACATTGTGCCAACTGGCAATTTGGAGCCATATAATGACTGTTTCTCCTTCCAGCCACCAAATCGTTACGCTTTTGGCAGAAGATGGATTCTGGAATGTAAGACTGTAGACTCAAAACCCATGATATATAAACCCATCATTTGAAAATCTATGATGAATACATGCATGTGGCCTGTAGCAGAGGGGAGTCTGCATTTAATCTGGATGCTTAAACCGCATCCTCTGCTAAAGGCTCTGGCCTCAACTGAGGCACCTTAAAGTTAAATGCCCTGAAAGTCTCTGTTAAATTCAGAGGCAAAGGAAAACCCAGCAGCAACAAAATCAACTCAGTCCTTCTAATATAGAGATTAAACCTTTCTTTAGCTTGCCCTTTAAAATTACACTTTGCCTGGACAGTTATCAATTTAAATGCAACTGTGTGCAGAATGCTATGTCCCGCAAGCCACTAGAAAGACGGAAAATTATATGCCACGTACGGATGGATTTCCTGATTATAAATTAGGAGAAAATAAAGACCAGATGGAACGGAGGACTAGTTTGCATTATATTTTTATTCGATTAAAAGCCATATATTTGTTGAAATGGAATATATTCAATGTTATGTATATCACTTGCACTGCATAATGACGACAACGACAACGACGATAATGGAGAAGTAAAAGTTTGAGAGGGACATATATTTCTCAGCCAAGGTGCTCTAAAAACACTAGGGAACACTGAGCATTTCTTTCCCCAGACCCTTACAATAACTTACTTTTTGTTTTATTGATTTTATTGAGTAAATGGTGTTTAAAAACAAGAAGCAAGACTGCTAAGTGTTGCACTGGAGCAAATAAACACTTTTCCTTCCAGTGTCCTAGAAGCCCTTTGTAGAAACCAGAAACACTGCAGAAGGAGACATGAAATGGAATGCCGTCTAACACCTTTTTCCCCCGGTGAATGCTCCTGTCTATCTCATTTGGAGAACAGATATAGGGCTTTTAAAAGGAGTTTTTGTTAAGTAAGGGAGCAGTACATTCTTAAATGACATACATTTCTTTCCAATCTTCCAGAAAAGCCCAACTGACTTATTCCCTGAGCCTCTTGATTGAGAGACATGGAGCTCTGAGCCTCTTTGGAGGTGTAAGTAATAGTGTACAAAAGAGAAGGTATGGCCTATATATATAATACGCACACACCTGCATGTGCACACATGCACACACACAGAGCAAAAGACTCTCCATTTTATGGAAGAGAGTTCTTAAGGTTAAATCCTACAAAGAGCGGTTAAACGTACTTGGTATGTTTAGCCTTAAGAAGAAAAGGCCAAGGAGAGATATGATAGTAGTCTTCTGATATAAGAATGAATGTCACAAGAATAAGGTGTGGATTTATTCTCCACAGCACTTGAGGGTAAGACAAGAACCAATGGGTAGAAGCTTAATAGAGAGATCCAAACTTGAAATAAGGAGAATTTTTCTGACTGTGAAAGCCGTTAGGCAGTGGAACATTCTGTACCTGCCTCATAGGTGCTCCATCACTGGAGGTTTTCAAGAAAAGAGTGGACAGCCATTTGTCATGGATGGTGTGAAGATTCCTGCACTGGCAAGATCACCTCCAAGAGGCTTCCATCTATGACTCTCCAAAACAGGAAGCATTGTTAGGTAAATGAACTGCAGTTGTATCTAGCTATACAAGGATGGTCTACATTAAATGTCACCATGTGGTACTTCCATGTTCAGGATTCTGGAGAATCTAACTTGTTCCTATTTCCCTATTCCAAAACACTAGACTATTTGGGATACAAAAAAAATCCTTTAGGTAATTTTCTCTTCTCAAGACTGTTTTGCAAATCTTGGGATTCCCCAAATTGCTTGAGCACTGTCTTTTCTATTTGGATAGTGCTGTTTTGTTTTGGTTTTATTTTAACCTATGACACTTTTAGGCTTAACATAAAAATGAACAGAAAGAGTGAGCCACCTTACCAAACCGACCAGAAGTGTAAAAGACAACTGCATGCATATCACTGTGAATTCCTGGGAGAACAACTGGCATCAAATGTTAGATGCTTATTATTTTTTCCACAATGCTCTTTTATTTAAAAACAAAAAAAACCCAGAGTAAAATACAACAAACAATGTTTTGAATTGCAAAGAAAAACAGCAACTACAACCCAGGGCAATCCAGAAAACCATACAATTTCTGCAACCTTAATGCAACTTGTCGTCCCTTACCTCGCTGCTAAACTAACTGAAGCTTTCTACTATTACATCTCTTAAGTATATCTTAGTACATTATCTTGGCTGAGTGGAAATGGCAGAGGAAAGCCCAAGTGGAAGCATACCCTTCCAGAAAAAGAAAAAATCTTTAAAAAGTAATTTCTGATCCCCGCATTATTGCACTAATGGCCTTTCAGTGCTGCGTTTCAGGGAGCAGACTAAGTCAGGTATGGCATAAAAGATATATTGATGGAGTAAAAATAATTTTGTGGGACTTGCATTCAATCACAACCTTTGCATTATTGAGCAATGTTAAAGGATGTATTTATCTATTTGTTGTTTGTAAGCTAAGTTTTCTACAAGCAACAGCCTTTATGACAAGAGGATAGAGAATGGGTTAGATCCATTTTGCTAGGAAAAAAAAATACCTCAGATCTCATGAAGTTCTATTTAAATAGACTATTTATTCAATGTGGCTGTTACGGTCCTGCTAGTCTTCTGTACACTATGATGTCAGACATCTTCAGTCATGGGACAACAGCTAAACAGAACTTTGGAAACAAGTTATAGTGATGACTAGCTGATATATCAGCTCTGAGCAGGAGTCTCACTGCATCATGCAAGGGCATTTAAATTGCACAGCTAAAGCAAAATCAGCCTCCAATAGTTTCATCTGTAACATTTGAAGAATAGATGTGGTACATGTGCCCCTGGAAACAGATGCTAGCTGAGATTTGGCTTCATGGATTTGTCATGCTTTTAGAGATGCAAGCAATGGCTCTCCAATGTTCCTTTTCTGGCTTGTGGAAATGATGAACAGAATATTGTAAAAAACTGTGGCTGAAGATTTACCATCAATTTTATTAAAATAGTTTGGCTTGCAACAAATGTTGTGCAGGCCTGTAGTCAGTCAGCTGACCTGGGTTGAGTCCACCCACCTCTCCAAATGTTCTGCCCCTTCTCTGACACGGCATTCAGTACTCCATTAGAGCATTCTTTTCACCACATTTTGGTTGTTTTTTCTCCCAGTGAAAAGAGTGACACTGTTCTGGTTTTATTAGGATTAGCACATATTTTACTGAGTGCCAATCCTTATGCATAGGATCATTTCAAAATACAGGAACTTCCCCCAAATAGCCCTGCACCTGATTTTCAAACACTTATGAGGGAACAATGAGCATGTTTGATATTATTTTTAAGCATTAGACATATCCATTCAGTGCGTTTAGTCCATGTGAATTATCCTGGACCTACCCTCTGTTTATCCATGTCACTTACCTATCTGTACAACAGACAAGGAAAGTTTGTTTGAAAGACAAGGAAAGAGCCATTTTGGTCTAGTGGTTAAGGCACCAGGCTAGAAACCAGGAGACCGTGAGTTCTAGTCCTGCCTTAGGCATGAAAGGTGGCTGGGTGACTTTGGGCCAGTCATTCTCTCTCAGCCCAACTCACCTCACAGGGTTGTTGTTGTGGGGAAAATAGGAGGAGGAAGGAGTATTAAGTATGTTTGCCACCTTGAGTTATTTATAAAAATAATAAAGGTGGGATAAAATTTTTCTAAAAAAGCAGATTTTAAATAAAGCATAAAATGAGAAATGTTGGTGTAAAAACCAGGGCTGTGGAGTTGGAGTCGTGGAGTCAGAGTTGGAAGCAATTCGTGGGTTACTGGAGTCAGAGTCGGTAAAAATGTACCAACTCCAACTCCTAATAAATTTAAATTGTATATAATATAAATAATACGTTAAAATTTCCTATTTCATAGATCATAATTTAACCTATTTTTTTCAGGATATATTTTAACTTCAAGTTCTCTGCAAATTTCAAAATATAACATATTTTGGAAATCTATAATAGTATATTTATAATTTATTTCTTATATCGATATATAATTAAAGGAGTCGGAGTCAGAGTCGGAGTCAGAGTCGGAGTCGAAGGTTTTATGTGCCGACTCCACAGCCCTGGTAAAAACATCATCTTATTTGGTAACAGTACAGAACAGGTCTTTGCAGAGACTGCTAATATTAGAAGCATTCAAAAGCAAATATACTCATACCTTAATTGCACAATCAGGACTCTGTCATTTTTTTAGTTTTTTTCCTAGAATGGATGTTGCACTGAAGTCAATATTAGCTCCTCAATCCCTTCACATAGGTTATGAAATTTATGTTTGATAGTTTTTTAATGGTATCTGATTTGGGGAAATTTACAAATATATTGCTGTGGTGCAAGAAAACCTGGTATTTCCTATATCTCTACCACAAATTGTATTGATTTATTTGTTCCCACTCAGCAAAAAAGTTTTGTACTATATCTATCATATTATCTTGTTTATCCTTGGCTCCCCTGTCCTCTTAGCCAGTCAACTCAGCAATTACATTTTAATTAATTAAACAAGGCACTTAGAAGTATTAGATGCTGATGTCCACTTCTGATTTTTGTTTAATGGCTATAGTTTTGAATATCTTGAGGATCAAGGTCAAGGGACTGAACACTGGTGCTCTGCTCTAAGGGACTGCAGCTTTACTGCATGGTTAAGCTTTTCTGTTAAGTGTAAGCCCAACTGAAAAGTTGCAATATATCCAATTAGGTGCTCCCCCCCACACAAAGGCATGATGCCAATCTCTTCACTTGTTCTTTCTTTCTCCAAATTATATGTAGCCAACATTTTCCTGCATATGCTATACAGACCAAGTAATGGCATCTATCCGTATGCAGCTTATAGGGATTGGATAGCTTTCATGAGTTATATATAGTCATGTTCTAGGTATGTTTGTAGGGTGTGAAATGCCCTAGCTAGGAGCACTGGAATACAGAATTTGTGGGCAGTGCTTAGTCACTGTAATACATGTTCTCTGGTCACTGCTCTAATTTTCTTAGTGTTTAGGGCCAGCATCCTTTCTGAAAACTAGAACACTCTGGAAACTGTTGTCTCTACTTGTAGTTACATGCCTGAAAGTGGAGTGAACCCCTAACTTGACATTCCTGTGTCCTGCTTTGCTTTGACTGTGATATCTGAAAAGGGGAGTCTATGTATGATGGGAAAACAAATTCTACTCAAATTCTTTATTTAATGAGCTAATGTGCTTATCATTATAGACATGAAAGTACCCCTTTTCTGATGGCACACCAAATGCACAAGTATCAGGACACAGGGCAGTGAAACCTGCACTTATATCCTGTGTAAGCTAAATATACTCTTTCATATTATTTCAGTGTTATAGATAATATGCCATGGCTCAAAGCTGCTTAACAGCAGACTAAAAATTTTTTTAATGGATATTATTGTTGTTGTTGTTGTTCTTGGTCGCAGTCAGCCAGATGTTGAGACTGGATTTGGCATTTTTATACACCTGTCGAGTCCTTCCCAAGGACCTGGGGTAGGCAGATGTTGTTTGATGGTGTTAAAGGTATCGTTGCAGGATATAAGCTGTTCCAAGTAAAGCTGCCTTTTGCAATTGACTGACGGTGATTTTGTCAATGCCGATGGTGTTCAAATGGTGCTCCAGATGTTCTGGGATTGCATCCAAGGCACCTATTACTATTGGTACTATCTTTGCTTTCTTTTCCCGTAGTCATTCTATTTCTATTTGCAGGTCTTTGTGTTTTGTGATTTTCTCCAGTTATTTCTCTTCTATTCTGCTGTCACAGGTATTGCAATGTCCACTATCCAGACTTTTTTGTCTTTCTTATCAACAATTGTTAAATCTGGGGTGTTATGTGGCAGGTGCTTGTCTGTCTGAATTTTAAAGTCACAGAGCACTTTAGCTTCTGTATTTTTTATTACTTTGTCTGTTTTGTGGTCCCACCAGTTCTTGCTTGCAGGCAAATGGTATTTCTTGCAGATATTCCAATGCACCATTGTTGCTACTTTGTCATGCCGTTGTTTGTAGTCAGTTTGTGGAATCTTCTTGCAGCAGCTAAATAAGTGGTCCACTGTTTCTTCAGCTTCTTTGCAGAGGTGGCATCTGCTGTCTGTTGCTGTCTTCTCAATTCTGGCTTTATATGCATTTGTTCTTAAGGCTTGGTCTTGTGCAGCCAGAATTAGCCCCTCTGTCTCTTTCTTCAACTTTCCTGCTCTTAGCCATTGCCAGGTCTTGTTGTTATCTTCTTTGCCTGCTAGTTTTATTTGTGTACTGGCCTTGTAATACTTTGCTTTGCCATGTCTCTTTTCTATTCTTCATTTGGTCTTTCTTATAGGCCAATTGGTTTCTTTGGTATTCAGTAAGCCTTCACGGTGTACTAGCTTCAGTGCATCTTATTCACTGTCCTTCAGATATTCTTTTAATATCCTTTTTTCTTCTTCAACTGTCTGATGTACTTGTAACATTCCACGCCCACCTATGCTCCTAGGTAAGTAAAGTCTGTCAATGTTGTGTGGATGAAGGGCATGATTCATTGTCATTTTTCTGATCTTCCTATCCAGGCCTTTTAGTTCAGCTTGAATCCAGTCCACTATTCCTATATTTAATGACTGGAATTGCCCAGGTGTTAATCACCTTGATGGTATTTCCTCCACTGAGTTTGGACTTTAAGATCTTCTTCACTCTCATAATGTGTTCACTATTAACCTTCTTCTTGACTTCAGTGTGCTTGATGTTGTCAGCCTGAAGGATGTTCAAGTATTTGTAGTGATCTTCTTCATCCAGACTCTTGATATTATTTCCATTGGGAATCTTGATTCCTTCAGTTTTCACTATTTTTTCCCCTGTTGATGGTAAGGGTGGCACATTTGTCCAGTCCAAACTCTGCAATATCTTGGCTATATATTTGGACAGTGCTGAGCAGCGATTCTATTTCAGATGGTGTTTTTCTATACAGCTTGAGATTGTCCATGTAAAGGAGGTGGGATAACCTGGCAGATGTTGCTGATGTTTGATAGCTATGGCCTGACTTGTTCAGTATTGTTGACAGAGGACTCAATGCAATGACAAACAGTAGTGGTGACAGTAAGTTTCCTTGAAAGATTCCCCTCTTGATGTTAACTTCTCCCAGTCTATCACCACTGACCAGCAACTGTGTCTTCCATTGAGCCACTGATCTTTGCACAAACCTTCTGATGTTTCTACCGAATCCTGTTATTTCTAGGCACCTGATTATCCAATCATGTGACAGGGAGTCAAATACCTTCTTGTAATCAATCCAAGCTGCATTCAGGTTGGTCTTCCTTCTCGTACAGTTTTCCAAATCATCTTGTCAGTTAGGAGCTGATCTTTTGTCCCTCTGCTGTTTGGGTGGTTTCATTCTGCTCAGATGGAAAGAGCTTGTTTTCAACTAGATGCTTTTGGACTGCATCAGCTACCATACCAGTTAGCAATTTGAAAGTTGTTGGTAAGCAGGTAATTGGCCTGTAATTGCCTGGTGCTGCCCCTTTTGCTGGATCTTTCATTATTAGGGTTTATTACAAGTTCTTTCATTTCATCTTCTTTTTTATTCTTATCCATCTCCTTTTCCAAGCTGCATTCTTGTTGTATTTCTTTGGGTTGTCCTATAGCTGTGCCCAGAATGTCAGCTGGAGGGAGCACTGATTGCTTTATAGTGTCTCTTAAATACTTTCAATGTTTTGAGTTCAACAGGAGTGAGACAACTGCACAGCTGGCTTCAAAATACTTTGGAGGGATTCGGGAGTAGAAGCAGTGCCCACTGTAAGTATCCTCTTTCTCCCCTAACAGAATATATAGGCATCAACAGAAGAAGCTGAATCATGAGAGACTATTGATAGATAAAAGAAAGTAATCCTTCATAAAGCCATAGGATAGTGCAGACCACAACTGAGGTGGCTTTCAAAGGGGATCAGTTCATGAAGGATTGTGCATGCATGCATACAGAGAGAGACAGTATCAGCAGCAGTTGCCAAGGAACATGAACATCAGGCTCATAATGTACTCAAGACTTACTGTGAGCTTCCACTAGTATCTAGCTGGTCATGGTAGAGTCATTGTTGGACTAGATGTAAAGCTTTCCTTATTGCATTATAAAGAATAAAGTTAGGATACACTGATATTCCACACTAGGTCAAAGATCTAAATGGTTATTTTACAGAAATATGCAAACTTCTCTGTTCGTAATTCAGGAAGAAGCATACTTTTCCATGTTCTTGCTTTTCTACATCCCAATGGTCTTTTCTACCAGTCTCTGTTCTATTTTCCTTTTCCTCATGTCTTTTTCCCCAGTCTTCCTAACCTTTCTGGATTTGGAACCCTCTTTTCATGGCAAACAACCTCAGAAATGGAACAATTAAACTAATGGCAGAGAGTCTCTCTGTGACAAGCAGACAACTGAACTACCAAAAGCCTCATTTCTAACCATACAAAATATTTTAGAGTACTACAGTGTAGATGTTGAATTCTAATTTATTTTCAAAGTTCCAAAGGTTATGGAGACCACAATATAATGAGAAATGTTTGGAAAATAAATTATGTTATCCTGAGATTTTGCCATTGTTTTTAAAATTTCTCGTACTTTCATTGGCAGCAGAATCTGCCACTAGTTGCCAGTGAAGGCAGCCTATGCTATGGCAGGCTCGAATCCAGCAAAGCAATTATGTAGGTGATTAATTCATATCTGATCTGCTCCATGGACACCAACCCTTCAAAAGATGCAATTTGCATACAGTTAGAAAACTACGTTTAACTTTTTTTTTTTTTTAAACGCTCATTGCCCTTGAACATTAAATCAAGCAACTTAGTAAAAATACTCACCTGACAAGAGAAAACACCTTACTGGAAAATTTAATTCTTTTTAAAATCATCCTAGGAAATGCATTGCCAATTTGTAGATCATTGCCTTGCTCTTATCCCCACTCAACTGCCTGAAAGCCTTTTTTACCACTGAGCTATTTGTTTATTTCTAGCGGTGGCTATAAATCAATTGTCTTTCTGATATAAAGTCTTATTTTTCTTTTCTTTTTAAAACAGAAGCCCAGGCTAAAATTAATCATGTAAATAAACCCTGGTCAGACATGCACACAAAACTGCCTAATTTCTGTCTATTTTAATCTAGTTTTTCCCTTAATGGAAGCTTTAAGAAGCACCAAGAGGTAAGCTGCTTGAAAGATGTAAGGCATTTAGAAGTCAGCTAGTTAGATGTATTTAAGGCAGAGCATGTTTTAACTTTTGGGTTTTTTTTAAAATAGAATTGATTTAATTGCACACTGCTTGGAGATTTTAGAGTAAAAGCTGGCCTCATCACTCCAAGGAGTTAAACTCATGGCTTGTTTTACATTCTGAAGCTAATACATTGCTCCATTCTAAATCCAGGAGCTTTAACTATCTCTTTCAATACTCATGGGTATGTTGAAATCCAGATGCTTGCTGATTTGCAATACTTCCTAATACTTTTTCTCCGAATAAAAGGACAGATTGTCATATGCAAAATGAAAGCATACCACAGTCACCTTAACATCAGCATGGGAAAGAACTGATTGCAGCAACTGAAAAGTTCTTATTTGAGTGTGGGTTTCCTATAAGAATATACTTAATTGCTTGTTATTTAAGAAGAGAGAAGTCAATCATCCTTTTCCCCCCCTCTTCCCCCAAAAAACCACCTTGGAAAGACTATGACTCATTTAATAGAATAGATTCTCATTACTGGCTCTGTGATTTAGTCTTTCAATCCATCATTATATAAAGATAAATATTGAGACATTATAAATTAGAGAGGATAAAATTGGGAACACTTTTTAAAAAGGAATGGCAAACAATGTGGGAACCATGGCAAATGGCAGATTTTCCCACAGCAGAAGTTAATCTTCCCTAAAGGTTTTATGAGTCCTTGCATTTGCATGCAATGAAAACAATTATTCTGTGTTTAGCATGTCCACATACTGAGGGCTCAAATTAAGTAATCAGTTTAAAGAAAATGTTAACTTCTACTAAACATTTCAACAACCCAATACAATCAGCTATTAAGAATCTATTTATAAATATATAAAAATGCATTTTTGATATACATTTTACTTATCTAGGTGTATTAATTTCACATATGAATTCAACAAACATGCAGATATATGTAACACAGGGGAAAATTGATTAGATATGTACAGTAGAACTGGTTGGCTATGCAGCACCAAGCTTTGCTTTGTATAATGTGTTGGCTTTGGCACCATCCAATCCTAGCAGATTTCTTCTAAGCATGAGGCTGGTGATGTGTTACTTCTCCTTAGTAAGGCAATATATTTATATGATTCTCCATAGTGAAAAGTGGGTGCTTGCATCCAGACCATGGACTATGCCTCTGTTATTTAATGGACTGCTTTACTATCTGTGTCAGTTGATTCTGGTGTATCCAGTAACTTTATGAATATATACGAACTTATTTTGTATTGTACCTTATGTGTCGCTGGAGCTAAAGAAGTGTTCGTTGGCAGCAAAAGGATGTTAAGTCACCTATGGTGTTTTTTTAAGTGGATGTTTGTTTTGACTGGCTATTGCCAGGGCACAAAAGGGAATGAGGTGTACATTCCACTGATATTTATGAGTTTGGGGTGCCTGTTATTATTTTAGGATTTGCTCAACTACTTACTACTGATTGCTTCATACTCTGCTTGTTTGGGATAGGCTTATTTGGGCATGCTGCCTTCTTTTTTCTTTGCAATTTTTTCCTTTAGCTGTATTATTTTGAAAGCATGCCCAGAATTCCTCTGACCAAGAGACCCATAAATTATAAATAGCTATTACCTACATTTCTATTTAGCTTGAAATGCTAGAAGAATATGTATAATAAATTGACACGAAGCCCATGTGTGACCAAAAGCAGCAGAACGAATGGTGTAATATAAGCATGATATAATCTCGCAGAAAGACTCAAAGCTCAAGCTGTCCAAATCTGACGATTATTGTCACACTGAACTGCACATTCCAAAAGACCTCAGGACTTTCTGTCCAGTGACACTTTCCAGATGATGGTGCAATGGAAGGACATTTCCTTACCTCCTGGATCGCTGGCAGCAGTGATTATATAAGAGAAACATCTTTCCTGTAGCAATGCTTGCTTTCATCAGAAACTTTTATCCTTCCCCCTTTCAAATTTTAGTTCTAAGCTCTGTAATCCCCACTTCTGTAACCCTGGAAAACATATCTCTTCTTTACAGTAACAAGTTTTAAACCTTGTCTTTGAAGCATAGCAACATGCCTTGTCCTGAGCCAAAACATGAGTTTGTTTAGTCCAATAGTGCTTAACGCTGATCGGCAGCAGGTCTCCAAGAGTACAGAAAAGAGACATTTCCAGTGCTACTTGAAGTTCCCAGGAAATTGAACCTGGGATCCTCTGAGTATAAAGCATGTAATTCTGCCACCGAGGTACTGTTTTTCATAACATTGTGGGAACGGAGTAGCATACCACTGGCATAGGATATGGTTATTACATTTTTTTTGTCTTCCAGGAAAACCCAAACCCAAACCATGTAAGCTGTAGGCCCATTACAATCGATAGGCTTAAGTCAAAATTAAAGCCAAGCCCTCCATTACATGTTGTTTGCAGACCATTGTACTTGGTAGCTTCAGTTATGAGATGTGTGGTGAAAGAATTTGAAAAGAATGATTTGAAGAATAACACAAAAAATAAAAACAAATGGCACATTTGTGAGGAAAAAGCTGATACTCATATGTAATATAAATAATAAATTCAGCTTCCATTTAATTTCATTCCCTGTAATTTGATGTAGTAATTAAGGCATAGGCTAGAAACTGGGAGACCATGACTTCTAGTCCTATCTTAGGCATAAAGCCAGCTGTAACTTTGGGCCAGTCCCTCTCTCTCAGCCCTAGGAAGGAAGAAATGGCAAACCACTTTTGAAATCTTGTCAAGAAAACTGCAGGGATTCATCCAGGCAGTTGCCAGGAGTCAATACTGACTCGAAGGCACATACACACACATAACTGGGAAAAGGTGGCTTATACCAGCTGCAAGGAAGAAGAATCCTGCAGTTAAACATTATAGCAAACTTTTGGTAGCCAAAAGTTTTTTGTCAAAAAGTTCCTTTTGAAGGAAAAAAATCAGGTACAGAATGCCTCCTGAATAGAATATGGTAAAACATGGCTAGCACAGGGTAGACACGATGTAGGGGTCAAGGCTAGTGCTATCTATTATACTGGTAATGGTACATATATGTACAACCAGACTGAAAGTTGCAGTCCTATTCATTCTTGGCTGGGAGTAAGTCCCAATGTAGTCATCAACAAATCTTCCAATATTATCGTCCCCAAGTAAAGGTAGCTTGGCTGCTCTACAGGTGCAATTCACAGACAGACAAAATACAGCAGATCAAATCTCCAAGTCAGTATAAAATAGCTAGTCCCCAGGTTAAGAATGCCCAGTTTAAGACGACCCATAGTTAAGAATGGAGCCTACTGTAGCAAAATTCAAGTTAAATACACAATGATTTGAGTTAAATACACAATACTATTTACACAGTATTATACAATTATACTGTTCTGGCTTACATACAAATTCGACTTAAGGACAGACCTTGGGAACGGAACTCGCTCTTAAACTGAGGACTACCTGTATTTGGAAACTTATAATAAAGTTCAGGGCATTCATTTAAAAATGCAAGGTAGGCCATAAAAGCAAAAATAACTGAATAAAATGTAAAGATAAATAATACTCAGCATTCTCAAAATATTCATCTGATATTTTAATATTTTCTCTGACTTTCAATACTAATGTTTGCTATTATCATAATTACAATCTGAATTCAAAACACACTGTAAACTTAATACTTGCTTCTTGCTTTATTGCCCATATTTAAAAAGATGGTTATTATCAATGTTTGCTCCTTTCAAAAACAAGACCTGCATCTTCTACAGGTTAGATGTCAAATATATTTTTCTGCGTGTAAGGATGAAGGATGTAACTGTAAGACTGTTTGGCTCAAGGGCATATTGGCTTAAGCTCAAGAGTATCTTATTCTTTCCCTTCACACAAGCTTCTGGTTTAAAAGAAAGTCGCCAAACCCATGGCTATATTTATAACTTAGCAACTCCACTAAATAGGAAGTTCTCTTTCATTCTGTTGGCAACTCTGGCTGTCACATGGCATAAGCAATCCAATTGGAGAGAAGCTTTGAACAAATTTAGTCTAGCAAACCCAAGATAGCCTTGGGTTTAGTTAAAAATACCACTTCTGGTATTTAATTGTGTGGGATAATAAAAAGTAGTCAGTATTCCCAAGTTCTATTTATGCCTTGGGTAGACACATAAAGTAAAACGGTGGATGATTTTAGAATTATTATTCAAAATGATCCGAACTGGCAAATTAGCACATTTTAAAACACACGTATATATCTGACCTGAGAAGTTTTCCTCCCTTCTATTATTTCCATCTTCTTGCTATAGGGTAAAGTAATGCAATAACTGATGGCTTTACACTAGCAATTAGAAGTATTTTAATTTTATAATTACTACAGTAAATCTCTCCAAAATCTACATTTCTGGTTCTTTGTTGCAAGCAGACTATTTTTAGATGCAACAGGAAAATGCAAGTGCATTAAAATTCTAATTTGACAAAGATTGTGTACCCTCGCAACTTCAACAGCAGTATCATCATATTATTCTCGAACTTGGCAACAGGAAAAGACACATGGGCCTCTGTTCCTCATGAAAAAGTGGTAAACAAAGAACTTTTGATATTTAAGAGAGAGAGAGACGATTCTCTAAAATAGAAGCATTGTTGAATTATGGCACTGTGGCAGACGTCTCAACCTTATAATGACCTCTCATCTTCGTTCTGCCCTACAGCAAGTGACTCTTCTTATTACTCCACATTTAAGACAGAAAGAATGCACATCTGCAGTGAGGTCTAAACTCAAATTTGTCACCAAAGGAACCAGAGTTCTGTACACAATTGCATTTTTATTTTCCAACACCCATCTTCTACCAAATTTTTTTTAATCTTTTACTAAATTTCCAACCAATATATTACAGTATATATTTTTTAAAAAGAAATCAATCACATTTCCTCATCATTTAATCTTAAGCCACCAAGATTCTTTCTGGCAAAATGGGTGATGCTTGTGTTAGATCTGCACTTAAGAAGCATTCATTTCACATGCACTGAAATTTACATTGTTCTAAAATTATGCGTGGGTGGGGGGATGGAAACGGATTTGCTTTAAGAAGCCAGAAGAGGGCACTCATTAGTAATCAATCAAATTCCATTCAAATCTTATAATGGAAAAAGTCAAGAATCTTGAACGGATATTTCCAAAATGAAACAGGATTGCAGTGACTAGAATTCCAGAATCAAGAAAAGTAATATTTTCCAAGGTTTTATACAAGTGGGAGATACTAATGAATGTAAATTGCTTCAATCTACATGTTAAGGCCACAGAAATAAACCCATTTTAAAGTGCCATGCTAAACTTTGTAAGCTATAACAAATTTTTATATCATCAAGCCCAAAACAACAGTACCAGCTCTTAAGATTTTCTTTTCAAAAAGTCAAATATGGGAGTAATTATGTCAATACACAGAGAAGATTTTCTTTTGCTTGAATGAAAGTGTAAGTCTTGATAATAAACTAAAACTTGTTTTTTTTAAAAGTATATTTTAGTCAGTGGTATTGTGGCAAATCACCACTGAGGCAAAATCCTTTTCCTTGGTAGGAAGGGAAGGTGAGAAACATTTGGGATTGTTTGTAGTAGATGAAAGGTGAGACTAAAACAGAAATTGGCAGTATTAGTTTAGGTCTGCCTATGTTTGTTTAGGCAGATGACTTAGGTGATTTTTTTTTAAGTGTGCATGGTTTAATGTCTAACATTATATTTTCCTGTAGAATCATTTGTGTGCATTAAAATACTGTTTTTGTACACTTGACTGATCTACTCATAGAAGGTTGCCCCCTTGGGTACCACAAGAGCAGCTAGGCTTTTCTAACATAGCTACAAATTTGGAAATAGAAAGGGAAGAGAGGGTTCCTGTTTTGCCCAGGGAGGAAGAAACTTGCAATTAAAACAGGTGATGGAAGCCCATCCCCACCTCACCATGGAGGAAATTGCTGCACCGGAAGACACTTCTGAGTACTCTTGGTTAGCATCTAGCTTGGAAAAGTACTTAGATTGCCAGAAAGCCAAGATAAGATTTGGGATAAAAGTAAGAAGTAGAACCATTATGTCCTTGATTTACACATAAAGTGGAAGGCAAATGATCCACTTGTTAAAAATTCCTGAAGCACTTCCTGGAATAACACCAAAAACCTCTACACATTGACATAATATACTTGCATGTGACAATTTCCAAGAAAAGTTTTGAATCAGCTCTTTGATTTATCTTATAAGAGCCTGCATGACTACACATAAAAAGATTTCCCTTTTAAAAAAGACTGCTTAAGCATAAGGAAGTTGGGAAATCTCAACATTGAGAAAGCGCTTGTGGATAGGATTTTCAAGGAATAACCTAATCTGCTCTTAATCACATTATACAGAGTTATTTTAAGACTGGCCTCATGCTAACTCTCTGTTGTGGAGTCTGTAACCATTTTAATAAGGTACATAAAACATTCTTCTGTTTACCTGCACTGGTGCCTGCACCGGTTGTGAGGTCCCCACCCATCAGGCCACCTAGGAGAGGACAAATAAAATAGTCAAACTGAGAGAGGAGCTGAAGAAACCACAAAGGTCAAGCAGCAATTACAGTTTATTCCTCAAAGTAATGTGAGCCCTAGAGGAGTTTTCACCACCAGAATTTTCATAAAGATCAGGCTGTTTGAGCCACCCTGACTCCTGTCTATGTACAACACGATCCAATTCCTCTTTCAAAGCATAAACATTATTTAGTGGCTTCAGTGGGTAACAGCTCAGGACAATATTGATTGCATTTGTAGTGAATAAACTGTTATTACAATAAAAGATTTCATTGTCAACTTTTGTGATGACATTATACACAGTCACTAATATTTCACAGATTTTTTCCATCACCTTTTCCAACTTGGTGACCCTCAAATGTGTTGAAATGACTTGTCCCTTCCACACTGATTGGAAATTCTAGGAATTGTAGATACACGGGCAAGAGATTGGAGGAAAGGTGGTTTACTTTCTACTTCTAAGGAATGAAACTTAGCTGAATCATACTGAAATATTTCAAAGCACTGCTTGTGTTTCATATCTTATGAAATAAGATAAGTCATATGTCTTTGAAGCATATTCACATTCTAGTAGTGAATGCAGTGTAAACAGAAACCAACTTCTATGACAATGTTCTTGCCTGTATCACAGGATATCAAATATTATTACTGCACCTTTGGTTTTTTTCACCCCCATAACATTTTAAGGAACAAATCAGGACAGGACCGTCTAATGCTGGCAAAGTACCTGCTGCAGTATCAACAAAACAGTGAAAACAACACAGTTACTGGAAAGCAAATTGATGAGATTGTTCCATGCCTTATTCTCAAGATCTCTACCAACATTGTGTGGTCCTTTGTCTTTTTTCCTTGGCAAGTGAGCTCATTTACAAACAAAGAATTGGGCTGCAGTTACTTGCTATCCCCCTCCCCCCCGCAGAACATCTATAAAGCCTATGAGGAATCAACAGTCTTTTGGGGGAAAAAAGACAATCTGGACAACATTATTTGCTTTGCTACTCTATTAGCTTTCTTTTCAATTTTGTTTAAATTTATAATGCATCAGGAGGCTAGGAATCCTCAACATGGCATTCATGGACACACTGGTGCCCATGGGTGGCATTCTGTAGAACCGGCTAAGGTTAATAGTTTTAGGAGGCCTACCATATGTCAGAAAAGGGACTCAAAATAGCTCTTTGTGAGACACTAATACTTTTCCATGTGTGCTAAGGCCTCCCATGTCCTTACCTAATTTTGCTTCAGTTCATACTTGTAAAATTCATGTGCATTGGAAAACAATTTATGAAATGTAAGATAGTTATCAGAATGAGTGCATGGTGATAGTGGGGAAGTATGAGCAGATTTTTTCTATTCAAGGCCAGTACAAATTACTGGCCCTTTGTTAAGTATTCCAATGTTTGGAAGCCAACAGTGCAGGCTGCTTCAATTCAAACTGCTTTGCAGTCATGGGGTCTATGTGATTTGCACAGCTGATTCCCCATAGTTACCATGAGTGTCCTTCAGGGGAAAGTTGGGGCCTTCTCTTGGGACACATCCTAGATACTTCATTGCTCATAACAGCAGCAGAACAAAATGCTAATGGAGTGAATAATATTAGGAAACCACAGGGGATAAGCCTGTATTGAGTACATGCTAGAGAGTCATAACACAATTTCCTCCCTTGAATATTTCCAAGAAATGTAAATGTATTTTTGGGTAAATATGATCCTTAGGATAATCACAAATACTAAATTATTTTTTAAAAGTCATGTTCCGTATACTAGAGATCTTATTTAACTCTTCCATGTGTGACATGCTTAAAATTGATTGTGTTTAGAGTATATAAAATAATGTTCCTAATCCCTGTATGTTCTGCTTTTCAAAGCTGATTTTGCGATCAGATGAAAGGCAGCATCTTCTGTACAGTGAGATCATATGGATCTTCCCTGATGGTCACTGGACTGGTGGTTGAATCCCCCTCCACCTGTTGGTATTGGGGGGCTTCAACCTCCGTGTGTGTGGGAGGACTGGGGCTAGGGAGCTCCTCAGTAGCTAGTTCCAACTGGTGGTAGTAGGTGGGAAGAGGTCAGCTTGGTGGCTGCTCCCTTGTGAGGTGCTGCAGGATCAGTTCTCTCCCTATTGTTAAATATCTAATGAAACCACTGGGTGTCATGCCATACATCAGTTCAGGGTTTGGATATCTAGCTTTATATGTTGACCACAGGCCATATTGGTGAAGTCTTATCTTGGTCTGCAGGCTGTGAGGGTCTAGAGAGGGAGAAAACAGCCTAAAATAGAATTCTAGGAAGACAGAGTTACCATTTAAGTAATCGGACAGCTCTTGTGGTGTTTCTTGATGGGAAATCTCTATCCATGAAGGAGATTCACAACTGGAGGTTCCCCCTAGACTTGTGGCTCCTGCTTGAACAGCAGGTGGATGTCATGGCAAAGGGGCCCCAGATCTGGCTGGTGTATCAGTTGCAGCCCTGCTGGTGTGAGAGAACTTTCCTACAGTGACCCATGCCATTGTCACCACTTGCCTAGATTATTGCAACAGTCTATGCAGCGGTGCCTTAAAGACAACTTGGAAGTTTCAGTTGGTCCAAAATGCAGCAGATGATGTATTATCTGGCACTCTCTGGTGGGAGTATATTACATCTTATTATGGCCCCTGCACAGCCTTCTAGGTCCAATTTAAAGTGCTGGTGTTAACCTAAAAAGCCTTTTATGGTTTGGCACTGAGCTATCCTCAGGACTATGTTCATTGATTAGAATCAGCTTGCCCTATTCAATCTTTCTGGGAAAAGCACCTGATGATTCCCCACTTTCAGGAGCTAAGGTGAACTGAAGTACGGCAGTACTGCTTTTTTGTAGCAGCATCAGCCTCTGGAATCACCTCCCACTGGAACCTAGATTAGCTCTGACTTCAGCCATCACCTGGAACCAATTGAAGATGGAGCTCCTCCAGAGGACATTTGGGACTGTTTTTGGATTTTCTGGGTGCTATGTTTCAGGTTTTACATAATGCTAATTGGACCATGGATGTTTTAATTATTTTTGTATTCTGCAAAGCTGCTAGGAGTCCTGTGGGATTGAGGTGGGGTATAAATGTAACAAATAAATACAGCCCTCAGATGGAAATTTATGTATGTCTGAGTGTCTAATGATGCAACACATTATTCCAGAAGCTGCATTTATTCACTTGATTGCAGATTCAAATGATCTATAGTCCCTTTAGTTATGCTTCCAATTTTCTTCTCTAGCTTTTAAAATTATGATTATATAAAAGTAGGCCTTTTGCATTTTTATGATGTAGAATAAAAACTTACAACCTCACTTTCTAAAACAGTTTTAACTGAGATTTAACAGAGGAGAAAATGGATTAAGATCAGAAATTAGTAGATATGAGCTACTGGGAACCTTTTTCTGCTGCAAGTCTCACTTTCCTCCTGAATATGTAAGCTTTCTAACTGGGCTTGCATAATAGTGTCCAGGAGGTTGAATCCACTAATTCTCATGTTTCAAATATAGCCTTCTTATATTATCTACCTCTAGTCTTCCACAGTATTTAGAGCCTTTTAAAATGTATCTTATTTAGTTGTAAATACTAAGGCTGGATTATCATCAGAAAACATAGCATTTTAGGATAAGGGGCTATAATCAGTTTAAAGGCAATGAGAGAGAAAAGATTTGGGATGTAAAAAGAATTTTGCCAAAATTCCTCTGGGTATGGATTTTGGGGTCAATGATCCCACACTGGAGAACCTGTAGCAGGACACATGTTAGCCACTAATGAAGTCCACATAGAGAGAGAGAGAGAATACACATATGCATATGCGCACGCATACATGTGCACGTGCACACACACACATAAAATGAAAGGCTTGAGGATTGGCCTTCACATGGTCATTCAAAGAAATTCCATTCTGAGAAAGAGATGAGAAGACATGTGTCTGTCAAGAACCTGGTGCTGCTATAAGCACACTGGGCTTGCTAAAGGCTGGAAAAAGCTGGACAAGATTCTGTGGTTGTTCCATTTTTTTTTTTTCAAAAAATGTGTGATCTTCATATTGGCAAATAGTGAATAGATTTTTGGGGAACCCAAACATTGTTAGAATACTCTTACTTTGCAAGTTACAATGGGTAGATGCAGAAGCACTGTATCTGAAGCAAAGAGATGGAACTGGATAAAGCCTACCTGTGTTACCTGCACTTGGTGGTCGATGTGTCACCCCAGGAGACATGCTATTCCGCTGTAAGGAAGGGTGGGCCAGAGGCAAAAGGTTGGGGTTACCCAATGAGCTAACTGGGTTGCTGTATACCAAGCTGTTATGGTTGGACACTGGGATAGAAACTGGCATCTCAAAGTTAGGTGGTGGAACAGCCTGTAGTAATAATAATAAAAAAGGGAATAAAAGACAAGAGTAACATAGAGGTACAACACATTCAGCATATATTATTCTATACCTAGATCAGATGTTTTATAACTTCTGGTTAGAAAAAAGCAGAAAGGGGTTAGGAACATATATTGTCATTGTTGGCAAATATTCACCCATTGCAAGTCTTTTAAAAATTGGTAATGCATATGTCTTCTCTATCCTGCCTTGCTACAATTTCTACATTTCCTTTGTATTAAAGGGATTGGCCGGCTGCTTGGTTGGGTGTTTCCTGCCCCACTTATTTTTCAAAATCCTTGTTTCATTAAGCTTTCTTCCATTCACTGAAATCATTATTGCTTAATAGTGGCATTCTAATATAGTGTCACAGATGAAAACATATTGATTTATGATTATGATGGCCTTACTATATAAATAAATATCAGAAGGTGAAAAAATTCAAAAAGAAAGCATTTACTTTCAGCATTATGAGCTTCAGAAGAATTGTGAATTATTCGGTGAAAGGCAAACTGGCTGAATGTTGGTTTCTTTGCAAAAATTGATTATCTCAATTGTTTTTCATGAATGTATCAGGACCAAGACCAACTGTGTTTATCATATAAACTCACAGAAATAAATATGACTTGATCCCTACTCCCTGAATGGACTTCTGCTTACATGGTGCTTTCAGTCTTCAACTTCAGGGAGGGAAGAACCTGATTTTCTCCTATCGTTCATCCCTTCCATTAATTCCTATTCCTCCTTTTTCTGAAAAAAACTGGTTTAAAAAGTTGAAAGAATTCTCCAAAATAGTTTAGCACAGGTGGTCTTCAGAGAATGTGTGTGTCAAAAGGTCAAATTGGCAGCCACAACTGTGTGATTGAAACCCTGCCCCTGCCTCATGTTGCATCATCTTGACTTTCTGACCCCTCTCCCACTACAAGTGCCCCTAGTTAGGGGGTTGCACAGGAAAGGGCAGATGGAAAGGACATTACTTCTCCCTGTTTCTACTTGGAAAAACCTTTCTGGATCAAAAGCCTTTCTGCAAACATTAAAAAAATGATTGGAACCATTACTACTGTGCAATGCCAGCTTATGCAAATATTTGCAATTGTCACTATTAATGCAGCAGATGAAAAAAATAGAAAAGGTTTTATTTGGTAAAACAGAACTCTTAATCAGACAGAATCACTGTCAAAACAGCATTGCAGAAATGTTCATAACTAGATTCACATGTTATATTTGGATTTTGAGTATTTCTTAATATAGGTAGAAGCAACCTGGTTGAAATAATTACTATGAAACACATTGTGCAGCTTGCAATCCAGTAGCATGATAAAATTGTGGGATGAGATTGACCTCTGGTATACCTTCCAGTTATTTATTTAATTTTTAAATAAGGCAGCCATTTTGAAAAGCTACTGAAAATTACTATTTCTTTAGTAATATATCATAGCGTTCTTTAGGTTCTTTTGGCCTTTAGTTATTTAATTATATTCATTCACGATTATCTACTTACTTTCTTCTGTGCTATTGAGTGTAACATAACTTATGGAAGTGAACTTGGGTAAGAAAAAGAGAAAACGTACGAAAAGGCTTAATACTCTCAGCCCCTGGGATTCTACTTTTCAGTCATTACGTTATCCCCTACTAGATCAGGAGCAGAGCAAGTACATTTGTTTAGAAAATATATTTATGTAGCTTGCATGATTAGCCTGTAAAAAAGTAGTTTGCTGAAAACTCTCCATGTAACATTCCTTATTTGTGAAATCTAAGATACCAAGAAATAGAAGCTCTTAAAAAAGTATCAACCAACAACACAAATCATTTACTGATAATGCTTTGATCACTGAGAGGATAATTTTTCCTCATGAAACTCTTTCCACATGTATTTTATATGAAGTAGCCTAACAATTTCTTTTAACCAGGTGCTACCAGATCAGCGGTCAATAGAGGTAATAGGTAGTTGACCCTAGGTCAATAGTATCTTTTCAACTGAAGACACTCAGATTACAATTTAAAGCCTCTCTTCACATTAAACAAAACCCTGCTACGTTCCATCTCTGTTTTAAAGACAACACTATTACAAAGCATTGATCCGGAACAAAGTCTATGGAAAGCATCGTGTGGAAATCACTTGGCACAGTCTCTTCATGCAGCAGCTGTAACTTCTGGAATTTGCTTGCATCTTCTTGACTCCTAGTAATGTCAGGTAAACTATCAATCTGAACATATTAGTTTCAACTTACATGCTAACATGATAGTGTTAAAGGGAAAATAACCGCTTCTGTAAGCATGGTATACTGGTAGTAAGCTGAAAAGCCAACCACAGGAACCTGTGATCACATGGCACTTTCCATTCTTTTGGTACAGCTGAAGTATCTGCTAGGGTTTCAGCTGACAAACATGACTTTTACAAGTTGCCAGTACAATACAGTATCCCACAGCAATCTGAGCTGAAAAACAGCAGACATTCGCAGTAAATGGTTGCAGGCATAGCTTATATTCTCCTGTATATATCCCTTTTTCTAAGAAACATTACACAGCTCTTGAGCAGTATACTTTCATGATCAGGATAATACTAATCAATGACTCTGAGTCTTATTCACTGGAAATGATTTTAATTTCATGGGCTTTTGCAGATTGATTTTACTGTGATTTACCTATTTTAAAGTATTATCTACTTTATACTAATAATTGCTTATTGATATTGTATTTTATTATTATTGTTTCTGAGATATGCTTTTAGCTGGGTTATATGAAAACAAGACACAACGTGTTACTATTATCACCACTATCACATCAGACTGTGCTAGGCTTTTTAAAAGTCACAATATAGAACTCTCTGAAGATGGTTCAGGAAGCACAGTTAGTTCAAAATGCACTGACTAGAATTTCCATTTATTTGTTACTGCATTTATATTTCCCCCCATTTCTTTTGGAAGCTCAAGGCAGCTTATAAAGAAGGTGTCCTGAATTACAGTCCAACACTACTACATTATCTTAGCCCTCTTAGGGAAGCTGGGTAGTCACTACCTGTCCCACATCAGTTGCTAAGAGATAGGACTTTCTCAATGTTGCATCCTAATTTTGGAACAGAGATAAACCCTTATCACTGCTGAATCTTTAAAAGAACAAACAAAAAGAAAGCAAGGTAACAAAAAACTCTACAGGAACTTTTATTCTAATTGGTGTTTAGCTAAACTGTGGTGCATTTGCAAAAAAAAAAGCTGCTCAATATTTTTTAATTTGAAGTCTTTGCATTAAAATTGTTGCATTTTTACGGGTTTTAAAGTTTTGAAACTTCTCTGTGAAAATAAAACAAAACACAAACTTGTAAAGCCCATTTCATAGAGATGAAAATGAGAATAGTGTATACAAAGAGTCATGAACTCGTTAAAAACCGTCTCTAATCCTGCAGGAAAATCTGAGGAAGTTCAAGCGTCTTGCACATCCTCTGTCCTCCATTCAAGCTCTTTTAGAATGTCTGAAAATAATCTAAATATAGTGAGAACCATTGTTATGTGGCAAATGAACTTGTTTAAAAGTCTACCTTGACTTTCCTTTAGCCCAAATTGAAAAATAAATTTTAAAAACACTTCTGCTTTCATGATGTATCTCTGTTGGAGGATGTTTTTCAACACATATACTACAGCAAAGGAAGAAGCATGAGTTATGATGAAGGCTTAGTTTCTTAGGAAACATATGCACCATATAATTTGAAATATCATACAATTATGTATCCAAGTATAGAAACACAATGGGTGAAATTCACTCTTTAGAGCTCAGAGCCCAAATGTTGGGATTATGTAACAGGAACTTTTGGGAACTTGTGAGCTAGGAATAGAATCTAATCTTTCTATTATGTAGGGAGTTTCAATAACTCCCCTTCCAGCACAAGTCTCTGGCACTCTTGGGCTCCTCCTGGAGCAGCACAAAACCGTGAAAAACCCATATCCTCCATTTAGGAAACTTTAGCATCAGAGGGGACAAATTCAAGCAACCAATTAGTGGGGAAATGTGCACCTAGGGGCTCAGAAACAAGGGCTATCTGTGAGTAATAGCACACAATGCAATTCTGAAATCCTGAAAATTGACTACAACTGAGCTTTGGGCAGGCCTCTGAGCCCAGGCTATTATAGAACTGTAAGGGTGGAAGGGATTTTTAAAGGTTAACTCTCCTGCTCAGTGGAGGATCCATTAAAACACCTGATACATTACTATCCAGCCTCTGTTTGAAAATCTCTAACCAAAGAGAACTCACCAGTGTGGCAGCCTGTTTCAGAGTTTCAGTATAAAACTCTCCAGTTCAGGCTTACTAGTTGCTTGAGCTATATCTGTAACCAACTATCAGCTTTGTTGAACTTTGTCATCTGGCTCTTTCCTGACCCCTTCTTGGACCCAACTTTCTTACAGTGTTTAGCTCATTTCTTCCACTAAATTCTTGATGTCAGATGTTCATGACACTATTTTCTGATTCCACTCTGGTGCCTTTCTAATTTAATCTTGGGTCCACCTAGCCAACTGCAATAGGGATCGAGTGATTCTGAACAAAGCAGGACAATGCTATCAGAAGGATTTCCCTCTTCTCCTAAGAATGAGTTTAGGGAGTAGGCTTGGATTTTGCTCCATGGCTTCTAGATTTCTGCATACATACTGTAATACTTTGTTGTTATTGCTGCTGTTGTTTTGAAGTAGACTCAGTTAACTTAAAAAATAGATTGTACTTTGAAAAATGCAGCATGGCTGGAAAAATGCATCAGAAAAAAACTATATGAACATAATTTATATCATACAAAATCTTGACAGCTATTTCCCCATTAACTTCTATCAAAGTGTCTGCAACAATTCCACTTCCAACTTGCTTAAAGCAATGGGGCAGTTTGAAGCCAACTGATCTGGTAGAGAGTTTAAAAGTTTCAAGAGACATCTATATGACCATCTGCTCTCATTCTCTCTCTTTAGGATCAGCATAGCATATAAAGGTTTCATAATCATTTAACTTACTATGTATACAGGGAAATTATGCAACCATACTCCTCTGAAATGCTACTTCATTTCATCTGCACAGAAGATATTGTGAATTATTCCCTACATTTTAAAACAGTCTGCATTCTGCATTTCATGTTATGCTGTGTGCATAACATGACTGAAATAGGGAGAACATAAATACTACTTCTGAATCTGATAAGATACTTCTACAGATTGGTTGCAAACAGTATATAGCAGGTAATCAAAATTTCCCAGAAAACTGGAAAACTCCTAATTGTTATACTAGAGGAACACTAAATTTGCCCATGAATAACTGTAATTTGTTCTTGCATATCAGAAACAATTCTGAATCCTCTCTACTTTTCACATTACATTAAATAAACATATAAACAAGTTGACATAAAAAAACAAACAGTTCCCTGAAAGCAGTGAGAAAAACCAGCCAGCTCTCTAGTAAATTTCATGTGGACAAGCTCATTTGCACCTCTTTTGAGGCTAATTAAGTCAATGGAAAACCCTCGTTCCATTGGGAAACTCTTGTTTTAGTGATGTCATGCTCTATAAAAACAGATATGGTCCTTTAGCAATCCAAGATTGCTTGTAGTGACTATCATTTAATTGTTGTACATATTCTCTTTCACCTTGGTAGTGCTTATGAGATGTTCCCAGTGGAATCTGTCCATTATTCCATTGTCTGTCTTCTTCTCTGTCAAACTGCCAGAGAACGATAGCATGTTCAAATGTTCAATTTGCCTCAGTCTCAGAACTACATAAGAGACCAACTGTGAACTTGTAGGGTGATTATGTTTTTTTTTTTAAATATTGAAATACTGTCCATTTTAGGAAATACACTCCCCAAATATATTCCAATAATTGATTCCAATATTGAGTGCCCTAGTGATCTTACCAATTTTGACCCGATATGATCTTGAAAATTCTGTTTGACAAAGTGACTTCCATATTTGCTTATAGTTTGTAGCTTGCATAAAAGTAGGATTGCCATAAGATGTTTCCACTCAGATACATTTAAGGCCTTTCAAAACAAACCAACAAACCAAACAAAACATTTCTTAACCCTTATTCCTTCAGGAATGAATATGTGTTTTGTTCTTTCCTTATAAGTCTAGGAAAACATTTTTCCACAATTATTTTTAAATCTTTATTACTTCGTTAATTTTCTTCAGAGTGTGCAGCTTTGAAATCTTTGATGATCCTATCATCAGAGACACACCTTAATCCGCTGCTGAATCTATATGTATATCTATATTATTATATGCTGAGACAAGCCATTATGTTTCATTTAGTTTGGTATTCTCTATTTCAACATGTATTTACTCTTCCAAATATCAGGTCCTATATGAAATCTTTTATATCTGAAGACCCCAGGACTGTCTGGTATTTATAGTAGCAGAAATTATGCTTCTGTGGGTTACAACTCTATCCCCATGACTGCATTCCTTAAGATTTAATAAGACCTGAGTACATTTATTTTTTTCACATACTAAAAGAATTCCCTCTGCCAACAATGGCAGAAATATTCAAAAGCATTACTAATTTCAATAATGGATTCCTAATGTTTCCATTTCAATGGCTTTCCCATACATATTTTTGTAAGAAAACATTGAACTACTCATTTATTCTGCTTTGTAAATCCAAGGATGCTGCTAGATGGCTGCTTTAACATGCATTCCCACAGTCCTTGAACCTTCAGAAATGTATGCTAGCATAATATTTGCTACCCAAACTGCCCCAGTAATGAGTCTGGTACTGTCTGTAGAGTTTGATTCAGTTTTAATGCAGGACAAGTTACGGTAGATTCTCCTGGCTTCATTTCTTCTCCCATCAAATATCACCTGTGGTAAGAAAACATCCTTCTATTACTCTCCTCAATGTGGGCTAGGTTGAGGAGGAGTTTTGAGAGGTAGCTAGACCAGTTGGATTAGCAATCTGTCAAAACCTGGTATAAGAGAGATGCAAGTATCTCCTGCTTCATCAAGCAGCCCTACAGAGAAGGTCAGGAGCCAACTCCTTATCTCCTAGATCTCTAATCCCAAGAAATGAAGGGGATTGGTAGAGAAAGAACCATCTCTTTTTTTGAGGAAAATCCAGTTGAGGATGAGTGACCACAGAAGCCAAAGAGCAATCAAGAGTGTATGAAAGTGAGTGAGAACAAGTGAAAATGATTGAGAGTCTGCTAGCAAATAAGAGAGCAAGTAACAGTAAGTGTTAAAGGAAAATATGTACTTCATGACACAAAGTGTTAAGGAAGCAAGATTCACACGGACATTCTTAATGAGTTTTAGTGCCAAGAAATAGGGATTAGAGTAGAGATTCTTGAAAATTTAGTTAGGAATCTTCCAGCCTTTCTTTATTACTGACTTTATTAAGGTGAGATCTCTTTGAAGTTTTTCATTTTCTTTTTCCCAGGCTGTTTGCATGAAGGGCTAAGAATCCATCTGATAAGTAAATAATAACCTCTCCCATCTGCATCTGGAGATACTTGATCTTTCTTTCTAAAGTCTCAGCACAATCTCTCAAATAAAGCTTGTTGTGTGCTTCAGGAAACACTGGCCTGGCATTACAAGGGAGGCTGCCTCTGCGGAAACGTGGTCTCCCCAGCAGCCAAAATGGACATGGAGGGCAGTGCCCAGCAATTAGTGGGGAGAGGGCTTGCCCACAACAATAGTAGCCAATATGAGCAGGGCAGATTCCATCCTTAGCCATGTCATCAAGGAATTCATCAGTGAATTCATGTCCAAAGCAAGGATTGATTCAAAAGAAGAGGGAAAATGCTCCTTCAAAACTAGAATAACTAAAGCCAAATCTAGGTGGCTTCAGCTATGGTCTGGAGTCTAGATGGAGGCAACATTGTGAGGGTTAGGGTTAGGGTTTAAAAATGGTTACTGAGAATTTTCATACTATGGTTAGTACAAGTGGGGAAAGGCCATATGCTGTAATTCTGACTGATTTTTCTGTACTATATGAAACCTAAAGTTATTCCATTTTAAAAAGGACAGTATCCCTAGTTCTCTAAAGCAAACATCACAGCAAATGACTTGTGGAAATCTAGCTGAGCTAAGACAATGCTATGTCGCACACTATAGCAGTCTTCAGAAACATTGACAAACCTTTGCAAAAACAGACTGCCCTACAAATGGGCTTTTCTGAGACATTATTGTAGTGCAGCAGTTGCCAAACCTTGTAGCATTGTATGGCTCCTGGGCCAAAGGGCATACAATACTGATTTCCACACCTGGGTATTTTGATAATGTTTTGTTGGCACTCTTACAAACTAGGTGCCCTTGAAGAGATGCAATCCACCAGAAACTGGTGAGGTTGCTCTCCTAGCCAATCAATGTACTTTTGTCTCTTTATACATAGAGAGACAGATATTTTCCAGAAAAGCACTGGGTGGCAGCCTCCCGTTATTTTTATTTTTTAAAGAAGGCCTGGGCAGTTCTATGTGGGGTCCAGAAGGAGTTATATTAGCACTAAAAATAATGTAAAGGTGGGTTAATTGCAGGCTTCCTACTTATTTTAAAAATTGTCTTTAAAATATCAGGTGAGACTGAGAGACCAGCAGGTATCAAGAGAGATGGCTTTCAGCACATTGCTGCCCAAGGGTGCTTTGTTGCTTACTCATGAATTAATGAAACACTGACTTCTTTGAAGGGTTATTAAACAAAGAATTTAAGTTCTACAAATTCTATAATATGTATAAATCAGCAATGTCCGCTCTGCGTTTTCATGTCCAAAAGGGCCTATGAAAGCTTTGGGTGTGCTCTAGTTCTCCTCTAAAAGTTGCTTCTGAGTTGTAATTTGAAAGGTAGCACAAGAGAAAAATATGTGGTGTGTCATCATGTTAACTAAATTGATGTAAATATAAATTAAAATTCAATCAAATGTAGGTTTTCTTTTTGCCTACTTTTTGGTATGGCTCCTACCACATCACACAAACATCAAATATGGCTTTTAACTTGAAAAGTTATGCATCTCTGCTATGAATAATAAAATAAATTATACACTGTTTTGGCTGAGAGGGCATTAAAAACCCTTCTCATCCAGTGAAGTGTTTAGTTTAAGTCTAGGATAGATTCTTTACATGAGTTTAGCAGCTTCACAATTGCTTCAGTTCTGCATTTTAACAGGCACATAAGACAATCATTATGTCAAAGGTAGTTACCTTGACTGGGTTTAATTCTTACATCTTTATCACTGGATTTTGAAACTATTTTTCCCTCAAACTTTTATGTCACCCTGCCAATTGTAAACAATGGAACATATACATTTATAAACACAAAACACCCACACACAGAGCTTTGTATTGGCATGCTGAATATAGTATTTTTATCCCTTCTCTTCTTACTACAATCTCTCCATGATCCTACTCTCTTCAACACAGGGAAAACACACGTGTACCTGGTCACACAAAACCATCTGTGTTTTTACACATAACTGCTTGCATGAAGAACAAAATTCTAATTACTACTCTAAGAAGGAGAGAGGAGTTAGTTATTTCCAATGAAGACTTACCTTGGCTTTAAGAAAAACAGAGAGAAAAAGCTTCAGAGAGTAGGATGATCATATGTGCTACCACAAACATAATCCATTAGCCAGTGTTTTTCATTATTCAGTGCTGATCAGTATTTAACAAAAACTATGGAGATGGGCAAAATTTGAGATGATATATAATTACAACAAAAATATTGTTGATTTATTTTTAAAATAATTCTCTCCAAGATTGTGCTACATGCTTTTAATTGATCCAGAAAAATGTCACAAAAATCTGATTTCACATATAGATGTATACTCTCAGCAATGATGATGATGATGATGGTATTACCCAATAATATTTAATGGATTATCTTGGAAGACAAGTAAAAAAAAAAAAAAGTAGCAACATTTCAGACTCCATTATACATTGTGATAATTAGATTTTATTCCTGGTCTGCAGCATTGCTAAGATTGCAACTGCCAGGAAAGTGCTCTATATGTATAAAAGAAGTTTTGCAAGCCCTGCTTTTCACATCATTTCACTATTATCAATAATAACAGCCATTTCAAGAAAGGTGAAAGGAAATGCTTCCTTAAAAGTTGTTTAAACAATTGACAGAATGCATTTCTGCAGGATGCAGTGTTGGACATTAAGATAGATGGTTTGTAAAAACTGACACTGAACAGCATCATAATAGCTATACGGAACTTCTATGCTAATAAATATTTTGCTACCAAATGCAACTATAAGAAGTTAACAGCCGCAAAAAGGCTTCCTTATGGTATCTGGCTGGTCACTACAGGAAACAGGTTGCTAGGCTAGTCTTATCTCCTATGGTTCTTCCAACACTGTTATTATAAGAGAAGCTCCATCTGTTATTCTTTCCATCTTTCATTACATCTAGTTCCTTATTGCGATTCCATTTGAGTAGAGGTCTGAGTTTCCTATCACAAGCCTTTAAGTGAAAGGACTTGAAAAGATGCAAGTCTAGAACAGCAAAATTTCCACTGAAGAAGAAAGGTAGGAGATTTCACAAGGCCATTTAGTCAGTAAATCCTAATCGAGCAACAGTGTCAGGTTGAAGCTTAGCCAACTAAAATCACACTGGCAACTTCAAAGCTCTCTCTTCAACATATGGAATTAGGCAAGTGAGAAGAGCATGAGTGGAAAAGGAAATATGAGTGTGCATGCATTCAATTAAAAATTGCATACATATGTTAAGCATTTCAGAAAATAGTATTCTTAAGGAACATTGGTCCCATTTGGAGCTCTTCTGGCCTCTTGGGTAAAGTGTTAAATTCTCCAAGAGTTTGCAAAAGCATGACTTTTATTGCAAAGGCCAGATCAATTCTGTCAAGTGTTCTTTAACACACCTGAAAGATATACTGCCTTATGAATGCTTTTCAAACAATCTAAAAAAAAATAATCTGGCAGTAATTCTTAATAGCAAATGTCTCCCATCTGGAAAACAAATCTTGCACATACATGCAGCTTTACCTATGTCAGGGTTTTTTGTTGTTACTGTTTTGAGAGCAATTTTTTTTTATTTTGCAAGTAGTCACATTCTGCAAAATAGCTTACTCACTTTCAGAAGAGTGAACTAATTTCTCTGATAATTTCTGTATGCAAATAATCAGAGCAGAGTCTTGTTTGTATTTAGCGAGACATAACCATGAATATATCTAGATGAAAAGTTATTTCTGTAGAAAAGTATCTCTTTTTTGTTGCCTTCATCTCTATTAATCTTACTACCTAAAGCAATTCTAAATCTGACCCACTTTCTATTTTATAAACACCACATGCCTTAGGATTTGCTCAAATTATTGAGCAGTTCAGCTGAATGGTATTTGACTAGATCATCCTTTTTAAGAAAAGCAAGATTCCTTGAGATTCCCAACAAAATTAAAATGGCACAACTATAACTGATACCTTGTGAATTAGCAGACTTATTCAGAACAAAGATGAAAAAAATCCATACATCTTTTGCATGGATGTAAATAGCTAGAGAAAAGGCAAAGCTCTAGAGAGTGACTGGTCAAACTGGTAAGGTCTGTATCAGGTCTGCATACCATATGGCCTATGACCCTCATGTGGCCAGTCAGGTAGCCTTGTGCAGACCACCAAGATTTTTTTAAAAGTAGTAAATTTACAACCACTGCTGCCACCACCCCAGAAGACATGCTGCCAAGCATCTCCAAGTCTTGCTGCCACTGCTGGCTCCAGCACTTCCATTGCTCCTCTAGCCATTGAACAACTGATCAACATTCTAGGTATTTACTAATATTAATCTGAAATAATAGTGATAATAATATAATGTATGGCCAAAGTCTAAAAATAATTCCATTTTCAAACAGTGTAGATCAGACAGATCCCTTAACAGGACTGGTTTAACCTTCAGGCCCAAATGCCTGAAAAATCATTTCAGGTTTTAATGCCTTATGAAAGGCCAAAGGGTCAGGGCCATCTTGATCTCCAGGAGGATGCTGTTTCATATGGCAGATGCTGCAACAGAGAAGGTACAACTTCTAGGTCCCACATGATGACATTTCCTAACAGAAAGGATCTAGAACATTCCAACCCTGATGGTTCTGGTGGAGTGAGCAGAAACAATTGGATACAGGCAGTCCTGCAGTTACCGTGGCTTTCTGCCATGTAGGGCTTTATAGGTGACAACCAACACCCTGAATTGCACCCACTGGGAGCCAATACAGTTTGCAGAGCAGAGATTAGCATATCGTGAAGTGTCCAAAACTGCCTGTGTCCCTACATTCTGAACCAGTGGCAACTTCCAAATACTCTTCAAGAGCAATCCCATGTATAGCACATTACAGTAATCTAGCTGGGAAGTGACTAAGGCATGAGTTACTGAGTCGGGCCTCCTTTTCCTGAAACGGGAACAACTGGCACCCAAGGCAAACTGGTGTAAAGATCCACCTAGTTATGGCTGCTACCTGCTCTTTCAGCAGGAGCCCTGAGTCCAGAAGTATTCCCAACTGCTCACCAGCTGTGTGTGTGGAGTGCTACCACATTTAGAGAGAAAGATGGAAACTCTCTGAATTCAGGAGTCCCTCAAAATCCACAACCACATATTCATACATTATGCCTTTAGTTAGCTAGACTTTCGTGGGGTCTAAGAGGTTTAATATAGTTCCTCTTACTATTGAAGATTATGGTACATTATTTTTATGAAATAGTATTTTGATATTTTTTCTTATGCTAAATTGATGCTATGGGGTAATCTAGATCTCAGACCTAATTAAAAATTATATATTTTGATAAGTTACTAAAATTGTTTATACTTGTGATGAAGGGGGAAGTCACTTCTTTATATATTTCTTTTCTTTTTCTTTATTATATTATTTTTTCTTTTTTCTCTTTCTCTTTCTCTTCCTTTTCTTTTTTCTTTCTTTTCTGCATCTTCTATTTTTTCTTTTTATTCTTTTTCTTTGTATTTGTTTTTACTGTTGTAATTGTAATCTTTAATAAAATTATATTAAAATATATGTAAAACTTGCATGGAAGCTGGGTTTATACTTTGGATCAATTAAGTGAAAATGATTTTTAAAATCTTTTTTCGCTTTAAAGGGCGAATACTATATACCTAGTACATCTCAAAGACAATATTTACAATTACATTTATTGACATCCCAATTAGGGCTTGCAGCATTTCCAGTCTTGGAAACACCTAAGTGATTATTAAATCCAATGACACAAAAAACTCTACAATTACTCTTTATATAAATTCTGTTAGTGATGAATCATTTTGATATGCAGACTGTAATGGTTGAATGGAATAAAGAATGAGAGATTCTTAGTTTCCCTAGACAATGGAAAGAGGTGTTAATATCAATTCCAGATATTTCTACAGATCTTAGGTTACATTTTATTCAACAACAACAACAAAATACTTTAGACTTACTGGATTCCATTGTGTTTATATAGAAAAGGCTGGGTAAATTGTCATGGGGTTGGACATGTAGTCAGATTAATGCTTCATGTAAACATATGTTCGTACAATATCTTATAATTGCTCCATTTTGGGAAGAAATTGTTACATGTATTAACATGGAGACAATATTTAATATTGTCACATGTTCATATTTTTGAATTATATTCCTATTGCATGGAAACTGACATCTGGATAAATTAAGTTAAAAAAGATCTACAGTATTCTACAGCCTTGGAAAGATATGACCCCAGCCACTCTATGGTCTGCTAGGTTGATTTAATGCCAAGATAGGAATGAATTAGTTATTGATATAGATTAGTTTTGGATAATTATAATAAAATATGAAATACAGCTAACATTCATTGAAATACTTACGTAGAATTTTTATATATGTACATGCCCTCATGAATATGTGTCCTGTATGGTTTGTTTGTTTTTACTGTTTTTGGTTTCATTTTTCCCTTTCTTTATAACTTTTCTGTACTGATGCAATGGGCTATACGAATATCCTTGAGAGACAGGAGGAAGAGGCACAGCCTAGACAACAGTCTGATATGAGAAATCTGAGTCCAAAGGTGGAATGGGGGTGGAGCAAGCATTTCAGAATTTCAGAATGTAAAAGCAGGGGAGGGGAGAAGCGCTTTCCGACTTGCAAGATTCTGTTACTGTGAACTTACAATAAAGGTAGTGTTTGTACTCATGGTTTTGGTTTCCTGGTCTGGACTACCTTGAAGGGCTGACAACTGTTTATTTTTTTTTTCTGTTTGCTTTTTTATATTCAATTGATAGAAGTTCTTTTAAAAAAACCTTCTAATTTGTAGCAAACTAAATAATCTATAAACTTAAAGAGCAATTTATATAACTAGATAAATGACAGCCATGGTAAATGATAATCAAGGTTGGTCTTTGTCTCCATACTTGGTTTCCATTGCTAGGTTTTACCCTAAAATGAAAGAGATATGAACTCAAGTTTCATAGGAAACTTAACTTACTACAAATGAACTCACCCTAATTTTATTCTTAAAACTACTGTCACTTTATCAAGATGAAATGTTAAGGAACTTTAAAATATTAAAATTTCCCTAAGACTATAACAAACCGTCTGCCAGTTTTTAAAGGATTCACATTTAGGGGAATACAAACTTTTTAATGCATCAGTATTTATGAGCAATACATTTGTTACTTTTTTAAGTGCCAAAGGACTATTTTTTTGATCTAGAATAGATAAAAACAAATGCCCATCTGAATACATGTAATAATACTAACCATACTATGGCAATACTTGTAGTATTCACATAAGTTTTCCCCTTTTATGTCTAGGCAAAGAAAATAGCTACATGCAGAATTATTTCTCTTAAGTATCTGGCAAGGCATATGGCTGTTAGAAATTTGGTTGTGGTTAAAACAAAAATTTAGCACTCATTAAAGCATTAAGAGAAATGCTGATGGAATCAAAGCAAATCGTCTGATAAAGCTGTAAAGTTATCCTCAACACACATAAATGACCGAATGCTACCATTAGATTCTCATGCAGACTCTTTTCCTGCAACTAGCAAGTAGCTACATAACCCTTCAGTGTGGTAACTGAATTTAGAGTAGAGTGAATGTCAGCCTCTCCACAGCATGTTTTACCGATGTTCTCTAAATACACTTGGGGTAGCTTGGTGTGGTAAACCAGAATTCTGTAAATTTACTATACATATCGTCCACTTTAAAAACTTCCTTCTTTAGGTTTTGTCAAACACATCTCATGAAGGAACTTCCCACACTTCAAGAGTGAAAAAAAGAAAAAAAAAAGATAATGGTATCATATTTCCTCTCTGCAATTTGGTTTTCATGGGTGCTGTCAAAATATGTCCCTCACTGAATATGCCTTTTTGGAAGAAACCAGAACTGAAAGGGTTAGGGTGTGTTACTGCAGTGGTTATCAGCAGACAGCCATCTAACCTTTGGTACTTACAGGAATTTTATGGCTCTTGATCATATTATCAAACTCTTCATTAATTTTTTTGTATTTTTCTTCAGTGTGTGGGGTGAGGGCATAAGAGGAGTCTGGATCAGGGCTTTCACAGCCTTTGTTTTCTTTCTTGTTCAATGCCTGCCAGGTTCAGAGAAATATCAGAAAGTAAAAAAAAATGAAAGGGAATTCAGAGTACTTACACATAATCTTTGCCTGCTGATCATTAGATCAATATCTTCATTAATTTTCCTGTACTTGTCCTCAGACTCAGGGCTGTGACCTACTGAATCGTCTGCATCGGGATCTGGGCTATCACAGCCATTAAGTCCTTTCTTTCTCAATGTCTGAAATACATAATTTGGAAAGTTGAAGCCTTGACAGAGGCTGCAAGAGCGATCCAGGGCCTTTATCACAGCATAGACTGGCTGAAGGCAACATTTCACATTACTTTGGAAACAAGATATATTAGGTCAACAAACTGCAGCTTTTGTTACCAAAGAGAGCCAATGAAACCTGAATCTAGAATCAGTCAGTACATGAAGAGAGCATAAAATCTAATGAGATGTCGGTATTACCATCACAGATTTTCTCTGGAACAGAAACATCAGTAGGTTAAATATTTCAGTGTTCACCTTTTAAACACACACAGGGTAATGTATTCAATCAAAAAGGAGCTGCTAGCAATTCATAATGAATAGAATGACAATCCCACAAAAACTATCTAGTTTTCAACATAGTACAGTATTAAACCTACAGTTGTTCTACAGATGTATCTTTCCAGCTAAAGCTCTGTAACAGAACTGAATTGAAACAGTTAAGTGATGATGGCCATGTAGTTGTCAAGGGACTCGGACTCTTACATGTAATATCATAACTTGAGATATCATTAAAAAAAAAAATCTTTTACATCAGTTTCTATAAAGTAATGCCTAATATAATCACTTGCCTAGCATGATCCTCAAAATTAATGAAACATTTTGATCAGGATTCTTCCCTTCACACACAAACATATAAAAACCAGAAGAGAAACCGATGTAACTACTTATGAATCACTTACGAGAAAGGAACCCAAGCAGTCCAATGTATCTAGGACTGCCTTCTGAGCAGACATACGTATGTACACACACACGTGCACACACACTACCTTAATTTATCAAGATCTTTTAAAATATTATTCATTTGATTTAGATATTATAATTATATATCCTGCAGGAGCTCAAAACTGTATACATTCTCTCCAACTTTTAAACTACTGAATGCCTCATTATTAGCCAGTAAATTTTGGGATGATTTGAATATGGATTTCCCCTGCCCTAGTTTGATATTCTAAACAATATACTATACTAGCTCTCCTCATGTGATCTGATGAAGGATGGGGAAACAATAGTACAACAGATAGAAATCAGGTTACAATTACAATTTCACATTCCTATTGTCTTACTAGAAGTTTTATCAGGATGTTGAGACAAGTCAACATTATCAAGTTCTGAGTTTTGGATTTTACATTTGGGAATTAATACATTTTTAGCATCCCATAGTATTTAATATTTTTTAAAAATCAACTCTTTTGAATCCAACAGAGTAAACTCCAACCAAAGGACATACTCTATTCAGATTTCTGGGGTGTCAACATTCTGCACAAAAAAGCCACAAAGATTTGAAATACAAAGAGGAAGAAATTCTCATTTCTTTTTGCTGTGGATCTCAAATGTCTTTCTCTGTCATTGAAGACCAGCCAGGTCTTATGCTCCTTGCTCCCATTAGGAAGATTTATGTCTTGAGTAACTTAAGGAGGCAGAAATTTGTTCAGTATATTCCCAGTCTAACCCTACTGTGAGTATAAAGTTTGCCACTCTATTTGGCAGTGCAGAAAGTTCAATGAAAGTGCTAGGTAACATTTCTGAGTGTCAGTTATTACTCATTCTCAGTTTAAAAATTAGGGAATTTTTGATGTAATGATACACACACACACACACACAAACATACATACACACACACACACACAACTTTTTATTTTTACAGTCCATAGTTGAAAACCCAGTGATAGGTTGGGAAGATTCAGTAACTTTAAGGATGCTAAGAGTTATGGTGGTGGGAACTGGAACTCCTGGGAAGGTCATCCTTGCAGGGAAGATGGAAAGAGGAGGAATTATGCTAAGGGTAATTCACAAAGTACATGTAGGAGAAGGAGTACCTAGGAGATGGTAATGGCAAAAATTGTCTGTATGATTGAAACAAAGTTTTAAGGACATGACAATAACATTTAGACGAGTTTGAGCAGTTGATGATACCTGCAGGACAGAATCCACTCATCTACTTACTGGGGAAGACTATCGAACTTTTAAAAGTAGATCTTGAGATAATGACAGGGCCAGACAAAAGCTACAAGAAAGTCTGGTCACTGATGGTGCCAGTATTGTAAAAGGAGTTTCTCATTTTACAAGGACACATGCAACTGGAACATGGAAGGTGAAAAGCATGAACCAAACTGTCTAGGCACTGGCTAAGGAACCATGACAGTTTGTAGTCTCAATACCACTGGAGGGTGCCAGATTGGAAAAAGATGAATTAATACAATCCAGTTTATATACAACTTAATTAAGTAAAAGCCAAATAACAATTTATCTTGAACAGAACAGAGGATATACAACTCTTCCACCAATTTACACAGATTTCAGCATGAGACATTTTTGGAAGTCCAATGCCCTGAGGCCCTAGCAGGGCTTAAGTTTAGTCATCTAGGCATTCACCAATAGCCCATAAGGAGAGGAAGGGGTGAATGGGTGCACTTTGACTGATCTGAAAAACATGCAAGTTGGATTCTTGTTCCATGACAGCTCAGCACTCTACAATCTGACATAAGGCTACATCACTAGGCATCAGCAATCTTACGTATCCTAGACATTCACACCTGTCAGCAACTCTGCACCTGTTGTCTGCTCAGGCAAAGACCAAATGACAGCAGCCAATTGTAGCAGCTCCTGCTGCAACATGGCCATACATGGCTTTTCTCAATCATGTTTCTGTGGGGTAAGGCTGCTAATCTCTGTGGATTTCAGCAGTCTGCTTTTTGTCCTTGTAATGGTGTCACAGTTTTCAGTTCTTCACTGAGTTAAGCATTAAGAATGACACATTCATGTTTCTTATACAAGCTCCCTTCCCACAATAGCTCGCGAATGGATTTTAAATTTGTTTATATACAAGTCCAGATTACTCCCTCAGTGCCATTTTTTAAAAATGTCATTTTCATTTGAAGAAGAAAATCCCTTTGCTTTATAGCAGCTCATCAACTCAACTTTCTGTAGGCAGGCACTGTGGGAAAAGTCACAGAAATGTAATCATTTTGAGTATTACAGTAAAACAAGGATTTATTGATATTCGTCTAATATTTTAAGATTGGATCCAAATAGTTTCTTCTAGATGAGTAAGGCTTCTCCATTTATATGTTACTTTACATATACCCCATTACTTGGGTAAAGTTAAATTCCTACATGTTCTGTTTTTGCCACCTTTTACATAGGGTGAAGTAGGCTACAGAACGAATGTATTACATTACTGTACAAGTGCCTGTGCTAAAAACGTTTTTTCCTCTATCCACTTCTGTTGGATCCAGGTTTTTGTGTTTTCTTTACAAGAACAATATCACCAAGTGAAACATTTTTTTCTAAGTTTTCTTATTTGAGCAGATCATTTCCTGATATTAGTAAAACAATTTCACTAATGCAATTATCTAATATCTTCTCCCCCCCACCCATTCCATGCTCATCTGAAGGATTTTTTAAAAACAAAACAAAACAAAACATTTCAGATATTATTTAGCATTTACTTAATATTAGTAATATTTGGATGAAAGCATAAACAATCTAACATGAATTTGCATCAGGTGATATGAAAGTCGTATCTTCAATGACTAATCTATGATTTCTCATAGATATATGCCCAAGACCTTAGTCAGAAACAGACAAATGCCTTCACTTGCCACTTCTGAAGTTATACAAACCCCTAAGTGACTTAGCATCACTGTCTCCGTCTTTGAGGGAGGAGGAAAGATCAGATAGGATAAAATATCAGAAAAGGAAAATAGAGGACATCTGGACAGCTGACAAAGCTGAATTTAAGATTTAGGGGACATACCTGCATGACTGCCTGATATGAATTCTCCTGCATCAACTTCCAATTTTTTCAGCTATGCTACTCCCATCCTATGTTAATATTGTTTCTTTCAAAGCTCAACTAAATGGTTGTATTCTGTTTAGCAGCCCGAGGAAATCTTTATTAATGTCAGACTGATGTCAAACTGATGTTGTGTGTGTCAGTGTTGTTGTTACAACTAAGATATTCTTGCTCCCAATCCCAGGGTTAATCCTGGCCAAAGCAGTGATTAATAATTTTCATTTAGCATCTATTTTAGCTTGACTTTTTTTAAAAAAAGCATAAATACAATGTAATCTAAGCAATGTATATAAAAGAATGAAAATAGAACTTGAACATTTTTTTAAATTTTAAAAATATGCTTGCAATATCAGGAAAGCAAAATGTACGTGCTGGGACTAACTGCTGTTGGAAAAGGAAAACTGCCAGGGATAAGTGAAGCTCAGTACAATACATAGTGGGTTGTTTTTTTTTTTTTTTTTAAGATCACAGAGAATTCAAATCTTACAGCAGTTGAAGTAAGGGCCAAACAGTGAAAATATGTATACAGTAAATATATGGTGAATCCATTTTTGATTTATTAAGAATACGAAAGGAGACCTGAAGGCCTTTTAATCCAGCATTTGTTTCCATTGTGTACAAATGGGACCTAAACCATTATGTCAATTCCAGCGGTGTTACTCTTCTGGTCAGAATATTTATTTCATCTATGCACGGTTTACAAGCTGTAAACAACTGACTTTTTCCCAAAGTCAACATATCAATTTTCTACATATATATCTACATGATGACAGATCCATGTAAAGTGCTCTGACTTTCAAGACATTTTCTAAGAAGATATTCCATGTGCTACATGCACACAGGGAAAATTAGATTGCCCAGTGAAGGCCAGATCAAATCTGATGAGACTACTGTTGATTAAGGTGTTCTTTACATTCATATATAAAGCACTGGGAAAGGACAGACTTTGCTGAATTCTTCCTCTGTCCCATGTTCAATCTCCCTGCACTTGATTGCTTCAGACACTGTCTTAAGTGAAACAAGGTAAGGTAAGGTAAGGTAAAGGAGGATTCAATACTCCTATCTCAGTCTCATCCTCTGTTTTAAATGAGAAGCTAGCAGATATGTGAAATTAAAAAAGTGTATCTGTCCCTTCTTACCTACTTTGGCCCTGACTACACAGCCAATCTGGCTCCCAGCTGAATATGCCAGTAGGATACACATGCTTGCAAACACATACATTTTTATGTGTTTAGAAGAAAAACAACTGAAGTACACAAGCACCTGAAAAATGTAATATGTGTAAACCTATGCCTTAAGCTTTACAATAAAGAGCTGTTTATTGTTAACTTTGTTTACTACTATTATGTCCTATACATGTATTAAGATTAATTGAAGCAGTATAAAATTAAAAAAGAAACTGACAAATTACACTTTATGTGGTTGCATCTAATATACCCTACCATGTTTTGGAGCTTTTTTGTTCTCTTATAGCAGCCATCCCTAGGTTGGAAACATCAAAATTATCCTTTACCAGTAACTATTTTTAGGGCAGGAAATGATGTGTGACGCAGCCAGCAGAAATTGAATGAGAGAATATAATTACTAGAGGCCAACTTTTTCCCCCCGGACTTTAGAACCAACACAGGCGTTCTTGTATAATAGGCTGAGGAACTTAAGCAACCAATCTTTTGGTTTTGCATTTCATCTAAAAGGCTACACTTCCAGAAGTGGCACTAAAGCAGAGGCTTTGCAACGATGACTCAACTGAAAACACACCACCAACATGCTAGCGATCCCATATTTGGCAATACTTACTAAAGACGCTTAACAAGCCCTCCCCCAACAACCGGGTAACTAGATAATAGGATGTTTTTGTCTTTAAGGTAAGTATTTTCAGATTATATTTCCGCATTCCGTTCATTCATAATAAAGTTAATATGTGCAAGTACAATGAAAGACTTAACATATTTATTTCATTAAAAAACAAACAAAAGCTAAATAAGAGCAGAAAATTATCAGGTAGGCTCCCTTTAGTGACATCACTGTATCAGAGCCATCCTCTTTATTGCCCTTGGAAGCAGAGATAGTTAAATTTAAAGAATGCCCCCCCCCCCCCAGTCCTCCAAGTTGCCTGCTTCTGGTTTAAACTTTCTACTAAATTATAAGCAGCATACAAGTAATAGATTAAGAAACGTAACATCATTGGGATGTGTACCCTTTGAAAATGATTCAGAAGAAGTGTTTCAGAGCTTGCACAAGTACAGTTTCTCTCCTGTTATTGGTAAAAATCAACTATCTTTTTAAGGCTTCTAGACAAGCCAGAAAAAAAAATTGCAACTGCTTTAAGGAGTCAACTCAGTGTGACTCTTAAATCAGCCACATATTTTTTTCAGATTCATGCGGAAGTCTGGAAAAAGACAAGCTGTAGAGAAGTTGCTTGCATAAGGTCCAAAGATTTCTCTAAGAGGCATCAGAATTGCTGGATATTTGCATGCGTGAAACATACACTTAGATGCTAAGAAATGTGAAGTCCCATCACAATTAATTGTTATTTAATAAACAAAGTTGATATTCTGAGAATAAACCTACCTAAATTTCCAAATAAATGATGGAAATTCTGCTTCAGTGGTGTAACTAATGAGGGCTGTATGCTTATAAAAACATTTATCCACAATGCATATCGATTTCATTGTAAGTCCCAGGAAGGAGAATTCAGAATCCAAATGGCACAAAAGGAAACATATGGTTTCTGAATTGTTTTCAAAATCATCAAAACAAAAAGGGTACTGTAACACCTATGTAACTATGTAACTCTATGGCTACATGCGACTCTCAAAAACCTTGGATATGGCCTTCAAAGATCCAAGTTGTTGCGACAAAATAGGGAATATTATTAAATTCATGATTTGAGACTATTTGTATTAACCATATTTAATTTTAATTAAGGACACATAAAATCACTGTACATTTTGCTTTTGAAATGTGGTTCTTAGTCAAGAAAAAGTGTGTATCATTGTTACATTAAATTTTCTTCATGACACCTGGGAAAAATCTCTAACAGTAATATAGTATATATCATGAATATACAGAAGTATTCAATTTCAATCCTTGGCAATTCAGTTTAAACCCATTCAAATAGAAGGGTTTTTTATGGAATGCAAAACTTAACAGTGACAGTTTCTGATCCAGAATATATCTGTACCCAATTTAAAGTGCTGGTTATTTCCTTTAAAATCTTTCATTATTTTGGGGATATCCTAAAAACTATCACCTCCCATATAAACCTGTTTATACATATACATAGCTCACAGGAGAAGCTCTTCTCAAAGTCCTACCACTTTTCAGAGGTTTATGGTAGTTTTATCTATCAGAATGGTTTATACAGTCCACTTTCCTTTAAAGTCTCAGACAAGAGAGAGATGGATGTTACATTATGACATGTGCCCATGTATGGGGTTTTACATGATTTCCACCCCTCCTATTTTTACCCAGTGTATATCCTGTGTGGTATTTTCAGTTACAGTGACCACCTACCTCCTGGTGGTTAATGTAATTGTAGTGGTTAGAAGAGGGCCTTCTTTACTCTAATTGTGGCAAAGTTATGTAATTCTTTGCTTTAAAAGATCAACACTGTTCACCCTGTGGTAGCGATTAGACACATCCTAAAGATTTTCTGTATCTGTACTTCTCTATGTGTACACATAGAAGAATATATATCCACGTACAGCTATATTTTTGTCTAATTTGGATATCTCAAGCTGGATTCTGTTGAAAGGAGAAGGAAAAGCATCTAAAGAGTTAAAACCAGGCTAGCCGAGACTGAATAACAACAATGGGGGAAAAAAAATAACCAGTCACTACTATGGGCACAAAGGAAAAGGGAGCAGTTTTCTGGCCAAAGCTGCACAGCATTGGGTGTATCCCAATTTATATAGTGCTGCTCATACAGATCAAGGCTTCAGGGCACAATGCTATCAGATTTAAAACATTCCATCACAAGGAAAATAATTTCTCAGTAATAACTTCTTATAACAATGTCCTGTCACAATTTAAGAATAATGAAGACTCTACTCCTTATTCCAATAGGATGTCTACCACCATTCTAATCTGGATTAATACATTTTTTCTAATTAAAATATATGGTTAAAAAAAAGAAAGCAGAAGTGAAAATGATTTGGAAGACCTTGTTGTCAGATACATATTGCTGTTATGAAACATAAATGTGCACTTAAAAATCTGGAGTGTTTTCACTTTTAACATCATATATTATACCTTGGTTATAAAAAAGATAACAGTCTGGATCCTGAATTGCTCCCTGTGTTTTTTAAAACAGAAGTGACAATTCCCACCAACTCCTCACTCTGTTTTCACCCTCCTTTCCACATCTTATAGGGCTATACAAAGCCATCGAACGAGGTACTTTGCAAGGAAGCTGCTCTCTTCAATTTTAGAGACAGCCGGGAGCAGCTTCTGAAACTGCTATGTGAGGTACTTTATTAATGCTCTAGCACATTGTGAAGTATCCCCCTCAAAGGTTTTAAACAACCCTAATGTTTCATTCCCAACTGCCCCCAATCTATGAAAGAAGATTTTTAGAAGCAGAGGCAAAAAGGAGAAAGAATAATTCCATCCTGTGCATGAACACAGCAATTCTGTTCGCAGAAGACAAACTAGCCAATGTTTTGTGCAGATTATATATGTTATAGCACTGCTGGTTGTCAAATCCTATAGGAATAGGGCTTCCATACCCCCTGCTGTTTCTCACAGCTTTGATAAGCAACTGGAGAGAGAAATTAACAGGATTTTGGCCAATTACACTGTTGTTATTCAACTCCTGGGACAGCTGTGAAACAGTCAAGAATCAGGCTAATTGTCATGTATTTGCAGTTATAAGAAAGAAGAGCAGCAAGAGAAAAATGAACTGAATTAACTGAATGAGAATAAAGGAAAATGAAGTGATTCCAAGCTGCTTAGTGGAGATGGAAAACAATCCATATGAAATAAGTATGATATGAAGCTGTATATTTATGGTGCAACATGCTCAAATTAACATAAAATAGTTAATCTCAGAGAATATGCTGTAACTATGTGCAAGTGCTGAAAACTAGAAGACTTTTAGTATACTAGATATGAGTTCATAAACGTAGTCAGTACAACATGTTCAGCACACCATGTTTAATAGGGATAGATAGCATGATGCCAATGAACTCCAATGTACTCGTAGATACAGTCCTTGATGTCAACAGTCTCTTAGCATCATCTTTAGTTCTACAATGACTCTGGTTCTCAGATCTCAGAGGAACAGTAATGGTAGACAGATACAGCTCAGAGTTGTCTTTAGAAGTGTGCCAACCTCACTTAACAAACAAAGGTAAGCTGAGATAGTCTTTCTGTTGTTCTGTTATTCCAGGACAATGAGACCCTAAAACATACATAATTGTTTATTCCTTCACTTCCCATTTCTCCTTTATGACACTGACTCAGACAGTGGCAGTAATGTTTGAAATCTGATATAGTCAGGGTTCAATATAATTGTGTGAAAAACCTCTGCATTACATATGACCATCCAGCTTATCCGGCAGAGTCAATGGATCATTGGCTATCCAATTCAAGTGATGGAACACAACCAAACAGGCCCAACTTCTGATACTTTTTAACCCTGAATTGGGGCTTTTCTTTTAAGGATGTATATGAAAGTTCAGATCACAGACTCATCCTGCTCCTTAAGTTACACCATGTGCTTAAAATCTGTATTTTGATAGAACCTGTAGTAGTTATTTCAGGAATTTACCTGTGGACAAAGTAAACAAATTGCACAGAGAAGTGACTATAGCTCTCTTAAACCTGGCCTCCCATCGTAATGGAATATACTCACAAACTCCTATAGCACATAACATGAACAAATAGCTATGCCACTTTGGGCACATATGAAGCAGAGAGTTTTAAAACTCCATTACTACCAATAGCAGGAAAAGGGTTAGCCAACTGTCTCTGGTGGACACTACTGTGTAGTGTTAGTTAGTTAGTTAGGGGCATTCTGGCTCATAGTTCAAACACAACTGATAGAAGGTCTTCATCCAGTCCTTTCCACTGTCCTCAGCCTACCACCCCAAACCAGGAAAACCTGTCATCTCGAGTCAGCAGCTGACCTACGATAAGAATTTTCCTCCACCACCCAGGTCAGCTTTAAAATAACTTCCTGTTCTGGCTGCCTATCACAAAAAAATGTATCACAGCATTGGAAAAGTTACAGAAAATGACAATCAAAACCAAAAATATAAAAATAAGAACAAGTAGAATGACTGAAAAATAGAAGCATCTTCAGTAGAGCTTTTTAATTTTAGATGGTATGAAGAGAGTTTTTTCTCCTATCTTACAGTATTAAAAATCAAATCATATAGTGAACCTGTTCACTAGAAGGTTCAGAAAATGCAGCACTATACACTGTGAATAGTTAATATGGAATTAGCTGCTAGAGGATCTAGAGCTGGCACTATGAATATCAGGCCAGAAGCAAACACTGGAAAGGGGTGAGGGAGAGGGAGAGAGAGATTATTTTTATTGCACTTTTCTTATTTTAATAAATAACTCAAGATGGCAAACATACCTAGTACTCCTTCCTCCTCCTATTTTCCCCACAACACCAACCCTGTGAGGTGAGTTGGCCTGAGGGAGAGTGACTGGCCCAAAGTCACCCAGCTGGCTTTTGTGCCTAAGACAGGACTGGAACTCACAGCCTCACTAGCCACAGAACTCACCAGTCTTTCTAGCCTGGTGCCTTAACCACTAGACCAAGCTGGCACTATCCTGGTTTTAGGCTTCTCAAGGCCAGTGTGGAGAAGTGGTTAAAATGCTGTACTAGGACAAAAGAGATCCAAGTTCTCCACTATGAAAACTCATGGGATAATTTGTAGCCACTCTGTAGAAAGTAGAGGGAATGGCCTTGAAGGACAGTTGGAAGAGTTGCTACCAAGGCAAGGGTCAGATAAAAGGGACCTGGGCCTGGGCCAAGAATGTAATGTGAGTAAATGGCTCAGGCAAGCCCCTCCCTAGTTTACAAGAAGATAAAGGGAGGGAGGGAGGGGGGAAGCACATTCAGACTTGCAAGATTCTTTTACTATTGCTGTTACAATAAGAGTGGTCCTGACCTACATGGCATTGTTTTCTTAGTTTGGTCTACCTTGCAGGGTTGACATACTCTCAGTCCTGTCTGTCCCAAAAAACTATGTGGAGAAAAATGGGAGGAGACAATATTATGTACCTGAATGCTCTGAAAAAAGCAAATATAAATCTAACCACCCAGTGAAAAATTATAAGTTGAATGTTGTTGAAAGTATGGTGTTGGTCTAGATAATGTTTATGTTTATGTTCTTCATGACATCCATGTTTTCTGAAGAACTTGAAGGTATTAATCAGCATTTTCAAAAATACTATCTTTTATACACAGAGCTCATCATGCTAGTTCTGTTCAGGTCATAATGTTATACACAACACAGAAAAATAGTAACAAATAGTAAGACAAAGGAATTAAGACACAAGATTAAAAGAAAAAAAGAAAAAGAAAAGCAGCTAAATCTAATTTAAATCAACACCATTTAATATACCTCTCCATATCATTCTGTCTTTGCAAAATATCCTTGTTTCTACCATGTCAGCAAAGCACTTCATACATTGTCTTTTGTTGTTAATCTATCTAACCTTCTCCCTCGACATAATTTTGTGAAAAGTACATTTTCAGCACTCACTAAAACCAGAACCAAATATGGAAATACACTGAATGTTTATTCCAATTCTATGAGTTTAGTCAATTTCACTCCATGTATGGTTGGAATACACCACTCCTTCAAGATTTCTAATCAATATATTAAATATAAGAGGGGAAAATATTATTAAAATATGTTTTATTTCAATATACTTATTGACATACACTTACATAGTGGTGTTCTGTGATCTTGAAAAGTTTAAGCAGCACTGGCTGAGACTAGACCTCTCCTATTCTTAGGTATTATTACGTTGCAAAATGATTTATTTTTTACCTTGACTGAATGGAAAAGCTTTGTAATCACAGAATCACAGGGCTGAAAGAGGCCAATTAGGCCACTGAGTCCAATCCTTTGCTCAGTGTAGGGACCCAAATTATAGTATCCCTGACAGATGACATTCAAGCTTCTATTTGGACATATCCAGTCAAGGGAGACCCCACCAGATCACTCTGTAATTGGTTTTCCTACTAAACCGCTTTTATTGTTAGGAAGATTTTCCTAACATTCAACTGGAATCTGACTTATGGTAACTTATATCCATTATTTCACATCCTGTACCCTGGAATGATGAAGAACAGGTCTTGACCTACTTTTGTGTGACAGAGTGCTATCATATCTTCCCTTCAGTCTTTTTGTCTCAAAGTAAACACTCCCAGTTTCTTCAAAGTCTTTTCACAGGACTTGGTTTTAGCCCTTTGATCATCTTTAGTATTATTTGATTTATATCCTTCCTTTTAACTTTTTCCAGTTTGTCTGACTTCTTAAAATGTGGTGCCCATTATTGGACGTAATGCTCAAGGCGGAGTCTGACCTATGCAGAATAGAGTGGAAATTTCTCCCTGAGATTTAGACACTATACTATATATTGAAGGCTGCCTTAAATTTATAGCTACAACGTTTGTTAACAACATTGTTTGGCAGTAGCATTTTCAGCTTCCAAGACACCTGAAATACTAGAACAACTTGTTAAATCCTTTGGAACTAAAAAACCTATTAGTTTTTATAGATAAATTTGTTATCAATAAATCAATTTGATATGCAGATGTTAAGGAAGTGGAATAAACAATTAAAGGTTTCTATATTGCCTACACAAAGGAAGATTCTCTTAACTTCTATAGCAAGAGTGTCAAGGACCTTAAACTATGACTTATACAACAAAAAATAATATTTATACTTTACTGGATTCCATTACGTTTGTATAGAAAAGGATTGTCAAAAACAGCATTTTGTTAGAGATATAGTAAGGACAATGCCTCTTTAAAGCATATGTTTTTACAATGTCCTATACTTACTAAGTTTGGGGAGAAAGCAGTGGACTATATAAATATGATTGTGCAACAAAAGCTAAAATTTTCAGAGGATAATATTCTTTTGAGTTATATACCTAGTACATGGAATTTGACATCTGGACAATATAAATGGATTCTCTGTGCCCTTACTATAGCCAAAAGTCTAATATTGCAGCATTGGAAAGATAAGTGTATGGCTCCTTTCACTCAATGGATTGAAGACCTGATTGCACTTGCCACTTACAAGTGGATTGCCACAGACACAGACTTTGCATGGACAAGTATAATGAAATCTGGGACTCATTTATACAAAATATAGTAGGTTCAAAAATGATAGTCACATAAATGTATTGGAAATATATATGCATCTGAATAATATTTGCATTAGATAAATATATAGATTTGTAACTATTTACTGTTATAATGGTATAGTATGCTAAGTTTTTTTTCTTTTGTTGTATTTTTGACAGTTTTTTGTAATAGCACTTTTTAATGTTTCTTCTTCTTCTTCTTGATAGTATATTATTACTTTTGTGTTTTTTTTTCTCTTTTTTATTTAAAAAGTAATAAAAATTTATATAAAAAAAGGCTGCCTTAAATTTTATTTGGTTTGTTTGTTGCCACAACCCTTTACTGATTAATTCTCAGTTTGTAATAAACTAGTACCACCATTTTCTCCTACACATATCATACATCTGAACTGCTATAATCCCTCAGAGTTGCCAGATTTGTTTCCTGAGCCAAATGGCAATAACTGCCTTTCTGATTATCATAAGGAATCATCTTGTCCAAACTGATCCTACCCATTCTGTGTGATCACCTAGGGCCTGCCATGTTGTGGAATATGCTGGCCCTGGAAATATACAAGGTTCCTCACTCCTGACCCTGGCTCCTTCATTTTGAGGATTTTAATAGCTAGCGGTGAAGGAGGATGGCCATCTTACTGTTCTTGATTATTTCTTGTGTTCACTACATTTTGAGACTGCTCAACTGTACCACCCAGATTTTAACTGAAATGGAACAGAACTATATAATATTAGAGAAACAAAAATTCATGTTCTTGTGACTTCCTTCTATCTGCCATTTGAACCCCACACTCCCATCTATAACTTTCTAAACCACTCACCCATTTGCTTCTAGCCTCAGGGCAGCTAACAAGAATGCCCAAATTCTCATCTTGTTTGAAATAGTATTTGGGAGATTGCTAAGTGAAAAGTTTTCAGTTTCAGATTATGTGTGCTTGGATAGGAAAATAAGCTCTGTCAGGTTCATTTTATTTTATTTTATTTTATTTTATTTTATTTTATTATTTTATTTTATTTATTCAATTTATGTAGCTGCTCATCTCAGACCAATGACTCTGGGTGGCTAACAATAAATAAAACAATCAAACAAGTAAAACAATACAAAAAAATATAAATATATCCAAGTGATCTTAAAATAACCATCAGTGTCAGCACAACCATGAAACAGGGCCTTTGCACACTCGGGGCCCCAGGCCCAGGCATAAAGCCAGGTCTTCAAGGCCTTCCGAAAAGCCAAAAGAGTCGGGGCCATCCTAATCTCAGGAGGGAGGATGTTCTAGAGGGCAGGTGTCACAGAACAAAAGGCACGTCTTCTGGTCCCTGCCAGGCAACATTCCTTGGCTGACGGGACCCGGAGCATGCCCATCCTGCCGGACCGGATTGGAAACAACTGGGAAAAGATGGTCCCTAAGGTAACCTGGTCCCAAGCCATGAAAGGCTTTAAAGGTGACAACCAGCACCTTGAATTGCACCTGGAAACACACCGGCACCCAATGCAGCTCATTTGCTTTTGTGGCTCTTCAGTAGAAAAATGTTGAGCTTGCACACGGATATCTGAATGGTAAGAGCAGCAGCACTGGGCATGATAACTATAATTTGCTTGTTTTTTGAGAGAGAAAGAGAAGATCAAACTATGTGCTACATCCATAGTTAGATCACACACACATAATTCAACTAAAGCAAGGAGGAAAACAACAGAGTCAGGATGTTTAACTTTTTCTCCTTATTTCCTTATCACTATTTTTCTAATAAAAATTATACCTTACTTGGATACTTATTATCTTGCAGGAGAGAAAAATGCTGTATTTCCAACTGAAATGGACAAATCTAGGCGAATGGCAGAGTTAACTGATAAAATGGGAGAAGGAATGATTGTTCCTCATATATTTAATAACTTCATCTTTTTCTCACATTAAAATTTTCAATTCAGCAGAAATCTCTGGAGGGATTCGGAATCTACCTCTAAAGCAGGGAATGGGCCCATGCAATCTTGGACTCAGGTTGTGCATCTCTGCTTTAAAGAAACTAAATTATATCCCTGTAAAGTTTCCTATTCATATTACTGTTCCACATTCCTACGTAAGTTGCTATTGAAATTCTTTTTCAGCTCTGAGCAAGCTCTAGGCGGGCATCATTCTCAGCTAATTTTATTTTGGATTATTGGTTCAGGAAGTTGCGACTTCAGTCAACAACTGTCAAATCCTGTTATCTGCAGGGGGCCTGGCAGTTCAAGACTCTTGCTGATGAAGAAAATTAGGTGAAACTGTTTATACTTGACAACATTTGGAAGCTATAAATGGAGACATCTGGAAGTAAGGACATAGGGAAATTCTTTTTAACTCCCTTGATAAATCTCAGAAAACACTTATTTTTTTTTTATACAACTGAGGAAGATTTTCATTTAACTTGCAAGCTTGCACACTGTACTGTGTTCAAGTCTACTTTAGTTTTTGTTACAATTTTCTATGTCTACAGTTAGAACATGAAATCTTTTCCTTATTTCTTAGAAAGACAATTTAATTTTCAAAGCTTAAGGTACAATCAAGGTAAGAGTCAATTTATTGTAACATCTGTATAAAAAAGTTTCCAAGATCCAAGTATAAAAGCGACCTTATTAGTTTTATATGGTGTTTATGGTGGAAACTGCATATATCATTTTAATCTTACTAACTTCAGCAACTTCTGAAATAATCCCTTCTCTTCACTGTTCGCTTGTACTGGATGCTGAACAAAATAGTTGTTCAGCATCAAGTTCTGGAAAAACACAGAACATTCTAAACTTGCATGATTACTTTTGGTCTTGAGGCAAGCCACCATCATGACCTTTCTGTCTCTAAAGTTCTCTTGCCTTCTCCTCCATCCCCATAGCATGCATTGCTCATAACTTTTCCTCATTCATTTATCCTCAGGCTTTCTCTATATTTTGTTACTTAGCTCAGCAGTGGAAAACCTCAGTCCTGCAGCCCTTTGTGGCTCATGAGCTCTCCATGTCCAGCCCACCAAGACCTGGTGAGCTCCTTCCAGAAACCATGCTCTTTGCATTTATTCCACAGAGCAGAAGATAGGAAGGAAGCATCATTTTCCCTTCTCCTGAAAGAAGGAAGGACAAATGTAGGGCACTAAGGATCATAGGGTTAATTCCATATTTGGTCTGATTCATTTCCTTCTCTATTTCTTCTCACACCCTTTGCTCTGATACTTGGTTAACTAACTGCCTTCCTCAGTCTTCTGGACACTCTATGCTTTATTCTTCTGACAGCCTTAGCTCCTTTCCCATGGAGCCCTTCTTAATCACCTTCCTTTGTGATAATACTACTTAGCTGCTACTGTGTGGCAGTTTTATTCAATATTCAATAAACTGTTCACTCAAGCTAAATTTAAATTTAAGAGTGACTGAGTGCAAGTTATACATAAATGGAAAAAAATAGACAAATAGATGAATTTGTATACTTGGTAGAATGTTTATTAAAAATGGGAAAATTGATGGAGAAATTTTAAGATGTGCAAATGCTAGTAGAAAGATAGTGAAAAGTATGTGGTCTGTGGCACAACACAGGTGTTTATTAAAAGAAGCAAAAATGGCTGTGTATAATGCCTACTTTGTTATATGGGAAGAGTCAAATATGTTAGGAGAAACATCAAAGTAAGTTGAGTGCAAAGTTGTATTTAAAATATATGCAGCAAAACAAGAAGACATGCAATAAAGAATGAAAAGGTGCTGAATGAATGTGGATTGAATACAAAGGTGAGTGACCAATATGTTGAGCTGATTTGCCCATATAATAAAGAATGAAGATTAAATTCCAATACAAATATATGAAGGAAGAGTGAATGGGTTGAGAATGTGGTAATTGGATGGAAATGATGAGATCCTGAAAAAGAGTGAGATGAGAAGTTTAAAGAACAAAGTGTAATATGTGGGAATAATAGAAGTGAAGATGATTTACAAGGATAGAAACTTATGGAGAAGTACAGTGAATAGTGTTCGTGTGGATTTGTTATACCTATCTTTTCTTTATTTTTCTTACTGCATGCCTTTAATTTCTTTGGCTTATTATTTCTTACTCCTTTTCTGCACAACGTTGCAAATGTTGAAAGGGTATGCCATAATGGTTATGTATACATGTAAATTTGAGTAGCTTAAGGCATAAAAATACTGTGGTATGGGAAATAGCAAATGCACAACTGCAACTGTCATTTGAGATGATGGTGGATTGTGATGTACGGGTTAGGACAACTTCTTTACAAGGTCTCCCACTATATAGACTGACCCATATTCACAAGGCACCTTTTTCAGATTCTGCCATGGATATATAAATACAGTTTAGGAGAGGGCTTAGAGCATGCTAGCTTACCCAGGATTTTTAATGTTTTAACATTTTATCTATTTTAAAATATGTTAGTGATTTAACATTACATGGATATATGGTTTTAATGGTTTCTTTGCTGTTTCAATTGTATTTCTGATGCCTCCCTGAACTGTTAAAGTAGCAAACAAATACTTTAAATAAATTATTAATTATACGTAATAATTTTATTTGATCAGAAATAGGTGCATGGGCCAAATCTCATTTTATCATTTTTCTACAGTATATTAAAATTAAGTTCTACAGATGCTTACTGCAACCTTAAAAACTTTAAACTTGATACCATAAATGGCTGCAAAAGATATACAGATTTTTAAGTAATGAAATTTACACTGAGGATTTCTACTATCATATATGTAGTATCTGTGAGAGCCAGTTTGGTGTAGTGGTTAAGGCACCAGGCTAGAAACTGGGAGATTGTGAGTTCTAGTCCCACTTTAGGCATGACGCCAGCTGGGTGACCTTGAGCCAGTCGCTCTTTTTAGCCCTAGGAAGCAGACAATGGCAAACCACTTCCAATCTTGCCAAGAAAACTTCAGGGACTAGTCCAGGCAGTTGCCAGGAGTCAAAAATGACTTGGGCGTATCCACACCCACAACAAGTAGCATCTATCTTTCTGTAAGATACAAATTCTCCAAACTCAAACCTAAAATAATATTTGAAATTTTACAAACTTCTGTAAAGTATCAGCTTTTATGCTTTTAATGTTAACATGAGAAAAATCCATTTTGATTTGCTAAGCTAATAAAACTTCAGCAAACTGCTGCTTCAAATCATTATTGTATGTTTAACCTATTAAACAACTAATATGTAAGTATTAATAATAATGAATAACTTTATTGCAAACATAATTCATTATTGGTCATATGAGTATTAAGCACTCAGGTTAACAAACCAAACTTGATTGAGAGTTTTACATAACTGTGTATTTGGCAAGTTTCACTAACTTTATTTTGAGCATTAGGAGAACCATGTAATTCACATTTAGAGACTTCTGAAATGCAGTGAAATCCAGTCAAGAACATCTATTTAATACACAAAGAATGGGTGTAAATTATATATAGATGTTCACAAATAAATAATTTGTTTACTGTAACAAAGGTGAAAGTCAGCATAATTTGAAATTTAGCTTAGGTTTTGCCAGAAATATGTAAACAAAGGAGAGATTCTAAGGAAACTTAAGAACAAGTTATTTACACTGTATTCAGCAAAGCTATGAGAGAGTTTACACTGAAGAACAGTTAAACATTGCATAGGGAAGGGCTACATTATCAATGCAGCATGGTTGACCGGCGCTAAAACACCTCTCCTTCCTTCTGATCAGTAGTCTTTGTGATTGGGAAAGAAAAGCCTGAAATACCTGTATTTACCTGAGACTTTGAGCCTTGGGCCAGGACCCAAAAGATTGATTCAACTTGTGAAAAATAAGTGTATGTCCAGCTGGTGTTTTGCCTTTCCTTTTTTTCTGGAATAATTCCCAGTATCACATAAGCTTCTTTTAAAAACTGCATAGCAACTTGTCTCTTTACTGCATGACAAAGACACAGAAAGTTATTAAGACAAAGCCTCCTTCATGTGCCTCTTTTCCCCATAGAAAGATACCTATAGTTTAGATCCTGACAACTGTATTTTAGAACTATGTCTCCTTAAGTTTTCAAGTGCATTTGAGCCCCCATTTCCTCCTCACAGAACATCGCCTTTCAGTTTTTGAGCTAGTTATCAATTTACACATAAAACAGGTTTTTTTACACTAGCCAAAACACTAACCGTAGCTAGTTCAAAGGAGAAAGGGAAAAGATTGCCATATATCTATAAATATTATCTAGGAATTTGTCAACATTATGTTTGTATCCAACTACTGTTCATGAGTAACAGAATACTGACAATTAATAATATGTTTCTAGGGATTCTACTAATACATTCATATACTTTTGAGTTAGTAGATGTGGCATTATTAGGCTTCTGATGAATAGAACTGTAAAGGAAGCTGGCATGAACAAACAAGGTTTGCATCTATCATGCATACAAGAGTCTCTTAATGATAAGAATGAAAAATGAATTTGCTCATAAAACGTTTGTCTCCCTGATACAGCAATAAGTAGATTACTATCCAGGCTGGAAGGATTTGCACAGGGTCAGGCGTCCTATTTTTCCATGCAAGATGTAAAGATACAATATGGGAATTCAGCCTTGGTAATTACTAATGCACCACACAGACACCATCACACCCTGTTTACTGCATAAAGAGGTCACTTGTGGTCTGCCTCCATCACAAAAAGCATTTGCTAGAGAGTGGGGCATGCTGAAACGTGCCGTAAGACAAAATTCCTTATAAGATGGAAGAAGACTAGAAGAGTTAATGTTGATAGATACAAGGCCTCTAATTCTTCTGGGGTGATTTAAGCCCTCTCTCATTAATTATTGTTCCTTGTCTTCAGAGTCTTATCACCAGTAGCATTACAGGAACTGAGCATAACAATAAGCATGACAAAATAACCTTCTGAACTTTACAGAGGTTTCTGTACAACCAGCTGTGTAAGATTGTTTTTAATTTTTAAAAAAGTCCCAAAAACTCTTCTGCCTAAGTAAAAAGTAGCAATAAGACACAGAGACAGAGAGCTCATCCATAAACATGCATATAAATGTGCTTCTCAGTCCATTTTTAACATCTTCATTTATTGATTAATGTTCATCATTCATTCTATGCTTCAATAAAGTCTCCTTAAAGTAGAGCTTAGTCCTGATAAATACACGAACATAGCCATGAGGTTTTCTTGGCAGCAATATGGAAGTGGTTTGCTATCGATCTGTCATTAACAAAACCAAAATAAATCAAAACTGTATTTCCAAAACAAGAGCTTTCATGAACCGAATATTCTCTGAAGACCTGTGACTTTTTAAAAATGAAAGATGAAAGATGAAAACCAAATGTAAGCAGTATAAGAAATTTAGATGCTCTGCTACCAAGATGCTCTGCTTAGTGCTCCATTAAAACTGAAAGTGTACATTTAATTCCAAGGAATCAGAGATTCCTCACATTCAGGACGTTGAATAAGAAATACAGAAAAACAAATGAAGACACTGTAAGAGTTAACTGGGATATTACAATATACCAAACCACCAGTTTAAAAATCTAAAGAACATCATTTCTCTGTTTGGGTGATGCTTGAAAACAAACCCTAAACACAACTGCAATAGTGAGGTATTAAATTAAATTATAAAGTGTTAAGTTGTATCCTTACTGGATACTGTTATAAAATGCATTTTTAAAAAGGAAATAGCTTCAAATCCTGTGGAATGTGAAGGAACCCACAGCTGGAGAGAGCTGGGAAAAGACTTTAGGAAAAGCCAGCTATTTTTGACAGCAAGTTAGCTGCTGTGAAACAAAGCCTTGTCTTTCATAAAATGTTTACAACTATGAGAAAAAAATATATCCTTGGGCTAAAATGTTTATTGGCACCTAAGAGTCTGAAGAGAGCAAGTGCGGCCTTTTTTTTTTTGCAAGGCACTTTATCATCGACTGCATTCTCAAAGGGATCTCTGAATGAATAGAGCTGGATTACTCAGCCTTCAAGTCCACGCCCATTCCTCTCCATTTTCCTTGGCAAGACTGAGAGCCAAGCTATTTTTAGTTAGGTGGCTTTCTATTTTTAGGCAACTACCAGTTAGAGACATTTGTTAGGGAAAAAAATATCAAAAAATCAAAATAAAAAAGGAACACAAAAAGGGAAGGGGGGAGGACGAAGCTTCCTTTCTCATAATGTAAAGCAAGCTTTTCAACCTGTAACTCCAGGCAGTTCAGCTGCTTTCAATCTTGGAAAAATAAAAGAAAATCCAAAAGTTCAAGAATGTAAAAATAAACCTAGCCTCTGGCAAATAGACCAAAATACAACAAGCTGTTACTATGTGAAACAGTGACTAAAAAAACAAATGACTGAAGTAGGAAGGGGGGGGGGGAGCCAAAACAAAACATTAGAACTATTAGGTTATAAGAATGTTACACAGATATGTGAGTTTTTTCTCAGCTTCTGAGCTAGATCTCTTACATCTTAAAGAAAGTGAAGTAAGACAAACAGAGCACAATACTGATTTGGATCCTTCCCCCCCCTCCCCCCAATTAAGAGAGAATCAGTTGTGAATCAGTTTTAAAGCATTTGCTCTGCCTTTCCCCATTTATAATACTGGACTGCTATGATTTTTACCATGAAAATATTCAGACTGTGGTTAACAGGAATGGAAAGGCCAGGGAAATTAAAGAGGCCTTGCCAGATTCAGACCATTTTGCAGCAGCAAACTATCCTGTCACTCAGCCATCACTGTGAGGATATATGGCCTCTCTACATTTGTGATATGCTGCTACAGTAATGGATATATGATGCTATATATGGCTTGCCCAGAAATGCTGACAGAAATGTTATCCCATCCACTGAACTTACGGCAAATTTCCATCTTCAACCTGCCTAGTTGCTTAACACTTGTTATTATGTTTGGGGTTTATTTGGCTTTCCCAGTTAACAGCAACATTGTCTCTGTAATCTCCCACCCAGGTATGTGTTTTCTCCTGCACTTAAAACAGAATGATAATCATGCAGAGAAAATTAATTAAACTTGTTAAGTAGAGGCTGGTTGGCATGCCTATTAGTGGATCCACAGCCAGTTTAAACACCGTCCTGAAAGACTGCTCATCCAACTGGAATCCGGCACGTGGGAAGGCACAAAGTGTGATCCTGAGGGCAACACACTTCACTGTGAATGAAAAAATGGCAGGAATGCTTAACAAAGTTCTGAAAGTCACAACATTGGGTGGGAAGAAAACAAAATTCAGAATGATTATCAGAATTGTGGGCTGAAAGTATCAGAATACATTTTGTCAATAAAAAACAAATTCAAAGTTATCTGGGAGTCATTTTATCAAAAGATACGAAGTTCTTCACTTAGGAAAAAAACTCAAACATGTTGCACAGCTATAAGATAGGAGTACATATCATGGCACACGTATGACTGAAAAGGATCCTGAAATTGAAGTTAATTAGAAACTGAATATAAGCAGTGAACCATGGCCACTAAAGATGCATTGGCAATTTTATGCTGCGTCAATAGAAATGCAGTTTCCAAATAATGATTCCAATAGTCAGACCCCACTTTAATACTGTGTTTAATTCTAGACTTCCAGGGGAGGTATTGTCAGTCCTCCCAGGTAAACCAGATAGGAAACATGATTAGATGAGCTAATTCTACTTTATTGTAAGGCCACATTAACAGAATCTTGCAAGTCTGAAAGCACAAAGCTCCCACCCTCCCTATTTACTGCCTCAGTAGTTAGGTTGGGTCCTTCCTACATTTCTTTTTCTGATCGTTACTCTGTTGCAGACTGCTTTCTCTTTTATCTGATCGTTCCCTAAGCAGTATCTCTTCCCCCAGTCTTCCAAGGTCTTCCTCACATTCCATGACAGGTAGAGGGCTCTGTGAAAGCAGAGCCGATGACTGCAGCAAAGACTAAGGAACTGGTGAGTACCCTGATTCCTTGGAATCTCTCTGGATAAGGAGAGGACAGGAGATCACCCACATGTGCTCTGGATGGCTGCTCCCTGTGAGGAGACTGTAGGACAATGGTTTTCCTTGGACTTGAGTGCTTGGAGATGATGGGATTAGCCATCTTGCTTGCAACTGTGGCAGAGCCTTTTAAAGGACATTAAGTTCACAAACTTCACTTTCTAATCACTTTTGCTCATTAACTACATCTAAGCTATTAGAGACCTTCAGAATGACAAGTTTGAAAATGCCAAGTAAGTCTGCCTTTAATCCTGAATGAAAGAACACTTTAATTATAAGCTTAAGAATTTAAAGAATCTGAAATAAATAGCAAAAAGCTAAATAAAATTTTGATCTTAGAAAGTTATAAATGGACTAAGAGTCCAGATAAAATTGGAACACTGAAACTTTTACAACAAGACTTTGGAATTAATTATAAATTACAAATAGCTCCTTGTGGAAAATAGATCCTATTTTGGTTTTTGCAATACACAACATAGATAAATAATTTCATGATTTCAAAAACTAGGCAGAGGAAAGATATACAAGCCTGCAAGATGGTTATGACAATAAAAATACTGAAGGAGACTTTTGAAGAATAGAATCAGAAAATAGTGGCCAGAATATTAACAATGTCAGTAATGATGTCTGCTTCTTTGGATAGACTATGGCCAAAATATGTTATTGATGAAATGTCAGATGCAGAACAAATTTTATCTGACAAGATAGAGGCAGTACTGAAAGTGGATTTACAACTGACCGGCCAAGAGAATGATTTAGAAAAGGATGTTTCACTGGATATACAAAAGAAACTGGCTGAGATATTAACATTTAAAAAGGAAATACAAATGATACATCAAGATAGTGACCTAGATAATTATTTCCTACTGGATTTACAAAAGAGTTGTTAAAGCCTTGAAGAACTCTGTGCGATGGGACAAAGAAGAAATGAAGAGGAATCAAATCCTATGACAGTATTTGAACAAACTAAAGATTAAGACTGTTAGAAGTAAAAGGAAGGAATATAAAGTTGGTTTACTTGATCAAGGTTAAAATAAGATATATTGTTATTTCTGGCTACCCTTTTTGGACTTTCTGCTGACATCAGGACTGAAAAGATGATGTTTTATGGGTTTGTTTATAGATAAGAGATGGGATAGGGGATGAAGAGCTAAACATTTGTAACTTTAGAAAGGGTGAAGAGTTACTAAATTTGTTTATACTTGTGATGAAGGCTAGAAGTCACTTCTTTATATATTTCTTTTCTCTTTATTATATTCTTACTTTTCTTTTTCTTCTCTTTTTCTATTTCTTTTTCCTTGTACTTTTTATTCTTCTCTACTTTCTTTTCTTTCTTAGTTTGTATTAGATTGTACTATTATAATCAAAATTCTTAATAAAAAATATGTGTGTATGTGTGTGTGTGTATGTGTGTATAGATAGATAGATAGATAGATAGATAGATAGATAGATAGATAGAGTAAAGGAGGACTTGAGAAGCAACCAAATTCCCCTATGAACTCACTACATACAGAGTGTACTTCTGCTTGGCATGCCACTGAAGCAAAATGGCAGCATTGATTTTTCAACAAAACACAGCATCTCAACATTTTAAGCAGCGTATCTGCACAGCCTCATTACATACAGATCTCAATTATTCAGCAAATAAATTCCATGGAAAATAGGAATTAGACCTCAGATTTGTATGTTAGGCTTATTAAAACCAAGTGGAACAAATGCCTAATTCTAAACATGTTTCCTTGGAAGAAAACCCCTTCGGTTTCAATGGAACTGACTTCTTGTGTCAGGACATGCTAGTTGCCAAACCCAGTGGAAATACTGAGGATGGTGGGAAAACATACAGGGAAGATCAACACTAAGAAGCCCTTCCTTCATGGCCTGAGTTTGCCTTGAAAATATCTCCCCTAAAGTTAGTTTGTCTTTATATTTGTACACTTCCAGGTTTAAAGCCTCTTTCACAAGGGGTCAACACAGACAGCATCTACAGGAGAAAACTGATACAAGTAGGTAGCTTAAATATCCCCTCCACCTCATGAATTATTATTGCCTTCATGTATTCATCTCACATGTTTTCACTATGAGATTTACCACTATGGAATTGGTAAGCATAGACTCTCCTTTAAGCATAGCCATTCATTAGGAATGCACATTAGGAAGGCATAAAGCCTCAGGAGAGGAAATCAAAAAGTTAAAATGCTTATGTGTAGGAGTTAAAATGCCCAATGCAGAAAGGGATAAAAGGGAGGGCTGGTTTATTTTTTTTCCCCAACAAAACTGTTCTACAGCATAAGATAATTTCAGCCATATTATACTTGGGATATCAATTTTGATCTACTAGAATTCTTATTTTGGGGGGAAATGGGGGAGAAAATCCTTCGAATATGAGGTTAGTTTTCATCTTTCTGAAACTGCTTAAATTAATTTTTTAAAAGATACTTTCAGACTTTTGATTGCTTTGTCATTTCTCACATTTGCATTACTGGATCTTTGAACCTTGTGGCTGCAGACTCCCAAGGTTGTTTTTCTCTAATTCTTGAATCTGTTGCTGCTTACTACTAGTGTGATAATTTTCGTAAGTGTTTGGAGTTCTGTACTTCAAAACTGAATCCAAACTTATTTGTGACCTTTGTTAACAATCAAATGAACTTAGGCTAAATTATCATTGATTCCAATATCCAACGTAGGATAAACCTTTGCCACCAATTTCCTGAGGTAGTTCCCATAGGCTTCCGTAATTGTCATTTCCGGATGGCAATTACTGCCTTGAGAATAAAATTTACAACAGTTTGCAAAGACTTATAAATCTGCTGAATTTGGTATGGCAAACAAAAAATTACTTGATAATGCTGCTGATCCTTTTTAAAGAAACAGTAGGCTATTCCTACCTCTTCAGGTCACCTATTAACCTTAGAATCATCTTAAAATTGTACAATCCAGAAGATACACTTGATTGCCAAAACGGATCCAATAACTTGTATTTTTAAATTAGAGTGTTTTCTGCTTGCTAGCCCAAGTTAATAAATCCTGCTAGCAATACATTCCACACAGCTCTTACCATGCCTTTTAAAATTAGGTAGGATGAGGCAACCCAAAGCTATCAGCTGTGATGGTTGTAAAGGACATCCAGGTTCAGAAGAATTCTGTCTCTGAATGCCAATGACTGGGGAAACATTAGAATAGAGATACATCTTTTAACGCCTGGCAAATACATATGCATTTTTCCTACAAATTATCATTGAATTTTAAGAAAGGGAAATGATCTTAGAAAGTCTTCAAAGGTGAAGACGATTTCAGAGAAATTTTCATGGATGGAGGAGGCTAAGGTATACATGTGAATGACCTGTCTTTCATTTCACTGACTCTTCAACAGTCTGCAGTTATCTTGGCTTCATATACTTCAATCTTATCCCCAAAAAACCCAATATGATGGAGCTCTTCACATCAACTTTTTCAAGGTGGTATTACTGTTATAGCAAGGAAGAATCCTACCTTTGAGAAACTGTTGGGAAATTTTTCTTTTCCACAGATAAATAATCTCTTACAAGATTATTGTGCCCAACTGTAATGTCACCTGTCCTGCTTGTAGGATTCCTATTTGACTAGTTATTGTGGGAATTAGGGTGCTTAGTCAGTTGGCCTTTAAGATTTGTTTCATTTATAGAAATCTACTTCCTGAAAATGACTCTGCTAAATCAATTTCTGACTAATACCATAGGAGGATGCTTACTCCATTACATGTGAAATTGACTGACATAGTGATAGAGACATTCAAGCTCTGAATAGACCATATCTCTATGGAAGGAGCATCCATCATTTCTGCTTTAGATATGAATGAGGAAAGATGGAAACAGGATGTATAAAGGCCTTGCGCTTAATTTCCCTCCAACCCTGCATTTCTATCATGTCTAAGACTACTGAGAGTAAGTGAATAAAGGTTCATAACGTGAAATAGTGAGAGGTGCTTATTTATACAGATAAGAGTCTTAATTGATATGAAAAGCTTTCAGAATCTAATTAACCTCCCAGTTGATCATTAGTGCTGTGACCTTTAAAAATAATTGATAGAGGATTTTTTCCCTTTTCAATGCATTCAGAACTTCTCACCAGGTAACTAATCTTAGGTATGCTATAGGATCCACTACAAGAAAGATTTGATGCAATAATGTACAATAAGCAAAATGAGACTGTGACATTTCTTTCAAACTAAAGGTATCACTTATGCAGCAGTGATGCACATGAACATATATTCTCTGTACAATCTGAATAAGATTTGTGCCTAATTGCCTCCATGTTTCAAGCATACTCAAGCTACCACAACTACTTAATTTTTAAGACCCAGCATGATCCCATATAGATTTTCCCAACAACTCATTATTAGTACCACAAAACACTGTTTGGATTTGCAATAACACCTGGACAAAAAAACCTACCTAAATCAAAGCCAACTAATCTTTGAAGAAATGTCTATTGCGCATGGACCTTATTTTCATATTTCTTTAAAAAATATAGTTTCAGTGTCCATTGCCAATAGATGGTCTTCCAATTTGCTCTGATCACATCAAATATGTATGAGCATATTTTCGCTTAAGTTATAATATTAGTGGCATGGCTTTGGGGCACTCATTTTTTGTTGAAAGAATATACCCACAAGCAACCATTCTTATTTTTTTTTTTAAAGTATTGCTATTAATCCAAACTGTGGTTGTTAAGATGCTCTTACCACCAAACACTCTTTACATGAGTTGGCTGGCAGATGAATGAGTGCTAATTCCTATTGCTGAGTGTATATACAGGCAATTCCTCTAATCAATGGTGCCCCTTAATTACTGGTGATAGTTATCACACTGCAATCTCAGATCTAGAATTATATTACCCTTGCACAAGTTATTGGAACTGTATAATTTATTCATATATTAATGACGCTGAAAGTTGCCAGCCAGAAATGGCTGATGCTTCGGCGGTTCGAGTCCAGCCTTCGCGTTAACAGGGTGAGCTCCTGTTTCCTCCCCAGCTCCTGTCAACCCAACAGGTCGAAAACTCACGTGAGTAGATAAATGGGTACTCTCACTCCGGTGGGAGGAAAAATGCTGGCAGCGCCTTGCACAGAGAGACGGGACCAGTTGCCGGTAAGCGTGAAACCGCGCTCGCCCGAAAAGGGCGCGAAGCAACGGAAATGCCGCCTCCTGCGCTCGCCAGCTGGGCTATGCTCTAGGAAGGAGGCTCTGGCAAACCACTTCCGAAAAACAATTGCCTTGAAAACTGCAAGGATTCGTCCAGGCAGTCACTGCAGGGTCAGTAATGACTGAGCGCAGACAAAAAAAAACAAACAAACAAACCTATAATTATCAACTGCTAACTATCTAGAAAAACTTGTGACTGGTTACAATGTATAAACATCAAATGCAGCTGAAGTTAAGAGGCATTGTTGGTACCACTCATCTGTGACTAATGGTATTTGGTCATATACACAGAATCACAGACATTGGGTTGGAACAGGGCTAAGTCATACTATAAAATGTACATAATGTCTAATAGTATATGTCCCCCCCCCCAATAATTATATAATGTATGTAAAGAGCTTTTAATGGTAAAATGAGCAAGACAGAAAGAAGCGGTGAGGCATCTGCCAATACTGACTTCTCCATCTGCTGCTGCTTCTCCTACTATCTGCAGTAAATGGTCTGATGTGATATTGACTCTACATGACCATGTTCACTCAGCTGGCAGCAAATTTTGCAGAAATTAGTCAGATTTACTGTCAAGTAAATATGTTTAGAAATTGGATGTTTTATCATTCATGAAAACATAAGCATGAGATAGAAAGAACATGGAGTTACCCTCACACTACACATCCATTTTAATTTAGACTAGTAGCTTTCAAATTCCTGCCTTCAGGGAACCTGTCACAATGATTTATCTAGAAGCAACTCCTGTGTGTTTGTCAAGGAATAAAGTGTAAATATTCTGTAGAATGTATCAGAACACATATTCAGTTTATGAGATGCCAGCTAGACTCACAATGGATCTCAACAATGGAGCTCTTCCATAGTCTTAGAGCTGTGCAACACTTCAGATTTGTTCTCTGAAAGGTGCATGAACATAGCACCTGTCTGCAACCTGATAAAGTGAAGTGTGAAACTAAGAAAAGGAATAGTTGATTTAAAGTGCTCTGGACACATGCTATGTTTATGCTCCTGTGCACTCTGAAGCAGTTTTTGGAAACTGATTTCAAAATATTGCACAACCCTACTTAATATACAAGCAAAACCTTTCTTAAGGGTATGAATAGGAAAGATTGGCAGTGGTGGGCAAACTGACTTTCTTTTCACTGAAATTTCTTCATTACGCTATTACTCATGTTCTTATTGATGAAGCTATGATGAATTTTCTGGATGAAATGGAGACTCATTTCAAACTCATGATGACTGGAGTTGGAAAACAAATGCTATATCCTCAAATATTCTCTGATTTTAATTTTATATCTTAGCTATAGCTTGTACTGAAAATAGAGATTAAACCACACTTTTTTAGTTTAAATGTAAGATTGAAGTAATAAAAGTTGGTACACAGGAAGGCAGGAATAATGGAGCATATGAGTGGCATCGTTTATTACACCAAGATTATTAGTTTGACCTAGTATTACTTCACTAATCCATATAGCAACTCTGAAAAATAGATCAGTAATGTTATCACCATGGCACATTGTTGGGAGGTATTTACATGGTGGGTTGGTGAAGGCCACCTAATAATCTGAGGGCTAAACCTATTTGACCTAGGAACATTTTCCTAATGCTCCATTCTCTTAGCTACTCGATTATATCAATTCTCAATTCAGCAGTGCTGTAACAAAAGAACAATGTTTTAGAGTGTCATTGTTCAATGTTTTTCTGTAAGTTCTGCAGTGGAATTCCATTAACATCATTTAGATACCTGGCACTGATTTCAGTGGGAGGTAGCCTACAATCATGGAGAATTGCACAATAAATTTTTATTATGTTCCTATGTTATGTTATGTTATTAGAGTTACAAAGGATCTGAATTTAACCTGAAATGACTAGATTTAGTCTCTTTCTAAAGAAAGGTCTAAAACTGAACAAAGAAAAAAACCTATTTTTCCCCTTGATTTGAGCCAAACTCTGGTAATTGAATTAACATGACAACTCTTATTTGCCCCCACAAACTCTACCATGTCTTAGCTCCAAAGCATTTCCCTAGAGATTCAGAGATCTAGGTCTTAGGGAACCTGCTAATTTTATGCAACCTTTTTTAGTTTGATGTTCTCCAGCCTATCTATTATTTTTACCCAGCACAGCCGCATTATAGTAGGTAACCTGATATTTCAGATATTTTAAAGCAATACCCATTAGTCTCAAGTAGCATGACTAATGACAAATCTATTTCATTTTTCTTGTTAATATATTTGAGACATTAATACCGTCTAAGGTAATTCCTAAACAGTGAAAAGTTAAAGCTCCATTTGGTACACAAAATTTTCCACAGGAGTGGGAATCCTAATAGCACATGTTTTAGAACTGTGTGGGTGCCTTTATATGTGAAACCTTTCTGTTGCAGACAATTGTGTATTGTGGAGACTGGCTCTTTAGCAGTGTCACAGTGTGACTGCACAGAGAGGAAGGACCGATTTGTAAACTTCTTTGTAATGCCAATAATGATTCAATTTTACTGAAGCTTGGTTGTTTCCTTTTGAAGAATACAAACAAAAATTGCAGTACAGAAGATCCAGATCCTATTGTGTAAAGTTATGGTTTAAGTAATGTAGATTTAAATATTTTATAACCGAGCAATTTGGAGAACACAGTATGAGAAAAAGAAAGTTCCACCGAGGATTAGAACTATATTTAGCAAAAAGCAGTATGATAAAATCTAGCAGAGTCAGATCTTTGAAGAATGAAATTAAGAGAACAGCTAGTAAGGTTCAAAATTCGGAAAGAAAGGAAAAATCTGAGTAAAGTAGGTTAACCTAACTATAAAACAGCAATCATTGACAGAACATAACAGGCTAGTGAGGACAGAAAAGGATGAAACATTTAAGAAAAGGAGAGTAGTAAAAGATTGATGGATTTAACAGAGAGGGTGAGTGATTGTCTAGGGGACAGAGAGAAGCAGGATTTATGCAAAGAAACAGAGACAGTGGAAGGCAAAATTACACAGGCTGTCTATAGGACTTGGAAAAGATTTGTGATACTCTATGTAACAAGGAATGGAAATTGAGGAGGCATAATTAAACAAAAACACCAACTAGATGTTAAAATGTTACAGCTGAGCAACCCTTAAAAACATGAGACAAAATAAAAGATAGCAGAATAAAACCTTATGTACTAAAAACATTATCTTGGATTAAAAAAACTCATGTATCTTCTCCCCAGATGCTAAGCCTTCAATGAATCCCAAAACAAATTCAGTTCATATGTAACCTTTCAAAAAGTGACCAATTATTTTACATTTTTGTTTAACAATGTTTGGATAAAACATGCAGATTCCAAATTTGCATTTTGATTCATAGAAGGGTTATGATTCTGTGTTAGCAATTTCAGTAAGAACTGCAGTATTATTGTTTAAAAGGACAAAAGTTTAATTTGCAATAATAGTTTTTGCTTCATCATGTTCTGACCTAAATCTGCTACACAGGACTGAAATAATCTAGCAATGTAAGCAAGGAATCCTGAGATAAGAAAAGAGAAGGAAAAAAATAAGCAAGAGAAAAGCAAAACTGTCTGTGATAACCAAAAATAAAAACTTGCTTCATTTTCTATTAGAAAACAACGAACAAAGTGAATCAGACAATTGAATTTAATTACTATATTAACAGTTTACCTTCTAAGATTGATTGGTCTAATGATTCTTAGTCAAATTCACTGCACTTTCTTTAGGGTTGTCTGCTGGTAAATTGCAGATCAGAAACAAATGTGCTGATAAAAATAAAGTTTTGTGAACTCTGGCAAAACATGCAGTTCCTTATTTACTTTACTGAGAAATTATGATGAGAGTCTTTTCTTTGGTCCATTGACTTTAAATTGTATTTTGAAAAGAACAAAAAGGTTATTATGTAAATCTCTCTTTCTCTAAGTTATTGGTCAGGAAATGGACTGGGGGCTAATGACATTTATATTTTTAAAGATGTGGGAATCTTTTTTCTTAATGACAGACAAGCTGACACCCATCACATTTTCTGACTCATGAATTTAGCCTACAATCCCTGCCTTGAGATTAATTTGAACAGGTGATGGCCATAGCCAGGAGCACCTTTCCACAATCACATCTTATGCACAAGTTGCGCCTATTCCTAGATCACGATGCACAGTTCATGATTTTGATTTGATTATGTGCCATCAAGTTGTTTTTGACTCCTAGAGACCACATAGATAGATTTTTCTCCATGATGATTTGTCACTAACCTGATCTTTCAGGTCTTCTTTGTAACTGAGTCCACTGTAACTGAGTCCATCCACCTTGCTGCTTGTCATTGTCTTCTCTTTCCTTCTACCTCTCCCAGCATTAGAGCCTTTTCCAGAGAGCTAGGTCAGACTGTGTCTGAAGTAGGATAATTTGAGCCTAGTCATTTGTGCCTTGCGTTAGAACTCTGGGTTGATTTGTTTGATCATCCATTGTTTTTTTTTTTTTTTTTGGCTCTCCATGGTATTCTCAGGAGTCTTTTCCAACACCAAAGTTCAAAGGCGTCAATACTCCTCCTATCCTATTTTTTTAAAGTCCAACTTTCGCTTCCATAGACTGTCACAGGGAATACCATGGCTTGCATGATTCTGATCTTTGTAGGTACAGACACATCACAACATTTGAATATCTTTTCCAAGGCCTTCATGGCTGGTCTACCAAATTCTAGTCTGTGGCGTATTTCTTGACTATTTGTTCCTTTACTGTTGATGGTCGGTCCTAAAAGGTAGAAGCTATCCACCACTTCAATGTCTTCATTTCCAGTTTTAAGGTTAGTTGTTCTACCTGTTGTTATTAGTTTGGGTTTTTTTATATATATATTTAATTTTAGTCCCTTTTTTTCACTTTGCTCCTTAATTTTTATTACTAGAGCCTGCAGATCCTTTGCATTTTCAGCTATCAGGGTAGTGTAATCAGCATAGTGCAGGTTATTGATGTTTCTTCCTCCAATTTTAAAACCATACTCATCTTCCAGTCCAGCTTCCCGTAATATATATTCAGCGTATAGGCTGAAAAAATAAGGGGAGAGTATACAGCTTTGTTGCACTTCTTTGCCGACCTGGAGTCAGTCTGTTTCACCATGTTCCATACTCATGGGTCTGTACAGCATTCAGAAGCTTCAAATGGTCCAGAATGCAGCAGCATGTGCAGTATTGGGTATTCCATAGTATGCCCACTTAACACTGCTGCTACATAAGTTGTGCTGGCTCCTAGTAGATTTCGGTGTACAATTCCAGGTACTGGTTGTCACCTTTACAATCCTACCTGACATGAGGCCAGATCACCTTTTCCGAGGGTTTCTGCCATCTCACCAGATCAGGCAGAGTGGGCGTGCTCTGAGTCTCATTGGTGAAGCAATGTCACTTGGTGAGTGCCTTGTGTGCCTTCTCCATCATGTTGCCTCTCTTATGGACAGTCTCCCCCAAGATATCGACAGTCCTGACCCTGCTGGCCTTCTGGAAGGCTATGAAGACCTGGCTGTTAAGATGTTAGGGGAGCTGTGGTGTGGGCATGGACATATTAGTTATGTTGTTATTGAGATCTATTTATGGGCCACAAATTGTATTTTTTCTCTGTAATGGATTGTGACTTTCATTCTATTTTTATTTTTGTTTGGAGTGCCTTGATAGATGGGTGGCCCAATAAATACGCTAAGTAAATAATCTTTGAACTGTAGACCCTATATCTGCAACATCTAGCCTAAATTCTGAACTTTCCTGCATTTTCATCATTCCTTGCCTTTTGTGGAGTACTGATTAAGAGTTCTGGATAACTGAAAAGCTGGGTCATTCTTTTGTGCCATTATAATAAAAAATAGGTTTAATAAAAAAATATGGATATTGACAGACCTATTTGTTGGGAACAACTGAGCTTGGAACCAGACAATTAAAAACATATTTATTGTTGTTTATGCCTAATCCCTATGTGCAGTTCCCATACATGTGGTTTGCAGTGGACTTGCACAAGGCCATTCTATTAAACTGTTCACACTAAATTATCAATTTAAAACTTTAGAAATAGATGACATTCACAGGCTGATCAGCATGTATGCATTTAGCCACTTGAATCCTACAGAAATTAAACCTATTGATATAAAATGTTTATCTGTAAGAATGCAGCAGGTCAGTTAAATAATCACAAGATGAAAGTGATCCATTTTATAAATACTACCAGACTGGTGAGCAAATTTCTGCTGCCTTGAAAAAGAACTAAAAATAAAAAATCCACCCCGCACAAGAAAAATACCACATTCTTAATGTGAAGAATAGTCCCTTTATTTGATGATGCAAGTTGCCTTAAAAGGCTCATTCTTAAGTATAATTGACAGAACAAACCTAAAGAGCAATTGTAGCATCCTGATAAGGCTGAGCTTCTAATTTCAACTGGCAAGGCAGCAATGAAGGAATAATCTTCACTGTGCTTCCTGTTGGTTCCTTTTCCTTAGACAGATCTCTTCCACAATGGTAGAGAACATGCTTAGGCCAGGCCACACATACGTTTTTTCCAAGCTGTAACTATGGTAGAGAAATAACCCACCCTCCTTTCTGCCTATCACCCCAACCCCATTTGGACAGGGTCAACCTTAAAGCTGGAGAGGGAAGCAGAAGGGGAAAATCAGCAACTGATTATCCTCAAAAATCTGGGTTCCATTTTTTGTCTTGGAGGGAGAAATCTGTAATAGTACAGCTCTTAATATGTTAGCCTAGCAGCCATAGAACTGCAACCCAAGTTTGTATCCAACCCTGGGATTGGCAGTGCAGAGTTTTCTCTTTAAATACATCTTTAACTGATGTATTTAAATATTGAAAAGATGACAATTCTTTGTTCTACACCAAGACATGTACTCAGATACTTTCTGTGTGCAAAGCTGCCTGCCTCTTCAGCTTTTGTTTTCTTGCTTCATTGTACTGGCAACAGTGATGCTAATTATCAAGTAAAACAATATAATTATACTGAAGATTTTTTTGGCTAATGTAAAGATTCTTTTTTTCCCTAAACACCCCCACACACTGCAGAACTATTTCCTCTGACCCTGAAACAGTGCTGAATCCGGAATGACCTCTGCACTCCATACTTCAGTCTGAATATAGAAAATCACATCCTTTCAAGTTAGTAAGCTATTTTAGCAGCTACCAAGCCATATGGTAAAGAACAATACACCAAGGCTTTTGTATCTCTTTTGTGTGATTACTGCTTAACTATTTAAATATTCTAAAATGATCGCCAATGTGTTCCTACAACTACTGCTTTTTTGGTAATAGAGAGTCCAAAACTTTTGCTGACATAAATTAATAAACAGCCACAGCTACAGACACACAGAAGCGTGTATTATACATTTGCCACTAAGTAAGGATAACATACCTCTTTTCTCAGGAAGTACTTCTGTTTATGCATGGCCTTTTCCCAACATCTTTACTTCTCACATTTAACCATTTTTTCCCCTTAGAAACCAAAAATTCCATCAGCTTCAGACAAAACCATAAAGAGTACCATAAAGCAGGGTTCCTCAACCTTGGCGACTTGAAGATGTGTGGACTTCAACTCCCAGAATTCTGGGAGTTGAAGTCCACACATCTTCAAGTCGCCAAGGCTGAAGAATCCTGCCATAAAGAAAAGTAGTTGGAGTTATCACTAAGAAAACATTATCCAATAATTGTGGGGGAACATCCACAAATAGGGCTTGTCTGCAGCATTAAAATTCACACAGCCTGCAGTAGCTGTGACAAGGTATCTGATGCTAGACGGAAGCAAGAAAATAAAATAAAAAATGAAAGAATCTCCGCATCAAATATTTCTGTAACAGGTAGGGGGAGATTATGAGAATTCAAGAAGTCTAGGAGAACCAATCTAGATCTATGAGTGTAGGGATTTTAAGGAGCAAAACTTCTATTTTATAGCTTAAAGTGATTTTTGTTCTGTTCTAGGGACTTTTTGTTGCTGTTTGTTTCTTTAAGTAGGAAGTTTGTAAAAAACGTTTCATGAAATATCCTGTAACAATGAAGAGTAGAACATATTAATAATTCTACAATTGCTCCCCATGTATGGTGCATGTTTTGTTTCTGCACCCGCACTTCTATTTTGAAACTACTCAGTATAACTAACTTCAGTATTTCTGATCGACTAGGTGTTTCACACAATAGTAACAATTCTTTGTAGTGCCATAAATACCTTTTATGAAAGGGTTTTCTTTAACTGGTCATAAAGCGGAAACAAGGGATGGAGATAGCAAACTTGTGCAGCCAAAGAATTCATAATAGAGCATGTCAAGCCACAGGGAAATGCAAGGTAGGCAAGATAGGATTCCTGTTAGATCAAAGTGATCTACTCCATCAAGAGAGATCGTATTGCTTTATTAATAAGCTTTTATCAAAGAATTCCACAAGTAGAATCTTCTCTTAGTTGTTTTTTATCAAAAACGAAGGAAAGAAAGGCACAAGATAGATGTATTTTAATGGTCTGCTGTAAATGTTAAGAATAGTTTCTAAGCATCCATAGGAAGGGCTATAACCAGTAATTATTCATATCCTTTTTCTACCAGATGTTGACTGAAAGTGTAAACTAAATTTATTCAACTTTACCTAATCACTGATAATCACTTAATTTTTTAGAATTTACTCTTATTGCTTAAGCACATTCTCTCTAAATTTAGTAGACATAAGACTAGAATATTACGTTGTATTTGCATTGGGATTTTTGGGAGTTTGGATGGAAAGTCCAAAACATATGGGATCTCGACAAGCCTTAATGCCACCTTGGTCATAGATCAACCAAATGCTATCACTGTTGGTACAGGTACTTCAGTAAAGGAATGGGTAAACATTTCACTTATTTTTACTTTTTATAGGATTATGCACGTCTGTATTTGCATTAAAGTGCAGAATCAGAAATACAAGTAGCCACCAGACAGACATGCACTTAAACTCTGTCTCCGCTGAAATCAGCAGCAAAATTCCTAAGATCGTTACAGTGAACTATGCATTTGTTTAAGAATCTTATGGCTGGCTGAGGTGGCTCAACTCTCTGTTTACATATTTGTTTAAGACACAGTCATAAGAGACCAAAGTAAATTGATGGCAGCAAGCAAAAAATTAGAACACATTTGGAAATCAATGCTATTATTCTCTGTAAAGCAACAAAATATTATACTGATCAAGTTATATTAAGGAACATGTATGAGCTAAATATACCAAAAGCTTCCTTTGCTTGCATGGTTAGACTCATAAATTATATTTCACTTGCCAGAGCATTACAGAATATATTGGGTGACATGTCTTTAAATATGAATCCATGGTTTTATAAAAGACTGTATTTTTATAAGAATGGAAAGTTTCTGCATTTTAAGAGAAGTAAATTCTTTTACAAATATAAAACAGAAGCCAAATGAACTAACAAAAAGAATGCAACTAAACTAGGAGAGGGCTTTATCATGAATTGAACTACTTCAGGTAATCATCACACAGAAAATGAAATCAGTTTCAAACTAGTATAGTATATTATAGGGAAAACTCCTTACTCACTATAATTCTTACCTCAACAATATCTGAATTCGTTCGACTCTCATGTGGCTCATTGTATTCTGTATACTTCAGCAACACCTTGTCCATATCAGTGCTGGCATACTGGAAGAGTTTATTGGTGCTGTTGAAGATTATGAGAGCAATTTCACAGTCGCACAGAACGCTCAACTCATAAGCCTTCTTCATTAACCCAAATTTCCTCTTCGTAAAAGTCACCTAAAAAAAAGAAAAGGCAGAAATCAGGTCTGATCCTTTCTAGATTGCTTTAATTCGGGGACTCTAACAAGTTCAGAAGTGAAATGCGTAATACCACTGCAGAGTACAAATATATTTAATCACCAACTAATCGAAGGAAAGCTAGAATGACGTTCATTAATCTGGACCTCATCTTTATAGATTTAAACCAGAATGTTCTATGTAATAATGCAATTCAAAATATACAATGTCATATTTAATGTTTTCCTTACATCAGCTATTTCATATATTGTCAGTTTCACACACTTTTTATTTTCATTTACTACAATCTAGTTCCTTGCTTGCAAACCTAGCAATATTTAATTTTGTAATTCAGTGTCCTCTAACCAACTGCATATTAGATAAAAGACCTGTCTCAAAACTTCTTTCTTTCTTGTGTCAAATAACTGATTGTTAAAAAGGACTGTTTTCCAAATAAAAAAAAAATTAATTAACTTTTTCTTCATCAGGCATTGATACAAATCTAACAGGTTTATGATGTAACTAAATCAAAGCTATAATGCTATGGCTTAGGAACTAGCATACATGCTTTAAGGCTATTTAATTAATTCTAGTTACTATCAGTTCCTTAATACTATCAATAAAAATACCTGCATGCGTTTCTATAAAGCATAAAACTCCAATATGCATTACTCATAAAGGTGTGTTTTAATCTTCTTATAAGCCTAATGCAAGCTAACACAACTGCAACCTGCCATAAAATATCATTTAACCATACCATGGAAAACGTGACATTAAATCTATTTAAAGTCACCAGCCAGCCCATCTCAAAAATGTATGTAGATCTGTGTTCTCTGCAAATTGATATTCTACAATATAAACAAGCTATATTTGCATATCACAGGTTGTTTCAATTAGATTTTTTTTTTTTTTAACCAAATAGCTGTAGTAGGAATCTAAAATAATTTTCAAATGAGTTCATATATTACTACTACAATGTATTCATCAGCGTGCATGCACACACATACACACACACACTTTTCAGGGCAGCTTTATTTACTATTCATTAAACCAGAACGCTAGCATTTAACATAATTTACAATCGCAATCTTCACTTTAACTAACAAACTTGCTGAACTGCATCATATTAGTAATGATCTATAAGCCAACAGATATACAGTGATCTGGGTATGTATCTGAGTAATGCCAGTGGAATAAATCGGCATAACTCTGTGAGATCTGAACAATTTCAATTATTTCAATAGGATTCCTTGAAAATAGGTTCTAAACAATAATCCATTGCTTAATTAGTGGTATGTAGAGATCCCCTGAGCCAGCTTAAGGGTCGTATCTGGATGCCTGGAAGCAGCTAGATTTGGGTGACTCTACATGAAGTTCAGTCCAACAACGGATGGAGCCCAAGAAAGAAAATGAGCTGTATCTCCCACAATCTAGCATAGGTAAACATAAATAACTGTACATATTTTCCCTACTGAAATAGATATATTTAAAAAGCAAATCTAGAAGATAATGAACTATGCCAAGTTTAAGAATAATTGGTGCACTAACATTCTATCCTTTTAAAATCTGAGATGGACAAAATGTGAATAATGTGCTGAAATCTGCAGTGATAAAATCTTATTCCATGAAGAGCATTGATACAAGTTACTATATAAGTGAACACCAATATTTCAAAATCCTTGTGCCAACGAAGAGCACTGAATAGACAAGCACTGAATCTGCTCATAAATTGAGAAGAAAAGTATGACTGAATTGGGTTATCACTACTCCTTATTTGTTGATCTTCATTTGACACCCCCAAAACACTTGAGCTCCTGAAACCAGACTGAACTTGGTCACTGGAATTGATCAAATATAACCATGTGGTACCAGTGTGAGTGTTTATAGGCATTCTGAAACTGTTATTTCAAGCTTGCCTTTGCTTTGTAAGACATTAAAATATTTTTTTCCAAGTGATATGAGTTTGTCTGTGATTTGTTCTTTTTTAAAAAAGGGAAAGTGTTTAAAGCCTAAAATATGGATTGGGCTGGATATATAAACTGCATAAAGTATATTGCATTTGAAACTATTTTCAATGAGACTTGCAGACCACAGTACTGGAAGAAGTCCGTCTGTATATAGAATAGTTTTTGTTGAAGAAAAACCTCAGAATTTAGCAAGTTACAGCTTCTCACCATCAAAAGTACACTTTGGAACAGAAATATCTGTAAGACCACTGTGTTTACAGCTAGGTGTTTCTGAACACCGAAGCCGACCACATGAATGTGCTACACAGCACATACTAATTTTCATGAGATTTGTTGCAGACTTTTGCAAACGAATTCTTTTCATTAAGCTGTAACTTAAAACAATGACAGAATAACTAAAGCATTTATTTCATTTTTTTAAAAAAGATTAAAATGTAATCCTAATTGCTCAGAATATGATTCATTAGCATTTTCCCCAAGTGCATTATATGATGATATTACCATTGTTCACCAAGATATAAAACTGGTTTTATGCATCACTGTTTCTAAAGTGAAATAATTTTTACTATTCATTTAAAATATGCCACTCACAGTTAAAAATTTCAGACTTCTCTGCACTTAGCACAGTATCATCATAAATCATTAATCTCTTATACTTTTACAATAAGCTGTCATAGGAATGAATCTATTCTTTTCATGATAGTGAAAGTTCAAGACTTAAGAAATTATTAAGAGCATCATGAAAGGTATTTAATTTTTTTCTTTTTCATTATTCATATGCTAAAACAAAGTATATTAGGTTTTTAATGTATGTGATTTATAAAAACAAAAAAACAATATTATATACTTTTAAATAATACATTGGTCTCTCTAGTCTGCTATATTAATCATTCAACTAATTAATTAAAATTAGTCTCTTGTCTCAGTTCAAGTCACCTTGATTCTGAAGATATGTGATTTGTCCTCATTAACAAAGTTTTAAATAATTGAAACTATCTGCAGGCATGAAAACCCTGAAATATCTTGCTAGCTTTAGTGATACCTTTTTCTACTACATTTGTCTGTAGTAGCCAGTTCCACAAACAAGTCTTAACATAAATGACTATTAGCTAATTCTACGTAGGCATGTTGGTGCTTAGAGGAAATATTGCAATATCTCATTGCCCTTGATAACAGATGTCCCAGCACTGAATCCTCAGCATCAGAGTTTGCTCCATGAATAGTAAACAACTGCTATGGTCTTTTGGCATTAGCTGTGCTGACCAGGGTGGATGAAAGTTGCAGTCAAAAAACATCAATGGCACCAAATTGCTTAACCCTGTTACAGTATAGTGTGTCTGTGTCTCTGTGTACGTGGCATGAAAATGGGTTCTTGTACATTTGCCTCTGCAATGAACAGCTGTTCTTTTTGGTGAACAGACTATAGATACTTATCCAAAACATACATGTCCAAACAGCAAATAGGTCATAGTCCATTACTGTTCAGTGATTCCAAAATTTGGAACTGGGTTGCTTATTCCAGCATACTTCTTGTTCCACTGTTACTATTGCTGAGCATATTTACACATATTTACACAATTATTACTGTGGACATGCTGTTATTCTCTTTTCAGATTCCTTTCATTGCCATCCACCAAATCAGAATGTGTGTGTGTGTGTGTGTGTGTGTTTTTGTGTGTATTTGTATATTGCATGCAAAGTTTCCAGTCACTGAGAAATAAAAAACTAAAACGTCATAGCCTACCAATACTGGATGGAAACACTAAAAACAAATTCTTGTGACAGTCAATAATGGCATTTATCATGATATTTATTTCCCAAGGCTGAAATAGTTAAGAACTCACCTTGCATTTTCTAGTAGTTTTTCAATGTGAATGAAAACAAATGGCCTAGTTAAAAAACTAACTATATCTATAAAAGAACCTGAATTATTTTTTTTAAAGAAAAACAGCTTTCACCTATTATAATTTATCAATACCCCAGTTCCAAATTTCCTGCCTTGATGTTGTTTTATTTTATTATATAGAATGGTGGAGACAACACACAACACCCCTTCTCTGTGCCTGCTCCCATTGTCTATAATGCCTTGCCTGAAAGGTATGTAATGTTTGAACCTCCTTGATTATGGGAAATTGCCTAAAATCTGGCTGTTTAATACAGCTATCTATTAAGTAGTTTTTTTACACTAACTGCTTAGGATTTCATCATACTTTTCTTTTTGTTAACACAGTCCTATCAAAATCGACATTATATAAAGTCATGAGATAAATAAGCATTGGCTATATTTTGTAGTTAATTCTGAATTCCTTATAGAAGTCTAGCTCTAATCCTTACAATCTTATTCATTGTAGCTGAAATCCAGGCTAACTACTACCCAAATAATATTGCTTTACTGTGTTTTGATACTTCTCCATGCATTTTGAGAGACAATCCATATTTTGCTTTTGCAGACTTCTATCTGCAATTATTTTTTTCTGTATAAAATAGTTTTAAATTATATTTTTATTGTCTTAACAGGCGTGAGGAGATGGGACCTCATTGGGGTTATTCATGCTTTCATGAAGATTAGCTAGATTGACATGCACTGAAGCCCATACCCTAACAGGTCTTCCACTATTACAACTCCTGGAACACCACATGTATCTTCTCACTTATTGTTCATCTACCTTCTCTTTCACACTAGAAGAGTAAATTAATGAATGGTGGGAATAAGGAGAAGAATCAGATGCCACCACCTGTTTGTTCAAATATATCCACTACAGTCTACTATCACTAATCTGCATGTCCATCATCTATGAAGAGGCACCATAACTTTACCTTTGGAACTATTAGGATGACAGGTGAAAGCCAATTTGATCTCTACATAAGATGTGTGTAGTTTCCATATTCCCAGGTCAGCCTGAGGCCACACTGGTGAAAATCAGTATAGGCAAACATGTGCTCAAATGTCAAGTGAATGACTTTTGAGTGAAAATAAAATGCAGGCTGTCTCAAAAAAAGGGAGCAGGAGCAAGTCTTTCTAAAATATAAATACAGATACAGATACACAAAATGATCTTATTTGTGTAAGAATTAAAAAAGGACAAACTAAAATGTTTATTTGTAGCAAAGGACATTTTATTGTTTTCTAGTCTGATTCTCTGACATATAACAGAACTTTGTAGAACATGACAAAATTTACTTCTTCCACGTAGAAGCCATCCCATCAATTTGTGGTACCAAAAAAGGAATAGCATTTAGCCATTGTTTATGTTTAACTAAAATTATAGCTGAAATTCTGTGCCACTCCTAGCTGTAAATGGCTTAGTGTAGGAGCAAAAATTACGGGTGGAAGGTAAAAGCCACAAATCCACTTACTACGTCATCCACTCTTGTGGTGATAAATTATGATACAGAACTATGTTGCTGTTACTGCTGTTGTCCCTCCTCTTCCCCCTTCTCAGGATATTTTTGTCTCTCCTTTAAAAATTTAGTAAGCTGGCAAAATAATTATGACCATCCTATAATAACAGTGTTGGTGTCCACCACAGATACGAAGGAAGAAAAAACTTGCCGTGACCCTTATATTTCACCATACTAACTAGAATTATTATTTAATTTTCTTTATCCTGGGATCTTTTAGAAATCCTAACCAAAATGGCTATGCATAGTTATTTAATGCTAACACATCTACAGAGCCCCATATTGTGATATGCTCCATTGTTCCATTGCACGTAGAAACCAAAGTTAATCAGATTTTTTAGTCATGACTATCTGGGTCCAACCTATTATGTCTAAACTAAAATATCCTCCCACAACTGTTTGTAGTTTTTATATTCTTCCAGTTTTCCAGGCCAGAAAGGTTAGGGTTTCTGCACGTCTTTTTCTAGAAAAGTATCCAAAGTTCTTAGGTATAGTTAGTTTGCAGACAAAGCTGTCCACAGATTTCTTGTAGTAAAAGTCTCTAAGCCTGAATCTCTCTTTCTTTCTCTCTTCTCTCTACTATTTGTGTGTTTCAAATCATGTTTGAACAAAGGGTCTCTTGCATCCAACTTTATGATTACATTCAGTAGCAGTGATAGGCTGAAGCATCATTGGAGGGTTCTCCCTTGACAAATCCTCTTTTGTGTCACAACCAGATAGGACCCACTGAATGAAAGGACCTTTAAAAAGAGCAGCCAAGGACACTTCATCAGCCTCCTGCTATGTTCCTTATAATCTTTCAGTATAATTTACAGACAAGACTGAGAGAAACTGCAAAGAAAACCATTGTCCTTGACAAAGCATGCTGATCCACAACTGGCTAAAATGGAACTGCAATAAAGATGCTCTCAAGTTGTGGCTCTAATGTGAAATACCCCCACCCATCCCCAAGCAATCCAAAAAAAAAAAAAAGGTGGAATTTTAAGATGATTGAATATCTATAACTTCAGTGGAATTGAACGTACTTAAATTTAAATATGCCAATGAACTCTGCTGAGGATTAGGAAGCAGACTATAACAGAGCACAGTTTTCTGGACTACCATGATTCAGTTACAAAAAACTCACATTCTTTTCCCTCCCCCCCCCCCACACACTTTGTTATAACAACAGAAGACTAGTAATGAAGAAGAGGGCTAATCAAACTGCAATTTTATTGTAATACTTTTAACATTACAGGTCTTATGCTTCAAATGCAGGACTGTAGATTTTGTTAGCACATTTGCTTTTAAGAACAGCAGAAAAAAGGACAACTCAATGATATGTAAATTGGCATTGTAAATGATTATATGACTCATCAATATTTAGCATCCCTTTTCTTGAAGACATCTAAAACAATTTTATTTCTTTGCAAGTTGGATAGATGAACTTAACCCAGAACAGCAGTTCTGAACTATACTGCGTGATAGGAATATCCTTGATTATCTGTCATTTTGTTTCACCCTTTGCACTGCAGCCTATTATACTTAAGAGTAAACATGGTGGATATTTTTGAGAATCATACCAAAAAACTTTCTTTTTGCAACAAAATATAACCTGCCTAATGTTACATGATATCGCAGATGAATTTGTCTGATGCATTGTAATAAACGACAAGGCTACAATTTAGCCACATAATACTAAGACACCTTGGCAAATATAAATACATGTTTGGGTTGAAAACATGTTTACTAGTTAAAACAAAGCTAAAATGTTCATGAGGTAAAGGTCAGAGAATATTTCATTCCCTACCGAGCAAATGGTCAGGAAGCACATTTGTCTCCATTTCCTGTCAAAACAGGAAGAGTACAACTTCTTCCTCTACACAATGACTTTAGTTTTGCTTCCCACCTCCAGCTCTTATTCCCCGAGGGCCTTCCAAACGAATCCTTAGAAGATCGACATAATTGTTTCTTTTGCCTGCTTGCTCTAGTTTTTGACAACTCATTGACATGGTTTGCTGTTCGCTTTTATTTACTCGTTCGTACTCAGAATTAAGAGCTATGTAATCTATATAAATAGTTCATTCTAAAATTATGCTTCAACACAGTTTATCAGTCAAGGACTCCTGACACTAAGCCCCAAGGGTCCTGGTATCAGTTAGCATCTCCTTTTTCAACACACAGAATTTCCCTACCTCAAGGAGAACATTTGGAATGTGGCTTAACTGGGCATAAATAAAGATGTTCAAATGCAAATTTCAAACAATGAAATGTGTTGTTTTTTTCCTAAGCATGTCTTAAATTTTCCATATATTTATCTTGAACTACCATTGTTGTTCAAATACGGGCAGGAACACAGAAATACTAGAATCAATGGCTATAAGATCATATTTTTAAAAACCTCAGTGTCAACTGTGCAACAGACTACTACTGAGATTTTTTTTTTCTAAAAATTCTGTTTGAAGCAAAAAAAAAAAAGTTAAAATTCTCACCTTACATTTAAATATAGTCAGGACAACTATAAATAACATATTTTTTCAAGAGAAGAGAAAAGTGTGATTTTTATAAAATATGGAAACTTTGCAATATATTTTGCTAGCATGAATTTTCATATATAAGAATACAGCCAGCATAATTTTGTGGCAGTAAACTGACAGTGAAGAAAATGAGTTTGATGTATTATATGAATGACTAAACTAGAATCCTTTAGCATTCTGGCATTCTGCATATGTGTGCGTTTGTGTGTGAATGAGCAAATGTGCTGGTGCAAGCTGCTTGATAATTTCATGTTGCTTAACTATTACTTTCAAATTCTCTCACTATTTGTCATGCTGGGTGGGTCCCTAGGAGTTGTAGTTCAGCCACATCTGGAGAGCCACATGTTCCATCTTGTTTTACAGCCTTCTATTTAACTTGCAAGATACTACACTTATGAGATTTGACGATTTTAATTTCTAATGATGTAAGTGTACAAGTTTATTATTAAAACCAAAAGCATATATATCAAACCTATCAATGAGCTTGAGTTTGTATCAAATCATGATACGAATAAACCACTGCTCTGAAAAAATAGTTCTTTACTTTTAGATTGCTCATATATGTTGAATGAGTCCCCATCTTCGAAGGCACATTATTTCATGTGTAACAAGGAATGACTCTTTTAAAGGTGGCATTGCCCAGGTTTCTAGATTCTTGTATTTAAAATAATGAAGGGGGAGAATGTGCTGCCTGATTAATTCAGAACCATCTCTTCAGTCCTGTTAAAAAGATTTCATTGATTGCATGAAGAAAATTAATCAACTAAACACAGCAGCTAGTATATGAACCATTGACAGTGTAGATTATATTATTCAGTCTTATAATAATATTATAAAGATACATAGGTACACCTGGTACCATGGTTTGCTGATCGACTTTATTTCTGGAACAATCTCCCAGTTTGATATCAGTATAGCAGTCACAAACAGAGGTCTTCATTTCATTTTTGTAAGCCACCATTGGGAAAAGGGAAGAGTTATACATTTTCTAAATAAAATAAAATAAAATAAAAGCCAGAGGAACTTTTTATTTTTTGTCATTATAAGTTTTTTTTAAATTTCTTTTTAATTTCATAGCCTTGTGTTTGACTAGACTGAAGCAGAAATAGAGTGAACGGAAAAGTTGGTGTTTCTATTTTGAAATAATGCACATAATATTGGAGCCAGATTTTGGCTGTAATTTGTTAACCCTGGGAAAAATTCCAGGAATCATAGGATAAATTGGAGTACCCTCTTCCAAATGGAGGGAGACTAAGATTTTAGATTAGCAATTCAACATCATATTCATCCTGGCCCTTAAGATATTTGTTTCCCTTTGCTACTGACTTTTAAAAAAAGATTATTACCGTCTTTAGGTCAGAGGACATTACAATAAAAATACATAAACCTATTGACTTAAGAGCTCTGAGTTTTTTTTAAAAAAAAAAAAGAGGCAGGATTGGAGACTACAGCATGGCTGGATCAGGACAGGAAGATCCAGTTAATCCATATTCACAAACCAATGGGAAAAAATCAGGTCCTTTCCTAGTTTTAATGTTACTCTTTGTGCACAATGGGAGGGATTTCTTTTTAGAGCAAAAACAGCCAAGAAGAGCAGCAAGCATGGTTCCTCCTTCATTTCCTGGATGAGCCTGACAGATGTTGGATTTGCTAGATACTGACATTAGAGCTAAAAAGACTATGCGGCAAATTAATCAAACTTATGAATGCAATTCTCTACAGCTGAGAAGGGGAGAGAATCCAAGCAAAGGCACCACAACATTCGGAGCCTTTTTGTTTTTAATCTCTCTATTTGTGACCAATGGCAGATGATTAATTAAGTCAGCCACAGGCCTGATATTGTTTTATGATTTAGGGGACTATATAGGGAACCTGCCGATTAAAGGCCTTCCTGGACATACGCTGTTCCTGGCTGTACTACACTTGCAGAATGCTCAACATGAGAATAACAATGAGAGAATTTTCTGCCCTGGCTCCCAAGATACCTCTAGAAGCACACATCCCTATATGACACCACAGCAATTGCTGTCAGGGTCATAGGACATCCAAGCCTCACTAAAATTCATGGAGGAAGTCTGTCATGATTCATTTAGGTTCCATTGCTTCACTGGAGCTAAAACGAAACTAACTTGTCTATATCCATCCTAGAGTTATTTGTACTGTGTCATCAAGGCCAGATGCTCTCCAGGACATGAGGCCTGCAACTTGTAATCATTTGGGTCAATGTATGGGTCCAACCTTGTATTTTCTAATATGTTACAAATATGATATTTGCATATGCTTAGCTTCCAAGAAGGATCAGAGGGCAAAAAGGCAACTTATGCCTCTCCTTGCCTACCACTTGTCCCTGTAGTTGCTAATCTCTTTTAGTATTCTTCCCTTTCCAATCATATGCCTGAGTTTTAGAGTGTGGTTTGTGGTGTGCGTGTTTCATTGTCTTATGAGGCATGCTTGGTGGAAATATTTATGAGATTTTTTTTAATACAGCAACCTGTATCTGGGTCAAGAAATATATAATATTTTTCTTTAGATCTGTTCCACCAATGTCCGAACCATTTTTGTTTTCATTCTCTGCCACTCCACTGTCAGGTTACAGAGGCCCTGGAATCAATTAATAAAACTGTTAATCCTCCACACTTCCAGGTTCCAAGCAGTCCTAAACCACAAGTGTGAATTGCTACATATATAAATCCTCTTCCTTTTAATTTACAGAAACATTGAAAAATCTATGTGGTTTCATCTTATTCTTACATGATTGGAATGACTACTAACCAACCCATAAAGTGATGAAGATTAAAATCACCTCACAATATGCTGTTTCAACATTACTTTTCAATCTACAAAGGTTTAGCCCTACAACCTATTCTTTCCACTGCTCAAATAAATGTAGAGGGCAAAACTCCTTTATATTTTGCCTTTCATAACAGGCAAATTACATATTTAATCAAATATATAAACCTGATAAATAAATAGATACATAATTTCCTTGATATCATTGGTAATGGTGTCAGTGATCTCAGATGTTTACAAAAATTGTTCAGAAACCTGAATTTTGAATATATCTGTTTCTCCAGTTCCAAACTTTGTTATAAGGAAGCAATTTCAGTAAAATAATAAATTATTAAGATGCCCCAAAACAATAATATGTGGTTGTCATCATCATCATCACCACCACCACCACCACTTCAGTATATGGTGCTCTAAAACGAAATCAATGAAGCATGGCACAAAAATCTGATAGTTCTGAAATTCTAAACATCTTATGTTTAGGAGGCTAATACACAAAGGTGTCTTAAAGCAGCTGAAAATCTAGGTCAGGCAAGGTTATTATACTTCATATAAAATCCAGCAAACATAGCATTATTTTAACATTTTTTTTTCTACTGATATGCCACTAGCTAGGTAATTATTTAATAAAATTCTGGCTTGGGTTGGAACATTAAAACAAAGAAACCAGAAATTCTATCAGCATTTCTTATCCACAAATAGAGGTCTTGAGTTTTCCACAAACAGCACTCCTGAATTTTCAAAAAAGACTCGACATTTCGGCAAGAACATGACAGTGACCCTCCTTCCTTCACTTCATAATGTAGCAATGTTGAGGAACAAAAGTAAACATAAATTTACATTAAGAGTAAGTTGTGATCACATGATGCCCACATATAGCTCCAAATGCATGGATTTATTCATCTACTGATATTTGTATGCTGTCATGCAGCTCACTATATCTCTATCTGTGCGCACACACACAAACACACACACACACACAGACTCTGGCAGGTTTTTATTCCCCCCTCCCCCACTCCAAAACAGTCAGTAACCTTTTCAGGAAGCAGGCACCACTCTTCAATGTCTTACAACATACAGGTGCAAGAATAAAATAAATAATCTTTTAAAAATTAGAAAGGGATCTTGTAAAATTTGGCTCTTTCATGAAAATTTGGCCATTTTAAATATGTGTGTATACACACACACACACACACACACACACACATATATATAGACAATGGATGCCATCTAGTGGTATCATGGTCACCATAGCACCCATGGGTGCTACACTGCCAACCTCTGGTCCAGATATACAGACAGCCTGGGATATCGAGATAGCAGAACAAAATGCTTAGGCCTCATATTTTGGACAGTCCAAAGAAAGAAGGAAGACAGAAAGAAAATAAAGGTGCAATAGCTGTAGTGAATTCAGTGGCAGGATTCAAAGCAGTAAAATGTTTTAAATAACCGTTCTGTCTGTCCTGCTTAGTTCTGAAATATGATTACTGTGCATAGAAGGCATAAGGCAGTTATGGCAAAAAAGGCTGAAAGACTTTTTCTAACTAGTAATTCACAATTCATATTACTCTGTTATGCTTGTACAACTACCGTTTTACAGTGTGCATGTGTATGCACACACAAACACATGTAATGATTCTTTTATTTACTTCATTACTTGCTATCACAACCGTTTGCGTAAGTTTTGTACATTACATTGTGAGACTTACACGAACCTATTTGGTTAACCGAAACAATCAAGGCTCAGTATGTTTGTTTCTAACAGAATATTGTAAATAAATTATGTAAACAGGTTGGGCCTCTCTCTGTCCACCACCACATTAATACTCTAAAACAGAGTAGAATAGAAACAAATTCATTGTAGGTGGAGAAGCTGGCAAAAGAAAGATCAAGATGAAAAAGAAAAAAAGAAAAAAATCCAGAAAAATTACCCAGTGCATTCCTATGGAGTGGAATATGGGCAGCATTTCCAAATGTGGTTGACTCTTCCAGTCTAAGCCCTCCTTCATCCTTCTTTTCAAGTCACATGATTGAGAGCTATTATTAAGAGGTTGCAAAGAATTCCAGAAGCCATGTTCTGCATGTTTTTCCTAACTTACTTCTATCTGTATGTTTTGTTTTGTTTGGGTTTTTTTTAACAAATGGTATGTTATTTACATGGCTTTTTTGGAGTACATTTGACTCTAATAATGGGATTATGAAACCCATTGATTCTGTCACTATTTAATGTATTAATTTCTTGCATTTCTACTTTAGTGGCAGTGCTGGGAGAGCAGATTTATTTACTGTTGAAAGTAAACTTGACTGCATTTTGGAATTTATTTTGTTGTGCTAATAATGAATGAGTGCCATTATTTAATTTCATTTTATAGGGGGAAATGGCAAACATTTTTGTATAACTACACTAAATGATAACAAATTTAAAAAAGGGAACATGGACATTCATAGAGGAGACTCATCATGCAGGAAAATGTCTCAACACTTTATTTTATATACTACATTTTATTTGTATGGGTCCTCCAGCCTCTGTATTATATCGAAGGCAGCACGAAGTTGGGAATTTCTAATTCATTTTTTTACACTCCTTACTTGGAATTATTCTCTACACCATCTCTATAACTGCTTTTTCACTAGCTGCTGTAACTAACAGCTTTCAAAACTTTATAAGACATTTTTAGCATGACTAAAAAAATTTCAGTGAGCACATGATTTTTAAGATTCTTGAAATACACTGGAAATCTTGAGATTCTCAGATTCTATTTAAAAACTAGTCAAACCAATTCTAACATGCATATCTTAAGCAAAGAAAAAGTACAAGAACACAATACTGAATGGAGGACGTTAAATTATAAGTATTTAAAAAGTACTCAACCATTTTCATGAGTTGAGGAAATACTGGCTTGTAATGTAATGCACTTGAGCTTTGATGGACTAAAGCAGAAACAGCAAAATGCCCAACTGGTATTTTCATCACGAAACAACCAAACATATAAATGCCTTGCAGTTCATAATCCTGCTGTTACAGAAAGAAGTATAGTCTTTTCTAGGTTGACAAGCAGGAACCAAAGGGAAGGAAAGAATTCCAAATTTTGTCTACCAAAGTCAATGCAATAATATTACAAATGCATTCAGCCAAATGTATGTTTCAGAAAAGGAAATTAAGCCATCCTATATTTCCCACAGAACTAAATGGGACTTAAAAATCCTGATTTTACACCAATCATGTCCCGTGTATATTTTCTTATACAAATTGGAGTGTGATTGAAAATGCAATGATAATCTGATCCCTTCAACACTTATTACTTTTAACTATTAATTAATTCACTCTGCAAGTCTCCAATACTAGCATGTGCAAATTTTTAACACTCTTGTCTATTAAATAAAAAGCTATGCAACTAAAGAAAGTTATGTATCTAAAGAAAGTTCTCACAACTGCATTCCATTGAAATCAGTGTGGAAAATTAGCCACGACTAACCTAAATCCCACTAATTTCATCAGGAATTAAGTTTGGCAGTATTGTTAATATTATGTATCTAATATTTTTGAAATAGATACATAGTGTATATGGAAAGTAATAGGTACCCTGCATGTGTATCTTAGAACAACGATTGGATCCAGATATGCCTCTGTTAAAAGATGGCTTCCTGGATCCAGAGAAATTCTCCACTGGAGGAACAAAGATTTCTACTGAACCAACCAGGCTCCAGCTCCACTTTATACACTATTCTGTAGGTTCCTTCTAGAAGATATCTTCAGATGCATACAGTCTCTAGCAAAAGTTTAGAATTTAGTCATATATTTTAACTTCTCACAACTCTTGATTTAATCCGTTCACTATTGTAATAATTTTGAAACAATATTTCATTGTATTTTCTGCATGGATAAGAAATAGCAAACCTAATAGGGCATTAAAAGTTTGCCTGCTCAGGAAACTTAAAATAGTAGAATATTCACGTTAGGTCTTCTAAGCATTTTCAAAAACCAATTCAACAACAGAAAGTTGCCTCTATCAATTATGCCATAAGTACTGTGCAAGCATTTTAACAACAACAAAGAATAAGACAAGAGAGATGTTTTGGATAAATCAAATGATAACAAAATAATTAATATAATTAATATAATGCCCCCAAACCATCCAGAACATTTTGCATGATTGAGCCAATGTTCAGCTCTTTTAAATTTAGCTGATTTGAAATGCAGTGGCTTAAATCTCTCCTACTGAAATCAGCGAAACTTAGATATGGCTGGATCATGCCTCTGGTCATTCATATTTGTGAAATATGAGATTCTGATTTCTTGACTGAAGCATATCTGTATTTTGAATATACAGAAGTTTTTCAATAAATTCAGGAACACCTATTCTTAAAAGTATACCATCATGAAAGATTGACAAGACTGACTAAAAGAAAAGTATCCTATGTATAAGCAAGCTATAACTTCAGTCCCTTAAAAAAATAAATGGACATTTAAATTTCCTCCACCTTTAAATTTATTTTGATATAACTTTAAAGAAGATGGTAAAAGGCTCATGACAAAATTTACCAATGCCTGCATGCTTAATGCTGCTATTTTATTTTTAAATTTAAATTCCAAACAATAAACAATTCAAAAAATACAAAGCTTTGCTATTGGCAAAATTATTGCTTTCTGGTTTTGCCCAGAACAATAAGTAATCTAGAGTGGAGGCTTTGAATGCATCTATCATAAGTATTATCACTGTTGCCTTTATTTGAAACTTGATTTTCTGCCATGAAGAGGTCAAGTTGTGCTTGTAATTGCAGTATTTTCAAATTTCACACAAGACTCACTTGAAAATCAGAACTATAAATTATTCCTACGTTGCATCATGTTTATAAAAGGCATGCAACTGATCAGCAAGAAGGATTCAGGCAAAAAGCTGCTTGTTAGTCGCGGATACCCTGGTTACAATGGAATCTAAGAACACCACAGGGATCTCCATGGGGTCAGATAAGATTATGTCTTCCTACTGATCTAGCTATGAAAATAGGAGTAACAATACTTAAAAATCCTGGGTGTTGCTAGAATGGGAAGAAACAATTACCTATAAACCTGATCTGCCCAGTCAGTGAAAATGAGTTAAATGGATCAAGTTCCCATTTTCAAAACCCAACTATGATACTAGCAAGATGTAGTATATTTGCATAGCATATTTGAAGAGGCATGGAGTCATATACGTTGTTACTCTGGTTGGATGGCTTTAACTTTTTTTCTTTTTCTTTTGGCATGCCTTTTGGCATACAGGTGTGGGCTTTTAATTTTTGTTCCTTTGTTTCTATGCATTCCTTTTTCATAGAAAACAACTGCAATTTTATTGCAGTGTAGCCTTAACTTTAAAATAACAATAATTCAAACTTTTCAGAAAAAGTAATTTCTGTTTAGAATTACTGTATTGACGCAAGATGTATTGTTAACATTTCAGAATTATCCAGAATTCTAACAGACATTTTATTATGAAAACACTCATGCACAACAGATTTCATGAAAGGAATTTTTAAGCAAGAGTAACATAATTTCTGCAAGTCCTCAATATGCCATCATTTTATGTTTTACATTAGAAAATAAATACTATAACTACCAAATATGAGTCAAGCCGGTTTCTATTAAAAATGGTAAGAATTGTATGAATTATCATTATCATTAACCTAATCCATATGAAGATATTAAGCAGTTACACAGATGACAAATGAAGTGTGTTTTACTTATTTTTAAGTTCTATTGCATTAGGCACCAATCACTTTATGAGATAAGGAATTCTGAAAATAAGTTTGCTTTTACAAATATGTGTGCATATTAATAGTTTCAACAGAAGTTGAAAAGTCTACACACGAAACATGATGTGTCAAAAGCTTGTTCAATTTTACTACCCAATGACATTATTTTAGATCTCATTGATGCAATGCAGATGTGATATTTATCGCCCTTATAAGATCTTATGAGACAGGATTTTTAAATTTGACGAGTTTATCTGTAAACCTACCTGCCTGTTACGTTCATCCATTATCCTCGTGATCTGAATCTTTTTTCTCCCCATAGTCCCCGTTTTTCTTCTGTCGTTTGTTCCTACACTTCTGTATTTTCTTCTTCTCTTTCCTTCCTCTTTCCTGTTTCCTCAAACCAAGACTCCTTCTTCAGCACTTACACAATTCAATTCACAGACCCCTGCATCCGTTCCTGCCAAGTACACAAAAGAAGTGAATAGTTAAAGAGTTACTCAAACAAAATCTCAATAGAACTTGATTACTTGTGATATTTTACCAAGTGGCCTGAGTGCATTTAATATGTAGAACTGCTAAATAAGCAACTACATTAGAAATGAAGTCAAGAATGGTTAGGCATTATCATTATTAATTACTGACAGATGGGTTGTCAAGGTTTTTCTTAAATACCTTTGGCACTCCAGTTCTACAGACAATTATTCAGAAGACATATTCATTTCTCTGCATAACATTCATCCATACAAGAAGATATTCAAAGTGTAAGTGTTGGAGAATCCTTTTAAGGCATCACTAAAACAATTAAAGTGAATGCTCCCCTACATCTCATGGATGCACATTTTTCTGTTCTGTAATACATCGTCAGAAATATGAAAAATTACCTGAATCAGAGTTAATGAAGCCTTCTATACCTGTGCAAGCTAACTAATCAAGCTAATTCACTTCTGAACGAAAACAGAAGGGATGATAATGTTTCTTATTATGCAAATAGGCTAGACCATTATTTTATTAAAGTTTTGTTTGATATATGGGAAATGTCAGCTGATATCTAAATCTTTTAACTTATCTTGCATTAAAAAAAAAAGAATTCAAAAGAAAAAAATATCCTTCCTTCCATCATAGCTTAATACTTATATATTCCCTAAATATATTTGTATATATCTCCATCTACAGGAAATAAAATAAGTAGAACAGTTATTGATATTACATATGTATTAATGTATTAATCCTACACAGTGCAAATGAACAAAGAAAAATCACATTGTAAAAAGTCATAATTGCACCAGAAAATCCACGAATATACGTCAGTACTCCTTATATTCCTCCACAAAAATGCTAGAAGCGACAATATTAATCCAACCCATTGCAAAACATAAAGCTAAAGATAAAAGATATATTTATAAATTAAAAACTAATGAAATTTCACTATATATAAATATATAATGCAAATTACATAAAAGCTAAAGGCAGTAATCTGCCAGTTGCTTTTCATAATCCTAAAAGTTAGCTGTAAATGTCATGAAAAGATTTTAAGATGCATGGAAGAAACCAGTTTTCCCATATTCTTATTTATGACAGTAAAGTCTGTTAGTCAGACTTTAGATGAGTGAGAACATAGGATTGTAGCCTTAATATTTTACAATTTATACAATTCTGGTATAACAAAATTATTTATTAATTAAAAATAATATAGACATGTAATAGTGCAGACTAGGTTTTTTCTGGTTAACTGGAAGCTGGTGTTTCTTACAGCCAACCTGAATAATTATGTAATAATGATAAATTGAAGCAATGGTTTATCGAGGTACTGTTTTTCATGCAGAAAAACTGATCCTCATTTTGATGTCCACTTTTTTCCTCTTTTTCTTGGTAGGGAGATACTTGGCTTCTTAAGAGAAATTGAATGGAACATGTGTTACTTCACACAAACTCCATATTCTATACACTCTGAAGCTGCAATCTTAGACACACTTTTCAGAGAATAAATCTCTTGTAATTCACTGGGCTTACTCATAGGTAGACATGTATAAACCTATACTGGAAATCAGCATTATATTTTATAGTGTTTTCATAACAAAATTGCTGGCATTATTACTTTATAGCATAAAACCTGCAGAATTGATGTTTTCTTAACTATCCAAATCAGCTCCTGTGTCAGTGAAACAGTTTCATTTCTACAATTTCTGCAGTTTTAACTGATGCAACTTGACTTGTTCTTAATAATCCAGAAAGAGAAGTCAAACAAGAAGAGTAGATTTCAAACCAGCTCTCTAAAACTATACTGCATACCATATACATTTGATCATGTCATAGTCCCTTAGAGTTGTTGGTGGTTACAGTAACATGTTTCTTTTCAAATGTTGTTGACTGGGCATTTTCTTGGGAGCATCCCCCTTAGCCTTTATCTTCCGCCCTCCCCCCCCCCCGCCTTCCGTCAATACCGAATAGTGATTCTTACCTCTGATTTTAAAAAGCCAGGTAATTCTCATGTACGTGATGAACCCAAAGAAGTTTAACAGGCTTTCTCCACCACAGTACACTCATAGACTAATCCACAGCAGATGCATATGGGACAATTTCCCTTCCTTTCATTCACTCACGTGGAGCCAGAGGCACCATTGGCTTACAGCCCTATGCCTGCCTAAGCTCTTACTCTGTTGAGGGTGGAAGGTCAGAGTGGACAGATTAAAGAAGTGGTGACAGAGTTAGCCAGGATGAGAGTTGCTTTACACATCCAGATTCTGAAGCTGCATGAGAAAAACCTGGGGGGGGGGGGGAGGAGGAATGGAAGGGAGAACGGGAAATCACTGAATGCTGACACTCTTGTCTGCAAGAACATGTACGCAGAGCGGGGGTAAAATAGCAGCATGATGAGCCCCTCCCACACAGCTATCAGTTCCACATTTCATACCAAGCTTTCAGAAGGAAAAAAAAATTATAAACAGCCCAGTGTCAGGAACGTTAAGTATTCAGCAACTATATAAAATATTCCAAAAATAGTTTCACAAATACCTCTTGGACCTAGCAGACATAAACCCACTACAGAGATTGAGAGAACACCGAATTTGCATCATTGTAATTTAAAAAATGAATTTGAACCATTGTGCCTTTTGCAGCAACAATTTGTTGACAAGTTGTGGGGGGGAGTGGATAACCCTTGCAGTTTAAAAAGGAAGCATTGATCCCATTTATTACGTTGCTGCTTCTCAGATACAGGAATGTTGAGGAACAAGAAGCTGTAACAGTATGTTCACTGTTTCTACCCGTAAACACTCACTAATTCACACATACATGTGTGCACTTACACAAGCACTCAGAAACATACACAACATGATTTAGGGATACAGCAGTTCTATCAGTAATAAAAGACAGAGACTAGGAATAACTGTTTGCTCAAAAGTAGCTTTGTAGGATTTTAGTTTTCTTCAACTGAATTACAAACCCCCAAGAAAGATAGCAGAAAAATACCTCTATAAATATGCTCATATGCACGCATGAACTAAGAATATACATTACAGTTTATATACAGGAAAGATTCAAAACTATACAGCTAAATTATATGGTAAAGAAATTTGATTAATATATTGTGGAGTAAATTTAAAAGCATATTCAATTTATGAGCCACATGCCGTCCAATATTTTTAAAGATCTATGTTAAAAGACTATATTCACTACCTGCTTCTGAAACTTTTACAAGGTCAACTTTCAGTGGTTAACTGAATACCGCCTTCAAAAACCTACCGTACATTTCTAAAAAAATAAATAAATAAATTGTAGAACAGCACAAGCTCTAGGCTGCCCTGAAGAATGTGCACCACACAAAACTAGCTATGAATTAATTTACTCCAGAAACCCTATCAAAATAGGTCTACGTTAAAGAAATCTTTTAAAACAATGATAGAATTATATGTAAACTAATGCATTAAAAATGTTGATGTTACAGTCTTCAAAATTACTGCCTTCAGCATTTTCCCCCTTTTGGAAACCCAAGCACTTACAAAAAAAATCAGAAAGTTTGCTAAAATGAGGAACTTCATTTTGGTGGGCTTCTGTTCGCTTTATAAGTGTGGCAAAAGCAGAGATAGCTGAGGGAAGAAGGATCTGAGTTCCAGTGGACAAATCCACAGACTGCAATCTCTTCTGTGCTTGCTCTCTCACACATTCTGTCCGTCTCCCACTCAGTATCACAGCAGAGTCTTGACAGAATGGCAGGAAACACGCACTGAGTGGTCAGGGAAGGAGATGATGTCAGCAACCACGAACAATAAAAGGTGTAAAGGTGCTTCCTTCCTTAAACTGTTCCAGAAGTGCAAAATGGGAACCAAAACTCTTCACTTCCTTCTCCGAACAGAAATTTTTGAATCTGTTCTGCTGCAATACCCCAGATAGGGGACCCTTTGAACAAATCAACCGAGGGGCGAGAAGGAGAATCAAAATGGAGGAGTGTGAATGTTTAATTTATAAATAAGGAAGCAGCTAGGAAAGAAAAGTCAATGTGTGTTGTGGTGATGTAAGCTTTTGTTTTTTTGTTTTTGTTTTAAATCTGTCTGTATATTAAATTAGATCTAGTCACTGCTGTTCCCTCCCCATGCCTTGTTTTGACTTAACTGCACATATCATCAGCTGCCTCTAACCATGTGCATGGGTAGAAATTTGATTTACAAAATTATTTGTTTTTAAAGATGTACATAGAGCCTTTCTTCTACTCTTTTCCTTTGGACATACCAAGAAAAACCAACAACCCTACATATGCATTGATGCTCGATGATAATGTTTCATGCATACCAAAAGAGGCAGGGCAATATGATATAACAAATACAGGCAAGTTTAGCTAATGTTCTTCAGGAAAAGCTTTATATTACTGAGATTTTGGCTTATGTGGCTGTGAATTACAGCAGGTATTGTTCATTTCAACATGCAAAACTCTAGCTGTGAAACAGAGTGTAATAAGGATGCTGACCAAATCTAATATATGGATTGACATGGCATTTAATTTACATTGTTACATGAATCTGCATTTCCCATAAGAAGGGAATTGGGCAGCCCAAACCCAATTCAATAGGACTTAATCATTACTAAGTCTATAAATCAGTGTCTTGTAAGATAAATCAGGCTGAGAGAGGCACAGACTTGCCAAAGCCACAAGTTTCCCTGCTGAGTATTAATCTCAAATGGAAATGACCCTAGTTCTACTCTCTAGGCATGGCACAAAGAGTAAGTGCTTTATAGACAAGTCTGGTGTACTTCTGTTCGACAAAACACTGAGCCGATGAATGTACAGGCCAGTGCATACAACCATTGTCAAATTAATTTTCCCTGGCATCCCTCACATAAAGCTTAAACTAAAACATGGCCCTTTAAAACCACTTCTTCATTATACAGTTATACACTAGATGTCATTACCGCTGCACTAGAACACAGAGACAGCATGCTCTACTATAAAGAGAGATCTAATTTGAGCAGAGAGTCATTATTAAGGAAAAGAAAGAGACTCCAGATCCCTATAAGATTCCAACATCTGTCCCAAAGATTCCAGTGCAAAACTTGAATATAACCTGCATTTATGTATTTTCATTTTATGGCTAGACAGGCAGATGAAAAGACAGGGAAGAGATTTCATTTCAGAATTCATTTCAAGATAGCATACATTTACAACAGAAAGTTTGCCATGGATGTTCTACAAGAGCTATAGCCTAGCCTAGGAACTACACAATTTGATCAGCAGTAAACAGCAGTCTAGAAATATTAAAAAAAAAAAAAAAACTTTCTTAATCTGAACCGTAGAAGTGTTGGTTTAGTTTTTTTTTTTTTTTAAATTTGGTCTCTTAATGTCCAAAACATTGGATGACTAATTAAATGATGAGCATCAAATGTGCCTATAAAATTTTGTATGTGCTATGTACAGATTCACTTTTATTGTTTGTTTTTCTATTTTTGTACTAAAGATAAGATTTTTCAATCCCATTATAATTACAAAGTCAAATCTTTACAGATGCACCAGCCTGTAGCTTCATTCACCATCACACTTATTATTAAGACCTTTTTGCTAATAGTACCACAATCTGTCTCTTTTACTCTGCTTTACTCTGTTCTATGCCACTGAGTATTTATTATTATATGATATACTGTCACTTTTTACTTTTAATGTCACTCCAAAAATGTTTTTTTTTTGCCTCTGTGTTTCGTCTTTTCTGTCAAGTTTTAATGATTTTTAACTATACATCACTCGATAGATAGAGAACATGAGTTATAAACTCATAAGGTTTCATAAATTAGTAGGTAAAAATAAATAAAAAATACAGCTGCTTAAAGGAAAGTGGTGTATTAATTTATAACCAAAGATATTCACCTACATTTGAAACATATTTATTTAACTGACCATAAGAACTAAACACATGCACTAATGGAAGTTGCTGGCAAAACAGCAGGCAGATTCTCCTGCAATTGAAGCCCAAACTTTTCTAAAGCTTCATGGCAGGTGTATTTCATAGTTTTTGCCCTGCATCAAAAGAAAGCAACCTTTTAGCAACATGTTTAATTACACTGATTTTATTTAATCGCTAAATATCATAAGTGAAAGATTGTTCTTTTATATCACGATTCTAGTTATTGTTCCATTTTCTCCTAAAAAAACCACTGTGTATGTGGGCTTACACAAAGCCAATATTTCAGTTATATATATACACAGAGACAGATTGATAGACAGATGATACAGATATAGATAATAGTATGACTGGTTTTCACTAGCAATGGACTCTATCTATCTATCTATCTATCTGCCAGATTTATAGAGCTGCCTGTCTCACACAAAGTGACTGGGCGGCGTACGATAAAACCCTCTATTAAAACACACTACAAAACACATTAAAAACAATGAAAACAATAAGCATAAACAGAAGACTACAAGCACGAGAATGGTTTGTGGGAGAAGGCTGTGAGGGTTAGGGCTAACCTCCCTCGGGAAAGGTACTGTTCCAGAAGGCAGGGGCCATGGCAGAAAAGGCTCATCTTGTAACTGATGATGGTACTCTTTCACAGACGGGACCTGCAGTATGCCTCTCCTGCTGGACCTGATGGGGTGGGTAGAGGCAGTCCCTCAGATAACCTGGCCACTGCTATCACGCTCAAAATGTTATTGGTTATAAAACTGAAAGTTCCTTAGCTCATCATGGGGTCACGAAGAGTCGGACACGACTTAACGACTGAACAACAACAAAAAATCCATGATCTGCCTGACAACTCCACATTTTAAACCCCTGCAGTAAACCTTGTCACTGATGCTGCAAATTAAAAAATAACAAAGATTGAGCCCAATTTTTCCTTCAAGAATTTAGATAATTTAAGAGCACAGCTCAATTTCATTTGCTATCTAATTCTTTTTTTAAAAACAGAAGATTTTTGGGTAGAGATGCCCAGGCTAACCCGGGTGCTGACTTCATGTGATCCCTGAAAGTCTTCACAGTAGCTTTCAGAGACAAAATCCTGTCTACAAACTATTCAAAAAAGCAAACAAAGGCCAAAGGAGGAAGCAAACAGCCCAGGGCACATCCCCCCTTATTACACTTCTAGCAATCAACACATAGATAAGGCAGAACCAACACAGTAGACAGAACAACCTTAGATGAAACATTGTAGCCAAGCAAGCCCAATAGGCCCATCAGAAACAGGCACACAAACCACAATCCTGATCAAGACAGGTAGGGCAAGTTGTCACACACAAATAACCAGCAAATCCCATTCCCCTGTGTCAAAATACTGGTGACAGTACCTAGTTTGATAATGAAACATTTACAAGAAGTAAACCAAGTACAGGAAATGCCAAGATCTCCAAAATCTTGTCAATATTCAACTCAGTGTGACCAAACTGCCCCTGCCAAATTACACATATAGCTTGGCCATCATATCAATTATATTTAATTTTAATTCAATGGAAATGCCAATTTAAATGAAATATTTACTTTTTGATCTAGGCCAGTGTTTCTCAACCTTTTTTCACCTGCGGCCCCCTTCTGACCTCGTTTTTTGCCTGTGGGCCCCTGTCCAGATCCCATTACTGGGTATGAACATGGGATAGTAACTGGTGCATTTTCTGGCATCAGCAACAGTATTTTCAGTATAATACACTTTGGTTTTCTGTGGCATCTTTGGCATATGTTGTGGCCCCCCATTACATGTTTTTCACCCATGGCCCCCTTGAAATATCCCAGGTCCCCTGGGGGGGGGCATATGGCTGCTGCTTGAAAACCACTCTTCCAGACTAACTTATACTTTTGGAAATATGGCTCTCAACACACCTAAAATAACAAATACTCAATTGTCTACAGTTGTATACACCAATGCTAATCTAGGAAATGCTCCCCTTACAACATGCATTCAGCAACTGAATTCTAGTTCTTCTTCAACATTTGGCAGAGGTTTCAAAATAACACCAACAGGCAAGTTATTAAAAAAGGTACTATACTGCTGACCGTATATCTAGTTGGCCAGGACCACAGAATCAGATAAAATATTTATTCCAGAAAGTTCTATAACAAATGAGGCCACACTGAGCTTGCATACAAAGAAATAGTAGGTATCTAAACACTGTATAAAGCTGCCAGTGGTACGGCCAGAGAGAATCTCTTTTGGAAGATGAGTTTCATTTTGGCACAAAACTATAAATACACTTAATTTACATATATAAATACTGTTGTCACCCAAATTTTGATACTGCTGCTTGGATTTAACAACCAAACACTTGCTAGGTTAAAAATCTTTGTCCCTGTGGAAGAAATCCTTCCTTTTTCCACTTCAGGGATTACTGTCAATATTTTTCATTTTATTATTGTCAGAGGGAGTACGCTAGGGGGAAAAATAACAAAATCAATTGGAAGATACATTAGCTAATCTTTCAGCGACCTTCAATTACATTACATTTCCCCAGAACTTTTTTTCTAGCCTATTAGTATACACAGCAATCCCTGACAAAAATGGTTCTTAAAAGCAATAAAGTGTGATAAAAATGATGAAAAATATTCTTGTGCAGGCAGTTTGAACCTTTGACACAAAAGCAACTAAGATTACACTTAAAAAACCAATAGATTAGCTTTGAGGTTTAAGCACTGGTACATTAAATACATTAAATACATTCCATATTTAAAATGGAACCTCTTTCAGTTATGATGGATTGTTGGATTGATCTTTTTATACTTCTCTCTGTTCAAACCTTATTTAATAGGAAGTAAAGTGTACTGAACTGAAGATCCTGATGCTTAGAGATGCTTAATACAGACAGCTGCTCACAAAAAACAAAAACTAATTAGATAGAATAATCAAGAACACAAATTCCAAAATGCAATTCTTTACCTCTCATGGATTACTCATATTTGATTCTTGTATATAAGCCAAACAAGAACCAGAAAGCTCAATAGAGTGAGGAATTTGTTCTATTTCCATACCTGCCATAGCATGTATATACTGTATTTATATGGTTAATTTATATGACTGCCCATCTGAATAAATGACTCTGGGGGCTAACAATGTTTAAAAAAATAATAAAACACACACATAAATTAAAAATACCCAGTAGCCAAGAAAAATCATAACAACCAATAACATAGCCAGGAGATGGGCTCTTTCACACACTCGGGACCCCAAGCCCAAGCACTGATCCAGATCTTTAAGGCCTTACAGTAAGAGTTCTCAGGAAGCAAACTTTATCAGATAACTGATCTGCAGCTGTTTTGGCACTCTGAAGTACTAGAAATCTAAGCTGTTGCACATGAGAACAGGAAGCTCAGTGCTCAGAAAGATCACTTGATGGCAGAAGACTCCCTCTAGGACAAATAGACTAGTTTTTAAGGGAAAAAAAATATGATGTAGCACAATATGGAATGTCTGTATGTCTGTCTAAGCATAGCAAGAATTATGTCTTATTGTGATGCACCCGGAAAACATGCAACATACCATCATGAATTGGAACATTCCAACATTTAATTTATTTATTGAATTGGAATCAGAGGCCATTCAACTCCCGAATGACTCTGGGCAGCTTACATCTCAAAAGTAAAAAATAATGAAAGAAAAAAAAAGACAACAGCTGGGAAAAAAACAACCCAACACACCAGAAAAAAACTAACAGAGGCTCAACAGTGTCGCTAACCCTTTTTTTACTCTGCATGCCCATCTACTCAGAAGTACAACTAAGTTTGATAAAATTTATTCTGAGAAGATGCACATATAATTGCCACCTAACATAACTAACAGTAAATCTTTTTTTATTACACGGGACTCACATTGGAATTCTTTTTTATGTCTTGAACAGCCTGTAAGTCTGTAATTCATTCAGATCTAAATATGTGATGAACAATAAAAAATACTTGCATAAATAAAAAACTGCTGTTGATGAGTAGCATAGCAATGTATTAATAAACTAAGTATTATCATACAAATACATACACAGTATAAAAGCATTTGATAATACTACTATACAAGGTTCATAATAGATATCACTTTTAGATTTCTTTCTTTTGTCTCACAGTAGGCTAATCAACCTAATTAAAGCTTTGTTCATTTGGAACCTTAAATGACAATTTGCTTAACTCCATCCCACTGTGGTACTTGTATAAAGAGAATTAAATCTGATCTTCTGACAGCAATTATTAAATGATCCCAACTGGCCCCAATTAAGATGCACAACTCACAGGGTCTTCAAATCCAATAAAGTGATGAATCCTCTCACTTGTATATCTTTCTTTACTTTGGTCTATTTCTTTAATACCAATTAAGTTTCTCTGATAAGTGTAGTTGGACACTATTATAAAGACTAATTCATGATAAGATGTATTCATCTGCAAAACAGCCTTATTCACATATCAGATAAGTTTTCTTAAAATCAGTTTCACTAAGTTACAACAGAGATCATATGACAGATGCTAAATGCTGTGTGAGAAAAGGACAGCAAGACAGAAGTTCTTATTTATTTAAGATGCCTTCAGAATGATGAAAATATATAAAACATCATGGGCATGGACAAATCCTTAAATATATTAGAACTTTTATTTTTGTCTTTTTAAAAAATTCCTGTTCTTAATTTCTTAATTTTAATTGTTCTTAAAAAATAATTTGGAAAGCATAAAGTCTAAAAGTGTATGGGATCAGCATGTTAGTACATGTAGTCCTCACTTGCCAACAGCAATTGCGGCTGGCAACTCCATTGCTAAGCAACACGGTTGTAAGTGAAAATCATGTGACAACGTCCGACTTATGACATCAGTTCTGGCTATGGTCATCAAGCAAATCACCCGCAGTTGTTAAGCATGAGTCACATAACTGGAACTTGCGACTTCCTGCCAGCTTCCTCATTGACTTCACTTGTGGGAAGCTGGATGTGAAGGTTATAAATGATAATCATGTGACTGTGGGATGTTGCAACCATCATAAATGTGCACTGGTTGTCAAGTGCCTGAATCACAATCACGTGACCACGGGGTCACTGCGACAGCCACAAGTCCGAGGACCAATTGTAAATCTCCTTTTTCAGTGTCATCATAACTTTGAATGGTTGCTGTAAGCAAGTATTTTTCTTTTGGTCACCTAATAAACTTGGTAGCTCTGTAAGATTTTTGCTTTTGTTGAGTACTGAAAGTAAAATGGTGCAAAAAGCAGTCTAACAGTGGAACCACTTATCTCTGGAAGTAGTGGATTCCACTTTGCTGAATGAGTGCTAGCAGAGGCTGGATGGCTCTCCACCGAGCATGCTTTAATTTGGATTTCTTCTCTGAGCTGGGGATTGGACTTAATGGCCTAAATGACCTCTTTCATCTCTGTGATTCTGTGAAATGAGAACTACATGAGAAACAAATCCCCAAAGACATGGAGAAAGCATAATAAAATATATCCTTACATTCTATTTTAAAATGTTTTCACACATATGCAATATGAAGCTTTGAAGCAACATTCCTATCCTTTGCTTGAAATGCAGGTGTCCTTAGGATTTAGGACTCAAAGTTTATGAAGTGTACTAGAATATAAATGAAAGAATGAATGATAAATGAATAAATTTCTCCTGAGATTTAAAGATACAAAAGTGCATACATTTGGCTCTTCTTAATCTAAACTGTAACACCTGTCTGGGAATCTAGCCTGGGTCTTTTCCTTTGAAGTACAAACTGTATCGATTTAACCCCAATCATTTTCTTTACACCAAGATACATTACTGTGCTAAATTTATTGCAATATAAGTGATATTTCCTTTTTGTTCATTCTACACTGTAAAAAAGTACATTACCTTTTTAAAAGATATTGTTACAATAGATGATACTCCTTGATGGTAAGCAAGTTTGAATATGGATCTAAGATTATCCCTAAATAATAAACTGAACATAATTTAGGCATATCTTTTATTGGATTACTGTATGTAGACCACTACAGTTGCATGGGACATGTAGGCCTACCAATATATTTTCTTCAGTCCATACAGTGGTAACTCAACAATCCCATTACTAATTTTTCTTAAGGCATCAATGAGCAATCCTCCACACCTAATATTCTTTTATAGTCCCAGTTAGTCCCAATCATATTGGAAAGGGGAAAAAAATCTTCTACCCATGTGTTGTATTTCTTATGAAGGTCACTTTCCCTCAACATATGGTACTGTACTAGTGACTAGGGAAGGAAACCTTGATATATAACTTCATGCTACTTGGGAGCATCTAGTCCAACTTCAGTGTAGAAGGTAAACTTATGTTTCATAGTGCTAGATTAAGATATGTAGATTTTAACAATGCACTCAATTCCTCAATATACAAAACTGAAAAACTAATCTAGAGGCTGTCATGGAAAATATCACAAACTTTGCTGTCAATGCAAAAATTAAGGGGCACTTTAGAAAGAGACTTAATTCCAAGATGGTGTTGTTAAGAGAATTCAGTTACACTCAAAAGGCACATACATCTAAGAAAAGATGTTATCTTACATGGGTTTTATATGTTTTCAAAAGCATGAATTCTTATACTTCTATACACATATCCTCAATATCAAAATCATAAAAGTACTGCAGCTGTCAACAATAACACATGAAGTGCATTGTCATATTTTCAATCAGTGGCTCATGAGAGGTAGGATTATTTACCCATTCTCATCAAAATACCACACTAAAAATGGTAACCAACAGAATATGCATACATTTATTTATAATTGTTTATATTATTGCACAAAGATAGGGGGATTGCTCCTTGTTGCATGAAAAACATACTCAAACACAAGGGCCTTAACTAATGAAAGAAGAACCACAGAGTGTAAACACAACTTAATCTAGTGGTTGAAAGATACAAGGTTGCAAAGAAAAGCATATTTTTCCTTTTTATTACACTGTCGTAAATCTTGATACATTATATTGTTCCAATACAGTGATGTTTATATGATACCATTAGAGATTACTAACATTTTATTATTTAGATAGCTCAAAATACTGAAAATAGAGAAAGGAAAAGAAAAAAATCTATCAATATTAATTACAATAGGATGTCAATACTACAAGCATAAAATTATTTGGCTTTTTCATCCAAAGTTATATATAACATTAAAAAAGAACTGCTGCAACTCACATCAAAGTATTGGTTATATGATAATAGTTTCAAATTTAAGCTAATTATTTAATATGATTTAATTTCCATTGTATTGTTACAATACATATAGATGGATAAAAGGGGGAAAAAAAGGTAGAAGCAAATTTAGCAAAAGTTAAAATACCTAAAAAGTTTTTAAAAAAGAAAGGAAAAGGAAACAATAATAATAAAAAGAACTATTGGTTTCTGACTTCCTCCATTTTATATATTTGCTAATTTGTGATATTTGTGGAAATTCGGTCCCCTTAAAAACCCGACTGAAAGTAGTCATGCTGCGTGATGTGTTTCATGTATCAGAACCATTCTTGCTTACAGTTAGTTAAACTTCTATAGTGTTACTGTTCGATACTGTTAGTTTTGCTATTGCTGCATATTCTCCAAGTTTAAGTTCCCAGTCAAATATTGTTGAGATTGCGTCTTTCTTCCAGCGTTGAGCAAAATTACCCTAGTTTCTCGTCAGTTCGTATAAATCTTTTGCCTTTTACAAAAGTGTACTTCTTTTCGTCATGAAAATACAGTTCCATCAAATGTATTTTGATTATTTTTAAAAATTTGCTTAAAAAAAAAAATTCATCGTGGAACACTTAAAATGTCAGCTTAGTGTTAAGTTAACTGCATTACGCTGGAATAGTGGGTTTTATATATTTTACTTTCTTCTTGTGCAATATATTAATATATTTTAGTGTTTTCACCATTTTATTCCACAAATAGTATTGTAATCCATCCAGAACTCTGGTTATTGGATAGATGAAAAATATAACAAATTAAAATTATTATTAATTCATTAATTAGTAGACAGATATGAACAGTTATACCAATGGTCCCTCTAACTTCTAGAGGAATCAGTGCACTGCTTTCAGCTTGGCAGGTCATAAACTATTCTGGCTTGGTCTAAATATATTCTTTCTGTACAATTTCTGATTAACTCCAGAAAGGATAATAATTTTAGAACATGCTTTGCTTATGAATGACAGTTGCTAAAACAGAATGCCCAAGCAGAAAATATTCATTCTACGTATACATATATGTGGAAAATTACTAGGGATATCAGACCAACACAAATTCTACCATTTGTCACACTAAAAAGACACACAGATGTTTTTTAGTGGTTTGAGATAGAAACTGTACATTCTCACCTCCAGTATGTTTACAACTAAATGTTATCAAAGTAAGCCATAATTTGTCCACTGAAAAAAGTACATTAACACATGTGCGTGGGGGAAGCTCCAGAACTAATAACATATTAACCAAGCCAAGCCAAATAGAATATTGTACTTTTAAGAAAGAAACATCAAACACTTTGTTATATGAACTGACAAAGGTTTTGAGGATTTAAAAACAAAACAGATATTCTAGTTGGTAAAAATGAAATCACATCTCTGAAGAAGTATAGCAAAATATCATTAGGAGGAACAGCAAGATTTTTGCTAATTAAAAAAAAATCATTCTACCATGATTCAGCATTTAAAATGCAGACCATCATTTGACAAAGTACCATGCAACAAGCCATTTTGTTTCTAAACACATTCTGACATCTTTTTAATAAAATAGTATATGTGAACATATAAACTGTAATATAAGGCAATGTTGAGAAGAACACTCCATATAGTATTTGTAAATCAGATATTCTTCTTCACTGTCATTGATAGTACATTGTCACAAGTATGTAAAGTTTACTGAAAACTATTACCAAGAACATTTCTTCATCACAGAAGGTGAATTGGAATGTGATGGGCTGGTTTCATAACTCTTCTAGTGATTGATATGATTTTATCAAGCACCAAAACAGAAGTGAAGTCCTACCAACCTTTACAAACAATAGGTGAGCAGGCTGAGACAACTACTGATAGTGGTTCTTCTAGTGCTATCAGTCAAAAGTCTGTATACTGCTATTATACTGTGCTTTTCTCTTCTTAATTGATTGTTTTGTGAAAGTAAAGAATATGGAAGAAACAGGAAGAAAATACTGAAGTTTGCAAATGGAAGGTAATGTTGTTTAGGCTGTGCTAAGATTCAGCATTTGACTGCTCTTTCTCTCTTTCTCTCTCTACACACACCCACACCTACACACGGGGAAGGGGGGAGAGAATTAGGAATTTGAGATTGACACAGATTTCAGAAACAGTTAAGCAAGTTCTTAGCATCTTGCTCTAAAAACAAGGAATTTTTCAGCAAATTGTTAAACTGTACACCAATTCTTCCCCATTGAAGGGGGACAATAACAAATAATTTATCAATTCAGAATGGTTTGATATAAAGATCTGTGAACATTGCTAGCAAAAGACTAGTGGAATAATTTCCATGGGATTAATTTTCACTTGTGCAGTTTTTTTTAATAAGGTGACATAGTTGTTATATAAAGTTTTCTGAAATTCTGCAGACTGCTATTTATATTATAATAGTTTTAATAAGTTATTTCACTGCATGGTGAAGTGGCCTCTATATTTTTTAAAGACCCTTTGCCAGCCTACTTCTGCATCAATGTAGTTGTCCAAAATGCTTACTTTTTTTTAAAAAAATGCCTTTCCCTCAAACCTCTTCCTTCTCCCCAGAAACCCAAACAGATTTTTTTTCTTGTGGAATACTAAGAGTACAATCTATTTTTAGCTACCTATATTTGATAATATAACAAAACCTGAGCACTAAGGAGAAAAATAAAATAAAAAAAAATACTAATGTGTCTACGTGAAAAAAGAATCCATGTGGGAATTCTATGTATGTCATCATACATCATGAGATGGTTATGTGTAATTTAGATAAATAAGTCAATAAATTAATATGCAAAAGGATGGTCATTAAAAAAGAGATGTTTAATACTTGCTATACATCTCCATCCTCTATTTATATCATATGTACATGTGTGGTATTCATTTCATGGAACATCACATGATACATTTTGTCCCTTCCATTTTATCACTCACAAATATGTTCAGCCATAGCATCATTCCTGAGAATCCTCATGCCTATGTTGTACTTATAATAAATATTTCTATGGGAGTAAACATTCTCAATAAGTAAGATTTGGTATAAAGATCAGAAAGTAAACAAGGATGCCCATGTGATTAAAGCTGCATTCCTAGGCACACTTATAAATAGGAATAATATGGTCAGGCATACTTTGGAGGAAGCATCCACAGGATTGCAATGTGGTCCAAGTTAAAGCATTCTAGGCAACTGATAAAAGAATGAACAAACTAGTACACAGACCAAAACAGTAACTTCAAAATAAGGGTAAATTCATATGATCAAGAAAAGATACAGGTTGTATGGAAATCTGGGTATTTGTTATATGCAATTATATATTGCTCTGTTATATTGTTCCGCATAAGTTTGATATATATCTGGAGGCCACAATTCACCTCTGGGAGGATGGTGGGCGATACTATGATGTCATTGCTGGGTATGGCCAAAATTTTCAGCTCAATGGGGCGAGGGGAGTTAAATAGAAACAGATGTATTTAGTCTTTCAAAAGTTTAATGCATTCATTTCTATTCTTTTTTTTTAAAGGAAATATAGCAAAAAACGCATTGTTGAAAAGAGCCATTTTGCCACTAAATTGAACTAAGCCAGAGAACTGGAAAACTGGAGAACTAGTGCCAAGTAGTAGATAATGTTATTTATCTGATGTTACATTATATTTATATCCTATCTTTATTTTCTAAGCATCAGCACCAAGTCTCCCCTCATTTTAGTTCCAAAACAATAGTCTTGTGAAACAGATTGGGACAGCCACAATCTCTCAGCCCCAAAGGTCCATGTTCAGATGAGATGTTGAACCACAGTCTCTCAAGCCCCAGTCCAAGTTCTAACCATTGCTGCACTGGCTCTCTACTAAAATCTGACCCTGTATAGCATGGCTTCTTCTGATAATGATGCAAAATGAATTATTACCCTACATGAAGGCCAATTATCAGATGTAAACCAACCCTAATGGTCATTAAGTTGCCTTCCATTACGTTGGACTTCAACTGTCAGAATTTGTCAAGTCAGGGATGCCTACAGCAGGTGACTCAAAAAAATCAAGACTCCTATAAAAAAAGGGCAGGGCTTCAATTATATGATTGCAGCCATTATATTGACTGTTTTGATTCACCTCCTGTGGACAGCCCTGTCTCACATCTAACACATCTGGAAGATAACAGATTGGAAAAGGCTGCAATGTGTGATCAGAGTTAACTGCAACTTCAGTTTCATCATATAAATAAACCATACCAGGCCAAAACAACGTATTTGGTCTGGCATATCACTCCTTGCTTTTTACCCAAATTGCAATCCATGCATGTTTTATGATGGGTTACAAACAATAAAGGTTATGTTGACACGTTTTAATTCAACTGTTTTATAGAGATTCAAATAACTGACAGCAGTTTTTATAAAGACCTCAGCAAAAATTTAAAATGCCAAAACTTCAACTTAGCTGATACTTTTCCAATACTGCAGCCTGTCCCCAATTAATGACAGCAGCACGTAACCTAGTGTGAAGTAGCTTCAGCTCTGGAATGAACTGAGAAACGTAAGGTGGAGCACATTTCAAAACTGACCTTGCTGCCAAGAAACATAATTCTTCCCCTTGAGATTTTTTGCAAAGATACAGTAAAATTCATTTAATGATGTTATTCAATTTTATATCGAGTCTCATAACAAATGTCACTAAAGAATTATTCGGCTAGCTTCCTACTACTTAGTCTGCTTAACAGATCCTTTAAGGAAATGAGTCTACAAATTTGCTGTTCCTTCTTTCTATTGAAATATGTATTTTAGAACTGCCAGAGTCAGAAAAGGCAAAAACATATAGGGCAAGTATAAAAACACCTGGGCTGAGATAGCACTTCACCATTCAAGAATGGTGTGCAATCTGTGGGTCTTCCTGGACTCACAGATCCTGCTTGATGAGCAGGTGGCAGCTGTGGCCTTTGTGCAGCTTCATTTGGTGCTCCAGTTGTGCCCTTTTCTAGATAGGGAGACTCTTCCTTTGATTAAGCAGTGTCACTTATCAGGACCCCAGAAGCGTGCCTTCTCTGTTGTGGTGCCTGCCCTCTGGAATGGGATTCCCCCAGAGATCTGGATGGCTTCCACCCTGATGGCACTCTGGAGGGCTTTAAAGTCCCAGCTCTTCTCGCAGGCTTTAGGGTTAAAAAGAGATAGAAGGAAATGATATAACTAAATTCCTAAGATATTCTGAAAACCCCACCCAAACAACCATTATCTGCAGCAATATTAATCTAAATATTGGGATTTCAGCAAGTGTATAATAGAAGTGACATGTCTATATATGTTGTTTTGTTTTATATATATTGTTTTCTCATTGTCATTAAGGAATCTGTTGGCCTCAAAATTACCATTTATGTTAGTAGAACTTATATCAGAATCCTATGCATGGGTATTCAGCAATAAATCCCACAGAAAGTAATACAATTCATTATATAAACGGCAGATTTAAAATATTAAGTTCTACTTAGCTATTTCAGATATTTTTAAAAAAATTGTTCTAGAGCTAAATACAAGTTTTCTTCTTAAACTGATGTTTATGTTATACACAGGATTAAAAAGAATGTAACCTTGGAATTGCCAAAATTGCATTAATCTGTACAATCCAGTGGCTAAATATCACAAACAGGCCTTTCATCTCTATAAGTAACATCACTGACAGGCCAAATGCGTTTTCTCCCTACAGCCTCCCACACACAAGCCATGTCTACTGTGGAAGAAAGACTTGAGGAAACTTCTGGATCATACTTATGAGACATATTGAGGCTTGTTAGAGAAAAAAATGAAAAGGGAAACATCCACTACAGAAGTCTACTCACACAGCACTAGATTTAGCCATTTAGTAAAGCTTAGGGGACAGATAATTAAGTTTAATTTCTTACTGTTTGGGTTAATTCCTAAAAGCAAAAAATGCACATGGTCAGACAACAGTAGGCTTAGGAACCTCTAATGAAAATTATGGTAAGGAGGGAAAATGGAAAGGAGAAAGATAAAGAGTTAAGCATTTTCCAATAATTTTTGCCTTGCAGTGGATTTCACATGCACTTTTGTAAATATCATTTATATACATTACAGCCTTCAAACTTTCCATCTCCCTTGCATGCACATGTACATGCTTATAAGCCACATCATTAAACCTGTGATGAATATGAAGATGAAGTGGGGACTGATACACAAAGGTCTTGGAACACTATTACAACTCGTTTATCAAAACAAAGTGCTCTGTAGTAATTTTTCAAGTCCTGCCTATACAAAGACTATACAGTAGCTGCATTTAGACACATGGCATACAATTAGGTTTGATTCTATAGATTTCTCCATGCAGAGTCTTGTCAGTGTCAATTACAAGGCTACGCATATTGCTTGATACCATGACGTATGTCCAGAGTGTGTTAATGAGAAAAAGGGACTTTCTCATGTGATCCAATTGGCCAGGACAAGATAGGTATGAGAGGGAAAGGAATGGAAATATAGGCCTCATTTCAGTTCTAATGCTAAGATGCTTTTTTAATCATCAGTCATTTCCAGTATATCATTTTTTTTGCTTGAAGAATAGTAAATAAGTCTACTTAAGTATTTTTAACAAAATAGAGGCACAGTCCCATTAACCCAAATACAGAATGAAGAAATGATTTACTGTAGGGTACTCTGGCATTCAGGAAGTGATTCCCAGTTTGAAAGGTTTCATGGAAATGCTTAGCAGATTTCAGGAAAATGTATCTGTGGTAGTACTTGCAGAACTGCAACTGGAAGTTACAAATGAGCTTATACAGCTGTATTTGTTCATTATAATAAAACAAGGTGACTGCCAACTCCAACCTGAGGCCAGTTCATATAATCCATTAAACGCACATGAGAACATGGGATTAGTCCATTCACACTGTGGTTCAAGCACCCATGTGAGTGATTCAGTTTGCAGTCACACAATGATTGCTAACGATAAATGTTCTGTTTGCTCCATAAAAAACTTTTTCCCTCAGAAGTGTTCAGTGAAGCTTTATTTTCTGGTCTGAAATCATCTGTTAAGATGATACTCCTGAAAATAATAATTGTTACATAGGAAGGAATCTATCTATCAAAGAGAAACATAAGAGAAAGCGAAAACTCACTCTACACATCTATTTACAATGTAAGTAACAAGATAAAGTGGTAGTATTTTTGCCAAAGTTACAAGACAGTATAAGGAACCACTAAACTCTGTTTATCTGGGTACTAAAGCAAATAATTCTATAAAGCACTATTGAGCAATCTGTAGGAGTTCATGAGACTGAACTACCAGTCGTTAGTTTGAATTTATCCTCTGCCATGACTTGATGTCCACAGGCAAGTGAACAATGCTTCTGCAATCTCAATATGATTTTCCAGACTAAGTGATCTCTTGTATTTTGAAATATCCACAAATGACTGTGTCAGCTTAAGAGTAGCCAAGCTAGCAGCAGATTGGCAACATTCCTGACAGTTTATGACAGTTCCAACTTCCAGTTTGATGTATGAACTCCTGGTAACCAATTTAGTACAAAAGGATTTAATTGGGAAGCTGTAAATATTGACTGAAAAGACGATAAGTGTTGTTTAAAAAATGGAAAATGAATGATGGAAGTTGTTCTTTTTGCAGAGGCAAATTGAGCCTAGCAAATTATTCTGGGAAACTAATTATGCAAGAGTGAATTTAATTTCTTGTTGCCTCTTTCTTCTTCTTCTTCTTCATCATCATCATCTCACACATTTTTCTCCAAGGAACTCAGAATGGCATCATTTATTCTTCTCCTCTCATTTTATTCTCACAAGTCTCCTGCAAGGGAGATTAGCTTGAAAGAAAAGATAAAAAGCAGCCACTGGTCACTCAATTTGTATTGTTTCTAATGTAGAGTTCAAGTCTCTTGAACTGGCATCTAATGCCCACACAAGCTGGGCTTAGGAATACAGGCTATTTCCTTACCATAGCCATTTATATATACGGATACTTGTTTTAATTTGTTTCCATTCTGTTTATGAGACAGATTTAGATCCTGTTTGCTATCTGTAAAGAGTTCTTCCAGAAGAGGCTTTTATCGTGCACTCACCCTGACCTATTCACAGAATTTTTACATGATGTAAACATTCCATTTGAATCATTATTTTCCATCTGAAATACATTCATGATTTTCTGTTGCTGCTTTTTTTTTTTCTTTCCACAAAAATTAGCAAAACAGAATAGCCTTTTACTGGTAATGCCAAGAGCCTTCTGCCTGGAAGAACCAGGATACTTTTATCTGAGATATGAGAATGCATTTCCAGGCACAATAGCCAATACTGTTTTAGACAGACTAAAACGTTGACTTCAAAGAAGGCAACTACTATGCTTACCTTCAGAATGATTGGGAGAAATATACAGCATATCACATGCAGGTGAATGGCAAAATGTTTGTCTAAGCCAGTGTTTCTCAACCTTCTCAACTTTAAGCTGTGTGGACTTCAACTCCCAGAATTCCTGGCTGGGGAATTCTGGGAGTTGAAGTCCACACAGCTTAAAGTTGACAAGGTTGAGAAACACTGGTCTAAGTCCTCTAGCTAAAGTTTTTTTACGCTTCCAGACTGTACCTGAGGGAGTGGAGAGATGCCTTATCTGTCCTACTTCTAACAAAAAGAAACTGTCTATAACTTTGAGTGCCTTCTTTGTTAATGTTCTTATTATTTTAAAACTGAAGTACTATGTTAAAATATTTTACATTTCTTTCATATATTGGTTTTAAGTTGTTTTGTAAGTTTTCCAGCACTGTTTTAAAAGTGTTTAAAAGAATATCTTAATGCATTTTATATTATGACACATCTATATAACCTGTTATGCCATAAAAGATGACTTAGAACATTTGCATAAAATAAACACTAAAAAAGGCAAAGAAGATAAAAAAGACCCTGATCATAAGTATGTGCTTTGTGCTGTTTACAACTACTTCAAGGGCAAACCCACTCACTTCCAAGGCTGAGATTCAAACAACTGTTGCCAATTGCTGACATCTTGATTATTTAATGCTTGCTGCCAATGATAACATTTCTTTTTCACTGACCTGATCCTAAAAAATTCACCTTTCAAAACATTGCAAGTAATTAAGCAAAGAGAATCTAAAACAACATCTTCCATTTTCAGTGCCCTAGAACTGCCAAGACGTTTAGGTCAGATGAACAAACACAAAATATTATTAATATGCAAGGTATTTATCTTTCTCACACTTCAATGTAATGCGTTTTTTCTCTAGCAGAAATTTGATTAGTTACTGACTTACATTCTTTATGTAGTACATAGCCAATGAAAGCTTTGTGATATGAAAAAGGTGCTGATAGAAATTATAACTTGCCTTTATGCCAGGTATTATAAGGGAAATATTGAAATAATGCTGTATGTTTGGCACCAACATTTACATCTCATTACATGCCAATTTCTATTCGGGCAAAGGACTATGTTCCCATATTTATTATTCTTAAATATATTAAGGATAGTAAAGACTATTGTTAATATATTCTGTTACTTATATTAATAGTACAGCAAAACATCTTCCAACAACAAAGCCTTTGAGTTACTACTGAACTTCCATTATTGCAATAAACTAGTCCAAATTTAATGCCAGCAACACCACTCATGACTACAAGTAAAAATAACTGCAGAATACTGTAACATTATTTTGAAGACTCCCAATGATCAGTGTGATAAGAGACCCAGTGTGGTGTTGAGGTTAAGGTGCTGGATTGGCAACAGGGTCCAGCCTACCTTAGCCACAGAAACTCATGATGTGACTTTGGGCCACTCACCCTTGCCAACCTACCTAATAGAGTTGAGGTTGTGGGGGAATAAGGAGTGCTATGTATGCTGCCCTGAGTTCCTGAACAAAAAGCAGGATATAAATCTAAAAAATAATAAAATGTAATTCATTTTGAAATGCAACCTTTTTCAAAAAGAATGAAGTTCTATTACATCTTCACCTAAAGTTATAAAACTGAGAGAACAAAATATAGTTATGGAATATTAAAGATTGTGACTCCTTTTTCTGATATTTAATTCCTGTGGACAATATTATCACATACAAGACTGATAATTTATTAAGACAAATGCATGAAAAATGCTATGAATGATAGGCTCCCTTCATTATTAATCATCTTGAAAATGAACATACAAGGTCAAGCTTATATAGGTATTGATGAAACTAAATTCAAAGTATGGCTTTTAATCTTTAAAACCCTAAGGGAGTTTGAAGGCAGATTCCTTGAAAAATCATTTCCTCCTATGTATACTTTACCTGCCATCCAAATTGGGGGTCTTTTCCAGATATCCTCATCAAGCAGAAGAATTTCAGCTTGTGTCAGGCAGAGAAATTGTCTTGCAAGTTTCCCCCTCCAGTTCCCATTCAATCTTTGCTAAATATATTTTTTTCCAAAGGACAAAAACATTCAGAAAATTCTCAGTGTTCTTAAACATATTTACTTAAGAATACAATACTTTTTTTCGGGTTGTTTGCAGCCTCCCTGATGTCTACTCTTCAATTAAATGCTGAGGGACGATATCATGAAGAACTCCCATTGGACTTTTTCTGCTGTTATAGTACTTTTATTGGCAAGAGGAGACCAGCCCTTGGCAAATCGTTGGAAAACCTCCCATCCAATTTTTCTTCTCCCGAATCTGGCAAAGTATCCTAAAAACTGTGCCCAGCTCTAATTCCAGTAGATAACTACTTAATAGATCCCTTAGCAAGAGCACTCTCTTGTGATATTATCTCCTCAGAGAGGTTTACCTGATGCCTTTGTACTCATTTCTGGTGGCAGAAGAACGCTTTTTGAAATTTTCCCTAGCTTGTAAGAACCCTCTATAGACTCAGCAGGTGTGGCTTTTAAGCATTAAAATACTTGTCTTATACTGACATTACAATTTCCTTTCAGCTCTGTGATTGTGTGTTTGTATATATAGCAAAGCAAAACAGAGATATTTTGCTTTGGACATGAAATATAGAATGTGTAAATGGTAAATGATAGAATCTCAATATTCAAGAAAAGTATCACACAGCATTCTGTCCTGAATTTGTCTCATTCGTTTCCATTCAATTCTAAGGAATTGCTGTATTGTGTAATTTTATAAACAGAGTGCTGCACAACTGAGATCAACTGATGGCTTCATTTCAGATAGCCAATAAGCTATAGGTAACAGGAACGAATATCTCCTGACATTGCCCTTACCAATAAATCTAACATGTTTTGAACATCTTCTTAAGCGTACCCCTTGAATAAATATATTGCTTAGGGCTGAAATTCATTTTCAGGCGCAGTTGCTGACTATGACCACTTAGGCTGAGATTATGGTGGTAGATCCTCTTGATTGGATTATAGCATTAAGGCTTTGATTCTGACTTTTGCACTCATTCACATGTACTTTGGTGTGACTCTGGCCCAGAATTCTATGCAATAACATGTGTGAGTTTGACAGAGAAATATGATATACATAAGGTGTATATTATTGCTGCATCCTTTTCATACATGGGATCAAAGTGAATAGCTGAAATAATACAACTGCCTTTGTATTAGTAAGAGACCATGTTTGGAATAAGATTAGAGCCAGGTTTAAATTTCCCTGCACTGCAACACTCACTACATGACCTTTGGCCTGCCTTTCTGCACATAATCTACTTTGCAGAATATTGGAAAATTTGGGGTAGGAGGCAAGAGAGAATTGTGTGCTCTGCACTGCACAATTTTAAAAGACAAAAATATGAAATATAAAATTGATAACATTAAATTGAAATTAAAAATACATTATTGTTATTATTATTGTTGTGTGCATTTCTACTTATTTGGAATGTTATAAATTAAAGTGATGGATAATTGAAAAAGTGAAAGAATACCAAAAAGAAGTTAGTATGTGCCCTTCATTGATAATAGAAAGACCTTTGATTGTGTCGATCATGTCAAACTGTGGAATATGCTTAGAAAAACAGAAATCCCAGAACATCTCCTTGTCCTCCTGAGAAACCTATGTACAGGTCAGGAAACCACAGTATGGACAGAACATGGTGAAACAGACTGACTCCAGGTGGGCAAATGAGTGAGATAAGGCTGTATATTCTCCACTTATTTATTCAATCTATATGCTTAATATACTGTATATTAAAGTACGCTGAATCAAAAGAAGATAAGCATGATTTTAAAACTGGAGGAAGAAACATCAGTAACTTGTGGTATACTGATGACAATTGGCTTCTGGCAATGTGCTTTATGATGCTCTCTTTCAAAACTTTGCACAGGCCCAACAGATACAGGAAATATGCTCAAATGATAGTGATTGTGTATGTTAGGTTAATGGCATCTCTTGTGGTGAACAATGTACCACAGCTTTCCATCATTCTGGCTCAAAATTATGGAGGATGCAGTCCTCTACATCTGGAGGGCATCTGGCTGGAGAAGACTGATTCATTTAAGCTGACACTGCTGAATGACATATTGAGAGAAAACAAGTTGGCAAGATGGAAATTTGTGTTCCAAACTATGATGTTAAGAAATGGTCTGAGGTTTCAGTGTTTTGCAGACATTTTGATTCAGTGCAATTATGGACTACCAAATCCACTTAAAGTTAGTCATTAAATCCATATACACAACTCAGAAGGATAATATTCATATACACAAATCAGAAGAGAAGAGTACATAACTTTATTGATATGAATGCAGAGATGATATACTAACACAGCAAAGTAAGTATTTCAAGAGTCCATAACAGAGAAAGCCATTGTTATTAAAAATGCACCATGTTTTGTCTGGATGCTTAGTATGAGGGCGTAGAATGATTTATCAAGAAATGTATACTTATCTGATATAACCACTGCCTGATTTAATGTCAATCTCAAAAACATTACAGTACATGGAATCTATAACTTGACCTTCAACTTCAAAAAAGAGAACTAAAAAGTATGTTCATTGTCCAGTCTGTGTAACTTGCCCAAAAAATATTTTGAAGCCACACATAATAAAAACTAAAAATACTTTCACAAAAATTTTAGGTATTTACATCAGCTTCTCTGAATTTTTCAGTTTTTTCCCCCCTGTAACTAATTTTAAATTTATGTCATTCACAACAAGCATCCTTTGAATTATACAGCAGTGGCTTATTCATATTATTCTAATTTTACATTATAGAAAGTATTACATGACAAATGATTGCCAACAATTTTTCACAATGTGGCTTCTACTAAAAATGCTCGGTAAGGATGAAGCTCTGCCAGTTCAGAAGATTTGTCTGAATGAAAAATCCGTTTCTGCATAGATCTGTATTCAGTACCATACTTCTGGTTTTTTAAGACCCATCTCACATCAAAAGCTCTTGTAATCAGTGGGTATCTTGACTGGTTAGTTATGCATGTACTGCACCTACAACCAGGTTGTAATTCTCTTTTTTAACTGCTAGATAAGAAAAAAATAGCATTTTGCTTTGCTGAAGTTCATTTTTCTATGACATTAACACATATAATACTCCAACTTTCTTTAAATCAGCAAACTCTTGATAAAAGCAGTAAGTTTAGTAAGAAAAACAGCATTTTAGCAAAAATAAAAACAAGAAATAAATACAAATGTACATGAGACAGAACTATTGTATGGCTTCTGAAGTAATGAATGATCCACATTATCCTTCTACCATTTTGGTATGTGTGTAGTTGTAAATATGTAGCAGTTTGTGAAGTCCTTTGCTGAAGTGAAATATAAAAAAAAAATGTGGGTGAGAATAACCTTTTATTGCACAAAATGCTTGATTGCTCACATACAGTGAAAAGAATTATAAAGAGGACATGATGTGCCTGAATAAAGTTGCCTGCCAAAACGAAGTTCAAAGACAGTATATTGAAAATAACCCAGATTCATACTGCTGTGGGCCCTTGAAGTCCAGCCTTAAAATCAAACTAGTGCTTCTAAGCATTGTAAAACTAACATTTTTAGGTTGAACAACCCTTGTTCAAGCCTGTGAGCATCCTCAACAGCCTGAACTTGACAGAGCAGCACTTTGAGAGGGAATTAAAATAATCCTTTCTCTAATTCTAAAAAGCCATGGATAGCACTGTAAGGTCACCACAGAATAAATAAGGACATCGTTTGTAATAGCCTTCCTCAACCTGGTGCCCACCAGATGTTTTGGGGTAACATATCCACTGGCTGAGCTGGTTAGGACTTCTAGGCACAAACTCCCAATAAATCTGGAGTGCACCAGGTTCAGGAACTGAACCCCCAAACACCTTTGAAACCCTTCCAGTTCTCAGATTCATTCAAGTTAATGTGGATATCAAGAGTGGATGTTTTTGTTTCTTCTAACATTTGTGTATCATCTGGTAAAAGCTTTGTTCTCCCCAAAGTCAATTTGTATCTTTGAGCTGTGCCTTTTTAGACTGTAGATGGAAATGAATAATACAAATCGAAAGCATAAGTCTCCAAGCTAATGCAGACTGAGGAAAAGAAAGTACCTTTCTTTGCTTCCCAAGATAAAGAAGTGGAATGTACATTTATTTAAAGTAAGAAATTATAAGGAGAAAGGAAAAAGCCAAGGAGAAAACCACACCCCCACCAAAACTGGCAGAGTAAGCTACTTGTATATATACAGGGAGAAAACCACACCCCCACCAAAACTGGCAGAGTAAGCTACTTGTATATATACAGGGAGCGAACCCCACACTCACTCACACAAATGATGTTACATAGTTGGGTAATGAAACATCTGCAAGCAAACAACCAAGCTCAGAGAACACCAAGGGCTCCACAGTAAGAAATTATAGACAGGACTATATAGTAAACAGGTCTATGCTCTTAGTTGCCCACTGACCAGAAACCACCCACATGAACAGTAGCGTATATTAGGGAAATCAGTACATGTACAGTAAGCTGTGGAATTCTGGAGTTGAAATCCACACATCTTAAAATTGCTAAGATTGAGAAACACTGCTTTAGAGCATAAACATAATCACTTATTAATGTCAATGTATCAAAGACACAGCTAATGGGGCACTACAAAACCTGGTAACCCTGATCTTGAATGCTTGGTTTAGAATTTTTTGCTTATAGCTCTTTGTTCTACCCAGTCAGATGGCAAGATTGATACCTGCCAAGCTAATTTTGGCATGGCTGCCAAGCTTTAAATAGAACTGTTATTAATTTCCTCCTTGACATAATAAAATATTGTTGATAATAATTCTGGCATGAAGATGGATAGGCTGGTAATGTATACTATTTACACCTCTTACACATGTGTTAGATTTAATTCCTTGACAAAGAATTAGATTACCGTGTGCATTTTTTGCTTTTCTAAGTAAATTTAGCTGATCCAAAAATATTGATGATTCTGAATATGATCCAGTTAGTATAATCTGCCAAAAGATTTCAGTAATCCTACACACACACATACATACACACACACACACTACTAATGAATAATAAATTGACCCAAGACAATGGAGTTCATATTCTGACTAAGCTATGGATTGTAGTTTTTTCTCCAGTTACAGCTCTCTTTTATAAAGAGGCAGGCTTCATCATTTCATCATTATGAATAATTCCAAACTATCACAACAAAAAACAAATGACCTTCAAATTTATGTTGGTTCTAGTTCTCCCCATTCAAAGTTTTCTTATTGAACCAATAAATATAAGTCATCCCTGTCAGAACTCATGTCAAGGTAGGCAACTTTTATTTCTGTTAGGTGCCACACTTCTGCAAAAGTAATAATGGGAGACTACTACATGCCAGAACTGAATGAGCCAAAACAAAAAGTCAGCAAGACCATCCATTCACTTCCTAACATTATATTTTCTTTCCTTCTTCCTTCTCACACAGTAGGTTGCTGAGGAAAGATCAGATCAGTGGTTTCAATTATTCGCTTGCAACGGGATTCTAAAATTATGCTGAGGACATGATTTAAAATCCCCTTTTTCCTTCCAGAAAGAAACTGGAAGTATAGAGAAGCTACTGGATCAATTTATTCTTTCTGGACATTCTCCATCTGCTTGCTTCACTGGAGGAAAAACAGCAGCCAACAGATGGGATGAGGTACTGCATCACCAAATTTCACATAAACATTTGATGGCATTTCACAGAATAAGAACTGCAAGGCTTCTTCTCTTAGAAGCAAATTCTGAGATTCTTGGGAGTGTTATGTTAGCTTCCAATAAGAAGCACTCATCTTCCCAATTTCTTCTTTTTTAAAATTCATCATTACCTGTTCTCTCTCACACACAGACACACAGGCTCACACATACATTCATATGATATTTTTCCACAATTTAAATATTTGAAATGCAGCTGAGAAAGCTATGAATTTGCTTTCAGTTGAGGTGGTGAGAAGATTATTTAACCATTTCCTTTCTAGTTTATGATTTGCCTCACATGGGGAAGGGGGAATATAGCAGCATAGTTGAGACACTGTTCAGAGATGTGGCACTGAATCCTCCCACACATATAGACACACTCTGACAGTAAACAAATCCAGAAATAGTCCCAGTTTTTTCATTTAAAGAGTCAAAAACCTATTCATGATATAGATTTAGACGTTAGCTTTTGATCAGCAGAAACATATTTCATAAAGAACCACTTCTTAAAACAAATGCATTGGTCAAAATGAATAATCAAATGAAAAATTCCCAAATGTAAGATTCCCATATGACTAGGGCTACTGGGTGGGTCCAAATTTGTTCCTTTCCACCTCCACCTGCTTTTATCTTGGTTTGGCCTAGTTCCTGGTGGAGCCTATTGTGTGGGAAAACACAGGAGTCAAGAGAGGAGGACACCAAAGGAACAGCAGCAGTAATTGGCCAAAAGGGTAGACATGGCAGGAAGTGGTTGGATCCTCCCCAATGCTTCAAGAGAAAGCTGAGAGTAAGCAAAAAAGTGCTCAATACTGAAAGAGGTGGCAAGTGGCCTCAGATGGGCAAATTTATGAGATGCTTGGGTAGACCAGGAGACACAGCAGCAGTGGCAGTGGGAGCCAGACAGGCAAGGATGGGAAATCTGACTATGTTTTCCAGGAAACAAGGCACCCAGGAAAAGCACCAGTAGTTTCAAGCAAGTGGACATCCAGAAAACAGAAAGGCATGATAAGTGGAGGTCAAACAGGAGGAAAGCCCGGGAGACAGAAGTGATGGCAAGCAGCTGAAGAGAGTGAGAGACACAGGTGAAGCCCAAAGAGGATGCCATTAGGCAGAACCAGAGAGGAAGGAGGCAGCCGGCAGCAATATTTGCCGGATATTATTCTAAGACATCAACCCAGTGAGGAGGAGAAAGGAGCAGCACTTTGACTGCCAGCTTATTGGGAGTGAAGGATGGGATGAAGTAGCTTTCCCCAGGGTGGAGGGGTGGAGTGGCATTCTCCTATTCAATCCCCTTCCCTGTTTCTCATGAGACATTTGGCCCCTTCCCTTTTCTATACATTTATTAAAGTTATAGGAAAGCTTATCAGGTGGTAGCCCTTTTCATGGTTGACTGGAGATTGGAAACCTAGTCTCACAGGTCCTAGAGTGAAATCCTAACGGTATCTACCGTGAAGTAAATCAGTGGTGCTTAATCTAGGAAAGTGACATTACAGTTGCAGTTCTAGACTGACCCTCTATGCAACACTAGTCTGGCTCTTCTTGTACAGTACTGTATTGGAAGATTTTCCCAAACGTTTAATATCCCTTAACATTTTCCCCCTCCTGTAGCATTAGCTTCGGAATGGAAAGAGAAATGCCACCTAAAAAAGAAAGCACCAAACTACATATGTTGAGGTGCTCTAAATGATCCGTTTTCTTTGAATATCCATTAAGTGAACTGTACTTGTGGTTTATATATTCTTACTTGAGTTTGCTTGACAAAGGGACCTTGAAAAGCAAAAAGGAAAAATTTCAGAGGTTAAAGTTGATGAAATGCTAAAAGAAATTACACAAGAGAGAAAATGACCTTCTTTTCTGGGAATTGAATTATAACAAATTTATGTAATTCAAATGAATCAAAGGGCAATATAAATGATTTTATGGAAGAAGCAAATCACTTCTGTGTAAACCATAAACTATTTCTGATTTGCCTTATTTAATAGTATCACTGAACATTTTTCTTGGATGATTCTGAACATACTTCCAAATTAGGAAGAAATTTTTAAAAAACTATGTTTTTATTTAGGAGAGAGCTAATCGTATCTGTATTGACGATGGTTTTAATTAACCAATGTGTTCTTTTAAGAAACCACCTAGAAAGTGATTTTAAAATAACAAACAAATTAAATGGGTTTGCGTAATGTGCAAATTAGACAGCCCAGTTTTGGAGCCTGGAATATGGTAACTTTATCCACATCTAACCTGTTCAAATTAAATTTTAATATTCCTGCTGAGATTGAGATTTGATGCATAAATGTAGTACTCTACTTCAAGAGTAAAGAACTATAAATATATCATAAAAGACTAGTTTATAAATATCAAAGCAATATAGACTGTTGTAACAGCGCTGATTTTTTTCTGGATCAGGGCCACACTTAGTTTTTGAGTGGCATATCAGTGGCCATGTACTTTTTAAAAAAGTGGGCCTAAGAAAAAGACACAGCCATGGTCAGTTAAGTTTTTTGTTATTTCTGTTTCCCCTACTTTAAGAATTTTCTGCCTCTGTCATATTAAAAATTATAAGTTAGTGGGCAAATTTCAAAAGGGATCTAGGTCCATACCCAAGGATTATGGGGGATGCATACAATTCTTGGGCTGCCGACTGTACAACTGTACCCTATGTCTGTTTTATGTTTTTAATATTAACAGAACACTTATAAACTTATATTATGCCAGGTGAAGAGCAAGCAGGGCTCAAGATATGCACAAAACATAGAGGCAGCAGAGGGTCAGGGCACATTTATGCTAATTTTTATCCTCCAAACTACCACCAAGCCTCCATGGACTGTGGAAATTTACCATAAGTTTTTACTTGGCAGAAAGAGGTTTATTTTTCATTGACTACAATGGGAGGCAAAAATTAAAATAGCTGAGTATCAATCAAGGATATATAAATCAAGATGAAAGCCAGAGAGAATGAGGCCGCTACCCAAATAAAAGATTGTACAACAAAGGTTTATACCTCTCTAGCCCCACACCATGCACACTCAAGGGAAGGGGCAGGATTCTGACAATGGAATTCATTACATAAAAATAATATTTGCACAGGACACATGTGAGCTAGCATATTGCTAACACCTTTCTGCCTAGAAACTTACTCATCTTGTCATTTTGGACATAAACATCCAATAGCTACTACAAGTCCACTCAAACAATAAATTACCCAGCAAAAAAGCTTAGCTGAGATCCCTTCCACAGCTTTCTTAATACACTGGTGTATCCTGGTTTGGAAACAGAAATGTAGATCCTCAACAAGTAAACCCTGAAAAATGGGTCTGAGTCCTAAGGTTTGTACAAATCAATAAATACAAAGCAAACCCAGGTGGCTCATCTTAAAATGAACATGTACCCACAGTTTGAAAATATGTCATTAGTTCTTCTTGGTGAATATCATACAGAGAGAATGCATACAGATATGGACAAAAAATATAAAGATTCCTGCCTCAATTAAAATAGAGTCTTAAGATGTGTGTGTACTGGACTGATCTTAAAATTCTAACCTATCATTACAACTATGCCAAGTCTTTCGGTAGGCTATAGTCCATGAATAATACATATGTTGGGGCAGCTTCACAAAACAAGCTGTCTGCACCCAAGAATGGCCATGACCAAGCCAGCAAAGAGACAGATCAACATTTCACCATTAAAGAGGGTGGTCTCTCTCAATCAGAAACAGAGGCTCTGGCAAGGCACTGCACAGTATTTTAAGTGCAAAATGCCCACATTTGTTCTATCTTGGCTGTACTGAGAGAATTCTATTTTTCCTCTAATGCCGTTTCCTTAAATTTTCATGGTATAACCACATGGAAGAAAGCGTTTTTATAAAAAATTGCAAGTATGAAAAACAATATTCATCTAAACTAAAACTTAAGGAGAAAATGGTGATATTTAAAACTTGCAGATTATACACCCCCCCCCCCATATATATATATATATATATATATATAGTTTTCATAAAGCATACAACTGCATTAAGGAAGAAGTTGGTTCCAACCACATTATTAACATTGTACCTGGAGCAGTTGCATGGCAGGAAACAATAACTTTCAGACTGGTTTTATGATTATTAGATATACTGTGCCTATTTAAAGCTCATCTCCTGTAGGTCCATAAAGAATGATGTGGAAAAGAAATATTCTATGCAAGGATAAGGAAGAAATTATTTTGAAAAGGTATGAGGCAAGAAAAAATTGAAAACATGTAAAATGAAACAAATTTAAATTATGGCTTGAGATATTCCCATTTTTAACATATGACACACACGTTAATGTCCCCCAAATTATTTAAACAGACTCTGCTACTGGGCAACTAGTGATAAACTGGGCAGCTGTGTCCATATTTCCTCTCCTTGTATTTGAGACTATCAGAGCATTCTATTGAAGAGAAAAAAAATGAGGGGAAGATAGCAAACTCATTGTTGATACAAGTAGATACTGAGAATTTTAGAGCTATTTCACTGTATTCACAAAGAGATGGACAAATTATTCTGTTATACCCACGGCACAGAACCTTGGATTTTAATTAGCATATTTAGTCTTTAAAGATAAATAATTAAAAATCAATAATTTTTTTACAGCAGTAGAAAGCAATATGCTTTTCTGGTGGGCTTTGGTGGCCACTGCTGTGGAACAAATGAGTGAAGGATGAAAAATAGTCTGCGCCATAAGCCATCACCTACATCAACAGAAGTGTGTGGGTGCTGACTTGCTGCCACTGCCCCTTTACTTTATTTATTGTTTAAGTGGGTTTGACTCAGAGAAGGGGGAAAGGAAAGCTGAACTGCTACAAAATAGTTATTTGAATCCTGGGAAAGCAGAGAGCATGAGAAAGAAACTCAAAACAACCTGGCCTTGATCGGATTAGGTATAAATTGAAGTAGAGAGGGGCACTGAACAGGCTTTCAAGATTCTGTTACAATACCCTAACCACATTAAAGTACATTCCAAGACTCTTAATTACTGCTGTTTCCTAATCTTGCTTATATCAAAGGGCTGACATTTATATAGATATTATTATTTAATAGATATTAGTAAGGGTCTGCAAAACTTTGAAAAGATGCTTTACTTGGACAAAGCTTTAAATGAAGCACTCTCTCAAAGTTGCTTCATGAAGCAGTACTGATCCCAATTTGTAAGACCACATTGTTGATTTGTTTCACTTCAGAGTTCATTCCAGTGTTCTCAAACAGAATTGGCAATACAGGAGAAGGCTTAAAGGTGCCTTCTTCAGTCTAGCATTTTAGTACCAGGTTTCTCTCAGCCTTCTTCTGCAACACAAACCCTCTGGGAGAAGGACCAGAGGGATTTTCAGGGTCTTGCAGACTAGGCAGCTTCAGCATGAGCTGTATAGAAACTCACAGTGGCCCATTAGAAGCCCGTCAGATGTGCCAAATTGTCTCTCAGGCTGGACTGCTTCAGCTTGCACTGCAGGGAATCCTCCACTGAATTGAGAGCCCAGCAGTGCACAAAAATGTCTGTTGTACCATTACTCTTCAACTGAGCAATGAGAGAGGGCAGAGTCACGAAAGGTTGTATCATTTCACACAGCTTGCCATTTTCCTACTACTGCTACTGGATGAAAGAGGTTAGTAATGTGGACAAGTTCCTTTGGAACCACTGGACTCCCCCAACTGCTCCCCAGCTGACCAGTGGTTCAGCGAAGTCATCCAGAAAAGATGTTCCTTTCATGCAACTTGCCTACCACTAGGTGTAACATCAGTAAATCTCTATACTCCAGAAACAAAATCCAACATTTAATAAGTAGCTAACAGCAGAAGTTTCACAGACTCAGCATGGCTGTATAAATCTGCTTTCCGGCATGCAAAAAAGAGATCATATTTATATACAAGCTCTGCCTGCTGCTGAACACAGAATATGTCTGTGTGAGAGAGAAAAAGAGCGCACCTTAGGTTTTAAATCTTAGGCCTTTTCCTCTTGCCTTTTCACATCAATGGACTTCTGATCATTATTTTAGAGAATCACCTGCTAAATGTTTACACATTCATTCTGTCTAGCCACAAAGTTCCTGTCTCACCAGGTTTAGCTTTTATACCTTCTGATCACTGCTGCCAGTGGTTGAGAGAGGTCAGCAGTGCAGAGGTCGGCTTTTGCATTCCTAGCTTCTTCCATCTACTTCCCAGCTGACCAACCCTGGGAAAGGACTGAAAGATAGACTTTGAGGAACCTTCTTCCTCACAGCTGGCCAAAATCTCCCTTAGCTGGATAGTGCTGAAGGGACCCAGTGTGGAGCCCACTTAACCCATACTACAGACTTTCCAGACTTTGATGACTTCAGCAAAGGCTTCAGACTGTTCTTATGCCACCCTGCCTAGAAGCACATTAGTTAGTAGTGGGGAGAAAGCTGAGAAGGGCTTCTCCTAAACCACTGTCCAGATACGATTTAAGTCCACCAAACTGCTTTGCCAAGATGAATCATAAGGCCTTTTTGCTTTAGCAAGGCAAATCAGGTTGAAGCAACTCTGTGTCATGTCACAAAGATATCAGTAGTCCTGTGCAATAAAACTTTCTAGGAAAGTATGAAAAACTATATACTGTATGTCAAAAGTGAAACAGCAGAAAGAAATCAAATATTACAAAGAACCAACATAAAGACTTCTATTCAGAAGCAAAATTCACTGAATTTTCAGCTTCCCTAACTCAGAAGCTTCCACAGTGGATGGGGAATTCTGAGAATTATAACCATAACATGTTTAGTGGGCACCAGGTAATGGAAATCTGGAAAACCTTAAATCCCAATCCTCAATATAGTTACTTGAATAAAAGTCCTTTTAAATTCAACTGAACTTCTTGTAAGTATGCTTACGAGAAAGGTCTAAAAACTAAAGTCAACCAATGTAGCTCCACGAGAGTGAAGTCCCATTTGGTTGGGCTTAACCATTTCATATGGTAGATAAACTACTGATTAGTTATTTGCACACACACTCAAAGCATTTCCCATAGGTAATGGATTAACTCAATTTTTCTCCCAGTGGTATGTGTATACCAATCATATTATATAGAATATATGGTATGACTAGAATGTTTATGATAATCTATTAGTCTTCCATCTTTAGCCTATTTCAGCTTTATGCAGGGATTCCAGATGCCAGTTAATACAAAGAGGATTTTTTATGATACCTTAATATACTCATGAGAAATACAGTTAAGTATAGTTCATTTTGTATAAGCCTAGCACAGTGATTGCTTGGCATGTCAAAAATTTGCCTAACTTGCTCTGCTGGCGCGTCAACCCCCATCCCCACTCTGAACAAAAGAGAAACAATTCTTTACATATTCATTTATTTAAAAAAAATACAGTCCGATCATGTGTGGTACTATGCATTATATAAAGAAATGTCAAATAATTACAAAAATTAAATATGAGTAAAACAAACTCAGTTTCTTTGGTAACTCAAAAAGGGAGAATAGTTGATGTCAGGTGTTGGTGAATGTTGGAATGTCATCCAAAATATTGAGGCGTGTTGTGTTTGACATATGTGTCATAGGTTCGCCATCACTGGCCTAGCACATAGTACTAACCTTTTACAGAACAGAACTGGCAACCTACCAGTGTAAGAAAACACAAAACTTTGAATAAAACTTTTCTTTCCAATATATGTATTGGAAAGGGTATTGCTGTCAGAGGAAAACATAAAAAGATACATAAACATGTTTTTGAACCACAGAAATGACAGTCCTATGCGTGCCTAATCACAGGTAAATGACATTAAGTACAACAGGTCTTGCTCAGAAATTATTTCTAAGTGAATAGGCAAAGAATTGCACTATAGTGCTGCAATACAATGCATTTAATTGCACTTGGGAAAAAAGTCATTGAATCCCACTGGATTTATTAACTAGTCAATCTGGATGACTGTACAGCAAGTAAGGTTTACGTACATTGTTCTTCCAAGAAATTTAAAGAGTAATTTACAAGCATATGAATACTGATTTAGAACACAAATAAGCAACATATATTTAAAAGAAATAGTGCTTGTAAATGTCCAATATTACCAGAGGAATCAAGCATTTTTTTTTTTATTCCCTCAGTAGCTGGAAATTTTATTTGCCATATTTCCACTTCCTCAGCTGAGGAGGGAATGAATTTTTTCTCAACAAGTGAAAGGAGACTTGTCACAGTTATTTTGGTGGGTGCCAATATACTGATGGCCCTTTTGTCTCTGATTTTCAATGACTGGTTGTATGCTTGTGCTCAAAATGTAAAGACACTACCCAGATCTAACCATAAGTCTCTGCTTTCACTGAACACCCTGCTGTATCTCAGCGCAGGGTTTACTTTATTTTTATATTTATCTACTATTTCTCTTTAGCATTGTAGGCTATATAGAGTCCTTTAAATCTCCATCCTGTACAGAGCTGTTTAATTTCAGTTGAATTTAATAACAATTATATAACCTTGTGTTCTATAAACTATATGCAAACTTGAACCAGCATTACTGTTCTTACGCTTCCAATGCAAAAGACAAAATTGTGAACAGTTAATTTTCCAGAATTTCCTGTTCTTCTCTGAGTAGTTAAATACTACAAAGAAACACATAGTTGGAATGGGGAATTTAGTTTACTGACTCCAATTCTATGATCAGTGCAGAAATCCAAATTAAAGTATCCCTGACAGATAGTATCTAGCCTCAGCATAAACATCTATATACTACTAAACCTCTTGTGTCTGTTTCTCTGTTTATAACCTTCAGCTGGGTGAAACTGTGCATCATAGGGCAACAATTTTTAAACCAAAGTACTTCAAATGGGCTAACTTACACAATGCATCCAAAATCCAGGACCCATTGCTCCCATGGGATCTGTCAGGTTCAGCTCAAAGAACTCCTCGAGACAATGCAAATACAGTTCTGTTGCGTTTATTAGCTTCCACCTCAAGACAGAATCTCAGCAGACTGAACCCAAGTTCCCAAGCCAGCCAGCCACAACACCGTGAATTCCTTAGGGAGGTGCCAGCCTCATCTTCCTGAACTTCCCACACTCCCGTTGGGGGCTAAGAACACGCTTATCTCCCTGAGTATGGCCTTCATAAGTCCATTCCATCACAGGATCCAAATTTAGCAAAGTTGTGGCTGCTTCAGTACCACTGTGCTGCTGCTGCTGCTGCTTCAGCACTGCTGCAGTCAGCCACATTCATGTGATCATTATTTCCAACACTCCCTGACAGCTACCCACAAGTCAATGGGGAAGCTGGCAAGAAGCCTAAACTTGATGATGATTGCTGTCGCTCCCTGCCAGCTTCCTGCAAGGAAAGTCAGTGGGGAAGCCAGCAGGAAGTCTCTCCTACTCTCACTACTTTTTTGCCTGCCCGTGGTCCAAGGCCAACAGGTAGATTAGTTGCTGCTGCTGCTGGGTGGGGGAGGAAATGAAGGGGTGCATGAGAGGTGTGGCACAGATCACAGAGGGTGTGATGGAGTGCCTGAGAGGTGCTGCAAGGGTCAGGGAGGGTGCAGTGCTGGGGTGTGGCACAAGTTGGGGAGGGTGCATGAGGGTGCACAAGGGAGGGAGGGAGGAAAAAAAAGGAAGGAATGAAAGGAGGGAGGGAGGAAGGAAGAGGAGGGAGGGAAGATGGAATGAAGGGAGGGAGGAAGGAATAGGGAGCGAGGGAGGAAGGGGGAAGGAGGGAGGCAGGGACAAAGGAAGGAAGATTTCTGCCACTCCCTGCCAGCTTCCCACAAGGAAAGCCAATGGGGAAGCCAGCAGGAAGTCGGAAGTCTCTCCCGCTCCCACTACTTTTTTGCCCACCTGTGGTCATTCTGTTTCTCTGTTTAGGTAAGAAAATATCTCTGAAATGATGACCCAACGGGTCATTGGTTGTCTAGTATCCAATAAAGATGCCACCATTCTTCTGAAATTGGTCTCACTCTCAAAATGCTTACTAGTAGGAAGGTTCTTTTTCTAACATTCAATTGAAAACTGACTTCAAGTAATTTACACCTGTTGTTCTGTATTCCGTGGTGATAGAAAATGGACACTGATCATCTTCTTTCAGAAGTTTGTAAAGGACTATCATATCCCTCTTCAGAGTTTTCTTATGCCTAAAGCTACCCACCTCCTTCAATTTCTCTTCATAAGAGTTTTTAGCTTCTGAGGATCCTCACTTCTAGTCCATCCTGAGGAGATGCTAATTTAATCCAAACTTTGAATCAGCAGTGAAGATTCCTGCCCATAGTCAAATGCCTTTTTCTTTGATCTAACCACTCCACTAGCCCAACTACTGTAATTCCTGCAAAGCAAAACACACATACTCATAAACCTAGCATAAGGCAGATCATATATTGCTGAACTACAATTCTCAACATCCGTCACTGGTCACGCTGGCTGGCAGTTACCGAGACTTGATGTTCAGCAAGTTCCCTGTGCATTGTCCATACATTCTCACGCTACCCAGCCAGTTCAATCAATTATCAACCATATGATTAATGCATTACAAAAAAAAAAAGTATTTTTGATTATGGATCTTTCTGTGATGTGCTGTTGCTACTTGTTTCCCCTACATTTCCTTTAATTATTTATATATGAGTACAAAGCCTCCTAAAGCGTGTGTGTGTTTATGTGTGTGTGTATAAATAATATATTCAAATTGGCAGGCATCCATTACTTCAAAATATTGTAAAACTGCTTCAAATTCCTCTTTTCTCAATGTATCAGTTTAGCGATTAGTAAATTTAGCAAATACAATTTTTACAGTATGCTAGCGTCACCAACACTGTAGTCAATGAAGATACAACTATCTATACTGACTAGTATTTCAAAGTAATACACACACATACCCTTTATATATTCAGTATTTTTGAAGAAGCACATAGTACCTTTTTGTCCTGGTAACTGAATAATCCAGTCTTTAAATTAATGACAACCAATCCTAAAGTAGAACAGTATTTTGGGGGGAAAAACCCTCTAAAAATAGAGATAAAATTCTTTAAATACATTTAATTTATGTAAATGTATATTGCAACTACTTTAAATTCAGTCAAGACACTAAGCTCATTAAAACAGTCTTTGATTTTGGGAATTAATGGAGCTTTCCTCTGTTGAAGAATTAATTTTTTAGTTATCGAAAATACCCAAAGAAATTGACTCCTATGAAAAAAGGGCAATTCAGAAGACATAAGTTTTATCATTAAGGATAAGAATAATAGGATTCTGGGTGACATTACGTTGTAACACTAAATCTGTTCTTCAGTATACATGCATTATGTTTTTACATTTAATGTTCAACAATTCTTAAAAAAAAAAAAGACAATGTTTTTTCCTAACAGTTCATCTTTAGACCCAGAGACAGTACTACATGCATACATACAATCACACACACATACTCACAAATTTTAATGGAAGCATAACAGTAGCAATTCCTACTTTCCTGTTGCTGCCTTCAAATACAGGCCCAGATCTTGCTTACCATAGGTGTTTTAATCGAGCTATCTTTAGCACAAGCTCTGTTTCCAAACATTTGCCAGGCTGGAGCTGCTGTCAAAAAAAAAAAAGGGGGGGGGGATGAAAAGATAGCCAGAAGCTAGCTAGATAGCTCGCTCCTGCCTGCCTGCCTGCCTGCCTGCCTTCCTTCCTACCTAAGATATGTCAACATTATAAAGAAAAGTACTTATCACCCTTTAGATATTTATTTTCCTAATACTTTTATTAATCACTCTCATTTAATTTGATTGAAAAGAAACTACTTCCAAACATCTCAAGATTCTGACCTTTATGTTAAGTTAGAGGTGTATATGTAAGCATCCAGTTTTTCCACTGTATAATCATCTCTGCAATGGTCTGCTGTCTCCATCCATCAATTAAATATCAGGAGAAGATATGATGATAAAATTCTTCCTTTTTTCAGGCGAAGAAGCAGTACAAAGAGAGGCTGCAGAATTATATTTACGGTAGCTACACCTCTGCCACTTCACTGTCATTAAACAAGTTCAAAAACATTATCAGAAGAAATAATAAAGACATTTAAAAACATCTGGGAGTACGGTGGAAAAACAGAAGGCCTTTTTTGTCAGGGAAGAAAATTTGTTTAAAAAAAAGTTGGACAAATTTCATTTCAAGGGCTTACCTGTTGAAATACTAAAAGAAATTCAAATCAATATAGAAAACAGAGCCAGCAACTTTTATCTGTATGTAGGTATGTATGTACAGTACATGTGTGTATGCAAGAACAATATTGGAGTTGTAAAATGTAAAAAGAATTCAAGCTAAACACCAGCAAAGAGGGTCATCATGACTCCAATTGGACATAAAGCTCACTGAGTGACTTTTGATCTCATCTCTCTCACCACATCCAACTTCTCAGGGATGTTCTTGTGATGAAATTAGAGAGCAATGTACCCGCCTGCAAAAGGATTTATTGATTAAATATACTAGTTATGTTGCAAAAAGAGAGTACCAATCTGAAGAGACTCTGAAGAGGAAAAAAAGACCTTGCACTTGGGATTCAGAAACTTAACAGCTCTTCTGAAGAACCAGAAAATAGAACCTTAAAAACCAGTGGCCAGAGTAAACTGATGTGTGTGCTGGCAGTTCTTCAGATAAGCTAGTTCCTGTCTGGCAGAATGCTGAAGATTAAAAACAGCACCTTAAATTGAGTCAAGAATCAAGCAAGTAGCCCATATTAAGTGCGCTAAATGGATACCATGACACCTGATGGGAATGCTGGGAATTACAGTCCAACACTTCAGGAGAGACTTGGGTTGGGGAAGGTGGATCTACTTCTACATACATGCCACAAGCTGCATTCTGCACCAGCCTTTAAGAATTACCCAGGGTGGCCCCAGAGACAGCACATTCCTGTTATCTAGTCTGGCAGTCATAAAGGCATGCATTACAAAAGCAAGATGTGTTTTCTCTAGATAAGCTTAAAAAAGGAGCCATTTACTTATTAAATCTGTACTGCCTCTTGAAAGGAGTCCCCAAAGCCTTGGCCAAAAAAAAAAAAAAAAGCAAGCCTCTGGTAACAGACATTTTGTGGATTCTCAGTAAGATTCATTTAACTGTTAGTGGTATGCAGTAACAGTCTATTTGCCAGTGAAATTATATGTGGATTGAAGTTTTAATTCCATATTGGCATTCAAGGAGGGATAGAATATAAGATTTTATCTACCCTCCCATCACCCCTGGCAATATGGAAATGAAACAGCAGCTCTGAAAATTCTCTTTTCTCCAAAGCAAACTGTAATGATGGGACACTGAAACTGCAATCCCCTTAATATGCTCTAAATATATTGGGCTGAGTCCATTATTAATGAGACTGCCTCCATGTGAATCTTTCCCAGAAGCAGCAGTATCACAGACCACAGCACTTTCCTCAGTACTCCGGAACTGTTTTGGTTCATCACATCCGTCTGACAAAGGAACAACAGTGACCTTAATGCATAGGACCGTAATGCACAGGACATTAAGAAATCTATACTTCTTCATCAGGACAGCATGGCAGTGCTATGAAGAAAAAGATAATTCTTTTCATATCATACTCCTTCCAGTAATACCGCCATAATGGCTAACTAATAGCACAACACTTGTTTCCATTAATAAGAGGTCTATACAATGCCATTTCTGTAGTATTGTAAGTATATATTCTGTTAGTATTTTGCAATATTCTTTTAGTCAGAGATACAGGAATCACAGAACTGTGAAAGTGCCATATAGTTCAAGGGAAGCCATCTATTTTCAACCGTTATTAGATGTACTTTTTACAGGTTGACACGTTTTTCATAAGAATTTGATTTTTTTTTTTAAATGGAATGTTTAAATTGCTCTAAGTCTATATTATTGTGTTTTCTATTTTAATGGCTTTAGACAACATTGAATTTTACCAAACACTACTTCAAGATCTCTTGGAGATACAGAATGGTATAAAAATTGATTAAATAAATAATGTGATCAAGGTTTCCATCTGAACAATAAAATTTAGTCTTAAATGAGGAGCTGGCTAGAGGTGCTATTTATAGAAGATGTTCTTTCCTTGAGTTACTTCTCTTCTGGAACCTTTTCCCTTCCCCAAGGCCTATCTAACGTTTTAACCCAGCAAGAGGAGGTGCCCTTAAAGATATTGGCACCCTAATCCTTGTATGTGTAGTACAAAATAGAAAGTTGATTAAGCGATTAAGAAAGTTGATACAAAAAAAGTATCAACATAAAAACTTTGATCTGACCACTAATCTAATCTTTTCAAAGGTTCCTGATTCAAACCTCCTCTTGTATTATGATATTTTGAAGTATATAATCAGAATTATATTCTCCCCTTGATTATTTTATGCTACACAATTGCAAGAGAAGAAAAGTTTTTTTTTTTTATGTAGAACAGCCGAATGTTCTAACATCTTCTTCAGAAACTTCACCCTATTTAGTGACAGGAGAGCAGATTGTGTGCATCTGCTGAAGATGAAACAGGTGATAACAAAGAAATACACATGGACAGTTTGGCACAGCTACCATAAAAGAAAAAATAGAGTAGGTTAACATTTTAATTAAATTCAGTAGCACATTATACAGAGAATATCTTACTCAACAACACATTCGCACACAGGTCTCTCATATATACTTTCCTTATTTTTTTAAAGGAAAAGAAGTTATTTTTTAATCCTTTCTGCTACATGTTTCATTGAAAGATCAACCAAACTAAAAATTAAGGTCATGCAGCTTTGCTATTTAAAGGACAGACTGGTCTATATTTGTGCTCACATACATACCAAAGCACCTTTTGGAGATGGAATCTGAAACATTGCAGCCCTACTAAATAGAAGTAAATCAACAGTTTTATGTTCAAAATGCTTGCAATTTTTTTTCCTTGGGCTACAAATAAAACAAAGTCAAAGTTTTGCAGTGTGTTAGCTTGCCTGCAACAGCTGCAGCAAAAGGAGAACATTACAACTGGTGATTAAGATCCATTTCCCACTAATCATAACCTTGCAACAAGGTTACTGAATAGGAGTAGAAGAAGGACAGATGGGAATAATTCTCTGAGCACATGGGTTTTTGTAAAGAAGGAAGACTAGAATTCCCTTGTAAGGCCTTTTAAAAACGTATTTCATTTGAAAGGATGGTTCTTTTTCATGGAGTATCTTTAGATACAGTATTAGAAATTAACTGAAGTGTCTCAGGCTGAGTAATAATAATTCACTCTCTGCCATTCTTTTTGCTCATTGGCTGAAATGATCTATAGACAAAGGAAAGTAGAACTGATCACCATAAATATCGTAGAAGACTTCACTAAGCAGACAAACATCCAAAGTGTTGCCCTCAATCAGGGCTTCAATGCTAGCTATTCTTCTCTGTCTATTTAAGGCATTCTATACTGTAGTCAAAATGAAAGTATTATCACAGCTTGAACTTCTGGATTTATTTTTGTTTTTTCAAGATGTTTCTGGTTAGGCCAACTGAGTAATTACTAATTTTTAGTCTTTCAGTACAAATTATTCAACACCTCCAAAGATCAGATTCTATGATGTGATATACTGTAAATAGAGTAACTCTATCACAGTGGTTTTAAGAACCAAAAGTGTCAGTAAGTTTAGGACCTAAATCACAACAGCAAAATTACAATTAGGCCCCCTGAAAGGATCCTGTGATCATAAACAGAAGACGAAACCATGAGTATTCCCTAAAATGAAAGACATGGCCACAAAGACAAACCAATTTTCTTATCCACATACGTCTTTCTTCACACAAGTAAGTAAAATTAATCAAGAAGCACTGGCTTGTTTTGATACATGAACCTAGCTTGCAAAATTTGTTGCTGAGAACAATAAACTAGCCTTGTGTGGAGGAAGGAGTAAAATGAATGAGCTAAATGGCTCAATTCAGTGACAGTAAACCAGGACAAAGCAGGAAACTGGCTTATGGGTTATAAATGCAAGCAAAGCTGATACACTGTGCAAATTCACTTTACTGTTAATTTCTGTTGGATTGCCCCAGTACAGAGAAAAAAGCTAAAGCAGAGAAAGTGCCCCCCCCCCCCACTTATACAATCATTTCTGAATCGTACCCTTCAGTCCTAAACTTCTATATGATGCTTTAGGGATATGATGAAATATCCATCTGAGAAAAATTAGAATAGTGTATATTGGCCAAATCTTTCTCTGGAAACCACCTGGATTTCTTCCCAAGTACAAAAGAGTACTCTTCTTTGTCTGTTGCTGTGATCTGTATTTTCCACATCCACTTTAATTCTTAACATCTTCATTTGTACATTGCTTTAAAAAAAAAAAAAAAGATATGCATCCCACAATGTTGCATCCTGCATTTGATATTTCCAAATGCCTGCATCTCATTACATTCTATACCTAACAACTCCAAGAGATAAAGTTATAGGCATTTTGGGTTATGCGGCCAGCAAGAAGCCCTGCTTTATCTCACTGACACTACATATCCTTATGATCCTGCTTCAGAACAGGAGAGAGTGACAGAGAGATAACAAAAGCAACAGCAACAGGATAGGGATTTTGCTAAGTTAAGTCTACTTGAAATGCCTGCCACAGGCAACCACACCAGATGCACCTTCGGCCCTATGTGCTTCCACAAATGGATAGTGGCAGAAAAATGCGGATCCTTCTCCACAACACTGAATTTAAGCAGCCTTTCTGTTGCTCTAGCTCTGTAAATGAGAATTACCAGAGAATGCCAGCAAATGAAAAATCTCTACAATTCAAAAATTAACTAATTGATACTGTAATCTTTCTGTTTACTTAGGTGTGAGCTTCACTGAAACACTGTGACATACTTCTGTGGAAATATATGTATGACTGCACTAACAATGAGCTGAAGCAACGACTAGCACTGACAACAAAAGAAATAACTAGAACAGTTTGAAGACCTATTTATATAGGCTCATTTTAAAAGTATACAAGTTTTGAAGTCAGATAGAGGATAGATTATACATTTGCTCACACACACATGTGTAAATACTGCAGCACTTATCTAAAAAGTTGTTTCAAATTCTATTGAGTATGGAAACAATCGTGTTTGAATTTTTAAAAAACACTGAAGGTAATCAATCTTTCCTTTTCATATGCCACAAATACATTTCTTCAATCTTATCACTGTAAGTATGCTTGGCTACAGGATGCCACTGTCGCCCATTCTGCATTTTTTCTTTTTGATATCAAGTGATAATAATAATAGTAACAATTATGATAACAGTTTCAGTTAGGGCAATCCTACCTACATATTCCCTCAGAAGTCCTACTAAGCGCAAGTGCAGTAACTCCAGCTATAAGACAATAGTGTTGTTTGATTATGGACAAAGCTGATGTTGAAAGATATATTTAGTAATTGGCACAGCTGCCTAGCCCTAAAGCTGGCTCAGTAATTTTGCATTGTTGTTGTTGACTGCAGCCAGGAGTCCAAAAAGATTAAAAAGGCCAACAAAGGACAGAACAACTTCCTAAATTATCATACAGATCCCTTTCATATGTCTTACAACACAATGGATCCAGTGGATTTGTGATTAGAAGCTAAATTTGCTGATACCAACCAGAGTATTTTGAACTTACAGAGTGTCGTGAACACTAAAATCTAAACACTGCCACTTCAGATGCTCAGGAGTTTACAGAAAGTGCACAGTAGCTGTGAATGTACATGAGTGTGTCACTAGTTCAAGGGGTAGTATTGGTAGAGGCCAGTGTGGAAAAGTAGGAAGAACTACAGCCATTCCAGTGTGCCCCTAATTAAAAATAAGCTTTTTAAAAAATTATGAACAAACACAGCATTTGATCTCAGAAGATGCTAGCTTGATTTGGTCATAAACTACAGTATGATTCAATGTTATGTGCTGAAGTCTCTGCCTCATACACTCAATCCCTCTTCCATCTCATCTTTCTCATTATGATACAGCCATGAGGGGGGAAAGTGTTTTCCCTTTCCCTTAACTACCACTTTTTGAAATGTTCAAACCCCAAACAATGATTAATCTTACAACTAAGTTTTTGAAATTAAGACAACCTTCATAAACCATGGTTTAGCTCAAAATGCACTTCTTTTTCTAAGCCACAGATATGCCTACCCAGAGTTTGTCTTGATTCAGACAAAACAATAAACTGTAGCTGGCTAAAAGCACAGGGAAAGCTTCTATTTTCACCCTTACAGATAGACTAAAGTGGGAGAGAGATGGTAGTGATTGAAAACATACTACATGTCAGTCCTGGAACATGCAATAGGGGTAGCTGAGCTGCCTTAGTCCGCATTATAGTGGCATATGTTATCCCGTGTGCATACTCTAGCACATTATTGCCAACCTGATGACCCTACACAGTGGCTACAAAAAGCATCAAACACTCTCATTCAGAGAGCCTGCTTAGTGGTTGAGGTATCAAACTAAACACCTGGAGATCATGATTTCCAGTCCTGCCTTAGACATGAAAGCTGCCTGGGCGACAACCCAACCCATCTTTCAGATTGTTGTGGTGAAAACAGGAGGCAAGAGCATTATGTATACTGCTTTGAGTTGCACAGCAATAAAGGTGGGATCTCTCTCTCTCTAACAGTATTTCTCTTGTAATATAATTAACAAATACTTTTTAAAAACAATTATAAAGACACAGAGAGCTGAAGGAAGAAGAGAGTAACACACTAGCAGAATGAAACATGTAGACATATGAGAAAATAAAAGTGGGATAAAAGTATAATAATAATGATAAATACATAAAATGAGTATTATATACAGTATCTTGTTTGTCAGTACTAAAGGTTAACCTTAAGAATGCATTTCTTAAAGTGAGTGATTTTACAGTGGCAGAAATTAAGTCAAAATGGAAACTCTGAAAGCTTCAAACCATGAAGCGTGAGGATTGCTATTCAGAATAACAAGAAGTACAGATTAAAATTGTTTAATCTGGTATCCACTGCAAATCAAAGGATAGCAACACTGGTTTTTCTGAATTGAAAATTCCTATGTTAAGAAAAATACACAAATAAGAATGTAATCCTGCTCTAGATATTACTCTCAGAAAATCCTCATGTGTAAGACTTAATCAGATTTAGGTGAAGATACAGTCTCAGTTTAAGTATATATTCATTGAAGCTTTCCTAGTTGCATATTTGATTGCCTATTAAATTGTCCAGTTTCCCTCTAATGATTAGTGCCTTTTCAGTAAAATGCAAGATTAAATTGTCCTCAATTGCCACACTTTTAGTTTTAATAATGGTATTCAGAGTCTGGAATCACTAGGTTATAAAATGCTTTTTAAGGAAAATGTTTACTTCTTATGTATATTAATGAAATACTGTTTCAGACCCATTAAATACTAAATAGAATATCAGGTTACGATACTTCATTAACATTCATATTATTATGATATAAACATACACATAATTCATTTTAGGGTTAAGTTTACTAGCTTCATGTATTGTTAGTGGCAAGTATACTTATTCTGAGAATTCTAAACTGTGAGATTTAGAGCTGCAGTGTACATCTAAACTGGCTTTCTGAAGACTGTAAAGAGACTGTTTCCTTTGTGTTGTACCTAATACATTAGATAGCAAAATCTTTGTGTACATATGTTTATCCATTTTTCATTTACTAATCTTTTTCTCTGATAACTGAGCCATATAAAGCAAAAACTGCTTTAAAGTACACGTCACCATATGAAATACACTGAAAAAACTGACCTTAACCACGTATCTACACACACTGATCTTTATTCTATGATTTTTGTGTGATGTGTGTGAGTCAACTGTGCAGTCAATGAAAGTTGGCAGAAACTGATTAACCATACTAACTTTTCTCATTCTGGTCTCCTGGCCATTTTTAAAATTATGAATATATAATTTGCATAAAAGGGCAACATTATGGTGACAAAGTATTTGCCACAGGCCATCTGAAAACTGGTTTGAAATAAGCAAAGAATATAAATAGAACAGAGTAAGTAGTAAACAGTAAATAGAATATATAGAATACAGAGTATATAGAAAACACATACATACATACACATAGATATATAAGAGACAGAGTATATAGAGTAAATCAAAGACATGAACTGTTAATTTAGGAATACTTCAATCTTCTTGGCTCCAATACAAAAACTTTCCCAATATGCATAGTTGAATTCCAAACATGTTCACCCAATCCTTTGTCGAGGGAGAGTGAGATCCTTTGCTTCATTGCACTAGCCATCTTTATCTTTTATCTTTTACTGATTTTATTGTAATTTCTTGTTTGATTGTTGTGAGCTGTCCAGAGTTGTTGAGATTTGGGCAGCATACAAGTTTAATTAATTATTATATTGTAGTCCTACCAAATAGGTGACTTATTTTAAAGTGACTTATTTTATAATAGAGATCTGCTTAAAGCTTTGTCCTAATTTTTCTGATTACCTTCAGAGCTCTTCTACCAGTAGAATACAATTAACAGTACAAGAATCTATAATGTGCACTTACCACCTAAAACTTCAGAATTTCATGAAGATAAAACAAAAGCAAACAAGCAGAACTACCTAAAGCTCTGATTCAATGTTACAGTTTAGATTAGCCTGCACAAGGACTTTTTTTCCTCAGGAGATAGCTGCATGTCACCAATTGTGAGGTACAACTTTTCCCACTTAACCGTGTAAAACAAAATCATGCTTTTCATCATTGGTGTAATCTGCTTTGCAGTTATTACTAACATTCCACTGTTTCAAACTACTAAAATGAAGAAAACATCCATAAAAACTATATTGTTTCTTTGTTAAAAGGCACCATTACCTATAGATTGTCTTATTTGTAAAAATTGTTTCTCTACATTTTCTCTCTAAGCAATTAGTCCTCTCAGTTCTTTGTGCTAAGTCTTCTAACCGCCCCCCCCCCATACCTTTTAACAGGTATTGATTATTTAAAAGCCAGCACTGCAGTTTAATTCAGGCAATAGTTGCACACCACAAGTGATGTTCATCCTGTTTTGTTTATGGAATCAACTACAAATAACAGTTGGTTGAGTCTGCATCTCTGATATAAAAGTATTAAAACCCTGATTAAAAATATACTCCAGATAGATTCCTAGACCAATATATAAATTTAACGTTGCAAATGTTAAGACTCCAAAGAAAAAGATCAAACTTGCTAGATTACTTTCTCTTTAGTTTGCAAGGTACCCATTTTATGCACAACTTTCCTTATTGTCAACTTTTGGACCTGCTAAAACTCTCTATTTCTGGACGCTTTCATTGTTGAATCTGAATCCATGACCAACTGCTTTCCTGTTCTTACATAAAGATGTAAAACAGTGCTCTAAAAGAGAACTTTTAAAAACAGTCTGTTTTTAAAAAAAACAGCAGAGTTACCTTGGAAAAATAAAATTTGCAGTCAAAGAACAAAGAAGGATACACATTTTTCTCTTTTCTGCTTCATTTTTCCATTTCAAATTACCATTTAATATATTCATAACCTACAGGTTTAATTTCAATGTTGGTGTGTGGGCATATGGGGGTATATTTGTTTGTTTGACACATTTATATAGCCACCCATATATGTATATTAACCTCATAGAAGAAAAAAAGCCACTTGAGGTGACATTTTAAGCACAGAAACTATAAACAGAGGCTTAAGCATCCCCTCTCCTATTTTTCTTTCCGCTCTTAATTTCTCCTTCTGCAGGCATTCTGGTTCATTTTTAAAAACTAACTAAAAACTAAAAAATATATAATTTAAACTTTTATTTCTGTATATTCTACTTAACTGGGAGTGCTAAAAAGCATAGGGAAAAATCATTTTTAAAGAAGATTGTCCATTCTTTAAGAACATCCACATGACAAAGAATTTTTAAGATCATGTACCCAAGCACCACTGTGTCCTTCACTTACACAACATAATTCTGGCATTGCTATAGATCAAATTTGCCAAAATCAGCGAAAAAGACGAGAAGGCAGAAGGCTGACATGTCCAGAATCTATTGCCTTGTTGCAATAGATTTCCAGGCCATTGGGAAACTGGTTAGCTCTTTTTCCCCCACTTATACCCTAACTGTATCCCAGGAGCTGCCTAGGCAAGTAACATTTGGTATGTAGCTGCTCCCTCTGCAGCTTGCAAAAAAGCATCTTTAAGGCTATTCACCCACCAGGCAAGATATTGGCCATCCAGAACAGGAAGCATTGTATGCTTCCTGTCTGGACTAGGACCTTACCTGGACAACAAAATCCTCCCGTCTCTGCTGTGTTACTCTGCGTCCTTGTATCCAATTCCTGGGTTCGTCCTTCCACTCTGATTTCACAGCTCATTTCGTGGCACACTCACATGACTGCAAATGACTCAGCCTTGACCATATGTCTGGATTCACATGGTCTGTTAAGGCAGAGCAAATATTGGCAGTATTATAAGCCATAAACCTTGATTTACAAACCACAATGGCTGGGTTACATAGCATATTAAGCCAAAACCCATATTATGGTGTAGTATGATGTGAGAATATGTCATTTATTTGTGTTCACTATGCAACCTAGAGTAACATTCAGTCTATGCTGTCTTTTTCAATGACTATAGAAGGATGGGACTAAACATAAGAGCGTGAATAGCCAAAGAAAAAACAACACAGGGTCTATGTTATTCTAGGTTTGGAAGTGGCATGAAGGAATGTGTACAATATTGTAAAACTGTGTGGCAAATTGAGAGATCTTATTCATTAAATGGGTTTGACAGGTATGAAAATCTGCGGCAATTTATGGGTACATGGTGACATACGCAGACAAAGACAACTCTTATCTATAATAATAATAATAACCATTTTATTATACCCACAAACTTACTAAGCATGTATTATATATCAGGCTGGCCCTTGGCAAAGCAGTGAAATGGAACATTAAATATTCTGAAATACCTCCAGTCAGGTGTTCTATTTATTTTAATCTCAGCTGTAGAACTCTATGATTAAAAGAAATTGCATATTTCATTGCAATGCACAATCTTCTCCCCTGGAAAAAATAAAAAGCTTTAAATGATTTCTATGCCCACATGTTTAATGGAAATACCTAAATCCATGTCTTTCTTTAATGAAAAGTTCATAGCTTTAAGAGTTGCCTTCCATTTTCCAGGAAAAAGAAAAGTATGTCAGGTCATAGGAACATGTTCAACACATTTTTCTTTTGCTTTCAGGACTGAAGGAGGAAAGCCTGTAATATATTTTGAAATATTTCCAGCATGAATATATTTAACCAACTATTAAGGAACTGCAACAAAGCCATACTAGGAAACTCATGGACACAGCCCATCAATGTCAGCTATATTCTGCTAGCAGGATAAATGACTTTGAAAGATTTTCTCTGCAATCTACTTGTCTGTGCTCCCCTCCCTAACCCTCCCATAACCTTTCTGGAAGCAGGTAGAGAACACAGTATCTTGCATATACTTATATTTATACATGTGGGAGAGAAGGGGGAGAAAAAGTTTCAATCTAACTGCAGTTCTGTATACAATAACTCTTTTTAAATCCCACAGGCTTTAATGAAAATTTAAACAACATAAGTTTATATAAAATTGTACCCAAACTTTCTGTGGCATTTGAACAATACGTAGTGGCTCAAATTTTCACATCAATAGCTTAATTTATTCAATTCCTATGCTAAAACGCTTAATTTGATAGTGAAGGTTATAAGCAAGTTGTGTTTTCATTCTAAACAGCATAAATAAATGGCATATTCTAGAATTGTATCTTACTAATGTAAACTTAGCAGATATTTATATGGAGAGTTTTAGATTAAAGACCACTTGATACTCTTGTTCCAAAAATAAGGTACAGGTCATCAAGAACAGTAAACAAAGCACTGCGTGTTGTGGCTTTAGAATATATGAATATACCTGTGGCTATGAGTTCTAAAAGAAATATCTAATATTTATCCAAATTTTAAAACTAGTTTTACAAATTCTAGATAGATGAGAAAATAGTATTATTATCCTCCACATTTTTAATACAGGCCATAAACCACATTTATGGTAGTCCATGACATGTTAGTTCTTAGTATGTTGAAAAGACATGGTGTATTTATTATATCATTAATAGATTACATTTAGATTAAGTGTACACTTAGATTATTGATTGGTATCTATACGGTTCTCCAAAAGTTGCCATTTATGAAAGTTTATTCAAAATAATTATTCAGTCTTTCTAGATTACATATAGTTTAGGCATGTAAGAAATCATGTGACAAATATTTTTTACTACATTTTTGCAAAGTGGTTCTTCCATTGCTACATGACTGATTTATAAAGTTACACTTTTGTTCAGCAAACAAAAAATTGAAAACTAAAATTGTCGCTCAGTGGCTCATCCCCATTGAAACTAGTGGCTACCAGAGAGGTTTACAGATTGAAGACATAATCCCTTCTATATGGCTAAAATATTGCATATAGATACTGATTTTATAAATGTATATTTTTACATGTATTGAAAACCTGACCCAATTTCAAGAACGTTATGGCAAGCTTTCATGTTTCATTCTTGATTACTTATAGCAAACCTCTTTAACTACATTTAATCCTCAGCAGCAACTATACATTTTTATTTGACTTATTTAATAACATTTGATAAAGTCCATATATAGTATCACAATAGTATAACATTTTAACCATCTAGACTTTCATTTTATAGTGCTATGAAATGCTTGCAGTATGCAAAATGGACTGTTACAGGCTTGTGTATTTTATCACGCTCAAACTAAGGTAACCTTATCAGTGTTATTTCTCACACTTATATACCCAATCTAGTTATATCATAATGTTTTGATTTATGTTGACTGACACCCTAATCTAACTTACCATTTCAAAACAAATTCTACTAGCTCTGGGGGAGTTTACTTTCAAATAAACATACATAGGAACCTAGCACTAAGGTACTTCTTTGCAGAGTGACCGGTATCTCAACTCTATATGCATTTACTTTATACCCTACTGAGTTCAATGGAACTTATTTCCAAGCAAATGTGCTTAGGACCAGAGTGCATAAATCCAAATCAGCTTATGAACCACAATTTAAACTGTGAATCCTGCAAATAAAGGTCATATGAAATTGGGAGGGGGGAGTGAGTGAACACAAAAATATCACAAATATCAAGAATGTGTAACTGAACAAGTGTAATTAATTCTTGAGTAACTTTTTCCAATTTAAAAATACATACAATTAATACAAATTTTTTCTAAATATTTTAGAAATCTTCTCCATCACCGGCAATCAAACACAGTATGTATGCTTGTGGCTGACTTACTAATGCTACAGCATGCAAAACAGTATCCATTGTGCTTTTTAAAAACAGTTTTTTTTTTAAAAGGTGAGAAATACTGGACAATTAATCAGCAAGGCGTTTCAAAGCTTTTAAATGTTATAATGAAAAATGCCAGTTAACTTTCCAAATACAGTACGCAAACACAAAATACAACTGAATACTCTATCCTAAACATAAAAGTCAAAAGTTCCTGGGAATAAGACAGATTGAAGGCAATACATTTTCTGATCAATTATCAAGTCAACTGAATTCTTGCAATTCTGAAATAATGTATTGACTAGCAATCCCAATGATTTCAGCAAAAATTCTCTGAAAAGGTTTGGATGTACTTTGCTTTTGTTTGCAATCTGTTGTATGTACGTATAGTAAAAAAAGGACCACACTTTTGGAACAATCTTACAGTACTTGGGGCACGTGTCATTTCACCAGGAATTGTAGTTTCATAAAATAGAACTTTCTAAGATTTTATAATCACTGCACAGTCTCTTACAACATTGTACAACATATGCTGCGTTCTGAATGAGTACATCTCTCCCAAAAACACATATTCTGATTGAAAATCTGAACTCCCCATATTTCCAATTGTATCTTAACCATGATTAAGCAAACTATAATAGTCCTTATCTAATAAATAACCAATTGAAAATGAAGTGTGCCTTGCCATGCAGCAGCAATCAGCTTTTATCTCTGTCCAATCAAGTTGACATCTGAACTGCCTAATCCTCCTTTTTAAGGCATGTAAGACTTTGTTGTCCCTGTTGGTTTTGTGAATTGTCTATATAATCTGCTCTGATTTCCTAAAGATGACAGATCCCAGCAAATAGCCATGCTTTGCTGCACTGCAGTCAATGCAACAGATAAGATTAAGGTACAGGATAGAAGGTAGTAGGATTTAATCACACCTGTCCACAAGTACCATATTGACTGATAGCCCTCAGAAGATTAACTTAAATCAGTTCAGAGCCATAAACCAATCATTATACCCCCAAAATAAAGAAATGTGCTTGGGTATGTGCACACTTTACATACAACTTCTGCAGTATGTTAATCTGCTCTAAAGTCCATAGGCCCTTCTTTATAAATATTATAAATGCAAAATTATAGCAACAGCCATTTAAAACATAACCTACCATAGTTCGGTTTGGCTTTTAACAATACTGCACACGGTTGTATTTCTTTGCTAAATTTGATCTTTATGTCTCCATTTTGCCAAATACCTAACATGAACATTTAATTCAACTACGAGATTGAAGGAGGTAAAAGAATATACATCAGACAGATACTTGGGATAAATGCTCACTTATAGTAGAAATGATGAGTGAATTATTTTTGTTTCCATTAATAGGACTTATTTATGCTCCATATATAAAAATATCAGAGAATTTAAAACTATCCCAATCTATGTTTTTAAAAAAAAAAAAAATGACTAAATGGCATAGTTGAAAAGTTGGTCTGTGTCCAACAGGTTTAAATCTTAACATTTTTAATGTGACCATTTTTTCTGATATTAACATGGAATCATGATGCTCTGAAAGCACTAAAAAATGAAAAAAAAAAAAAACCCTGGGGTAGTCAGGGAAGGAAGTAAAAATGCCATTGTCTAGTTTGTTAAGCGCTTAAAATGACTGTTCCATGTTTTCCTACTTTGAAAGTAATATTGCTTACAAAATATTTAAAATCTAACCCTCTGTTAAAAAATGCATTTCTCAAACAGTCCTATAAATTTTAGTATCTATGTGTTTTAGACTGTGGGCTTATTTTTTGTCAGTATCAAACAGAACATATAGGAGTTAAGCAAGTTTGCAGTTCAGACATGCTGTTTAAAGTTTATTTCTATTTACTCACCCAACAATTGTATAATAATTTATAATGTGAGGCAAAAATAGTTTTACTTGAGTCTTTTTTCCCCATGAGTATACACTTAAAGTACAGAAGTACTTGTTTGTATATTTGCATGATGTTAACAAAGTCTGCTATCTTCTTGGTATTAGAAGATAGCAAAGAAGTACATTTTAATTAGTAGTAGTAGTACCATCATTATTATTTACAATTTATTTGTAAATAAACATCTTTAAGTTCAATGTTTTATGATTTCATTATTGCATATGTAAATTATTCTAGAAAAGACAGTCCAGACATGTTACTTTAAATAACATAGTCTAATAATAGGTCATATAGTCTTCTGTGCCATTTTATTACGTCCTAATAGGGTATTACTCAGCTTTGAATCTGGGATATTCCACTATTACATTTCTAATTTAAATGCAGTTATATATCACCTGTTACACAGATGTGACTTTAATAATTTAGCATACTTTAAAAGAAAATCTAAGGGAGTGTAATCAGTTGGCAGTCTACACTCTTCAGAGCATGCTTCGTAACAACCCCAAAGATACTTGTTTCTGATAATGAGCTTCATTTCATAAACCTTCACTCATTTATATGACTGTCATACAAGGAATTCTCTGAGACTTAACTCATGTAAATGTTTATGTGTTTCAAAACTAATAATTGAACATACAAGAGCAATTTATTTCTATAAGATTTAAAACAAAGTAATATACGTTATCTTCAATAATTCTGACAGGACTTTCCAAATCCTGAAGATTTTAATCAGTGCTTCTAATGGCATTGAATAATCTTTTGCATATTAAAATGAACGCAATGGCCATTCAACAATAATGGGAATTGCTTTAATACTTTCTAAATACATAAATTGCCTATAACTTCTTACAGTATATTAAAAAAATACATTACTTTTATTATTCTGATAGTGAGCTGCAGCTCACCAAAGCCTTGTAATAAAATCCGTTAGTCTTAAAAGATGCTCCCAGACTATCTGATACAATGCTGAGTATATCTTAGAATCTTAAACTGAAAAAAAAAAATCAAAGTAGTCCGGTTGTACCTGAAACTGCTCTTTAAAACAGAATTATCAGTTCGTAGGTACCCTGCTTCTGCTACGCCTCAGGGTTTAGTATTATTATACTACACGCAGGTATCTATGTTATGCAATCCCTACTGAATGCAACTTAAAGTAATACAGATTTCATATATATATGTCTAGGACAATTGGGCCATGGAACCTATTTATATATTGCACTAAAACAAGTATACAGGAACTGATACCATTTTAAGATAATGACTTTTATGTTTCCTTAAAAAACATTTCTTCTCAAGCCAAGAATCTTTAGTTCACCTCTGAAATACTGGCAGATTGCCCTTATGCTGCTTACTTATCCAACAGTAGCAGGTATAAAGTACATGCCATAAGTATCTTATTTAAAGACCAATCTGTGCTACTTAAAGATGAGACTGCACAACATTTGCAAGTAACATCAATATTAAAGCACACAGTTCTATCATTCTACTATATCTTAATAAACAGCATTATTAAAAGCAATTTCTCATATCCATTGCCAAGTCTGTTAGGAAGCCATTAGGTCCTAGGAAGAAAATATAATCACTTTATATTTTTACAATGAAACAGTATCCTCAATTGACTTCTCTTGTTCTTTCATACCCATCTTCAGCCTGAAATTTTAATTAATAGAACAGAAAATCAGGCTGCCAAAGTGCAAATGTAACCTCGCTCAACTTACAGTTAAAGTTAGAAAGACTGCAAAAGTGGGACATCACTTGCTTTTCCATTCAAATGTTCTCATTTCCTCCCTCTCACAAGGAAGCCTATAAAGGCAAAGATGTGCTGGGAGAGATGCTGTGATGAAAACCAAAGCATGAAAAGAAAGTGATGTATTGCACACACAACGAAGTTTAAAAGGGCATTTGCTCTTATGCCAGCTTATTTCTTCACTGCACTGTTTGATAATTCATGGGGCAAGTACTCCAAGGTCATAAGCATTTGGTGAAATGTTAAAAGACAAACAACCCTAGCGCACTTCACAATACCAAAACACACCAATGACGTGAACTAACTTCATGAAACTTTAAACACTCAAGCAGCAGATAGAGGGGAAGAGAGGAAAGAAATCCTCAGCAATTTACCTAGGTGACTTAAGAGTGCGACATTACTTTAAAGCCACCTACTGCTGGATGAATTGACCATCCCTATGTTCCCAGGACATCTTATTTTACTGCCACATATATCACAATGCCTATCACTAGACATCCCAGCAGTGTCAACACAGCCTGACTTCTAAATGGAATTGCACGTGTACTTACATCGCAAACGTTTGGATGATCAGACGAGTCCTTGAGATATTTTTTTTCCTCTTCTTGAGAAACAAGAGAGAGAAAGAGAAGTAATTGAGTAGAATGGGGAGGAGGAGGAAGAGGAGGAGAAAGAACGGGGAAAAAAGCTTTTAGTTCTTCCAGCCTTGTAAGATGTTCCCCACCTGGTCCAACACGCAGCCTCCTTTAACCACACATGCACACGGGCGCGCGCGCGCACGCCCGCGCGCGCACACACACACAACCTTGAAAATCAATCCAATGAACTGCCAGGAGCTCTGTGGTGGCGCTGGCGGCGGCGGCGGCGTGTGCCCCTGAGCGTGCAGCAGGCGCGAGTGCCCGTGCTGCTGGTCGGATTAAAAGTAAGCGGACTCGTCCTGAGAGCGTCCAGGAAGGAAGTGACAGGAGGCGAATGGGGAAAGCACAGCTCACGGGCTTTGTAACATCACGGATCGCAGGAAGAAGGGGAGGGGGAGAGAAGAGAGGCAGGGAAGGGAGGATTCAAAAACTCCACGCCCGGCGAGGCTTCTCTTCCTCCTGTCTTCCCTCCTCCTCCTCCTCTTTTTCCTCCCTCTTTCTCTCTCTCCCACAATCCCAAACGAAAGACTCTCTCTTGTCGAGCTGGAGAAATAATCAGTTTCGCTCTTGAAAAAAGGGGGCGGGATCACATCCCGAACGTATTTTAATAAAACAAACAGAGAGCAGAGAGCGACCAGCTCAGAGCGGAGCAGAGGCGGTGGCAAAGATCCCTCTCCCCGTCTCTCTCTCTCTCTCTCTTTCCGCCTTCCTTGCCCCTCTTTAGTCTCAACGAGATTGATAAATTACTCCACTACCCTACTTTAATTATGTATATGGTATGCAGAATAAATCACCCAACATCAGGCACCTCAATCAAGCACTTTTTAAATGATAATTGCATCTTGGCTGAATCAATCTTGCCATGCCTGACATTTTGCTAATTTTAGTTTTTTACCGCCGGGGGGGGGGGGAGAGCGGGGGAGGGTTGGTTAGTGGTTTAGGAGAGTTGGCAGAACGACATATGCCATGGAACAACCCTAATGACAATCCTCTATTATTACACGCAGCCATAGCGATCGCGGCAATAAGGCGGGGAGTCACATCCCTCTCCCCCCTTCCCCCTTCCATGTGAGATGATAGGAGCGTTTTAAAATTGGGCAGGGGGAGAGGGCAAGGTTGCTGCTGGAAGCGACCCAGACTAAGTAAGTCTTCTTGGCCAGAAACCCGAGGGGACTAGGTGTTTAAGAGAAAGGGCGCCCGCGGTCCTCCAGCAGCAATCTTTTTAGAAAGGCTGTTCGGATGATTAGGGAGAGATCGGGGCTGGAAGAGCTTTTGCTCAAACGCTGATCAGTTTGGGCATCTCGTTTTGCGCAAGCCCCATTGTTTCTATCCTGTTCAGCTCAGTAGCGAAATCTACGGACTGATGAGAAAGCGGCGCCGCGAGAGCGAAGCGTCGCGGTCCGTTCGGGACGGGCTGCGAGCCAACTCCTCCGGCTGAAGCGGACTGCGGGTCTGACGGGGGCAATCGGGAAGCTGCGCCGCTCTTGGCGGCGAAACGGACGAGAAAGCCGTGCAAGACGACGGAGTCCGCCGTCTTCCACCAGGGAGGCTGTGGCAGCGCTATCACAACGCTCAGGCCAACTTTCGAGGCACTTTGGAAACATTTTTCCCGACCGAAGCCTGGCAGGGATGAGATGCAAGACAGGCAGCGAGTGCGGCTCCCCCCCCCCTTTTTTTTTTAATCAACGCCGTTGACATTTCCTTTCTCCTCCCTCTCTCCCTCCATCTCTCTTCTGCACCTTTCTTAGACTCTTAGCCTTGGTCTGCAAATCAGCTTTTAGTTCTCGTCCGGCTTCCGCCTCGAAGCGCGAGGCTGCCGCCCTCACCCCGAGGCTAAAGTTTTGAAGGCGAGGATGGAGAGAGGAAATGCAGATAAACACACCCGCCCCGCTCTGCAAGGACAGCAGCGCGCTAGATAAAATAACCGACCCATTCTTTCCCTGGCTCATTCCCGACTTTTAGGCGCTCTTTTGCGCGGATTTGCTTTTGCTCGCGGGAGTGCACGTATCTCCCATATAAACGCTTTGCCTTCAGAAAGTCTGCTGCGCCAACTCACCGCTTCAGCGTCACGAGGGAGTAGTGCAAAAAGCGAGAGTGGCCTTCGCTTCGTCACCGCAGGCTGCAATCCTATACGCGCCTTTGCTTGGAAGTACTGTAAGGCCCCATTTAGACTGACACTCTAAGTGACCTTCCAGAAAAGGGATGGTCCTCGGGCAGTACACATTAAACTTTACAAGTCTTCTGTTTTGTTTTTTTCTTGTTAATACTTGCGGCTTGCCATTTATACACCCACGGGGAGAGGTGGGGATCAATACATACAAGACCATCATTGCCTTTAATACAAAAGAAGACAATAATTTTAAGGATGATGCAATCCATTACAAGGGGATGTTCTTCTATTATTATCGCTCACAGCAACTAAAATGTTGTAGTGAAACTTTGCCCTTCTCCAGAACTTTGAGCAGAATGTAAATCGCCACCACCACATGGGAGTCAAGCAAGGTAGGGGACTAGTGAACAAGACCCCATTTACTTTCTACAGTACCTAGTAATGCTTTCTTCTTTACCCTCACTTGTTTGTTTGTTGGCTTAATCTTCTTCCTGAAGAAGAGTTTCAGAGAACTTGGAAACTTGATCACTACTATGAGGCATTTTAGTTAGTCCTACTGAATATTCAATCTTTCAGTTGTTGAAATGAAGATATTGCCCCAATATGGATTCTAGAATGGCCAGTATGATTACCTTGGCTTTTAGTATAATCCTACTTTCTCTCTTGTTCTCTTTTCTTCAGGTATCAATGCAGCCTTCTGCACAATTCTTTTGCAATTTTTGCATCAAATAAAGTACTTGTAATTAAATATTCCAGTGCCAATGTAAAGCAATTACATTAAAAAAAAAATCCACAATCTCTGAGAGGAAAGGAAAGGTAGCAATTGTTTAAAGAGGAGAATGAAAGCAAAAATTCATCAGTTAGATGAGGGCATTCTTGTGTAAGTGCAAAAACAATACTCTGCTGATGGAAATAGTATTATGTTAGTGGGACTACACGTAAAACACTGGACATTTCTCAACCCAGCTGCAGAAAGCTCTGACACTTCATTTGTGTTGGAGCCAAGAGGAGCATCTACATTTTTCTGATGTAATTCATGAACTAATGAAACCTTCTACCAGTCCCAGTAACCGCCCACTGGTCATAGTGAAATGGCAGAGCACAGAACACGGTGGTTCCTCCACAAGTAAGATGGGGTTGCTTTGCCCCTTTATCAATTCAATAAAATTGATATTGCTTTATCATATCTTTTGGGTGACCAGCTTATGCTCATATGGAGGATGGAAGTTTTTATTATATTGAAATGGTTGACTATCTTTTAAGGTAAACTTACGTGACAGACTTCATTTGTACTAAGTTCTTCACCAGGGCTTCATAAATACAATGCATATTATTTGACTCAAGTACCATCAAAGTATGTTGTGTACTATATTCTTTAGGTCAGATATTATCATTTCTAATGTTTTGTACAGCCTGAGCACATAGATGGCACTATAGATAATATAAGGGAAAGCTAAATTAAGGCTCTAGAGAAACCGGTGGATGAGTGGAAATCTATGAAGGTCAATCCTTTGTTTAAGATAAGATTATGATTTCAAGCATTTTTTTTCTGTAGCATTTTTCTATAATTCCCATCCCATACTGTCCTTTTGTATTATGGAGCATGGGTGTCCACAAGAGAGGATAAAAAAAAGCCAAGATAGCAGTTGCAATTGTGCAACCAGAGTTGTCATCTTGGTTTTTTGACATGTCTGCTATCAAGGAGCTTTGTTAAAGCATTATGCGGTAATGCAAACCTTCAGTGTGAGTGTCTTGTGTTTACATCCAGTGCTCTGGCCCACATTTCAGATGGAATGGAGAATGGGTGATGTCTGTCATTCCATCTCATTAAAAAGAGGCTGATTGATGTAGTGGCTAGAAACTAGGATACTATGAGTTCCAGTCCTGCCTTACGCATTAAACCAGCTGGGTGACTGTGGGTCAGTCGCTTTCTCTTAGCCCTAGGATGGAGGCAATGGCAAACCACATCCAAAAATATTGATACGAAAACTACTTGGATGTGTTCATGTAAGTCACCATGAATCAGGACTGACTTGAATGTACCAAAAGAAAAGAAAAAAAAGGGACTATATTCTAAGTATGCCTAAATATAAATATTTATATATTTTAAAGACTGTTTATTTTCTTTTTTCCTTTATTTATTTATTTGCATTTTTCATTCTTTCTTTTATTTTATATTTTGAAAAATTAAAATGGATTCAGACAGATCTGTGACCTTCCAGAGCTGAGGACACAGAGATGAAAAAAGTGTAGAATCATTCATATTATTTAAATAGAAAATGTTGTGTGTCCTTTTGACAGTATCACTGCAGAAAACAAAATCAGAGTAGAGCAATACATTAAGAGCACATTTACATATTTTATTCATTATGGGGTAGACTTGCTATTCTATTATTTCCACAGTCAGACATTTTCCTGTTGGCAAAGATATAAAACATGAAAAAAGGCCCTAAAATTATCTCAATAACTGATTGGCATTTTCAGAAACTTTTATTGAAATTTTATATTTTAAGTTTTATTTACACATTAGGAGCAAATCTTTGTGAACCAGTGATTAAAACAATGGAGAAATATAGTAGCATCCAAAACCACAGAATCACACAGCATCATTACTACAGTTCTGGTCTAAGGATAATTGCTATACACTCTTATTTGCACTAGTGCTGTGAACTATGTCAATCAAAAAGATATCACTCAATGAATCCCAATGGAGTGTGGTACTCTGCCTCTTGAAAAGTATTATGCTTTATTTGATCTGAAATGACTATTTTACACACGGAAGTAGTGATAACTGCTTCGCACATGGAACATTGTAACAACCGATACATTCATGCATATAAACGTGCCTTAACCACATTTCCCCAGCCATGGAAAATTTAATAGAGCATTCCTATACATTTGCAATCAGAATGAAGCCCCACTGTTTCCAATGGGGCTTATTCTTGTATCAGTCTTCATTTTTAACTATGCTCTTAAATCTCTTCTGTTCTGATCCATGGATCTTAAAATCTCCTAAATGTTGTTGACTGGTACCTATTCTTTTCTCCACATCAATCCTGACAATAGGCCTTAAAACAGATGACTCGGGTTTTACTAGAGAATGTATCTTGTAATAAAACAGAGAATCTCCTTTCAAAAAGGAAGGGAATAGCTCTTTCCTTCCCTAGAGCACAAACTATCCATTGGCAGTTAGGATGCCTTCAGAGGGATAATCTATTTACACAGCAAAGCAGAGACTTGATTCTTGGCTCTTCATGAGTCTACTTTAGATGGTATTAATGTACCTCTCAATAAATAAGCTACATACATCTTATCTTGGTGATGTATTAGCCTTTTGAGGTAGGCCAGACTGGAAAACAGACTCCACAAGGACTACTGGAACTCTACTTTATTGTTTCGGGATATAATAACAGAATTTCGAAAGCCTGGCAGAGTATATCTCTCTCTACTCTCATACCAAGGAGAAGCAAGGTGGAGCAATCTTGAGTTTCCTTCTTATTCCCTCCTCCCTTCCAGGGCTGAGCTGCTATTTATGTAATGGCTGTTGAATTCCTTCTTCGAGGCCATCTCCATAATGCTCTGCATGATGCCACAATTCTAGTAGTATATATACATAATCCCTAGAAGGTGGGCTCAATAAAGAGAATTTAGGAGTTGGCTTTCATATGCTACACTGTTTAAGGCTCAATTTTTGTTTATATAATATGGATATGATTGCTGAAGATTTTTAGTCACCATTTTGATAAATAAAACAGAAGTGGGGATTTCAGATGTTGCTTGAACCATAATTCCCGACTCCTTTCACCCACTGCCATGTGGGAATTATAGTTCAGCAATATCTGGAGGATGAGTTTCTAACCACTAAACCGTCTAAACCACTAAATCGTCTAAATTAAAGATCTCTTAGTAGGATAATTCAAATGAGGGTATTTAAAAGTAATACTATACAGCAATACACATGTATTTTGAAAAAGAAACTGCAAAAATAATTTATCACTAGATATTATATGATTTTGAACAGACAACAGAAGGTAGCTTTGAATGAAGAAAGATAATAATATGAATATAATTGAAGTGTGTGGAAGTGAATAAAATTCTATGCTAAATCTTACCTACTGTCTTTCTTTGTATAAAACTTGCAGGAAAATGGTGAATTTTAAAAGCAAACCTCTATGCAGGACAGAGAAAAGGTTAGCGTGGCTTTGACTTAATAGCTGGAAATAAGAAAATGACGGCATCAAAATAAATGCAAATTCTGTGGCTTCACATGCCCTGTGGATTGTCTCTATATTTACATTCGATAAAGTATCCTTCAAATCAAGCTGGACTCCTGGTTATTTCATGTACATATCCATACAATTCTCTTGGCAACAGCTTGGAAGTGTTAACTACTGCATTCATCCAGGATGTTTTTTTGTCTTTTTAATTTCCTATTTTAGTTTAGCCTTGGGATTTCCTAGTAGTTTCCCATTCAAGTGCTAATAAATCCTCAACCTGCTTAGCTTCTGATCCAGATCAGGTCAACTAGGTGCATATTAGTTTTCATTATTAGAATCCCTCTTTAAATAGTCATGACTTTATACTAAGACTGACACTCAGCAGTTCATGCCAATATTTTTCAGTCAAAGCAAAGATCCTCAAGGCAATGAGAAAGGCACCTCTACCCTTTTTTTTTTTTTAATGTTGCAATCCCTTGTAGACAAACTGTAGAAGCCAAATTCTTTCTTTCATTCTCAAAACTCGGTAGAGAACATTTTAGTGAACAAGTAAAAATAGCTCTTACAACACCTGTGGAATCTTCCTGTGTCATTTAGAATTCGGTATAATTTACACTGAAACGTTACCTCCAGACCATATTTTTAAAACATGTGTTACAAACAGCCAATAATTGGCAGCAAATCCCCTCTGGATTCCTTCCAAAAAGGTAAGATTAAAGGTTCCTGTTAGGCACAGGCCTGCTGGCAACAGGAAACAGAAATTTTGCACTGTTTCCCAGCCTTCCACCTGAAACTTACATCTGAATTAAAAAAAAAAAAGGCACAACAGGAGGTGTAATTATTGGAATAATCAACCCTTCTATAACCTTACTGAAGGGCTGAGGTGTAGCCAAGTGTCTCTTTCCCTTATGAATATGATTATTTCATGGTGATCTCAGTTAACATCCTCTTTCAGTAATTATCCAAGTTCTTTCTCGTTTTAGAATGATAGTCAAATGTTTAATTCTTTAACAGAAATGAGCCTGCCAATTTACACAGTAAAAGTGACATTTAAATTACAGAGAGCCAAGGTTATGTTGAAAATAACCCCACAGTTTATGCATCCTAACCCTGGGTGCTGTGGCTTCCATTTTCCATCCAGGGCCCAGCCCCACCCTACTACCCTACTTCATCACATCCACCCAGTCTTAAAAGAGCAGTTTTCTGAAACACTTCTCGTATCTGCCTGCTTTTAAGCATGACCCGTAGCTTTTGATACAGCTTTTGAAGTTAGCTTTATAACTCTTTCTCTGTCTCTCTCTTATACAGACACAGACACACACACAGACACACACACTTACAATTAATTGGGGTAGGTGCCAGAGCAACCTACCCTTTTAGGAACTAAGGTACAGATTAATCTACCTCTCAAGATCAACAATACTTTATTTGTTCTCCCACTCATTCTGAACATTATTTCAATCTGTATTACTTTTATAATTTCATATAACTTGTAAATTCCCAGAATCTCATTATAATAGGATATATATTCCAGAAGGGTAATTTAAATATTTCACAGTCCATAGGGGAGAAAGAAAATGTATGTAATTTCTTGGAAATGAATTAATTGTAAAATATATTTTCAAAGCTAGGTGCGGAAGAGTGACACCTGAATATAAATTGCATGCCACAGCTAAAATGGTATAATGCACAATAAATTGTGATTATAGAAAGTCTTTGTCATTAGTATACCTTTTAGTACATACTACTGCAGGGTTTATCCTATGCTCTAACTTTAAAAATGTAGAGAAAGGAAGTCATAATCAGAGCTTTTTGCATTATTGAATGATGGAAATAAAAAAGAATATAGCACTTACCACGTCCACCCTCTTTATTTTGAAAATCATTTGCTTTACTTAATCTGTTCCATGGTAGTTACTTCACAGTTTACAACTCTTAGTCGGCACCTTGAATGTTTAAAAGCACAACAGTAAGAGATTATTAAAATACAGGTCTCTTATTAGCAAAGCAATTTGTATGAAAACCTTTGAAAATAATTCCCTTTATGCTTTAAGCAAATAGTTGCTATGACTTAGAAACTACATATTAGCAAGCAAGTTTTAAAGATCAACCATTTTTAGTGAATTCCATCTGAATTCTGACTTGGAAATGCTGAATTATAATAATAATAATGAGCCAAACCAAGTCTGAAATGCCAGACTGAAATAAATGTAAACATAAGAGGTGCTCTATACTTGGTATAATTTTTAACAGAGTTTTTAATTTCTCAATAAATGTATATGCCTATTTATTGACTTATTTATCATGCTGAATAAATTAAACTAGAGTGATCATGGCACCATTGCAGATTGTACATTTAATGGAAATATGTTCAAAGAACATCTTTATGTCAACAGGTTACCTTACCAGCACTACTATTACCATTACCTATCCACATTTTTAGTTGTGTGTTAATATGTGCAATACACATATTACGTACATTACCAGAATAAAAAAAAATCCTATGTGGGCAATCTTAACAGCAGATATTAAAATTAATCTTAATCCATTGTTAGATCTCTTGACGAATTTCTGTAGATCAGCAAGATTGTAAGGTTTTTTTTAAACCACAGACAAAAATGATGCTTCCATGCTTTCTACCACTCCTCCCACTTCTATATTTTGATTAACTGTTCATGCACCATTAACTTTGTGTTGACTCTTAGCAACCACATAGATAAATGTTCACCATGACAATCTTCAGGTCTTCCAGTGTCCCATCACCACAGTAACTGAGTCCATCTACCTTGATGCTGGACTTCCTCTTTTTCTCTTTCCTTCTACTTTTCCCAGAATCTGAGCCTTCTCTAGAGAGCTAGGTCTTTGCATAATGTGTTTGAAGTAGGATAACTTGAGCCTGGTCATTTATGGCTTGACTGAGAACTTTGGGTTGGTTTGTTCAATGATCCATTTGTTGCTTGCTTGGCTGTCAATTGCATTCTCAGGAGTCTTCTCCAACACCAAAGTTCAAAAGTGCCAATACCATCAAGCTTCTTCAACGTCCATTACTGTACTTGTATATAGAATGCCCCTTTTTAACACCTTGCTAGACCTTAAACCTGTATATTTTGCAACAGGCTCTACTAGGCCAGTTTAGAATTCTGGTCCCTTTTGTGCTGTGGTCTCTTGCTACAGATTCTGTGTCTTATATGGGAACAGACTTGGTTCAACTGAAGATGTAAATCACTAATGATAGTAGTAGTAGTAGTAGTAGTAGTAGTAGTAGTACAGTACCATACTGATATAAAGCCACCTTTTCAACATATTTCCATTACACGTATAATCTTCCCCCTCATTTAAGAATTTTATGCAGACTGCACCTAATATTGAAAAAATGAGAAGTATTTCTGATGAATAGCATATGGTGACCAATGACAATTCCAAATCCCTTCTTACTGTCTAAAGGCTGGGAGAAGCACTGTTAAACAGTTTAAATATAAACAAAATAGGGGGGAAAATCTGAGAAGGATTTTATTGGAAAAAGTTGCTATATAGTTCATATCTTATAATCATAGAATATGACTAAGCAATTGATATTGTTTAGTGACTATTACTGCGTCTCATAATAATTGGTCCTCATATGCTGCGCCTAAACATTTATAAATAAACTGTCTACTACAAACAGCATAGTAAGTCTCTATTATTCTCTTTATAAAGGAACTGGGGGAAGTGGCATGTGAAAACCCCAACCACATGCAACACATAGATTTTCCTACTGAATTGTTGGTATTTGAGGTACTATTTTATTCATACTGCACTAAGTTTCTAACAATTCAAATTTTTGCATTAATTGATAAGTCCTACTATGTCCCATGGTTTTACTTACAGGTAAATATGATTACCTTGCACTCTGACCTTTTTGCTATTTCAGACATCTTCCTCCTCCATCTGTGAGGCCATTTCAAAGGCTTGCAAATTAACAAATTCCTCCTACATTTGATAGAGCTCTACAGGCACAACATATGTACAGGCATTTTCATAGAGTGGTTGGTCTCTCAAACGTTTGGCTATGCAGAATTCTCTAAGTTTATTTTGACAGACCAAGATGGTTTAGCTTTCCCTTTCATAGGCACTGTGCCTGACACACATTAACCAAGACTCAAGGTCTGTTTAATTAAACAAAGATTCAAGGTAAGTTTTAAAGAAGCAGAATCCTAAAGTGTATCTCACATTTCTTTCATGCTGCTGGTCTGCTAATAAATTTGGTGACAACTGTGCACATTCCTCTAGAAGCATTTGGAAGTGTGCTGTGTGTGTTGGAAGATAGTCATTTGAGAATGAATTATGGCACAGTTTTTATTAAGACTGCTGTAATCCTGTGCATATTTTCCTGAGAACTTTTTTCACTGAACATTATAGAATTTATTCAGGGTAAATATAAATAGGATTAGATTGTATAAGTGAAAACAGTAAGAAGTTTTGTGTATCTATTTAGGAAAGGGAGAACTCATGAACATCAAATATATAAAACACAGCAAGTTCTAAGTCTGTCAAAAGGGCTAGGAAGCCTAAAACGTTAGATATGAAGCAAGGTTGCTTTGTACACTTGTGTGTCTTTAAGAAACGAGGGAAGAATGTCAAAATGTTGCATTTGTGGATACTGAGGGAAGAAGAGAGTACATGCCTTGACCCCTCAAAAGCATATTATATTGTATATAAGTGCAGCTGCTTATATACATATCCATTTATGATACATCAGCTTTCCCCAACTTAGTGCCAGCCAGAATGGCTTATTAAGACTGTAATTCCCAGAATTCCCCACCAACATGGCTGTTTGGAATTCTGGGAGTTGCAGTCCCAACACAACTGAAGGGCATCACTTAGGGGAAGATTGAGCTAATGGGATTATACATGTAAACTACAACCGCCCGCATATTATTAGAAGGAGCGTATTGCCTATAATGAAGTCAACTTGCAGGTCCCTCTAGTCCGTTATTGCTGATACTTTCAGGCTAGACTTTTCCCAGGGCTGCCTGGAAGCGCCAGGGGCCGAAGCAGGGAACATCCGCATGCCAAGCCTGCGTGCTCTGCCACTGAGCTACGCCCCCTCCCCGCAGAACTCCCAGGCTGTTAATAGCACAGCAGACAGAAATTTGAGAGGCGAAATGTTTCCCCAGGTATGGAAAGGTTTTGAAGGGAAAAACACTTCCGTTCCTGAAATTTTAACCTTACCAGGTTAAAAACACAGGAGCGTTCCAAAAAAGGGGAAAGGGAAACGGTGATGGCAACCCTGCGCATTTAACTTTACCAGCTTGCAGTAATCAGATACGATTTCCCTTAACAGTCCTTTCCCCCCCGCTACTCCTGATTTAGAATGTCTCTATAGGAGGGAGAGGGGACGCGGTGGCGCAGCGGCTTAATGACGCTGAAAGTGCCGGCCAGAAATGGCTGGAAACTTCAGCGGTTCGAGTCCAGCCTCTCGCGTTAAACAAGGTGAGCTCTTGTTTCTCTACCCGCAGCTTCTGCCAACTCAGCAGATCGAAAACGTACGTGAGTAGATAAATGAGTACTCTCACTCCGGTGGGAGGAAAAATGCTGGCAGCGACTCCACAGAGAAACGGGACCACAGTTGCCGGTAAAAGCGCGAAATTGCGCTCGCCCCGAAAAAGGGGCGCGAAGCAATGGAAATCCCGCCTCCTGCGCTTGCCAAGCTGGGCTGGACGCTCTAGGAAGTAGGCTCTGGCAAAGGCTACTTCCGAAAAACAGAAAGATGCAATTGCCTTGAAAACCGCTAGGGGGCGGTCACTGCAGGGTCAGTAATGACTGTGAAGCAGACAAAAAAAAAAAAAAAAAAAAAAAAAAATAGGAGGGAGAAGCTGTCCATTTAAAAGCAGAAAATCGACAGGTACTGCAAGGAAAGGGGGGAGAGACGCGCCGAGCGCTGTTTTGCTCCAGAGAAATCCCAAAAGGAGCCAAGGAAGTCCTGTACCTTCTGAAATTTGGTCCCCCCCCCCCCAATCCACTCAAAAAGAATCTTGCTGGACTCCTAAAAACTAGCATATTTATTATCATATAGGCTTCCGTGGATCACAGCCCACTTCCAGAACTACGGGCTCCACCCGCCTACAAGAAAAGCAGAACAAGGCTGCGACCTACGCAGGACCCCCGGCTTCTAAAGTGATCTCACTCCCGCCGTTCCGAGCCAAAAACGTCGCTTCGTCGGTCTTCAGCCACTCGCAAGAAGGACCTCAAAGAAAGGCCGCTGCGTGCTCCAAAGGACGGCTTTGTTGAGTCGGAGGGTCCGCCAGGTCATCCAAGCCCCCGCTTCGAGCCCTCTTCGGTGTGATCCAAGCCACGCGCTTGGCAGGCAGCGGGCGAGGGGCGGCGGGGAGCCTGGAAGGCGAGGGGCTACAGCTGTTCTTGGTGCCGACTTGCTCCGCCCCTTTGATTCCACTCAGCCGCGCCTCAGTTGAAAGGGTTAATTTGGGGAGGGGGATCGTTGGCGGGATTCGTGTCGCGCATTTTGGAAGCGGGTCGCTCCAGAGGAAGGCTTCTCTCAAATCTCACCCTGCCAAACGACTTTTTTGTGTCTGTCACCGGCTCTTTTTTAGACTCCCACGGCATAGATCGGATCTCTCCCAGGGCAAGGGCAGCTCTTAAGTCAGGATGAAATAAGCAGGATTTGGGGGATATAAAGGCAGCACACGAATTTACAGATTATCTGCTTGGCCGTGGGGGGGTGGGGATGGATTCATCCTGTTAGACGGGGGGCAGCTCTTGGTGTCCTTTCCTAATCGTCCATGTGTTTCGGGCAACACTTTAAACACAGGGCCTGTTTAAGAAATTTATTACCATTCAGAGCACTGAAGATACCATTCCAGTGTTTGTAATTGTGGCAAATGAAATGTGATAAATATCTCTCTGCCCTGGTTGGAAGGTGGATGTCCTGGGAGATCCTGGGAAGGTGGATTACCCAGGACAGTTTAAACCATCCTCCTCTTTTCTTTAAAAAGGGCCCTTTGGAAGGCATTACTTCTTCAGGAGATGACTGTATTTCCAAAGTATATGTCCCCTCTGTGATAGCAGTAATCCTCCCTTCTGTTCTTACTGGTGTAGCTAACCCAATTAGGGTTTTTTCATAAGGCAAGCTCAAAGATGTCTTAAGGCTTGCAAACCTCACTTGACATATCATCCGGATGCCATGTGGTGGAAGGCCCATACATGCAATTAGGGGAACCAGTGTTTTCAGTGCAAGGGCTAATCCAATGAAGAATGCTAAATTTTGTGCCCCTGTTTTTCATCATGTTATTTCCAGTAGTTAAAAAAGAAAGCAAAATAATTCAAAATTTTATGTGTGCATGTGCGCATAATCTCCAACATTGCTGCACTATAGATTTCAGTAATACAGTCACAGCCAGTGCCAAAGGCTTAGTCTTCAATTTATTCAAGTCTAAAATGCTCATTTTGAGAGAACTTGCTCTTGTTACTTTTTAAGTTTTTAGATTTATATCCTGCCTTTATGCAGTTCAGGATGGCATGCAAAAGTCTCCTTCCTCCCCACCCTCCATAACAATCCTGTGAGGTAAGTTGGGCTGAGTTGGAATTTTGGCTGGCCCAAAATCACCCAACTAGCTTCCATGCCTAAGGAAGGACGAGAACTTCCATGCCTAAGGGAAGACTAAAACTAGTTTCTCAACCGGCACCTTAACTATGACACCAATCCACCTTTTGACAGGTACACAACATATTTTACTTTTTATCTGAAATATAGTTTGCATTTCTGAGAACTGTAGCCTGAAACACAATGGAGAATGATCTGTCCTATGTTCTGTCCAAGTGCCACCTGTTTTAATATTTTAAAATCACAGTGTTATATAACAAGTTAACTTCACATTTAATGAGATGTACAGTGGTACCTCGGTTTACGAACGCTTCTGTTCACGAACAATTTGGTTCACGAACAGCTCCGGTCACAAAATTTTGCCTCCGTTCGCAAACTCCGCATCGGGTTACAAACAGGATCCATGGCCATTTTCCCTCCTGTGACACGTGGTCACGGCTTCCTGTAGGGAGGGGGACTCTCCCTCCAAGCAGTAACCGCCTCCCCACCCGCCTTCCTGTCATCCATGCCAGAAGTCGCGTCGAGCAAGGTTAGCTTTCTCTCTCTTCGTACTGTACTTTGTGTCATATTTTTGCGGTTTAAAAAAAAACAAAACATATGGTTCAGAACGGATTAACCGTAATTACATTGAACCTTATAGGGAAATTTGATTCGGGACGCGATCAAAAATCGGTTGGCGACCAAATTCGTAGGGGTCAGAACGGATTAACCGTATTTACATTGAACCTTATGGGAAAATTTGATTCGGTTCACGACCAATTCGGTTCGCGACCAGAGTTGTGGAATGAATTAAGTTCGTGAACTGAGGTACCACTGTATAAGGAAAACTTGCACTTCTTGTCTTATATTTCATAAGAGCTTCCCTATATTAATAGGCGTGATTCAAACATCACTCTGAACTGTAATATTGTTTATTTGGGGCTTAGCATGTCATACAGATCTAACTGTTGTGATCTGTGGAGTCCTTGGGGTTCTTTGAGCTAGGTTCTTTTCTTGCAAACGTTTCATGCACTGAAGATGTTACCTAGCCGGGTAATGAAATGTTTGCAAGAAAAGAACCAAGCTCAGAGAGCCACAAGGACTCCACAGTTCAACCCTGAGCTACACATATTCACTTCCATTGCTGTTGTGTTCTGTTAACTGTTATTTATGTTTTAGCTTGTTCTGCCAACTTGGCAGACTGTTGTTTATTCTAGAAACCATAATTAAACCATGATGTATAGACCTAGTGAAAAACACCTATTTTCTTCTCATACATGTACATGATTAAAGTAAAATCCTTCCAGATCAGAGGCTAGCACCCATCAGTGCTAGCCTCTGATCTGGAAGGACTTTAATCATGTACATGTATGAGAAGAAAATGCAACTGATACTTTGTCAGAGACTTGTATCCTCGTAATGAAGAGCAGGGAGAGAGGCAATGGACCCAGAATGAAAATTAGACTGGAGCTTTACTGAATAATAGCCTCAGAACAGTTTGCCATTAAAAGGGTAATAGCCTTAATATTGCAGTGCTTCATAATATGCTGGATAATCAGTGCCCAGCCTTTTTGATAACTAAAACTGTATAAGTCATCAGTAAGTATCATCCCTGCCTTCTGGTGCAGCTATTACCAATTACTGGAACAACTGTATAGCTCAAACTCCTTATTTTGGGAGGGGGTCAGCTGCCATGTATTCCCACCTCCCTAAATCCTCTAATCAGGAACCCCTTTCTTATAACAAAGTACCCATTATAATAGCTTATATAACGGATAAACATATAAGAATGACTTCAGGGAAATATTTTTAAGGCCATTGCAGGCAGGCAGAAGATCTAGCAAAGATTTCTTCCTGACTTGTTTTAGTGAAAAGGGGGAAAAAAGTATTTAAGAAAATGGCAGTATGAGGCAACATTCAGACTTGAAGGCATTTTCTAAATGGCTGCATTTCCTTTTCAAAACCCAAGTTGGCCTGGAAAGGAGGGGTCAGTCTTCGCATGTCACTAGCTGTGCTGTGCTATGCCAATCCAGAAAGAGAGATTGTCCTTCCCTGTTCTAAGAGCCAACAGGGCCTGCTTGCAAGTACTATCTGCTCCAGGGTTAAGTCCAGGCACTGAAAACTGATTTCAATCTGGAAAGGAAGATGTTAAAACATAATAAATAACCCTGGTTACTTGTGAATATGAACCTGCCTTCCTGCCTTCCTGCCTTCCTTCTGCATAACAATAAAAGTAACAAAAATAGAAAATTAAAAAATGCTACAATACAGAAATATCACTTGAAATGTTCTCCAGAAAGCTAAGTTTTAACAACTTTCTGGAAGCCATCAAGGAGAGGTCTAGCCTGATCTCTGAGAGGAGATCATTTCCCAGCATTGGTGTTGCCATTGAGCAGCAGTGCCTTTTGGCACTGGCTCTGCTCGACTCCCAGAAGTGTGGGACCATGAGGAGTTTCTCCCTCAGTGCTGTAGTAGAACAGACTGAGGCAGTTTGGAGAAGACAGTCCTGCTCCCAGTACCAAGCCATAGACTTTATACTGTAGGTTAAAACCAGGACCTTAAATTGTACCCAAAACTGAATCAGTTACCAGCGCAGGGTCTACAACATCAATGTTACATTGGATGCTAGTAAACACAAGTGTCTCTGCATTCTAGACCAGTTGTAATCTGAGTAATCTTTAAAGGTGGCCCCATGTAAAGTACATTGCAGTCATCTGTGTGAGTGATTATGAGGACATGAGGTGCACAGTCAGTGCACCAGTCAAACCTGAGCAAAGGCCCCTCTAGCCCAGGTTTCCACCTGCTGTTCAAGCAGGAGCCATGAGTTCAGAAGGACCCAAAATCAGGAACTTGGTCCTTAAAATGTAATGTTTACCTGTCCAGAGATAATTCTGGTATTGATGGAAAATCTTGATGTACAAATAGCAACTGTCTTGCTTAAGTTCAACTTCAGTTTATTCTCTCCCATCCAGACCCTTACAACCTCCAAGCACCAGAATGGAATATTGACACTATCTCCCCTACAGCCCAGCCCAGGTGGCAGTGTATAATTGAATATGGTGTATAAATTGATGATACCACATCCTAAACTGTCAATTGAGCCCTAGTGATTTCATATGGATGTTAAACTGCAAGGGAGAGAGGACCAACCCCTGCAGAATCCTAGTGGCCCCAGGCCAACTTCTTATCCCCCATCACAATGGACTGGAACCGTCCACTGAGGAAGCAGCAGAACCACCATAAGACAGTACCTCCTAGTCCAAACATCCATAAGTAGTCCAGTAAGATACCGTGGTCAATGGTATCGAAAGCTGAGAGTTGTGAGATTGTGGCAGTATATCAATTCAAAAAATAGACTCCCAGTCTCTTTCCAAGTGCAATTCAAGGTGCTGGTTATCACATTTAAAGCCCCACATGGCACGGGGCCAGGTTATTTGTGGGACCTCCTCTCCATGAGGATATCTGCCTATTCCACTGTTGGATAAGGTGGGTGCACTCCAGGTCCCTTCCCTTAAATGTTGCCATCGAGTGGGATCTAGGAAGTGTGCCGTTCCTGTAAGCAGACCTGTCCTGTGAAACACCCTTTCCCCAGGATCCAGCAGGCCCCGAGCCTTTTAGCCTTCCAAAAGGCCATAAAGACCTATCTTTTACCCCAAGGTTGGGATAGGGTGAGGCTGGAACCTGGGGATGGTTTTGTTGGATGTATTGAAGAAGGATGATGGAGGTACAAATTTTTTGTTTTTATTGCTTTTTTGTTTTTATTGTTGCAAGCCACTCACAGCTGTGTTTCTTAAGATGGGTGGCCATATAAACCTTTCAAAATAATATAATAAATAAATCTGGGAAGTAAGGCAACATGTATAGAAAAAGTCTACTTTAGCTCTTAGTCCCACATTGTGTACTCTACATTTTTCTTTTCATTCTTGGCGGCCTTTCAGTATTAAATTGAGGGCACGAGATGGCTCTCTTCTTGTCATATGATTAAGTATGCAGCTGCCATGTTCAGATGAATGGAATTTTAAAGGAGTCTATGCCAGAAAGGGAGCGTATATAAGTCCAGCCTACCTTTTCCATGAGGTGCTGTTTTATGACAAACTGCTGCTATGGCTGGTACAGCCCTGTTCAAGGGCTTGTTAAACCTACTGCTTAATCCAGCCAAGGAGACAGCTGTCTTTTAAAGCAGTATAAATTGCAAGACAAAATACCAGTACTGTTCCCTGGTTTTGTAAGCCACAAAACTTTTCAGTATTGGTTGATAATTAAGAAGTATCAAAATAAGTCACTCACTGGAGACCTTCAGTAGTAGTGCATGATACAGGGCCTGGAAGAAGGAGAGCCAACAGTAGATAGAGACTGTAAGAAAATTCCAGCAATGCAAGAGGTTAAGCTGCGTGTTCAAGCAACTGTGATACATTAGAATGGTAAATACACAAAAACTCTTACTACTGTTATATAGGAAAAGGCCTCTACACTATTCTATGGGCAGAAGAATTGTAGAGGCAGCAGGGAAATGTGTGCTAGCTCAGATGTAAAAGGATGGGAGGGAGCTGGGGACTTTTCTGTCAAGCAGGGTAAAACAAGCCTGCATTTGCTGACTTGCCAGGAATAGAATCATACTTCAGCTGTGCTACTGTGAGTCCAAATGCCAAGCCAGTCAGGAACCCCAGATGTAATGCCTTCCTTTAACCTTGCATTTCCCACAACAGCCTTCTAATGCCTAAATTTAAATATGTGACATGGTAAGTTAGAAATCATTCTTTAAAAAAAACAACAACAGAAAAGCACCCCACATTGAGCTATACCATCCACAACATTAAGCAGCATGTCAGAACTGTATTTTAATGTACAATTTCATTAGCTTAGATTTTAACTCCCTTTGTTTAGTCATGCAGCATTTTTAATTATTATTATTTGTATTATTTTCCATGTAGTTATCAGGACTGGAGTTGAACTTTGATATTACTTGGGAGTGCATCAGTGATCAGCACAATCCTGTATCATTCAGGAGATCATTTAATGGGATTTACTTCTCAGTAAGAATTACTCTGTAATGTCTCTTTTCCTTGCTTGCTTGCTTGCTGGCAAATAAACCACAACCTGCATCCTTCGCAAGTTTTAAAACTGTCAGTTGTTTTCCAGGAGTATGGGAAGTCAAGCAAATTAATAACAAATAATTTTATTAGAAATAAAAGTAGCAATTTCCCTGTAGCCCTTTGCATCTCAGAATTACTCAGAAGTAATTTCCATTGTGCTGAATGGTGCTTACTCCCAGACTGGAGGGTTCAGTACTGGAGCCCTTGTCTCCCAAATAAATATTGCCTTTTCATAAATAGAAATAACCACAGGCCATGTACATATGGTTCCTAATGTAAATAATTGGTTTCATCATAAAACTAAACTCAGAAAATGCTGTGAATACAATTCACAGACACAGGATTGAAATACGTAAATGGGAGGTGTAGTTTTCAGTGAGATGTGGTTCCCCTCTCCCTGCCTGAGATTCTTCATCACTCTCTCATGCTACTTTTATTTTGCTTTCTGAATTTCCCACTATCTGCAGATTCTGTATTTACTTCTGTTGGGTAAGCAACAGAAAGAGAGCATCAGTCTAAGTCCTGTGTATTTTCTCATAAGCTTTATTCATCAGGGAAAATAGCTCTAGAAGAATGAATAATATAATTTAAGTGATATGCCACAGAATGGTTTGGTTTGTAGGTTATTTCATCTGGCCAAATTTCTCCAGAAACCTTTGTATGTTTTCAGATAATTTGGGACATTTTGCAAGTTCCCTGTGCCACAGAATCATCAAGAATTGGGGTCTAAATGTCCATGACTGAAATTCAGAAAACTGTAATTCATTACCATGCTTGGAACAGAATAAAGCTATGTTCTTTGTTTATTATCAAACATAGAAAATTATGTGACTGAATGAGGACAAGGAGGTTAAAACTTACACATTCTTCTGTTGACATAATAAAAATATTGTCATAATATGGATTTTTTCCCATGATTGTTATGGCTTAGTTTTATGGGTGGATTTATGGATTCTGTAGTTTTAAGAGACTAATGAGGCAGGAAAACTGCCATTTTCTTCATTTATAAAACTTATATAGAATTACTGATTGTTCAGTAATTTGAATGCTTCTTTAAAGTGATGTTAAAAAAATAAGGAAAGCAGGAAAGAAAAAAAATGGTTCAAATGATAAACTGTTGTAATAGTTCTTCATAGAGTGAGTAATTTGCTAGACTGTCTCTTCAAAAAATTTTCTAAAATATGAACAATTCTGGTCAAATTCTTTTTGAATAGAGTATTACTTTCATTATTCTAAATTAAATGAGCAACAGCAACACTGGGGTGAAGTTACAGATATATTGCACAGTTATTTACAAATTTCCTCTGAAATCTGATTTTTTTTTATATAACACTGAGATTTTGAAAATAATATTTTTGAAGAAAATAAACAGAATTAAGCAAGAGAGAGAAATTGTGCATGGTTTTCTCTTCAGCAGCTTTAGAAAGTGTAACTTCATTAAATTCAGTAAGGCTATTCTGTTTTTTGTATAGAATAGGAAAAAAGAAGGAATGAAGGATTATTTTGTTTTGAAATCATATGACATGTTCTTGCCTTACTATGTTTAGAACAAAGAATAGCATATGTATATCCATTGAATTTCAGTTGCAATTAGGGACCATATATACATACACTCTAGAATAACTAACCCTCGTGAATTTACCATTTATGGTTAAAGAAAAACATGTAGTAGAAAACTAAACTAAATTGCCACTCATTATGTGTTTTAAAACTACAGGAATGGATGATAAAAATTCTACAGTCATATCTGGAAAGCCCAAAGGACTATTTTTAGAAAAAAAAAAAGTTGTCTAACATACATAGTTTTTCAATATTTAAACAAGTGTGCTTTGAGAAGTTGCCCAATGAAAATTCCATTGAAATGAATAGGACAAGCACAAGATGTCTTTTTATAAGGTTTGCCCCAAAGAATTCCCAATATATTATGTCCTGTATCTTCTCCTGTAGCTACTCAATGTAGGATACTGAGCAGTGTGTTACAAAGAAATAAATATGCTTACTGCCAGAGTTTTAAGTGCAGTCTATACTGCCTTATGGAATGGGACCGGAACATATGTGAGAAAATTCACCAATATTAAGTTTCTGCAATTCCATATGCATTCAGATATTAATTACAACAATTTAAGTTCCATTTACTGCTAAACGTGCTTAAGGAAGGACTTAGAATAGGCCATGGTGTAGTACTAATACTATCTTATTAATTAAGATGAATTTTAAGTAATGATTAATATTTTAGAATGTAGACTCTGTTTACCTGGAATATATTTAAAACATTAATCTGCTAATATTTTGTTACCACATTCTTAGAGTTTTATGTAATATGGTAATAATGTCTAAAGTTGGTAATTAAGTTTAACAATAAAAGTAAAAAATCTGGCAGTATGATTTTGGTGATTAGGCCTATTTATTGTATAAAAAGTATTCATTTGCTTTTTCAGTAGTAACAAAATTATTTTTGTTAAAGAGAAGGAACTTAAGGGAAAAGCTCTATCAGGATTTAAAAATACATTACATTAACAGTTGTTTGGGTTCCTAGATTCCATAAAAAGGAAAATATATTTTTTTTGTCAAAAATATTCAAAGCTTAGCATTTTTGCCACCGTGTTATGCAATTATTTGATGATACCTAGGTTGCTGTCTCTCTCTTTTTCTTTCTTTACAACTTTCTAGAATTAATTGTTTTGCAGAATATGGGGATGGTAACATTTTTGAAACAATATATTTATCACAGGTTAGTAATGAACACGGTATATTATTTATGTAGATATTGATCTATACACTCTAAGGAGCTCTATAGTGCACTGCAGTCTTCCGCAATGTGTTCATTGGCTCTTATGCCGAAATAAATATGTAAGCAATCGCAATAAACCTATGAAGCTTTAGTTCCTTTGAATATACAGCTTTATAAATTATATTATCTTTTTCTCCTGAATATAATTTGTACCATTGTATAAAATTAGCAACCGTTAGTAATACTTCACAAATTGTTAAATATTATTACAAATGTCCTTGGCATTCTGCTGGAGCAGCTGCATGGTTTTAACAGATATCAAGACAAATCAGCTGTTCTGTGTGTTTGACTTAAACAAGAAAAAGAAGTCAGAATGATGGAGAGAAAGAGACCAAGTTTCTTGCATGAAATAGGAACCATGGAAATCAATTGGATTGGCTTCCAAAAATGTATTAAATCTGAGAAGTTAAGGATCCTTCTCTTTTGAAAGCAATATCTTGCACAGGGAAACATACAGATATATTGTGTATGAAATAACTTTAAAATAGTTGAACGATACTGGCTTAAAGATGCATCTGATACAAGAACAATAATTCTGAATTTCTTAAGAGAATAACTTAATGTGCCAAATTAATGTCATAATTTATCTATCTGTTGTTCTGTGCTCTTTAAACTTGTGTGCCAGACAGTATGTCAGTATGGAATCTGGTTGTTAAAAGCCATTTCATATGTTCATTTTGTATATAATCCTAGTCTTGGACTAAAAAAAAATCAAAACTTGATTACTTGTTTACAGAAATGCTTTCCATTTGTTTGACAGTTTGTAAGAACTGCTCTGAAGCATAGTTAAAAGCACAAGCTTGTGAAAATAGAAATTCATCATAAAAAATTTTGCTCCTCCCCAAATATGCCTTAGCATTTGATCTTTTTTCCCACATCTTTACTGTAATTAAAATAAGATTGCCTTTTAAAATGTTATCCTTTGCAAACTGCTTGATGGTGTTAAGACATAAACAGTTGTGCACACTGCATTTTCTTTGCAACTAGTATGAAAGCACTATTATATTCCCAATTTTTTCCCCATAATCCAGCTTCTGCCACTAATAAAATCAGCAAACTTTGTATCTGGCTGCCTTTCAGATTCCCTTTAGTGTAAGTTAACTCCAGTGCTCTATTCATAATTCTACAGCATTTTACAGGTTGGACAAATTTAACGGTATAGGTATAACATGGCTGATGAAATGCAATTTATCTCTTTCACTTTTCACTTCAAGATTAAAAGGAAAGTATTGTTCAGGGGTGAGGGAGGCACTTTTCTTTCCTTTTTCTCCCCACTGAATTGTTCTGCATGAGTATGTATAAATGTCCTCAGCCATTTTGTGTTCACCAGTCCGTCTGATCTTTACAGGTTGAACTTACTCGTCAAAGAAGTAACAGACACTGAATTTGCCTGAGGAAGTTTACCTTGTCAGAGTAATTATTAGAAAAAAAGCACATTTGTCATCCAGTCTCCATTGGGACATAACATTTGTAGAAACTCACCTGTTTTTGTTTCCCGGCATGGTTTTATAATGGAATTATCAGGCTGACAGCAAATAGGCATTAATATTATCAATCTATCTAGTAAAAAGAAATTATGAAAACTCACCAGTGCCCCTTCTTCTCCAGGAAGTTATCCCCGTCAGCACCTGCTGAGGGCTTTGTTGATTAAACTGACAGGTAAAAAATTCCTGTAGAATAAAGCCAGACCAGCTGGCTTTGAAGAGAAACCCCCCAGGTTGGGTCCTGTTTGCCTCACTCACCCTCTGCACCGAAGGCAGGAGCTTTTTCCCCTTTGCTGTTGACCTGTAAGATGCGTGATTTCCATGCACAAGTGTCTGGCAGGCCTGGGCCCACCTGCTCCTGTCACTCTGGAGTAAATTTAGCTGTAAAAGGTATCGCTGTCAACCAGACCTTTGTCAGTTCTGGCAAAAGAACACAGAATTACTCTGTCCGCAAAGCATGCTGTACATTCAGTTGGGAAATATCAAATCAATACCGTTACCCAAAAATCACTCCTTTGGTGGATATGAAATAAAATGGGAGTAGTTCTTCTTTACAACAGTGTAGATATCTCATTTCCAAGCATAATTTAAAACAAGGCAATATTTTGTATTTTTAACTGCAGCTAGAATGCAACTTTTTTTTTTTCTAGAAAAAATGCTCATATCTTTTATGTTTAACCACTTAAGTATGAAAGTGGATTGCTTTTTTTTTTCACACTCTTACTTTAATTCAAAGAAATATTAGAAACTTAAAACTTCTCAGAGAGAATTTAATCATATTGCTCTCCAAATTACAAAATATGTCTACTGAAAGATTGCATGTCAAAACTAAGCATTTATGCCATGGAGGATTTAAAAATATGGGAACCAGACCAATATCATATTTGCTAACATCCAAGGAAGCATTTATTCCTTCAAAACTCATTTTGAATTTTATGAATCTTCTGAATTCCATCTCTCCTGCCTGGCATTGTTATTTGCCTTTCCTGCCCTTCTCCTCCCACCCTCTCTGCAGTGGTACGACTAGAAACGTACTTAACACTGAAAAGGAAACAGATACTTTTTTTTTCCTGAATATCTCGTCACAATCTATGAAAGGTCATGTCAGGGGTAAAGTGCCAGCCAATGGAGTTGCTACTTGAATAAGCGAGTCCTGTTCAGCCTGGGTTTGGCAGGAAATTGTGCAAAGTGGTTCATGTCACAACCCTAATCGTATTGTGTTAAAGAGGTATGGGAGAGAAAGAATGAGGGGTACTTACAAAAAGTGTCTAGGTCACAGGCCTTTTGTCAAATAAACAAGCTTCCTATTTACTTACTACATATAAACAGCTACTCACCAAACTCTATTTCTCTGCAGGGTACCACTTTGAGATGAAAACAGGGACCTGATTGGCATCATCTGGTATCCATGGAAACATGGTAAGTACCTCTCCCTGAGTGAATGTCTCTTATTCAAGATTTAAAGGCTGAGTACTGGGTAAGTGAGTGTTTTCATTTAATAATTATATGGGAGAAACTTTTTAGAAGCTTGCTAAGGGGAAACAGGTTCTTGGTTGTTGCGTGCGCCGTAACAAAGCCCTTATGTTTGCATCATATTTTTTTAAAATAATGTGTTTTGGGTTCAAACCCTCCATCATTTCTTTTTTCCCCCTAAATACAAACAACCTTCTTAAAGGCCTAATGAATAGGAATTCAAAACTTTTTGAAGCTCCATTAGTCCTGGAAAGTAGTAATCATTGTTCTTTGTTTTATTAGTACTTAAGGCAGAGTTTTCATTATAGTACATTAGATTCTGCCCCCTTTCCATCAGCTAAATAAAATAGACCATTAGAAAGATTTTTTTTAAAAGTACTCTTATTTGTAACGTTATCCTGGTAACATGAAATCTTTGAATGGAAAGAGAAGCCAGGATTGCATACACTATGTTTGAAATTAAAATTTAAACATCAGAAAAAATGACTAAACTGCAGGTGTGTACATGTGTATAGTCTGTAGTTATTGATGCAAATTCTTAGGAAATTACTAAGAGATTATATGTCAGCCCTTCAAGGTACAGCAGATTAGGAAACTAAAATCATGCAGGCCGATATTACTTTTATTGTAAAGTTATAGTAACAGTAATCTTGTAAATCTGAATGCACCTCTCCCTTTCCTCCCTTTATCTTTGTGTGAACTAGGAGGGGCCTGTCTGAAACGTTTATTTACGTTACAGTTCTGTCCTAGATTCAGGTTTCTTTTATCTGCCCTGGCAACAGCTCTTCCTCCTATCCCTCAAGGCCATTCCATCATGACTACAGCCTTACAAGTTTAAATAATGCAAATTAAGCACTTACCCAGTGTTATTACCAGTGATCTTGGTTCTTCTAAATTAATATCTGTTAGTGACTTTGGGAAGCAAATATCAGTAAACCAACTTATGAACCTCTGTGTCTATTAAGGATATATGGCCATGGGAGAACCAAATCCTCCTTAGTCAGAAGTTCATTGTTGTCCAATGTTGTCCAGTAGTTTTAGAATGTCTTTCTAAGGGAACCTTTTTTATTCCTTGCAAATGTGGAGTATTCAGAACATGTATGTTACTCAAGTGATATCTTTTTCTGTCAAAGCAGAGAAGCTTTCACAGATACCAGGGAACCCATTTGGCCTCTAAGTGAGCTATAAGTCCTGAATGAGATGGAATCAACATGGCTACCCACAAAGGCTTCTCGGCTACAGATACCATTGTGAACGTTATCAGCAGGAGTTATGCAATGCTGCCTTGTGTTGAATGCTCTACATTTGTAAGGGGTAAAGAGGACTGGGAAATCTGCCTAAAACTCATTATTTAGAAAGAGAATAAAGGGAGAAATTTGTTTCATGTTCTTGAATTCAATTACAAGTTTGAAAAATTAAGAATAGTAGTCTTTTTATGACATTATTTTACATTCTTAATATAGTCTTTGCGATTATAGTCAGGGAATGAAAAACTAGATGATACATTTTAACTATTAGCAGTAAAATAACCTAGTTACTGCAATAACAAAATCCAGTGACATCTTCAAACATTTAAACTATCATAAGGCAGGAAAAAATGTATTACTTAACAGTATGAGGTCTTGCAATTCCATATGCAAGAGGTAGAACTATTTCTTTCAGAGTTTCCAGTGAACTGACAGTTATCAATCTGTCACTTTTGAATATGGAACATCTGTTGAAAATTACATTCATTTTGCAATGAATCCCACTGACAATAACATAAATACTCCTGAATTACAGCCTTGGTTAGGTAAACAGCATTTTCTCAACCTGTACTAGGTTCTTACATTCACATTTCATTTTATGTAACGACTACAAGGACATATTTGTCTATAGAAAGATCCAGCGGAGGTAACTGAAATCCAACTGGTTTAGAGTCCTGCCTTGCCTATTTTTATCACTCTGCATATTATTTTCATTTACTTTCTTTATTGTTTTTATTTGCTAACTTTTCTCAGCAACCCGTCCCTGCTGAGTGCAGATGGCATGAATGATCTCACAGATTCTCTGCTCAATAAGGCAGAATGGTATTACAGACATTCTATATTAAACTTCTCTTACTTCAATAAAAATGCTGCTTTACCACATGCCTGCTTCAGATTCTCCTCCATTCTCTAGGTCTGTGTGTGTGTATGTGTGTGTGTTTACAATTCTCAGAAGTTTTCTTTAAGAATTGAAACTGAAGGATCTTGTCAACATTTATTTGATATTCTACCAGATCTTGTAGGATACCACATAATCAGAGGGCCTATGTGACATTTTTGTAGTGCCCTGATGTGCAGAAACATATACTAATGAGGGCAGACATTTTAGGATAGGCATACAATGCATTTCAAATGCTTGTTTTGTTTAAAATGGGGTTAGTAAAAAAAAATGCCACCACCAGTACACAACTATTACCTACTCAATAGAAAAGAACAGAGCTATTATCTACTTAATGGAAGAGTATTAACAACAGTCAAAAACATAACCCATTATATCTGCCTATCTGCCTGGCTATCTATTGCAAGAAAAGAGAAAACAATGTAGTTCTAAGTATTCCTTGGCACAAATATAAAAATTTTAAAAAGAGATGAAGCCCACAAATGTTCCTGCTTAGACGATAAATTTTACCCCATTTCCCCTCTTTTCATTGTCCAGTATTTCTGCTGACAGCATGATAGGGGACAGGGGGATATGAAGATGTGGAATTTCCCAGAAGCTGTTGCAGATGACCTTTGCAAAACTACATCTATAGCTCCCTCTGCCCTCTCATTATTTTAAACAGTGCAAAAGGACAATGGAGAAGAATAAAGGGAAAATAACCTTCCTTTTCTCCTCCCAGTGCACAGCACCTCCATTAAAGTTCTTACTACTGCCCAAATTCAAGGTAAGGAAAGGAAAAGGGGTAAGAATAAACCTTTCAAGGGCTAGAATGTTGGTAGAATAAGGGATAACATTTTTCTAATTCTTTGGATTAGCTACAATTTGGTTTCTTAGTTTTCAGGTCCCACTTTTTTCTTCTGGGTAACTCAGAAAAAATTCTGAGCCAATCTGAAAGGAGCTTCAGAAAATTCACACATTTACAAAATACGCTGCCAGTTATTACAATCCTGTAGTAATTGCCAGCCTATTCTTTGAATGTCAGTCCTTATGTAGGCAAAGTCTATATAAAATCTATGCACAGAAACAAAAATATCAGCAAAACTAGATGGCTGTGAAAATTAGCAAATGTGGACCAAACAGTTTAGACAAAAGAGCTTGGTGAATATGAAGTATGGTGACTTTTGCAGCAGAGAATGGAGTATTCTAAAGGGAACATTCTGAAGAGCCCTCCAAATGGATAAAATCCAGACTGTAATATGATGCGGTTCTATTTGTTATAATAATACATTTATTATACTTCTTAAGAATATTTTAGGCAGTGTAATTGCTGTTATTGCTCTTACACATAGCCGTAGACATTCAATAAAATGCAGTAACATTCAAAAGACAAAAAGGAGAATACAGTTAAAAGAGACAGAATGCAATAAAGGCAGGCAAATAAGTAGCTAAAGGAAAGACATCAAACAAAGCATATATCTGATGAACAATCATCTTAAATAGGAAGATCTTCATTGTATGGCAGAGGTTTTTTTGGGGAGGGGGGATTAAATATGATCAATGTATAAAAACAAATGTATATGTTTCTTCTGCTGAAAGGTGGCTTTTCGTCTTCCCTCCTCCTATATATGTAACAATATCAAGGCTGATGAACTTCAACAAAGGAAGAAGAGGTAAGAAATGTAGACATAGCAAGCCAGCTCTAAGTTGGCAGAAACCATTGAGTTGTTAGGCAATAACTTGTATTCTTTGTAGGCTAGGTGTGATTTGTTTCCTGATGATGAGACAAATTGACATTCTTCAGGCAATGTTTGTGGTTTTTGCAAAGAAAATGTATGGCTGGGTTATGTGAACATGTAGGTTTGCAAGCTCAACTGAGTCATCCCTAGCTAAATTTCAAATGTCTCTTCTCAAGGAAAAACAAGACTACTTGAGATCAGTCAAGGCAAGCCATTTATATGTTTTTGTTTAAACTGGATCCCTAAACTGATGCCTCCAGTTTTGTTATATTATATAAACCATAGCTTCCTACATTAAAAGCAAAATTAGGTTTTGAGAGTGGATTATTCAATGCCCCAGAAATTCCTAGATTTAACAAATATAACACTGCTACAATGGGAAGGGGAACCTAGTGTGCAGTAAAGATATTTATATATGGCTATTAAGTATAGACTGAAAGCTGGAAGCTGGAGCTTGAAATGAATAAAAAAATCAGGGAGGAACAGAATACAGTGCCCTGAAAAAGCAAATGGCTAATTGTTGGAGAAACATGCATAAAAAAAGGATATTTCACACTGCAATATTTTACTACACATTTTCTTGTCCTATATTATATTAAACAGCTATTCTGAAATTCATACTGAAAGGGAATACAGATTGTGTGCCCGGTAAACCTACCCATATGCACCCATTTAATTACAGATAGATGTAGTCATTGTCTGAGCATTATCTCAATAAACAAACAAAACAAGAAGGAAAGGATTTAATTATTAACACTTTGAGAAGGCCATTTTGTTCCCTTTTCAACCACATAGGCCAGGAAATTGCTATTATTCTCAGCCATTTTTGAGACATATTTTGGAGGAAGAAGTTTTAGACTTTGCCTACAAAACCTGTTAGTTCAAACCTTTACTATTTAACTCAGTGGAACTTAATTATCACTAGGTATACAGACAATTGCCATTTAATCTAACCAACCTCTGCTTTAGTTGCCAAAGTGAAGTGGAATGGGCATTAATTTGCTATACATAAATATACACCCATCACATTTCAATAATAAAATGGGCTCTAATGCCTTTGAAGTCAATAAAATCCATGGGGAAACTGTACTGCTCCATGCCCAGTGATGATTCCGTCCTGTGATCCATGCAAGTAAATAGTGCTTTCTTATTTTAAAATGTGGTTTGAGATAGAAGGAAATGTACATCTTCCCCAGGTAGCACTTTTGGAAAAAGGATAAGCAACTGAGAGCTCATAATCAGAATGAACATGAAAGCAAATAGGATTGGGGAAGGAGACAAGAAAGAATACATTGACCATCTCCATCAACTAAGCTTCAAGGTGAGTTTAGTTACTGGGTAAGGTAGCCACAGCTCCAAACTCTGTAAAAGTATAACTTAGGGACTTTAGGTCAAATAATTATTTAAAAATATAAATACAGAATTACCAACAATAACTAGTATGAAAATACTAGTTTACATGTTTAATCAGCCAGAGAGGTTATATATAAGACCTTCAGGATGCGATAATTGAATTCCATTCCCAGGATGACAGCTCCCTTTCTGTTGGGAAGAACTAGGAGTTTTTTGTTTCTGGTATAAGGGAGATGTTCTTGTAGGATGGACCCAATCCTTGGGTGATGTACCCATATCCTCTTATATTGAGATACTCCTCTGAAAGGCGGACGGATTTGAGTAGTAGGTGATTCAACACAGAGAGGTGGTTCTGTGAAGTGTGCAGAATGCATAATGACTTGCCTGCTTGGTACAAACATGGACATCATGTACCATCTAGATAAACTGCTAGGTAGGGCTGGGGAGGAGATAGCGCTCATGGTCCACACTGATACCAACAACATTGGGAAATCTGGAGTCCTGGAAAACAAGATTTAGATTTCTAGGAAGGAGATGGAAGTCCAGGATGCTAAAGTAGCATTTTCAGAAATGATTCCTGTTCTGTGCACAGGACCATTTAGACAAACAGAGCTCAGGAATCTGAATATGTATAAGAGACAGTGAGTGAGATAGAGGGCTTTTAGATGGGGAATGTGTTGAGAAAAATAGGAACCACCTGAACCAGGTTGTCGGTGCATAATATGAAAGAGGTGGCAAAACAGTTTTTAAACCGAATCCTGGAGGAAAGCTGATAGATGCTGGCAGCATCCAATTTGGAGGAGTGCATATACTTTAGGAAATGCTGTAGGGTATAGGCCAGTGTTCAGAACAAGTTAATGGATGCTTGTGTCAATCAGAAAACAAAAGGAAGACAAAAATGCTGTAAAAAAAGGATCACACCAACAACATTTGAAAAAGGATGTGTTGTATCCGCATTTGTGTGCCAGTGCTAGAAGTTTCCAAACCAAGATGGGGGAATGAAATACTTGATATAAGATAAACTGGTAGAATGGAGAAAATCATTGGGATACAGTCATTCCTGTGTGCAAATTTTGAGGAAGGTGCAACAGGAGAGGTGCTACACTTTATATAAAGGAAGGAATAAAATCTAACATACCAGAAATCATATGAACACCAGATTCCTCCACAAAATCATTATAAGTGGAAATATTAGGCCACAAAAGTAAATTAAATCTAGGGATCCACCTAATCAAAATAATGAGGACAATCTTGAGTTACTGAAAGAAATCAGGGAAGCATGCAAAGACACTCTTGTAATAATTGGGGGCTTAAATTGCATTCATATATAGACAGGGTACATTCATGCTCAAACCAAAACTAAGAAACTAAATTCTAGATACCCTAAATGACTGTGAGAACAGTTTCCCAGTTTGGACAGGAACATGACTGAAGTATATAAAGTCAGGCATGGCATGGAGGAAGTCTCAAAATACTAGATGAGGGGCCATCCAATGAAAGAGACTGAAAACAGACCAAATGAAGTATTTCTTCTCATAGCTCATAATTAACCTCTGGAATTCATTGTTATATGACATTGCCATGAAATGTGATGGCTTTAAAAGGTGGTTTGATATCTACAAGTAGTCTGTTGATAGAGGCTTATCAATGGCTGTTAGGCTTGAGAACTCAGTGTTATCTCCAGGTGGGGGGAGCACACTTCCAAATGCTAGTTGCAGAAAGAAACAATGGTGGAAGACAGCTATGTCTTCACTATCTTTACAAGGTCAGTAAGCATGAGGTAAAGGAACTTCTAACTAATTGGAATGCCTTCAAGTCCCCAGGTCCTGATGAAATACACCCTAGAATACTGAAGGAACTGGCGGATGAGCTGGCGGGACCTCTGTCAGTTATCTTTGAGGAGTCGTGGAGAACAGGGGAGGTACCAGGGGACTGGAGAAGAGCAAATGTGGTCCCCCTCTTCAAGAAGGGGAAAAAAGAGGACCCCAGTAATTATCGACCAGTGAGCCTAACATCAATACCTGGAAAGATGTTAGAGCAGATAATAAAGTGGACCATTTGTAAGCATCTGGAAGACAATGCTGTGATGGCTAAGAGCCAGCATGGCTTAGTCAAAAACAGGTCATGCCAAACAAATCTCATCTCCTTCTTTGACAAGGTAACGACTTTAGTGGACAAGGGGAATGCGGTGGATATAATCTACCTTGATTTCCGCAAAGCTTTTGACAAGGTTCCACATGGCATTCTCATTGACAAGCTGTTAAAGATTGGTTTGGATGGCCCTACAGTAAGGTGGGTCCACAATTGGCTATCTAACCGCACACAGAGAGTCAGCATTGACGGGTCAACATCGAGTTGGAGAGCAGTAACCAGTGGCGTCCCACAGGGATCGGTCTTGGGGCCGGTATTATTCAACATTTTTATTAATGATCTGGATAATGGGGTTGATGGGCTACTCATCAAATTTGCAGATGACACAAAATTGGGAGGTCTGGCAAACACCCAGGATGAAAGAATGACATTGCAATCTAACCTGGACAGGTTGGAAGACTGGGCTGAAAAGAACAAGATGTCCTTCAACAGGGAGAAATGTAAGGTAGTACATTTGGGGAGGAAAAATGTAGGGCACACATACAGGATGGGGGACTCATGGCTTGGAAGCTCTACATCGGAGAAAGACTTGGGTGTGGTCATAGACAACAAGCTGAACATGAGCCAGCAGTGTGAGACAGCTGCTAGGAGGGCTAATGCAGTTTTGGGCTGCATTAGGAAAAGCATTATATCAATGACGCGGGAAGTCATTATTCCCCTCTACTCTGCACTAGTGAGACCACACCTGGAGTACTGTGTACAGTTCTGGGCACCACATTTCCAGAAGGATATTGACAGGTTAGAACAGGTTCAGAGGAGGGCAACAAAGATGATACAGGGACTTCAGGACATGTCCTATGAGGACAGGCTGAAGGAACTGGGGCTGTTCAGTCTGGAGAAAAGAAGACTGAGGGGAGACATGATAGCAGTGTTCAGGTACATAAAGGGGTGCCATAGGGAAGATGGTCAGGAACTCTTTTCCATGGCCACAGAAACTAGGACCAGAAATAATGGGTACAAACTGCAGCTACCTAGATTTCACTTAAATATAAGGAAAAACTTCCTGACGGTTAGATCTGTACAACAGTGGAACAGTCTACCTACGGAGGTTGTGGGTTCTCCATCTCTGGAGGTTTTTAAGAAGAGGCTGGACAGTCACCTCTCGGGGATGGTTTAATTGGTTTCCTGCATATTGCAGGGGGTTGGACCAGATGATCCATGTGGTCCCTTCCAACTCCAAAATTCTATGATTCTATGATTCTATTATTCTATGACTACAGAGGCATCTGTATGGCCACTGTGAGATACAAATGCAGAACTTCAATGGGCTTTGGCCTGATCCACCAGGGCTGTTTGAATGTTCTTATGCCACCAAGAAATAAGTTGGATGTTACCACTTTTTGTTTTTTGTTATCTTCACACCAGTTTCAACATTTCAAGAATTTGACTTCTGTTGCCTTTTTTAAAAACCAGCACATCAAACAAAGTAATTTCCATATTATCTGAAACTGAAACCACTATGTTTCTTTACGCCTTTGTCCTCTGCTTATGAAGGAACCTAAGTGTGCAGCATATCTGGATTTCATATTTTCAGAAGTAGTAGAGGAATCAGCCATTACACATTTCTTTGGCCCAACAGTGCTAAGTGTAAATTGTAACTAGTAGAACCTAATCCATTTCAGTTTGTGCCTCTTCCTCAATAGTGGCTTAAGACCCTAATAGCATGTATTTCAATCCTTTTCCTTTGGCTTCCACCCGTAGGTGTCCATAGGAGCAGGTGGGAGAGGCAGATGCTGTCATCTCCATCATGATGCCATCACTGAAAGAATGTGGTTTTATGTGCTTACATCAGACATGATGCAAATGACATAATCACATCATTTGTGTGAGGAAGTAATGATACACTTATCATTTTGATAATATAATTGCTTGTAATGGACATTTGTGCTCCCACCTTATCAAACCATTGATCCTGGAATTATAAATACAAGTATTAATATAATTATTAATAGTCACTTCAACCATTGTGAGCATTAGGGAACACTGCTTTACATTATGTTTCAGTGTTATTTTCTGCTTTGTTCAGATTTGACTTTAGTATCTCCTTGCCTGTTTAGACTGTTCAGCTTGCCAAGAGTTATATTATAAAACTGAATATTTTTAGGTTAAAGAACTAGGTGTAAAAAAAAAAAGGATTAATTAGCAACTTTTAACAAAGTTTTTTAAATTGAAGCCAAAAATTGGTTTACAATACTGGCAAAATATATGACTGTATAGCTTCCTCAATATTAAATATAGGAAAACTGAGGACTAATTTTGAATAAGAACTTGCATGAGTAAGAAAGAGATTCCTTTCTTGTTCTCAGTAGTATATCCATATGTTACATTTTATCCATTAAAACAAATTCCTGAATACAAAACTTAATCCTGGGGGCTGTGCCTCCAAAATTAAAGGAGGGTGATAATTAGGAACTGGTTGCAACTTCCTGTTATGTGCATCTTGATGCAATGGCTTGCAACCAGAGTTCTCAAGAGTAGATCTGTGATCATGGGAAGCTGTTGTAGGACCAAAAGAGAGGGAGGCAACTTTTGACAGTTCTCCTTCTTTCCTTCTCCCTTCATCTGTGACCAATGAAAAAAATGTCTTAGAGGGCTGGGATGCTACTGTAAGGGTCACTTTGAATCTCACCTAATCAGTTTCACAATGATGCCATTACACATGGCATAGGTAGACAGTGCTGTCCTAAATAGATTTGAATAGTAGGTAGTGATGGTGGGATTTACAGCAACTGTACATCTGCTATTCCCCAAGCTCTGCTGGCAAGAAGGGGAACTGTGCATTTGGGAGGCTCAGGGCCAGTTTTATGCAGTTGTGTTGGGCATGTCCCTCCCTCCCTCCCTCCCTCCCCTTGCGCCACTCATTGCAATGACCCCTTGCCTGCTGCCACTGTTAATATCTTGCTGCTGTCTGCTCCTGGCTGAGCCAGCAACTGTACATGTTCTTATCGTCTTCTTTGCACAGCCTGAAGTGCCAAGTAGGCAACAGAGAAAGCTCAAGACAGAGCACTGTGATGATGAGCTGCAGTAGATACTGAGGAAAGTGCAAGAATACTCTACTCTGGCAGCCAAACCTAAGGGACACAGAGGAGGCATGCTGGCATCAGCCTAGTAATGCCTGCCAACACTAAGCTACCACCATACCATCCTGGCCAAACCCTTCATTTCTGTTTGTTCGGACTCAGGAGGGACTGAGAAATATGCTGCTCTGCCCCTGAACTACTTGCCAGTGGCTGGGGTGTTGTGGGGAGGACCCTGCTACTGGTGAACCGGATTTCCCTCTTCCCACTCCATTTGTTGCCTGCTGTGCCTGGGGAGGGGGAAAGAGCCAAGGGAGGGTGAATGAGAATGAGAACAGGTATGTTGATAAAGGTGACCCAGTTGACATGGTATAATTAGACTTTCAAAAAGACTCTTGAGTAAGCTTTGTTGTAGATGAAGAGGATAAGCCTTCTTGAAGATAGGTAACTGGCTAAAGACAAGAAACAGAGGATAGATACAACTTTAAAAGTAGGAGGACTCTCATGGTGATGGTTTTTTATCTCCCTGTTTTCTTTGTGTAACTAAAACAGAGGGAATTGCTATAGCAGTTTGGTGAAAGTACAGAAGGCAGAAATCAAGGAAAATAGCATTTCAGAAATAAAAGGATTTACTCTCTCTCTCTCTCTGTCTGCCAAAGGAAGTATGTCTCTCTAAAGAAGGAGATTCTTTAAAAAAAAAATTTAAAGAAGCATTTATATTTTGTGTCCAATATGTTGCTTCTAGATTCATCTTTATTTTTTAACTCAGATTCTATGGATATTCTACTTGCAATATATAGTTTAAACATATCATTTTGCATGGATCTATCTGCTATGTCAATGTAGTGTATATGAGGGGAGCTTGTCCCAAGCAAATGATACATTGAGAGCCCAGATTCCTTAAGCCAGCTCCAGTGAAAATGTGTATGCACATGCTTGTGAATTTAGTTCCATATGTTGTTGTATTCTCTTTATTTTCTCCATTTCCCTCCATGGAACTCAGTGGGGGAGGGATTATTTATTCATATAGGCCTCTCCAGTAGACATATGAGCTTTGGATCCAGGAAATCCAAGGCTGCCACAGACCCATCCTTCCTCTGTTGGAGATTCTTCTCTGTTGAATGCCATAAAATCTTACCAGCAGTGGTAGATTTGCCCCAGGTAGTTTTTGCAAATATAACTGTGACCTCTGGAGTGGATGGCTTCCCTTCCCCATTGACAGAGTTCCTCACTAAGGATATGGGAAAAAATATCCCCATTTTAAACCCTTAGATAATTGTCTAAGACATTAGGATAGCTCCGCATGCCCTAAATAATGTAACTGGTTCTAGAAACTTCATCTTACATATGCTGATGTCCTATCAGGTTAGTAGCATGGCTACTTGTCGGGCCATCTTCTCATGGTGATTTGATGATAGATTTTTTGATGACCACAGCTGCCACTTTTCTTACTTGCATTCATGATCTATTCTAATTAGTGGTTTAGAGTGCCTCTCACCACTCAGTCTGTGCTATAGTATTTTGTGACATGAGGCAATGCTTTTTCCACAGACTCCACATCTCTCTGTGGACAACTGCATTCTTCTCTTTGATTTAGCTCATGCTGATAGTTGACCTTCAATAGTAAATTGAACCATGCATGCATGTACAACCCCCCTCCAGCGTAATTATGAGAAATCAACACTGAGCACATTTGTTCACTAACATGAGTATATCATAATATCACCCTGAATGCATGGCAAATACTGCATACGGAAATCCCACTAATGATTCTTCTAAACTCTCAGTATGAATTGTGGACCAAAGGAAATAGGGGTCTACATTGTGAGAAGGGAAGGAAACAGGGAGGCTGCTGCCTGTTTTCCCAATCACATCAAAAGTTCCAGATGACCACATCCTATAACCCAAGAGTTGGTAATGTTTTTTCATCCAGAACGTTTTCTTCATTTTTCTCTAGCTTCTGAAGGTTGTAGGGGATGCATCTGAGGTGTTAGCAGGGCTGACAGACCAAAAGTTTAAGCCTTGTTTTCAATCTTTGGAGGTGGGAGGGGGGGTGAAGTAAAACAATGACACTAACATACTTGTTTTGCTTGCCTTTTTTTTTTTTTAATGTGCTGTGAAATTCTGGCAGGTTGCTGCTGAATTTTGGCAGTCTGATCTTGGGAAGTCCTGGGGGCTGTACAAAAGGGGCTGGAAAGTTGCATGTGATTCACAGACCATTACTTGCCCGCACTCATCTGAAACAGACCATCAGCCACAAAGATTGCTTTTAGGATAACTTGTGGAACATTCCCAATACAGAATCCAACTGGATATTCCTTCTCAACTTCCTGGAAGAACATCTGGATTCAATCAGCTGCCACTGTTTAGCTGAGCAAAATATTGGGCTTTCCCTCTTTAGTGTACCTCAGATTCAATATAGCATGGCTTCTTGCAATATCTTGGATATATAGGAATCCTAGGATGGCAAATCCATGGTAATTGTAGAGAAACTGGATTCTCAGTGGTCTTGTAATAGGCCTTCCTTATGGTGAACACTTCACAGGGTTTCAACAGAGATGCCTTTTAGAAGATGTCTGTTCTGCTACCAGGCTAACTCTCCTCTCCTCATACCTCAGCATCCCTGCAGGTGATAGATCAATCAATCGATCGATCGATCAATCAATCAATCAATCAAATGTATTTCCAGTCCAAGAACAAACACAGGTGATAGATAATATAATCATAAAGGGTAATATTCACCCATCCTTTCTAGACAGTAGCACTGTAGTTCTGACTCTACCCCGTGGCCTGCTGTTATTTATCTGACTCTGCCCTTGCAAGGAACAACTAGCATTTGGCTAGTTGTCTAGTGAATTGTGATTCATGATTCACAAGGATGCCTCTGTGGCTTGCTGCTTTCACTGGCCTGTGAGGAATACCAACATGCAGTTTCATCATCACTCAATGTATTGGGAGTATTTTAACCATTTTTGCTTATTTTACAAGTTATTGTTCTAACTGGTATGACTGTATAATTATACTTTTATAATTATCCAAGTTAGATTGTAAGAGATATGGTATAGTGCTGCTTAAGGCTTTGAACTTTGCACTTAGTTCTAGACTCAGATCATGGAGATCAGGTTCAAGTCCCAACCTGACCATGGAACTCACTGGGTCACTTTGGGCCGATCACACTCTCTCATTCCAACCTACACAGACTGAAAAAGAAAATCAGTCAATCAGGGAGATTGATTGTAATCTGTACTGATTGTACAGAGATGTAATCTGCCTTGAAGAATATGTGGGATATAAATGTTGTTGTTATTTCCAGGCCACATACTTCATTTGTACCAGTAGAGTCAAGCTGACATCCTGGCTACTTTAGTCAAGCATGAGAACCTGTGGACGTCCAGGTGTTACTAAAGAGGAACTTGTAGCATCCTTTACTACTGACCATACTGATTGGGTCTCCTCTGTTATTCAGTAATATCTCAAAGCTGCAGGTTGCCCATGCTTCAGTTATTAGAGAATCTTGCATAACCTATTATTCAGGCTAGTGATGGCAAATGTGATGGTTCCCAGAATCAGTTTGTCATTGTTGTTGTTGTTGTTCAGTCGTTAAGTTGTGTCCGACTCTTCGTGACCCCATGAACCATATTGCACCAGGCCTTCCTATCTTTCACTGCCTCCCTGAGTTTGCTCAATTTCATGCTCATTGCTTCAGTGATGCTATCTAGCCATCTCATCCTCTGCCGTCCTCTTCTCCTTTTGCCTTCCATCTTTCCCAGCATCAGGGTCTTTTCCAAAGAGTCCTCTCTTTGCATTAGGTGACCAAAGTATCTGAGCTTGAGCTTCATTATCAAGCCTTCCAATGAGCAATCAGAGTTGATTTCCTTTAAGATTGACTGGTTTGACCTCCTAGCAGTCCAGGGGACTCTTAAGAGTCTTCTCCAGCACCACAGTTCAAAGGCATCAATTCTTCGGCATTCAGCCTTCTTTATGGTCCAGCTCTCACAGCCATACATTACTACTGGAAAAACCATAGCTTTGACTATGCGGATCAGTTTGTCATTACTGTTGTGCAAATGCTCAAGTGTATTACTGACAGAGAACTGTAGAACTGGCTCTACCATTTGTGTAGCACATGTCAGTTAATAAGTGACAGTACTGATTTAGTACTTTTCACAACAACTTTTTACAGTAGATAGATATGCTTCAAAATAAACAGTCCATCACCAGGTCAACATGGTATTTTAGATATATGATTTTTACATGCTACTATCTTATCTGTTGTAATGCATGAAGCACCTCAACTGAGTCACAAGCAATATTTCAATTCATTTTGTTCTTTTTACATATGCTCAGGAAAGAAAATGCAAGATAACAAATATAAAAATGCTTTCTGGAATTACTTTTTGGAAACTCACAAAAAGAAACAGGATGGTGACAGAATCCAGAGATACACTGCCTCTGGCCATGAAGACTTCACTTAGTTATAACAATGTTTGACAGACCTATCTACAATAATATAGAATAGCTATACTGGGAATAGACTTGTTTGTAATATAGGGAGAACAGAACTTCCACCTGGATGGAATCTGACTTAAATTTAAGCCTCTGAAAATTTCCCTCCAACATTTTTCTTATTTTTTCCAAATCTTATGACCTTTGAGCAAAAACTCAACCCCCCCTTTCCATACTATGTTTGTTTTGTTCCTGCTGACTCATTCTGCCAGCTGAAACACACTTTACTTACTCTCTCCCCTCTCCCCCACCCGATATGTAACACACACATACACAAAACTGGAAATAAGTTGGTGGCTGCAAAACCTGCTGCAAATGTACGAGTTACATGTCTGCAAATATTGAATGATGGTGAATGTCATTTCAATGTCCTTTTATTAGATTTCGAGTATTATACAAATTTGGGATCAATAGGGCTGTTATAGCTGAAACCTGGCAAGATTTTCATTTACTACAAAAGGGTAGAATTATGATTTTAAATTAATTTAATTTTCTTAAAATGGATGTTTACTTTTGGAGCCAAGTTTTGCAGAAGCAGATGGATTCTTTGGCATCTTCAGCAGCCACAGAACAGCAATTGGACGTTGCTTCAAATTCATTGGCCTAAACAAAAGCAGAAGTTTGCATTATTGAAATGTTCCCTTTATTCAAAATCTTGGGCCACCAAAGCTGGAGAAGCCAAGACTGTAAAATCCCATTTCTCTCTGGAATGCTCCATTACTTCACTGCTTAATTTTCCAGTGATACCCACTTATACTGATAGTGAATAATAATGCATCCTTTCTGTTTGTTCTCTATGTCTCAAAAGACCTTTACTCATCCTCCAAAGAGCTTTGACGGGAACTCTATCTTTGGTATTCCATCATGACTTTCAGTTCTGTATAGCAGGGGTGGGTGGTTGCAAACTGTAGCCTCTCAGTATCCTGTCTGAAACTCCTGAGTGGGTGAGGTGAAACATACTGACCTGTTTCTTGGATTTGGAGGAGGAGATTAAGGGACAAGGAGACATTAATATTATTCCTTAAACTTCATTGAAGCTCCTTCAATCCCCAAATTACCCAAAGATGTGGTGAGTTCCTGTTTGCTAGATACCCAAGTGGAGACTATACAGACATCTGTTGGGGAGCTTTAATTTGGATTCCTGCATTAGGATTCAGCATAATAGTTTAAATAGTGCCTTTTAACTCTGGGCTTCTACATTTGCTACATCTTATCTAAGACTGTGCAGACATCATGAGATGGGACGAATGCCAAAGAACCACCAAGCCCCTCCATGCTTCCAAGATCTCTTGCAATCTCATTTTAAAATAACAAGATCTTATAGATTTGGTGAAATGATCAGATTTTGGCCATTTACTTTTTAAATTATTTGTAGGGCTATTTATGGGTTTTGTGAGGTCAAGGCTTAATAGATTTATTTATTTCATTTTCCTATTAATTGAATGTCTTTTAATAACCAGTTGACATGTTTTAAAAATTTTGTTAGCCACCTTAATTATTCTTCAGGTTAGAAAGGCAGGGTATAAATCAAATGATATTTCTGTCTCCTTATCAGTGGTGTCTGCAATGGGGGGGGAGTAAAAAAAAGTCAGTAAAGCAGCTGCAACCAAACTTCTGTACCTTTTTTACATGTAAAAAATATGTGGGACCCTGATCATCAGGTCATGACTGCCATATTGACTTTTGACCATCCTTCATACAGGTAGTCCTCGCTTAACTACCACAACAGGAACCAGAAAATTGGTTGTTAACTGGGACAGTCATTAAGCAAGTCACCACATGACCAGACCTGATTTTATAGTGGTTGTTAAGCAAATCACATGGTTATTAAGCAAATCCAGCTTCTCCAATGGATATTTTTTGCCAGAATTCGGTTAATGACCATGTGATTCACTTAACAACCACTGTGATTTGTTTAACAATTGTTGTAGAGATGGTTGCAAATCATGATCATGTGACTGCAGGGGGTGGTGCAATGGTTTGCAACGGTCGTAAGTGTGAGTACAGGTCATAAATCACTTTTTCTGAGGCCATCATAACTTTGAACCATCACTAAATGAACGGTCATTAAGCAAGGACTACCTGTAGAGCCCTGCTCCTTATGTTAAGCCTGGTTTTGTTAATTCTGATAAAAAAGCCACTATTGCCTGGTTTGACATACTATGTTAAATTATAAACCATGGTTTTCAGACCACTATGATTGAGTTCACATTTTGGGTAAAGCTACAAAGAAGAAAAACATTATTGCTTAGGGCAGTAACCAGATGCAAATGACCTAGAGAAAAGAAGAGGACTTGTAAGATCCACAGCCAGACATCAAAAGTCTGATATTCCATTGATTAATACAATTCTGAGAATAGAAAGCTACAAAAAAAGGAGGGAGGGGCAATAAGTTGCCCACTCTGATTTTAGTGCTAAACAATATGATATGCTAAATATACAGGATAAAATTACTCTCCCCCCCCCCCCCCCCCACAAGCCAGTGTACAATATGGAAGCCTACTTCTGATCTAGGCCTCAATGCATTAGAAAAGTTAATTTGCCATTCATTTTGGAAATTCTCTCCAGTTTTCTTCCCTTCCATGGGGGGTGTGGGAGTTCAGAAAAAGGGGGGGAAAGCATGCAAGGGAGGTTTTTCACTTTTAAGCCCTTGTATCGGGTTAGGAAGAAGGGAGAGAATTTTGCAAAGCCTGTAGCTAGAAAGAGAAGTTTTAAATTGATATTGATCTTAAGTTTCACCCCTTCCATGCTTGCAGAAGGGCAATGGCACAGAACATATTTAATAAATATAGTTTAGTCCTCAAGCATACTAGAACCTATTGAACTATTCTGCTTGTCTCTCTTATCCACCCTCCCCATACATATACACAGAAAAATAATTTTTACCACCCCAAGTGAAGATGGAATAGGTGGTTGCCATGGTGAATTTCCAGCATCTGCTGTACCAGGCCGCTTCTTTGATCCCCACACTTTGCACACCCCTCAGAGGAAGAGTGGAAATCTCTGAGAATGCATTTTGGTATTTTTAGTCGAGCATAAAACCAAATGACCCCCTATTAAAAGGTCAAATGGCCTAAACTTGCTCTTAAAGTTATTGAGGGAGGGCTTCATGCAAAAAGGGTTGCTCTATAATATATCATAGGATTAATGCTCATACTTTAATTGCATTGCAAATGGAGGGCTTGATAGATCTGTTTTTCAACATACTGTATCCACAAATACAAGCCCAGCATTTTTTCTGTGTTCCAAGTGTTGCAAGGGTGACTTTTTAATATATAATATAGCAATAAGTAAGAGTACCTTAGCCCTATAATAAATGTAGTTTCATTCATTTTTGTTCAGTTGTTGCAGTAGCTGTTCATTCCCTTCTTCTCCCCATTTACCATTTCTCCTCCCATGCTGTTTATTTAATATCATGTTCACCATTGCCATAATAACTGAGCATCTCAAACGCTCATTGTATTACAAATTTGAGGTGTGTAAGAAATCACCCTGAAAGAGAGTAAGTCAGGTCCTCGCTCTGAAATTTATTTTTCCTTTCCATCAGGTGGGTGGAACAAAGGAGAGCAAGCAAGAAAGGTGGGGGGAGGAAAAGAGAAAGAAACATACATATTTAAAGGGCTTGGTAGAATGAGAAGACTGACTGTAAGGCAGGCCTGTGCAACTACAACCAGGGTTTCTGGTGGTCCCCAAACTTTTTGCACTCTCCAGAATCCTCTCCAGCCACACTGATTTATGGCTCCCCCTATTTTATGAGAAGAAATGCAAGGCCTCTAATATAAACCCCAAAAGGTAGCACAGATTTAAAAAAGAAAAAAAAAAATCCCCAGTGAAAAAGTCTTGGTACGATGCAAATATAAAATGCAACTCTACTCCATCCGTGATGGTGCAATGCAAATATAAAATGCATCAGCACTCCATCTAACACTCTGAGTTTGTTCCTATACTTTAGCCACATTAGTTCACACACACACCACCACCACCACCACCACCAAAAAGCACATAATCTAGGCCATGGAGGTGAATCATAGTAACCTCCAGAAGGCAGGCTTAGATCATAAGCAGCCTATTTTTTTTCTTCATTTTTCTTCAGACAGAGCAATTTTGAAGATGTTGCAGCTTTGGTCTTGGTGTGTATACTCATACTACTTTCCCTCTAGTTCTGCAAGTGAGATAAGACATGAGGAATACAAAACAAGCATTCCTCAACACTCTTTGATTCAAAGTGGCAGTGGGAAGAAGGGAGAGTATACAGCATGGCCTGGAATGCTGTGAACGTTCCAAGGAAAATCATTCCTTACAACATTCCTCGCCTCTAGCCTTGATAGTGGGAACCACAGATGTACAGAATGTCCTGATAAATACCAGGTGAAATACTGGTCCCCACGTCTGGAACTTAAAAAAAAAAAACACTCTAGAAAAAGAGAGGAATGTAACAGAAATGTAAAAAACAGACAAACAAACAAAATTCAAATGAGTAAGACCTTTCCTTGGACTTTTTTCTTTTCTTGGACCTAAAAACAATTCTGTATTTACTCCCTGGGAGTGGCCCTGGGTTGTTTTCTTCCCTTCCTTCCTTACTTCCTTCCTTCCTTCCTTCCTTCCTTCCGTCCTCCCTTTTCCCTTTTTCCCTTTTTCCCTTTTCCATTGTATTCCCTGCAAACTCAGGCAAATTCTTTTCTGCCAGTTTCTAAACATTGTCAGGTAATTTTTCTCAGGAAAAAGTATGAAGGCAGACAGTCCCTTTGCCACTGGGAATGAGCAGATGTCTGGGGCATTTTAAAACCCAAGCAAAGCAAAGCAAAGCAAAACAAAAGCTCGGTCCAAGGCACAGTTATCTCTGCCGTCCCTCTTTAAATTCCAAGAACTTGCCGTCCTATTCCCCCCCTCCCGTCTTCACCAAAAAGGGAATGAACAGAATAACCCAGCAACTCTTGACCCTGGAATCTATATGAACATCCCTTTCAAGGTTAAAAAACAAACATATCTGAAAAAGGCTTATAGCTCACTTTTCAATATATTATTCAGTCTGTTACAAAATTCCTTTGGTGCACAGAGAAATACAGGGATGCTCTCAAATGTGGATAATTTCTGACAGTCACTGGCCTGCAGCTAGGTCAGGTCATTCTTGACCCCTATGGTTAAGCATCTTCTACTGAGGCCCACAGCTGCAGAATTTCTTCCTCCTCAAACTCCAGCACTGACACTTCCTTCTTGCTCCTCTCCTTATTTGTGGTTGGTGCTGCCATCTCAACTCCTGTATATTTCCAGCAGTAACCAGCGTCACTCATAGCATCCACCAGTACCATTACCGTATACGCATTGCTTCCCCTGCTCTGATCAGCCCAGGCTAGAAAAGCTGAATGTGTGTTGATACACATTCAGCACAACCAATTTCTGGGAAGTAATGGAAAAGGAGCAGGAAACAGAGATGGATGCACACTTAAGGATGAACTAGTTACAGTGGTTGTATTGGATAGCTGCAGAAAACAGACTTTTGGATTTGGAGAAAATTCACCTTTGACACCAATGGGGAAGCTCCTCCTAATGCAAATAAAGGCTTCAGAGAAGAATTTTACTCAGAGGAAGGTTAAAATTCCATCTCTGTGCCTATTCCCTTCCAATAATTATCACCAAGCTAATGAGAGTTTCATTTGTAAAGCAAGATAATGCCACTTATAAGCAAAGAGTGACTGCACCCTTGAGATGATGAACAACAAACAGAGTCTCATACACTGTCAGAGCACAGCAGTACAGCTTACTTTAAAAATTCAACCAGAGCTTAGGAGTTAGCAGTGGAAAAGTGGAAGAGTGGAAGAGTCTAGGCTTAGATATATGTTGCTTTCATTGCAGATAGAAAAAGTCCTAATAATGAAGATCAGCTACTGCAAAATATGGCCTGCTATATGTGTAAAACAATCCAGGATATAACTCTTACATCTCTTTGTCCTGTACTTAAGTAATAAGGACTTCATATTGTTTGTTTGACCTTGGATATGTAAAGCACCTCCACCACATTTGGGTTACAATCCTGTCTAGTCCCAGGCTCTTTGTTTCCAGATTTCAATACCCACAATACTTTGGGCATATGATATAAGCAGATGATGGACTATGCTTGACAGGATAGGGATAGGGAAGGAGAAAACATGGATTGGGTGGATGATCAAGAACAAAGAGATTTCTGGACTGCCCTTAGAACAGCTATGTTTTATTTATTATAAGGACATGTTCAGATGGTAAACATTTGTCCATAGATTCAATACAGAGGTTGAACTTGAATCAGGGACACCTAACTGATGAACTAATTTGGCCCTTAGAACTTGTATGATGGGAGAAAAATATGGTAACAGTGTTGTGATAGCAATTTTCAGTGAGTATGGATGGACTTACAGGAGAACAGATCCTTCGGAAACCCACATCTAACTCTGTTCAAGTTTCTCCAGCTACAAAATTGCTTTGGAAGCTCCTGCTTCTTTCCTTTATCACAGGTTGCCCCATTAGAGTAGATGGAATTCCTTTGGCATAAGCATCAGGAACTTTCCTTTAACTTCAGCTGGTGCCTTTTTCTCCCCCTCCTTCATTTGAAGCGCTTTGCTAGATTGGCATGATCCCGTAGTAGTGTCACAGCCTGTAGTCATTTAATGCCTCTTCTCGTGGGGTCAGGATTCCACGCCCAAGTGCATTTAGCAGGTCAGTACAGTAATTTTAAATGTCTTTCTTTCAATCTTTTGCCATCTTCAATTATACCTTTCCACCCTACTATTTGTGTAATTTTCTTCTGTCTGAAGTCTCTTTACTGTTGTTCTCTATTGCACAGCATGACAAATTACCCATCAAGCTATATCTTTTCAGCCCAGAAATGTGCAGCAACACGGAGTCGTGGCATTATCACATGTTGTGCACTTTATTTCCTTGCAGTTCATTCAAGTGTGCCACGTTATTTTCCTGCTTCCTTTTTGTCATCACCCAGATTAACCATTTTATCTACGGTAAACTTTGGAAACAATTAGAAACTCATTACATAGTAAGCCAACAGCATAAATACCTAGTCAAGCAGGTGCAACTTATGCATTTCCTTATCATTGTTGGCCAAAAATAAAATTAAAAAATGGACCCAAATCCTTTGACTGTAGAGTTTGAGCGCTGATTATACAGCTGAGTAACCTTGGCATTGGGCAAGAATTATTTGTTGCCCCTGGCCACTAAACAAATTAACTGAAAGATACCGCTCTGTCTGACAGGGAACACAAACCTCTCATTCTCAAGGCCAGATGTGTAGTCTACATTTAGTTCTTTTTATGTCTTTTGCTTTAACAACAGTTAAGTGTCAAGAATTCTGCTGTTTACTAAAAGATCTCAGAAATGCTCCTGGCAAGTGACCAGAGGTAGGGGGAGGGAAAGGAGGAAATCAGCTTAATTACTGATAGTGTTTGCAGAAATAGTGGCTTACAACACAATGCTATACATATCTACTACTTAGGAGAAAGTCCCTTTGAGTCAAGGGAAGCAATTTCCCATATGATGATACAACTTTTTCCTAGCTGACTTATACATGACTGTGCATTGTGCTCTGACTATATTGAGTATGACTTAATTCACACAGTGTCTGTGTTCTAACTAAAGTTGATTTTGATGGGACTGAAAGGATTATTTCAGAGATTAAGGCTCCTGTTGCTACTAATCAAAATATGTTTGGAAGCTATTCTGTTTCATTCATTATTTTAATTTGAATTTTTTAAGGCTAAATGTAGTTACCAGGCAATTGAGTCAAACATGACCAACTTTAGTGCACTTGAGCAGGAGCCAAAACATTGAGAAGGTCAAAGGGAATTGTCCCACAAATTATTAGGGCTGTGCTGTGCCTTCAGAGACCACAAGGTATTTTGAAGCACTCAGGAGCATAAACATAGTACTTTGTAGTGTCTTCACCAAATGCATCTTTTCCTGAGATCGCAAGGCAGCTATAGAGGGCAGCCACGCAATCCTGGGAAAAGGCACGGCTGCTTTAAGAACTTGCAGACAGGTGCTACATTTGTATTCCTGCACACTTTGGCACACCTTTTGGCTCTGAATTTGAAACACTGCAAGCCCTACAAATTATACTTCCCATCCAGAAGCTATTAGCACCAGGCCCAAGATAGAGCCTGGTGGGCTGCCTTGAAAACAAAACCATACTTTTTGTTCTAGAGCTTTGCATTTACTTTAATACAATACAATAACATTAATCCTGTGTTTTCCATCCATCAGAAACACCCAAGCATGGAGTTTTCATTCTTAGTCATTCATACCATTGGTAATTAGTTTATATATTTTGTTTTGTTTTCCTCTTGCAGCCAAATTAAACAGGCAAGCTTTTTAATAGCTAACCATTTTTATAAGACTGATGAACCCACAGATTTTCTTTATCTACACAATGGCTTTTATAAGGTGATGGGGGTGATGGCAACTTTCCTGATTTTCAGCTATCATTGGACATATATTTTGACTTCTGTTTCTTTATGGGATAAAGTTCAATTTTAAACCCATTATGAGCATAATTAGAAAGCTATTATATGACCCCTCTGATACTATGTCAAGGTATTCAGTTGATATTTATTTATTTTATTAAATTTCTATAGTCCCAGTCATCTTTTATAGACTCAGTTGTGCTTCTAGCATTACAGGCTGCAAGACATATTTAGAAGATGTTGGGCCAGAAGTGTAATGTTGACCCTTATTCTCAATATAGATAATCCCCAGTTTGAAAATTGCAGATAAAACTTGGGTGGGGGGAGCAGAGGGGTGGAGTTCATGGGCTAATTAGGGATATTAATACTTAGAAACAGCTTATTGTCAATTTCTAAAGTGGATATCTGTATGAACTTTGGAATTAAGAATTGGAATGCTCATTAACAAATCAGTTTAACAATATTAAGTACTGTTAAGTATATTTCTAATGATCTTATGATGAGATTAATTTAACATTTTTTTTATGTTTATTGGACACTTCTGTGAATGTTTAGAAAGGAATGGCTGTCAGACTCTCTCTGCTGGAGGTGAAAAATGATGGAGGGGACACTGAAACATGTCCCATCATGGATTTGTCCTGCTTTGGTTTAATATCCCTAAGTTTGTTACTATTATTTTAGAAAGAAGAATGGGCTTTAAAGATGCCATTATACTGAATCATACAGGGTGTACCAAAAGTCAGGCCCTAGAGACAATTTATTATATAAATTACATTAAATGTTTGAATTGGTTGCCGTTTTTTTCCCTAAAATCTTCTTTACTCTTTTGGTGCATAACCTTTGAACATTCCTAAGTACAATAACATTTTCTCTGAAAAAAAGTTATTTAATAAAATGAGTAAAACATACTGTAGTTGGTCTATGGATGCCTGACTTTTGGTATACCCTGTATATTAATATTTTGGAATATATCACTATATGAAGAACATTAGATTTATCAAGCAATTAAGATGAATACTAAAGAAGTAAATAGCCTATCCTGTACCTGAATGGCAGTCATTCTAAGCATATAGCACGCTACCTGCCCACCCTAATGAATTACCCTTGATTTTCAAGTCTCATGGGAGTAGTTCAAGATATCAGGAGGACCTAATGCTTAGATCCAGAAAATCTATAGTGGGACTATAACAAGGACAGAATTTGTTTTTACTTTTTTCTTTTTGCTTTAGTTTCAGAAAGTTCTTGTACTGGTCTATATTAAAGCAATCGCATTAAGAGTAGGGAGAAAATGGAACATAATAACAGCATTCAGAAAAACTGAAAAGAATTTTCCATCATCATCCTAAAAAGAAACTGTTGGCCACTAAGAAACTGTCATAACATACTTACAGTGTAGTGGATCACTGAAGCATATTTGTGACTCTATTACTTTCGAGAGCCCAACTTTGCCACATACATAACAGATGATTAAAAGCACTTTTTTTTTTTTTGTCTGCGCTCAGTCATTACTGACCCTGCAGTGACTGCCTGGACGAATCCTTGCAGTTTTCAAGGCAATTGCTTTTCGGAAGTGGTTTGCCAGAGCATCCTTCCTAGAGCATAGCCCAGCTGGCGAGCGCAGGAGGCGGGATTTCCGTTGCTTCGCGCCCTTTTCGGGCGAGCGCAGTTTCGCGCTTACCGGCAACTGGTCCCGTCTCTCTGTGCAAGGCGCTGCCAGCATTTTTCCTCCCACCGGAGTGAGAGTACCCATTTATCTACTCACGTGAGTTTTTGACCTGTTGGGTTGACAGGAGCTGGGGAGGAAACAGGAGCTCACCCTGTTAACGCGAAGGCTGGACTCGAACCGCCGAAGCGTCAGCCATTTCTGGCCGGCAACTTTCAGCGTCATCATGATCAGTAAATGCAGTTAGTGTATTCTATTTTCCCTACAGGCATCTTGGGAGATTTACTGAAAAGACCAACAGGGACTGCATAGCATTGTGTGTTACGCAAATCCAAGGGAAAGGATTGGATGAGGTTCAAACCAGCTGAAGGCTTGAAATTACTCCAACTGAGAATCTGAAAAACAGTGTTGTTGGCGTGTTCATATTGCAATCTATTCAAATCATTTATTTTTTTCCAATTGTCAATCAGGCAAAACAGGTAGCAGCCAATGTACCTTCAGCACCTTTTGTACATTGCTATGTTTGCTAAAGGAAACTACAGCTGAGAAATACAATAATGCAAGCTTTGCCACACAGATCACATTGTAAAAGGCTCCAAAAAACTTGAAAACATTGACAGTTGTTTTCAACAAATGGTGACTTGAGTTGCACTGTCAGAGTTGATGTCCTTGTGCAAATGTAAAAGAGCAACGTGATTAAGGCATGCTTGTCCTTGCTAGATTTCAGCCAAGTTTTCAGTCTCTCTCAATAGCACTGAAAGATTGCTCAGCTGTTACAGATCATGCAAGAATAGCAAGTAGTCTCTGCAACTTTAAAGTAAATAAAACAAATGCCTTCAGCCTTGACATGTGGTCTTTAAGAACTGACCAACATCTCCTGGGGATTGAAGTTCTGGACAAGGTAAATTCTAATCATATTATACAGTCCACTCAGATGTATCATTCTTAAAGAACATTCAAACATTTTTTTCTCTTTTACAAAGAAAAGAAGAAGGAAACCAGTATTTGTTATCTGGACTATTCTCATTTTAACAACATATTTTGTGAATATCCACATTCCTAGTACACTAATGATGATACATTGTTTCCAACCACATATTAGTAGTCTTCAGAAGTCAAGTGACTTTAGAGTCAATAGCGTTTGTTGAAATTCTTTGGCTGCTTGAATGAATGAAGTATTAGGGCTGTTTTCCACAAACTGATGGTATGCTATTGTTACCACTGAAATGTGTGATACTTCAGTGTACTAGTCTACTGAGATGAATGCCTAATCCAATTGCTGCTGTTCAATCTGAAAATTGTACACTGCATTCTTTAGAACAGTTGCTTCATGCTTGTCAAATTTCTCAGTGGGACTTTTTCCATTTGGAAAAGCCATCAGCCACCAGGTCTGATACATAGTTTCCAAGGATTTAAGTATGCCTTGTACTTCTTGAATCTCAAATATTTCCTAAGAATACAATAGAGTATATTCTGATAGCCTTTGGAATGGAAAGCAACTTAGATTTCATTTTGAAATACAAATTGTTAACATCATATTATTGTGGTTGGATCTCTTTATTTTACAGTTACTCCCATTCTTACATTGAAGAATTCACAAGATTTTAAAAGCTTCAATAAAACACTTCACTGATATTACGGTCTAACAACAGATTAGTATTTATTGGTCAAGATATGATATTGCATAATTATCAGTTCAAACATGCAAAAATTGAATAATTTAAAAAAAAAAACCTCTCACAAATGAATTGTTGTTTTTCATGAAGTTATTTCCATTAGCTGACCTAAATTTTTTTTTTTTGTTCTTTTAACAAGCACCTTTAGATTATGCACTAAAAATACAAGCATTTGAAGTTCAAACTTTAAGACCAAAATTACTGCCTTTCAGTTCTTTTATTATTCTTTCAGGCAGTTAAAAATATAGGTCAAGGCAACAGTGCATAATTTAGAAAGTTAACAAAATGCAGCTAATGAAAAGAAATGGAAGTAAATATAATTACAATAACCTGTAATGCTTTGTCTCCTTTCTGTTGTCAATTAAACATGTAAAGGAGGTGATGCCCTGCCCCACCCGACCCCACCCCCAGACTCCTCCTCCTTTGTCAGACGTGTTATACAGGTGAAACTCGAAAAATTAGAATATCGTGCAAATGTTCATTTATGTCAGTATGGCAACTCAAAAGGTGAAACCAATATATGAGATAGACGCATTACATGCAAAGCGAGATATGTCAAGCCTTACTTTGCTATAATTGTGATGATTATGGCATACAGCTTATGAAAACCCCAAATTCACAATCTCAGAAAATTAGAAGAGTGTGAAAAGGTTCAATATTCTAGGCTCAAAGTGTCCCCCTCTAATCAGCTAATGAATCCATAACACCCGCAAAGGGTTCCTGAGCCTTTAAATGGTCTCTCAGGCTGGTTCAGTAGGAATCACAAGCATGGGAAAGAGTGCTGACCTGACAGTTGTGCAGAAAACCATCATTGACACCCTCCATAAGGAGGGAAAGCCCCAAAAGGTAATTGCAAAAGAAGTTGGATGTTCCCAAAGTGCTGTATCAAAGCACATCAATAGAAGGTTATGTGGAAGGGAAAAGTGTGGGAGAAAAAGGTGCACAAGCAGCAGGGATGACCGCAGCCTGGAGAGGATTGTCAGGAAAAGGCCATTCAAAAGTGTTGGGGACTTTCACAAGGAGTGGACTGAGGCTGGAGTTAGTGCATCAAGAGCCACCACACACAGACGGATCCTGGACGTGGGCTTCAAATGTCGTATTCCTCTTGTCAAGCCGCTCTTGAACAACAAACAATGTCAGAAGCGTCTTACCTGGGCTATAGAAAAAAAGAACTGGTCTGTTGCCCAGTGGTCCAAAGTCCTCTTTTCTGATGAGAGCAACTTTTGCATCTCATTTGGGAACCAAGGACCCAGAGTCTGGAGGAAGAATGGAGAGGCACACAATGCACGATGCTTGAAGTCCAGTGTGAAGTTTCCACAGTCTGTGTTGATTTGGGGAGCCATGTCATCTGCTGGTGTTGGTCCACTGTGCTTCATTAAGTCCAGGGTCAACGCAGCCGTCTACCAGGAGATTTTGGAGCACTTCATGCTTCCTTCCGCAGACAAGCTTTATGGGGATGCTGACTTCATTTTCCAGCAGGACTTGGCACCTGCCCACACTGCCAAAAGTACCAAAACCTGGTTCAATGACCATGGGATTACTGTGCTTGATTGGCCAGCAAACTCACCTGCCTTGAACCCCATAGAGAATCTATGGGGCATTGCCAAGAGAAAGATGAGGGACATGAGACCGAACTATGCAGCGGAGCTGAAGGCTGCTATTGAAGCATCCTGGTCTTCCATAACACCTCAGCAGTGCCACAGGCTGATAGCATCCATGCCACGCCACATTGCGGCAGTCATTGCTGCAAAAGGGGCCCAAACCAAGTACTGAGTACATATGCATGCTTATACTTTGCAGAGGTCCAATATTGTTCTATTTCCAATCCTTGTGTGATTGATGTCATGTAATATTCTAATTTTCTGAGATTGTGAATTTGGGGTTTTCATAAGCTGTACGCCATAATCATCACAATTATAGCAAAGTAAGGCTTGACATATCTCGCTTTGCATGTAATGCGTCAATCTCATATATTGGTTTCAACTTTTGAGTTGCCATACTGACATAAATGAACATTTGCACGATATTCTAATTCTTCGAGTTTCACCTGTATTCTCAGAGGCAAAAACAGAACCAGAGTATTCTCAACAAAGCAGAGCTGTAACAATTGCAAAACATTTCGTGCCTCATACAAGAGTCTTATCAAGGTTCAGCCATGCAAATGCAAGTCTTTTCACTAGTAGAGAAATGGGATCCTAAGCTGTGAATGGGAAAGGGAGGAGCCAATGCCTGATATGGAAAGGAAGAACTCAGAAAGAGTAGAAGTGGGAATGAACCAGGAATAATGTTTTTCCCCCCCTAGGAAAAAGCAAACTAAGGATTGTCAATAGTTTATCAATATAAGTTAATTAAATATATTATTTAACCGAACATTTCAGCTGTTTTATAAAGAATCTGAATCACTGGATCTGAATTTGCATTCTTTTTCTTTCTTTAAACATGTATAATCATTTGGTTAAACCTATATCATTGGTGTTAGAGTTAGCATTTCCCTCTTTATTGATGTCTACCCTGCTCCTTATATTACGAACCACAACTCCCTACTTCCATTTTTCCTTAATATTATTAGAAATAGTCTGTGAGCTCATTCCTGGGGGAGGTGGTGATATATCAATCCATGTTTACTTTGATATAATAAAACCTGGGTGTTCCAAATGTAACTTTTGACTATTGGTGAGAAAAAAATGCATAGTTTACTAGGTACATGCCATGCACACATCCCAATACCTCTCCATGTTGGGTAAGTAGACGTGTAGATGTGAAGCATTGATCATCCCCAGGTTCAATAGAGATCTGTATGCTATGTGTGCATGTGTGAAAAGATATAAGGAATATCTCAGCAAATTTCTACTTATCCACACGTAAGTGGAATATATCTGTGTATTCCATTGATTTGGAGTTAAGAGAAGGTGTTTGTGGGAACAAGAAAACTTATCAAACACAGGAACTGTAATAATTGTAAACAGATACAATGAGAGAGTCTGAGAGAAAAGGAATTATGGGTGTCTGCTGCCACTTTAGAAACCCCCACCTTGCCCTTCATGGTTACAGTTTAAAGAAGTTACTAATTCAAAATTACAAAGCATAGACAGGGTAAAACAACATGAAGCTGGAAAAGAAAGCATAGGAATCTTAACTTAAAGCATAAAACTGGAAACAGTTCCAAGAAAGTCTTTGGATGACTGCCTTGTGTTCTAAGTTTCTGCATTAGACAAATTCCTCAAACCTTCTTACTTTTAACATCTGTACTGGCTTTCATTTTCAAATGTTCAAGGGCAAAATGTAACGAACAGACATAATACTGATAACAACTACAACAAAGAAACACCAGTGTGGTAGCAGTTCATTTTTTAAAAATATTTTTACTTGGAGGGAAGTCTGGAAAGACGAAACATTCTGGGGTGTTCTCTCAGCGACTGCCTTTACTTATGTTCCAGGCAGGAATCATTCTTTGGCCACGCTCACCAGACAAAAGAAAAATGTAATCATGCATCTATGCTGCCTTTTGGCTGCTGGTGCTTTCAGTAATATGGGTTCTCTCCTTTCTCATACCATTGATAAAAAATGCAGGCATTTTATCTAGGCCATGAGCAAGCAATGTTTTACCGCTAGAGAAGCTGCATTCTTAAAGTTTTTTTGGGAAGGAGAGGGGGAAGGCTGCTATGATAATGAGTGATAATGCAAAGTGGATTGTGCAATATCATATACAAAGGCAGGATTGGAATTTTCTCTATATTATTAATCTGAGAAGTGAAATTACATGTAACTCCTTGACTTACAACAGCAATTGGACTGGAATTTCCATCGCTAAGCAAGTCCTAAAGCGCAACCACATCGTTAAGCAATGGCAATCCTTGCAGCCCTTGTTGCTGTTAACCGAATCCCACGGTTGTTAGGCGAGGCAACTTCCTGCTGGCTTCAAACAACCAAGTCAGTAGGGAAGGAGCAGGAAGTTGCAGTCCCAGGTGGCTTGCAGGCAGCAGGCAGGCAGGTAAGTGGCTGCTGCCAGGTGGGGGAGGTTGCAAAGGAGGTGCAGCAAGGCTGAGGAGGGTGCAAGGGGGTGCATGTGGGTATGAGGAGATGTGGTGAGGCTCAGGAAGGATGCACAGGACTTTAAGGGAGGTGCTGCAAGGCTCGGGGAGGGTACACAGGATTGCATGAGGGTGCAAGGGAGGCACAGCGAGGCTTGGGGATGGTGTGTGAGGGTGCGAGGGGCTGCATGAGGGTGCGAGGGAGGCATGGCGAGGGTTGGGGAGGGTGCGTGAGTTGCCAGTGCCACGCAAGCACAGAGGGGCTAGGGGAGGGTGCATGGGTGGGGGAGACTTACCCCAGTGACTTTTGACCTTCCCTGCCAGCTTCCCTGTTGACTTTCTGGGGAAGACGGCAGGGAAGGTCACAAATGGCGATCATGTGATTGCAGGGTACTGGAACCAGTCATAAGTGAGAGCTGGTTGCCAAGCACCCACATCACAATCACATGACCATGGGGTTGCTGGGACAGCCGGACCTCTGACCAGTTGTAACCACCAGTGGCATCATAACCTTGAACGGTTGCTGAATGAATGGTCATAAGTTGAGGACCACTTGCATTTATTCCTTCCTTCTTTCCCTCCCTCTGAGTTTATTTTAGACTTAAACTACTTTTTTCGGTCTCAAAACCCAGATTTGGCAGTGCAACTGAAGGTAGCTTTGGAAGATGCCCCCCAAAAGAGTGGGGATTGGGAGTCCCATGTAGCCCTGAGGCCACAAATTGCATATCCCTGATTTAGGTAAATAGCATCAATTCCCAAAATAAAGTTGGGTTCAAATCTCCTTTTGAAATGAAAGAAATAAGGTGGATCATTGCTCTGAACTTCTTCAGGAGAAGCAGAAATACTCCAAAACGTTTTTAAGGGCAGAATTTGCCCTGATTACCAGTATTGAAAAAGCTGATTAGGTTACATCACATTAAATTTCATTGGATTTACTGGGTACAGGTAAAGCTGGAGAGATTGCAGACCACTGGAGAGATAATTGAATGATGAAAGAGGGACATTCATACCTCTTGGCCACCTGATAATTGAATAAATGCAAGAATGCCCCAATGTAACTTTAAGAATTTCTCCAAAATTTTCTCCTTTGAAAACATTCTAAAGCAAATTCCCTTTAATAATGAGAACTGGTAGGGGGGAAAGGCAGGGGAATTTATCTCTTCAACACCACAGAAAGTCTTCGGGTTACGATGGCAATTGGGACTGGAATTTCCATTGCTAAGTGATGCGGTCATAAAGCACAATGTCATGTGACCACATCACTTAGCAATGGCAATTCTGGCAGCCCAAGTTGCTGTGGTAACCTGAGGACCATGCGGGTCATTAAGTGAGGACCTCACACGATCATGACTTCTGACTTCCTGCCAGCGTCCCCATTGAATTTGCCTGTGGGAAGCTGGCAGGAAATGTCAGAAATGGCAATTGTGCGACCACGGGGATGCTGCAATGGCTGGAACTCCCAGGACCAGTTGTAAGTACCATTTGTTCAGCGCTGTCATAACTTTGAATGGTTGCTGAACAAATGGTTGTAACCCAAGGACTACCTGTATTCAAAACACTTTGAAATACCAACTTCTCATAACACTGTGTTGAATCAAACCAAAAAGTTCATCTTCTAATACTGCTTTTCCTACTATGGGTTTCCAAAAAGCCTACAATGGATTGTGAGGACATTGTCATTCTTTAGCAGCTGATAAAAGACATAATTCTCTTGGAAGTAACACATAGCAATAATGACCAATAAACATTGATGAATTTGCTTAATTGCGTTTCACCCACCAAAATAGTCACATAAGGCATGCACTGTTTCTGATAAATGAGTCTAAAGCTGCAGCTTCTATTTTGTAGGAAGGTTACTGTTTCTCCAATGCTGATCCTGCCAGGGCATTTGGCCTAGCAGAAACTGCAGGAAAAAAAAAAATGCTTGTGTTGTATATATCCAGCATATCAGTCACTACAAGGACACTTTTTTGCTAACCATCATCATCATCATTAGAAAGAATTTTGACTTGGTTCAAACTTTTTAGGTCAAGGTTCCCAACCTTTTTTGTCTCAATGGGCACATTTGGAATAGTGAGTACATGATGTGGCTGATTCTGCAAAATATTGGTCAGAGAACTGCCTCACATATGGTTATGATATTAAACTGGAGTAATTTAACTTGGTTGCTTTAGGTGAGCCAGGTTTTGGCCACTACAACTTACAGGTAGTCCTCACTTAATAACTACTTTTTCAGTGACTGTTTGAACTTATGACAGTGCTGAACAAGTGGTACTTATGAAAGGTCCTCATAGTTGTGGCCATTGCAGCATCCCTGTGGTCATAACCATTTGTGATTTTCACTGCCAGCTTCTGACAACAAAGTCAATGGGGAAACTGGTAGGAGGCTGCAAATGGTGACCATGTAATGGTGCATTCAATGATCGTGAGGGATTTGTTCAATGACAGCAACCAGAAGTGACAGAACTGCCATCACTAAGTAATGCATTCATGTGACATTGCGGTATGCAACCACTTAGCAATGGAAATTCTGGTCCCAATTGCTGTCATTCACCAAGGACTACCTGTATATCTGAAATTTGGTGTTTTCGAATCAACATGCTTCATTTTGCACTTCCTTAAATGTAAATGCATACAGATAAATATTTTCTTTCATTATTTGGTTGTTCAGTAGAATATTGATTTCATAAGGCCTTTACTTTTTGATCTTTAAGCTATATCATTGCAATTAAAACAGTTCTAACTTAAACTTGATCCTGTATTTAGCAAGCCTATCAAGTTTTTAGGTTGATTTGGTCTTAAGCTTTTGAAAGAAGTTGACATAAAAAGCATTAGGTAAAGGCCATGATTTCGAACAAAGGTTTTCAAATTTTTTCAGGCTGCAGAACTTTTTTAAAATCAAATTGGCTGTGTTAGAGTGAACTCTTTTTAGCCCCTTAGTCTCTCATGAAACTCCATCAAGTTCTCATGGAACCCTAGTATTCGGAAGAACACAGTTGGAAAAAAGCTCAATCTAAAAGTTCCTTATATGTGTAGAATTCCCAGTTCATGCCCGTAGTTCCTAAAACTCAAGGGATTTTCCACTGAAGCTCTGGTACATCTGCCACAGCTCCAACTGTGCATTGCACCGAGGGAGTTGCCTCCCCTATTGCTGTAATTGGAAATAACTTTGCTTTCCCAGGAGTTGTGTGTGTGTGCGTATAGTTTTGGAATGAGAGCAATCTCTTTTGAACAGTGTAAAGTTTAGCTTAAAAGGCATCTAGGTATTGTTGTATGCTACTCTGATAAATTTCACTGCAGGCAAACTTCTTCAGACAGGAATATCTGAAATAAAATGAGATTTCAGGCAAGACAAACTGAATATGAAGATTTGGGGACACTGGCAGCTTAGGGAGGGTTCCTGGTTTTACTGACCCAACATGATATTTCAGCAGCTCTTGTTTCTTTCTCTCTTTTAACCTGCCACTGAAAGTTAAGCCAGAAGGTAAACAAGAGAAATTTAGCCTCACAGTGTACTGCTTGCCAGAGCAAGTGGTCATTTGTTCCAGGTTCCCATGACCACATAGCTGCTTGGGTTGGTCTCCAAAAAATACACTGATTTTAAACATGAGACTTTGGCAGAACTGGAGAGGGAAGGGAATAAAAAGGATTTGCTTGTCATACCAAAAGTCCTTTCACAGATCAATAACAACAACAACAACAACAACAACAACCCTCAGTGAGGCACTACCTTGATGTGGTTGTGGGGCTTACATTCTCTGAAGAGGATGAGATCTATGCCAGAGATTCAACCATACTGGACAGGTCTCATCAGAGGAGCCAGATGAAGCATGTCTCTCCCTTAAACAATATGGTGAGACATAATTTACAGAAACCTATACCAGATCAGTCATTGCCCAGGTCAACAAGGACTGCGCTAGGTGTTCTAGTTCCTGGACATCTGGTGACAGTGGGCTACAGGACTCAGGACTGTTGGCTGAGCAACCAGGGCCAGCAGCTGCAGGACTACTGGAAGAAAAATTGTGTACTCATCCCAAATTTGCAAAGACTGAAAACAAAGAAATAATGATCTGCTATTAGAAATCAACTCCAACAAGAAGAGGATATCTGAAAAGAATGAACCAGTTCTGGAAAGAACAACATCCATAATCAGAAATAACAGAACAGAGACTAGCAGATCAATGTCAATTTATAATACAAAATATTCACAGGAATAGAATTGGAAGAACTGCAAACCCAGGGCAAAGAAATCAAGCCTTGCCAGAAGTATCTCAGACTGTAGAGGCAATCTAGGGGGAATCAGCAGTAGAGGAAGCCAGCATAGCTATTGAACAAAGAATAACAGAGCATCTAGAACAGCACAAATACAACAGAATAAGGTTGCCTGCATTGAAGCTTGTTACAAAGAAACAGCTAGCACAAGTATTAAAATATGCCAATACTATAATATCAAATACAAGCACCAGCTCACTGCAAGAAACAAGCCAACTAATGTACAGCATGGTTGCAGTTATAACTGAATACTTTGGATGCAAAATCAACAAACAAAAAAAGCCAAACAGTGCACTACCAAAATGGAAGATCAGGTTGGAAAATAAGATCAGATGCAAGCAAGCTAGAACAGATGAAAGAAAAGAAGCTGAAGAACAAGAAGAGCAAAGAATACCTGATCAAGAAATATCACCTAGAAACAAGGAAGATCAAAGAAGCATTGGAAATAATAAAGCAGCAAATAACAACCATAGCCAAAAAAATTAGATACAAAGCTCAAATTGCACACTATAGGCAGAATCTCCAATTTCAGTTGAATCAGAAATGTTTCTACCAGTCCATCAATGGAGAAACTGCAATGAACCAGTCAACACCTGACAAAGAAGAAACAGTGTAGTTCTGTGTGCAGCTATGGGACAACCCAAAGAAATACAACAAGAATGCAGCTTGGATAAAGGAGGTAGATAAGAATAAAAAAGAAGCTAAATGAAAGAACTTGTAATAACAGCAGAAATGGTGGAGAAAAGGGCAAGGAAGATCAAGAATTGGTCAGCACCAGGTGAAGATGAACTGCGTGGGTTTTGGTGGAAATATCTGACTGGTGTGCACCTACTCATTGCCAAGCAGTTTAACAACATACTGCAAGGAGGTGAAATTGAAGATTGGTTAAATCTGGCAAAACCTACCTGATAATGAAAGATCCAGCAAAAGGGGCAGCACCAGGCAACTACAGGCCAATTACCTGCTTACCAACAACTTTCAAATTGCTAACTGGTGTGGTAGCTGATCCAGTCCAACAGCATCTAGTTGAAAACAAGCTTGTTTTCATTCAAACGGCAGAAGAACAATCAGCTCCTAATTGATAAGATGATTTTGGAAAAGTGTAAGAGAAGGAAGACCAACTTGAATGTAGCTTTGATTGATTACAAGAAAGCATTCAACTCCTTGTCGTATGATTGGATAATCAAGTGCCTAGAAATAACAGGAGTCAGTAGAAACATCAGAGGCTTTGTGCAAAGATCAATGGCACAATGGAAGACACAGTTGCTGGTCAATGATGATAGACTGAGAGAGGTTAATATCAAGAGAGGAATCTTTCAAGGAGACTCACTATCACCACTACTGTTGTCATTGCACTGATTCCTCTGTCAACAATACCGAACAAGTCAGGACATGGCTATCAAACATCAACAGCATCTGCCAGGTTATCACACCTCCTTTACCTGGATAGTCTCAAACTGTATGGAAAAACACCATCTGAAATAGAATCGCTGCTCAACACTGTCTGAATATACAGCCAAGGTATTGCAATGCAGTTTGGACTGGACAAATGTGCCACCCTTACCATCAACAGGGGAAAAATAGTGAAAACTGAAGGAATCAAGATGCCCAATGGAAATAACATCAAGAGTCTGGATGAAGAAGATCACTACAAATATCTGGGCATCCTTCAGGCTGACAACATCAAGCACACTGAAGTCAAGAAGAAGGTTAGTAGTCAATGCATTATGAGAGTGAAGAAGATCTTAAAGTCCAAACTCAGTGGAGGAAATACCATCAAGGCAATTAACACCTGGGCAATTCCAGTCATTAGATACACAGCTGGAATAGTTGACTGGACTCAAGCTGAACTAGAAGCCCTGGATAGGAAGACCACAAAAATAATGGCAATGGATTATGCCATTCATCTATGCAGTGATGTTGACAGACTCTACTTACCAAGGAGTGTAGGTGGGTGTGGAATGTTGCAAGTATACCAGACAGTTGAAGAAGAAAAAAGGACATTAGAAGACTATCTGAAGGACAGTGAAGAAGATGCCATGAAGGCTGACTGAATATTGGAGAGACCAAACTGGCCTACAAAAAAGACCAAATGAAGAATAGAAAAGAGACATAGCAAGGCAAAGGATTACTTGGCCAGTACACACACACACACATACAGACACACAACTAATGGGCAAAGCAGATAACAACAAGACCTGGCAATGGCTAAGAGCAGGAAAGTTGAAGAAAGAGACAGGGGCCTAATTCTGTCTGCAGAAGTCCAAGCCTTAAGAACAAATGCATATAAAGCCAGAATCAGGAAGTTACCAACAGACAGAAAATGCTGCCTCTGCAAAGAAGCTGAAGAAACAGTGGACCACCTAGTTAGCTGCTGCAAGAAGATTGCACAGACTGACTACAAACAATGGAATGACAAAGTAGCAACAACGGTGCATTGGAAAATCTGAAAGAAATACCTTTCGCCTGCAAGGAAGAGCTGGTGGGACCACAAAATAGACAAAGTAATAGAAAATGAAGACGCTAAAGTGCTCTGGGACTTTAGAATTCAAACAGACAAGCACCCATCACACAACACCCCAGACTTAACAACTGTTGATAAGAAAGACAAAGAAGTCTGGATAGTGGACATTGCAATACCTGGAGATAGCAGAATAGAAGAGAAAAAACTGGATAAAATCACACAATACAAAGACCTGCAAATACAAGTAGACTGTGGCAAAAGAAAGCAAAGATAGAACCAATAGTAATAAGCACCTTAGGCACAATCCCAAAACATCTGGAGCACCACTTGAAGACCATCAGCATTGACAAAATCACCATCAGTCAATTGCAAAAGGCAGCTTTACTCAGAACAGGTTATATCCTGCAACGATACCTTTAACACCATCAAACAAGAACATCTGCCTATCCCTGGGTCCTTGGGAAAGACTTGATAGGTGGATAAAAACACCAAATCTGGCTGACTGTGCATCCAACAACAATAATAATGAAATAATAATAATTTTATATGGATTATGTATGTGCTCAGGTATTCAAGATATACCTAACTGTTGTTCAACTTTGAAAAAGCTGCTTAGCTGTTAGAAAAATAATATGAATTCTGAGACCAAAATGATTCTTTTTTTACGTTTGCTTTATATCACTCCAATGTCAGAGCTGTGAGCAATGGAAATACCACAGCAGAATTGTATACATTATTATCCATTTTACTGAAGTTTATGTTAACTGTGAAACGCTTGACAAAACATTAAAAGACCACCTTTCATGGTGTTGGAGAAAATATCCTAATATTAGAGCAGGTGAAGCAAGTTCCAAAAGACTATTTAGATAACACTTGGCAACTTCAACCATTCCATTCCACAGAACATAATCAATCCATCAATCATAAGGTATTCATATTGTGATTCCAGATAATATTAGCATTCTCATAACCAGCACTTAAAATAAAATACTTACAGATGTTCTCATTCTTTTTGGTCAGAAATGGGCCTGCTCCGAATCTTTCTTTGCTTGTGAAGAATGTTCTGATAATCTTGTCTGCTAAACTACAGTGTCATATGTTGAAATTACAGGAAAAGTATTGTTCTCTATAGGCATTTAGAAACTGTAAAGTTATAGGACAGTGGCTGCATCTTCAGGCTCGCCTCCCCTACCCATGATTTCTCCATATTGAAAGAGGAAACAGAACTGTGTTCAGCTGGATGTACCTACAAAGCTATGTATAACTGGGAACTCAGGTAAAACAAGATACCCATCATGGCGGATGGGAGGAGTGAGGACACAATATACTACCATGTCATCCTCAGTTCTTAAAATTTGACTGACTGTATAGGGTTGTCTTTACAATACATTTTGTAACATCTGCTCAATCATTTAATGCTTATTCACTCAGAAATAATTCCTAAACATTCACTGTAACTTGCTTCCAAGTAACCACACACAAAACTGAAGCTTAAGTGTTGCAAACTAATACACATTCTTCATAAGTAGCAGACACTATTATTTTGGGGGGTGTCATATCTCTATTTTTGCATTTAGGACAATAATGCTTCCAATCAATTGAGCTAACGTTGCATTCTCTTATGTACTAACAGCCAGCAGAAATGGTATCTAAGAACTGCAATTATTTGATTGATGACATTAATATCCTACCTTTTCTCCAAGTAGCAAGAGGCAGTATTCTTGATTCTTATTCCCCAATTTAGCCTCATAGCAACTCTGTGAGCTACATTAGGCTATAAATATGACCCAAACAGCTTCACAATAGAATTTTGAGCTAGGCTGTTACTGATTCCTCTGCCAATACTCTAATTATTAGGACATACAACAATTCCAGCTTGATTTAGATTGGTATTGTATTTCTGTGGGAGAGAGTTCTTTGCCTCATGTCATTTCCCTAATCCCCCTTCAAGCTACTTGATGCCTTATTAGAGAAAACTTATTGGTGTCTATTAATTTCTGTATCGGACCGAATGTCTTCAAGAGGAATAGGTCATTAAGAGAATAGCACATCACAATCCTAATATGAATCCCCCAAATGCTTTTCAAGAAATAAGATGGTAAATATAAAGAGGTAGTAGCTCCATAATTCTCTCTCAATTAACCCTAATGAAGTGGTTAACACTGATGCTTCTTCAATTCTGTTTTCCCTGGAATTCTAAGTCAAGCTCATTCTTTTCCCAGTGATATAAGATGCACCCACTATGCAGACATGGAGGTCATCCAGCACAGTACAGATAATAAACTGTCTATTGCAGTGTGGGTTCCCAGCAGATTAACATTCCCCATTTAACTAGGCTTGAGGCCAGCATATAGATGCATTACTGTGCTGTGCCAGCTTGGAGTTTGCACAACATAGTAGCACTTCTATATGTCAGTGATGACATTTGTCCAGATAACATTTGGAAGTGGTTCAGACAGACACTCCCTATTTCAGTGACCTATAAGAAGGAGGAAGAGGTACAGCACAAGCAGACTAGCAAGATTCTGTTATTATAGCTAATCTCAATAAAAATAGTTCTAGCCTTCCTGTGGAGTTGATTTCATGGTCTGGTCAACCTAGGGGGGCTGACAGATTCCCAGTCTGCTTGGGGCTCACCAGGTATGCATCTTATCCCCAGTGCTATTCAATACTGCAGTAGATGCCATCATGAGAAAAGTCTTCAAAAATAGGCATGGAATAGAATTGGTCAGGGAGAAGTCATCATCAAAAACATGTAGGTAGATGACACTGCAATTTTCATCAGTGATGAAATAGAGGCTGCTGATATCCTCTGTGACATCAGAGATGCAGCGCAGGCATTTGGACTGGTCATCAGTGTGGAAAAGATTAAAGTACTGACCACCAGTGGCTGATCAGTAATCATATAGCTAAATGGAGTATAATTAGAACAAGTACAATAAATTAAATACTTTGGCTTCATAGCACAGGAACAGAAGTTGCCTCAGCAGTTGAAGAACTAAATTTGTGCCACCACCATAGCTTTTGGTTCACTCATCTGTTGTTTATGATGGAAGCCTAACAATAGCATATACACCAAAATGCAAATGTTTTAGTCAAATCATAGATAGTCCTCCGGTCAGAGATCCCAAATCTGGAAATTTTCCAAATGTACTGTCTCCATAGGATCCTTGGCATCACTTTGATGAACCACATAAGAAAAGAAATCACCAGTCAACAACGTTGCAACCAGCCAATAAATTGCCAATGAACTCTAAAACTAGCAGCAGAGACAGTTTAGGAACATGTGCAGAATAGATCCAGTTCACTACCCATACAAGCTACTCTAGCAAACATGATTCCATGACGGAAAGTTCAATGTAGGGCACCAAGGAAAACCTGGATAAGGTAAACTGAAATTGATTTAGGCCATTGTAGACTGAATTTGAATCTCAGCAATAGACAAAATACTCTGGTGAGGCATTGAATCAAACACCTGCCTTGTAGCAACCACAGCAGTATATTGGTTGTGAACCAATTATGTACTATAGAGATCAAGTTCGCATTCAAGTAGAATGACAGGTCCATGGTTCAGTTAGGTGAAAAATAGTATCTATTTGTCCTATGAAAAGTAAACAATTTAGGAATTAGTGAACCTCTAAAGTTCAGTTCAACTACCTTGCTTCCTGTATATTTCTTCCCTTTTTAAAATGAAAATGTATAAGCATTTTCAGGTGCATTTCTCCAAATATACATATTTATCTCTGTGTTTTCCCTAGGACATGCATCCTTTGTAATTTATTCCTTTCAGATAATGCATTTTTATATATCATTTTCATCAACATGTGCATTATTGTGTGTGCCTCTGCCAAATATGCATCTTTTTTTGGATGCTATTTTCCTTGGTGTATATGTTTTTCATTTGGCAAAGCACATGATGGTACTTGGGAAGGTGCACCCACCAACTTTACAGTTAGTGTAAAGTTTGGAGAAGCATGGAATACTTGTATGCTTTTTTTAAAGAAAGCACTACGAACATTTTAAATCTTCTTTAAGCAATTGCGTGTACAGTTCCTCAAGCATTTCGATAATGGGATTGGCTCTGCAACCCCCTTTAAGGAAGGAAGGAAGGAAGGAAAATATACAGATTAAACCAAAGGATATAAATGTTTGAACACTCTGAAAGCAGACAAGCATCTCAATCCACCTCTGTCAGCTGGCAACAGGAATTTTTCAATTTACTTCAGCAAGACCTCAGTTCTGATTCTGTTGTATTTGCAACAGAGGAGTAAAAATAAAAAATAAAAAAAATATTCCTCTTAGCCTCATTCTGGAAACCGTTTTATCTCCTCCTCTCCGCCCTTAGTAATTACGGATGGAGATGGTAAGTGCTACTTTAGGCTCTGAACTAAGTATGCTGCTAGTTAAGAGCAGCTGAATGACAAATGGCTGTTGGCAGTTTTGGCTCTTCCCTTGCAAGAGACTAGGAGTCCATGGTTGGGAGAGATGGAGCATCCCATTCATTAGAGAGCTGCCCCAACGTCAACCCACTCATACAGATGGAGCTGGTGATCATAACAAGCCAGGCCTAGGAATAAAAGTAAAAGACTGCCTTTATTCAAAGTAACTGCCTGCCTTTTGGAAATTTCCACCCCATTTCCTCATGAAGTGCTACTTTGAACAAAACATTGGTTGCTGATTCAGGCAGCAAGATCTGTCATGGTAACTCAAGCAAAAATGTGACCATAAATCCATCAGGGTAGAAGTAGTACAATAGGCTATTGCTAGCCATGGGGCATTGGGGTGGGGAGTTGTTTTTCGTCCTTGTTGATTTCTTCTTCTGAGTTAAGTGTTTGTTATGTAAATGTTTAAGAGCAGACAGAGTTAGTATGATTTTGGTGCTACCATGTTGTTATCTGGAGAGTTTTAGCCCATAATATGTTGGCCCTTTTTACTCAGGGTCTGACTAGATGTTTTGAGAATAGCGTGGAAATGAAAGTTATCCCCTTGGTGGTAGTGGGGGAGACTTCTACTATAGTAACAAGGAAGGAGTTGTTTTATCAATTAATACAGTGTATTAATACCTCATTAATACACTAAGCATTTTCTGATCTTGGATAATTGTTTTATAATCACTTTTATCCTTTTCAAATATTGGTCCCTTTCTCTCTATTTTGTTTATCCAGTAGATGCAATAGGTTCATATATTTAGGGAATTGGCTAAATCATGTGAATATGACAACTTAGAAACACATATAATTTGAAATCAAGTGATGAGAACATGCATTCAAAAAGCATGTTATGTATTTGTGCAATTTGTCTACTACCTCAATCCTTGTGGACTCTAGGTGGCTCACAGATATAAAATTGCAATAAAGTTAAATTAAAATGTAAAACTTAAGTACCAAAATTATAACGATATCAAATAGTAAGAAAAATATATGGATATACACATATACAGACAAGCACTTGTGGTTTGACAATCAGTTCCAAGAACATCCAGAAAAGGCCAAGATTTTTAGCTTCTGGAAGGTCATGAGTTTGGGGGCCATCCCTGCCTTAGTGGCAAGGTGTTCCATAGGATTTTGCCTCCAAGCCCCTCGGCAGTATTAGAAGAGTTGGTTTATCCTTCACTTCTATCCAACAATGGGAGGGATGTAGTGTAGTACTACCAGACCAAGGAGATATTGCAGAAGGCAGGAAGGACCTGGGAGAAGAATAGAGAACAAGAGAAAATGGAGAACTGTGAGAGAGCTATGGCTAAAACTGTTATGTAATAAACAGTTTTGAGTTACAACCTTCTCTGGGATCTGTGTTAAGAATCTTCTAAGAAAGAACACAACAGCTGGCATTATCTGATTCCAAATAGCTAAGAATAAACTGATCCAGCCAGAGACACACAAACATATATATTCTGGCTAATATTTATATAGGCCAATTTGCAAACATATCATCTTAATTCAATAGCCTGTGGTCTTTCTAGAAAAATCTTTTGGTGCAAGTATGTGAGGGAATGGGGTGGGAAGGGAATTGGGTTGTGTGCAGATTCTGTAGACATGAACAGTCACTCTTCCCTTTGAAGATACTCTGTTCCCTTTTCTTAATCTCAGCATAATTATCTGGGAGTTTGAAGTTATACGTGCTGAGACTGTCCCTACAGGACAGAAAACTTTGCAAAAAGCAGAGTCCCTGATCACTTCTACAAAGTGATTTTTACACCCATAGATTCTAATTAGATTTTTAGATGAATATATGGGTGATAGGTCAGGACAAGGACTGCTGGCACCACCTTGATTTTTGAAAGACTCCATAAGACTTGTTTGTTGTGATAGGAATGTATTCATTCCTTTCCTTCCTCCGTAGATACCAAAGATTTTAAAGCTGGCAGCCTGACTGAAGCCAATTCTTAACAAGATCAGCAACCTATAATCAGGTCAGTGGCTATTTATAGGTTCACAGTGTTCAATCCTTTCCCACTGTAATTCCTAATACAGCATTCATTTTTCTCTCCTTACAGTTTGTAGACCAGTGGAAAGCTGGGTGAAAGTACATAAAGGACTCTTTTGTAGGATGTAAGCCCATGATTTGGAGAGGCATGGCAGATCTATTGCTGACCAGGAGGAGAGGTTACTGCAAGCTGTTTTCTAGGAGCTCCTAAAAATTTGAATCAATTTATTTGTCCGTGTGTCCACATTGCTGGCTCCCTGTGATCAGAATAAGTCTGTGAGAGGGAGGAAGATAGCTATCATTCTTCACATTGCTATTGTGGTGCTATACAGCAATCATTTAAATCCATTTTGCTGAAATTGGAATTGCTTCGATTTGTTAGTTTTCTGTTAAAGTAAATAAGATATAATTCAAAAGCACAAATTGACTGTATAAACAGTTCCAAGAACTTTTTATTATTGATTGATTATGTGCCATAAAGTCAGTGTCAATTCTTAGTGACCACATAGATAACTTTCCTCCATGGTGATCTGTCTCTAACCTGGTCTTTCAGATCTTTCAATAGTACACTCATCACCACTGTACCTGAGTCCATCCACCTTGCTGCTGGTTATCCTTTTCTTCTCTTTCCTTCCACCCTTCCCAGCATCAGAGCCTTCTCCAGAGAGCTAAGTGCATAATGTGTCTGAAGTAAGATAATTTGAGCCTGGTCATTTGTGCCTGTAGTGAGAACTCTGGGTTGATTTGTTTGATGAATATTTGATTGCTTTCTTGGCTGTCTACAATATTCTCAGGAGTCTTCTTCAAAACCAAAGTTCAAAAGTGTCAGTACTCTTCCTATCCTGCTTCTTTCACTTCCATAGATATCAAAGGGTATACCATTGCTTCCACTATTCTGATCTTTGTAGCATTCCAAGGGATTAATGGCATAATCCAGTCCAATGTTTCTCAAACTTGGGAATTTTAAGATATGTGGATTTCAACTCCCAGAACTCCTCAGACATCATGTTGGCTGATAAATTCTGGGAGTTGAAGTCCACACATCTTAAAGTTCTCAAGCTTGAGAAACACTGATCCAGTCCATCTTTGCGATAAATGCATTGAGGTCAGTGGGACATGTTGATGATTCAAGGAAATGAATCCATGAACCAAAGATGGGAGAAAGGAGGGATGTTTAAAAAGTTGTTTCTCCTTGAAATTTGTGAAAAGATTCATCAATTTTGGTCAAATTACTCTTTCTCTTTTCAATTCTAGTTTTACCCACACTCCCAGTTTTCATTTACAAAAGTCTTAACTCCGGTTTTCTGTAGCTTGGCAAACTCATTTAATGCTTACTGAAATAAAACACTTGTTTCCTGCACCGGGCACCTTGAATTATCCTACTCAGTTCAAGTTATACTACAATATTGTCCTAGGAAAGTGGTGCGTGCATTTTTCTTTAAAAAGCAGATATAATAGATGATAGTTCTTCTAATACTTACTCTGAATGGTGTAATGGCTATTTTCAGCAGCATCCATGTTTTCCCCATAATATCTATGTTGGCCTGTCCTACCCATTGCAGTGACCTTACTATGCACCTCACTGAAATAATTATAATAATAAACTATGCTCAATTCTTTGATTATAGTAATGGCATTTTCTGGCTTCAGAAAGCTTCATGACAGAAATGAGTATTAAGCCAAACATTTATTCGGCTTTGCTTTGCTGCAGGCTGTAGGAATGTAAACTTGTTCTTTTCAATGATTTCAGCTCCTGAATAAAAAGCTATGTTTTTTTTTTCCTTTTTTGACCTAGTAGAAGAGCTATATTTGGCCAAAAAATGCCAAGGCTCCCCTTAGTTAGTTGGCATATTCCAAACAATATTTCTGTATCAACAAAACAATTGTCTCTTTTATTTGCAGCACAGGGAGAAATAGGTTTGTATAACTCAATCCACTTTTTCCCTTCTGATGTTTCTCTGTCTGACGAGTTAAAGAACTACACAGTTCCAATGCTTCATGTTCAGCCTATTCAATTTATCTTTTCAGAAACTGTGGTCTGGACATAGCAAAGTCTTAGGAATGGGTGGGGTTTGTTTCTTCCACCAGTTATAGGTTAGCCACATGGGTACGTGCTGCTTCTCCACACAGCAGAAGTGTTCTCTGTAATAACTTTTCCAAGTAGCAACCATCAGCTTCACAAAAACAGGTCTCATTTTAATTTACTTTGTGTTTACAGCATTCTTTTTCAGAGTGTACTCCTGGCGCAGACAGATATTTAAACAACGTTTGTTTCAAACTATTTGCACCAGAGGCATCAGTAAAATTCAGCTGTTAGGACAATTGTATGTTTGAGCACTGAATTCTTAAAAAATGTTAATGTACAATAAATGTAAAATATGTAGTTCTGCCCTTCAGCTATACCACTTGGATAGTATAGGGTTTATACTTATTTACATGTTTAATTCACATGCTCAGTTCACAAGACACATTTTATAAAGGCAGTAATTGGCTGTGCCTTAGCAGAGCTGATCATGGAACCATTAGAAATGAGACCATCTGGACATAATCTGGAGTGATATACAGGATCTGGAGTGAGATTGGTTTTACATCACTTCAAGCATCATATCATATTCATCATATAAACAATAGGAAAGTTGCCCCAAAGGTCATTTATTTTTAAAAGACAAAACTTTATCATTTGGAACATAAATACATACAATATAAGAGCCTTGCTGGAATAGGCCAATAGGCCAATATTCTTTGCCACCCAATGTCTAAGCAAGTACATCCAGAAAGCTCACATAAGAAATATAAAAGGGAGAAGAATAAAGCTAAATCAGAGAGAATTTAAAGCTAATAGAAACTCAAGGATAAGATATATGGAGATTAGGAAAAGTACAAGTGCAAAAGAATGCCAATTATTTAAAAATAAGTGGTAAGGAAGTATTGCAACAATGTTCCCTTGAGAATACAAATATTGTCCAGATAAGAAAAATAAAAAGCAGCACAAAATTCTGGTACAGCAAATATTAAGCAACTTTGCAACAAGTTAAAAAAAAAAAAGGCAATCATATTGATAAAAAGATAAAACATACAAATCATAGAACCAGCCAGGAAATTGGTTGGACAGGTGAGAAGAGTTTGTAAGTATCAGTGGGAGCACAGACATTACTTAGAAACTAGGTCAGACTTCCTCAGACTGCTGAGAATGGTGGGAATTTGATTTTATTTACAATAGAATAGTTACTGTATACATTACATAACTGCCAAGAAGGCTTTAGCAAAATTCTCCGCCAAATGCCACTGAGTTCACGTGCGATAAAAGGGCAGGACACCTTACAGATTGGTGACCGATTGAAGAACCAAATTGGGGAGTTTGGGCAATGGCCTGCAATTATGATGGACTCAAAATTCAATCTACTTTATTTCCTCAGTAAAGCCTACATATATATTTAGAACATCAACTAACACACTGACAATAGCTTTGAAGGCAAAGGCAAAATTTCATATTGTTGTCCAGGAGACACTTTTAGTTTACCCCAAATATTCTGCCCAGCAACTTCTACAGCTCAAGCTTTTTATGTGACTTACATCTTCCCCTCCCCAGCTGCTGCTTTCAGGGAGGAAGTAAGACCACAGCTATTTCCTAAACCACATAAAACTGTGATTCAGCAACCTGCAAAAAGATCTTAACAGCATCTTTTTGGTGATATGTACTTGTGATAGCTCTGCTCAATCAGAGATAGAAATTAAATGGACTGTCTAAATGAGAGAAAAAAGGTCAATTGGGATTTTTACTATAAAACTATTCTGTGGTCAGAAGATAGTAGTGAAACAAACAGGTCTGGGATGACTTCAAATTATTCAGAACAGTGAAAATTCAAATTAGGTATGAAGAACACTGAAAGAATCTCCAGAGTGGATGAATATGCAAAGGAGATTCAGGAGAAACAAATGTAAACCTTTTTAGCTTGTGAAATTACAATGCTGGTTGGATCATTTTTAGTCTGGAACCCTATATCTAGAAAACAGTTTTATTGAATGGTCACTGCAATTTGTTTTGTTTAACTCTGCCAGTACTCAGTCTTTTATATTTTGGAAGGGAGGAATAAATCCATCCCTTTTCTTCCATCAGAATGGAAGAGCCTGGCATGTGTAAGCAGGTCTATAGTTAGCTACTGCACATTGTGGTCTTTGGTTCAGAATTTAAACTTATGAGAAGCTAGAATGCTCTCAATATATCAGAACACTTGGGCATAAAAGGACTTGATTGATGGCAGCAACATTCTTTGCCAATACTATACAACTGGGCAGATGTACCAGGCATTTCACTCAGGCATTCAGAAAAACTTACAGATGTTTGAAAATAGGGTTGGTTAACAGATGAAATATTCCTATCCTAATGTTAACTTGCCATTGATTGATTGATTGATTGTTCTTTGTATTCTCCCTTCCCTGCCTTTGAAACCAAGACAAATAAAGGGTCAGGTATGGTACAATGCATAGTACTTATGCTAAAGCTTTTTGTAAATGTTCTTTTGTTTTCTCCGTGGTTTCTCTTTAATCATTAGTCTTTATAGTTTTTTTCCCTGTTACCATTTCCTCCTACTACATGCAGGCAACTGCTGTGGCCATCATGTGCTGAGTCTTCAGGAAACATCTGTATGATGGAATTTGATTGTCAGAACTTAAATGGCAAGCTGGCAAGTGCAGGTGAAAAAAAAAACATAATAGAGAAATAGGTGCCATCCCAAATTTGCCTCATAAAAATTGGATATCGATACTGGAACCAGTAATTTAACTTACCCTCACAAGCTACTACTTAAGTCAGTGAAACTGTTGCTGTGAATCATGTTTTCTCAGAGGAACTTAAACTGCACATTCAGCTAATAATTCTATTATTTTTCTTCTAGTACAGAAGGGACCCCTGAAATTGTAGTCCCGACTTGGAGGATAGTGTCAGATAGGAATCTGACCAAGGCAGCACACTGTCAAATCCAGGCATCCAGAAATGAACGAAGGGAGAACAGAAACTTTTTTTGGTGTTTTGTGTTTCAGCCAGAAGGCATCAAAAAGGTTACTCCAGGGATAACTGACTCGTGGTGGCCAAACATTAATTAAAAAATATATTTTTTTAATCCTTCAATGTTAGTTCTTCCTTTTTTAATCCCTTTTACCCTTTCTCCCCTTTACTGATGAAGTAAATTATTCACCAGTTCTTGGGCTCCAATAACATTTTGAGGAAAAGTTTGAAAATTAGATTTAGTTATGTGCCATTGATACAACCTGTAAATTGTTACAACTTTCTGTTGCTGTTTTCTTTATTTGTTATAATCTGTATATATGACATGGAATAACATAAGTTTTATGCATTTGCAACCATAAGCATGCTGGAAGTGCATAGTTGAAGACCTGAGTCTATCGCAGAAAGTCAGAAATGTTGGCTGTCTCACAAAACTAATAGGAAGCTGAATGTATCTTTTTTTTTTTTTTTTGCTTTCCCTTTCCCTATGTGATGTGGTATGCAGTTTAGGACACTTAACTCCCCAAAATAGACCTGGGCCTTTTGCCCAAGTGAGCCAGAAAGCTATGCCCTTGTTAAAATGCCATGCTTAAATATAAGGTAGAGAAGAAACATGCACATAAACTTCACTTTACTTCTTTTTTTTAGTGTCATGTGAGAAACTTCATTCTTAAAATCTATTTTACATTTGCCCATCAAAGCCGGTAGTAATTTCTCAGAATGGGCTGGAGTTGGATCAGGATTTAATAGATCACTCTGTGATTTAGATTGGTAATTATCTCAGGGACTGCCACTCCACTTACAAACTTGCTGAAATTTATAAGAGAGAATCTTCTGAAGGCACCCCTGCTCAAGAAGATTTGCAGAAGAGGACCTTCTCCTACCGAGATCCCAGGATACTCAATGCCCTCCAGAGGAGTTGAATTGGCCTCCCTACCCTATTCTTTTTCCTTTTGGGAAACATACAAAGATACATCTCTTTAGTCAGGTCTTTAATAATCAATCATTATATTCTTTGTATTTTAATTTCTTGTTTTTATTTTTTATACTTTATATTTTTTATGTATATGTTGTCTGAAATTGTAAGTTGCCTTAAAAATGTCAGCCCCACTAAGTAGCCCATACCAGGAGATCAACTCCATTGGAAGGCAAAAATTGCTTTTATTGCAATGACTATACAGGTAGTCTTCGCTTACTGACCGCTTGTTCAGCAACGGTTCAGAGTTACACAGCACTGAAAAAGTACCTTTACAACAAGTCCTCAAACTTGTGGCCATCACAGTGTCCTCATGGTCATGTGATCGTGATTCTGGCACTTGGCAACTGGTGTGCATTTATGATGGTTACAGTGTCCTGCAGTCATGTGATTGCCATTTGCGACCTTCACAGCCAGCTTCTGACAAGCAAAGTCAATGGTGAAGCTGGCAGAAAATCACAAGTCGCAGTCATGTGACATTGCGCTTAATGACCCTTGGTAATTCACTTAACAGCCGCAGCCAGAACTGACAAACTGACATAAGTTGGGCACAGTCACATGATGTTTCACTTTATGACCACGTAGCTTAGTGATGGGGTTGCTGGTCCCAATTATGATCTGTAAGTGAGGACTACCTGTAACAATAGCAACTTGCAAGTCTGATTATGCCAAAACTCCTCCTCCTTATAGTTCAGTGAATTAAGGAGGCATCTGCCCGAGACACTTCCAGATGTTTAATTGTTGTACACTGTCCAGAGTCACCTTGTGTGAGATGGGCTATATAAATATGATTGATAAATAAATAAATAAATGTTATCTCATAGTTCTGGACTTTAAAAAAGCTTCAGCCCCTGTTGCCTAGGTAACATGTGATGTCAAGCTCATCTTCCATACACTCTACAGAAACTTCTGTAGAAGTTACCTTTAGGTAGAGTGAGGTAGACACTGAGTTCAGCTCCTGGTGACCATATAAATGCAGTTTTATTGGCAGCCTTACATAAGTAGTTTGCCATTGCTTGCAAAGGCAGCATATAAATCAAGTAAATAAAAAAAACTAGCATTATGGTAGTTCTGCTTTTGAATTTCTGATATAGTAATTTAGGGTTGCCAGGATTGAGGCTCTCTTGCCTCATTTCATCTTGCCCCTCTTCCACAGCTCTTCCTGGATTCTTCCTAGGGGTTGCTTCCTGAATGTTCTGGATGTCCATCATGAGGTATCAAGGACTGCATAAAATTGAATCGGAGAAGCACTTGACCTACTGGAACTGAGCATCAGGTTCCAAAAATCAGAGTAACACCATTCATGAATAAGGCCAGAAAAAGCTACCCTTGGAAAAAGGCTAAGGCTAAGGTAGTCAGAGTACCGTGGTCCTGGTCAGGTTGCTTTAGGCGGTACTGAGGAACAAGTTAGGGCTATTGCTATTGCAGGGATTGTTTCTGCAAGTGCAAAGGCCATTAAAGACCTGGATCCTACATGTGGCCTAGTTCAGTACCAGCAGCTCAGCAAAGGCTACACGCAACCATGCAAAGCAGGAGCAATTGTGCCCCCTTGAATTTGTTTGCTGCCCTGCAGTGGGTCATGACTTTGAGAATGTCTGTACCAACTCAGAGTTAGCCCATCCTAGTCGACTGTACAACACCTTTCCTAGTATCTGCTACTATAACTAGAGATGTCAGGAGGCGGGCCTGCATGCAAAACAACCTAGCTCCATTGTCTAGGTTGCCCTCTTTCTGGCAGTGACCTTAGGAGTTCAGTTAAAAGTTTCCAGCAAATTTCAAATCTGAAGAAAAATCTACAAAATAAAATCTGTATTTTAAAATCTATGTATCAATATGTCTGAACTTCCTTTCTGACCATTCTAGAAATACATACACACAGACCACACACGTACATATGCCAAAGTGGGACATCTAGAAAATGCCATACATCTATATTTAGCTTTTTTTTTTGAGGAAAGGAGCGCCCTGATTTAAGAATTTAATTGCAAGTAGAGCAACTGGCCTGCAAACTGATGTTTCATTATAGTCACCCAACAAAAGCTTCACCAAAGGCATCACCTCTGGGATTACAGTGACTAAAAATCAATTCTGATAATATTAGAACAAATTTAAAGAGCAAAAAGCCTCAGGAAGCATACAATGAATAAAAAGAATAATCTTTATTCTCCATGCACATTTCTTTTAATACACTGAAATTACAGCACTTTGTTTCCCATATGGAATATTTGCTCACTTATTATTCCTTTTAAGAAAGGATTATTTGAATAACTGGAACAGGAATTTATTGACATGAACAAATGTCTAGATTCATAAATGTCTTAGCTTGCAGTCCTACTGAGAGATTAATTCCCACTGAAATTATTGGCGTTCAGTAGAAGAATGTAGGATTCAATTGATAATTTAAAAGACTGTGAGTTATAGAAATGTAAAAAGAACATGTACTCCAAAGTATCAATAGAACATTTGAAATTATTTATAAGTAGAGTACTCAAGTCCTACTGCTCATGGCCAACATCAGCAGGTAAAGAGTGTAGTTTTAGGTTGTTATGGATGAATGAGTATGAAGACATTTCTTTTTGCTGATCTATATGATGTCTCTAATTCTGCTGTTGGGTGATAGTGGCTCAACCTATAGAATTTTAGATAAATGAAGCTTAGCTTTAGTTGTATAGGCATATAAACAAATGTTTGGGGGAAGGGAGGATGACTGGTAGAAAGGAACAATAGAATCACTGAAATAGACAGGAACTCATACATAGTCCAGAGTTTTTTCATATACTAACATTTAATTTTTCTAGGTAAGTCCATGTGTGAACTTTCTCCCCTGCTTTGAGACAGGACAGCTTGTCTTCATCTCTTCATCAAGAATATTTAAAAAAATCACATGGAGGTAATTTTTTAAATGTATTCCTTTTAATAGGTAAGGGTGCAATTGGTTTTACTCTCATGATTTGAATTCATTAGGTTAGCTGCTATTGTTGGAGAATTGGAACCACTTTTTTCTTGAGTTCTCTACTTCTGTCAAATTTAATTTTTGCCTTTAACACACCCAACCTGATCCTGCCTAGTTTTTGGGGTGTGGCCCCATATCCCACTGAAAGGATGTGTAGGCCTCACCCTGAAAAGGTTGTGCAGTACTGGTCCACGATGCCATTACATTTGTTCACAGTCCTTTACCAGAGGTTCACAACACTTTATTTCGTTACTTGGTGCAAGGCTACAGAATTATGATGTTTACTACTATGATCACCACCTGAAGATTTCTTTTAATCATTCCAGGAAACAACTGTGGGTTGTTGTTTTTTTAACTATGCTGAGCCTTTCTATATATTATGTACATCAGTAGATATGTGTTGCTTATTACTAAGACTTTTAATCTTATAGATTTTAACACACTTGAATACAACTTTAATTATTATTGGGCCATTCATCATAATAAGAATAACCAAACAGTCTTATTGAGATCAAAGAAATGTGCTGTGCATGTCTACTCAGAAGTAAGTCCCTTTGGAGTCAGCTGGATTTATTACTAGATGCGTGTACATAGGATTGCAGCCTAAGTCAATACAAATCGGTAGAAAATGTTTAGCCAAAGTATGAGATAATTATTTCTTTGCCTGGCTGACATTCCCATGCAAGTTTTGACTTTAACATCTTTAAGGAGAAAAGTTTATTTTAGGCTTTATATCCCCTTCAGACTACTTGACGTTTATTCAGCATACAACATTTACTGTGGCTTGGGGTGTCAGCCATAATTCTAGGTTGATAGTTTGTGAAGAGAAGATACTATTTAGTCCTGTTTATAAAATGTTATTCTGCAGAATCACATTCCAAGACTAACAAAGTCTGTCCAAGTATAGTAGAGCCCATTGGTTTAACCTAACTGCTTTCGTTAAACTAAGCTTTCATTGTCCTAATTATGTGTGATCAACAATTAAGAAATGTATCACATACCACAGGCCAGATAAAACATTCTGTGTTCTTGGGTGCATGCCAGAAGAGGTGTCAAGTTCCATACTACCTTGTCATCAGTTGCAGCTCTCGTTTTGCAGTACAAGCAGCAGCTGTGCTAGACAAAATAATCTAAATTCTCACATGTGCTTTTCCTTTAGGAAACAGCTCACACTGAATTGCATTTCTGGTGGGAGAAGAGTGCTACACCTCAGTTAGTTCGTGCTGAAAACTTACTTTATGTTAATCAAGTCTTAACTCAAAATCTTTCCAAAGTTCTGTTGCTCACTTTCATCCAATGGGGGGGGGGGGGGGGGGGCTTCAATTGCCGGTTGAGTTCCGAACAAGGTGGGGTGAGAGCAGGGTCTTACTCTTCAATTCAGGCAACAAAATATTTAGAGCTAGCCCTGAGGCAGATTGTGGGATTCCTTCCCCAAACTACTTACTCTGGTGAATTGACAAAGGAGTCATTTCTAAATATATCTCTGCCAGTGGTGAAGTCCCCCAACCTTCTCACCCATTTTGGCATTGTCAGATCCACACCAACAAAAATGGTGAACTTGGAAGACTGACGTATGTACATGCTTATGCTGCCACTGAGTTTTGTGGTCTGAGTATACAAGTCAGTCCCTGATGTATAATCCAATCTATTACTCATCAAGGACAGATCTAAAGGAATGGCTTCCCTTAGTGAAGGCTATGATACTACCACCATTGTCAGATAGCAGTCTTCCAGTCCTGAAGTTGCAGAGCTTTTGAAACTGCTGCATGTGCTAGTGTGCACAGATCCTGCATCATCATTTGGTTATTATCTTGCCTTTGTTCCAATGTGCTTGTACTAGATATATTTTCACAACACTTCTGGACAATAGGCTAGACTTAGTGGCTGGCCCTAAATCTTCTGCTGAACTTTGTAGCTGAGTGGGGATCTGAAATGAGAGCAGGACCTGGTCTCCTCTTGTGGGCAGCACAAGCCATTTCCTGTTATGTGCATGACCCAGGCTACTACTCCTAAATTCTTTGGCACTCATTGCTGGCTCTGTCATTCTGTTCTCTTTCTACCACCCACACAGAAGTGAAGACCTGGGTGGATGATTTAAGAGGCACAGCTGCTCTCTGACTGGTGCCACAAGAAGAAGCTATGATTTTGCTGTACTTATGTTGAGGGGAGATTGACAATTCAGTGTCTGAGTATGGACTGGCTTCCAGAGCCGGATGCTTCTGACTTAAACACACCTCATAATGAGGACCTACACTTATTTATATATACTGATATAACTAAATAAATTGAAGAACAATTTTGTGTTTTAAATATCACACTAGGGCCTCTGTACTGATTCTTTGTTTGTATCATCAGCATACCTTTGTGTCAGTCCTGGCAGCAATGATTCACTTCACAGCTAGTTGTCGTGTCTTTGTATATTTTGAATGATTGATGCACATTGCATCCAATTTGTAGAATATGTTTGCTTTCTTCCCCTGTGATTATTAGACAATTTCTCTTTATTTGCTTCTGAGATGTTTCCTTCTCTTCTCCCATCACAACTCCCAAATTTACAAAATTTACACACAAATTATCCTTTTAGGATAATTGCAGGGATAATTTACAGGAACAAATACATAGGTTTTATTGTATTTTGTTACATTATTTTATTTTAAAAAAGGTGAAAACCTGGGTAGAAGTTGACAGAGCATTGTGAAATAATGTAATGCTGCACAGTACTAGCAAGCAGCTAAGGAATAGCCATCTATGCCCAACAATGGGGAGTGGATTGTAAAGAGTACACCATGTACTCCTAGCCCACACATTTCCTTTACTAGCTCCTAGTGATGCATGTAATATGAACAAGAGGTCTGCTAGATCAGACAAAGACCCTATCTAATTCAGCATACTGTTTTCCATGGTGGTTGACCAAAAACCACAGAGAGCCACTGGATATAAGGACAACAGTTGGCTTCTGGCTGACTGTTACAGAAAAAAGGTTCACTGGACCTGGTAGGATTTGATCTAATCCAACAGAATTGTTCTTATTTCTTGTGCTTTTAAAGTTTCCTAACTGACAATTATCCCCCAAAGACATTTGAAATATATTTTGCTATAATTCCAGCATCTTCTTTTCCATTTTATTTTATCAGTGCACCCAGCTCCACTTCTGAAAATCTTGCCCCAGCTCTCAAACCAGCAGCAAATCTTCAACAGCGAATCTCAATCCATTTTAGTTTGCCAACCATGACACCTCCATTTCTCCTATCTATGAGAATGCCTATCTCCCCCTTGCCAGCTCAACAATTGAAATGGGCTTTGCAAAACTGAAGGGGGTGGGGTGGGTGGTGAGACCTCCCTGCAAGAGACTAAACGTGGGGAAAACCCTCTCTTCAAGGGACTAAGCCTTAGTCCTTTGTGGAGACTTGTTTTTTTTTTTTCCCCCTGGGACACTTGCAAAGAGTTTTAAAATTCTGCAAGGGACTATGGGAAAAAAGAAATACAACTCTTGAATGACCTCAGCCATCTACTCCCATCTACAATTAGCAGCATCCACAGCAATTTTTCTAAGGTACAGTGGAAAGAGTGAGGCTTCTCAACCAACATTCAGAAGCCCTACCCTTTAATCAGAGGTTCTGGGATTATTATTATTTTTTCAGTGAACAGGTGTTTTGAGGCCTGAAAATTTGAAATCCTCTGCAAGACTAAATAATTCCCTACCAGAAACGTCTGGATTATGATGAGACAACTCTGCCTGAGTCTCTAGTGCAAATTCTTCCAAGATGTCTTTACATTTGCTGCCATTTGGTGTTTATCCAGAGATTTACAGCCCGTATCTAGTAGCCCTACCTTTGTCTGATTGTTTTGACAACAATTAAAAAGAAAAAAACCTTAGTAGCTGCTATGAGGAAAATCTCTGGCTGAAAACTTGCCTCCTGCCTGCATTTAAAATCCTAATGCAACCTGTGAAGGAAAAGGGATGGCATGTTGTTGTTTTGCCATCACATGCTTTTCCCAGTGCCTATAACCAAGAATACTTGCTGCTATGATGGTGGGTTGGTAGTGGTGGAAGTGATAGCCAACAGCATACAGGTTTATCATTTTATCAGTCTGATAAAAAGCACATTGTGCTATTACACCATGAACCCCACCCCTTTTGTGTGTTGCGTGCACATCTAAGTGGGATGCATTTGCAATGCAATGGTGCAGTAGTGCTTTCATCAGTGCAACAAAAGCAGACATTGCTGTGGAAGATTCTTTTTGCAACCTCTTTTTGTTTCTGTGGGTCCTGAGACTCCAGATAGAACAAATAGTACTGGAGGTGCTATAAAGACCTTCTTTATAACCCACGTGATAGTCCTCTCTGAATTCATAATAACCTCATATAAAACTGCTGATCTTCTAACATATATATATATAAAAAGAAAAAGAGTCCTTTCCCTTTCCATCAGTTTTCTTTTTGTTCTGATTAAAATCAGCACTCAGGAAAGTGTATCTCTGTTGCCTTGGTTGAAAATTTTCTCCATTATATCTTGCTACAGCAGTAAAGCCATTCTGAGAAGAGAACAAAACATTGCTGAAGTATTGATTAAGGACATGAGAAGAAAATTACCCTGCTTCCAATAGGATACTGTAGGTAACAACATTTTCTTTTCTAATAATATGAATTCTGAAAGGAGTGTTTTCAGAAAAGTAGCAGATCTCAAGGAAGGATCTATAAATGTGTTCTCCCTCCCCTCACATGGTCCATCACAGCACTCAATAGGTAGCATCATATTGTTTTCAAGTGTTGCTATTCTGTCTCTATAATTTGACACAGTGAGAGAGAGTAACACACTGTCATGTAATTTCATGCAATTTATTGACAAGTGGGAGATTTGTTTTGATAGCATGGACTATGGTGAAGAAGTCCTATATTGGTTAATGAGGTTACCGAATACCACAGATCTCTCCTTTTGATTCTATAGGCAATTTGTCTTGATCAAATAGTGAAAACTAAGGAAGAAATGAAAGTTAATGGGAGCCCAAACAAACTTTTAAAGTATATGTAGCATTTTGTCTCCTGGTACTGAACTGAAAAGGAACCAACATGAAATTCTCAGTCCTCAGTTACCAGCAGAAGTTAGTAAAAGAACACAGCCAACAGCAAGGTCTCAATTAGGCATCCTCTTGCACACATGTCCAGCTGTATAGTCTATATTTGATAAGCAAATCTGTGCAGTTGAGCTCTAAAATATTACAAGTAAATGAATTGCCAATTGACTGAAGAGAGATGGTTAAATAGTTTATTGTATTTATTTTGGCCAATGGCACAAGTTAAGGGTGAGGTTTAGGCCAAAGCCCAGCCCCCTAACTGGGGCCTTCAAATAGGTCCCTCCAATTAACCTCCAGACAGCAACAGGGCATTAAAGCAATAGTAAATAGACTCTGTATTAATATATGGTTGGACAAATCCATACTCCTATCAACAAGGCTACTGCTGCTCTGCATTACTATTAATTTTACTACTTTTTAAAATATTTTACACTCAGAGATGGCAGCTGGATATAGATGTAGGTGCTTATATATTTTTAGATTAGTTGTTATTCTTTCAAAATGGTGCTTGTTTCTAAGAAAGGCATATGGTCATTAACAGCTTTCCCTGCCATCAATTAAGAAATTAATACTGGGGTTTAAAATTACCAAATGATTGTGGCTTAGACAAATGTAGGGAGATATATTGCCTCTCAAGGTAAAAGAGATGCACAATTCTCCATTTTAGCAGTTACACAGGAAGAGTGAGTGGAATACCCATGAATCACTTGTGGTTCTTTTCTTACCACATCTGGGAAACTAAACTTTGTTTAGTAGAGCTTTATTCAGCCCTAATAAAATCTTCCTCATTATGGAAGAGACATGATCCTCTCCTTAATATACTTCACATGTGAAAGGTTCCAAATTCAATCCCTAGGGTGATAAGGTTATCTTTAGCCATGGCGTCTTGCTAGCGCATCACATATCCATGCAGATAACCAAGCAAAATAGTTTGTACTTGTTTTGCTGATAAAGAACTGAGAGTAGGTGTTAGTTTAGATTCTGACAGAAAGGTGAGAGGAGAAGGAAAGGTGGCAGATACAGAGTAGCAAAGGGGGAGGTCTTAAAACACCCAGGAGGACTGTGGGAAAAAGATGAAACAACTTCATCTTATGCGACCCAAGATGATGGTGGCCCCAGCCCTTTGGAATGATCTTCCCCTTAACATGCAGTTGACCATGACCTTGCAGGCCTTTTGAAAGGGGGTTAAACTGGCTTTTCCCCTGGCTTTTGCATCAGGATGAGTAGAATTCCCAATAGGGAAATTACAGTATGTTTCATTCTGATATCCATTGTATTGTCTTAGTAAGTTTTAATGGTATGTGCTACTTTCATCCTCTGGCTGAACCAGACAAAGCAAACAACTTGCCACTAATATTTTTAAGCCCTTCCTTAACTCTAGAATTAGGAAGAGTAGATAGAGGTAGATATGATGGAAGACATGAGTGGGCAGGATTCTGGAATGGAACTTCAAGGTTGCTGGGAGGGGGAAGAGAGATTCCAGGGAAAGCACCTCCTCAGCCCCCAGCTGGAGTGTGGGAAAGTCAAAAGAAGGAGACTGGCCCCTCCCTAAGGGCATCATGGTTATAGTTGCTGATGTTGGGGATTAGAATTAGTCTGGCAAGATTCTGTCTATTAGGTGTAAGCTAATAAAGGAGCTAAACTGATTCTGGACTGTTTCGCTGTTGTTCTTGGGCTGAACCTGATAATAGAATTGGAATAGTGTACATACATGTAAAGTTGTATAATATTTCACATATCTGTATACTACTAAAATTCTTGTGTCTGTAACCTTCAGCTGGGCAAAACAGTGCATCACAGGCAACAATTTTTGAACCAAGGTACCTCAAATGGGTTAACTTACGGAATGTGTCCAAAATCTGGGACCCATTACTCCCATGGGATTAAAATTTGGGAAATTTGTGGCTGCTTTAGCCACACCACGACCATCAATCCAGGTCATGTGATCATGTTGGGCATATGCCCAACCTCTTTCCCACCTCCCTCTGTCCCCTGCACCCAATCAGCTGGTGGCAAAGCCTGATGGGAGAGTGGCGATTGGCTGCTTTGGAAACGAGGCAGAAATTTGAAATCTCTTAATGGTGGTGGGTATTGATGAAGGAATGAGGGAGTGACTTGGATGCCTGCTGGTAAGGTAGGGCTGGTTGGGGGTTGCTGGTGGCCAGTGGGTGAACCCTCTTCTTCCCTTGAGGGAGGGGGCCCTTGGGGTCATGCTGGAATGGGGAGCTGGGGTGCAGTTTTCCTCACAGTCTGCAGCTCCTTTTGTTCCACCTCCTCCCAGCAAAGTGGCAGGCAGTTCCATGGGTCAGCCGAGGAGGAGGCGGCGGCGGCTTCACCAGGGCTCTCCTGAGGGTCATGAAGGGAAGGCAAATGGCGTAAGCCTGTATTATATATGGAGAGGGAGGGAGGGAGGAAAAGGGAGGGAGGGAAAGAGGAAGGAAGGAGGAAGGGAAGATTTCTGGCCTTCCCTGCCAGCTTCCCACAAACAAAGTTAATGGGGAAGCTGGCAACAAGTTGTAAGTCGCTCATACTCCCACTGCTTTTTTGCCCTTGGTCATTCTGTTTCTCTGTTTCGGTAAGGAAATGTCTCTGAAACGATGACCCAATGGGTCACAGGCTGTCTAGTATATGAATATAGCTGAAAGTTGGAAGTCTGGAAAAAATGCTCTCACTTATACTTTAGAAACACTGTCTTATCAGCAAAAGACGGAGAATATTTGGAATAGTACATAGAACAATTAGAAGCTGTAGATCTTCCTTGCAAACTTGAGGCTAAAGAAGTGAAACTACTGCTATGCATCTTATCAGTAGTTTGAATAAAAAGGGGCAGGGAAATAGAATGCTTTGGCATTGTCTCTTGTAATCAAATTATTTGAATCTATAAATGTATTCCATGACATCTACTATTTTAAGTTAAATACAAGATGTAAAAGATGTTACTCTTTTACAAAACTGATGTAAAAGAGTAGCATCTTTTGTAAACCATCTGATTGGTCCACCCCCAGTGACTGATGGACCCAATGGGGTTCCAAGGGAGCTGGGGGTTATACCTGAGTTTCTGCTGCACGGTCCAGTGGAGGGTCTAGCTGCCACCTGAAATAGGGAGGTAGTCGAGGCCTTGGACAAGATCGTGCCCATACGACTCTTTTGACTCATTGAACCTGATACTCCTCATGGTTTACAGAGGAGTTGAGGGTCCTGAAAAGGATTAAGAGATGTCTACAGTGCCACTGGAGGAAAACAAGGATTGAACCCGACCAAACACAAGCTAGAGCCACTATTAAGGTCTCCTTTGTAGCGGTAAGAGCGGCAGAACGTCAATATTTCTCCACTCTTATTGCATCTGCAGAATGCCACCCAGTTTAAGATCACTCAATTTCTTTTGGGAAAGGTGGGCCCAGTGACTCACCTGCAGGGCCATGCAGAGGAGTTTTCTGGGCATCTGGAGGATAAAATTGCTTGGATCCGTTTCCAGTTGGACACCAAGCGTGTGGCATGGCCCGTGGAGATGCCTGGGGAACCTGCTTATCCTGTTATCTGGGAACAGTTTGATCCTGTTGGGCCCAAGGAATTGGATAGGCTCCTCCAATCTGTAAATGCCACCACTTGTCAATTAGATCCATACCCTTCCTGGCTGGTTAAGGCAGCTCGGAAGGTGACGGGTGGGTGGGTCCAGGCAATGGTGAATTCATCCTTGAGGGAGGGAGTGTTTCTGGCCATCTTTAAAGAGGTACTAGTGCACCCCTTCCTCAAGAAACCATTGCTGGATCCCACTGTACCAGACAATTTTTGTCCAGTCTCCCACATCTCCTTTTTAGGGAGGGTGGTTGAGAAAGTGCAGGCATTGCAACTCCAGAGAATCCTGGATGAAGCAGATTATCTGGACCCTTTTCAGTTGGGTTTTAGGCCTGGATATGGGATGGAAACAGCATTGGTTGCACTTTTGGACGATCTCTGGCAGGAGTAGGATGGGAGTAGTGCATCCATCCTCACTCTTCTTGACCTCTCAGCAGCTTTCAGTATCATTGACCATGGTATCCTTTTGGGTTGGCTTGGGGAGTTGAGTGTGGGTGGCACAGTTCTGTGCTGATTCACCTCCTCCCTTCAAGGCTGGTCCTAATTGGTGTTGATAGGGAGTGAGAGGTCCAGCCTGTGGCCCCTCCTTTGTGGGGTGCCACAGGATTTGGTACTCTCCCCACTTCTTTTTAACATCTACATGAAACCACTGGGTGAGATCATCCACCACCATGGGATGAGGTATCATCAATATGCAGATAGTACCCAATTATACATCTCCATCCTGGGTGATTTGAGTGATGCTTTCATGGTGACTGGAGGCTGTAGTGGCCTGGATAGGGAGCAACAGGCTTCAGCTGAAGACAGAGTGGCTGTGGTTTGGGGGCTTCCCTGTATCTGGGAGTTTACCATCTTTGGTCTTGAAAGGGGTGGCACTGCCTCAGACAGACCCAGTGCAGAACCTGGCAGTCCTCATGGGCTCATGACTCCTGCTCGAGGAGCAGGTGGCAGTTATGGCCAGGAGGGTCTTTGCTCAACTGTGTTGTGTGCCAGTGGATCAGGAGGCCCTCCAGTCAGTCACTGATGCCCTAGTCATCTCCTGTATAGACTATTGCAATGCGCTCTACATGGGGCTACCCTTGAAGAGTATCTGGAAGCTACAGCTGGTTCAAAATGTGGTTGCACTGGCAATTTTGGGTGCCCCAAGGATGGTACATGCAACACCTTTGCTACAGGAGCTGCATTGGGTGCCAGTTTGCTTCCGGGTCCAATTCAAGGTGTTGGCTATTATCTTTAAAGCCCTACATAGCATGGGACCAGGCTACATGATGGACCATCTCATCCACATTACATTGACCCGTCCCACCTGGTCAGGCAGAGGAGGTATATTATGGAACCCATCTACAAAAGAATGTCAACTGGTGGGGCCCAGGAGAAGAACCTTCTCTGCCATTGCCCCTGCCCTATGGAACACTCTCCCCCCAGCAGTGAGGTGGGCCCCCACTCTCTCAGCCTTCCAGAAAGGAGTGAAGACTTGGCTTTGGCAACTTGTGTGAGGCGTGAAGGTGAGTAACCAACCCTGGGGGTGGCTGGCACCCTGAAGACACTCTCGTAGGTTAATAACCATTATTTATCATCAGTGCCTTGGAAGACATTATTTATGTACATTGCTTTATTGTATTTTAATCTGTATTTACTGTGGTTTTATTGTAAACCACCTAGAGTTGCTCTCTGAGTGAGATGGGCAGTGACTAAATTTGAAATATAAATAAATAAATAAATAAACAAAATACTGACGTGACTGAAAATAAATATGTGTGAAACATAAATGGGATCAAGAAGATCAAGCATGACAAGATATATGTCTTTATTTTAAAAAGTGAGATTGAGGGGTTAAAAAAAGAATCAAAATATTTGCTAATGCAACTCATAATTTGCTGAAACAAATTCACACAGAGACAGATAGAGTCTTGTTGAAAAATTAAACCTTATTTCATTTCAGTTTCAGCTTTTGCAGCTTAGGCAGGTGCACGTCAAGTTCTGCTTATAAAATGGAACCTCCATTTTGATAGAAAAGTGGATAAATTATGTAACTCTGCTTCAGTTTAAACAAGTAAATGAATGGCTTCATTGGCTTGTGGAAGATGATGGCCATTCAAAAAGTGAAATAATAAAATGAGAAGACAAGAATTTTTCTCCAAGTTCTGAATCTATTTCAGTTATTGTTTCATTTTGCTTTTCTATCACAGATGCACCAAATTATATATTATAATAGCTCCAGTATAATTAATGTTAATTTTATTCAAATAGCTGAAGTTAAGTTATCATAGAATCATAGAAGTAAGGCTGGAAGAAATTATCTAGTCCAGTGCCTTGACCAGTGCAGGAATCTGCTGCTACAGTATTCCTGACAGATGGCCACCCAGCCTCTGTTTAAACATCTCCAGTTTCAGGAGAGTCCAGCACTTCCTGAGGCAGCCTTTTCCTTCTTGGAACAGCTCTTACTCCTAGGAACCTTTTCCTAATATCCAACAAAATCTAATTCCTTATTTCTTGTCCTATCTTGAACTCTGAACAACTCTGCCCTTTCTTCTATATGACAGCACTTCAGAGCCTTGAAAATAACTAATATTCTCCATGTAGTATTCTCTTATCTGGGCTAAACATAACCAGTGCCTCCACGCATTCCTCTTTTTTTCCCTTCTGAGCATCTTATTATCTTAGCTGCTCCCCTTTGGACATGCTCCAGCCTGACCAACACAAAATGAAGAGAAACAATGATTTCTCTTAATTCTGATTCTCTACTTCTTTTGATATAACAACAACAACAACAATTTATTAAATTTATATGCTGTCGGACTCCCAGCAACTCTGGGCAGTTTACAGATTGTAAAAACATTTTAAAAATAACAATACAAAAAAAAAACATACATACAAAACAAAGAAACAAGATAGTAAAGAAAGAACCCCAGATGGAACATGGGAGAGAAGGAAAGGGGTGTCAATCATTCTCACCAAACTCCTGGGCGAAGAGCCACATTTTCAGGGCTCTTCAAAATAGCAGTGGATGATCAGTTAGCAGTCTCCCTCCTTGGCTATTCCTTTCTCTTCTTTCCCCTCTCTCTTCTGCCTCTTCCTTTTCTTCAGTTGAACTCCCCTGCCAAACTCTTGATTGCTCTTCCTGTTTACTTTCTCAGTGAGCTCCACTTATCCCTAATCATTCTGCTAAAAAGCATAGCTCTGTAGAAATGGCAATTAATTTGCAAATTTAATATCTTGCTTCTGGCATCTTTTTTTGCTCTTTAAACTACCACATCCTATCTTCTGTGTCATTTGTAGCTGACAACTTTGGGGATCAGTGCTTTATAAAGAGGAAAAAAGAAATTTGCCTCCTCTCATGATATTGGAGCCGTTCACTGAAATTAAATGTGGACAATTCAAGAAGTATTTCTTTCCATAAGACATTTTAAATAATGAAATTTGTCACTGTCAGTTGTGGTGATGGATATCAATTTTGATTGTTTTAAAGCAAGATTGGATGATTTTATGGAAGATTGGTCTATCAATGGATATTAGTCTCATTAGCTGTATCTAAATAATACAGGTCCTAGGAAGCACAGTGGAAGACCAATTTGTGTTTGTAAGCATTGTGAATGCATCTAGTTAGTACAGTTTGTTACAGAAAATTGGATTACATGTGCCATTAGCCTGATCCAGTAGAGCTCTTCCCATCTTATTATCATAAGCCTGCATCAGTTGACTTTGAGTGTTATTTCAGGTAACACTCAACTCAAATTAGCTTTCAGTAAGGTTTCAGAAGGACCTGGACTAACATTTAATAGAATTAGTTAAAAACCTGTGATGGCTTGTATTTGTATTGGTTACATGGACATCTTTCTCACTACATACATCAGTTAGCAATATCCCCTTTAGCAGTGGAAACTTCATTATCACATCTAATTCTTGTTATGCAGCACATTAAGCTTTGAACAGTTAGCAGCTACGGCTTTTTTTTTTCTATTTAATCATACAATTTATGAAAGTACATTGCAAAGAAAAGAAACGAAGACAGTTTTCAATTCTAAACTTGAAGAAATAGAAAAGAAGGTAGCATTCATAATCCAAGAAATTAACCCACTTTATTTATTTATCTGATTTCTATCCTGCCACAATCTATACCAAACTCTCACTGAGGTACAACAATAGTGCAATTAAAAATACAGAATAAAATAATTAAAGTCTCTATAGTAACAATAGTATGAAAATCAGTTCAAAAACAACAAAGCAGCATACAATACTATATTTGGCACTGGCTAATATTTTGTAGAATAACGCATTACTTCCTCATATGGAACATTTTACACTGTGAACAAAGCAGTGATTTTTGGTTACAATATAATTCAGATCAGTGGCAGAACTACTGCCTTATTTAGCTAGTGGATTCTATCTGTGCAATTTAGTGCTTTTCCATGGTCATCCTATTCTTTAGCAAAAGCTCTGAATACAGCCTGAATCCATTCATTGGCCATGGCCTGCAATGAGTGGAGAAACATTGATGAAAAGTGGGTGAAATACATAGTAGAATCAAGACTTCATATTTTGGGGGGATTTTTTTTAGGGAACTGAGAAGATTTTTTAAAAACTACATTAAGCCTACTTTAAGGCTTACATTATAGTTTTCTATGTCTCTTACCTCAAATGTAGAAAATAGTGTCATCAATTTTTTTTTTTTTTTGTCATGGAGAGTGGCGGGAGCAAAGAGATTGCAAAAAGAAGGTACCTTTTGGGCCTGGGGCCCTTTTTAAAACAATGATTGCTATGTTCTTCCTGCTGATTTCCACATTTAACTAGCAGGACACTGGCATCTTCAGTTTATAGCCTAACCCTAACCCTAACCCTACCCTAAGTTTTTAGCTTAAACAATGTCAATGACAGACTTCTCACATCTGGGAAACATGCCTATTTGGACAGCCACAGCCAATAAAGTTGCTTAATTAACTAATTGTTATCACTCATGGTGGTACTGTTGGTTTTAGAATTTTTAATGGTTTTGATTAACAGAAATTGGTTAATTACATCTGTTTCAGTGGTTTGTAAACTGTATTGTAATCTTCAGTGGAGAATTCCATAATGTCTTCTAGAAATCATTAGGACTAGGGAAATCTGAATTTGAGATAGACTGCTCCTAAGTGTAAGATGCAAGTGATATAAATAGCTTTAATATAGTCTGTCTAGGCTGAAATTTAATAGGAACAGAAAAGACAGTCTGATCCTATTTAATGTGGCATCCCTTTATCTTCTGACAGCTAACTAGCTGACATTTCATCCTTCTGTCCAAGTTTGTTAGTAAAGACTGAGGAGTTAAGCCCTAAGATAGATATTTGAATCCACAAAGCTGATAATGGCAAGACTTTATCTGTTATTCAGAACTGTCCTAATGATGGGGTCCATGACATGAAAAGGTCTTGTAATCAGATGCCTGTCACTTTGAATAATGACATGATTCCGTGTCATGGGTGGAACAAGACCACACAGGACTTAATTATAGCAGTTAGTCTCTTGATAATTGTGTTACACAACTCAGAAAACTCAGAGCAGATCTCTACTATGGCTGAAGCAGTGACCCTCTGAGAAACTGCTGTGAATATGGTATCATATGCATCTTTGTGGCTTTTTAGAAGAACATTTTTACTGCCTGCACTAGGTATGCTTCTTGTATGATTTGCTTACCATGAATCTTTGTTTGCAAATGCTATTTTTGGGGGAAAAAAGTATTTTTGTCTTAAGTGTTTTGTTTTCAACTTCTGTATATTTAAGACTTCAAAGTTGCTGTATTCCAAAGACCGTGCAAGAAATTCTGTAAAGCAGATTTTCAAATATATCACTTTCTATATGAAATTAGTTCCTTAAACATCAAAGTCATATTAGGCATGTTGATGAATCTCACTCAAATGATATACCACTCTAACCTAAATATTCAGTTATGTCCATAATTTTGCTCCCTCACAGTTTTATATCTCTGACTGCTATAGATGAATGTCATCAGTTTGTGTTGGTGAGTATCTAGGCATCCTTGTGACTGAGACAGAAGCTTAGGCTACTGAGTTGTGAAGCAAATCCTGATTAAGATGTACATACATGAATGAGCAAGTGCCACTTGCGACAGGAACTACAGGGATGTGTATGCTTTTACCGTTACATATCTACTAAATCTTTGCACCCATTGAGAATTTGATAGATCGCTATGCATGCACTTGCATGAAATGAACCAGTCTCCCAAGTCAGTGGAGCAAAGCAGTGATAGCTGCAATGTATGCATCATCCTGTCAGACTGCAACTGATGACACTTTGCTGCTGTTACAAATAAAATAAGAACAGTCAGTTGTAAAATCAAAAGCGGGCCCCTGAATTTTTCCATATATCTTTCTCTTATTTACAGATTTACTCCTAACGCACATGAGTTATGCAATATGGAACTGAAATGACTCAGTACAAGTTCTTTTTCCACAACCTAGTGAGACAGCATAACAATTTTTCTTTTTATGATTGCTGCCTTTCTTTGGTGTTCTTGAGGACAACTTACAGTAAAGGATCCTCACTGCTTTGAATCTCTCCTCTTCTTCCAACCTTCCCACACTGAATCAAATTGGGTAGCCAACACCAGCACTACGTATTTATTTGGTTTGCAAATGGTTGATTTTCCTTGTCTCGGATGGTTTGCCTCTTCCCTCAGTCTTGCTTAGTCAAGATAATCTTGGAAGCTACAGTAGTCTTATTGTGCAACAATCTGTGGAAGGGCTATTTTTTTCAAGGTTTTATTTTGTGTCCTTTTGCGTACAGTCTTTTTAAAAAAATGCACTTCAAAATCAGGGCTTGTTTGAAAAGGTATTACATAAATCACAACTTTGTGTGTAAGTTCTAGAGATAATACCGTTTACTCATACAAAGCAAGTTATTATATTATTCAGTATTTTTACATATCAGTTATTTATAAATATCCTATACTTCACAGGAAATTGTTTAGTTTTAAGAACAGTCTGGCAGTTCTGAACCAAAAGCTACACAGATACAAACACATCATATTGTCTGCATAGATTTTACTGTTTTCAACAGGGCTGTATGAGCATCTTTGAAATTACAACATGGCTTACATTGCTTACAGGCTACTCTGAGGATCCAAAATGATGCACCATCACTAGTGAATTGACTACCGTGGCTCTCCAGATATTATTGGACTGCAATTCCCAACTTCCTTCAATATTGACATAGTGGGACAAATGGAACTGAAGCTCAGCAAGCATGTGTCACTCTTATTGGAGTAGGTAGGGACAGGAATGGGGATGTGAAATCCTTAGGTTAGAAACTCAAATAATATCTGTAGCTATGCTTTCATGACATGCAGGTCTGATCACTACACTATAGTCTATGTTGTGCCATCCTTAAAAACCAATTGGAAAGTTCAAGTGGCCAGAGCATGATGGTTCTTAATCCCATATGTCTTTTTTTCCCATCAGTGGAGCAAAGTGATAGATATTTGATTAATTAAAAAAATTGATATGGCTGCCCATATCTGGGAACTCTGGGAGACCAACAAAAATAAAAACATCATCCAAAATGTACAAAGGTATTAAAGAAAAAGTTGAGGCCCCCTAAGAACTCTCATTATTGACATCAAACGTAACCACATCCATGCCAGAGCTCCGCTAACTGCCTGGGGGACAAGCCAGATCTTCACAGCCTTTTGGAAAACCAGCAGGGTCAGGACTGTCCATGTCTCAGGGAGAGGTTGTTTCACAAGCAAATGCCACAACAGAGAGGGCACACTTTTTAGGGCCCACAAAGTGCCACTACTTCACTGATGGGACCCAGAGCCCACTGTGCCCAATTTGGTGGGATGGGCAGAAACCATCAGATAGGCAGTCCTGCAATTAACCTGGCCCCATGCCAGATATGACTTTAAAGGTGACAACCAGTTTCTTGAATTGCACATAGAAGCTTACAGGGAGCCAGTGCAGCTCAGGTAGCAACAGTGTTGTATGGGCATACCATGGTGTGCTCAATATGCACACGCTGATGCATTCTGGACCAGCTGAAGCTTCTGAAAGTTCTTCAAGGGCAGCCTCACATGGAATAGGTTGCAGTAATCCAATGAGAGGTAGTCCAATTGGGCAGTCTCAACTGCAGCTGTCCAATTGGGGCTAAGGCATGAGTGACTGTCAGCAGTGCCTCCCAATCTTGAAATGGGTGCAACTGACACACAGGATGTTATTGTGGGAAGGGTGTCCTGGCCATAGTTGCCACCTGATCTTCAAGAGATGTAAGTTCAAGAGGACCCTAGATTGCACAACAACTCTGCCTGGGGAAATATCACCCCATCTAGAAATAATGATGGAAAGTCACTAGATGTGGGGGCCTTAAAACCCACAGCCACTTAGACTTGTCAGGGTTGAGCTAAAGCTGATTCTTTCCATCCAGACTTGTGCAGCTTTCAGACGTTATGTCTTCACATAAATCAGTAATTTAAATCTGTTGATCTCATAAGGAATAATAAGAATTATTAACCAAGTGTTAGTAGTATTTTTTCTTACTAGATTTAGTATGGCATTGTATTCAAGCCCAAAATATAAGTGAAAAAAGAATATACCATTGCGTGGCAGAATGCTCTCTTTTTTCTGTGTATACATATTTTAATATATAGAGATCAATATAGCACATTACAATGTACTGTGTTTGATGTATACACTGCCCATCATGCTTAATAAATGATGTACTCTGGATTTGACTTTTACTTGCATTAATATTTTAGATCATCCTCTAGTTGGCATAAATTAAAACTCTATTTTTGATGTAACAGTCATCATGATAGGAAACAGGAGAATGACATAATATCAGTTTTGTGCATTTGATAAGTTAGACAATGTGAAGAAAATTCCTGCTATTCCGGAGTGTTTAATCCCATGCTACTGCTGACCATGTTGATTTACAATTGTTGGAACTTATCAGTATCTTAAATCTATATTGTACCAAATAAATTGTCAGTGAACAGAGCCATTAAAATAGACCAAGCCCAGCTGTTTCAGATGTCAAACATAATGGCATATGGCAAGCACTTATCAAAGTATCAAAATTATTCTGCAAAAGTGTGCATCTTAGCTGGCGAAACCAAAAGATGGAAAAAATCCCTGAAGCTGGTGAAGGTCATAACTTGAAGTATATCTGCATGTGCCTTGTTGCTGGTGGAAAGCTTGATCTGAAAATGGCATGTATTATGGATATTAGCTAAAGATGGGCTGCCTTTGAACAGAACTGCACGAAACACTTGCTCAAAGACAAAGGTCAAAATTCACCTCCTCCTAAGGCCCAGCCCTATCTCTGCTCCACATGAAGAGATTAGTTTGTGGATGTTTTTATTTCCAGCTGGTGACTTTTGGTAAGGGTCTCCACAAATCACTTTCCCTAACTTTTTCCACATTTAAACTGTAAGGACAGCACCACCCTCTAGCCTCATTCCTGAGAAAGAATACGGTTCAGCAGTGAGGGCAATGAAGAATGCTCTAACCTACTTTTCTGTCTGCTCAAGGATGGGAAGAAAATACTTAACATAGCAGTATATCATGTATGGATGTACAGTAGCATAGTTAAAATGGGGAGGGAGATGGTAAGGTGTAAGTGTAGTATATTCTGGATGAGAAGAAAAGGGCATGTCACATATTTGTGTAATTCATTTTCAGCCCTGTTGTTATATGCACTTGCAATTTTCCATTCATATTAGCCTTGTGTTGAACAGCCATAAAGTTTCTTTGATTCTCAGTGACCAGAAGAGAGTTTTTTCTTTCGAAGAACAAAGTTAAGTGCTGCAAACTTCTGATTCTAGTTTTCTTAATTTAATCTAAAACAGTGGATTTGCTGTAGGAAGAGAACATATTTTATATGTCATATTTCAGAATTCCTTTTTTGCCTCCAACATCATCAGCAAAATGGTTCTGGTTCAAGCCAACTGGAGCTTGGAAAATAGAATATATCTTCTAAAATTATTAAGGAGAGAAGTGGGACTTGTTAACTTTGTTCATATGCTGATCTTTCCAGTGCTGTACTCCTGCTATTTGAGACCTGAAGAGAATCAGTGCAAAATGAAGTAACCTGCATTTTCCACTCTTAACAGCTCATCATTTTGGGATTTTCCAGCCAGATGGATAACTTTCCTCAGCGGCTGCCATGGAGAGAACATAATATATCTGACTATTTCCTCTCTCTTCCCACCCTTTGCCTGGTTTCACTCTTGGACCAAGATGTACAATAAGGACAAAATTGGGTAGTCCAAAGGAGGAAATGAGCAAATGAATATAGATTAAGCAAAAAAGCTAAATATAAACAGTGTGCATTTGCATATGGATTTTGAACAATTTGCAAACGAATGTGGAATCAAAACAGAAAGACTTGTGCTTAAAAAAAAGAATCAGTCTTATAAAAAGCAAACATAGACTTGTCCATACTTAATCACAACTAAGAAGTAGCAGACAGCATAAATCCATTCCATTTTAGAGTCTACTTTTAGGGACAGTTCAGAAAAACATTTGGTTCTTTTTGCCTTTTTAATTAAAAATTGGTGAAAATTTGCCAGGCTTGACTCCAGGATTGATGGGGATTGTAATAAGGGCATGGCCATTTCTGATACTGCTGAAATAAAACCCTGCACTCTTCAAAAAACACAGTAGAGCTATAAATGTACCAGGTGTAACCTTAACTTTCTTCCTTAAAAAAAGTTAGAAGACACCTCATATCCACTTCATAAATCTTCTAAACTAAGTGTACCCCTACCCCTTCTTTTTTCCTGGGAAGGTCTGTAACATTAGCTGGAATTCAACGGGATTGCCTGGGGAATTCTTTTTAATCTTTATGCACAACTGAACTTCAGGTATCCGAATATCCATATACAGGATACTCTTGCAAATGTATCAGCTCTTATTATCTAAAAGAAACTTTCAAAGTAAACCCACCTAGAGAATTGCTGATCATAACCTATTAATGTAGTATCTAGTATCCCCTATTCTCAAGTTATTATTACATGCTGTGTCCATGGCTTAAATGTGAGATCTCCATCCATGAGTCTCTTATACTGTCACTATAATATATGAACTCATATGGGGCATGGGATATAGTAATTTTTATCTGATTTTGATAAACCTTCCTTGCAACTTCATCTCAGTATAAAACAATATTATAGACCAAGGTAAGCATGTGAATGATAACAGGCTGAATCAAGTTCTCCTTTTCTTGGTAAATATATCAGTGACTTTTGGAATATGTTATCCTAGCAATCAAAGAGTGGCTAGTAACTCTGACTGCATAGCATGTCAGACCTGCATAACAGTGCCTAAGAGAATGTAGATATAAATCCACAATTGAGCATGCTGACAGTCATTTCTATGTGCAGTAATCTGTAATGCTCTTAAACTTATATGCCTCATAGGTGAACCTGAAAAAGAGGAAATGTTTCTTTTATGCTAATGTGCTACTGTCTTCTAAGATACCTTCATGGAAGAAATGGGCTTTGTTTCAGCAGTGTTTATTTTTACTGATCTGATTTAGAATAGTTCCCTATGACAGACCTTTGTGTTGTGTTTACAAAATAATCACAACTAGAATAGAAGGTGATGAATAGTACGTTATGGTGTAAAGTTGCTTGAGCAGCAGAGGGTTATTAATATGAGGATGCAGAACAAAACACACACCACTTTAGATAGTATTTCATATAGCGTATTTGAAAGAACTGCTATGGGAACCCTCTTTGCCTGATTTGAGAGAAGCAGGAGAATATTGAAGGCAAAGTTGCTTGGCAGAGAATTTTTCTGTCATTGAATAAGCTGCTGTTCCAGGCAAAACCAAGTGGGAACATTTTCAAGAACAGATTAAAACCTGCTTCTTTTTGCTTAGAAATGGCACTGCTATTTATAGGGCTATTGTCCATTGGGTTACAGTAGCTCAGATTCAGTAGACAGGATGCTGGCCTACGTTATATGTTTGCATGCTGGGGGTGTTTGAAGGGTGAAGGATGACGCACAACTATATACTGGTACAGATAAAACCCTCATACAACTCAAAATATATTTTAAAAAGAGGTATGGGTGATATGACTAAGATTTTTCTGAATACTGTAGTAGATTGGTGCTTATTAAGTATTAGGGGATGATTTGTAATTAAATTATAACTGCATGAACAGATATTGCAAAGGAATGGAAGTATTACTTAGGATTAATGAGACAAGATTGGGTAAATATTATATTGCATATATTCTACTAGTTAGGTTCTTGGAAAGCTGGAAAGAATGAATGGAACTGGAAACTATATAACAAGCCACACTTTTCTGATCTATTGGAATTACTGAATACATAAATATTGCATTGGAAATGCTTTTTTTAAAAAAAGAATTATTTAGGTATAAAAAGTATAGTGTATAAGTAAATGTGGATTTAGATAGCATAATGATTTTTATTACAGAATTTTACAGATAATTTCTAGTTTGCTATGGTGGTGACCCGAATATGAAATATGCTATGGAAACTACATCTTTGGATGAATATACTATTTGTTAATAAAACTCAGAATTAAAAGAAAAGGACAAAGGTGGAAACCTGAATTTGCTCCATCTTCCAACTTTTTCCTTTAGGGAACACTGGAATCTTTTAGTTATATGCTAGTTATAACATAAAATGGTTTGGAAATATAAAATTGTGGTGTAGCTTGTGAATCTGTAAGTTTCTTATCCGAAACATCTATACTTTTAGGTGCTCAGCCAGATAGGAAGTTATTTCTTTACCGTCCATCTCTTTAACATGAAATGAGGCTGATGGTTGGAAGAAAATAATGGAGTAATAAAAGCATGCATGGGCCACTATGAACACAGTGTGACACAATAATCTTCAGTTTGATGAGATGCCTTAGAGAATTTCTTGGGACCATTTAGCCCATGTATTTTTGTGTTCTTCTTTTGTATTCTTTTGAGAGAGAACCTCTTCTCTGTTTATCTGCTTTGCACATATTTGTATTGCATTTTCCTTTGCTCTTGATACAACCGTCAATGGAAAATGTCTGTTTTATCACATCTCCACCTTTTGCATATGAGGTATCTTTCCATACAGGGCTTGAATAATTGTTCATCTTGCCTTGCCTGCAAGATTAGGACAATGTCTATTCCAGTGTTTCTCAATCTTGGCAGCTTTAAGATGCGTGGACTTCAACTCTCAGCATTCCCCAACCAGCATTGGGTAGTAGCTCCCTATACTAAGAAGTCATTTGCTGGCTCAACAGGTCTTAGGATTGCCCTCTTAGCCATCTGTTTTGAGCTGCTGAATGTTAATTTAAATTTACAATCAATAGCAGCAGTAAAGAGAGATGATTTAATACCTTATAAATGCCTTTCTGTGTTAGAAATACAGACATTCTTATGCTTAAGGGAAATTGTTTCTTAAAGGGACAAAGTCTTTCACTCACCATCAGCTGTCTGGCCTGGTCAGCAGGAAGTTTACATTTTAAGATGACATGAGCATTGCACTGCTGTTCAGTTCTAAAGATTATTATTAGGAGGGTAATATAAGGACTAAACATATACACAGACACCTGTAGTGCATTTCACCTTTGGATAAAGAGGATTTTCAATGGCAATATTGAGTGTTTCAAACTTTACTTATAGACATCTTTATGTCTTCTTCCATCTTATGCATGTCTTTTATTTGCAGAGCTTGGCATTAAACAAGAAAAAGACTTTCTGATTTATATTTAAAAAATGTATGAGCCTATGCACTCCATGGCAAGCTGAACAGCATTGCTGATTTTGTCATTTTGGAAAATTTATACATTCAGTTTTTTCACATCATGGCACTCAACTACAAACTACTTACTTGTATCCATGGATAATTAGATCAGCTGAATGATTAAAATACACAAGTCTAAAACATAGGATAGGTCAGCCAAAATAAATTAAGTAAAACAACTGCTACATTATGGTAAAAAGAAAAAAAAAATGAGTGAGAATCATTGGAAACAGAATTAAAAGAGATACCAGTGTGGATGAAGCCAACCATAAGGATGTAAGAGGAGATTTGCCGGATTACATCAAAGGGCTGTCTAGCTTCCAGTTATCAAGGGTGGTCACACAATGCCTGTAGGTATCATTTTGGAACTGGGCATAAGAACACTATTGTTCTCCAGCAAATACTATAGGTAGCATGTAGCCATCAAGGCCATGGCCACAAGTATCTGTACATTTGTCTAAACCTATCTACATATAGTCACAATCTGCGGCAGTGAATTTCCTAGATCAATTATGATCTGTGTGGAAAAAGAGCAAGGGCTGTCATTGCATGGTAGTAGAAGGGCATCTAATTATTGGAGGCAGTGTAGTTGTTAAAGTGTTAGACTTGGACCAGGGAGACAAGATTCAAGCTCCCACTTCACTCTGGAGTATACTGGCTGACTTTAGGGCAGACATTCCCTGTCTCTCTCCCTTATACACAAGATAAATTGTTGTTGTGGGAGTATGTTTCTCTGAAGGATGGCAAAATATAAATGCAAGAAATAAATAGCAAATATATAAATAAATACTGCCTAAGGGTAGCATTTGTGCTTCAGCAGAAGACAATTTGGGGGGCTTAACACCAGAGTCTTGCAGAAGAACCAGTGAAGCAGATTTCTATGCAATATGCTAAAAACTCAGTCTCAAATGATATTTTGCGAATAAGCCGCATGAGTGACCCACTCGGAACATTTTTTTCCATGGGTACACCCACAGGAATTTCTTTAGGGACCACCTATGGGTGTTGTTAATGATGAAACTGGCCACTAAAAACACCCCTGGCAGGTTGGGAAAGGCTTTGTGCATTTTAGAAGACAAGCAGGAGGAGGAGGAGGAGAATAACTGTTTTATAAGTGAATGAAAATCAAGGACATATAAAATAAGAAAATGACATTTGGAATATTTAAGCTTTTACATTTTAGATGACAAGCAGGAGGAGGAGGAGAAGAACTGCTTTATAAGTGAATGAAAATCAAGGACATATAAAATAAGAAAATGACATTTGCAGTATTTAAGCTTTTTATGTTTATTGTCCTTTAATTTCTTCTTCCTGCTGATACTATACTGGAACATTTGTTTGCATAGTCATTTTAAAGAATGCAACATGATCACCTCCTGTCTATATTGATGGGCTTCTGGAACATCTGGTTAGCCACTATGAAACATCCAAGGCTGGCCTAGCTAATCTGTTGGCCTAACCTAGCAGTGTTCTCATGTTCTTGCATTTTTATGATGTCCCTATTTTGAAGAACTTATAATTAAATATTGAACCATCTTCTCGCAGATGTGTTTCCAACTGTCAGCATCCAAGTTGCTACTCTTGCTCTGCTGTCATTTAACTTAGAAAGAAATACTTAAGTTCTTAGTTGTAACATTTTTTACATCTAATACTTTTTCCATTGTTAAATTTTATAATTTCATTATGTTATTGTTTTATTGTTACTTTATTGTATTTTATGGCATTCCTATGATATGACCAGTGGTTACAACAATACGTTTTTTTTATTTTAAATATTGACATAGGAGTTGCTAGAGAAAGCAGAAGATACATTGAAGATACGTTAAAAGGGAGCAATATTTTTTTTTAGTTGCACTTGCACTAAGTTGCTCTTGTACAGACTTTAGAGTAATTTTAAGATCATCCATAAAACTGCATTGCTGTGCATTAGGAAAGCACAGGAATATATAATTCTTCCTGCAGTTTAATACTCGTATAGAACCTTCTTGTTCTGAATAACAGATAGATTTTGAATGGACCAGCTTCCGGAGTTAGGGGTGGGCAGCAATGAATTGTGCTTGTTCTTCTCCTTCCTCTAGGGCTAGTTCCAGTCAGTGTTGATAGAAAGGGAGATGTCCAGACCATGGCCTTTACTATGGGGGGTGCAGCAGGGCTCAGTTCTTTCTCCCCTTTTATTTAACATCCACATGAAACTGCTGGGTGAGGTCATCTGATTGTTTGGGGTGAGGTATCACCATATGCAGAAGATATTCAGCTTTATACCTGCCCCCCAGGCTGTCTGAGTGATGTCATGGATGTCCGGTCCCAGTGCCTGGACTCTGTGGGGGCCTGGATGAGGCACAACTTTGGCTGGATGGCTTTGGGTATTTGGACCTTCTGATGCAAGAGTTCTTCCATTTTTGGTTCTGGATGGGGTGGCATTGCCTCAGAGATTTGGTGGTTGTCCTGGACTGCTGGAAGAGCAGGCGGCACCCATGGCTAGGAGGGCCTTTGTATTCCTTCGGGTTGTGTGTCAGTTACACCTGTTCCTGGACTGAGAGGCCCTGCTCACGGTCACTTGTGCCCTCGTGACCTCCCATCCAGACTTCTGCAAAGCAATGTACATGGGGCTGTCCTTGAAGAGCATTTGGAAATTTCAACTAGAACAGAATGCAGTGGCACAGTTATTTGGTGCATGTCACACCACTACTTTGTGAGCTGCATTGGCTGCCAGTGTGCTTCCAGGTGCAATTCCAGATGTTGGTTGTCACCTTTAAAGGTTTTCATGGCTTGGGGCCAGGTTACCTGAGGTACCGTCCTTCCCCAGTCTGGAAGGATGGGCATGGTCCAGGTCCCATTGGCTAAGAAATGTAGGCTTACAGGGTTCAGAAGATGAGCCTTTTGTGCCATAATGCCCACTCTCTGGAACATTCTCCCTCCAGAATGTCGGCCATGACCCTGCTGGCCTTTTGTAAGGCTCTAAAGACCTGGCTCCGAGCTTGGGCCTGGAGCCCCAAGTGCATGAAGGGACCTGACTCCAGGCTGTGGTTTGTTTCTCTCAGCTGCCATGTATTTTAATTTTTCTATGCATATTTATTTTATTTTTATTATTGTTCATCTCCAGAGTTGTTGAGATGAGTGGCTATATAAATTGATTAAATAAATAATATAGTTCTGTCTGTAGTTTTATACTCATGTAGAACCTTATTCTGAATAAGGTATGCATTTCAAATGGCAATTTCATTCAGAAAAAAATCCTCCCACCACCACTTTTAAAAAAGCAGTTCATTTCATTTTCTACTCAGTTTACTAAACTCAGAGGGTGAAATTTTTGGAACTGTCTGTATTTCTCAATGAAGTGTTACTACAAGAAAAAGTGGAGATTACAGCCAGCTGTTGTCATGTGCAGCAATGGCATTTTGTTTTAAGCATGGGAGTTTGTGTGTCAGCTTGTGGCAACTCTCCAGGTCTCCAACCAAGGGCAATTCAAACAATGCTGTTAAAGAAACATGCAAGTTCTTCCTCCAGACAGGGACCTCAACAAAGTCAGCACAATGACACGAATATTTCTAGGGTAGAAATTGCATTAACTTGATGGATCCTGTCTTTTTTAGCTGATTTTCAGAGATGTACATTTAGCAACCTTGGTTAATGGAAACTTTTGGAAAATGTTATGTGATAGGAAGGGCTTTTATCAGAGAAAGTGTGGTGCTTTCATAATTTTGTGGGGTTCCTGGTTTGTGGATACAAATTATGATGAGATGCAATTATGGTTACCATTAAAAATGTTTTTATTCTGTTAAAGTAAAGAAAAGACAAAAATAAAATTATATAACCAAACACAATAATATATCATTGAAATTTATGGAAAGGAAATGGCAAAATGTTTCCTATTAAAGAATGAGCAAGTTACTGCTGTTAGCATATAGTTACTGCTGATAGCATATAGTAGTTAAGAAAATAAGTAACATACCTTAAAGCAAATGTATGTCTAATCTCCAGGGAAACAGATGCTCTGAATGCTATTTCTTTTTGCAGATTTGTGCAGTCTTGCATTATACTACCATTCTATGATGAAACAAAGGAAACAATGAGAAGGGAACATGTTTTTTTCTCCTGAAATAGGACCTCAATATCACAAAGCTATGAACAATCAGATTCTTTGCATTTTTCATGGTGTACTGACCACTTTATCATTTTTTGAAAGCAAGCACACAGTGGAGTTTCAATGTGTCTGATATCATACATGAACATAACAAAAGTATTCTCTGGTTCTTCATCCAAAGATGTCCCTGTTCTACTCCAGAATAAGAATAACATGAAATTACTCAGAAAAACTTAGGACACTGAGTACAGAAAAAGAGCCCTCATTTTTTTGAAGAAAATTTTGTTTAGATGCCTTTGGAAAGTCCCACTGCTACTCCCCATCAATTTATAATGAGACAGAGGTATCAGCAGGATAGGGTGGAGTCACCCAGAAAGTTGATGAAATGTGAAATGTCATGACACAAACCCAATGAGTTATGTTCTTGTGTCCGATGTATGAAAAGGTGGAGTTTGCCTCATGATGTCACCACTCATGTGTCATCACTTTTTCACTGGAGATAGTTGCAGACATCTGTGGATGAGATGCCTATTTTTCTTTGAAATCTGGACATTGGAGTACCAGAGCTATCATAATTAATAGTTGCTGGTTGTAGAGATGTACAGAGATGGTCCTGAAGAAGGAATTCAACAGCTTAGCTCTGGAAGAGAGGAAACAGTGAGAAAGAAGATTGCCACACCTTAATTCTCTTTGATATAAGTGGGAGGAAAAAGAATCTCTGTCAGTTCTCAAGAACTATTATTATACCCTTCAACAATAAAATAGAATTCCAGTAGTCCTTTTGGAGTCTGTTCCGGACCTACCTAATTTGAAGGGCTGACACTGGTTGATTTTTTAATTAAAAAATGTAACTTCTTTTAGAATCATCTGAATTAATGATTTCTGCCATACTATTGGTGCAGCAAATTCTGTATGTTAATTAAGCACTGTGTAAAGGTCTAATCATTTGTTATTGGATGGGCTTCTTATCCAAGGGCACAGCTATGTTTTCATACATATTGCCCAACAAACAATTGGATAGAATATTTTAACACTTCGGATTCATAAAGACATTATTTGCACTTTACCTATTGCACTTATCTGTCTGAAACATGGTAAACATACCCTTCTGAAAGATGTAAGTGTTATCTACTTACAAGGATTAATGTGCCTCCAAATGTCATCCTGTTCTTTCAAACTTTTTTTTTTTCAAAAAAAGTTACAGATATTTGTGGTTTCTCATGCTAATCAATGCAAGGCAGGAAGTCTCAGTTCCTCAAATCTTGCTTTGGATTTAATCATAACCCCCTGAATTATTATTCTGAGTTCAATCAGGCTTTTACTAATGTGGTGCTGAAATCTGCCTTGAAATTTCTCAGAGGTTTTCATTTCCCATAAGACTTTTCCAGTTTTTAAAAACCTTGTTCTCTGAGCTTTTGTACATGGCTGAAATATTGCTATCCTTTGCAGGTGTGGCATAAAATTAGGCCACCTTAAAAAAGTACTGACTGGTCTTCCAACCTAATTCCATTTTGGCAACAATGCAGAATAGGAGTTCTGCCCACAGCAGAAGCAGTGGATGGAGAGAGGTAGAGTGGAGTAATTGGCATCAGAGGACACACAGTTCTTTGCTGCAGGTCTCTGATCCCACAGTGTGATCCTTAAGAGGGCCACCCGGAGAACCATCTCTGCCACCTCTTTGGCCACCCATTGCAAGAAAAGCAAGGGAAAGAGAAAAGAGTCAGTTTCCTCCTCCTCTCCCTCTTGCAGGGGACAAAGAGGGGAAGCAGAACGTCTCTCCCTTATCATGGGACTGGTGACTGATGAGCTGCTTACCCTCCAATGGATGTGGCTCTTCAACCAGTACCTGTCTGCCATTAAACTTCTTCAGTGGACTGGTCTATGGGGAAGATTTTAGATGCAAGCATCTTGGCAGAAGAGACCATTATTCTGGGGGATGGGGGCTGAAGACCTGTTGTCCCCAGTGGCCCTTCAAGCAAAGGAAAGCAGGTCTTCAGCTGGGAACTGTGCCCCCATTGTTAAATTTTCCCTGTGGACTAATCACTAGGACTGCTTGAAGAGCTGCTTTTCCCTGCTGTTCTTCCCCCAGGCTGGCTGGCTCTGGGCAGGTTTACTGGGGGAAGTGCGGGTTGCTATCTGAGGAGCAGTTTCCCTGTGGTACAGCTGTCCCCCAGCACCTTGGCAGGGTGCCTGTCTGGCCAGTAGCCCTGTGACAAGCTGCCCATAGGTTGACTGGGACAATGCCCACTGAAGAGCAGCTTCCCTTCTATATTGCCAGAAAGAGAAATAGAGAAAGTTGCTTCAGCCACCATTCCATGGTGGAAAGTGGGTCTTTTTGCTGCTGGAAGAACTGGCACCAAAAGACTTGATTTCTGTTCCTCCCTCCCTGTTTCTCCTGCCACCCATGGGTTGTTGAAAGAAATAAAAGAGATGGCTTTTTGGCACAGTGAGAGAGCCTTTGAACTCTCCTGATGCTAAAAGGCAAATGGTCCTGAAAATCAGAGGGCAAGATTCAGCAGCTGCCTCAGACCGGATGGCAGGACTCATGCCAGAAGATGATGGAAATCCCTCCTATCCATCTGGAGCATTTAAACATGAGTTCGTGCTTCCTTCTTGGCAGGTCAGGGATCATTTGAACATCTTGTTATCCATTCAGGGCTTCTCCATCTGCTTGTTGAGACATCCGTTAGTCAGTCCCATGGAAAATCAGTATTTTTTTCTTTTTAGCTTACGTTGTTGTTGAAAATGATGGGGGAGGATGCTAGTTTGGGTATTGTTTCTGCTATTCATTTTCCCATCGTTTGGAAGACTTCTTGGCTCTCCACATTTCCCAATAAGAGAAGCCCTCCTCAGAGAAGTTTCCTCACGATGCCATCCTTTGGGATTTAATGGAAGCATGGAAAGACAACAGATTGTGACAGGAGATGATTGTATGGTTAAAGACAGGATGTAGGCCAACATGCCCTCTACCCTCTCTGTAACTAAAGAAGTGCCATACTCTATCTATGAGAATTTCACTAAAGCTCTCTTATTCTTTGAAATAAGTTCTAATTCATTTTATTGAATGAGAACTGGTAAAAGAAAATGCAGGATAATTTTCTGCATAGGACAATTGTTTCTGACGCATAAAATAGGGATTGAACTGAATCTTGTGGTCAATGTCTATTGCAGCTATTAATTATCTTTTCTTTTGTCCAAGACTGGTAGAAATCAGCAGGTTTTACACAGTAATGTTCATGTTACATATTTCTAAACTAACACAATAGCAGGCCAAGAAACTAGTGAGAAGCTGCTGTTTTTACTTCCAACCAGGAGTAAAATAACAAACTGAGAAAATTTCAGGACTCCACAGTATTCTAATTAAAAGAGCACAGCTCTTAACAAGTTTTCATTATTCTCTCTCTCTGGGTAAGTCAGGTGTTATCTAATTCAAAGCACTTAGACCTGCATGTGTCTCATGTGGACAGAGTCTAATTACATAACTAATTATTTTTTCATCATTAACCTGCATATACTGTAGCAAGCTCATTCGTAAAAGTGTTAATAATGCTCTCCACTTCTGATTCATCAGTGCCATTCTCTTTAGCTCTTTGGAGTATGTAACAAAATCTGACATCATGAATGTATCTTGTCTTAAGCTTGGAAGCCTACAAAGAATGTGACAGAAGTTTGATAATGTTGAAAAGGGAATGGCTACCGTGGTAGAAATGGAGTCGCCTAAGCTATGCTGCCAATGTCTCTATGATCTTTCACGGGCTGACCTGGTTCACTGGCTGCACTAACAGTTTTTATATCCAGAGCAATTAGCCCACCACAAAGATTGGGATTTCTCTGGGACTCCTCCTGTTTCTCCTCTTTTTTCTAGATGTCTTAGGACACAGCCAGAATCCCAGTGAGATAGGAAGTTTTTATCTCCATGTCATGCTCACAAAACAGTGAACCTTTAGAATAACCCATTTGAATGCGATTTGAGTAATACATGGAAGCAAAAATGGAGAGAAAGAAAGATGCTATTTGAATGTGCCACAAAATGCCACAGAACTGAGAGACATGGACTGAAAGTAGTGGTTGTGCTATCTGATCTAAGAATGAATTTGTTTCCACTTATGTTCTGCTTGTATACTGGTAAATATAAGGGATATTACAAATTCATCATAATGACTCAGAACTCTCTCATTTAAAAAAAAAAAAAAAGGAACTTCCTGAGCATCTAGACTCATGGAGCAGTCAACATCATTGAAAACAGGTGAAGCTACTTCTAAATAAATATATAAAAATTGTGCTATAAATCCTGTAAAAAGTCTATAACTGGGGAGATGTTTAACTATCATGAATTTATTTTTCAGCTGGAATTTTTTTTTCTTCTGTTTGTCCTGTTTCCAGCATTCTTATGAGTTCCTTTGCTTTTTGCTGCTGGAAATGGAATCATTTCAACTTGTAGTATAGTAGGTTTTGAATCTTATCATAAAAAGCAGCCTGAGAGAGATGTTGAGTGAAAAATTGGACAACTCCTTCTCCATGGATATATTAAACCCAGACTATAAGAGCAGTGTGCCTTTTCACTTATTTCATTTCCTTATTTTTCCTATACTTTTCTTATATGACTCCAAGCCTATAAGCAGTTGCTGGGATATTTTTTTTTCTTTAAAAATATTTGTACAGTAAACAGCAAACATTTAAATGACAAGTGGCAAACAGGAGCTACCAGAAATGTCTATATCAAAATCAGCTATGAGTTGTTAAGGGATAATCGCTGGATAAAGTGGGTATGTTGAAAGGAAGAGGATGTTATCTTAGCTCCTGCCTCATCTGATTCGGAATCAGAATTGTAACAAGAATTGCTCCATGGCTGTGGAAGTTGTGAGCACTGTTAAGGCAATCAGAGAAAGAATTAGCGAATTTGGGGTAGCATGTGTGACTATTCACAGCCAACATGTCATTGCTGTGAAGATAAGCATAAACATATAGATAAGCAACAAAAGGAGTATAGCTATCTATGACATGATAGCTTTGTGACAGTTGAAATCTCCACTTCTATATAATTGTTAAAAATGCAAGGATCCTAAATCAAAAGAAGAGCAGTTCTCATAGTAAATGCTATCTATGTGTTGGCAATCACATGCAATCTAAAACTAAATATCATGGCAAATAAGAAATCAAATTCAATCAAGTGTCAGTGATCAAATAATCATAATCACAGCTTATTTATTTACTTCCTTGTGCTCAACATCTTTCCAAGGTAATGAAATTATTATAGTCATAGTAGCATTTTTGTTAAAAAGATTTATACTCCCATTTCAGGACATTTTTCTTTTGCAAGGTAAGTTTAACTGTATGTCATAAATACTATAGAAGACAATTTGCAATTCACACAATTTTTTTAAAGGAAGAGGAATAGCTAATCCAGCCCCCAGAGCACAGTGCATTAGCAAAACAGCTTAGAATAAAACTAGCTTCATGGTTTTCATAAATGGTGAAAATGACAATCAACTATTGTTCTAAGGAAGAATGTTAAAACTGTGGGATTACTACTGAAAAATTCCCTGTTTTTGATACCTACCAATAAAAATGTTCGTACTATAGTCCAAAAGCCTCATGTAGGTGGTATATCATATTAAATGCAATACTAAAATACACAATGACAATATTAAACAATATTCAGAATAACCCTGACAGTTCAATACTGACTGTTTAACTGTCAATACTTTAGAAGAATTTCAGAAATTACAATAAATGTCACATAGATCTGTTTAACATTATTACTGGTAAAAATGTTCCATTGTTTGTGTACAGTATATAATTGTATACAGTATATAATATTTATTCTATTCTATTCTATTCTATTCTATTCTATTCTATTCTATTCTATTCTATTCTAGAGCCAATAGAAAATATATTTTCCATCCAGTGTTCTTCCTGACAAGAAAGGTACCTGTCACAAGAGAAAGGTTTTTTTGTGTGTGTGCTTTTTGGGAGGTTGTGGTATGTTCTCCATTACAGGCATGTGCAAACTCACTCTATGCATTTATACCCCAAACTTAACAATTTACCAAAACTTATTACCTTTCGCACAATTCCTCTATCATTTTTGGTTTCTTTGGAGAGTGAAATAATTTTGTAAGATTTTTCATGGTGGGAGACAGAGGCTTTGCATATGTGAAGAGGTAAAAAAAAACAATTTAACTTAAAAAATTTTTTTAAATACTTTGTATATTCATTCTGGTGAGGGACTCTATTTATACAACTTTCCTTCTCTGTAGCACTGAGAACCTGGATATTTTAATGTATTTTTCTATATATGTCTTTTCTAAGGAGTTAATATTATTTGAAAACTCACATTCATCTGAGCCAGAAAGAGAGGATAACTGGTACCTAAACTCAAGGGTAATTACATATTTCAAAATAAGGAGTACAAAGAATTGAATGGTAGGACACAAGGATCAATAATTTCATCTGAGTAATGAAAATAAATCAAGGTTCCTAACTATCTGGTTGAACTATGCTTGTTTAGCAAAACCATGTGATGAAAGACAAATAGGTCATAGAACAAAAGTTAGTATGGTACAATGGTTAAGGAGTCGGCCAAGACCAGCATGTTCAGATCTAAGTTTCCATGTACGTTAGCTTGTATATGTAACAAAAGAATGATTCTTTCATTAATCAGTGGGGTTCTTGACCTGTCTGGTCTATTTCAGACATGGGCTTTCTTCCTATCAAGGTTTTCTATTGGCCAATTTGCTGGAACACTTATGGGTTTCTGGGTGGGTGACTGGACAATCAGAGAGTCATTTGCATGTGTCAGCTGTTCTCTGGAACCAAACTCTCTAATCAAATCAATGGATGAAGGTGATAAATTCAGAGGCACTGACCTATTTGTGGTCCTTGCCATGGCTGTTCTTGTTTCCAGCAGCTGCCCAGGCCAACAGCTTTGCTGCTCATTCTTGAATGCCAAAAGAAAAAAGAAAAAAAAGCTCTATTGTATTCAGTGTGACTTTATTCCTTAGTAAGCAAGCATAAAATTACAGCTTAAAACCCCCATCTCAAACCTTGATCTCCATAATAATTAAAACAGCTAGTCTTTGGCTGGCTCTTACCCTTCATATTTAAAGTTAAAACTGCTCACCAAACAAAAGACAAGTTTAGAAATTCTATAAACTGTCTCTCCACATTCACCTGATACATTATGTATGCTGAGATGACAAGCAGAAAACTATATTGGATGGGTAATATTATGAAGTGGGGAGTTGTGGTTATGAGACTTGACAGTCATCTGTAAACAACTGTTCTATCAATTTTATTAAAAGACAGTTTAGGCTATGCTTCACTTTTCCCATTGCCCCTCCCTCCCAAAACACATTGCTACTAGTCTCAAACAACAACAGGTTTATTGGGCTAAGTATATATCATCAACAACAATCAGGAAACATTTTAGGCATGCAACTTCTGAGAACAGTAAAAAAAATAAAACAAACCAAAACCCTAGTATTTCAGGGAGGAAAAGAATGGTATAATCTTTTTTATGGTGATCTCTCTTAATTATGTAACAGGTTACTGGATATGTTTCAATTTTCTTTTTCTGAGAGTTAATGATGAATGGTTTCAATAACATGGGCATTTAGAGATGTTGAATTCACACAATCAGTTTGTGATGTACGTATTAGGACTGTGCAAATGCTTTGAAAGAGGTGTCTTGCAAGGCATGAGAGCATGTAGAAAGCACCTCTTATTGGAATCACTGAAGCAAAGTGGCTGTGCTTGGCTGACACTTGGAGGAAACAGCCATACTAGCCTGAAAAAAGATTCAGTTTCTTTGATTCAAATTGTACCTGCATTTTTGTGCATTGTGAAGCACCTTTTTCACAGGATTTGCATAACCCTTCTATATTTGGCTAAAAGAATCTGAACATTTTAGCTTCTCTTTCAGTTTTGGAGCTCTGGAGTGAGAATGTCCCACCACCTTTTTTTTTTCAGATCCCAAGCTTTCCAACTTTTATAACTATATTGTTATAAAAAAAAATGTGAAAGTGACTGGTCTCAGCTTGAAGCTGTTTCTCGGTGGGGTGCCACAAGGTGTGACTTTCTCACCCTCCTGTTTAATATCTACATGAGGCCAGTGAAGGAGGTCATTCATAAATTTGGGGTGAGATATCATCAGTACACAGATGACACTCAGTTGTACATCTCAACCCTGCCTGGCCAAGTAATGCTGTCAAACTCTTGTGCCCTATGCCTGGTAGCTGTTGGGATCTGAATGGGGAGGAAGCGGCCCAAGCTCAACCCTAGCAAGACTGAGTGGCTGTCCTTAAACTCTATAGCTCGTGCTGCCATTTCCTGATCAGTAGATATTTACTGTATATATTTATCAAGCTTATATGCTGGTGAATGGTAATTGACTTGTGGCAGCTTACAACAATATAAAACATAATAAGACCATTACAATATCAAATCAGAAAACAAAACTACAACAAATAACATACAGTACTAGAAAACTAACTAATACATTGTTAAAAATCCAGTTTCCACTACCTGCTGAAAGGCCAATACTAAGGCACTCAGACTAACTTCTGGATGGAGGCTGTTCCATAATATGGGTGCTGTGGTGGAAAAGCAGCATTTTCTGGCTTCATCTGCTCTCACCTCATGAAACTGAAGGATCACGAGCAACTCTAGTTGGAGTAGGCAGTCCTGAAAGTATCTAGGTACAAAGCCATGTAGAGGCTTTTAAGTCAAAACTAGCACCTTAAATTGTAGCAATGGAGGCGAATATGTGTAGCTCAGGGTTGAACTGTCCTTGGGGTTCTCTGAGCTTGGTTCTTTTCTTGCAAACGTTTCATTACCTGGCTAGGTAACATCTTCAGTGCTAAAATGGGATGAGGTTTGCTCTCTATTTATCTGCTGTGGCCTGCCTTGCCAGTGCTGGGGGCGGTGGGGGTTCTGTTTTGCTCTTCTGGTAGTTTATTGATTAGCATAAGTTGACTGCTTGATTGTGTGCCTGGTGGTGACCTTTGCTTAGCTGGGTGATGATTGCTGGTGATTGCTGGTGATTGAATGCTGGTGAGGTGATGTTCTGGTCTTTTGTCTCTTTTGAATAGTATGTAGATGCTGTTTATCTCTATGTGTCTGTTAATTGCTGCCTTGTCTGAATACCAGGCTTCCAAGAATTCTCTTGCATATTTGCATTTGGCTTGGTCTAAAATCCTGACAGTTTCCCAGTTAAAACTGTGGTTGAGTCTGTCCATGTGTTGTGCAATTAAGGAATTTTCATCATGTCTTCTGACTGCTAGTTGGTGCTCGTGGATGCGCTCTGCTAGTCTTCTGCCTGTTTGTCCTACGTAGTGTTTGTTACAGTCCTTACACTGTATGTTGTAGATGACTCCTGTTTTTTCTTCTTGGGCTACTGGGTCTTTTGGTTTACTTAGGATATTTTGGAGTGACTTTGTTGGTTTGTGTGCTACAGAGATGCCATATGGTTGCAATAATCTGTTGGTGGTTTCTGAGATGTTTCTGATGTATGGCAGTGTGATCCTTTTCATGGCTTGTGTGGGTTGTGTTGTAGTAGGTTGAGTGGTCAGGCACTTTTTGATAAAATTACGTGGGTATCCATTTTGTTGGAAGATGTTGTATAGGTGGTCTTTTTCCTTTTTCTGCTGTTCTGGGTTGCTGCAATGTGTTTGTGCTCACTTGAATAATGTTCTTACGCAGCTCCTCTTGTGGGAGGTCGGGTTGTTGCTTTGGTAGTGGAGTACTTGGTTGGTGTGGGTTGTCTTCCGATAAACTTGGGTTTCTAATTTGCTGTTTTTCCTCTGCTAATGAGGATATCCAGGAAGGGTAATGTGTTGTTGTTTTCTTCTACTCTGGTGAATTTTATTCCTTTGAAGATGTTGTTAATGATTTCATGTGTCTTCTCTATTTGTTTCTTTTTCATTATAACAAATGTGTCATCTACATACCGGATCCATATTTTAGGCTGTATGTGTGGCAGTGCTATAGCTTCTAGGCGTTGCATTACAACTATCAACTCCTCACTGCAGTGCCTCCAGAAAATCAAAGATGTGCACATAGATGAAGATGAAATTATGGTCTCATTTGATGTCACAGCACTCTTCACGTCCATAAACCCAGAACTAGCCAAAGAATCCATATCAGCTGTACTACACAACACACCCAACTTAACCAAATACACCCAGATCGAAATACCCAGAATCATGGACCTCATCAACCTCTGCCTCACCACCTATTTTCAATTCGATGGACAAATATACCAACAAATCAGAGGCACGCCCGTGGGATCACCACTGTCAGGACTCATAGCAGAGATTGTAATGCAGATAAGCAAAGGTCACCACCAGGCACACAATCAAGCAGTCAACATATGCTAATCAATAAACTATCAGAAGAGCAAACCAGAACCCCCACCGCCACCAGCACTGGCAAGGCAGGCCACAGCAGATAAATAGAGAGCAAACCTCATCCCATTTTAGCACTGAAGATGTTACCTAGCCAGGTAATGAAATGTTTGCAAGAAAAGAACCAAGCTCAGAGAACCCCAAGGACTCCACACCTTAAATTGTTCGTGGAAATCAGCATTTTGGATCAACAGTAGTTTCCAAGTGGTTGTCAAAGATCTAGCACCTGCATGTAGACAGAAGAAACAAGAAATGGGAGTAGAAGGATGTTTAAAGGGACATACAGACTATGTTTAGGGAACTCAGAACTCAGGGACAATAGGAATATCTACTGCTTATATTTGTCATGTGGGTGCATGTTACTTTGCCTCTAAATACAAAACAGGCAGTTAAAAATATATGGAGTGTAAGCACTTTTTATAAAGGATGGACCTGTGCTACATATTTTTATTGATTTTTGAAAAATAGTACTTTGTTCTTGGATCCAGATAATATCTTAATTCCCATCCTGCTGGACCAGCTGAGACACTATCAAGTTTGCTAGAGTATCAGACTCTAACAGGTCAGTTATGTAATAAGCAAAAGGACTACAAGTAAAATATAATTCTCTTCCCATCCTTTTTTTTTTTTTGTATCTCTTAGTCCACTATGCAAAATGAGTACAAATATTTGTCATATTTGCATTGCTATTTTATTTCAAAGTTCCAAAGTGTCATGACAGTGGAAAAGTAAACATGTTTGCTAAGCATTATACCAATCACATAAAGCCCTGATGTGATTGTTTGCTTTGATACTAATAATTTGTATTACACTCCCTCATCCCATCAATCCTCTAAGCTGACAATATCAACAAAGCATTGGTTTGTGAAAGCATCATTTTATACATTGGCTAATTTAATACTTAGAGCTGAAAATCAGCTGGGATGAGACACTGATCTTATGAAAAATTGATCTACCAAATCTCTACAGAATGAAAGAAATGCTGCAAAAATTAGATTATTCAAAGTTGTTTACTTGGTGAAAGGGATTTGAAAATAGCGTATACCTAGAATCAATAGCAATATTTGCAGGGAAGAAATAGAAACCATTTAACTCTAACTTTGAAGATTTCTTTCTAGGTTTTCTGGTTGCCTCAATTTTTCCATTTTGCAAATTGGGAATGATAATAACACACTGCTGTACTAATTGGTTTATCGTGCTGAAAAGTCTTCAAAGCTGTAAAGGTAGCAGTACTGTATAATGATGGCTCTCTTATTAGTACACTATTATTAATGTAAATTCAGATTATTGATATAATTGAACCAACAGAGAACATAGAAAGAATCCTGTTTTAAGATTATATATGTGAAAGACTGGACCGTAAGATGTGGTATAAATGAAATGTTTCCTTTTTATTGTATTTTTCCCTGTTATGGCTTAGTCATACCACTTTATCTAATAAAGCAAGTAAATCATCTGAACCTACTTAAAAAGAGGAATAATAATTTACAAATTCTACAATATATCACAATTCCATTAATGTGTCTAGGTAACTTTTTAAAAAATCAAAGCGGGAAAAGAAAAGGACAGTAAGAAGTAAGAACTCTCAATACATTTTTCAGCAATGGAGGTGGGGCATATATTAGATACAAGCTCCTTCCTGAAATTCATATCCCAAGTCTAGAATATAGGTGTAGCTTTCTTAGATACTAAAGCAAACCTTGCTTTCTTTCCAATAGACTAGTCAACCTAATTAAAATAGCTACAGGCACCTCATAAGTGCTGACAATCATAGCAGATGAGAACTTCCTTTTGAAAAGGAAGGTGAAGTTGTGTTTGTTTTATTTGGAAAGAGAGATGGTGATGCAATTGGTAGGATTTGCTGGCTTATGATAATCACATTCTCAAAGCCTACAGGAAGGGACTGTTTCAGTGGCATAGTGTGTGATCCAGACAGATCCAGTGTGGTATTGTGATTAAGATCTTGGACTACAAACTAGGGAAACTCAGATTCAAAACCACCCTTAGTTGATGGAGTAACTGATTGGGACATTTAGCGCTGCCTACATTACAAGGTTATTGTGGAAGGGATTAAATGGAGATCCCCAAGAAGGGAACCTTGAACTCCTAAGACAAAAAATGGATAACAAATACTTAAATAAACGTCCAATTTTTCATAACAATGTTTTTTTAAAAAAATATACTCAGCTACAGTTTCTGTCCAGCCCCAAAGTTCTCATGCTAGCTCCATTTATCCCTCAAACACACTCTTTCATGCCCTTTGCTGATCTGTGAAGCTTCCCCTTCACCAAAGAGACACAGAAGGCCCACAAATTATATTCAAGACATAAAGCTTGAGAGGTGTGCATTTGTATTTGTGTGCAAAACCTTTGGAAGTTATCATATACTCCTTTCCATCCCCAAATGGTCCTGCTCCTTTATTTTTTTCTACATCAAGTAGAGCATAAATTAAAAGTGGCAAAGACCAAGAGAAGCCAAAATAAGTACAGACACTTCCTACTTTAAATGACATTGTTTGATCTTGTTTGGGGAAAACGAAGGTACATTTGAGGTTTTCTAAAATGTCTCTTTTCAAAAAGGAAATTCCTTTTTCTTCATTTTACAACAAAAATAGATACAAACAAAAATCTAAGTCAAGGATCATCCCTTTCATATTCTAACCTTTCCTAGGCTTAGATCATTAGATGCCTAGATCAGGAATGAGCTACTGCAACTCCTGAAGCACCTTTTAGGATCCTTTGAGCCTTTCAGAAATAGGCAATCACATCCTGCCTGTCACATAAGAAATGTTGTCCTGCACACAGTAGAAGACCAGAATAAGTATTTTCAGATCTGAATGCCACTGTCGATCACATCCTGTCCTTTAAGCTAGAGTAGTAGAGAGTTGATGAAGGTGGCACAGAATGGAGAAAGATTCATTCTAACTACTAGCATCCTACCCAATGTCACTGTGGAACAGAAATGGCAGTGTGGCATATCACCAATCGTACAATTTACCATTCACAATTGATGTCATTGATACCCCATTCAGGTCACTACTCTCTCCACTTTATCTTGGCACTGGGAAAAGTACCAGTAGCTACAGCTGGCTGCAAGACAAATTTTATGAATTTATGTGAAGCAGTTGCTCCAAGAATCAAGTTCCAGAAATAACTATTTCCCTACTTTTAGAATTGAGTGATATATTTTAAAATATGAGACCAGGCCCAGAAAAAAAATTTTTTTGCATCATTCGATTAAACGTCTGTGGTCAGTTCTACATAAGTGAAAGATATTAAGAGGATGTTTGCATGGATCGAAAACCTATTGGATGTTAAACATATCGCTTTCTTAGACCATGATTAAGTTGCTATCCACCTATAGGATAATGCAAGGCATTTAACAGAATCATTTAAATTGTACCTATTTAATATGTGCTGTGATTACAAGTTTCATCAGGATTCAATTAAAATGGTGTTGTTTGCAGTAGATTATGTTTCTACAAATGATGATAGGAAAAAAATCATTTTAGACTAGTATTAAAGAGAAGATATTTTAAGCATTAGATATCTTGTCTTTGAATTTTGATCTAACTAGTATTATCCATCATTAAATCATATATATATATGTATATGTATATGTATATGTATATGTATATGTATATGTATATGTATATGTATATATCAATCTCTCTGAAACTGGCTTAGCCTTCTGGCCCATCTTTTTGGTCTGGGGGCATCACTTTTTAAAATCATTGTTGGAGGGCATGTTGGTACAGTAATGCAATGGTAATGCAATTGCTCCCCAGAGTCACTTGTTGAGATGGTCGGCCACACAGATCGAATACTGTATACATACATACATACATAAATAAATATTACTAATGGTGATATTCAGTCTAGATCTTTAGAGGGTGTTTTTGCATAAGGTTGGAGGCTTTCAAGGGTGAAATGTAGGTATAACACATATTTTTTCACTTTTTATTTATTTTGTTGTTTTTGGCTAAAAATAGCCAAAAAGGGCATTGCTGAAAATGGAATGTTTTGCTGTCAAATATTGGTGATGTTGCTTTGGAGGAAATAAAAGGACTTGGGCTACTACTTGGCTTTCAGGTGGTGTGTTAACCATCTTGGATTAAACCTAATACTCTTAACCTTTCTGAGCCTTGTTTGAATTATTTTTGAGCTAACCCCCTCCCCCAGTTGCTCAATAAAATGACCAGGCTCTTTAACTCCCCTTTCTGTTTTCCCTTTAGAATGTATTTTTGCAAAGTAGTTGAAAGCTGAGGATTGAGTTAGTGAATGGGTTTTGTTTCTATGCATATCCAGGACTGGGGGGGAAGGGAACTTTGCAAGGTCATGACACTGATGTTTACTAGTATCTTCCACCACTTCCCCTGCAGCACTTAGTTGTGTATGAGTCATCTGCAGATATTAGATCAGCTAGCATTTCTCCCTGCTACAATCCATCTGTTCTTCTCTTGAAGCTATGTATGGGTTTGATGGCACACATTAATTTGTAGGTTGTACTGATTCTGTACATGGAATGTTTTCTACCACCTCAGTGACTGTAAGAATTTAGTGCAGTCACAGAGTATTTAACTAAAGGTCTGCTAAATCCCACTGAATTAAATTCTACCACCACTTCATTTTAATTTCCTTCCTATCCCTTACTTCCTAACTTTCCTATCCACTTTTTCTATATGGCTTTGCAAGGCTCTCTCCATAGCCACATTCACATTCCCTATAGAAATACTAACATTTGAATTTGCTCGCTTGCAAGACGTAGGTCTCATCCTATAGAAGGAACTCAGGTGCACCTGATGTTTGCATTGACTTTCCATTGTTAAGAAATTCCCTAGATACCCTTTGAAGGTTTAGATTTAATCAGTCAGCACTTTTAAGAAATGTATAGTAGGATGATTTTTTTTTTTTAAAAAAAAAATAGAATTGTAGAGCTCTTCAGAAATTGTGACTGCAGGGGATCCCAATTGTCAGGGATTGAAAATGAGTTGGGCTCTGTGCATTTTCCCAAGGGATGTAGTTAAGAAGCCTCTCTGACAGAGGCTAGAGGCAAGAAGAAATCAGATGTGTAATTGAGGATTTGCATATATAGAAAAAAACCAATCTATAAAATTGAGCAATTACAAAGAGTTTCAAAATTTTATTATATTTTTATGTTATGTGCTAGTGGAGAATGTAATTCACTCTCCATGTGTCCTGAATTTGTACTGCTTCTTTCTTTGCCATAAATCAGAATGTCAGAGTGTAAAGTAGGCCTTTGCATAGAGGCACAAATGGTATTTTGGAAAATATGAGCACCTTTATGAGTTGTTGGTCATGCAAGCCAAGAATTCTGGAATTATATTCTCCGTACATCTAGAGGGCACTCGGCTGAAGAAGGCTGGCCTAGACAGGTAACATACTAGGATTCAAGACAGACACATTATTCCCACCACAAGTTAGATTCAAAGCAGGCTTTTGCACTTTTGCAAGATCTATAACATTTATTGACTGGGCAATGGTTGACATAAAGTCCAAAATTAGATGGAATTCTTTATTAATGTCTGCCTATAGCCTGTAACATGGCTATAGGGACCGGGTCATCTGAGTGACCGTCCCTCCCTGATTACATTAGCCTGTCCCATTAGATCTGGCAGAGAAGGGATATTGCAGGTACCATCGGCCAGGGACCTTCATTTGGTGGGACCTAGGAGGCAGGCCTTCTCTGTCATGGTGCCTGCCCCATGGAACATTCTCCCACCCCCGCACCAAAGTCAGGTTAGCTCCATTCCTGTTATCATTTTGTCAGTCCCTAAGGCCTGTAACCAGGCCTGGGGGTCCTTGGGAACTGGAAATGTTCTTAAATGGCTCCATTGTAGTTGATTTTGTACTTTCTCCATGTGGTTTGTATATTTTAAATTTTTATAGTGTTTTTTTCCACTTTTAATAATGACTTTTATATTTTATAATGATTGTTTTTTACATATATGTTGTGTTTATTGATTGTTATATGCCACCTAGAGTTACTTCTTGTGAGATGGGCGGTCATATGAATGTGATTTAATAAATAAATAATACATACATAAACAAATATGGGGTACATTTTTTTCCTGCTGAAAGCTGAATTTCATCTGGGGTAACAGACAGAGGTTGGTGGTGACAAAAATGTTTAGTGCTTGGTAGGGACAGAATCCAAAATTAATGGAGACATGACTTCTCTTAGTCCACACTCTGGCCTTCCTCTATTTTTACCTTTTTACCCTGTTCAACAGACTGTCAGAAGATGAATAAATTGTCCTGCCAGGAAGTAATAGCTTGTAGGAGGCACTTGAAATCAGACTGGGGTATAGTCACTCTATCCCCTGTGAAAAATTCTCTCATACTGAATTATCTTTCACCTATGGCTCATTATTCTGGAGATCTAATATGGACATTTACAACTTTTTACCTCACCAAAGCTGTTGCCATAATTGGAAGATCAGTTTTTCTAAATAATTGTATTTTATTTTTATTGTAAGATACCACTTGTGAAAATTAACTTGTTGAGCTGAGACCAAATGAGAAAATCTCCTTTCCATCTACACTTACTACTATGCTATTGTATCCATAAACATCAATTTATTCTTTCTGTAATATTTCTTATAGATATTCCTCATTTAGCGACCTCAGGACTTGCAACTCGGTTGTTAAGCAAAGCAATTGCTGAGTGAAACCGCAACTGTGCTTATGATCTTACTTCAGCCTTTCTTTGCTTTACAAACCTGTGAAGGTCATAAATGAGAGGATTGGTTGCAAAGTTACTTTTTCATCATCATTGTAACTGCGAATGGTTGCTGTACGAGGCAGTCACTAAACAAGGACTACCTGTATTTACTAGAAGCTGAGGAGAAGTGTCTGCAGGGTATGGTTAAAAAAAACTAAAGATGGTGGCTGCAATCGAAGCTCTGCCTGTTTTTCATGTGTGTCATGCATGGGGGTGGCGGTGTTATAGCTATATATCTATATACCCACACAGAAATCACAAAAGCCTATGTGGTTCCTTTCCTGGAAAATAAAGTTTGGAAGGCATAGCAGCCGGGGAACTGTTCAATGGGAGGATGTGGTAGCCTGCAGTCCGGAGTGAGAACAGTGCAAGCTGATGCCAGTGAGTCTCAGCTGGACTGGATTTTCTTAAACTGGCGTACTTAAACTGGCATACTATCAGTCTGGCTCGAGAATAAGACAGGAGTAGTTTAATGGTGGAGTCCAAATAGGCCTTTAGGCTTTGTTTGGTGCTTTCCTAAATTAATCTTAAATTATCAATACAGAAGAAGCTATCCACCTAAGCTACTTCATTTCTGTAACCAAGGGTAATGCTAATCTTAACTTCTCACTAGGAAGCACTCAAGATTAAATGTTTATACTGAATCATTTTTTCAGGTGAGGAATTACCATGAAATAAATTTATAGTCTCCTCTCATAGCTTCCTAAATTTAGCAGCTTATACCTGAGAATCTGGTGGCTTCAATTCTTTTGTAAGAGTTCTATTTAAATCTTCCTCCCTTTACAGAGTTTTACAATTTCTGACTTTTCCTCCTAGATGTTCTGTGACTGTTATTACTCACAAGAGTACAATATTGGTCTAAGAAATCATCTTGGGTGGACAAAAGGATCCCAAACTCTGTTTCATTTTTTTAAACACATATTTCAACATTTTTAATTCTCTGCTTTAAAATAAAGCAATAAAAGGTTTACGTTACCTGGGTAACACTTCTTCCAGAAAGAACTACACCATGTGAGCTGCAACATTTACTGTTTTAAAGTATGGAGTACATGTTATTTTCTATCTACTTAAAGCTAGATTTTTTCCCCACTCCTTTTGGGATAGCTTGCTTTATGGTGGGGTGGGGGCAGCGGCCTCTGCAGGCTCTTGGCTTGGGGCACACATGTGATGCGATGTTGTGATGCATGTAGAAAAAGAGTGGAGCCTGTTTCACAATACCCTGCTGCTGCTGTTGCTTGTGTCACTCTGACCTCCTCTTACCCCCGCTTCCTTGTGGATGCCATTGGTGAGGGGTAAAACTGGCTGAATTATGAAATACGTAGCTGCAAATCACCTAGTCATTTCATAGTAGGAAGTCACATACACAACTAAGAGGTTTTCCTGACACCCTCCCATTTTCTACTACTTTCATAGAACAATCTCACTGGTATATTAGCTTCCTCCATGCCTGGCTGAAGGGTGGTGGTGCTAGATAATCAGCCTACTACTGTATGATTGGCATGTCTTAGTGATACCGTAATACTTGCAGGAAGAAAATGTAAAAGAAATGTATGTGTTGTATGTGTACTTACAGATGGTTACTTCCTTTTCAATTTTTCTACCGGACTTGCACAGGAATCTGTTCGTATGTGTTTGCATTGCAGTGGCATAAATGGGCTGAGCTATGGCAGATCCATTAGATCCAGCTTTCTCTTAACTTTCTCAGTTTAACTGTTTTTATATGATTGGAAAATATGGTCTTTAAATTTAATTTAAACCGTCATATTATACACAAACACACACCTATTCCTTTTTAAAATCAGATGCCTCCAGGTGTTATTTCTTCCTGCCAGTGTTTTGTCTCTATAGGTTACACTAACAGGCATAGCAATCAATAGCTCCCTTTCACACTACAGATATTTCTTGTGATAGCTTGGCCTGCTTGATGGAATATTCATCATATTGAAAATCATCATTAAAACACAGTTAAGAAAGGCCTTCATTTTTATATTGCCTATGAAGGACAAACCCTTTTCTCATTTTCCAGATTCATTCTCAGTTGGGGCTTCCAGTATTTGTCCTGGGCTTCAGTTTAATGACCAAAACCCATTTGGCTGGTTATCATTAAATGTATAATAATGTTCAGGATGATACAGGAATGGTATGCTGTGGCTATCACATTACTTCCAAAACTCAATGTCTTCTCTCCTTCCAGAATGCTACTGATTTACTTACAGTGCAAACTGCCCTTGTCCCCAAATCTGTATTAACTGTTGCTCAAAATAATACAAAAATGAATTAGGAAGACATCAGATTTATTTAATAATGGTTCATGGGCATCTGATGACATGGATGTTAGTCTATTAAAGTGTATGCTGTGATAAATGTGTTTGTCTTTAAGACAGCTTTCTCCAACCCAGACACTCTCCAGCTGCCTGGATCTAACTTCCATAATTCCCCAGTTAGCGTGGGCACTGCTGGGAATTCTGGGAGCTAAAGCCATAAATCTGGAAGGCACCCAAAATTGGGGAAGGCATTAGCAGCCTTTTCTGCATTTCAGCAAGAGAGTTACAGAGCTACCTTTGAAAATCTCAGCATGCTTTGCTTTATTTAATGTAGCTAGAAAAAGAAAGACAGCTGGTGACTTCAACAGAAGTCAACACTAAGTCTGATTTTTAATTTCAAATTTATCATCATAATTTTAATGATATTTTATTATTAAAACTAGGTATAGTAATGTTGTTTGCATTCCAGAAAACATTTTATTTTATAAATTGGAGCAAGCTATAAAACACTAAAACTGTGTTTTGATTAGGAATAATTGAGATGTTTGGGGAAACTGATCACATGACTGCATATTTGGGGATGGAAATGGAACAGTACTGAGGCCATCCCATTTCTTTTATATATCCAATATTTCATATAAATCATATACATGATTAATGTATGGAAAGAATTGTGGCTTGATGCATAATTTTTGCTAAATCACAGAAGGGAGATCAATAACTTCCGTGTCAGGATATCACTAGTAACTGACTTTCAGATGGTCCGGAAACCTGTAGAACATCTGCTGGATGCCTTATAGCATGACATTCACATTTTGCAAATTGCATTTAGTTAAGGAATATACAAAGATTTATTTATTTATTGCATTTGTATTCTACCTTCTCAGAACTCATGACAGCATAAATGGGGGTCTCCCCTTATGTTATCCCCATAGCAACAATTGTTAGTTTGACTGAGAAAGAGAGTTCAAACTTGCCCTGTTTGCTTCATGGTTGAGTGAGGATTTGAACTTCTCTCTGTAGTCCAATGCTTTTAATGAGGTACTTCCAACAAAAGATACTCTTCAGCTATTTTCCCTTCTCTCTCTCTCTTTTTGCAGAAAGAAAATAAAAATGAGGGGAAAATATGGGATTGTTACAAATGACATTGTCTGGGTCCCCAATCAAATTCCATGAATGAGACAGGATGATAGAGTGGTAAAAGCCTCATCTGGAAGCACTGCAAGCTTCCATATTTAATATGTCAATGCCAAATGTTATCACTTTTCTGAGTGCAGGTCAACTGATACCTAAAGAAGTGTATGCATTTTAAGAATAGTGGAGTAAGCTAATGGAGATACACTTGGAAATATTTGCAGATGCCTGGCTCTTTTATACAATCTACATGTAACAAGCAATTTACTGGTAACAGTTTAGATTTCTGGTAATTTACTATGGGATTATCCACTTCTCAGATTACCCAGGAGTGGTGGGAACCACTTGGGTATCCTGGTGGGGGGTTGGAAGAGATTCAGTTGTGAAAACAGAAAGAGAATATGGTTTAATGCTGCCATCACTCTCCCATGTAAATCATAAATGTAATTGTTTGAACACATGTAGCTGACCATATTGATTTAAGGGGAAATACTGACTTAATTCAGGTAGAGGCATCCAGGGCTGCTGGAAGGGATAGAATTTTCAGGGAGGGGTTATCCAGGGAGATTCAACCCCCTTTCAAGTCTATTTACTTTGGTACCAAGTAAACTACAATGGACATTGCCTGGTAAAGAAACAGCCAAAGGCTAATTTGAGGAAAAGGGAAAGAAAAAAGGACAAAGATAGTTAATGGTACAGCTTTTTTGGTTCCCAAACTAGAAGTTAGAACTTGATAAATGCAGTCTCAAAAGTCATGTAATATTGGCCTAACTCAGTGCATAGATATATTTCTCTTGATCTTCTTTTCCCACCCTCAAATGTAGCAAGTTTACAGGCACCCATCTTTTCATGTGTTTGGGGCAGATGGTCATAATTTTATGGAATATGTTCAGAGTTAGTCTTTGGTAAAAATTCAGAGAAGGAGGATTTTTTATTTAGAGATGAGGATTAATCTTTAAGAAGATTTCTGTTTTTCAGGGATGTATAACCCAGTCTCAGGATCACATATGCCTTCCATAAAACTTTAGGTAAGGCTCTAAGAGCTCTTCTAAAGGTTGCCATCGATTGTAATTTTTACTGTTGCAGAAAAGAAACATTGTTAAATGTATGAGAAGTTATTTTATTGTTCTTAATGAATAGAATTGATTAAAATTAAATTATATTAAATTAAGTTTTTTCCTGGCTCTGCCTACTTATTTTTTGATTTTCCTTATTTTTTTAGAACATGACTTCCAACATACAATTCAAAGGTCAGTGTGGTCCCTGGCCCAAAAGCCCTGTGCCTCCTGTAGTTTTTATTGGTCAGACTTGAGTTGTAGGTAATTTCCAAGCAAAAAGTCTTTTCTGCACAAATGTCTCCAAGTACTATCTGGCTCTGGCTATAGCAAATAAAGAAAGAATGTTTCAGAGATGTATGTTTGTGAGCATCCTGAGCTGTGCCTTATCATCTGGGCCAGTGAGCTGAACATTGTAAAGCTAAAATTTGCATTGGCCCAAACTGATCAATCCACAGAACTCCTTATACTGTCTACCAGATTACTCTTTCTCCTGTCTGAGCAATGTAAGAATATATGTCTGCACAGCCATCTGACCCACTGAGATGATGAAGATGATGATGATACCCTTATGGTTTCCTTCCTCCAAATTCCTTTGTAATTTGAGCAACAATTATGTGCTAGGAGAGCAGGGCCAGATCAAGGCTAACTGACGCCGTAAGCCCAGCCCAAACATGGTGCCATGACAGAAGCAAAATGCTCATGCCATGAGACAGAAACAAATGTGATATCTGACAACACCTTCAAACCAAACTTTTAAACTTTAGTCACTATGTCAAAGAAAATGTTTTTTTTTTTAACAATGCAGATTAAAGTCAAACATGGCAGATAAGGACAACTACAAAAAAATGACTAAAGTTGACTGTGGCAGTGAAAGAGTTAAGGGCATGATAGCTAGGGGAAAACACTCTAAAGTGCCCCCCCCTTCCCTTGATGCCCTAAGCATGTGCTTATTTGCTTAACAGTTAATCCAGGGCTGTAGGAGAGCACATCATCTCTTAGAGAATTGCTTCCATAGATAGGAAGGGGAAGATGCTAGTTCACGTTAGAGCCTTTCTGGAAAATCTGAGGACTGTTTTGCTTTTCCTATTCTATGTACTGAATTAACATCACACAGGGTAGAAATGAAGATACGGATTGGCAAACCTACAGAAAAAGTAGGAGATTCAGGTTTTTCAGTTGGAGTAAAAAAAAAAAATGTATTCAACCTCACTTCACAGAAGGAATATTGATCAGGATGGGAGAAGCCTTTGGGTGTCAGCCCTTCAAGGTAGTTCACACAAAAACCAAAACCATGAGTACTAACACTACCTTTATTGTAAGGTCATAGTAACAGAATCTTGCAAGTCTAAAAGCTCTTTTCCCTCCCCTGCCTTTACATTCCAGAGAACTAGAGAGGGTCAATTCTGAGACACTTTCTCCACCTCATTCCTTCTGTGGGCTGAGATATCTTTTGTCTGACCATTGTCTAGTCTGTGGCTCCTCCTTCTCCTGTCTCCCAAGGTTATTTTTACAGCCCATTACATTGCTTAATGTCTTTACAGATGTTGTTGTGATACTGCTTCTTGTCTCTTCTAACAGCTCTCTGAAACTCTTAAGTTGCTTTCTGAGATTATTGTCTTTCTTGGCTTTTATTTTATTGTTTATTTATTTGGTAAATTTATATAGCCACCCATCTCACATACATATCTCTGAGTCTCATACAAAGTTAAAAACACCAAACAATACAACAAAATAACAAAAAACAATTAAAAACAATTAAAAACCTAAAAAAACCCAAAATCTGTAGGATAGCACACTCAATTTCCTTAGCCATACAGACACTTTGCAGGCTCCATACCATGTTCCCAGATCCCCAGGCCAGATGGCAAAGCTATATTCAGGCCCCTCCAGAAGACCAGCAAGGTCAAGTCAATGATGTTCCAGAGGGTGGGTGCCACAGCAGAAAAGGCTCTTCTGCTGGGTCCTATCAGATGACATACCTTTATGGATGGGACCTGCAACATGCCCTTCCTGCTGGACCTGATGGGATGGGTAGATGTGATTGGGGAGAGACATTCCCTCAAATCACCCGGCCCCATGCCATGTAGGGCTTTATAAGTCATTACTAGCACCTTGAATTGAACCATGAGCAAACTGGTAACCAATGTAGCTCATGGAGACTGCTCTAGGTGCATACATAACTGCTCACGCTGCTGCATTTTGCACCAGCAGAAGCTTCTGGATGGTCTTCAAGGGCAGCCCCGTGTAGAGTGTGTTACAGTAATCCATACAGGAGGTGATCAGGGAATGAGTGACTAAGTGTAGGGCCTCCTGGTCCAGGAATGGGTGCAACTGGTGCACAACCCTAAGCTGCATAAAGGTCCTCCCAGCCATGACTGCCACCTGCTCATCAAGGAGTTCTGAATCCAGAAGTCTTAGATTACGCACTAGATCTGCCACCCCATCCAGAACTAAAGTTACTAAATTCACAGATCCAGATGGCCCCGAAACCCAAAGTCACTCTTTCTTCTCTTGGCAATGTCCACAATTTGTTCTGACATTCAGTTTGATTTCTTCCATTTCTTTGTTGTTTTGCAATCTCTTTTCACATTCATCCTTAAGACTCCTTCAAGTTAATTCCAAAATCCCTCCGGTTCTCTGTCAATGAGGTTTAGGTCTTGGCAATTCAGCAATTCCTGATGTTCTCCTTAAAAATAGTGGATATATCTTCAAGATTATATTGTGGAAACTGGCTGGGTTTCTTCTTCTTTAGCTTAACTTGGAACTTGCACATGAGCAGTTCGTGATCTGTTCCATAGTCAGCACCTAGCCATGTTTCTGATGTTATTACTGAACACCTCCTTTTAACAATAATATAGTCAATTTGGGGATGTTTAGATCTTTGAATTATCCCACACAGAGTACTTTAATAGGGAAAATGACTTTTTTTTCAGGTAAACAAAAAATGTGACAAAGAAGACTTAATCATGGCTTTGGGATTTTGTCATGCTTATAGTTTGCAAATTTGGGGTTAATGAAGCATTCTGTTGCTACCATAACTTACTTGTATAGAAAGGCTCTTATTATATATTCCCGAACAGGAATCTTTAATAATCCTTCTTGTTGAAGAGTGCAGATGTAGCCAGAAGTAGGGTAATACCTTCCCTGCTCAGATGTGCAGCCCTAGTGGTTCGTATCACAAGGCAGCTTCTATGTAGAGCACTGTAGGATCCTGATTTTAGCCTCTATAACTATGTACATTACAATCCTGTATAATCCATGGAGAACTAAGAAAAGGAGCAAGATGCCCTGACATTCTGGGCTTAAGCAACTACTATAGGGGTTTAGATAACACAAGCATCCCGTTCTTCTTATTAAGTTTCCTTATACTTTTGTAGTTGTTGCTCTTTGTTAAATTATAAAACACTGCAACTATCCAAAGGCGGGGGGGGGGGGGGGGAGGAGGAAATTAAAAAAAAAAAAGGGAAGCCAAAGAAGGGGGAGATGGTTTATTCATAAGAAGAAAAAGGGGAAGATGGCAGGACACCAGAAAGATGCCACCATCCTGACTTCAACTTTTAAAGTATTTTAGTGATACTTGCATAGTTTTCCTTTATGGATATGAACAGTAATAAACATTTTTCAAAGTTTTAAACATGTTTCTACACATTTAATCCAGATGGAAAGGTAAATCTCTTACTTTACTTAGTGGCGATTCATGACTTTCTCATGAATACCCAGTACGATTATCTCAATTTAACAATGCAGACTTGATTTTTTACATTTATAGTATCATTTAAACTATGACTACAAAGTTCAAAGCCATACAGATGCTGGAACATATTATAATGGTTTTCTGTCAATCCATCTTCATGAACAGCTGGGTCATATTTCATACTAACTATATCTTCCAAAGTGCAAGACCTCTTTCACCCTTACAGTACTATAGTAAAATGCTGAGCAAATTGAAATTCTGGCCACATCTGCAGTGGTAAAAGGTATAACTTCCCCTACTTTGCACATCTTCTCAAGCATAGCATTTGTGAAACTGTTGGGGGAGTTTCAGTATTGAAGATATCAGGTGATACATATCTCTTAAGAAGTAGCTAGTGAAACTCAGAGTATTTGCCGATCATCTTGATGTTCTGAACAAAAATTATGCCTTTTTGTGCTATTGAACACTAGATGCAGAAACAAAAGATCTTCCCTTGCATTTTGAAAAATACTATTCCTTGCAACAGAAGGCATTTCCTTATCAGTTTCCAAAGCTGTAAACTGTTTAAAATACAATATTGTATGACTCAATCCTGTTCAGAAACAATAGAGGCTGAACAGGAACAATGACTTCTATATACCTTGCCCAGTTAAGCTCCTGTGTTTTATCTTCAGAACTGCACAAGCTGTGGAAAGCCATAGAGCCAATAGAAAGCAAATAGAGAAACAAAGAACACATACCAGATGGGGCTTCCTGTATCCATCTCTTCTAGCCCAAACAATCTGCTACTCTGTTCTCAGAAGTAGAATGTGGAATTGCAGAATGCCTCAGAGCTGCAGAGAAAGAACAGAGGGTCTGGCTCAAGATATACCACGTTTTTATGGAAAGGGATATCATTGTTGTTGCTATCAAAGTTATTAATATTAGTAGTATTAGTAGTACTATTATTATTGCCAAAGAATTTGGCCATTTCCTTCTTTCTCAGTACAAACATTTGGCTACTGTAAGCCAGCTGGCAACTAGTAAGAAAACACCACACAGTACTGGAAGTGCCAGTCAATAGTGTACCATTTGTATGGCAGTAGAGTGCCAAAGTACTTGGTAGCATAATTATGTTTCCCATTTGTTGCTCAGTTGTAAGGTGAATAGGGAATGAAACTTCTTCATGTTTAACAGAGACAAAATAATTGAGCCAAACAGCTTCTAAAAGTTTAAAAATATACATTTTCTTACCTACGAAACTGCTCAGATTTTTATATAGATGGCATAAATGAATTTTAGATGAATAATCCATTCTAACACCCTAACAATTTGTCGGATTTTTTCAAATCTCACTATACATTTCTAAGATGTGGCAACTGAGTTGCCAAATCAAGCTTGAGTTATATAATGAAAGGGAAGTGGTTTTAAAAAATGAGTGAGTTGTGACTCCAAAGCCTGAGTATTTCTTATTGCTGATTAATTAGCCTTTACAGATATGGTGAATAAGACAATCAGTAGGGGAGAAGAACAAATGAAACTGTTGCTCTTGGACCAGTGTAAGCAGCAGTGCTGGTCAATTAAAACAACAACAAAAAAAACATTTACATAGTGCAGGATATGTATCTATGGATCTGAAATGTCACAAAATCTTCACCATTGGCTATTTTGGCCAGGGCTCAAGCAGTCAGAGATCAGCAACACTTGTAGGGCCACAAGTAACCTATCCTACTATAGGAGAACATCACCTGATGTCTTGCCAGTGAAGTGATTGTCATCCTGACTATCTTACACCCTGCATTTGTTCAAGTAGTTCCATATGAACTCATGACATCTTTCCCCATGGAACGTAATATCCAGATTTGAACGTGTGACATCCTGAGCAAGAATTCTGGGCTGTTTCACATGCCTTGGCTTAATGTGTAAGACTAGTTAAGTGAGCAAATGGTTGGAGCTTGAAAAATGTGATATGTGAGCTGCTATTAGTCACTAGCTCAATTACTCAACTGAATGTCCAATGTTTGTTCTCATTATGTGTATTAGGGCTGTGCAAAGAGTGATTCAACTGAAGCAAAGTATGAATCAAACCGAGGTCTGCTTTGAAGCAATGAATCAAACAGGGTGACTCCACAGCACTTCAAAGCTTTCTGCTGCTTTTGGGATTCTGACAATATTTATTTATTTATTTATTTATATGTATGTACATGTGACTTTGGGTGGCTAACATAGGATTAAAAACAAAATGAGATAAACAATAAGCATAAAGAAGCACAACAATGCAATACAAAACAGCAAACATAGAGGCCCAAAGTACAACATACTCAAAATCCTAAACCAGTTTTTTAGACAGGCTCATCTAATATCCTAAGCCAATGCTTGCAGGGGTAATTCAGGTTTTTAAAGCCTTACAGAAGCCCACCAAGGTTGGGGCCATCCAAACCTTGAGGGGTATGTTGTTCCAAAGGGCAGATGCCATGACAGAGAACGTACACCTCCTTGGTCCCATTAAGTGGCATTGTTTCATGGAGGGGGCCTGAAGATGCCCTCACTGTCAGATCTCATGGCATGGACACATACAGTTGGAGATAGGCAGTCCTGCAAATAACCCAGCTTTGTGCCATGAAGACCTTCATATATGACTCAGGCCTGCTTACTCTAGCACCACGAACTGTTCCAAGAAGCCTATAGGAAGCCAGGTTAGATCATGAAATAGTAGAGTATAGCCATAACTACTCATGCCCCTGCATTCTGGGCCAATTATAGATTCTGGATGGTCTTCAAGGGCACCTCCCTGTACAGCACATTGCAGTAGTCCAAGTGGGAGGTGATCAAGGCATGTGACTATGAGCAAGGGTATCCAATTTGGAATAGGCGCAAGTGGCACACAAGATGAAGTTGTACAAAGGGTCCTTTGGCCATGGCTACTACTTGCCCTTTAAGCAGGAACCACAAATCCAAGAGGAATCCCAAATTGTGCACCATTCCTACTTGTGAGTGTTTAGTTTTATCTGGAACTAAAAATGGGAAGTCCCCTGAAGGGAATGGGGCTAAAACAGTCATTTGGTCCTGCTTAGGTTGAACCTGAACCTGTTCTTCCCCATCCAGACCCCCACAGCCTCTCACACTGGAGGGGAAAAAAAATTGACAGCATTTCTTGATTGGCCTGGGATAGAGATATAAACCTACATAACATCAGCTTTCTGAATATACTTAACTCAGTGCCATTGGATGACCTCACCCAATGGCTTCACATAGATGTTAAATAGGAATGGAGAGAGAGTAGAGCCCTGAGAGGTTTAGGTCTAAATCCCTCCCCAGCACCAGTGGAACTAGCCTCAGAAGAAGGAGGCAACCACTGCAACATCATGCCCACTTCTCCCAACTCCCAAAGCCAATCCAGAAGGATAGTTTGATCAATGGTATCAAAAGCGGCTGAGAGATCAGGGAGGGCTAGGATGGATGGATCACCTCCATCCCAACACCACCAGAGTTCATCTACAAATGAGATCAATGTCATTCAATGCTATATGCCAACTGAAAAGGGTCCAGATAATCTGTTTCCTCCAGGGCCTAAAATGGGAAGGTTGAAGACAGGACAAAAATTGTCTAGAACCATTGGATGCACCTCTGAAACCCAGGGAGTTTTCTAGGACTCATGAGAAGACAGTCTTCACAGGCAAGGTCTGATCCGAAGCTGCCACTACCGTCTCATTCCAGGCAGTGACTAAGGCCTTGTGTCAGATCCTCAGGTTCCCTCTGGAACTCCATCAGATGCTGGGATAAACTGATTGAATAAGTCTTTTTTCCCTGCAGTGTGAAGCAGCTGCAGAGAACTCCAAGGCTGACTGAGAGTTATCTGACCCCAGAAAGGGACTAATAGTAACATTCTCTAATTCCACATCATGTTGCCACTTCTCCAAGACAAGAGCCAGTTCTAATATGTGACTGCTGCTGTGAGTTGGCCCTTTAGTAATCTGGGTCAGGTCCATGGCTGCCATGAATTCCTGAGCTACCTCTGACCCCATAACTAGGGAAGGCAAGTTGAAGTCTCCCAATACTATAAGTTTGGGGAAGTCCATCACCACCCCAGGCACAGCACTGAGCAGCCCAAGAAAGGAGTAGCAGGGAGGCTGGTACAGGAACTCAGTCTTAGCAATGGAGTCTTACACTGGGCTATATGTGAGGCAGATGACAGTAGCTACGCCATGGGCTACTGTCTAGGGGTCATGGCTAGTTCTACACTTGAATTTCCAGCAGCCACATTTCCGAGAGAGGAATACCTGCCTCTCTGCCTGACCAGGTTTCAGTCAGGCATTTAATACATGCCAGGTCAGCTTCCTGTTCCACTATCAGGTCAGTTCCACTATCAACTTATGGATGAGGTAAACCTCAGTATGTGCCAACTTGACATTCAGTAGCAGCCGCAAAAAATCCAGCACCAATGATTGAGCATTGGATCCAAGCACAGAGGGGTGGAATGCGAAATCAGTATAACAGAAGAATAGGCAATGATGGACAGTAATACGATCTTCAGTTCAATATGTGAAGAGGTTGAATGATGAGGTGGTCTCTCTGCCACTGACATGAGCACTGTGACAATGAGCTTTGTCCCATCATTAAACCTTCTTCCTATCAAAACACTTTTGGGGTGGCAAGGCTTATATTATTTTGGGTTTCATTCCCTTTTCCAATTTCATCTTTTTAAGTGTGGCCAGCACAAGTCCTAACTTTGCTGTCTCTTATGCTAATGAAATGTGACACTTCTTCCATGCTAGTCCTGCCAATACAACTGGGAGTTTGACTTTCAGCATTCTGAATGTGGGTCAAACTTTATTTTTACATTGTTCATAATTGAGTGAGGGAACATGTGCCAAACTTACATTGACAGGCGCTGGGCCCAGCATTTACTGCTTTTAAGAATGGGAACTAGGCAAATCCATGAATGCCACTTATTCTGTGCCAATTACTTTCTCTACAGCCTGCCTATCTCTGTGGCATTATATCTCACTTTGCCAGCTTCCTTCTGCTGACTCTGCTAATTAACAAACATAGGTACTACCAGCGAGCTGTGTCTCTGATTCAGCAAAATTCAGACAGAGTTGAGGGCTCTTCCTTGGAGAGGCCAGGAAGATATACAACTTTTCTGACATCCCAGAAGAGCCAAGGATCAGAGATAGAAAAACAGCACCACTTTATGAGGAAAAGCCAGTTTTCATTCTCCAGAACCCTGCCCAGAAGAAACAAGTTTTGCCAGTGTGCCCTGTCCAGCCTGGCATCCCACTAAGAACAGTGTTGATGGCATCTTCCCAGGAGGACAAAGTCTAGTCAAGCAACTATGCCAGCCCACTGGGCACTCCAGAAAACCCATGGATCAGAGGCAGCAAAGCACAAGCCTGTGGTGGACCAGAAAAACAAGTGAAAAGCTAAGAAGTTATTTTAAAAAACACTTGGAAAATTTGGATAGATTCCGTGAACTTCTCTACACTCTCTCCTTGTTTAGCGACTGCAACTGGTTCTGGTGAAATGGTCACTAAGCAAAATGGTCACTAAGTGAACCACATGACTGAGAGAGAGGGAGATGCTGCGAAGATTGCTGATTGCTGCCGTCTTAGATAAAGTTCTCTTGTGCAGCAACGCCAGCATTACTCTCACTCCGGCGTGCGTTGTTGTCAGAAACAGAAATTTGGTCGTAAGTGCATGCATTGGTCAGAAAATAATTTTTTGCTACTGTTTGCTACCATTTATTACCATTGTATTTGTGAACAGTCACTAACTGAGGTGGTCACTAAATGAGCCTTTGCTAAATATAAACCCTGTTGTCATCTTTTCCTCAATTCTACTCTTTCTGCCTTAAAAGAGGTATGGAGGAATATTTCAAGAAATTGTTCTGGTAAAAGCCTTGAAGTATGTGGCTGAAACCTTGGTCAGGCTAAGCTTCTGTAAGGGACCTACCATCCTTGCTATTTTCATAAGGTTTGGTAGAAAATGAATCCGCTTCAGACATTTTGAAGTTTTCCTATTATAGCCTATGGATGAATTTTTTATTTTCCAAATCTAATCTTGAATCGGCTTGAGCTGAATCAAGTTACCACTGAATTTCAAATCACAAACACAGACTGCATCATGTCTGCACTGAATTTCAAATTCAACCTAAATCAGAGCTGATTTACACAAGCCTAAGGCTTATCCCTACCTCTTTGAGTGTATTTAAAAAATGGTTTGGCCTTAATTCTATTATTAACTCAGGAACGTTGGAACTTTTTTTCTCTCCATCCCATCCTACAGTTTCTACTTTACCCTAAATGTGGCAAGCAAATTGAGGTTTTTTTCCCCATTAGGTATCCTATGGCTACTCTTATCCTTATCCAAATCCTTCCCTGCCAATAAGGCTCCTTTTTGTTTAATAAGTTGTAGACAACCCTCTGACCCATGGGTTCATCCTTTAAGAGAAAGGTAGTGCAGTCTGATATGGCCAGAATGAACATTAATTTTAGCCTGACTATATTTTTTTTTACCCTAATGCTGGATGGTCCTGTGGAAAGAGTATATTTCATAAATAGAAAAATAATTGTAGTGGCAAACAAACTTCAATAAGTCAATATTTACTTACCTAAACAGATAAACAGAATGACCACAGGTGGGCAAAAAAGCAGTGGGAGTGGGAGTGACTTCTGACATTGACTTTGTGGGAAGCTGGCAGGGAAGTCAAAAATCATGATCCCATGGCCGTGGGGATGCTGCAATGGCCACAACTTTGCAAATAAAACTGGTGTGAACATCATGGAAATTTCAATTCCACAGGAGTAATGGGTCCCAAATTTTTTATGCATTCTTTAAGTTGGCGGATTTTAGGTATCTTAATTCAAAAATTGTTGTGGTATAATGCACCATTTGGGCTAAATGGAGGGTAGAGATAAACACGAGAATTTTAGTAGTATATAGATTTATTCTCCGAGAAGGGCTTGAACTTGAGTTTTGGGGAGGTCTGTACGTTTGCTCAAAAATGCATTGGAATTTCTTTCCTCTCTCTTAATGTAGCCAAAAACATGATGGTTAGTAATCTGGGGGGGGGGGGGGGGGGGGAGGGGGGAGGGGAACCTCACAATAAACTAAAGCCCAAAAATATTAATAGAAGTCAATGGCTGGGGAAAACTCACATACAAAGTTAAGTTCTCAGGAACTAAAAGATTAAACGTTGAAGTCTGGCATGCCCTGAAAAGAAGCCCATTTCCATGTTGCTACCATGTGGCAAACTATGGTGAGCCCTGAAGAGCATAGACCAAGGGATAGAAATGGAAACATTGGCATGAATGCTGAGATATTGGTTGGCAAGTTTCCATTTTCTAAAACTTAGCGGGGTGTGTGTGTGTGTGTGTGGCATACTATTTTTCTACTTTTGTATTTTTCTTCTTTTTTTTCTACTAAGAGTGTATGGGACTTCGTCTAAGGCTTTAAACCTGCTGGCATTAATTTGTGAGCATTTGTAGAGTAGCAGCATACTCAGACTTTAGATTTGCCTGGTCTATTTACTTGAGTGTAGATTAGTGTTTCTCAACCTTAGCAACTTTAAGATGTGTGGACTTCAAGTCCCAGAATTCCCCAATCCACACATCTTACAGTTCCTAAGGTTGAGAAACATTGATGTAGACTGATTATTCTAATCCATATAAGTAACCAAATGTCTCTGTTTTGTTGTCTCCTTTGGGTCTGGGAGCCACCTTTTAAAAAGATCAAACAAGCAACACCAGAAAATCTATAGCTCATTGTGAGCTACTGTACGTATGTGTGCTCCTGGTTTACTAACTAGTTCCTGAAATTGTTTCCCTGTGAGTACTTTTGATGCTGGTTAGGAAAACAATCCAGCCAATCCAACTAAACCAAGATGGCTGTGTAAACTGAAAGAACCATGTGAATCAGTTTATACATTTAAGTCAATTTGCTCAGATCTGAAGGACTACACACCTATTTTTATTTCCTTATGAAGGAGCCAGACTATAGTAGTAAATGTATTTTCATGGTAATCTGACAAGGAAGGTATTACAGCATAGGTAACCTGGCAAGATAGGCGTTATGATGCTTTTTGAATAAATTCTTATCTGAATGCATACTTCAGATTCCTTCTAGTTTATTTTCAGAACAAACAATTCCAAGGGTATCATAGAATTATTTCCAGGGAATTTACAGCAAAAGTGAAATAGCTATTTACTTTAAATATGCCAATTAAGCATTACTAATGTACAGAACAGTTCTGGGTTAAGTATGATTGATAGTACCATGCAGTGAAATGTTCTTTAACTGCAGTCACAAAATGTAAATGCAGAAAATGGAGGGGAAAAATTCCTCACCACCAACTGACAGCAGTATTTTCATGTTTCAAAACAACACTTACAAGTTGTTCTTTTTATTGTTTGCTCAAGCTTCCTTTGTGGTATGCCCTGACTAATGATAACCAGTATTGTTCTGTCAAAAGTTTGCAGAGTTGAAGTAGCCAAATTGATGCATCAACCATAGTAAAATATTGGGTAGTTCAGAGTCAGCATGCTTAATATATAGTTAAATATATGCACATGGGTTAAAGCCAGTTCTTTATTATTTATTTGTATTTTTACCAGTTGGATCCTTCCTTACTTGTAAGATGCTCAAGGTAGTATTCTGCTTTCACAATATTATATCGTGTAGGTTAGACTGATGCAGATGAGACTTCTTTCCAGTTTCTAAAATGGCCCAATTGAAATTTTTGGCTGAGGATCTCATTTTTACTTAAGACTGCATTCTAACCAAAACCTGCACTGTTTCTATAGTAAATTTGTATAAAACCCAGAAAGCAACTCATTATATTTTCCATTTGGCTCCTTATCATTTTACAGATAGGGGATGAAGGGGGGAAAAAAGAAAACACTTTTCCAGATCTTCTAAAGAATTGGTGGCAGAGGCAGAGATTTCTCAGCAGCAGGTCCAGTAATTTTCACCCTGGTTCACTCTAGGGTGTGTGTACTAATGATCATAGGGCAAACTTGTTTATTTCCTAGTGGGTGGATGGAACTGAAAATAATTCATATTCATCTTCATATAGCTATACTAACCTAAAATGGAGTTTTAGTCTATTTTTTGTGTGGATCAAGAACTGGGGAACATGGCACCTGAATGAAACCAAGGGTGTTTCAGCCATGTTGAAGGTGCTTTGTTGAATTGGTGCTTGTGAGAGTCTCATGATAACAGTTAGCTTGGCAGTCCAGACAAGAATGGGGGTTTGGTCTAGAGAGTCATGGCCCACTCAAAGGGAACTTATGGGGGTGCCATGTCACCTCCTCAAAGTTTACACCTATGTTAGTGATGATAAAAATGTAATAGAATACAGTGAATTAGGACAAAGAGAAAACTTATGGGTTCTATGTGCCTACATATTAATTCAAAAGTATATGCTGAAGCTGAATATTACTTTCCATGGATCCATTCTCTGAAATGGTAGAACTGTGCTTGCTAATATGAACTTAGATACATTTCCAAAAATATATATACACTTATACAATTTATATTTATATGTGCATGCTTGTGAAACACACACTGTTATGAATATGATGTGACTTAGGTATGGTTTGATATATTATATACTTATAGGTAGAAAAACATGAAACTTATACATGATTTGTAGAAGTCCTTGTAATGTATGAATTAGTGGACTTTTTTAGATAGTCCCGGTGAACCTGAAAAACTGATCAAAGCATAAAACAGAAATATAACCAAAAAGACAAGGTAAATGGAAAGGGACAGAGATAAATGGCAACTATGTACATGTCAACAAAAGGCAATGAAAGATCTACATCAATATAGAAGATAGTAGCCTATGGGATGGATGAGGTAGCTTCAAAAGGAAGAGGAAGGTAGAAAGGGAATAGTTGCAGAATGTTGGGTAAAGCCAAGAAAAGGAGGACAGAAGAGAGATTCTACTGAAGAATCAGTGTATAAAAAGACAGATTAACAACAAAGATATGAGAGGTGACCAGCAAGAGAACATCACCCTGAAGCAGCCAAAATCCAACTTCAGTACATATCTATGAGAGTATGAACAGGAAAATCAATATTTACATTTATGCTTTATATTGAGTGTTTGGTGTAGTGGTTAAGGTGCTGGCATAGAAAGCAGGAGACTGTGAGCTCTAGGCCTCCTTAGGCATGAAAGCCAGTTGGATGACTTTGGGCCAGTCACTCTTTTTCAGCCCAACTCATCTTACTGGGTCGTTGTTGTGGGAGGCAGGAGCATTAGGAATGTTTGTCACCTTGAGTTATAGATAGATAGATACTGTAGATAGATAGATACTATTTTCCTGCAAGAAAGTACTGGTGGGACCACAACACAAACAAAGTAATAGAAAATGTAGAAGCTAAAGTGCGCTGGGTCTTTAGAATTCAAACAGACAAGCACCTGCCACTTAATACACCAGACTTAACGATCGTTGATAAGAAAGACAAAAAAGTCTGGATAGTGGACATTGCAATACCTGGAGACAGCAGAATAGAAGAGAGAGAACTGGAGAAAATCACAAAATATAAAGACCTGCAAACAGAAGTAGAATGATTATGGCCAAAGAAAGCAAAGATAGTACCAATAGTTATAGGTGCCTTAGGTGCAATCCTAAAACATCTGGAGCATCACTTGAACACCATCGGCATTGGTAAAACCACCATCAGTCAATTGCAAAAGGCAACTTTACTTGGAACAGCTTATATCCTGCAATGATACCTTTAACACCATCAAACAAGATCTGCCTACCCCAGGTCCTTGTGAAGGACTGGAGAGGTGGCTAAAAATGCCAACTCTAGTTTAAATGTCTGGCTGACTGTGCGATCAACCATAAATCATCATCATCATCATCATCATCATCATCATCATCATCATCATCATCTATTTTGTGTCTGTTCTGTAACAATAAAATAGCATGTTATTTTTGGTATTGGTCTGCTTGTCTTATTCTCCTTCTTAATGACCCTCCACAATAGACTTGACTACTCTGCTATGTTTTGGGACTAAATTCAAATAAAATCATTCCCTGGATTTCTAACAACACAGATCATTTAATTTGGGAGGCAAGTCTATATGCCCACATGTTTATTTGCACCCCTTCAACTCTAAGACTGAAAAGTCAACACAGGCCCTTTAAACTATTAGTGAAATGGAATGACTACAATTTCTTCAGAATTCTAATAGCTTTGAGATACATTATGCAGGGAGATTGTGGCCAATGGCCCATGATATATAAAAGTGTAGAGTAAAACCAACCTTCACCTTTAAAGAATTTTAGAGCATGCCTTAAACTCTAACAAAAGCAATCAGCATAAGTCATAAAAGCACAGATTATCCTTAGCGGGATGCCCACTTTACCTGACAAATTTGTACGGGGTAATTTGACAGCAATAGAATGTATAGTCATAAACTACCAATACACTGTTATTTCATACTAGCAACACTTTGTGTCTTTATACGACAGTGTTAATAAGCACATTTCAATTTCTAAGCATCACTTATATTAATCCTTTTAGATTTCTGTACACTACAAATAGACGTTTTGAAAGTAGACGTTTCAATTAACTAATTACTTTCTAGAAAATGCAGTTAGTCATAGATATTTTATGGCTAGATCATTGAGATAAAAGGTTTAGTAATTTAAATCACTGAAGGCCCAAGGGGATTACCATCTGATGCTTTGAAGAGCTGGAAATGCTAAAGATGATGAGGACATGGATGATGTTTGACACTTGGGGAAGTAGCTATTTGAGGTTTCTAACACAATTTAGGGCAGAATAACTAACCATCACTCTATCTAGTTTTTGAATGTTCACTATGATACAGTCAGGTAAATTAAACCAAAAGTGAAATGCTTATTGTTATGTTTCCTTTTTTTATTATTTAACAGAACAATGGCCAGATATTGATCAAAACCTGCATGCATATTATCTATCTATCTATCTATCTATCTATCTATCTATCTATCTATCATCTATCTTATCTAACCCAAACTTCACTAACCCAGCCCCCAAACCCTCAAATATATGCATTTTTAAAATGTCTATAGGTGGCAACAGGGAAGGGTGCTCTTTAAAAAATACTCAGATTTTTCATATACTAATTAATACCATCTTCTAAAATAATTGTATTCACAAAGTTATTCTTCAGTAACATCAGTTATTCTTCATAATATAATATTCCATGATCTTCCAAATGTAAAAGGAAAGCAGCTGTTCTGTCTTGTCTCTGGATTTTATTTCCTTCTCCTGGCTTATGTAGTGCAATGAAAAACCTTTAGGAAAACTCAAAAATCACTATATATATAGTATATGTATGTATGCATGTATGCATGCATATATATGTTCACCACCTGGAGTAAATATACTCTCTCTCTCTCTGTATCTCTCTCTCTCTCTCTCTTCCCCTCTCTCCCTGATGGATGGTATGTGTCTTCCTCAATCTTGGGTCCTCTGCCTGAGATTGAGTTTGAGGGTTGTGTGCAGTATCTCAGCTGTTCCTAGCACTGGACTCTTCTGGACAGAAAGCTCTAATGTTGTTCCTGGGATCTGTTGGAACCACTCCCACCTTAGGAGTCACGGCCCCGAGTGCTCCTACTACCACTGGAACCACTTTGGCCTTGACTTTTCACATCCTCTCTATTTCCTCCTTCAGGCCCTGGTACTTATCCAGCTTCTCATACTCCTTCTTCCTGATGTTGCTGTCACTTGGCACTGATACATTGATCACTACTGCTGTCTTCTAGTCCTTGTCTACTACCATGATGTCCGGTTGATTGACTAGTACCTGCCTGTCCATCTGGATCTGGAAGTCCCCCAGGATCTTAGCCTGTTATTCTCCATGATCTTCTGTGGAATCTCCCATCTGGACTTGGGGGGGTCCTATCCTATACACTGTGCAGATGTTCCTGTACATAATGCCAGCTACTTGGTTGTGCTGTTCAGTATATGTTCCTTCCTGCATCTTACACCCTACCACTATGTGTTGGACTGTCTCTGAGGCCTCTCTGCACAGTCTGTACCTTGGGTCCTGTCTAGTGTGGTAGACCCCTGCTTCTATGGATCTGGTGCTTAGTGCCTGTTCTTCTGCTGCTATGATCAGTGCCTCAGTGCTGTCTTTTAGTCCAGCCCTTTCCAGCCACTGATAGGATTTCCCAGTGTCAGTCACCTCAGCTATCTGTCAGTGGTACATCCCATGCAGGGGCTTGTCTTGCCATGGTACTTCCTCCACTTGAACTTCCACTTGAGTGGCTGGATAGCATAGTGGTTAGAGCACCATCTTTGACACAGGAGACCCCAGTTCAAATTCTTACCTACCTTACCAGTAGGGATCTTTGGGCAAAGACCCCCCCAACACTTCACCTGCCTACCTCAAATATGTGAATGACACGAACTAAGAGAGTCATGCCAGCTCAGACATCACCTGGATTAACAAGGTCCACATCAGATGTTGGGGAACCAGGACAATCTGACAATAAGTGGGCTACTGGAACAAAACTGTACATGGACAAGACAAGAATATATGTATGTATGTATGTATGTATGTATATTGTATGTGTGTGCATGTATTGTATGTGTGAGTATGTGTGTGTCTGTATTGTGTGTGTGTGTGTATAAGCACATAGTATATATACACATAGTGTATGTGTATGTATGTATACACATGCACGCGTGCACACACACACACATTCAAGGTGATGAACATACCACCACTGCAAACTAGAATTAAATTATTCAGACCATAAAGAAGGCTGAACGCCGAAGAATTGATGCCTTTGAACTGTGGTGCTGGAGAAGACTCTTAAGAGTCCCCTGGACTGCTAGGAGGTCAAACCAGTCAATCTTAAAGGAAATCAACTCTGATTGCTCATTGGAAGGATTGATAATGAAGCTCAAGCTCAGATACTTTGGTCACCTAATGCGAAGAGAGGACTCTTTGGAAAAGACCCTGATGCTGGGAAAGATGGAAGGTAAAAGGAGAAGAGGACGGCAGAGGATGGGATGGCTAGATAGCATCACTGAAGCAATGAGCATGAAACTGAGCAAACTCAGGGAGGCAGTGAAGGACAGGAAGGCCTGGCGCAATATGGTTCATGGGGTCACGAAGAGTCGGACACGACTTAACGACTGCACAACAACAACCAGAACTGGGCTGCTAAAATCTAGACATCCTCTAACTGGCAGTAAAGAGAGATAGAAAAACCAACCCTTTGCTGCCACCTAGTGCCCATCCAGATTGTAGTAGCCTAGTTTTAGTAATCCCAAATGTCTGCTGTTAATGCAGGAGTCTTACTCTAGTACAAATGATTCCTTGGATCTCCACATGTGAATTCTAGACACAACTCTAGAACAGTAATTGGGATGAATATGTCTGTTAAAACAGATGGAGCACCAGGACTATAGAATGGTGCTAGAAATTTGTCCAATATTCCCTGTACGAAGTTTAGCTGAATCTGTATGAAGACCAATGTTCAGTTTGAATGCACAATTTAGGGACAAACTAAATGGATGAAGAGGATCTATGATTAGGTTTTAATGTGGTCAGCCTTGCTAGTTTAGCAATAATGGTGAATGACATTAGAATGGTTAACCCCTTTTTTGTTATTTTCTTGGTGACGATTGTTTTCTAATTTTAGTCATTAGTTGCCGGTTTAGAGAAATGTATCTAACAAGACTGTACATGAGCATTTCTTCAATGGGGAAGTTTTATTCACAATAAAAAATGTTGGGGAAAGTGGACATCTGAAGAGAGGGAGGGGCAGTGATAGGTTTTACTGCTGTTTTTTTAGTTGTTCCTGCTGCATGACCAGGCATGTTTGAAAATATGTAAATGGGAACACAGGAGAAAATCTAAGGATTCAGAGAAACTGAGGATGAAAGCATCATCTAATCATTAGCCTTTTGAGTAATTCCTTGTAACTACTCAAAATCTTGATTGGAAAACACAGCTGTGTGAAAATTGTGGCAAGGTGATGACAGTTCACCCATCACTAGCCTTTAATTAATCATTGTTAATTTGGAAGTAAAAATATTATTCAGAATTGAACTTATGTGTTAAGGAGCTCCCACCAAACTTTAACAAAGATACTTTATTATTAGCATACAGTCCATAATTTATTTCAATTTATTTGGAAATTAAATAATTTAGTGACAGCTAGTCTTGTGACTGAGAAGACAAGAACAGAGAATGATTCTATAATACTAAAATTAGCAGTGACAATAATGATAAGAATAAGAATAATGATTAAATTTATATGCTACCTGACTCCCAGTGACTCTGAGTGGTTCTCTAGAATATTAGTGCCTTGGTATATGATATTCTCCTAACCAGGGGAACAAATAAACAATAATGCAATGTTAATATTTGTAGTTGGAGAAAGTGTTTATATGTCTAGAAGTCAATGTTTATTAAATTAAGGTAAATATATTGTCTTAAGGGACTAGTCATATTAGGATAACTACAGTAAAGCAATGGAATATTAAAAAAATAATGAAAAGATTACAGGGAAAGCATGACCTAACAATGATTTAATAATTAACTGATTTTGCTTCGAACAAGATTTAATTCAGTATGAGAAGGCTTTAGTGATATACCAGGATGTTCCATAAAAATATGACTATCACCTGATATCTCAAAATCTATCTATCTATCTCTGTCTGTCTGTCTGTCTGTGTGCGTGTGTGTGTGTCTGAGGTATATCTGAAAACTTCTGACAGCTACTGGTATTTCATTTTCTTTCTTAGTGATATGCATCTATGGAGAAAATTGGTGGTGATTCATGAATCAGTTGTTTTGGGTTATGCTTACTAAAATCAATAGATGTCTTCTGTAGGCAACAGGTGTCTGAGAGCAAAAGAATAAAGTCCTGCAGTTTAATTCTAAAGGAAGGGCTGCATATACATTTTAAAAAGATGATGATGATGATGATGATGATGATGATGATGATAATAATAATAATAATAATAATGATGATGATGATGATGATGATGTTATGAACATGCTAGAAAGACTCCACATAGCTGTTCTTATTACATGCTCAGCTATTTATATGCAATAGCTGTTTTTTGACCAGGCAATTGTTGCAACAGTCTCCCCAAAAATATCCAGCAAAAATCCTTGTGTTGCTGTGGTAAAAATTGTACTTGCAATAGCAGTCCCATACAATCCTATGCATTATTCCTCAGAAGTAAATTTCATTGATCCCAATTGACCTCAATCCTAGACAAGATTTATTTATTTATTTATTTATTCATTCATTCATAAGACTTATATAGCACAACTATGATGGGTCACAACAATAACAGTAATAATAATAATAGAGAGCAGCCTTTATTTAAAGCAAATTCCTGTGAGTTTGACGACATCATCTTTGTAGCATTCATATGACTCAAAGAATGTGAGATGCTGGTTCCTAAATTCAGCTAAAGTAATGTAAAAGCAGATATGAAAATAGGCGCATCTGAACCTAGCCTGGATGAGGCACTGTACCTCATCTATAATGTAACCAAAGTATTTCTAAGGCTTTACGTAGACGTATTTCCAGATAAAGCATTTAGTTGGTACTTATGCACAATATCTTAAATAAATTCCCCCAAAAAGTGTTCTTTGGCTGACAGCCCCTTCTGAGCAGTTTTATAAAGTTCATAAAGCAACCATTTTTTGTGTGTCTTGAAAATTACTGTGCTAATTAACAAACGCACTGTATCCAGTTGTGTTAATAAACAAGAAACACTTCCACTAAAATGGCTTTCGATATGGAACACACCAGGATCTGGAAAGAAAATTCTGAAGAAAAACCCTTTCTTCTTGACGTTTCTTTGTTCTTTGTTCCAAGATTTCCTTTATAGTTCAGGACTTTGCAACTTCTGAATCTTCTCAATAGCTTAAAAAAGATAAGGAAATTTATTCCAGATTGGCTGCCAGTCATATTATATCCTGTGCTAAAATGTAATGATAGAAAGATGAACATTAGTTCAGGTAGAACAGAAGGGACATCTGGCCAACATATAGTATATTTCTAAGGGTACAAGCGTAAGCACTCTAAGGTAAGTTTTGCTTTTCCAAGACCTTCTGACCTTTCTGACCACAGTGACAAATATTCGCTTTTCCTTTAAATAATATTACAACTACTTAAAATGTTACCACTCCAGTCTGAGTGCTGTCAAAAAACTCTTCCTTGTGACAACCAGGAACAAGAAATGCTTATATTATTGCCATTTTGGGAGGACATTGCTGATCATGGACATTTCAACAGAAACAAGTAGAAAGTAGTTTTCTAATCTTCCTATTTCCTTGTGGAATATCTTTAAGAGAAAGAGGTTTTGGCAATGTTCAGGTGGAGATGATAATATTTGAGACAGCTTGCTTCACAAACCAGGGCAGCAATTCTGTCTGTCTATTTTTAATTTTTTTTAGCACTATGCTATACAAATAGCAACCATTTTAATGAAACTTATTTTTAATTCTTATCTACATTTTTGTCAGACAGTTCACACTTTGGGGACAACTGGCTCTGAAGTAAATTTATCTCGGATAGAATTTTGAAAATCACTTGAGTTTTTCTTTCCAAGAAAACCACTGTATTAAGTTCTTAGCCAATTCAAATAACTTAACTGTTGCTCTTATATTTTGAACCAATATTTTAGAAAGGAATACATGTTTCCACACAAACAGGATTGAAGTTGCTTTAAAAAATCCTACTGAGAGAGTCAAACTCTCTGTTCTGCCACATCACATGGGAGGCAGAGAGTTCTGTTTCCATATTTTGTACATATGTTTTGCTTTCCTTTTAACAACATAACTATATGATATAAAGCTTTGACAGAATGGAACATTTTAACATTTCAAACTGCTGCATTTGATTTTTATTATTACTTGACCTTTTGACCATATCTGGTATGATTTCTTTTCAATTTTCTATCAAACGTTGCTCAGATATATTGACTAGATCTATAAATCTAATCTCTACATGCTTCAGAATGCAAAATTACATTATTTTTTTGCTGGGAATTTTAACTTTTGTTAGCTAGTAGAATTTTACAGTTTTTATTAACAGATGAGGAGTTAATCAATTAGAAGTTGTGAATAAAAGGTACTGTTCCTACTTCTCCAATAGTACACCTAGCAATCTGAACATCAAGCCATCAAGGCTATTTGTTAGCTTTTAGTAATGAATTTTAAAAACATGTGTTTTACTGTTAAGGATCAGTACTCTGTTTGATCTTAATGTATATTTATGGAATATCTACATTTAAAATTTTTTGTTTTCTTAATCTTCTTGCAATGTAATTTTTATTTATTTTTTTACATTACAGGCTGCATTGAGAATAAAAAGGAATACAGAATGAAACAAGTGGATAAATATCTTTCTGTGTTTCTCTGAGTGTCAGTGATTGGGAAAATGATGTTTTCTTATCCTTCTTGGTGGCAATCATGTGATCTAACATCTGATGCTCAAACTGTGCATTATAGAAACTTTCTGTGAAATCTTGGGTTCATAAGCATCACTGTGTTTTGAATGCCTTATGGAGCGTGGACAGTTACTTTTCTTTAAGCTTAATCACTTCCCTGCTTTGAAACATTCAGCTTCTGAAAGGGCAGAAGCCTTTACTATACTCACTATAGGAGCTGTTCTTTGGCCTCACGAATAAATTTCCATATCTGCCCACTGAACCCAAAATGCTGGAATTGATTTATTTCTAAAACCTAGCTTGGCAACAGTCATACTCAAAGATCAGGGAAAAACTTTCTCCTATTTGGCACCTAAAAACATGTTATTGGCATAATATCTAGGAAAAAATATGTTGTACCTTACTTGTATATTTCAGTTTAAAGGTATACTAATTTGGAAACTAGCTTTTAAGGTATAGCCCAACTATAATTAGTTCTTGTAATCTAAATTTCATTTATGGTGTAATCCGAAGCATGTATACATAGAAAGAAACCCTGCTGAGTTTAATGGGGCTTCAAGGTATTGCAATCTTAATATTCAAACACACACACACACACACACACACACACAACATACTGTATAGTAATCTATACTACTTATGTGTCATTAATATATTATTTATTTATTGTTTCTGAGGATACAGACTAAGGTGTGGTCTTGTACTTTTTACTCCTTTATATATGCATTTATATAATTTATGAAGAGTGTTGGGTGCCACTTCCCAGATATTAATAGTAATGGAAAGAGAGCAATTTAGAAATGTTCATTATGAAATTCTGTATATAGGTATATTATCAGATGCACTACATATATGTAAATGTAATTTATAGTTTAGTTTGAAATCAGATGTGTCAAGGATATGTCCTGATAATTTTCACATTCTTTTGTGCAGCCACTTCTGTTTTAATTTAGGATAACATGGGTAGACTTGTTAAAAATTTATAATTTTTATAAATATCATACAGCACCATAGAGACTGACCAATTTTTCACAAGATGCACTTTCTTATGTTAGTTCACATGCTTGTTTGAATAGCAAGAGCTGAGCTCTGGTCTATACTGAAGTCTTTAAGTCTTCTGATTAGTTCACTGAACAACATTTATGTTTTATTTATTATTTGTATTCTTCATAGTCCAGTTTGAAAAAGCTGAAGGTGGATGAAACTGATAAGCATTGAAGAAAACCTCAGATAGATCTAGGACTTGTTTGTCATACATGAGGTTTATTTCTTCTGTCATGACTTCCTCGTGGTCAGAATGAGATTATGACTTAAACTTCAATGTCCTGACTCATGTGCTGGTTGATAAGGACTTACCAGGATGCCTGGGATGGCTACAACCTTTCCTAAACATCCAGCTTCATCGGCTTGATGCCAAACACTTCTATGAATGTATTTGCCCATCATCCAAATTTGGAGCCACTAAGATTATCGTTGTACATAGAATGGATAAAAGTGGAAGTGATGGTTTGCAAATGGCACAATTACCCTGCTTGCTTTATAGTAATCCCTGCAAAAGACTTCTTCTTAGAGAATGAAATTGGAACTGATACTTAGAATAAACAAACTGATTGCCACCTTCATGTGATTTCCCAGTGCATTGTTTTGGCCTAGAGCATAAAAAGAATAAAGAGACTTTTTAAAATTTGTAGGTCCTTATTCTTAAATTGACTGGGGGTAAGGGGGGGAACCCATTCTGTCAAACATTCCCAGTCTTCTCTGACATAGGTTTTAGTTCTAACTTTCATAATATTTATAAATCTCCACAGTTGCTTTGAACTGTACTTTGTGTGAAAAAGCAGTAATAACCTAGAAATTGGCAACCATGTGTAGAAGTCTCTGAGAAATGTTGCTAGTCTCTCCTAGGTCCTTCTAAACATTTCTTGAGTAATTTCATATTTTGAGCAACTTTTCTCCATGTTGCATCTCCAGATGCTTACAAAGGTCCTCTTAATTTCAGAATGTAGGCAAACTAAATAAATGTGTGCCCTCTATTATATACTATAGTAAATATGTACTATAGGGCATTATTTTACCCCCTCAAGTTTGTTTTGTGACTTCCAAAGGTCCCCACAAATTTGAAGGACCAATAAATTTAGCCCTTGTTTTGTGCTTGGTGTTTTGGGAAAGGTTAATTGGCAAGATGAGTGCCTTAAATTTTGCAGAGGCTTATGACACTCATTAGATACCCCAAATCACTGATTATTCCTTTTGGAGAGTTTTAAAGGGCCCAGTACCTATTTTAATATCTGAAAGGTTTAGGCACCTAATTAACTGCTTAACTCCTGCCTCAGATAAGATAAAATGTTGGTTTCACTCATTCCAGAGAGATTATACATCCCTCCCCTGCCTTACAGGCCTCAAAAGAGAAGAAAAAACAACAAAACAAAACAGAAAGAAAAGGTGACCCCTGTCTGGGGAAAACAAACAAACAAACAAACAAACAAACAAACACCTTTCAGAGATATATGTGTGGATGTCATTGCAAAGTTGGCCTATCTATCTATCTATCTATCTATCTATCTATCTATCTATCTATCATCTAATCTGACAGAATGAAATGAAATATGGCCATAGGCTGGTTTAAGACAGACCCACAACCAATTGAATCACTGTCTGAGGAAAACAGCAAAATATCTAATATCGACAGTGCCATAAGATCTAAGTACCTATTGACAAATGTATCCAATTAATATGAAAGATTAGTGATATATGCCAAATTAGGGATACTTTTTGTAATCCTGATGACCTAGTATAGCAATAATTAATATAGTAATTATACTATAGCCCAAGTAAAATTAAGAAAGGAAGCATTTGCTGTCAAGGTTGGAGTGGACAGATACTAGACTCATGGGATCTATTTTTTAATTTCACTAGAACTTTAAATCCATCTTCCAAAGCCTGATATGAATCTTTTATATTGTATTTAGAATTAAACCCAACATTTAATGAACAACATTTACAGTCCTTCCCAAAAAATAAATAAATAATCACTCTTGATTGTCCTAAACCTTGTTCATGTCGGTTCTGGGGTATAGTTTAGGTAGCAGAAGGGGCTGAGGGAGATGGGGGGTGGAAGGGGAGAAACAGTAATTTTGTTGCCATTATTGTTCAATGGGAGTCATAAATCTTTGTCACTCTACAGCAGATCACCCAGAGATCTACCTGTAGTTCCAGATCGATGCCCACACTTACCTTAGAGCAAACAATAATTGCAAATAGAGCAAATATTTTCTCCTTATCTTATAAAGCTCTTGCTTTTTCAAGAGCAAATAAAAATAAACATTCATGGCAGGTTATAAACTCAGTATTATTTGCCCAAGAGACTCTTCCAGTTACTTGGGTAAACACTGAAAGCAGACTTGTGTAAATATATGTTTATGACTGGCTAAAGGGTGAAGAAGTTAAAGACATATTTAACAAGTTAAATATACATTTTTTGGTACCTATATTGTATTATTTAAGCATGCTTCTTTAGAACTGTTATATTTTGAAGGGGTAAGAATGAATTGTAGCTGTGAAAATGCCCAATTTCTTATCAAATAGAGTTTTTGATCACTGAATTATTGCCAATTCAAAGGCAGCATAACTCTGACAACCAGTTGCTAACTGGGAATCTAAGATGCTACCACAAGATCCTCCTGTAGGAATCTGGCTTCAAACATAATGCTGAGCTATGCTGCCTTTAGTCTAATACAAGATCGTTCTCATGTTTGTCTTTTTAAATGTATCTATTTATATCCATTCTGTCAATCTGTCTAGGCCCTTCAAATTCCAATGAACAGAAGCACATTAAATCCAACCTTTTTTTGTTTGTTCCTTTTTACAAAACTTACCTCATTCAAGTTGGACTAGTGTCTTGAACATGAATCTTACTTTCAGGCAGCTGTGGACAAATAGCGTTTCAGACCTTAACATTAATAATCCCAAATGGCTGGCTGGCTGCCTGGTGGCACCCTTAATTCCAAAAATACAAGATTACTCTATTAGAATATATTATGGTAGACCCTTGCTTGTTATTATCCTTTCATGAAGCAACACCTTGAAGTAGTACAGTGAAAGCACTGCATGATAAATATGATAATGACAGTATTTAAAAATACATGTAGAACATAGATGCCATTAAACAAAACAAACAAAATTACAATAAGTTAATAACAGCAAATACTGTGAGATATACAATCAAAGATAGCTAGGTGCAAAATTTATTTAAATTTAATTGAACGGAATGGCGCTTCTGTTCTCTGTTCATATCAGCAATCTTTTTCATATAACATCTTATCCTCAATACTTTTTTTATTTAAATCAGAGTGAAATAATGTAGAAACAACGGCCCAGACCTTCCTCAAAATGGACACAGAGCATTGCCACAAATGCTGTTACTCACAAGCGCAATGGAGAGTTTGCAAAAGAGACTGGCAAGAAAACAAATATTACCCTTTATTTGCTGTCCAGCGGCACAGAGCTACTAATATTTCTTAACTGCAATTTGTATTACTTTTATCCCATCTTTCTTTTATTCTGCAGCTAAGCTCCTGCTTCCTTGTAAACTTCCTCAGGGAACAAAAACTGCTGACTTTACATCTACTGACAGAAATGCCACAATATAAATTAAGTCAGGGATATGCTGGTTATTTGGGGGGTGCCAACCTAGATAAAGAAGCCACTATGCAGCTGCAAAGTATAAAACTGTCCAGCTGAACACTGATAAAAATTTATCATGAGGGCACATATGAGGAGGCAGCTTAGAGAACAATTCTGTGGTAAAATGTGTAATAGCAAAACAACTAATGGATTATCACTACCTAATTGTAAGCGTGTTGCAAGCTTAGGGTCTGATGTTAGCCTTTGGAACAGAAGCCTCTTTAGCTACTTACTTGTAAAATTAAGTAGCTAAGGCAGCTTTCAGAATTGTGAATATTGTTAAAATTGTCACTCTAGGAACCTGTTACTTCAGATTCTATCACATATGTTTGCAGTCTAAAATACAAAAGTGGATTTAAACATGAGATGGTAAAGAATGGATACAAGAGGTTCGGTTTCCCTTGTTTCGAACTTTGGGACACCAAGCTTTTCGTGCTTTCCTTGGCAACCCAGAAGGCCACCAATGGGGGCCCAGTCCAGTGTAGGTGCTTTAATTACTGCAGTGCAAAATTGGAGGTTTGGGAGTTCTTTTGAAAAATGTAAGTCGAGTAACGATTGTTGAACAGAACAGTGCTCGCTGCTGGGATTTTCCAGCTTCTCCTCCATCCTACTGTGGTTTTGGCAGTCAATCACAGCAAGTAGTCCTCAGGCAAAAAACCAAGATATGTCTGCTTCAGATCTATTTCAGGCCTGGAATGGGCCAGATAGTTATACTGCCAAGGATACAAATTTGAAAGTTTAAACAAATGTTAGCATCCATCAAATAACTTCCTATTCATGTTTGGGAAAGATTCTCATTTGAATTCAGTTCCTCTGCTAGTAATGATATGGCATAACTCCCTTAGATGAAGGCTTATCCACACCTGTAATTTAAGCTGCTCCTGTCCTATGCTCTGTTGGCTTGACTCTAAACTTGGAAAATAGTCAATCTGGACTGCAGGCTACCCGATCCTCCCATGGACAGTCCGCTGCTGCTGGGCTATCCCATCTCTCTCTCTTCCTCGAAAGCAATTGTCAATCACTTCCTTTCTGCGACTTGGTCTTCCTGGACATACATTGTTTCACACACCCACACACACACACACATGTGCTCCATCCATCCATCCAATCTATCCATCTCACACACGCACACAAAACAAAATTTCCCTGGGGTGAAACCCTTCTACCTCAGGTGACTGGAAAAGCAGTAAAATGGTGCACCTCCCATATTTTTTTTTCCCCCGAGTACCTTTAAAAACCCCTAAGATTTAAAGAAAAAAACATTTAGTGGATATAGAAATGTTGGTGAAGCAACATCACAGGGTAAAGTGTGCTTCAGAAGTGGAGAAGGGAAACGTGTCCTGAGTAGAACTTTGAAGGTGAGGGCCTCAGTAACAGAGGGCAATGTCCTCTGCTTCTGCCCTTCAGAAATGGTGGCCTGCTTGTTCTGGTAATGGAACAACTGAGCAGTGCAGACAAATCCCAATTCCTACTGGATACCCATAGAACTCTGCATCACCAGCCAGCAGTTATGTTGAAATACTAGGGAAGCAACATGATTGGACTGTTATTGTGCCTTTGGCAAATTGATATAAATGATTAAATAATTAGTGGGCAGCCTTCTGGGGAAGAAGGACATCCATACTGATACCATGTGTTAATAGCCCAGACAGCTTCCGCTACTGGGTGTTGTAAACATTTTAAAAAATAGATAAGTATCTCTTTTTTTAACAACTCTTCAATAACAGCAACAACTTCTTAGACAAATACCTGTGTTTTGCAATAAAATCAGTTGATCAATCAATACCTGAAGTTTCCTGTGTAGTTCACAGAAAGGAACTTAAAACCCTGAAACATCAGAAAATAACAAAACACAGCAGTGTAAGAACCAAAATAAATAAAAACAGAATAAAAACGATGGCAGCAGAACAGTTTTCGAGATGGCACCAATTACAGATTTCAAAAACAGAAGGGCTCGAAGTTCACACAGAGTAAAATTGTCAGAAAGACCACCAGATACAGTAAATAACAGGTGAACTTGAAAGAATATTCCTCAACTGAGGAATTGTCACCCCCTGGAAAATGCACGGTGCTTGACAGCCACTTCCCTTACTTCCTTTGTCATTTATAGGAGTCCCTCTGATATCTTTATTGTTCAGCACCAAGTGACGCCAGGCCTTGCAGGCTTTTTGCCCAGATGAAAACTAATCTGTGCACCCAGGCTTTTAATTGAATCTACGCTGCGGTGCATGTTGCTGCTGGTTTTGCTGCCTTGGTTTTAATATTTTAATATGTTGTAATTATGGTGGCTTTTAACTTTTCCTTTTGTACCCACTTTGGAGTTCTAGACATGAAACTAATATTAGCACATTTAAAAATCCTTGCAGTTTGAATTGAGCCCACAAGAGATAAGAAGCCAATACAAATCTTAAAACCATTTGTGTGATGGCATCACTCTGTCCACTCCTTGTTTAACATTTGTTTTGTTCTGGATCAGCTAAACAGTTTTAAAGGTAGCAACAATGCACCAAGACAAGCCAGCCAAGGGAACAGTATAACACATGGACATCTCCCTATTGGGCCAAATGATCCCACCATCATCTCTATGGCAAAAGACTATTCTCCCTGCCCTTTTCTTACTCAACCTTCATCCCTTTCACCCCCCGCAGCTGAGGGGTGCATTTATGCCCCATATTGCAAAGACTTATATTTCCCCCGAAGCCTGATAAAAATGAAACACACGTGCCCCTCCTGAAACATTAGGCTCTTTTTTAAACAGTTCTTTTTCTTCCTAGTTTAAAAACAAATTTGTATAATTGCACATGGGATGCAACTTTTAGAAAGAAAGGAAAGGAAAATATTAAGGTAGTTAGGTTACGTGTCTACTAAAATAAATTAGCAAGCCATCTATAGTTAAGGTTGCACAGGTGCAACTGTGCAAATTCAGCATAAAGAAAATAGCAAAAAGAGAAAAGAAAGGGAGTAATAAAATATTATTTCGATTTGATTGAATAACACATTATAGATGCTTCCTATTTCCCCACGTAGGCAGTTTTTATGGATTTACCAGCTCAGGTTCAGCAATAGATCTGTGTATATGTATTCTGAAAAAAAAAGAAACCTTAAATGTTCATTCTTTTGAACTTTTTATAGGTGAAATACCGTTGAACACTTGCAACCTTCCTATTGCCCCCCTCACTAGTACAATCTTTCAAAAGATTTTTTCCTACCTGCAGATCATTTATTCAACAGTTAGTGCCTGGTAAGACACATGAGTAGAAGCAAAGCAGTTTGCTGGCATTTGTGTTGATACACATCAATGTACATGCATGTGTAGGAGTCAAGCACCAGACTCCTACATCTAAAGCTCTCCGGGAGCGGAGTGGGGGAGCTGAAACTTGACTTTAGCATCCAATCTGTACAAGCATTCTTCAAATCTCTCCAGAAGACCAAAATAGGGACAAAATCTGGATGATAATTTACACTGCCAAAAACTAGGCCCTGTGCCTGGTAAATGGAGAGAGTTGAAGCTTGTGACATCTGTGTAGTGAATGCCAAACTCTGAAAGATTTTGACCCTTTATTAGAATAATTTTTAAAATCCCTTTAGAACAAATGAGCTAATTAATGAACTAAATAGTGAAGAATTGTGGAATGTGAGGTATATTCGGTTACGGAGGCACATAGATTTGCAGTAGCAGATCACGTTAAAAAATCCAGATCTCTTAAGAAATCTCTAATTCAAATAACTTATACTCCTGACTCCAGAGCACTGGGAACTCTATTGTCTATGATTTTTTTAAGAACCAAATATCTCATGCAAGAACAATTTATGATGCAGGAGAGCTACAGTGGAATGTCTCTAAGCCAACTCTGCATGACACATTGTCCTTGCTTTCTAAAGTCAGCCTCATCTCACTTTTAATGTGTGAAAGGAGAGATTATTCAACACTGTGGTAGACACATTTCTGTTCTCAAGAACACTGTGATATCATTAATCTTGTGGCAAGTCTGCAAAGGCAGGTTATGTGAATGCAAGTATTTTGCAAGGCTATAAATAAAGTTTAAAGAGAAAAAGAGACAGAAAGAAAGGATAGTTTCTTACAGCTTTTCTTTCTGCAATACAGTCTATATTAATTGTGTAATCGTTTACAATACTTAAAAAAAGCTTTTTATTGCTTTCAAAAATGTCTTTATGTCCAGAAGCTCTTATAGTTATACAAGATTTTTATTCTATACCAAAAGTGTGTTAATTTATCCCAGAAAAGATACAAGTAATAAAAACTGAAATCTTAAAATAGATTTCAGAAGATGTCATTGACTACTGCCATCTGATATGATTCTTACCAAGTGTAACATTGTTCTGAGCAACTAAGTAAAAAGTATGGCTTAATTCTGCATTCTTGATTTTAGACTAATTCCAATGGCTTTTATTTTTAACTGCTCTGCATTTCTGCGTTGCTTCCACACTAGGAAAAAAACCCAAAAAACTAGCAAATACTTCTAGTGGCTGAGTGGGGGTGTTCGAGGAGGGTAAAAAAGTCAAGATGGCAGTCACACCATGTGATCAAAGCCTTTCCCTTTTCTACCTCTCTTGGGGCATCCTGTGGTTGGGAAAACATTTGAAGTTTCTAATGCCCTGTTTTGAAATAGCTATTCCAACCTTACAGAAAGTGTCTAACTATTCTGGAAAAATTCAGAGCTCAGAACATTTCAGGAATGGTCAGAAGCAGCTAAAAATGCTTTCAGTAAGAAGAAACCTGCTTCATACTTGAACCATTTAGAATTCAAAACGTTTTGCACTATCTTCTTGATACATTGTTTATACATTATACATTGTTCTTTCATGGTCATTGCAATCCATAACATTTCTATATTTACTCAAAAGTTAGTCCAATTTAGCAATACATGTTAATTAGTACTTTCTTCAAAGAGCCAAGTCAAGCCCCTTTATTGATAGGAGAGAGTGGTGACACCTTGATTCTGGTGACCTCCTGGCCAGGCAACTACTGCTTTCCTTTCATCTGTATAGTTTTATTTTGCTTTGTCTTTTACACAATACATCACCAGACCTGGCAGAGAACCAGTCTTCCTGTGGAGTGGTACATGGGCCAGGTTTTCAGAAATAGGGACATGGTTCTTTCAAGGTATCTCTCACAGCACAAGCACAGATTGTTTTTCTTCTCCTTTCTGACCCCAGCACCCATTCTCTCTTTCCAGCCTTAAAGGATCCTCTTTGTCCAGGTCCAATCAGGTGAGACGTCCAAATACCATTTTTAAAATGTTGACCTTATTATATTTACAGTAGGTACAGAGAAGCTTTTACAGCTTAATTCTGGGAAAGGTATGAAAGGTCACATTTCAATTTTGATGGGGCCAAATTGAAATGGAAAATTTATCTCCACAAAGGCAGTTCCAGAACAAGCAAAGGCATCAGTTTTATGCCACGCTTCCTGCTATTGCTTACAGAGAAGTAAACAAGGACACCCGTTGAAAAGCTGCTTTACTGCATGCCTACTTAGAAGTGCACGTCACTAGATTCAGTGTCATTTATTCCCAGATAAGCAACTATAAGATCACAGTCTCCTCACAGAGGATTAAACAACAGTGCATTCACAACACAATCATACAGCAGCATATTCTTCCAACCTGTTTTTTTCCCCCAGCCGATATAAAACCATCTACAGAAGCAGTTTTTCTATAGAATGCTTGGATAAATTGCTATTTGCACAGGACAATCCTATACGTGCCTATTCAGATATGAGTCCAATTGAGTTTAATGAGCTTTGTTTCCTGGGAAGAAGGTAGTATGATTGTAGTCCTCTTAACCAGAATTAAACAGCATAAGCAGAATCACACACCATCAACTGCATTCACAACTTTGGAAAAGGAAAAAAAAAAACCTTATTTCTCTCCTCCCTCCTCCCTGCCCAATCATTGGCTCATAACACAATTTAATTGCAAGGGGGGGGGGACATATAATTTGTGCCTCATGTTATATACATCACAGTGTTATCAAAGATATCAAGGGTCATTCATAAATGTCTTTGCTCTGTTCTTAGCCATTGCTCAAGGAAATAAATGAACACTTAAATCCCTGATACAAAGAAAGTAAAAAATAAGAAGAAAGAGGTAAAGTCTCCATCAGGTTAAAAACAAAAGGCAGAGGGTATCTGCCATGGCCATCTATGAGCATTTCTTTGATTTTCCATTCTTATGGCCCTTTTAAATACTAACCATGTCTTACCCTAATTAGGTTTTGAGCCCAGACAAGGCATGTGCTAATATCTGGTGCAACATAATAAGAATAGCTAGTCCTAAATTTCAGGTGGTGAAGGTTGATAATTTACCATTATCAGTTTGTCTTTGCCCTTAACTGGCTGTAAAAAGGTAATGCTTTCAGCAAGAGGAAGAAACTAAATTGTCTGTCAATAAAATGGAAAACAAATCAGCAATGCTCAGAAGAGGGGAGAATCAATCAAATCTTTATTACGGTCACAGACCAGCATAAGGAGAGTGGGGTGCAGTTAATTAAAAAACAGAAATACAGTAGAGTCTTAAAAAATGTGAAAAGCTACAAGATTTTAAAACAGAAAGTCTATATAGAAGTCTATAAGAATCTAAAAGAAGGAGTGGGAGCATTAGATGGGTGCAGGGGAGGTTTGTGGAAGTTCTATCTATTAAATTATAGAACACTCTAATATGGCAAGCTAGGTGCTGATTAAGTCTAGTTCATCATTGCAGAACCTGGTAACTTTGCATATTGTAGAAGAGGGAAGAAAAAGAAAGAGAGGAAGGAAGGAAGGAAGGAAGGAAGGAAGGAAGGAAGGAAGGAAGGAAGGAAGGAAGGAAGGAAGGAAGGAGAAAGAATCCAGGAGAATCAGCATGAAGAAAGTGTATTGATATCTGCAGTTTGAGACCAAGGAATATTTTTTTTTTCAGGGGCAGGATTTTACTACTGGACCATACTTTGAAAAATGTGGCAGTCCTGGGAAATTTGTAACAGCTGGTAGTCATAAAATGGTGCTCATTGGAGGTCTAGAAAAATAGGAAAGTAGCTGCTACATTAGCACCAAGAGCTCCTATTCTAATAGTGGATACAAGAGAGAACTCTGATGTGGGATCTGAGGCTGCTAAGGGCCATTGGGGCAAAAAGAGAAGGCTGGAAGGACACTATTTAAAACTCAGCAAAAGTAGCTGTTATCTATGTTTTTTTTTCATCTATTTTTATGTTAAGAATATAAACACACAAATACACACACACACACACACACAAGGATATGGTTACTTTACATTCTTCAGGCTAATAATAAAAATATAGATACAAAAGAGTGAAGTTATAAAAGTTGTTAGTGTTAGTTACACTGATCTCCAAGTCCAGACAAATGAGGAGGACTGGGCCTTGCAACTAGAACGGACAACAGTATATCATCCTAAAGATAATTTCATACAATGGGTTTTCATAAAACACTAAGTCAGCACACAAACAAACACCTCAAAGATTTCAATGGATGAATTAATTAAATGAATGCATGTCAACATCTTACAGAATCTTAAGGTTTATCAGCTTTTTTTTAAAAAAATGCAGCATTAACTGTCTGTATTTCCACTGCATCTCCATTCTTTGCTGAACATCAGTGACACAGAGCACAGGGGAACGGATAGGAAAGACTATTTGGGAGCATTTGTTTAAATATTGAAGTATGGCTATTAGAACATGCTCAGAAATTTGGAATGATGGAAGAATTCAGCCTAGAGAAGGAAAACTGATTAGTGTTCAAATTGCCAGAACTACAAGAAATGATCCTAGGTGTGTGTTAGGCAAGACAATTCATTGTCTTTGTTATTTGTCACACAGATGTCACAACCAGTTAACATTAGTCTGTGACATTTCTTTAGGAATCTGCTTGTATTTGCCTTTTGTTTCCTCTGTCATGGCACTCATTTCTTAGATGGGATCATTTCCTAGTTAATGGGATCACTTTTCCTAGGGAGCTCCATGGGTATGGCACAAAGCAGAGTTTTTAAAATGATTTTTATTCAGACACCCAAAAAAGAAAGTTATTCCTGCTGGAAATACGATGTATAATGAATTAATACCATTCAGTATTCAGGCACTAGATTTCCAAAGAGTGCAAGGATATCAACACCTACCCTTCTTTCCTTAAAATCCTGCCTTTTCAGATGGTTTGAAGATTGAAGAAGAGCAACCAGATTCTTCAGCAAATCAGTGAAAAATTTATGAATGTTTGTTGGTTTAGAATAGATGTGAATTATGGCATGTTTTGTTTGAGTATGGAGTTGATTAGTTGGTAAATGGGGTAACAGCAGTATATAATGAAACTAAAGTATGCATAACACTAAATGGAATGCTTGGTGAATGGTTCCGTATTGAACAGGGAACGTAACAAAGGTGTGTAATGTCCCCTTAGCAATTTAATCTAGTTACAGATAAATGTGTAAAGTATGTTTGCAATGGAGTTAAAGGTGTGTTATTTGGGGAATATCAATGAAACTGACCTTAAATTGTGCAAATGCCATGTTGTTGGCTGAAAACCCAAATGATCTGTAGCCAGTGTTAAATAGATTATATGATATCACAAGGAATATGAATCTGAAAATTAATGTAGCAAGGACCAAGAACCTGTGATGGAATGTATCTACAAAGAGGAGGGTGATGTGAGAGATCAAGGCTATCAGGAAAGAAGGGGTGCATTCCAGGATGGGAAAGGAAACAAAAGACAACATAGCCCGCAGTGTGGGAAGCGAAAGAGGTTCAGGATAGCCACTCCCTTGAATCTCCTGGTATATATCCACTAGTTGAAGTAGTATAGATTTAGTCTGGCAAGATTCTGTCTATATGGTGTAAACAAATAAAGGAATTTTACTCAACAGGATTGTTCACCGCTGTTCTTGGGCTGAGCCTGACAGAACCCCTGTGCTTGACAGAGAAAATAGAGTGAGTGATTGCAAGTTATACAAATGACAAATGACTAGAGCAGGTAGGTGAATGTGAATACATTGGAAGAATGCTTACTAAAGATGGGAAAATGAATGGAGATATTTTAAGCCATGCAAATGCTGGTAGAAAGTAATGGATAATACATGATCTATTGTTAAGGATGAATATTTATTGAAAGAAGTGAAAATGGCTGTTTATAAGAACGTGTTTCTGTCCATTTTTTAATATAGAATTGAGAGCTGCATATGTCAGGAGAAACATGAAAATAAGTTGAATGCAGTTGGAATGGGGTACTTAAAAACCTGCATGGTAAAAGAAGAATAGCTAGAATCAAGAATGAATGAGAGCTGAATGAATGTGGACTGAATATAAAAATGAGTGATTGGTATGAAATAAGTATTTTGAGGTGGCTTCATCATGTAAGAGAGAATGAGTGAAGATCAAATTGCAAAACAAGAGTGCAAAACAATTTGCACTCTTGAAAGAAGAGTGCATGAGTTGAGAAGAAGACAGCGAAAATCATAGTTGGAGAGAGTTCATGAAAGTAACAAGTATAAAAAAGCATGGAGAGGTATAATGAATGGTGTTGGTGTAATTAGATGTACATAGAACATACACAGCGCCCTGCTGGATTGGACCACTGGTGCATCTAATCTAGCAATCTGTTCTCACAATGGCCAACCGACTGCACGAGGAAGCCCACTAATGTCTGAGCAGATGGCCTTCAGAGGCAGACCCCCTGCCATCAAGGCTAATAGCCATTGATCCTCAGGACTTCTTAGAATTGGTCCAACTCTTTTTTGAAGCCACCCAAGCTGGCAGCCAGTACCACATCTCATGGTTCAGCTGTGTTTTTTTCCTTTTCCTTATCTCATGCCACTTGACTTACTGTTTTTTTACTCCTTTTCAGAGCTCTGTGTAATGTTGCTTACCCCAAAAGGAATAGTGTAATAGGTAATACGCGGTGGCGCAGCGGCTTAATGACGCTGAAAGTTGCCGGCCAGAAATGGCTGACGGCTTCGGCGGTTCGAGTCCAGCCTTCGCCGTTAACAAGGTGAGCTCTTGTTTCCTCCCCAGCTCCTGTCAACCCAACAGGTCGAAAACTCACGTGAGTAGATAAATGGGTACTCTCACCCCGGTGGGAGGAAAAATGCTGGCAGTGCCTTGCACAGAGAGACGGGATCAGCTGCCGGTAAGCGCGAAACCGCGCTCGCCCGAAAAGGGCGCGAAGCAACGGAAATCCCGCCTCCTGCGCTCGCCAGCTGGGCTCTGCTCTAGGAAGGAGGCTCTGGCAAACCACTTCCGAAACAATTGCCTTGAAAACTGCACAGGATTTGTCCAGGCAAGGATTCGTCCAGGCAAGGACTCGTCCAGGCAGGCACTGCAGGGTCAGTAATGACTGAGCGCAGACAAAAAAAAAAAAAAAAAATAGGAATGTATGTATAATAGTTTATGTATAATAGCTTATAATAGTAAAGTCTCCTTTAAGTCATTGTTGATTCCTAGTGATTTCATAGACATGGCCATCTAGTTTTCTTGGCCACAAAACAGAAGTGGTTTGCTATTGGCCATTGCCTTCATTCAATTTTTTTTTTTTTTTTTTACTTCATAGTCTAGTTTACAATTCTAATCATATTGAACCCTGCTTTGAGGTTAAGTATTGCTACCCATTGATTAGCAGCTGATTTTTTTTGTGTAAGTGATCTTTCATACAACCTAGAACTCCAACCATTCAAGAGTCCATGTTGTGTGGAAGGCTTCATGCCTGCAGTTATGTATGCAAAGGTCCCCTTCTTGAAGACATTTGCATTAGAAATATGGATGCTAGGAGTGGAAAAGAGTTATTTGATGTATGAGGCACTGAGATAGTAGGAGCAGGGGTGTGTGTGTGTGTAAGAGACTATTCTGCACAGTCACATCCCTGCTTGCCTGTTAGCCACACTAATCAATGTATGGCTAAACAGAATGTGTTGCTAATTCATATCAAGTTAAAAAGAATTATATCGGGTCAAAAAAATAAACACATAAAGTTTTTCATTCAGTGAATACTGGAGAAACTACCTGTAGACAACCTTTCAAAAAATATTTTCATTACCTTAATATTGTTACTTCTCTTATCAAACAGCATCAGGACAGACAAGCTGCAATGTAACAGAATGTGTCATTTTTTAAAAACACATGCAGCTGATTGGGAGAGAGATCTACAAGTTTTCCCCCTTGCACTGTGTTTTAATGTAAGTACACTGATGCCTGGATGTTATTGAAGATGTTGTCCTTTGGATCTAGGCCCATCACAACTGAAGCTGAACATCTTAATCTGAATGTTTCCCATGCAATGATGTCTTTGCTTTATAAAGAAAGATTGATAAAAGTTTAAAAAAAAAAAGGAAAAAGGAATCTCATTGTAATAAGAACAGTATCGTCTTATGTAATGTCTTATTTCTTGTGCAGTTTCTGCAAAAATTAGGGCTAGGAAGCCAAATGTTACTTTTCGACTTTTGAACTTTTTGTTTCAAAACTGGGGATGGGGTAAAATCTGGGTCACAGAAATGTGGGCATTTTACTCCAACCCCTGAAAAAGGTTTACCAGTATGAGTGGGAGCTTCTGTTTTACAAAGGTGGAGTAGCTTCTTCCATATGTTAATAGCTTTAATTGGCTGCAGACATTGACAATAGACAATATCTGAACTATTTTTGCCAGTAGCAAAATTCTGGGAATTGAAGTCCACTCATCTTAAAGTGGCCAAGTTTGGACAACACTGTTCTAAGGCATTGGGGGAAGAAATGGCAGGGCTACAAAATAAATAGTGTTCCCTTCCCCTCTCCCACTGCTTAGCAGTTAGTGCAGGGCTTCTCAACCTTGGCAACTTTAAGATGTGCAGACTTCAACTCCCAGAATTCCCTAGCTAGTCTTGCTGGCTGGGGAATTCTGGGAGTTGAAGTCCACACATCTTAAAGTTGCCAAGGTTGAGACACACTGAGTTAGTGAAAGAAAGCTCACAGCATCATCAAAGCTGGAGAGTCCAATAAAAATGAATATCACTTTATACTAAAAAATATATGATTTTAATAAAACCCATTCTAACTCTTCCTGCAGAACAAGTGGTAGATAGGCTAATATTTCACTCATTTTCTTTAAAATGCCAACTGTAAGATTGCACTCATGCAGGCTTAGTTCTTCTGATACATTTGACGTAACATGCTTCAAAAGGGGTTGAAGGAGATGGTTGAAGGTCTTGAAAAAGGACTAAAAAGACCTTCCCTATACAGATTATACAGGGGTAGCAGCCCAAATTAATCAAGAATCTGTCTATGGTGAAAGGATGCATGGATGCAATGGTATAATAATTTCAGACATTGCTGCTGTTTTTACAGGTTTAGTAATGATGGAAGGGGGAAAAAAGTACTAATTACCAGGGAAGATGAACAGCATGATATTTCTCTCCCATTTAATACACTTTAGCATAAAAAAGTGCAGGCAGTGATAAGCAATGGGCCAGATGTTGAAGGCAAAATTCCTCATTTAGTCTCTGGCATCTCCAACCATAAACAAGAAAGACCCCTGCCTCAAAACCCAAAACCCCTCTCCATCAATTTATTTATATATACATATTTATTTATGTATCAAATTTATATGGCCACCCATCTCACAAAAACTGACTCTGGTCAGTGTACAACAAAGATACCATCCAATACCAATACCATCCATACTGGGGTTGATGGATCAAAGGTCTATCTCAGTAGAAAAGCTTCCTATCTTCAGCTTAGATAATTATCCATCGGTTAATCAGATGCCAAGGTTAATGCAGTTGATTCGATACAAGCATTCTTGAAAATAAATCCTTTCGGTTTTAGTTGGACCTGTTGATGTATGTATAGGATTGCAGGCTTAGTGAACCCTTCTGTTCTGAGAAAAAGAAATGTTCCCCCCTCCCCCGTCCCCCCAGCTTGTAGGAAGGACATCAGCTTTTTTTTTTTTTTTTAATGCTTTTTATTATCATTTCCAAACTTTAATTCATGTTACTCTTTTGGAAATGTTTTCCCCCTCTGGGCTGTGTAATAACAAATTGCTAGGACTGTGGCTTGGCTTTTACCATAGCTCTCTATTAAGGAAGCTTCCAATATATGGGAAATAATTTCCTTTTATGAAGAGTACGTTTATGATTGATTTAATTTTAATTTTACATGCTACTTCCAGTATTCATTCAACCAAAGTGTTTTATAGGCAGTTTCTGCAGCTGTGCTTGCTTTTGTTGCCTGAACATTCACATTTACTCTTCTGCTGTCTTAACCTGCTGTTAGCCCATTACTTGAAATCTGTGGGAGGAGAAAGAGACAAATTGTGTCACTGTTCCTTATCAAAGGACCACACAGTTGCTTGCCACTTTGACTCCATGATGGATAGTTATCTTGAGGTATGACAGGTGCGAGACTAGACATTTCAAAGGAAACAATGCAGGAGCCTGTTCACATTTTGTTATTGACACTTATATGATAACCACATAGGGTTAATCTATTTCCCACATTATCCCAAGCCACTTTTCTCTTTGTCTGTATGAAGGGGCGTTTTTCTCGTCAGATTGACACTGCAGGAAAGGGGTCAAGGAAATAACAAACAGCATTTCCCCCCTTCTTGTGTTTTTGATTTGCTGCTACAAGTCAATAAGATTTTTTTTTAACTCTATGGGTATATTTCAACTAAGAGATCTTTTTTTATATATAAAATAAACCACCCTAGCATACCATGAGGAAATGGAGCTTCTTAAAGAATATTTGCCTCCCTCAGAAATTGATGATCATTCTACGTGTTGTAAAGTGGACTTTTGCCCTCATGGAAAAAGAAGTGTTATCTCTTAAGGAGGAAGAAATGCCTTAGCATTCACAACTGATAGGGCAATCAAAATGGCTGTGCCATTTCAGATATAAATCTGACATTTGGTCCCAAGCAAAATTCTTATTAAGTCTGAATAGCACATTCAGGGGCATGAGTCCACCATGTCAGCCCTTGTCCTACTGTTCCTGTTCTAGCTGTCATCTTTATCAGTTCTGCCATGTTAATCTGTGACATCTGAAGGTGATTCTTTCCATACTGCTACTCTAATATGGATTGATTACTAAAAGATTCCAAAATCTTTATGCCTTATCTTGGTCCTTCCACTCTGATTTGATGGCTCTATTCTTGGTTTACTTGGGCAGCTGCCTATTACTCAGCCTTTATACTATGGATAAGTTCACATTTTGTGCTAAGACATAGTTTTCTTAACCATTTGTTTGAAAGCTTTGCATTCAGGCATTAGACAGACTCCTTATGGACTATTATATTGATCTTCCAGATGACTACTAGACTTGTTATTAAACATGTGCTCAATTGTCTTTTACTGAGGGCTGCTGGTCAACTGAAACTGGAAAGAGATGTGTCTTGGATTCTGTTCCAAATGAAGGCATTATGCATTTTCTGTTGCTTCTGCTGGCAAAGGATTTCATGTCATTGTGCTTCCTACCTTTTTTATAACTAAAGGAAAGTGGGGGGGGGGGGAGCCATTTTGCTTATTGCAATGCTATTTTCTGAACCCCATGGGTTATTCTGGGTGCTGCTGACCATAGGCAGTTGTCCTGATCATTGCCATTTTCTTTCAGCACTGATTTATTTGGGATATTTAGCAGCTGTTGTGAAATTGACAAGAGTTCTGCCACTTTCCATTTCTAGCCCAGGGAAGACTGGTAAACCTGTCTCTGAAAATAGCCTGGCTGGTAGGCTAGTGGCATGGACGATGGGCCTGGGATGTAGTAGTGAACTGAGTGAGCTCCTGCCACAACCTTCCTCATCACCACCAACCTGTCAGGTGATCAGCTATTATTTTGACACAGGTCTACCTGTCTTCCTATTCATATATAGCTTGAGTGACAAGTTACTGGTACAGAGCAGCCTCTCACTGGCAACCTTTCACTTAGGAAATTTGAAATGTAGCTAAAGCTTCCATCCCACCCACATCCACCCAAGCCTGCCCTATCACACTTTAGGCTGGCCATTTTGGGGGGTGGGTGATAACTCAAGGAGTAGAGGAATGCACATTTATGTGGCCATAAAGAAGAACTCTATGCTCCTTTGCATTACAAAAGTTTTGAACTACTCCCAGAGTCCCTGAAGCAAAAAACACCTTCTGTTTGGTATACCATTCAGGTAGTTCAGCTGCTTCTGACATGAGCCTGGGGAACCATAGCAGAAAAAATTAAAAGCCTTAGTAGTAGCACAGCCCCTAGCAATGGGCCAACCCATGACTGTTTATAAATTATGTGAAGCAACAAGGTAACCACTTATACCATGATCAGACATCAGGTGTTTTTCGCCAATCTGCCCTATTCACGTGGGCAGAAGATGTTACTAGGAGCAATATAGGAGCAACCATAGAGACAGTAGTTAAACACTGCTCTAGGTAATGTGCAAATGGGACCTATTGTTCAGGCAAATAATTCATTTGGTGAACAAGTTGCTCACACTCAAGGGACAGAATTATCTGGGAGGCAAACAATAAATGGTCTATCTGGGGATTTTAGACATCTCCATTCAGTTAATGCACCTCCCCCCCCCCCCCCGCCCCACTTCTATTTCATTTTTCTCAACTCTTTGTCTTTTTTGCATGCTTATGCTCTCCAGGGAAGAATAGTCTCTTAAAATGTGTATGATGAGGACTTCCCATAATAACATCCAGTTTTTATTGGCACCTGCAGACACTCTGTATTATAAAATAATAGTTTAAGGCTTTCGAAGGTGACAAAACCAAAAAAAAAATCTTTTCAGATTTCTAAAATGACACTCTCCATTGATCTGTGCTTAGGACAGGGATAGTGTCAAAACAGCAGCAGTAGCTGCAGCACAACTGTACAATGTTATTGTTCAGAGCAGAAAAGTATAAAGTCTATTAGGCTTTGATTTGTTCCTAATAGCGCTTAAACATTTTGTTAAAAAAACAGAAAAAAGAATAAAAACAATAGCCTCCGTTCACGCAAGTTAGTTTTGCTCTTATTAAAGCAGTCAGAGATTCAGGTTGTATTCTAACATGCCTTAAGAAAAGAAGGACAAGCAAGGGAAAATATGTTTGAATGAAAGAACTGGCACAATGGAATTTACAGAGCTTTACTTAATCTAAGAATTTCTCCACATAATGCCAAGGGAACTTTTCTTTCTTGTTCCTATGATGGAAGATGGGAATGAAATCAAATATACAGTCGAAAGAATTTCAAGGGTAGTATTAAGTTTCCTCTTCTTGGGCTTTAGTCAAATATTCTATTATGTGGTTAAACTTTTTATACATGAACTTAGTGCAGCAACTGAGGTTTCTTCCACAGAAGTAGGTAGAGGTGACACTTCTGCACTGGAGCAAAAAAGAGGAAGATATTTTATGCATACAGACATGCATGCTTGCAACAGAGCTGTGGTTTGAAAAAGGCAATAGTTTTCAAGGACACTGGAACAAAATTTTCCCCAGGCGTGGGTTAGGATGTTGTATGAACCAGTCTCGGGTGGTGGGGAGGTAGAATTATTTGCCCAAGACATGGTTGCTTTTACTGATATGTCAGTTTGTATCCTGAAGTTTTTAACCCACTGTAACTGCCCAGAGTGGCTTGGCAAATGGGCACCTTTAAAAATAGAAGAGAGCTAGATGATAGATAGATAGATATTTTTGGCAACTAATTATCAGGTTTATGTCTTACTTATTCAACTAAAAAGGGAACTCAAGGGAACAACAACAACAACAAAAACGTAACACAGAAATAAATTAACTATACAAATAATACAAAATCCTAATTAAAACAATCAAATAGTTAAACTGAAGCTAATGTATTTTGATTTGTAGAAACAGAACAGTGGTCGCCTGCAATTCCAGAGCAAATGAGAAAAGTCTCTTCCTACATAATCAGCAAACAGGTTCTGTGAGAAAAGAGACCCTCAGCAGGGTTCTTTCTTGCAGAGCGATTCAGGTTTATAATAGGAAAGGCACCTAATTCTTTAGGGGTTTAAAATTTAAAAGTAATTTCTTAAACGGATCTTGGAAATCCATGGGCAGCAGCACAGGTCTTTCAGTGTGGCTGTATATTACTTCCAGTAATGGAAAGAATAGGTTTCTTGGTATTGTGTCTGGTTGTTGATTCTCACATGTGAAAACTGTCAGAAGTTTACCGTCCCAAATCTCACCATGGCTCCACTTGCCAGAGATAGAAGAAAATTCCAAAGAATAGAAAAGATCCAGTAGTTGTGTGCAATTTAAAAACCTGGGAGTGTATCCTAATCCACTGTAACAGGTAGAAATGGACATGGTGAAAGGGAAGGTATATTATGCCCATATACCTCCACTAAATTTAATAGGATTTTCCCCTTAGCAAAGGGGCTTAAAGTTACATACTTAATTTATACAAATTGGAGTTCACTTTCCTTGTTCCTTTTGAAAGAGAGATTAAAAATGACAACTATGATTTAATTCTCTTCAAACAGGATATCCCATGTAGAAGTTGACTATAGGCCTTCTAAGGCTGGAGTCTCCCTACAAAGTAATTACGTTCTACCACAGTAGAACAAGAAACTTGTCAGTTATCTACTTCATTTAATTTTAACCTCATGACGTGGATCAGTTGGTCCTGTTATCTCTATTGCCTTGACATCTTCCACTGAAAGGAAGAAAACTTAATTCTTTAGAATGGTTGATTACTTCAAATACAGAGGAAGAACATGTTCACTGCTTTGTGTAAATAAGAAACATTTCTTACAGCAGTTCAAACTATGGTTGCAATGACACACAGAAAGTCATACAATCCAGGCATCACTGGAGACATTCAGGTACAGTGGTACCTCGCGTTACGAATTTAATCCATTCTGTGACTCTGATCGCAACTCGATTTGGTCGCACCACGAGGCAAATTTCCCCATAAGATTCAATGTAAATACGGTTAATCCGTTCCGCCCTCCAAATCTGGTCACGCCGTGAGGCAAATTTCCCCATAAGGTTCAATGTAAATACATACGGCTCTGCATTTTCTTTGGAGCCATGCTGACAAGCACACCAAAAACCTTCCAAACGCCACAAAACACACCACAAGCCTCACTGAACGTCTCCTTGCTACCGCGATCTTGCCCACAGGAAGCCGCGACTGCGTGGCAGCAGGGCAAATGGCCGCGGATCCGGTTCATAGCGCGGGGCGGAGGTCGCACGGCGAGGTAAATTTTTGGGGCTGGAGCTGATTGTATCGCGAAAAATTCATAAGGAGGGGCGTTCGTAACCCGACATACCACTGTATATGGTATAAATCATGAAGGAATCAAAACTTTGCTGTGTGACTTGCTTTAAAATAAAGAGGACAATGAGTTCTCAAGGAAGCTCAAACTTTTGGCAAGTACCTGATAGTGCTGAACCCTGAATCAGGACCTGCAAATGTGAATGTTACCACGGCAAGGTAAATTTTTGGGTCTGGAGCTGGTCGTATCTCGAAAAATTCGTAAGGAGGGGCGTTTATAACCCGAGGTACCACTGTATCTTGTTTTAGAGATAGGTTTGCCATTTTGCTTTTCTTTATCCTCTTTCTTCATGCAGCCTCCTTATGGTCCTCACACACTGTTAAATTGCACTATTTTTCTTGGAAACAGATGCAATTAATATTCAGCTTTATGAGCTATTCAAAAATATTATTTGCAGTGTTTTCTGAGGCTCATGGCCAAGCTATGCTAGTCAGTATATGCTAATTTTCAGAAGACCATTTTATCATCTTGGGACCTGAAACAATCTGGCTCCTGAAAATTTTTTTCTTCTTTTTCCCTGGAAAAAATAGCATGTTGTTATATAGCCATGACTATGGCTGTGTTATTGCCATATTGCTTTTGGCATAGGTTTCATGTTCTAATCAGAGTGTTATAACAATTAAGGCAACATTCTCACTGTAACAGTAGATGAGTACCTCCCTTGAATTTTTCTTTGCTGTTACTGTAGCCATTTAAATAAATCCAAAAGTATGCTATTTTTTTAAAACTAGTCTATTGAGAAGATAGTAACTTTCAAGCTCAGTGCAAGGAAATAGAAACGTTTTCTTCTACTACCAGCATGAAAATGAAAGGTGTTAGCCTCTAGCAGGGAAATAAATTACCTTTTACCCAGCTGGCTGATAGAGGGATGGAGCTAAGAGGTGACCCACTCAGAATCCCAGTGGAATGGTGAAAGATGGAGAGATCCTTCCCTTCTCTACCAGTCCACTCACTTATCTATATGGAATTCCTTATCATCTGTTGCAGGGGTGTGTAACTTTTGATAGGCCTATTACCACTCTCTGTTGAACTTTATGTAACCTGCTGATGGTTGAATCTCAGAAGAAGGACAGAGCCAACATAAAACTTGAATGGAACCAGGATGAACATTAAATTTGATTTAATTGAATTAAAATTTAGTTATAATTGAAGCAAAATTCATTTAATATGATTAGTACCCATAGCAAAACTAATGAAGGAGAGCTCCTTGTGGATTATACTACTTGCTGTTAAAAGTCTGATGCAATTTCTAATATCAACAAAAGAGAAAAAAAAATGTTTTCCAACTCATAAACCAGAATAACTTTATTGGTTTTAATTGCTAATGTTCTTACATTCCATTTTTAAATCAGAAAAAACACCTTTTTTCTGAATAAGATCCAGCATATCTTTATTGAACACTTTAAAAAAGTAATTAATAGAGATGGAACCAACTGCTTTAGAAGAGACAAAGAAGAGAAGGGAAGGAAGGAAGGAAGGAAGGAAGGAAGGAAGGAAGGAAGGAAGGAAGGAAGGAAGGAAGGAAGGAAGGAAGGAAGGAAGGAAGGAAATGTTTTAAGATGGGTCACATAACACCAAAAAACACCAACTAAAATTAACTAATGAAATTCCAACTTACAGAGGAATGAGGCAGGGATGTATTTTAGCTCCCCTGCTGCGTAATCTGTACATAAATTTACTCATGGCCAAAATAAATAAATTAGAATATCACCCCCCAAAACTAGCAAACAGACATATTGCAGCTTTGTTGTATGTAGATGACATAGTGCTTCAATCACAAATGTTAATTGGATTTAAAGCTTTGAATGCTCTGGCCGATTACTGCTCTGAGGAAGCACTTGAAATCAACTATAGTGAACTGCATGCCTGGAAGATAAATGGCCAAGTGAAATCTTTTAAATATTTGGGCATGGTTTTCCATAGCTCCACCAAACTCAGTGCACAACAAAATAATGTATTACAAATGCTCAAAAAACAGTGGCCTCAATTCAATCTTTTCACTTCACCAGAGGACCACAGCACATCCCAGCAGCACTGAAGCTATATTCAGCTAAGGCTCGTGCACAACTACTTTTCAGGGTCCAATTAGGACCTTAGACTTCCTTTACTCCTCTTGAAAGGGTCCAATCTAAATTCCTAAGGGTTATATTCTAGATAACCCCATGGCATTCCAAATGTAGTATTAAGGAGGGAGGCAGGGCCGTCTAAAGTTGAAATAGGTGCATGGACCTGTATCATAGCACATTGGTTGAAGTTACTGTTCTTTCTCACAGGATTGAGTTCTTTCCTTATTGAGGACAATTACAAATCAATATAGTTCAGGACAATCTCACAAAAACTTCAACATCTCAACTTTTCCAGGGAGGCGTTCCTAATGATGTGTTATGAGTGGGCACTCAGCACATTTAAACAATGTATTCAAGACCTGGAAGCCCAACAGGACCTGTCTGCTCTACCTAAGAATGTTTTTCTGAGCAGTCAAGCCCCTTTTTACAAACTAGCGAGATATTTACACCACATAACTGTTTCTAAATTCCAAACAGCACTAACTTTAGCATGCTTCAATGCTCTCCCCACAGCAGTTTTGGAGGGCTGATAACCCCCCCCCCCCATGAGCTGAGACTGTGCTGCTGTGGATAAGGGGCTATTGAAACTACACCTCCTGTCCTGCTACACTGTACCCTCTATTAGAATTCAAGGACCCACCTTATAACTCCTTACCTGGTAAAACACCCAGGAAATTCTGATCTTTTATATGTAGAGTTGTTGTTACCAGATTGGTATGATTCAGTCTCCTTCAACATACCTAAATTTTGTAATACTGCCTGTAAAATTAGGCAGACTTTGATTATTTACTGACAAACCCATCACCAATTGTAATATTTTATCTTGTTTTGTTTTTACTTTATTTTTATTTTTAATGGTGTTTTTGTTTGCAATTCTGGTCAGTGGCTGTAGTAACATTCATTCACCAACTAAAATTTGGCTTAGAATTTCAGTTTATGAAAATCCCAATTCTGTATTGAATTACTTGACAAAACATCTTTTGAAATCAATGACATTTTTAATAGAAATATATAGGGTGTATTGTTATTTGCAATAGTAAACTTAAGTAACTAAACTTAATTAAACACAACAGAGTGGATCTAGTGAGATGGCAAGAAGAATATGAATTTGTCGACAGCTCAGGCCTGACCACAATATTGTTCGGCTTTGCTTCCCACACAGAAATGATATAAGTCTAGCATCTACCAAAGGTTTGAGATTTTGGCTAGCTAAATGACAAGAGGGCAAGGACTGTCATCCCATGATTCTTTGGCTAAGGATCATGAACATGGAGGTAACCATAGATTAATGCCTCTACCTCCATAAGATTGCACCATTTTAAGTATTTTCCTTGCTTAAAAGCTCAGAGGTCCCTGGGATTCAGGCAATCTTTTGCATCTCTGGAGTGTGTATGCTGCAAGGTAGAATAAGTCACTTGATATTTACTGCAGTGTTCAGTATTTTTCAGTTTTTTTAATGGTACTTTAAGCATGGCTAAATACAGCAGAGCTTATGTCTGTGGTAGATCTTGTAAACCAGCTAAATATATTACCCCAATAATAAATTGAGGACCAACTAGAGAATACATGGAATGTGTATTTACATTTACAATGCATCTTTTTAAAAATGCAATTTATATCAGGTGAGAAGTCTGATAATAAATGGGAACACACCAGACAGCATAGAAAATTTATCCATGTTCTTTCAAGTTTCCTTTTGGAAGAAAAACTCTCATCTGAATCTGAAATTTATATTGAGAGAAAATTCACCAATAAAAAGGGTTAAATGTTCCCTACCAATTCATTCAGTAGAAATTGTATACCTGAGTCTCCAAAACACTTTTGACAAAGTCCCTCATTAAATCTTCTAAGCAAACTGAGTAGTCCTAGGGCAACTATCTGGTTTAAAATAATTTAAGCAGAGCATAAGAAAAAATGTGTTTCTAGTGGAGAGAGAGAAACAGTAACTCTGCAAAGGTTCTGTTTTGAGATTTTTGCTTTTTAAGTTGCCCACAAATGACTTGGATGTAGTGATGAGCAACAAGATGACCAAAATTTGCTGATTATTCAGTTATTCAGTATGTTTCAAACCAAAAGTATTTCAAAGAACATAAAAAGATCTTTCCAAACTGGATGTCTTGGTAATAAAATGACAAATATAGTTCAGCAGAAAGTGAGTGTAAAATGACTCATATTGTCAAATTGAGTTCATGTATACACTGATGAGGTCTTAAGCCAAGGATCATTAGGAAAAGAAACAAAAGTGAAACTGACAGTCTCATAGTAACTTTTACATTTCATCTTTGGAATGAGGTGTACAGTTCTTGCAACATAATATGGATGTATTGAATTGTGCACAATATTGTATAGAGATGGATGGATAAATATATTGCCTCCCTCTCATATAACAGCAGAAATGATCACTGAGGTTCTACGTTACCTCTATTGTCATAGGTAGCATGACTCTCAACAGCAGTTGCTAAGTAACACATCTGGAAGGTGCAACAGTGCTTATGTCCCACTTGTGGACTTCCCTCAAGCATCTGGCTGGAACACAAATACTGATTAGAGAGGCCATTAATTTGTTCCAGTATGTTGTTACTTGAACTATCTTAAGGACAATTTATTTATTTATTTAAAGATATTCTTATTGTTAGAATAATGAAATACAAAGGAAAAAAAAAGTCTACAAAATGTCTAACCAATGTAGTGCTACTAAGAATAAATAAAGCATAAAAAAACCACCATTATTGGAAAATTTTCTAGTAACATGTTCTCCCCTTCCCTTCCATTTATTTCCCCAACTGCTGACTGCATATGATAAAACGTTCTTTGTTATGGCATTTCCAACATTTAGGGCTACAAAATTTGTCTATTTTGGTAATTATTGATGGAGCTATGTACCATCTATAAAACAGTTTGTAGAAATTTTCCCTTAAATTATAACTTGAAGTAAATGTTATTGATTTTTTCTCATAATTCTTCCCATTGTTGTACTGTGATTATTTCTTTGAATCTAGCATCCACTTTATCATGCACTTTTTGATTTGTTCCATCTCTGTGTCATATTTCAATAACAATTTATCTAATCTATCATCTATATCTCTCTCTCTATCTCTCTATCTCTCTATCTCTCTATCTCTCTATCTCTCTATCTATCATCCATCCATCCATCCATCCATCCATCCATCCTAATAGGTGATTTTAGTTTTGCACATGAATGGAACTTCAGTAGGAGCTTACTTTCTGATTTTTTAGAAAATAACTCTTTAGAAAAAATTACCTTTGAAATTATTCAAAATAAAGAATATAATATCTCTGCTTTAAGTATTGTTTTCCCCCTCCCCCCCTTGGATTCCTACTATAGTTGGTTGATCTTTCACATTACAATCTAAATGTCGCCCAAGACTCTGAGATACAAACAGTTCTTGACTGTACTTATGAACTGGTTTGTGGAAGTTTTTTTTTTTTTCCCCTTGTTAAAAAGCCAAATTATAAAATTATTGCTTGCACGATCCAGTTTCAAATTCAAATAACAGATTTGTATGATTTTGTGAATCTTTTCTTGTTGGTTCTGAATATAAAGCCAAGATATATGTTGAGAGGCTGAAAAAACTCCTTATGTGGCCACTTTAAAGTGATTTTACACAGTTATAGATGCCTGCAGCCAGCATTAGAGGCTACTTTCAGAAGAACAACAACAAATTTAATTCACTCCAATGAGGTGCCCATCATGCCTTCCTGATATGAGAAAAATGTCCCTATTCTGAAGCTGAGATGTCAGGCTCAGCTTTATCCCACTGAGTCTGTCCATCCACTTTTGACTGTTTGAGGCAGGAATGGCTGGTTCTGTAATCAAGCTTCCTCTTGCACTTAAAAAGCTATTTATATAAATTCCCTCTTCTCCTTTTGCATTGTTTCCTGAAGCCACTGGAGCACCTCTCAGTGCAATAACAAAAATGTGTGTAATTAAAGTGTGCCTACCAGCAGTTAAATTGTCTGAAAAGAACAGGTAGGTACACTTGCAAAAGGGTATCTCCAGATGATACACCATCTTCTGAAGCAGGGCCCAGCCTTTCATTCTGAAGGTGCCTTATTTGGTTGCTACATCACCAGTTCACAGGACTGTTTGCCTCCCTGTACTGGAATAAAATTTTTGAGTCATTGTCAGTCAGTTAGATACTACTGAGAGTAAAAACCGCTTCAGTATAATGAAACAGATTGCTATGTTCCTATGTTTATGAGTACTGATGTGGGTTTGTATGTGAGTCTTTTGAAATCTCTCTTCAGACTATACAGCCAGGTAGTCTTATTATCTTCTTTTCACTGACTCAATCCAGTTCTTTCTGAACATCGCTACTGCTTGATAGGGAACACAACTGACTGAGTAAAAGGCCTAAGAAGAAGGAAGTTCATGATAGATGTGTCTTTTAAAATATGAGGAATCTTTGGTCTCTGTTGAGTAACCTATTTTAAGTAAGGGTATATACTGAATTGAGGAAAAGCTAGAGGACTGGAAAGATTGGTTCCCTCCACTAACTCATTTTCATGCTGCAGTCTGAGAGACAGGCACTGAGGGCTTTTTAGCCTTCCTCATAATTGCTAATGTGAAGAGTCACAGCTGCTCTAGGAGTGTTTTCTTCTGATGCCCCTCAGTTGCTGAAGCCCATGTAGGAACAAAGATCCAGGCAAAAGGGAAGAAGCAGCTGAGGTATGTAATGGGAGGGTACAGATTGTCCAATTCACACTGCAAATAGAAGGGGATTATCACATCCTTTAGCTGGGTCCTGCAAAGAATGGGCAGGATGCCTAATAAAAAAAAGAGTATTGCCAAAACCTTCTGCAAAGTGCAAATGAACGTTGGTCGGCAGGGAAATTAGGTGGAGGATTTCTCTGAATTTGTCAGGATAAGAAGAAATTCTTCAGCAATGTCTCAAGAGTAGGATGCCCTCATGATTGTGATAGTAGAAGCAGGACTGAAAAAGCACAAAAGAAGGAATCCTTTCATGATCTTTTCCTGAGGGATTTAATTGAATCATTGGAAGAGAGGCTGTGGTCTGTTAGTGCGATGATAATTTAGATGTCCAGTGAAATTCTCTTCTGATTTGAAAGCATGTCTAAAGCAAATTCTTTTTCATTAAATTGGATGGCAACTGTGTAAAAAATGTGGGAGCATTTGCACCACTCCAGATAGTTTTATGATGTGATGTATTTCCTCTGAGGGCCAAACAATGTGTTGAGGGGACAAGTCAGTATATCTCCTTTGAGCCCATGCACTCCACTCAACCCAGACTTTGCTTGCTTTCTTTGGCAGCTCCTTTCCAATGGGATTTTTTTTCAGGTGGAGCCAAATGTAGCACACTGAATAACCCTGAGAGGAGAGGCAGTCAAGTCCCTCTTCAGAACATTGCCTTCCACATATTGCTGGATATGTTACCCTGCAGCGTAGAACCCTTCCACAGAGACATTGGGGAAGGTAATGTCAGAGGAGGCCAGGAGACAGATTAAAGCAGCAGCAAGAAGTTTTTATTTGTATTTTTTAAAGGAAAAAATTAGGAAAAGAGCATAAGCTATCTTATATTCAAGATTATATTACTTATTATCCTGTTACTTATATTACTCCCAAGGTCTTTTCCAGTTCTGTGCTATTTTCTGACTTTGTCTTTCTTCCTTCAATCCATCTCATGATTATGTTAGAAAAGTTCCCAACAAAATGTTCAGCTCAGTGTGACATTTTTCCACTCTCATTTACTGACCCTTTTTGTGGATGACATTCCTCTCCTCTTTCTTAGATCTCGCCATCCCTCTCTGAAGGCTCAGGTGTCTGGCAGTTTAGAGGAAGATTAAGTAATTCTGACGAGACTACATTACTGTGGGTATTAAAAGGTTCTGTTGGTGTCTTGAAATTTTGGGGTATTGATGTTTTATGGACTTCTGGAAGCCAGAGGCTTTTATCATTAAAATAGAAGAAAATATAGTGAATGAAATTCAGTTAAATTTAAAGCCAGTATAAGGACATTTAGTCACCAAGTGCAATACAGACTGCTTTAGTTCAGTGCTTCCATCACAGCCTTGTTCTATTTCAATATATTGCATTTGATTCCCCTCCCATTAGGAGTATCCACAGAGGGGAGTGCACATATAGAAAAGGGGTGCATTGTCATGGCTGCCAACTTGGCTTTTTGACACCTCCCCCCACCGTTGTCCCGCCCCTCCAACTGTTTTTTCTCTTTTTTCTCCCAGATAGTAAATCAGCATTTCATTGTGACTAAACAGAAACAACCCTCCCTGGTTTATTTTCAGGGTTTCTTACCCTTACAAAGGTTTTGGGGTTTTTTCCTTAAGTTTTCTATAAACTTCGAGGCTCTACAAAGGCAGTATGCAAATGGTAAAGCTTTGGGCTAGATAAGGACTAGAATTTTGCAAATGGAGCAACTGTCTTCTGAACCAGGATAGCTAAGGTAGTTAAAATAAAACCCACTGTAGAAATTGCAAATTCCTCCCTTCTTTGGCATAGGAAAAATGCAGACTCAGTTAATCCATTGCATGTTTTCTTCTCTCTGGAGCAAAACAGGAGGTAATTTGAATATTTGTATAATTTTTAACCATCCTGCCTATAAATAATTTATTGGCCATGGTCAATGAATGTTCTTTCTTTCATAAGAGTTTTTCTCTGCAGAAGACTGCATAGTCTATAGAGCTATTTCAGTGGCAATTGACAATCCAGAGTGTCTCTTAATGCAGCAGAGAAAAAAATGGCACTTTAATTGCAGAGCTAGTATACATTTTGCTCTTGAAGTGAAACAAAGCGAAAAGGATGACATATAATTTGAAGTTATTTTTAAGTGACTGTCTTAGAGCAGAGGCATAGTATAATACTTACGGCTGGGCATTCAAATTAATCAAAAAGGGTGATAGAGCTTAAAAGAAGAAACTCCTTCATATCATATACTTTGTAGAAGCTGAGTAATGATTGGTATTCTGATATACGTCATTCCATTTCTCAGTAATCCTGGCTCTTCAGTTCTGTATCAATGCAACAATCAAAATATAGCATAAAAAACCTAGAACAGACTTTCCTGATAAGGGATCCCTGTTGATCTAGATACAGCCATGGACAACTGTTGATCCCAAATTTAGATGCACATTGCCACTATGACCAAAGGAAGCAGCTAGTTGGTACAATATGGTATTGACAGTGCCCATTAGCAGTGTGTATATGTAGTATTGTATCATAACATTCTGCTGTATTGTTTTTACTATTTTCAGTCCATCTGACAGTCCTTTTTGTTTTATTTTTCAAGGAGAAAGATAAGACTGGGATATGTTTGCTTATTTGTTTATTGAGGCACAAAGGGGTTAAGGATTTTGCATGAGCATTCAATCTTTAATTAGCTGATCATTTTTCCAGGAGTTTGCGCCCTCTTTTTCATATCATTGAGCAGGACATCTGGGGAGCTATATAAGCAAAACCAAAACCAGAACCAAAAAACCCTCCACAAAACAAAGCAAAACCCTGCCCAAATGCCACACCACAACAATATCACCTGCCACTTTGCAACAATAATAATACCTAAAAAAACAAGACCAAAATAAACTCTAAAGTGTCCCAAGAAAAAACTAGAAAAGCAGAAGCTGATTTCCAGTGGAAGAAAAGCTTGGGGCTATCCCAGTACATAGACCAGAGTGATGACTCTCCCATTGTGATGTTAGCCTAGCTCATAAATAAATAGCATTATAATTGTGAAAATGCCAGACTTTATAAATGAATGTGGGTTCTGAAATATGGGATATGTCAGCCTGATCATCTCTGAAAGACAGAGGAGCACTGTCAGATTGTTATGAGAGACTTCCTTTTAGGTGACTATGACTTAACCCAGGACAGAATAAAGTAAGATAATTGACTGCTAATAGGAGTCCTTTATTTTTTATTCACTGTCATTATTTAAGACCATTTCTCCCTTCACAAATAGTTAATCACTTTGGTATTGTTTTAGGTTGGTTTGTTTGTTTAAGGCCACTCCTGAGTATTCTTCTCCAACCGTACCCCTTCATATGCTTGCCTTTGTATTTTATGGCAATTAATTTGGCAGCTTTTGTCAGAAAAGATGCCATCCCTGTATGGAAACTGATTGAACAATGCACCTAATCTGATATTTGATTTAGACCTTTGTAAACGGAAGAGGCAGCTTGCCTTTAGCATCTAGCAGGACAAAGTGGTGTCTGTTAATATTTGATGAGAATGATTATTTTAATCAGTTTGGGATGATAAAAAACACTCACCAGAGGCTGTGTGAACATCACTGCTCATCACAGCAATGGATTTGCTGTCAAAAAGGAATTCAACAGAAGGTTTTCTTCACGACCACACAGCTGGCTCTTAAAGCAAAATTACTTGTTCCATCGGTATAATTGGCTTTGTAACTCTACTTTACAAATCAATGCAAAAAATATCTAGAGTACATCTAGCTAGAGATCACTGATGCAGCATGTCAGATCATATGTATGACCTTCTGAAGACAGGGCTTCATTCAGAAGCATCCCAGAGTAAAGGATGTTGAAAAAGTTTGGGCCAAAAAGAAAAGTCAGCAATAACATGTACTGTATGACCATTAGATGTGGATCTTGAGGGCAGCAGAGTTGAATGAAATGTTATATGTTGCCAATATTAATCGATGTAACTTCATTTCTACCTATCATAAAATCCAGGAACTTTGATTAATACTATGCTAATATTTGTCTTTCAGTTTTTCCTATAAAAAAGGCTTGTTTTTTAAAATCCATGGCAGTAATTAGCAATGAATAACTTTAGCCTTACAAATTTGCATCTCTTCCAAATGCCATTTAGGATTGCCCTGTAATTGCAACTAATTTAATTTGGATCCAACACATGGAATCCTCTGTTTCCTTATCAGTTATTTGTTCCTCTTTCACAGCAGTCATCTCTGCAAACCTTGCAGGGCAGTCTCAATTGTAATTTTAAAAATATGTTTCCTCCAAACCCCAATTCTTAGTGATGGCTACTGCATTTTTACATTTCTGTTGAAATCAGCCAGTAGCAGCAAGAAGAACATCAGTTAAATAACGGCTGTGTGTGCATTCTAGATAACATTCAAACTTCTGGGAGCTTTGCCATTAATTTCAATGGTAGTTTAAGGCTTCTGATTGCAGCTGAGGAAGCAAGAACTAAGTGAAAATATTCTATACATTTGTGGCATTATATTTTACTTGAAGTAGGCTGGTCCTGATCAATTTGATCAGTTTATCTGGCAAGGAAAAGTACAAGAACCATGTGTTTGTGGGCAACTTTGTTTGTCTTTGCATCTGGCATTTGGGCTGACATATTTCCAGCAAACCACAGTAGTTTCTGAGAGTTGAGGAAAAAAAAATCCTGTATCATTATAAGACATTCAGCATTTGCCCACATCATAGTCTTTGGACTGTATCTTGCTGGTAAATTTTCAAGGGGTCTGTGGTTGGCAGTCAGCTCCGCAGTGGAATTTAAAAGCAGCTGGTGTGTACATGTGCATGTTTCTTCAGATGTGAAAAAAAAACTTTGTTAGCCTTTACCATCCATGCAAGATCTTAAAAAGTGAATAGTGCTACTACTACTAATTACTTATTGCACTGAAAGACATTTCTGAATCCAAGAGATAGTTCTGTACAGAAATGCTAAAAACATGTAGAGATAGATCTTTACAAAAAAAGACAGTTAAGTACTGTTGCTTTTATTATGTATTTGTTTTTACCTTATTTCTACACTTCCTATACAATCACATTTCATACACAGCATTAAGACAGAGCAATACACAGCATTAAGACAGGAATCATGGCTCTAAGGAAGGAATCTGTAACACAGCGTCTTGCAACCTTGGCAACTCTAAGGTGTGTGGACTTCAGCTTTCAGAATTCCCCAGCAAAATGGGTGGAACTTTCATTGGATCTTTGTGGCTGCAATCTTGACTTATTTGACCACATCCTGCAGACACCCCTGAAGGGCAGGATGATCACTGGGGGTCATCCCAATGTTTTCTCCCCCTTTTCTTTCATTAAATGTTCTGAACTGTTTTCAGAAATCAAATTAATTTCCTTGAGGAAAACAAAGAAGCCCTTCCAATTTATCTCCCTGACCCTCTGCCTTGCGAAGAAGCAAGAATGGACTGTTCTGACCCATTTCTGTTCTGCATCTAAAGGCCCTGATTTTGGTAACCATGGCCTGATATGAATCTTGTGAGGAAAATGTGCATGTAAAGGAAGATGCCCATTTGAATTACGTCTGCTATAGGTCCAAAACAAGCAAGAGTCCCTGAGCCTCAGAAGAATAGAATGGCTTAAATGTTTATGCCACAATTAATGTTTTAAACTTTTCAGATGCCCCTGAATTTTTCACTTTTTTAGCTGCAAAAAGCTAACCAGACTACTCTTCTAAATATGTAACAGTAGTTACAAAGATGAAAATATTAATGATATAGGCAGTAATAACATTAGCAGTACTAATAGCGGGAGTATATCAAGGATAATAATGAGATATCTTGTAAGATCTCTAATACTGTAATGGCAGCAATTATAAAATGGGCAAAATTTCCTTGTCTGTCTAGGAAGCTGAAGGAGACCTACAGTTCTGAATGTGCCACTGATGAACGTCTTGGGGTCATCAGGAATTAGAGACTGAAGAGAAGAAAAAAGTGTTTCAAGAAGAACATAGTTAACAATGGTGATGATGTTTTTAGAACTTTGAGTTCCTTAGCTGATTATCCAGGTTATATCATATGGAATTTGGCAAATATCAGTACAAAGATCCTCATACGATATTAGTATGATTTTCATGAGCTTTACAATCCATTTTGATTGAGACTGGAAAGCAAATGTTAATTGGGGTAAAGCTACATATGTAGCAGGAAAACTGTAATAAAATAGAATACTTGGAGGGAAATTTGCTTCTTTTTTTATGAGTTCATCTACATAAATTTCCATTTTGGAATAATTTCTCTTTCAAGCATAATTATCTGCCTTTGGCCATTTTTACTACGTTTTAAAGGCTGTATAGGATTTGACTGATTTTTAAAAAGGCTTTTTCCACTGAGATTTTTTCAGATGGGAAAAAGGCCAGAACTGTAGAGATACAATCTTAGATTCCCCAAGGGTAGACATCAATTGGTCATTGGAAAAAAAGGCTTAAGGAATAAAATATGAACTCAATCAAATTGCTAATGAAAATATTTAGCCTATAATTAGTTACACACACACACACACACACACACACACACACACCAAACTACACAAGCCCTGTGGCTGCTTAAACTTTTATCATGTTGATTATCTGAGGCAGCTTTACCCAACTTGGTACTCCCCAGATTTTTTGGTACTACAATTTCCAGAATTCATATTCAAAATGTTTTGGGATTTGGGAAGTTGTAGTTCTCACCCACTGGGGATGGTGATTTGGATCAACATTGAAAACCTCTTCCTTATGAAAGCATATGAATTCTGTACCATTCTAGAGCATTCCCCAACCTAGAAGACAGTTTCAAATGTATTGGACTATAGTTCCTTGAATATAAAAACAGCATGAACAATGACAACTCGGCCTGGAAGTCTGCGGAATTGTATTATAACTACTTCAACTAAGTTGGAAGGTGGCTATAGAGGGATTCACCATGTCTATGCATAGGGGGTTAGGAAACACCCACCTTTCAATCCTGCATTTATGTAGGTATGTAAGGAAAAAAAATAGAGTTAAGGAGGAATAGTTGAGAATTATGGAAACAATACTTTAATGGCAGTTTTGGTCCGTGCAATACTTCTAACATCCATACTAAGTAAGCTTATTCTATGGTAGCCAGGCATTCTGCACAAAGTTTTGAGAGAGAAGAGGGCACAGTCTTGGCAGAATACTGAGGGAAAAGTATTGCTGGACTTTCAACTGTCTTCGAAGACAGTGCCATGCAAAGCATTTATAGTTTTTAAATCTGGAAGGGACTATGACATAAATAACTGAGAGCTTGATTGCATACAATGCTAAAGTATCATTGTCCTTCAGAAGCAAGTACAAAGTTTGGGTAAGTTTTTCCAGGGCTGTGGCAGGAGCGGAACAGGTAATCCTTCCCCATGTACTTTTCTTCTTCTGCATTCATTATGGCTATTTAGAATATGAAAAACTAATATAAAGTTTTGGGTATGCACAGTTAGCATTACATTGTAGCTTGTCCTGAAGCTGCTTCATGTGATGCAGTTTAAAATATCTACCGTATGGTATCTCAACCAAATGTATAGTTTTTTTCTGGTTAGATTGCAATAATTATTAGGGTAAGGTTACGCATGCTTCAAAAAAGATTCAGTAGCATTTCAGATCTTACATGAGCACAGCACCTCTCTGTTTTAATGGAAACTTTTCATTAAACTTTTCATTCAGACTTTTTTTTTCAGGGTCCAGCATGAACTTTAAAAAAATATGCTGATGCTGTGAGGAATCAACTCATCAGAGTGGCATCTTTTTCAAGGAAACCTGAAAAAATAGGATGCTTTAATGAATGTCAGAGAGGTGCTGTTTTTATGTTTGTAGCCTAAAATGTTTCTCTTGAATCATTTTTGAAGCAGGCATAGCCCAAATAATTATGACATAATTTACAGCTACTTCTTTTTTGGATCCACTGGATCCTGAATCAGATTTCTGTGAAAGAAGGGTTCCTTTTGTTCCTGGATAAGATCAAAATCAAACAGAGAATTTTGCTGGTGAAAGAGAAAAAGCAGGGGATTTTTGCTGATTTTCTCTTTTCCTTGCAACCCCTCCCCGCATGCCCAAGTAGATATTTGTGGTAGGATTGTAGAATTAATTGATTCTACTGATAGAAGTCTCAATTGAATGGAGTTCTGTACAGAGCACGTTCTAACCTGAAGAAGCAAGATCTGAAGTTTAGTTGGTATTTACTTCATGCAAAGTTAAATTCACCATACATGTATTCAAATCTAGATCTCCTGAATATACTGAAAGCCTAGTAAATTCCAGTGAAAGCTGCAGGGTCCAAAGCATCTAATGGTATCTTGGCAATATAATTTTAGGGTACTCTTTTACTGTATATATAATTCCATCTGACCTGGCTCTCACACAGTCCTAAGAATATCTTACGTATTACAACTTTTTATCAGCAGCTAAACAATGCAGCCATTTCAGAATTGTTCATTTTATTTCTGTTGCTGCTCCTGCCCCTCCTCTTTTCTCAATGCTGTTGATGGTGCTGCCTGATTTGCACTATGAGTTTTGAAAATCTGTTTGCTAGCGAACAAATGTACTTCAAATGTGTTGTATAAGTGGCTGGGTTTGTTCAATTAGGATAATAAAATACCAAATGTCAACAGTGTGATGATTTGTTGGCCCAAAAGAGGTGGTGGTGGTGGTGATGGAGGGAGTGTTACATTGAAGAATTGTATGTAACCTCTCTATTACATACCGAGTGACCTAAAAAAGATTTAAATAATACCAATCTCCTTCATATCTCCAAACAGAATAAGTAATAGGATTCTCTGGGCCTGCTAAGATTGTTGCTAAAGTATTTCCTTATTATCTCCAGAATTCATAGCGCTGCTGTTTCCAAAGGGCCAAACATGCAGGCTTTTCTGAAGCTAAAAGTTGGTACAAATCTATTACTGTCTTTCCCCATTGCAGTTTGCTTGCTTATGGCCAATTCTCACAAGTCAAACAGTGTACAAGAAAACACAATAAATCACAGCCTGTTTTGTCCTATATTATCCTCTCACAAATTATGAGTCAAGAGGGAAGAATGTATTTGGCAATTTATAGTTTCCTGTGAGAATTACAAAGGATCCCATAAGGTCAAGTATTTTATGGGTGGTGGAGTGTGGGAATAGTCCTGGCTTAGTCTAATATATAAAGGATGTAAGCTTCATCTTTTCCATACAGACAGACATAAACCAACAAGAAGTTATTCTTTGAAAGTGATTTTTACAGTTGAGTGAAACAGGTGCTTCTATTTCATTCAGTGGAACATTATTTCCAACAGGATATGCAGCTGGTGATAGGGCATTAAATTAAGATTGTGACCTACTGGCACTTTTCACTTGCTTATTTTAATTAATTTAAATGCATGCAAATTTAAATTGTTGCATTGCCTAGCACCGTTGATGAGCAAACGAAATAAATGAATTAAAACAGGACAGATTAGTCTGCATAGGCATGCTTTGATGTGTTATGAATTCTTTAAAAAAGTCTTAAATTTGTACATGGTCATTCTTTCTTCCAGAGAATCTCAAAATAGGAACCTTGGAGATGGGTAATGATGGCCTATATTTTAGATACATCATCACAAGAAATTGGCAAATATGTAATGTTCAATTCAGTTTAGTTCTTATTTTTCCCATCTTAAATGCATTCCACCCTGGTTGTAGATTAATTTGTTTGTGTACTTTTCTATTAATACATTTCATACACACTTCTCTTTAATACATGTTTTTGGCATACATGTTTCCAAATATGTACATTTTTGCAAGAGAATTTACCTTACAATGCATTTGGTGTATCTTCTCCTTACATAACAATTTTTTAACACATTTTTTCAACTGTAAACTGCATCTCAAATTTGGAAGAGTGCTAATTTCAGGAAGTGAAAGTTCAGTTCAGGAAATGAAAGCTGAGTAAGTTTAAACTAAACTATGAACTGGATGGATCTCTCCCCCATCTGTCATGGTATTGACTTGGTTGACAGTGGAATGACTACTGGAACTGGAATAACTCAGTCACCTACGGTTGGTCGCTGTTATGCTGGCAACACTGAATTTGTAACAGTGGATCTGGTGCAAGGACATTTGACCTGATGTATCTTTAAGAGAAATGTCTGCTTTTTTTTTTTTTTTTAATGTGAATCCTTTGAATTCTGGCATCAGACCACCAGGCCATAGCTTCACCACCTTTTTCATTGATTAGATGTAAGACAGCAGAGAGCCTGTCTTCCAGAAAATTGATGTAGGCCCTCCAAAAGTTCAGACATGCAGTCCTGAAATGTTTCCAAGTACTGTTTCAAAGACAACAGGGTTATGTAAAATGTATTAGCTTGCAATTCAGTGTAAATGGTAGCGAATGCAAGTTATAGCGAATGCAAGTTACAATAAGAAGTAAGGTTTCTAATCATTAATTGCATCAAACAATCATTTAAGAATGCCAAAGTACAATGAAATCCACAAGATCAAATCAGGTTGCTGTCTTATTGAGTTTGATGAATTAAAATACATAAATGCACATAGACTGATAATATTAAAAAAGCATTAAAGCTGAAATGACTCTGTAAAAGCACCTCTGTGTCCTCTGAAAAGCAGAGGAGAAAGACTGTTTAAAGTGCAGGGTCAGATGACTGATAGAGTGCATTGTCTGGAGACTTTCACAGTTCAGGTTAATGCTATCAAACCTTTTAATTACACCAATATATAGCTGATAAGAAACCCTAATGGCCCTTTTCATATCTGTAGAGTAACTAGGACATACGCCATGTATGGATGTAAGATTGATTCCTATAAGGCTTCATTCTGATAGTGTGACTTCCTGTCAAATGATACATAGCAGAAACGACTTTTCAAATCTTTGTCTTTCCTACTGAGGTGCTGTTGGGAGACATTCCAATGCCTTAGGAATAGGCTGGTGCAGTTAAAAAGTAGGGTTCATAGAGCTGAATCGGTAAGCTGTAACTAAGTATTCTTATTTGTGAGTTTAAAATGTATAATAATAAAGTATTCATTTGTGTTCTTGTGTCCAATGAACAATGTTTCCTAACACTGGAAATATTACCTTTATCCAAAATGGTAAAAAAAAAAAAAAACCAGAACCTTAAACTGTGGGAGAATATCATTAATTTCCATACAAGAATTTGTATTTATGGATCTAAAATACTTGCATTCTGTCTTCCCTCCGCAGAAACTGACAGCATACATTGGTTAAATGTAAACCCCCTTAAAATCAGCCCAGAGCAGAACAAAGGCATGGAGCTGATAAAAGTATCTTTAGAAATAAAGACACTAAAAAGAGCCAAGGTTTGAACATACAGACCCCATCTTGACTTTTTTCATCTCCCCTGCAGATGCCTCCGCTGCCATCCGATCGTTCATAACATGGGATGCAAACACAGTATTTAAAAAAAACCCAGCCATCTAGCCTCTGTCTAAAATCTCTCCCTCTCCTTTACAATCTGAAGGTTGTGTGTGTGTGTGTATGTGTGTACATACTTTCATAGACTTGGTATGCTTTAAGGATTGCCTATATAGCAATGCTAGTTCTATCAGTTGCTGAGATGCAACCATATAGTGAAAAAAGGACAAAGGATTTCAGTACTCACAGACTCACAGAATGCTTGTAAGTCTCTGTGTTCATTAGGAAGGTAGTGTGTGTGTGTGTGTGTGTGTGTGTGTATATATATAAACCTGCTGGCATGCACATGTAAAACAAATTAATTTTGTATTAAAAACTTTTCCCCTGGAACATTTGTTTTTCATCTGGCATCAAATGAAATTTAATTTCAAGTTGTTTTATGTTCATTTCAAAAAGATGCACAGGAGGTTCCTAAACTTATGTATACACATCTCATTATTTCTCAGTAGGATCTGTGTTTTTACCACCTGTTCGCAATTGGGAACACTTACCCTAATGCCACTATAGCAAACTTTACCACTGGGACTCTTTCACAATACAGTTTTTATCTCTTCTGCATTGTTCTTCTGTACAATTATTTAGAAAAGAAGTTGTATATGGGCTCAGGAAGGAAAAGAGCTCAACCATGGAACTTTTCCTGATTTGTAAATACAAAATTGGTTCATAAAGATCCTAGGAAATTGTAAAAGCAAAGTGAACAAGTTTAAATCAGTCCTATGAAATGGCTCATGTTGCTTGGTTTATTTATTTTATTTTATTCAATTTGTATACCGCAGTACCCCAATGACTTATTTTATCAAACTGCAATACAGAAAGTAGAAGAAACTATGGCAGAGGTTAGGAGTACAACTTTGGGAGACTCCTTCTCTCCCTCAGAAATACCCATGATCTCCCAGATTTAAAATAATAGATATTAAAAGACTGAATTTTTGCAGTGGTCCTTGAGGATTGAAGAGGCTGCTGAGCAGAGAGCTATGACATGAACTAGGTTGAAGTCCATATTATAAGAAAGCCACACTGAAAAGGACAATTATTATTTCCATGTAAGCAGGCACAATTGGAATCATATTATACTTGGGTCAAAACTGTTTTGCTCTTAGGCAAGAAGACACACAAACAACTCTATTGGGGGTCCACAGAGCAAAACTCTGCATGACCAGCAGATGTCAGCAAAGGAAACTGTAACTCTGTCTCCATCTACTGGGTATCTGGATTTTTGCAACCCATATCTGATAGTCTTACCTTGCAGTGTAGATTGTTAGCAAAAAACGAATAAGGAAGTTGATTCTTTGAAAAGTGTTTGTGTGTGTGCGTGTGTGTGTGTGTGTGTGCACATGCATGTGATTTCTGGCTTCATCATTGGGCACAATCTAGGTTGAATTAAGCATATTTAAATTACATTGATTTCTGTAAAAGAGCTAACAAATCTTTAAACAATCTTAAGTTCTTGTTTAAAATTGTTTGAAATCCATTGTGGTACACCACTTTGACATATATATCTCATTTGGGGCAGTGGTATAAAAATGATTAAATAAATAAATTAATTTCAGTGGAGAAGAGACATTTTGGTGACATTTTCGAAGAGATGAGAGAAAAGGTTCTTGAATTTATTTTAGTTACAGGAAGGCTAAGGTTGTCCTATCCCAATGTGGTGTATTGCAACAATATTAAAACAGCTGCTAAAATATACCCCATACAATGCTTTTATAAGCTCAACAATTTAAAAGTTTAAACCCTTGAGTTAGAAAACATATACATGCATACTCAATGGAAAAGGCATGGGTAAATAAGTACAATTATGAGAAACAAGAAGAACACCAGTTTCCCTCAAATATTAGAGTAGGAGATCATTCCAAAGCATGGCCAATACTACTCACATGTTTTCCAAAAGCCATTTCTTTTGCATCAGATTGAATGAGAATTTCTTTTAAATTGTGGAAGACATTCTCAGCATTAAATTAAGGAAAACTAAAGGCATAACTAAGGTTCTCTATCCTACACCTGGCACATGGGACTGCATTGTTTAATTGCAATGAACATTTCTTGCAGTTCCCATCCTTGATTTCTTTTTCTCCCTTTCCAGTGGTAGGCTGTGGTAAATGAAAACCATTCTTCACAAACAAATCCTGATTCTTCCAATTTTATCAGGCTTGCCTTGACATTACGACTAAAATGCGGGTCACTGTAGTATTACCATATATAGATAGGAAACTGAGAAAAAATGACTAAGGCTGAGAAGGAAAAAAGGAACTTCCCCAAGGTCAGACGGTGAGCACATGTTCAAAAAAAGAAACAGAGAAAAAGATGAGATCCATGTTCATTCATGTGCAACCACACACAAACACTCACAGGGAAAGGATGTGAAGCCTTGTCGAGAGATTGTTCATGTGCTTTAATGGGCTAGATGCAGAGCTGAATATAAACCAGACAATTGTTAGCTGGTTTTTAACATATTTTGAGTTTTTCATCTGCTTGTGTAAACTGACAGAGCCCTTATCCTGAACACACCTTCTAATGAACAGTACCAAACATTATTTTGATAAAGAGATGGTTTTAAAAACACATCAGGAACCAAAATACTTTTTCAACCATCTTTTCCGCCTTTGACTTTTTTTCAATAGCTATTATACCTATGATTCTATGGATTGTTTGCCTTACCATGGCTTTTCTGAGACCTAAAAGTGTCCTTCCGCTGAAAAAAGGACTGCAATCCAAAAAGTGTTTCTGCTGATCACCCTTTCTCCTTGCCATCTTGTCTTGCTTGTATGTCTCAGACAGACTTAAAAGGTCCTTCAACCCTCAAGCAGAGTTCATGAGTGGAAGAGGCATCACTAAAATTTCCCTCCCTCCATCCACTGGCACAGAACTTCTAATGGGTTGCAATCACTCACATTCTAATTGCTTTAAGGAACTCTGAGACTGAAATGTTGGGTATCAATCCTCGAATAAAGGATGTATTTGTATGTAGTAATTAGACTGCAATTCTATTGTACAAAGCCAGAAGCAGCTGCTCCAGATATGTACTGACCCAGCACATTTGGAGATTATCTCCTTTTCAAGAGTAAGTACAATCAATAAGAAAGGTGTACTCTTCAGAAAACCTTCCTGATTTGTATCAGTGAAATATGTATTTCCTGATTGCTTGCTAACATTCACTGAAGCTACCTGAACATATCGCTATATTAATATACTTCTGTTGTAATTAAATGTAAAACATTGCTTAGTACAAGCAATAATAATCTTGACTTTACTGTAGATGATTTTCACAGAAATCCATGGTGACCACTGAAGCAATTATAAGATTTGAATGCATTATATCTGCAATCTTCCTTTACAACAGACTTATAAATGAAGCGAGTATTATCTCTCTATATTACTGAGTGTTACAGGAGGGAGGCTGCTTAAAGAAACTAATTTCTATTCAACCATCCATGGAGGTTATACCTAAAATGTGATCTGAGTTTAGGTTACCCTCTTAGTATCAAACTATGGTCTGAAAACACATAATATAACACCCTTCCTAACGTTAAGTAGGTTTCTACCGATTGGGTGGCTGTACATTTATTATCTCATGTATTATGAAGCAAGATAATATCAAGATAGAATAAATACAAATGATCAGTATTCTATTTTGCCTTATTGCACCTAACTGGGAGAACTGTTTGGCACCAAATTACGAAGGGTATTGAAAAATTGGGGCCTATCCAGAGTGACAAAAGATTATCATCAACTACTGTTCCCTTACCTGGTGGCAACAGAGAATGTAAAAGCTCATAGCTAATATGCCACATGTTACAGCAACTGATATTATAACTGATATAATAGCATAGTACTAGCTGCTGTAGCTTCCTCTTAACATCCTGTCCAGACTTCTCCTACTTAAAGCAGGGATGGACAATACTTTTCTATTGGCAAGGACTGCATCTCCCCAGGGTTGATCAGTAGGGAGAGTGCATGCTAGGGAGGCCTGAAGCACACAATTGGTCAGAAGAGGGGGCACCTATTCCTTCTCTTTATAACATCATCCTTTCCCCCTGTTTCTGAGCCATCTTTTCTAGCGCCTCTAGATTTCATCTGAAAAAATCTGGACAACCATTAGATATCATCAAATAAGTAGGGTTTTCTGATATCTAGTGGTTGTCCAGATTTTTGTGGTCTGGATGTGAAAGCTTTAATCTTTTCTCTTTTAGACATCTCCCTTTCTCTCCCTCCAAGATCCCAGATGCAGGGAAGGGATGGATAGTTCCCACCAGAAGTGATATCTTGTAGAGGGCTTTTGAAATTAGATGGAGATCTCCAAATCCCTAGTTCTGAAGAGTACAACCTTAAGCTCTACTCAGACTAGAAGAAAGGGATTTTGATTAAACTTCATAAACTTCAGACATACTAAAAGTAGTTTGATGGGGTATCAAATTGTATCAGTGATGGTGAACATTTCTTCATGAAGCAAAATCTAGGCAGTGTGGAGAGTATGAAAGATGACCTTGACAGAAATAGCCAGGAACTATTACCTAGGCAAAGGGGCTGAAACATCTTTTAAGTCCCCAGCAACAAGATAACAGTCAGAAATGGCTCAGGCAGATGCCTCCCTAATTTACTGGAACATAAGAAGGGGAGGAGGTACAGCACAAATCTCTAATTTTCTAATTTTCTAATTTTTTAGTGATTTTAGCTTTCCTGTAGAGTTGATTTCCTGGTCTGGTCTGGTCTGGTCTGGTCTGGTCTACTTCATGTGGCTGACAGGCAGCTATGTATGAGTGATGCTCTAGGACTAAATTCTACACATCAGAAAATGGTTAGGCTAAATAGCTTATTAAGTATTTTCCAACTGTTACTTCTGTACTTGTTTTGCAATGCTAACTCCAGACTGCTGTATATTGTAAGCCACTCAGCCTTGTCCATATCACTAGAGAAAATCCCATAACAAGACTGTTGTCTAAAGGAAAGAACAGTATCATAATTTCATCCACATTAGCGCATATCCATAAATGTCAAAGGATTCGTTTTTCAGTATAACTGCCGGTGCTTATCAATACAGCTGATGCGGTTGTGGGTGTGCTTCCCCCCCCCCCCCCCTTTTTCTCATCACTTACCCATTTGATAGTAGAGCTGTTACCTGACTTACTGGCAGGGATCAAGAACAAAGTGCAGCAGTTTCCCAGATCCCAAGGGAAAACCATTCAGGCGTTTTTATTGCCATGGTGCTAGATTGATTTAAAGCTATACACCCATTACTATGTGTGAAAAATCATTGTGACGTGAAAAACAATTGACATGTTAATTGCAGCTTACAACAAACACCTGTCAGTCAAATCCACCTTTAGACAAATGGAGTTCAATGCTAAACTTTATCTCAAGCAGTCCTCACCCCAGGCACTGAGAAATATTTATGCCTGAGTAAGTTTTAGCATATAGCTCTATCCTACCTTCCCTAGCAGTAACTGCTCTAATAAATCATCTTTTCTCTTTTTCAGTGTGAAGTAATAGAGATGATTTTATTTTACATTTCTCAGACCATGTTACTTCCACAGAATAGGAAGAAAACATATTTCCTTCAAATCTTTGAAATATTGGACACAAGCCTTGGTTAGATAGAACTTTTCTTTTTGAGTTAGACATCCCCTCCCCAAACATGCAAATAAGAAAATAAAAACACACAGACTGTATGGCTGTGATTTTAATATCATTGGTGTAATTTATTCCTTCATCCATGTTTTCAGTCAAATTGTCCCTCTTAGTTAGGACAACCATTAGTCATGTGACAATGATCCCATTTTGGTGTTCAAACTACACTTCTTAAAATTTAAACTAAGACATCTAATAAATAATTTTCTGGGCATAACCCTACTCCTGTGAGCACTAGTGCACACATGAGAAGGAATATGTACAGAAATAAATTGGATTTTCCTACTTCTGTCCCCCTTCTTACCTGATGCACATATGGATGTGGAAGATACTAAATTTTCATGGCTGGGGAAAGCCATACAAGTTCCTAGTGCTCCAGCCTGAAAATGCATTAAGCTGCCTCATGACCTAAAGAGAGATCTTAACTAAGACTCACATTGATTCTCTTCTTCGCTTGTAATGCCATTCTGTACTTAGTAGGAATAGCCCCGTGGTTAGAACAGTGTTTAGTTGTGAGGATATGATTGACAGTATGAACACACTAGTGCAATGAAAAAGTCATAACTGAAAAACATTTAATTGGTTAATCAATTAAAAGCCACATGGTTAATTGGCTAAAAAAGATCCGCAATCAATTAACAGCTCTAGATAAGCAAATGTTGCATAGCCAGGCTAATGTTTTGCTAGTTGTATCAGCTGCATTTCAAAACAAATGAAACACAGAGAAGATTGACATAGAAACTGGATCCAAAGCAGAAACCCTTCACATAATGTTGGGATATTCTCATACCGACATGTTTTGGGGAAAGGGAAAAAGAGGAAAAGTGTCTGGAAATAGTTACCCCCCAAACCCAATCAGCACTGTTGAAGCTGACTGTCTCTGTAAGCATATATGCAGACAAAGAAAGAAAAATGGAATGAAAGCAGAAAGCTTTCATGCCCAAACTTGGGATGTCTAATTTCCAATACATTTTCTGCATGTAAGATTATATCTGGAACTTTCATTCATGTTCCCCAACCTTTCTGCATGCCTGAATTCCCTTGATAGCCTTGTTGAGAGGACTCACAATGGAAATGCCTTCCAGAAACAACAATCTACACATATATGTCTCAATTTTTATAATATTGTCATAAGGGTGCTGCAAAAAATTTAGTTGTTGGCAGTACCATTTTCAGCATGTTTAGAAAGTAGGGTATTCCAGATAAGATAAAGCAAGATCAGATAAAGCTGTGGTACATATTTTACAAGCAAAGCTGGAGATCAAATTAGAAAGCTAAATAATTGAATCTAAATATTTGAAATCAGATTTGATGTTGTTCTTTTAGTCCTGATAAATATTCTTTGCACTTGATGTTCCCTTCCAACTTAGCAGGATATAAATCCCACTACATGGCTAGAAAACAGGACAATTTTCTGTGCATTTTATTATAAATGAAGTTTCCCCTTTTTAAAAATTCTGAACAGTCTAGACACTCTTCAGTAATACTGGTAAACTAATGGTTAATTTATAATCATAATTATAGTTCCCTGAATTGCCTGTTTCATTATTTCCAAATGTACTTTTACTTATTTGCTCAAGGCCTAGCTGTCTTGACATACATTTTTCCATCTCAAATTCAACTTAATGGCTCACATCATTTGTGATATCTAGAGGAAGTAGAACTGGTAAGTGGAATGTGTACCTACTTATCTCACTCTCATCAACACCGTCTCCAACTGGAGAACATTCTTGGTTTACCCTACTTCCCAACCTTTGTTTCAAGTCAATAATTACATAGCAATAGTAATAAACCTCTCTCTCTCTCCCCTTCCATTCTTCTCTTTCCTTACTTCTCCCATCGAGGTTAAGCATCCTGTTCCTAAAGCCTTATCTCTTTGGGCATACATTTAGAACTTACCTTTCTTCACAGCCATTACAACAACATAGCCACACTTCTTGGGGAAAATGTCTCCTTGCAGAATTGCTACCATGTCTTCTTACAAGTCACAGAAGATTTGTGCATTGGAGGACTGGCAGCATGGCAAGTGAAAAGTTTTGGGGGGTAGTTCAACTACTACACAAGCAAACATGAGTACAGAAAATCATGGACTGATATGGGAAATAGATGCCCTGGCAATATTTATTTATTTATTTCTATTCCATGACTGACTTCAGCTTAGGAGGTAGGGTGTTAATTGAATGATATTCTTTGCACTCCTATTGGTTAACTGGAGAGATTGAAGGCAAGCCCTGATTGGCTTATGGTGTTATCTGTGAGCACTAGACTTGGAAAGGCAAAGACCTAACAATGCTCAGAGCGTTTCCATCCTGAAAATAATGAAGATAAGAAACCAACCTGTGAGACATTGGCAATGGAAATGGTGATGTGAAAGCACTGCTTAATGTGTAATAGCCTGCATAATTAAATGATAACCATTTTGAAAGATGATAACTCTCCAGTGCAATCATAACTAACAATTAGTGAGACACACAATTTGAAACAGGAATAAAAATCCCCCCAAACTGCTATGTACAAGCAGCTAGTTTTGTACCACAATTGCCTTTAATAAGTCTTCTACAGTACCTTGCAATGATGTAGTACCTGGACTTCAGATTTCTTTCTTCCTTTTTAACAAGAAGCACATTATTTTCAAAAATTGCTTTTGGAAACGTTCCTAGTTTCTGGAAACAAATTATTAAAACTGAGCATATGGAGGTCTTAAAGTAGAACCTTATGGGAAAGCAAGAAAAACACACACCCTCTAGTTGATGCTTTCTGTTTTGCAGGATTTAAAATAATAATAATAAAAAGAAATGATTGCAAACTTTTTGGGAAAGAAGATATTCCTTGGTACATGTTTTTTTTAGGTGACAGTTTTCAGTTTGCTTCTGAGTGTAAGGTCAATGCTCACCTCTTATATTAAACAAGAATTTATTTGCATAACTGTGTGTTGTATTTTTCTTTTCTCTTGACTTGTTTCACAGAAAAGGAAAAGAGAGGATTTATTTGATAAAAGCCTGCTCTGTGTGAGATGGCAACAGAATACCTATGTAAAGATTAGAGCTCTACTCAAAATTTCTTCTGAATTTCTTTCAATAATTCCCATACTGATGAAAAGAGAATCGATTTTGATTTTATTTTATTTTTGATACAAATGGGAAGTAAATGTTAATAAACCGTTGAATTCTTGTATTTATCTTAGTTGTAAGTTGGCCAAAGGCAGGAACAGGTATCCCATCTTGTGTTATATAAGCATCTCTCCAACGGTCTGCAGCTTCCCTGGTTCCCTGGGTTATATCAAGAGGGAACTCTTCCCATGAGTCATTTTCAGACAGGAAAGCAAGGGGAGTCATGGAGGAAGAAAATAAATGAAAAAAACAAAAATAACAGCACCAAAATATAATAATAATAATAATAATAATAATAATAATAATAATAATAGTAGTAGTAGTAGTAGTAGTAGTAGTAGTAGTAATAATCTGAAAACTAGAAGCTTCTCTCAGACAGAAAACATCCAAGAAATTAGAAAGAGATTTTGGCACCATATTAATAAATATTTCCTATGCCAGTTCTTTTTAAAAGACGAGCAGTGAACTATTAAAAGGCTCCTAATTAGATAAATGAACAGTAGCTTAGGACAGACTTGAAGGGATCTGTTTTAGAGGGTCCCAACTATATATTGCATCAATGACCATCTTAATGTGTAATTAAATTCAACGTGTCCTCGTAATATCCTACAGCGCTTCTAGCTCTTACTCCACATTATTCAAGTTCCAGTGGAGGGAGGGGGGACAGCTGTGTCTGCTATCTTCTAACAATTATGGTTTAGTGTACCTGGCAATTCACCATTCAACAACTGCTGAACAGCACCCTCTCCTATCAAAAAGCTATCTGGGTTTTGCAAGCATTCTTTACAAAGGCTTGCAAAACTTGTCAGGGTTTTGTCAGGGTCATTCACTAGAAAGGAATGCTTGCAAAAACCAGATGGTTTTGTCCCCACCTCCCCTCCTCAGCCACTTGTCACCTTTTTCAAGCAAAGAAAAGCCTTTCTACTGACAAAGAAAGCATAATGTTATCTTCTCCATTTAGAGACACGACCAAAGGTAGATAGTTTGCCAGTTTAGGAGCTGGACTTTCTCCTACTGAAGATTGCCACTTTTGTTTGGAAATGAGGGGATCAGCAGGGAAGGTGACTTAATTTAAAAAATTGCAAACTAAAAGTAAATTACTCGAGTCCTGCACAGTATTAGATTGACATACAGAATAGTGTGAGTTGGGTGGGGTGGGATGAGATGAGGTGGAAATGCTCTCATTTCAAGCCCTCTTTACGTTTGGTACTCACTCATCCTTAAATACATTATGTGACAATATCAGGATGATGGTAAATGTTATTATAGATTATGGATGAGGATGGGGACAGCTTGACACATTTAGGCTGCCATTTCTTAGCAGCAGCCTCTTTTTTTTTCTTTTCCCCCTTATCATGGCTTTCTCAAATTATATTGTTTTGTACAATGCCTATAGGCAATATGGAGATGCATAGGTGATTGACAGGTGATAGCTAGTTTTTAATCTAATGTGCAAAGAAGAATATCATGTGAAGAACTTCAGAAAATGTGCCTTTTAATGATCACAGATAATGATATTTAGAGAAGATATTCACAGTACTGTTATTAGCAGTGGCATAGGTGCTGAGCCAAACACAAAAGTGATCCAGTCCTTTGTAGTTAGTTATTGGGAAATTGGTTAATTTAAGCAGTGCCCACCAGATGTGTTGATCTTTAATTCCCAGAATTTCCATGGCCATAACACCTGGGAATTATGAGTAATATAGTCTAACCCAGTGTTTTTCAAACTTGGCAGCTTGGATGTGTGGACTTCATGCTGGCTGAGGAATTCTAGGAGTTGAGGTCCACGCATCTTAAAGTTGCCAAGTTTGAAAAACAATGGTCTAACCCAGCTGGAGAGTTACCAAGTTGTAAAGGCTGGTGTTAGCACAAACAGATAAATGATATATAAATAAAAGATTAAAATGAGAGAAAAGATGATGATTTCATTTGACCAAGGAATAGTCCAGGATCCTTTTATCCGTGCCAAGTTTCATCTATTTGTCCTAAAAGTTGGGGGGAATAGACCCTTCCTTCTATCCATTTATTTCTGTCAAATAATCTAAAATCAGCAGACATTTTGCTACTACTGCTAAGCACATTTTGACAAAAAACAAAATAGTATAAGACATTGTTTAGGCATATAGCATTACACCAATAATTCATGCAAATACTTTCCTGTCAAATTATTGAGAGAATACTGTACTGTATAAAGATCTGAACATCTCACTTTTGTAGACTATTGATATCTCTTCCACTCTGTCCCTGAAGCAAAACATAACAGGAATTGGAGTTGGTTGGAAATAATGTAGCAGCCAAGGGAGAGGTTCAGCCATTACTGAATCTGATAGCCACACACTTCCTACCAAGTTGTGATGTATTGTATATTTTATTCTTATTTGTTAGGTTTATATCCTGCCTATCGTCCCAGAGAATTACCACCTTGTTGTGGTGTGAGGACTCAGTGGCTTCTGAAGCTGAGAGTAATACCAGCCAGAGCATAAGGCCCTGGTCGGGTAACCAATAAGGTCAAAAGGAAAGGGATAAAACTTTGGGTAATCTGACAATTTGAGGGTAAGCATGTGATGGTAGTGTATCCACCTGGAAGAAGGCAGTGTCAAACTACTTCTGCATTGTGTCAAGGAAAACTGTATGGACATGGCTGAAACTTTTAGACAAGATTGAGTGCCAAGTGATAAATCCTCCAGATCTGAAGGCTTTCCTCTAGTTACAAGAGAAGAATGTCAAACTTTCATGAATAGATCTGGGAGTGTGACATGGCAAGGCCAAAGTAGCAAATGAAGTTGATCACTGATTAAAAGTGTTAAAAGAGGAGTTCCTCATTTTACAAGGAACATACTGTCAGTGCTCTGCTAGTGGCAGAAAAATCGCAGCCTAGCAGGACAGAATTGTCTGCTTTCAGGGGTATGACGTTGATACAAAAAGGAATTGAGCTAAGACTTCTTTGCAGAGGGGAAAACACAGGGAAAGGGTCCCTAGAATTGGAGGTTGGGCTGGATATAAATTCTGTACTCTCACTCCCTCCTCCCTCAGAAACTGTTGGCTGTTATGGCTGCCATTCCAGTATCTCTAGTATTAAAATTAAAGCTTTAGTTCCTAGCCATGTTTGTCCAAGTCTCTTGGGAGTTAAAGTCAAGTTTGTGTCTGTATCAGAGAAACCTGATACGTGCAATTGGAAAATAGAATATGAGAAGCCTGAAGCTAGAAACACTTGAATTGTTAAAGTGAAAATGAAGTGAACTAAGGTGGATGATTTATGTGGGTTGGCATGGGCTATTTTAAAAAAGATGGTTATATGATTTAGGTCATGAGATCATAAGAATGAATGGAGTGGCAATAATACTTAAAAAGGACATTAATAAGTTTGTGTTTGACCACAGCCTAATACATAACACAATCATATATAAGTTGTGGTGGATATCTAGCGAATATCAATATTATACAGTTGTATGTGATGGTGGAAAGTGTCAAAAAATTCTATGGCAAATGACAAATATATTTTTTAAAAACTATTTTCAAAACTTCAAAAAAGAAAAGATCCAAGTGGCTTTCAGAACAATCATGATAGCCAGGGATGAAACTCTTGAATCACCAAAAAAGGTGTAACTGAACACAGACTTTCAATGTCAAACAAGAAAGGACAAGGAAAGATACCTCATTCAAAATGTCGAAGAATAGAAGAAAATGGTAAGAAAAAGAAAATGAGAGTTTTTTAAAAAAGAAATTAGAGAAATCAAAGGAAAATTTACAACTAAAGAAGGACTCCTATTCAAGGATAATCATGGAAGGGATCTAATAGAAGGAAATTAGGTTAAAAGAAGATAAAAATTATTTTGAAACCATCACAAATGGGATTGTAGAATGACAGAATGATTTTTAGAGAGAGGATATATTCAGGAACTGACTCCGCTAGAAAGTGAGATATGAGAGACAATAGACCAGCTGTCAGATAAGAAAGAACCAGGCAGAGATAAAATACCTGTTGAACTGCACCAATGCATCTGTTACAGAAGCAACAGCAGTTAATGGCTTGCCTTAAAGTCCACAAATGTGGAACAAGATTATATACCTAGAAATTGTAATCAGTCAGAATATGCATACAGTGTATCAGAGAAGGGAGATGGAAAGAATAGGGCAGTTAGTGCAGTGTTTCTCAACCTCAGCAGCTATAAATTGTGTGGACTTCATGGCTGATGTGGGTCTTCTGGGCTGTGTGGACTTCAGCTCCCAGAATTCCCCAGCCAGCTTCAAGTTGCTGTGATTGAGAAACACTGAGTTAGTGAACCGCTATCCTAATTCCTCTTGGAAGGAGTTTTAACCCAGCATTCCCATGTGGGAGATGGGCTTCCCTAAAGTAAGCTTTCTAGTCCTCTAAAGAAAAGATTAGTCCTGTCAGAACTGATAGTGCTGACCCAACAGCTAGACTCAGCAGTGCATGATAAACCAACTCTTATAGGCACATAACTTTATCACAGCCTAGAAATATAACTCATGCAACTAAATCAGTATTGATATTTATGCTTTTTTCTTCATGTGCAGCATGAAAAATGACCCCCCCCCCCCTTTAGAGGGATTTTTCCTTCAGGAAATATTTGCTCTTAATGCTTTGCAGAGACTGAATAATAGTGGTTTATTTTCGTGAGATCCTACAAACATCACCACCACCACCACCACCACCAAAGTTGCAGTCAAGAATAGACAGTACATGTATTTGAATTTCAAGCTAATCTGAAAGAAGCATGGTCCTTTGGGATGATGACTTTCTACAGATGTAGTCTCTGCTGCTACTTCTTCAGTCTCCTCCGTTAACTCTGCTGGCAAGCACCAGGAAGGGACGTGATGAATTATTAAGCTGGCATCAGAATAAAAGCTGGCAGCAGATGAGAAACAAGAGCTAAAAAGACACTGAGACAGACGTACAAAGATGAAAGTTGAGCACAGAGCCCATAGACTAGAAACAGGGATTTGGAGCAATATCTGAATCAATTCAATTTCCACTCTCTTTGCTCTGATACTAGCAGACCTACAGCAGCATCCTGGAGGAAGCATTACTTAATTTAGATGGAGAGGGCTGTTTTATATATGTCCTATACAATGTTCACTTGAGAAATTATTATTGTTTTGAGCAATGCAATATAAGCATTGTTGAGTTGTCTGACAGTCAATTTGAAGGAAATTTTTCTCTACCATTGCAAAGGGAGCAAAAACTTGATTAGACAGCATAGTATTCATGACCTGCTTTGGTTCTGAATAATTTCAGTTTCCACATTTATTTCTAATATTGTGCTTCTTATTTTTCCTTGTTTTTTTATTTGGTTTGTTCAAATACCTTTTATCGTGTTTAGTTTCCAAGTTGCTTTGAAAAGCTTTTGGAAAGAAAGCACCAAAAAAGAATTAATATAAACAAGCAAATACTTGTGTGAGCTGAGCTATTGTTCAACATATCCAATAGATGCAAATCAATCCAGTTTGGGTTAACTCAGAAGCAAGACAGGCTTACCAGTTCTGAGATGGTAGGGAGGGAGTTGAAGCTTCCAAACAGCCACTGGCCTCTCCTTTCATGCTCAGCAACAGTTTTGCAGTGCTGGGCAAATATTTTCTCCAACTGGCCAACAGGAGGATATAACAAATGGCACCCTGTCAGGGTCCTGCTCCTGCCTTTTATTTTTACCTCACTGCTTTGCTTTTGGTAGCAAAAGAAAAAAAAAAGGTTTAAAAAATTGAACTGGTTGCTTTCTGGGAGTGGAAGCAGAAAAATCTCTCCCTGGAATAACTGGGAAGGGTGGGCACAGATCACAGCAAGTGCCCCCCTCCCACCAACCCTTGGCAAACCCAAGAAGCAGAGTAAGGGAGGAGTTCCCACTACTGGAGAACCACCTTCTTCACAGCTCCAGAGGAAACACTGTAAAATTGTCTTGGCCCCATTTCCTGTGGCGCAAGAGTTGAGTGATGGTCAATTGGCTCACTTTCCCAACACCCACACAAACCCTGTTGTGTTGTGAGAAATCTGGTGTATAGTGCTGATCTCAGATCAATGCAGTCCCCAGAAGTGTTTGGGGGGAGTGGAGGTCAAAAAAGTCAGGATGGTGGCCACAGTCATATAAATGAAGCCCTGCCCATTTTTAATAGCAATACCCATGTGTCTCTTACTTTTAAATAAATTGTATTGCTTCTAAGCTACACTCGGATAGGGTTGCAAACTTAACCCCAAATATTCTTATGTATTCCCACTTCTCTGAAGAGAGTGAAATTTCAGCAGTGTTGTGCCAGACTTTGCATTAAAAGCTTATGAAAATTTGAAAATATTTGGGGGAGAGCAAGAAATTAGTTTTTTTCGGTGACGTATATCCACCATTTGGAATAGCTTCCTGGTAATGCACCTTCACTCCTTAGCTTCAGGAATGCTTTGAAAATGGAGCTATTCCATGGAGCATTTGGGGTTAGCATTTAGTTGTTAGACATCAACTTATATTAGCTTTAATTCTATCTGGACATGTGGCTTTATTGGCTTTAATTGATGATGATGATTTCTTCAGTTATTGTAGTGTGCTTTAACTGTATTGCCATAAGTTCTTAGGACAGTGTTTCTCAACCTCAGCAACTTTAAGATGTGTAGACTTCAACTCCCAGAATTCCCCAGCCAGCATGAGATTGCTGAGGTTGAGGAAATATGGTGGCATAGAAATATAATAAATAACAAAATATTTGCTTACTTTACACACTGACAGAAAAACTATAAATGAGACACAGAGGCACTCCCACAAGACAATAGGAGAATGATGTTGTGCCTCTTCACCCAAATGTCACCTTTCTCCCCTTCTTTCCACTTATTAGGAAATTATTTTACAAAAGTAAGAATTCCTTGTTTCCTCACTGCCCCACCTCTATCAAATCAGAGATTTGCATTTTATTATTAAATCTGAATACCGCCTGATGGTGGTTAGAAATAGGGAAGCAAGGGGCCATTTAAAAATATATGGTTGATAATGCTAGAGTTTACCTTGGCATTGGCTTATTCCCTCTGCCTCTGTTTTCACATCATTATCTACTTGATAATGATAATATAGGAAAGCTACCTCTATCACACAAGCCCTGGTTGCCTACAAGCCTGAAACTGGGGAGCGAGGGGAACTGCTCCCAAAATTTTCTTTGCCTACTTTTGGTTCAGTGCTATGATCTAGACTCTTTGAAATAAGTAGCAGCAGTTAAAGAAAAGATAGAGGGAGAATATAAAACATTGGAGAAAGTTCTGCAAAGGAACCCGTATAAAGAAGTTAAAAAACGAATGGCTTTAAAAAAACATGAATTAACTTTACTGGAAAAGGAGGCGTTAGCACAGAAGATTAAAGGAGCAAAACAGAACTTCTTTGAGAATGCAAACAAACCAGGAAGATGGTTGGCTTACAGATTAAAAAAAGAGAAAGAGGAAAAATTCATACACCAACTACGGGATCTTGCAGCATTCTAATGAGGAAAAGAAAAAGATAGTACAGAAATATTATGAACAGTTATACCAACAAGAAATAACCTCCAAAGAGGAAACTAAAATATATTTAGAAAATGCTAAGTTACCTAAAGTACAAGAGTTGACGAAAAAAATGGTGGAGGAGAAAATAATGATGATGGAGTTGGTGGAGGCAATAAAGAGACAAAAAAATGGCAAGGTACCAGGACCAGATGGATTGCCAGTGGAGCTATACAAAACTCTACAAGATGTGTTAGCTATTCCTATGCTGGAAGTTTTTAACAACTTGATAGATACTGCGAAGGTTCCAGAGCCGTGGTTGGAAGCCTTCATCTCCCTTATACCAAAAGAAGAATCAGATCTATGCCAGATAAAGAACTATAGACCTATTTCATTGCTAAATGTGGACTATAAAATATTTGCCTCTATAATAGCAGAGAGACTCAAGAGATTTCTAAAGGAATTTATTCACACAGATCAAAATGGTTTTTTACCTAAGAGACAGATTAGAAATAATTTACGAATAATCTTGAATACTTTGGAGTATTATGAAACTCACTCTGAGAAGCAGATGGCATTAATATTCTTAGATGCACAGAAAGCTTTTGATAACGTGAATTGGTATTTTATGCTATCACAACTGAGAGTTATGAATTTTGGGGACAGATTTGTTAAAACGATCGATACGATTTATCATAAGCAAACTGCGAGGATAATACTGAATGGTGAAATGACAGATAAGATTGATATCCAAAAAGGTACGAGACAGGGGTGTCCGTTATCACCATTGTTATTCGTTTTAACACTGGAGGTTTTGAATAGAAAGATAAGACAGGATAAAGAAATAAAAGGCTTAAAAATTAAAAAGGAAGAATATAAACTACAGGCATTCGCAGGTGATTTGGTCTTCATTTTGGAGGAACCTAGGAAATCAGGGAAAAGACTGCTGGAAAGAATAGAAGAATATGGCAAGTTTGCAGGGTTGAAAATTAATAAAGAAAAAACTAAGTTAATTGTGAAGAATCATACAGAAAGGCAGAAAAAAGAATTGATAGAGGAATTAGGTATGCAAATCACAAAGAAAATTAAATACTTGGGGATATATTTAACAGCAAGGTGTGTAACAGTTAGGAATGATAACTATGATAGATCGATGAAGCAAATTAAGAGCGATCTGGAAAAATGGAAGCACTTACAACTTTCATTGGTAGGAAGAATAGCAACAGTTAAGATGAATATACTGCCAAGGTTGTTATTTTTATTTCAAACAATACCGATAAAACTAGAGAAGAAATTCTTTGAGGATCTTAATAAAATCGTGTTAAAATTTGTTTGGCAGGGAAAAAAAGGCAAGAATTAATTTGAAAATGCTACAAGATACACGAAACAAGGGGGGTTTTGGCCTGCCGGACTGGGAATTATATTATCAAGCAGCAGGGCTAGTTTGGATAAAAGAATGGGTAGAACTGAGAAACGTAAGATTATTAACATTGGAAGGGCACGACTTACTGACTGGTTGGCATACATTTTTGTGGTACGAAGGAGGTAAAACCCATAGTTATTTTAAGACGCATTATATAAGGAATGCTTTATTAACAACTTGGGAGAAAATTAAAAAACAGCAATATGGGAAAATCCCGGTATGGGTCTCAACAATAGAAGCACTCACACATCCAAATCTCATAGAAATGGAGAATGTGATTAGATATAAAGATATCTTAAATGATAAGGGGGAGCTAAAAAAAAAATGAGTTGGTGGAGCAGGGAATAGATATGACTTGGTACGTACAATGGCAAATTCAATCAAGATATGAGAAGGATGTTAAACAATATGGAATTTATGGGAAACCGACATAATTGGATGAGATATTGATAGGGAAAGATGAGAAAATGATTAAAAAATTATATGATTATTTATTAACATTTAAAATGGCAGAAGAACAAGTTAAAGGAACAATGATTGCTTGGGTAAAGAATTTTGAATATACAAGAGATCTGGAAAAATGGGAGAATTTATGGGAAAAAAACTATACCTTGACAATGTCAACAGCTTACAAGGAGAATCTCTATAAAATGTTCTATAGATGGGATCTTCCCCCTTCAAGACTAGCGAAGATGTTTAAGAATAAATCCACTAAATGTTGGAAGTGCCATCAAAAACCAGGATCCTACTATCATATGTGGTGGACCTACCCAGAAGTTAAAAAATATTGGAAGAAAAGATGTGAATGGTTAGAAAGAATGACACTTCAATATATAGAAATGAAGCCAGAGATATTCTTATTAGGAATGATACCAGAAAACTATAATAAAGAAGATATATATCTGATTATTCATGTTTTGACTGCAGCTAGAATTGTATTTGCCCAGAATTGGAAAAGTGAAAAGATACCGAATGATGAAGATATAATAAGGAAGATATTAGATTGTGCAGAAATGAATAGGTTGACACTGGAGATTAGAGATAAGGAAGATACTGAATACTATAAAATATGGCAGGTTTTTTATACCTGGTTAGAGAGTAAATACGAAAAAGAGTAACAGAAAAAGTTAAGAAGTTCAATTAGATAATATGCAAAGTTTTATTTTCATTGATGATACATACATACTTGGATATATTAGAAATATGACAACATGATTATGCACATTTGTATCTGTAACCCGATTTGACTTCTTGTTCAATGTTTGGTAAGATTGTTTTTTAAGAACAAAAAAGCTCTAATAAATTATATATATATATATATATATAAAGAAATAAGTAGCAGCCCCCAATTCTTGGGCTGCTACCTTTCGGAGATGTTATTGTGGAAATAATATATAGCGAAAATCAATATTATACAGTTGTATGCTATGGTGGAAGATGTCAAAAAATTCTATGCAAATTATTAATATATTTTTGAAAAACTATTTTCAAAATTTCAAAAAAGAAAAGATCCAAGTGGCCTTCAGAACAATCACAATAGCCAGGGATGAAAGTCTTGAATCTTGGTAAATGGAGTATGCTGCCTTTTGCTCTGAAAGAAAGGTGAGATACAGAATAAATAAGGGCTGAAAGTTCTCTCCTGGGAATTTTCATCTCAGCACAAAATTTCCACTGATGGATTATGGTTCAACAATTCAGAACCATTAAACATCACCTGAAAAAAATAGCATTTCTTGATGTCCCCCAAATATTTTCAAAATTCTGTAAATCTTTAATGCAAATGAATGCAAATGAAATATAGTTACATAATACTTATTTGAAACTGCAGGTCTCATGATTGCCACTATCTGTGAAGTAGGGAAGTCGTAAAAGAACTCAACATTTGGTTAATAAAACCAGAGAAGAATTAATGTCTCACGCCACTGCATTTTGCACCAGCTGAAGCTTCCACTCTTCAAGGGGAGCCCCATATAGATTGTGTTCAAACAAGCCATAATTTGTTTATCTATCATTTGTTGAATAAGCCACAATTAACTGAGTTCCACAATTCACAAAATCATAAACAATGTTTTGCAAACCCCTGTAGCTGAGATGATACAATATTGTAAACAAGTAAGCCATAATAGGCTTAGTGCTGTTCCCTGATTTTAATTGCAATTTAACTTTTTCCCTTTTTATCCTTTTAACCATTTTTTAAAATATATTTTAAGTTGCCTTAGAAGTCCTACTTAGCTTCAAAACTGTTCCCTCAGCCTTGCTGGCATGCCCCCGAGAACTCAGGGTGAACTAACAGGTGACAACAGGAGGCAGGAAATGCAATCTTGTCTTGCAAAACGCTTTGAGACCTGCTGGGGCTAAAAAGTGGGGTATAAGTAAAATAAGCAAAGAGACAGATGAATAAAGAAGTTGCCATGTGGCTTAATATTTTAGAAATGCATGCACAAAGCCACCTTGTGTTTGCAGAACTAATTTGATGGGTGTTTCGATCTTGCTTATTGAACATTCTACTCATCTCTTTATGAATCTTTGTTAGTGCCTTTCAGGCCTTCTCAAATTGCAGGTCCAAATGCATTTAGAATATGTATTCTGTACAACCGGATGAAAATAGATATGCTAAATAAAAACCTATACTTTCAGTAAACAGCCATACCCTCTATTCTCACTGTCTCAGCGTTGTCACGGCTATGTTACCAGCATTGTTTCATTGTTATCATTTTCTTCTCGGCATTCTATTTATGCTGCTAATGGAAATTACTGTGTTCACAAAACAGATTTTTTTTTTGAGTAAAATTATTTTCATGTATATTTCATATGTCTTGTGATGTGATCCATTGTTTCCTGATGAAAAATGTTAGCTCCTTAGAAACAGATGAAAATAGTTCTCAATCCCAGCCACTCATGAAGCATATCACACAGCCATAAAGTTGTCTGGTCCAGTTGCTCCTGATGAGCTGCCTCGGCTGCATACTGGAATAGCAAGGGCATTGTGTAGGGCAGGGTAGGGTTTCAGGAATGGAGCTGTGTGCTTTGAAGTCATAAAAAAAGAACCCTGTTCTGGTTTAATGCTGGAGAGGCCCAGGATTCTATGGAAGCTAGAACTGTTTCTTCTTGCTGGGTCTCTTTTACAACTCCACACACATTTCAATCGTTTTAGAGAGCAAGGCTGAAGTAACCCATTAGTGATTTTTAAAATACCAAATGCATAAGCAGATTTTGTTTTGTTTGCATTAAAATTTGCAGCTGCTTACCAGAAAAAGTAGAACGCGATAAGCTGTTTTGGGATATAAAATTATGCACTCACTCACAATGGCCGTAGTCGGACAGAAAAAAGCAGGAAAAAAACCAGACGAACCCGCCCCCTCCTATCTATAAATGAAAGGGCATTTAATATAATTGAGCAATAACATAATGTGAACTTCCTAAACATTTCCATATTGCATACATATAATTTATTGTTATGAAATTGTACTACAGCTGCTTGTTTACTGAAACTGAGCAAAAAATTAAACAGCATTTCTTGTCCATACAGTCCAGCTGTTCTGAGGTACCTGAATTTGCAAGGGGTTCTTCAATTAATTTTGTGTATAAAGAAAGAAATAGTATTTCAGATCTATAATAAGGGGATATTCAGCTGGGGTCTCCCCATTACCAATAAATCATCTTATTTTATTGAAATGTTAGGACAGTGACAAATAAATATTATAATCATGGGATGCTGATTTTATTTATACAGCCACCCATCCCCCAAAGGCCCTCTGGGCAGTGAGCAAAGATTAAAAACAAAATCAAATCCACAATCCATTAAAGAAAAACTAAGTTAATTCCCTGAAAAATCTAAATAACGACATAACAAGCACATCCACAGCCACATCAGAGCTTCATTAACGCCCTGGTCCCAGTGCAGCTTTAAGAAAGCTTAGCAGGGTTGTGGCTGTCCATAAGTCACCAAGGAGGCTGCTCCACAAGACAGGAGCCATGATGGAGAAGATACTCTTCCTGGGACCCACCAAGTGATACTGCTTCAGCAATGAGACCCGGAGCATGCCCACACTGCCCAATCTAGTGAGATGGCAGAAGCCATCATGGAGATGCGGTCCCTCAAATAACCTGCTACATTTGCGAAACAATAATTTACAGCCTCATTGGATGAGGTTTGTTAGCTACTACATTTGAAAGTAAATAAAATTGAGGTTTAATTTTCCTAAAGTGTAAGGGACAAAAAAAGTTATGCATGGTAGTTTTACTCAACTTAAAGAGAAATCATGGATGAAGGGTCAAGAAGCTTTCATGTGAGATGTCACTTTTATGTGAGATGGGCAGCTATATAAATATGATAGACAGACAGACAGACAGACAGACAGATAGATAGATAGATAAAAATAAGCTACTTTAAGAAGCTTCTTCAACCCCTGCTTGATCTCAGTGAACAAGCAAAATGATCACTGCTTTTTCCTTCTTGGCATGAAGAATGCCCCCTCCCATCCTGAAAACGGTAGAAAACAAAATGTTCTGCCCTGAAAAGTGGCCTTACAGAAATATGAAATTCAGAGTCACATCTAAATATATATATATATATATATATAAATGCAGGGAAAACTGATCAGGATAATTTGTATCTTAATTTTCAGATATTCAATTCCTGAAGCTTTAGTAGCATCTGTGTTCCTTCTGAGTAGTACACCTCAATTTCTGCTTCACAGCATGGAAGGAAGTTTCTGATTTTTGTAACAGCAAACAATTCGCTTGTCCTCTTTTTGTACTCTTGTCGCAGAGGAGGGAAAACAACACTTTAGCAGCCAATAGATAAATAGTGTGGGTTGGCAAACATGAGCGGATTGTCCTTTAACATGAGCTATATTTAGAGTTTGGGAAGGAGGTCCCAAGTTTGGGATATGGACTGTTAAGATAAAGGAAGAGGAGGAAGAATTGAAGTTAGCATGGAATTGTAAGAAAGGAATGTACTGGCAACATCTCAGAATAACTAGAATTGGACAGAAGTGCTGAACGCATATCAGGGTTAACAATCTCTGTAATAATTGTGCCAAAATCTTTTCTCCATTTTTATGAATGTTTTCATCTTCTGTGAGAGAGGCAACTAATTCATTCTAAGAGACCTTTTGATTTGCCTGTAGTGAGCAAGAATTAACATTATGAGGAGAAATTGCTGCTAGTGTTGGCCATTGCTCTGCAATTTCTCTGGCTGTCCTTAGTTTCTGATCTGAAAAAAATTCCATATGAGGAAATCTTTTATGATATCTCTCTTGGGATGTAATTGAAGTGTGGGAAGCCAGGGACACTGCAGGTTGCCAGGGAGATGTTCATATAATGAAATATGACAATGACACGCTCCCTTGGACCATCTCATGACTAAGTGAAAGGACTCCATGCTCCACCCATAAAAGATCCTCTAAGTTTGTCGTCTTCTTTGGAAAAAAAAAAAAAAAACCAGCACAGTTTCTTTTCAATCAAATTAACAGGGAATGTTTGAAAAACATAGGCAGAAGAAAAATTAAGCACAGCACTAGTAGAATCCAGCTCCCTAGACATTTCTGTTTATGAAATGGGATTGCCAGGTCTCCACTGTGTTTGCTCTGAGTACTAGTTATCTGTCTGTCTGTCTGTCTTTCTCTTTCTCCCCCTTTGCCTTCCCCCCTTCTCTTCTCCTCCTTCCTTTTTTCTTTTCTTGCTCAATTCCAATGATTCTGGGAGGTTTAACATAAATAGAAATAAAACAAAACACCCCTTATCACCCAAACCCAAGGCCCGGGAGAAAAGCCATGCTTTAAATGCTCTTTTAAAGGTTGGCAAAGTGGGGTCCATGAGAATCTCTGGGGGGATACTGTTCCAGAGGGCAAGCACTGCAACAGGGAACACTCATCTCCTGGACTAGATGAAATTGCTTGATGGATGGGAACAGGAAGGTGCCCGTTCTGCTGGATCTTAACAATGGGCAGAAACCATGACAGACAAGCAAACCCTCAAACACATGTGATGTATGCTGTGGGCATGAAAAATGAGGAGGGACCTTCCACATTCTTCCACATTCTATGTTGCTGACCAAATCAGGTGGTTTATCTGCCTTGAGGGGTGCTTTGTCACCCTCCAGAGGAAGAGAATGCCATACAGAAGCATCTGCATAAGTGAAGGGCAACAATAACAGTCAAGGAATAGCCTTTGAGAGTGCATAAGTCTACTTTTATTTCCTCCTTTTAGTCTTCTTCTAGACTTTTCTTAATGCTTTCTTTCTTAATAGACAATTGTAAGGAAAACATTTCAGTCAAAATAAATGGAATTTTTATTGATAACTGTATAGATTTTTCTGCCCAGGAACACTTAGAAGGTCTCATGTTGGTATGCACACAAAGGAAAATAAGAAATATGACTTATACATCCTCTGTGGCCAACCAACTAATGATAATGTACACATTAATATTTCCATTCAAGGTAGAGTTTTCTTTTCTGGCACTTCCTGGACTGGCCATACAACCATGGAATGGCCATAGGAAGTACCATGCAAAGGGTCTCTAATCTTCTAGGAACCTAGAGCCACTGTAAGCATGTTGCACTTTTTAAAACTTCACAACCCCCTTGGCCCCCTTGTAACATTTAGAAAGTAAGCACCGCTTCCATGTGCCAACATCATAGTTGTTGTTGTTGTTTTCCCCTGGCTTCATTCTGACAAATATTATCCCTTTGTGGATCTGCCATGGATTTATTAGTACAGAAATATTTAAATTCATGGTACGATTCATTTTCATCCAGCTCTATACCAGTGACCTCATTTAAACTGAAGGAAGCCTATAACAGTAGAGAATTGTTTATGTAATATCACTTATAAACAGACCTTACTTCCTCAATGTTGTGTTTGTATGAAGGATAAGTACCTATAGCATCCTGATCCATTTTTGGCAGGGTACTGTACCATAGTGGCAAATAACGCTACCTTTCTCAGGACGCTAACAGGCACAGAAAATTGTAATCCAAATAACTACAATAACTTTGGGCATAACTGTGCCAGTGGAGTTAATATTGTTTTCTACTCCCTCAGTGTAGTCTTAAAATAGAAGTCTTCGATAGTTAAATGTTAATGGAACAATTAAAGCGTTGTTAATAACACAGCATGAGGTATCGTCTGTGCACGATTTCTGAGGTTAAGAATGCTCAAATTTTTGCAGTGACCTGGTTGCCTAAATATCCCTAGATGGTTGGCAATATTGTTTAAATTAGCTTTATATACATTCTGTATATGCGGATTTACTCAATTAATCAAAAATAAGTGGTTTTTAAGAACTACTTCTTCCACTCCTGGCTTGAAATCAGCAGGCTTTTTAATATCAGTGATTCAGAGGTTAATCTCCCTGGGCATCATCTTAAGCTCCTTCTTATTCTTATCAGTTAGGCTGAGCAGCAGATTGCAAGCTTTTCTTATTATCTTGTTAAATCAGTAGGTGAAAGCCTTTCAAGGCATCTCTCTTTTTAAACATCTTTTATTAATGTTAATATGCCAGATGGGACAAATTAAAATGATTCTGTTCCACATGCTGCCACTACCCACAATCTTACCACATCATTTGCTGGTTAAGGAAGCATAAGAGAATCATAGGTATTGTATACTCCTGTAATAAAAGTTCTACAACACTAGCATTCCCCGTTTAGGATAGTTATGTCCCTTCTTGTTTTAAGAGCTCTACAATCATCCCAGTTCCTAAGAAATCCTCTATTAGTGAGCTGAATGACTACAGTTTTTTCCCTTGTGCCATTGCTCTGTTAAACACTACATGGCTTGATATGTGCTGGACAGTGGCTTCTTCCTTTGAAAAAGTTATTTTACTGTGTAGTGTTATTGTTTATCATTTTTCTGTTGCTATCCAAACGCACTTTTGATCTTGCTGTTCATCACCGAAGACAAATTCCTTGTATATATTTTATACTTGGTCATTAAAGTATGTTGTATTTGTATTGTATTATATTAAATGAATGAATGAATGAATGAATGAATGAATGAAGTGAAGGAAGCTGTTTCTTAAGGGAAAGGAATGTGGTTTTTCTTTTTTGCGAAGACATCGAAAAAAAAATCAGATCTAGACTCAGCAGTTTAGAAGAAAAGCAGCCTTAGCTGATCTCCAGATCTAACTGCCCAACCTTGAGGTCCCTTTGACGGCCAGGAATGACAGTAGTGGTTCCCCTGACAATAGCCAGCAATGGATCCAAAAACAAAGTGGTAAGGGGGAGGGGTGTTCCCTTATGAGTCTAGGATTGGGATCCATTAATTTCAAAGGAAGAAGACAAGGCATGGAGCCAAAGGAACAAATCTAGAAAACAATCCAGCTTTAGGCTTTTGCTACTTACCTTTCAATATGTTTTAACTTTTTCTCAATTCGCCTGCATTTTTCAGTACTGAATCCTGGTGGGAATGGTATTACTGATGTGGAAGAGCAAAGATCAACAAGAGAAAGGCTCGCCTTGCAGAGGAAATGCTGGTAGTATCAAGAGTTTAACTATTCATCTAAATTTATTATACATCTATTCCTAATTTTAAATCCAGCCTAGAGTCTTTATCTTTCAGTGCCAGCAAGAAGGATTTTCATTTAGTCTTTTTTTATCCACTGATACTTCAAAATGTGCTCTGAATCTGATCTGCATGAAAATAACTTAGGATGAATATAATATTAAATTAAAGTACAGATCCACTGTATTAACCTGTTAAATGGGTGACATAATGACTGTAACATACAGTTTGTGCAGTAAAACTGCTAGAGTATTATTACTGATATTACTAATGAGTAATATCAGTAATAATATTACTCATTAGTAATATTCATTGAGAAGTAATTCTAAGTATTAATCATTGCACTTATTAATAATCAATAATTAATACAATGAGTCATACAGCATTAGTGTGTGTGCATATTTGCAGTAGTGTGCCCACACAAATTTACCATTTTGGAGAGACAGACATAGATCTCCAAGCTGTTCTCCATAGTACCATTACATACTAGAGATACTACAGTTAACATAATTTCTCTTTAGTCAGAGCCAGATCTGAAGACATGAAAGCCTCGTTCTCTGGGACTTGTTGGATTTTTACAGGGTTATTCAGGCAGACTCCGGAGTAAGTTGTAACTTAAAACTCATTACATAACCATTTTAAACATAGCTCTTTCCGTTCTTCACACTCTCTCCTTCTCTGCTCCTCACCCAAGTCCTTTCTCTTCCTGCCTGGTGCAATGTCTCCTGAGACTTGTAGTACTACATTGTACCATCATGCTTTTGTTTATAAACAAAAGTAGACAAAGGGTGTTATGTTTCTTTTATGCACAGTTTATGAAAATAAGGTAACCATCATCGTGATATGCAAAGCAAGGAGCCTTGGATTTAAGAACTGATGAGACTAGTGCAGACCAACAAGAATGCAAAGCAGGAGGGCCAGAAGACATGGAGTAGTTTGTAATGTTGTTCTCACTCATTGAGATGGTAGAAAAAGTGCCGGCCGAGACCTTGCCCTGCCTTTGAATTGCTCTCTTTCAAATTCTACTACTCACCAACAGAGCAGTAGATCCATGCCTACAATCCTTTCTGTCACTTTCCCATTTAGGAGGATCATCTCTGCCACTGACGGGAACACCCCATCCCACCCAACATCCAAATCCTTTAGCCAGAGGATCTGGTGGTTAGAACAGTGCTTTGTTCTGTTTGTTTTACATTCCTCTAAGCAGCTGTGGAAAAGTTTAGGAGATTCCTTGGTTTCAGATTGGTGTGTAAGCTACAGAAGCAACACAAAATCTGTGCACTCTTCCTAAAAGCTGAGTTCCTTTTACACAGTGGACTTTGCCCTTCTGGCTGCATTCCCCCTCCCAAATTCTCCTCACATTTTCATGCTGCAGCACATAGTGTCTCCAGGGACCCACTAAACTGGCCAGTGTTCTCTCCAACTGGCCAATGTGGGAGAAGAAAAAATGGCAGGCAGCTGCCTCCCTACCTTCAACCTCCTTCTGACTGATGCCTAAAACCAAGCAAGATACTATGCAGGACCAGTAAAAACCAAGCAACTGGGAATATGGGGAAGGGGTTGATTGGGCAGCATTGAGGCACTATGTCACCTCACCCACTGGTAGGATGGGGAAAGCTCAGGAGCAGGGAAACAGGGTCAGGTAGGAGTTCCCTCCCTCCAGCCCCAGACAAAGCACTGAGAAGCTACAAACACAGCATTATTTCTGAAGGGACAGCTATGCCAATTAATGTGTGGAGTACATTGGCTTGGCTATCCAAGACTGGTGGAAGCCCCACTTCACCACTTCATTATGGGGACATATCAGTGCCCTATCTCAGATCTGCAGATCCTTTGCTCATAGAAAGCAAAGTACTTTCTATGAGCAAACATGTACTTACTTCTGAGTAAACATGCTATACTAGAAAAGCCTAACTGGGATATTTGCTGGGAACTGTGATATTTAAAATGGGCTGTTTATGACCCCAACAAATTGCTATATTGAAAGAAAAAACTTCATGGGGCCCAGCCATACTTATCTGCCAATGGTACATGTTCTGATACTGTTAGCCAAATATCAAGGTCTCCAATAAGTATCTTTCCCAATTCTACAACTTGAAATACAGTAATTCTGTGGACTGAACTAGAATCCACTGAGTTATGGGCCTGCCCCATCCCCCAAGTTTTTTGTAGAGGTAGAGAGCACATTTATCTTTGCAGAGCAGAACGGGATGCAAGAAGCTTAATATATATCCAGATTCACTTAAATTCCTACTTAAATTTGATGTTTACACTATAATACATCAGATTTTTTTAATGCCTGCTGACAAGCTGTAAGTTATATCTAATCACGGCTCTAAAGAGGTCAGAATGTACACACTAAAATGAAAATCACATAATTTTTGCTTAAACCTCCAGTTCAGTTATCATTAGAATTCTTGTTCTTGCCTTAGTCATGTTCACACAAACTGCATTGATACTGACAAAAATGCAAAAACGTGAAAACATCTCACAGTCTCATTACACTGCTCAGAAAAATGAGATATGCTTCTCTCAGGAATATTTACATATTTGTAGTATCAGAACACATTTGAGTACATCCTGTGAAACTTGATATATATATCCTAGGATGAAAGATGAGATAGAAATAGAGATATGGAGATATCCTAATATGAAAGATTAATAAAACATAATTACTTACTAGTTTTACTGCATTAATAATTTCTATTAATATATGTCTTGTACAGAATGCATCTAAATAAATACTTCCCAGCAATGGCCTAAAAACTGGAAAGGTTTTTTTCCACCTAAATTATTTACTCATTCTTATTTTTTGTCCTTTTGTTTGCTATAAGCAGTTAAACTACAATTTAAAGCTAATCAAATATATGTATCTCCAAACATTCAGGAAGCATTTCAGATACTGTTGATTTGGGACTGGGCATTTTCATAATAAAGATCAAGAATTAACATAAAGAGGAAACATTGATAAAAGAATAGAAGATGTGAAAGCTGATTTGGACATTCCTAGATGTTGGTGTGTCAGACATATAACCACAAATAAGATGTCTGGTGTCATTGTTTCAGTGAAGCAGATGTATAATCAAAGCTTACTACTTCCCAATTTGACATTCCTGGCCACATTTTTTTTTAAAATGTTGGAACATTAAGACTGTCTCTATACAACTGACTCCACACCAGATGACAATGAGTAGCTAAACTTGCTGATCAAAAACACTAAGCAGAATTAGACCTGGCTACTTAGATAGGAAACCACAAGGAAATCTCATGGCTACAGGCTTGACTGGAAAGTCAAAACAATATTCCAGAAGAAGACAATGGGAACCACTGCTGTACTGTTGCCCAGAAAACCACATGGATATGTCCATGCCAGTCTCAGCCTGATGAAGTGGTAACCACTTCTTATACACATAAACTCAGAAATCAGCTTATGGGGCTCAACTGAACCATCTCCCAGTTAAGTGTAAAAGGGATTACCAGCACACAGATCAATCTTGCAGATGTATATAGAAGGAAGTGTAGTGGAATATTCACTGGAAGAAAAAATAAATATACTAGTCCCAGCTCTGGTTTAGTATCAAACATTTTTTCAAGTCATATTGGAAATGTTCAATATTGGAGAGCTACAGCAGCCCAATGGACTTTTCCTCACTCAAAGACTGCAGTGGAAATTTCTGATTAAATCTGGATTTCCAGCAATGTATGTGGTTATTCCAATCACTGGATCTCTCACTCTGTTGAAGGAATAACATTTCTGCCACAAAGAGTCTTATAATGCCCTTCAGGCAGGCTTGCTCTCGCTACATAAATTAATTGGCCAAGTTAGTATTTTGATTGATTAAAAAGGTGTGACACAGTTAACTGGGAAGAAGAATTGATAGAACACAATCAATACCAGTTTCTTAAGCACTATGGACAGAGATCCCATCTTAGCAGTGATTCTTTTCTTTCTCACATGGGATTGTACTTGTTATGGCAAATGGATAACTAAAGGAAGCATGTTTTCTTCTAAAATAGCCTTTCCCAGTCTGATTTTTACAGTCTTACATTTTACAGAATAATAGCAAAATATGTATTGTCTAGAAAAGTCTTGGTTCATGAATTCAGTAAAACTGGAAAAAGATACCTCTAACTGGAGGTGCCACCTGAATATCAAATAGCAATGCTGATTGTGACCAACACATTCATAACATACTACCAAAAGTTGATGAATTTTGGGGTAGCTAAAGGTGATCCCACCTTGTTTAGAAAGACTTTGCTAGATAGCACTATCAGATGCCACAGTGGCAGAAAATAATGCCTTGTTATCCTTGCTCCAGTTGATACAGTTATACAAATATCCTACTCCTTGATCAAAACATTAATTTGGCTTTCTTGAGCATTTAATTCAGATTGGAAGAAGCTTCAAAATTCATAAGAATTCTCAAAGGAGACTAATTCCTAGTATCATGACTGTTCTGCCAACTGGGAGAGAATGGATAGTCACAATCTTACTGTGCTAATAATCCTGTTCAAATGTAGGCACTGGGGTGGGTGATAAAGCCTTTTAAGCATGGGTTTCACTGACAGGATTAATAATAGCAGAGTGTGTATTTGAAGAACAATGAAGACAAATTCACAAGAAGTCTGGGATGAATACTGTTAGCACCATCCTACCTACTTCAGTTAATACTCTCCCATCTCCCTCCTTCACCCGTCAAAACCAAAAACTTTCCTATTACCATCCCAATCATTATTGGAAATGGAAAAAGACAACATCTAAGAGCAGATCTGAAATGGCTGGCTACAGACCAACAGAATCAGAAATGAAGTAGATATCCTTGTGGACAAAGGTAGAACTGGAATTGTTACTCCACAGACTAGCTCAGTGCAGAAAGTACTGAAAGGCCTACTAAACTGCTGGAATAGTGCAGCATTAATGGTAAACTGGCAAATGCAAAAGCTGGACTCATTACATTTTGAATTTGAAGTTCTTCTGTGTTACTGTATTGATTGCCAGGATTCTTGCTTATTTATCCTATTGATCAATCATTACTGTATTCAGTGACTATATACCAAGGTACCTGCACATTTGTGCCACTTCCAGATCAGGTCCATACTGTTGTGATCCCACAGCACTTTGTTGGGCAACTGAGACAATTTCTTTGCAGCTCAATTGTGGTATGCCAGAAGATGGTGTGTCTAGTAAGGGCTAGGCTGGAATTCCAGGGATAGAGTGCTTGTGTACCTTGTGCCATTTTTCACACTCTCCTGGGAGGAACACTATTTGGCCCAAGGTAGTCAAGATGTGGTTGTATGAGTGTGGGTATGTATGTCCCATCTTTTTTTTTTAATCTATCTATCTGTGATGGAATGGAATTATGAAGGCCAGGCTCAGGGAGATAAGTGTGTTCTTAGTTCACCGGAGGAGCGTGGGAAGTTCAAGAGGATGAGGCTGGCACCTCCCTGAGGAATTCACAGTGTTGTGGCTGGCTGGCTTGGGAGCTAGGTTTCAGTCTGGGGAGATTTTCTGTCTAGAGGTTGTAGCTAATAAACACAGTAGAACTGAATTAGCATTGCCTCTTGGAGTTCTTTGGGCTACACCTGACTCTATCTATCTATCTATCTATCTATCTATCTATCTATCTATCTATCTATCTATCTATCTATCATATTTATATAGCCACCCACCTCATACAAGGTAACTCTTTTACTGTACAGGTAGTCCTTGCTTACTATCTCATTTAGCAAACGTTTGAAGTTACAGCAGTATAAAAAAATAGCTTTGCAACCAATCCTTGTATTTACAACTATCGCAGTATTCTGCAGTTATGTGATCACCATTCGTGTAGTTCTGAACTGGCTTGTGACAATAGAGAAGGCAGAAATCAAATTGTAAGTCACAGTCTTGTGATTTTTCACTTAGCCACCATGGCACTTTGCTTAATGACCAAAGGGGAAAAGTAAGGTTGTACGTCTATCATGGTCACATGCTTTTCTGCTTAGCAACTGTGACACTTAATGACTGAGTTGCTGGTCCCAAATGTGGTAGCTAAGTGAGGACTACCTGTATGTTCATTGGTGCATTAGATTGCAACATCCCTGGTTCCTCATGCTTCAATTAAATCCTAGGAAGGATTTCATCCCATTGATCTTTTCTGATCAGGAAGGATGATCAGAACATTTGAGGCTGCAGAATTATGGATGAATGCAGAGATGAAGAGAGAAATGTCAGCAGCATCTTCAGCTACCGCACAATCACAAAGAAAACTCCTAAGTACCACTAAACAAAATTCTTAAAAAAAAAAAATCTAAAATACCCTGAGAATCAACCAGAAATAGAGAAGATTATGTCAGAGGAGAAAAAAACTTTCTGAATTGGGAAAATAGATTTTGACACCATATTGGAACCATCAGAAGACAACCCATTTCTTTAACTGAATCACAGAGGACAAAAACACAGGATTGTATGGAAACTGAGATAAACATATGGGGAAGGAACATTCTGGGGCAGAAAGTAGGCTGTTATAGCTGTCAAAGATGCTCACTGAAGTCTAGTCAATGCTGAAGCCTGCCACGCACTATAAAGGTATAATATAAATGGTATGATTATCAGTTTGCTAAGCTTCTTTTGCTAAAAGAATCACCAGAAAAATAAAACTACATGTACATAAGATTATTTTAAAGAATTATCTTAGGAACCATCCCCCAATGCCAGACAGACCCATGAATTTAGAGCCGTACTAACATAATGACAGTACAGATGACTTGGCTTGTTGCTGGCTGAAAAGATATATCTTAATTAAGATAAAAATAGTAAATTGCCTAAATATTGAGCATATGCATGAGACTATATTGTTAGTGACTAATACATGCTTTTGAAAACCTGGCTATTTTTTTTTTTTAAAAAAACGTTTCTTCAATTAAAGTCTGCACTAAAACAAAAAAACCCTACTTTTTTTTTTAGACTGCCCTTTATTTTCTTTTATTCCTAGTAATATGTATTCTTTAGCAGAGCTGTTAACATCCATCCTATCCAGAACAGTTAAGCAGCCCTGTTTACAGATGGTTGCTAGTTTTGATTACTCCTCATCACCAATCTACCAGTTTCTGATGGGTGAAGCATTTGCCAAATATTCTCCATCGCTCAAGAATAAGCCTTCAAATAGGTCATCCTTTGCTTGTCTCTTTGTACAAGGAATCAAGCCAGCAGCTCAAGAAATTCATAATGGCTCTGTGACCAGAGTATTCCTAATATCTAGGTCATCAGACTTAAATCTCTAAACAATGGTCTCTCCTAGAAGATAGAAAAATATACTGTGAAGATAATCTGCATCTAGATATAACATTGGCTTAAGCCAGTGTTGTCCAAACTTGGCCACTTTAAGATGAGTGGACTTCAACTCCCAGAATTCGCCAGCCAGCCATAGGAGTTGAAGTCCACTCATCTTAAAGTGGCCCAGTTTGGATAACACTGGCTTAAGTCATGGTAGCAGAAGCGAAATGGAATATATTTATTACAAGGATGTAGTCCACAAGAAGTTTCTAAGTAAATTCTTTGCAGTAAATTTTTTGGATCTGAAGGCAAGAGTAGGACCCAGTGTAACCTGTTACTATAGTTCTGACAATTCACTGCCACTGTAGCTTCTGTTCTCCATCACCCAAGAGAATATGGCCATAAAAGCCACCTAACTTTCTTGTGAACCATAAAGTGAAATTAACTGTTCCAAAAACTAAATGGACTGAATGTAATTATCTAATATTTGGCTTCTCTTGATGCCTAAGCTTAAGCCAGTGTTGTCCAAACTTGGCCACTTTAAGATGAGTGGACTTCAACTCCCAGAATTCCCCAGCCAGCATGGCTGGCTGGGGAATTCTGGGAGTTGAAGTCCACTCATCTTAAAGTGGCCAAGTTTGGACAACACTGGCTTAAAATGATGCCTAGCTAGATGCACTACAGTACTGATAGTGTTAACTGCCTTGTAAAATATAAGTCACAGGCTTCAGCCTAGTTTCTTAATGCTATTTTCGTTCAAAAATCCTTTCTCCCACTAGGCTACATTTACAATGGTCTTTTGTGTATATTGCTGAATATACTGTGTCCCAGAGTTAGGCAGGAACTTTGGAACAGCTTTGGAAGTGGCATCCAACATTTTCAAAGGCCCCCGGGTGGCTTTGGTCTTCATATTTTACCCTTCCATGGTACACAAATAGTCAGGCAAAGAAGATTTGCCTTTATAGTTGAACAATCTTCTGCTTACATCCAAGAAATGTCAGCCATAAAGATGTCCTCTCCTATATCTCTCCATTCCCCAGCTTTCCATCCCTTTTCTTTTTAGAAGGAAAAACAGCAGAGCTGGCCAGTTAGATGTGAAAAGTGAAATACTCAGTAATATTTATTTATAATTCCATTTAATCTGTTTTTACTGCTTATAGTCTGTTGTTTTTAACATTTTGTCCTTGATTTAGTTACCAGAGCAGATACACAGGGTATAAATTAAAGAAACAAATGAAAATGTTAGATTAACATGCCTTTTCTGCGATAATTTAATTAAATGAACTGTTTCTACAACTTAGCCATTGAAATGTAAGTTCAGTCCATATTTTGATCTGAGACTGATTAGGAGCCATATTGAATTTCAAATGCATTGGGACATTTCAAACTGTTGCTGGATTAAGTGCTCTGAGCCACCTATTATAATAAGAAAAAAATGTGTTACATGATAATAAAGATTTATATTGAACTGTGGCTTTACTGAGACTTTGTCCCTTTCCCGTCAATTATTTTTGAGCCCATTGCAGGAGCAACAGTAAATGTCCTGCTAGGTTTAAAAAGGTATTGACCAAACATTATCATCCTGGACATCAGAATAAAATAAAACAAAACAAAATAAATCAAAATCAACCTCTAAGCCAGCCTTAGAGGTACTAGCATACAGTACTCATTTTATATCAGTTGGATGTAAAATAGCAAAATCCATTGGTTTTAGCACCTGCCACTATTCTGCTACTATAGGATAACACTCCACCCAACTTCAAAAGTAATTATTTTCAGGGGAAAAACTTCATATTTCTTTCAGTAAATGTAGTGCAACAGAAGTAGGAGTACAAGGAGAATTGACATTTTATAAAAAAACTGTTTTTTAATTCTTTTCTCTGCCAACTTGTTAGGAGTTGAGAAAAATGAGAAATTTAGAGAATACTTGTGTTAGCCAAGGCAAACACAGATGTTACAGAGATGTTCCCTGCAACAATACCCTAATATAAATGTGTGCATTCTTTTTTTAATACCTGTATACCTGTATCTGTCCAATCAGTGACAGTACCTAGCTACTCTTGGCTCACGGGAAAAAAAAATTAGGCCTGGTTAACATTTGGATGGCACACCATCAGAGAATTTCAGGGCTGTAGTTTAAACTGGAAAGTTGAAAAACTTTTAAAAGTTTCATGAGTAGACAGTGGCATACCATTTGTATATTATTGCCAATAAAATAATTTCTACCTGCCCATGTGGTCATCAAAAACAAAACTTGACTTGAGGGGGACATTACCTTTTTTATACATATATCTTGGAACATTGATCAGGCCAAAATAGCCAAATGTGTATACTAGGGCTTAAGGAGGTACCAATATAGCACATTTTAATTTATATTACATTAAGCACACATAATGTATGCATAAGCAATGAATTGGTTGCTGAAACACCCCATAATAAAAATTTCAAGTAATTATACTTTGGGTGACAAGAAAATGTTAGTGTAAATTTTCTGATATTTTTGTTTAATTTGAAGCTTAAACTTCCATGCCAGAATGACACTACCTCAAATAAAACTTGCAATAAGATTTTTAAAAATCCATATACAAGAATCCAGTCTTGGAAATGTGTCTCTAAATGAATAAACTTTTCTACTTCTGGAGCTTCCCTATGATCAGTGTTAAAGTGTTAAAAAAAATCTTAATCAAATATGTCTTTGAAATGACTTTTTTCTATTTAAATCACCTTAGTAGCAAGTAGTAAGTAATAATAATGGTAATATTTTTGGACACATTATGTGAGGATCCACCTCCCTTGAGAAGTCTATTTTTTTATAATAACTTTATTAAATTTTAAAAGAAATGCAGTAAAAACTAACAAGAACTAATATTAAAAGAGAAAATAAGAGAAAGGAAAAGAAAAAAGAAAAAAAATAGAAAAAAGAGATGGTACAGATCTAAAGTACGGAAAGCAAGAAAAAAAGAAAAGGAAAAAAAAAAGAATTGAGCTTCCCCCCCCCACACACACTGATTCCTCTTCCTCAACTCCGCGCTCTTTCCTTTCTCCATAGCCCTTGGCGTGGTGCACCAACAAAAGCCCAGTGAAAGCAATCAGCGCGCGGGGGAAAGGCTTTTGTGGTGTGCACAGCCGGGACCGGGAGCTTCCCCCCCCACACACTGATTCCTCTTCCTCAACTCCGCACTCTTTCCTTTGTCCATAGCCCTTGGCGTGGTGCACGCGAGGAAAGCCTTTCCCCCATGCGCTCAGATTAGTGAAGAGGCACCAGGTGGCCCTTTCATTAGCACTTCCTCTTTCTGCACTAGCGCTCGAGCGGTGAAACTGACTAAAGCGCGCCTGGGGAATTTCCTAGCCGTGCAACGCCGGCTGACACATTAAACCTTATGGGGAAATTTGCCTCATGGAGCAAGCCTCCTTGCTACCGCGATCTCGCCCACAGGAAGCCGCGACCACGTGGCAGCAGGGCAAATGGCCGCGGATCCGGTTCATAGCTTGAGGCGGAGTTTGCATGTCGAGGTAAATTTTTGCGGCCGGAGCTGGTCGTATCTCGAAATTTTCGTAAGGTCGGGCGTTTGTATCTTGAGGTACCACTGTACATATAAAAACCCTACAGTTGTTATATATGAGAACAAAAATCCATAACTTTTATAACAAATATATTTTAACCTTAATCAAAAATAGATCCATTTTATAATGCAACTTATCATTTTCTCTAAAAAAGAAAAGAAAAGAAAAGCTCCTTTGAGATGTCTATAATGCTGGGAAAGGTAGAAGGAAAGAAAAGAGGACAACCAGCAACAAGATGGATTGACTTGATTACAGTGTCAGTGGGTGCATTGTTGGGAGACCTGAAGGGGAAGGTTGGGGAAGATCATCCTGGAGTAGGTCTGTCTATGTGATTCCTAAGAGTAAACACTGATTTGATAGCATATAATCAGTAGGTAATAGAACTTACCTCCTGTTGGATGCAGGAGGAAGGAAAAGTGAGGCCTTTTCAGATTCTTATTCTTTCTATTCTTTCTTCAGTCTGAATGTATAAATGAGGGCCACACCTATCATTAGAAAACATGAGTCAGCATGCCTCAAACAGCAGTTTTGGTAGAACATTATATTTATTCTTATATTTGTTATATTCTGTCTTTACCAACATGGCATCACCATCTGGGTTTTCTGCCATTTGAATTTTTATATTTGTTGTTGTTGTTCAGTTGTTAAGTTGTGTCTGACTCTTCATGACCCCATGAACCACATCGCGCCAGGCCTTCCTGTCCTTCACTGCCTCCCTGAGTTTGCTCAGTTTCATGCCCATTGCTTCAGTGATGCTATCTAACCATCTCATCCTCTGCCATCCTCTTCTCCTTTTGCCTTCAGTCTTTCAAATTTTTATATATTATAAGGTATTTCTGGAATAAATAGTCCAATAACCAATTAAATAGATTTCTTTTAGGCAATTGAATGTGTCTTTGAATATAGCTCACTCATTGCTCATTGACTAGAGTATCAAAAATAGCTTGTACATGAAGAAATGTTACTTGCAACAAGAATTTTGGTGAAGTTCAATATAGATTATATGGAATATTTTACCTTTGACACAATTCACACATATGGCAATGAACAGTATATATATACAGTATATAGGGATCAAACAGAGGCATGTTAAACGCTGAACAGAATCTGCAAATCTTTCCTTGGATGAAATCAAACAAAAGAGATGCATAAAGGCATGCAAATATAAACAGTCTAATTTTACTAAGTTTGTGGCTTTTGTTCATTTTATCCCAAACCCTAACATTTCAGTTTAATTGCACTATAGATTAAAATTAAGTATAAATAAACCTGATAAAGGTAAGGATACTTTAAATGTGGGTCTGAAGGTCAGGAGATTTGTAAGAATCTCTTTTACATATATCAAATAGAAGTCACCATAGCTTTATACAGATAGGCGTTTATGAGTTCCAGCTCTTTCTAAAGATGCCATCATTGAACTGAAGACCTTCTGAAAAGAAAACATCTGTTCTGACTTGGCTCTCCAGCCGTTTCCTGATGGATGTTCCTTGGTAGAAACATATAATAAAAGAAATACAGTTTTCTATGCATCAGCCCTAGTACGGTATATCTATACCAAATCTAATTCTTTCAATGGAAGGGTATAGACAATGGATTCCGACATGACTTATATCTAGATGGATGATTTTACTTTGTTCACAAAAGGTGAGGAGTAAGGTGGCTATGATTGCTGAAAACAATGTTTAAGATAGTTTCTTTCTTTCTTGGAAGATCTCCAAAATGAGGGAATGGGCATGAAATGGAAATATGGTACAAAATCATAAAGCATACACTGATACACTCTAATTTCATGTACCGATTGATGGGTCAGAGCTGGTAGTGGCTGATCAGAAAGTGGGTATAGCAGATGGCTTGATGAAAACAATGGCCTACGGTCATGCTTGTTATGAAAAAAATAAAATCCATGTTAGGGTCATTAAGAAAGGAATAATGCCTTTTACATTATTTTTATAATGCCTTTATACAAATCTATGGTAAATTGTAGTAAAATTATTTTATGGTAAAATAATTGATAATCACGAATTTCATCTCTGCCAGATGTGTGAACTATGTACAGTTCTGAACACCACATCTTGAAACTGGTATTTTGAAACTAGAAAATATGTCTATCACAAAAATATATCTAGGACTTTTTATTTGTGAAAAAATATATAGATTAAGGTAAGTATGATAAAGTTGCACAAAACTTGGTTTGTTGTGGAGTTTTCCCACTGTATTTATAACAGTAGAACCCAAAATTATCCAATGAACTTGAATAGCGTGGATCAGTATAGATCAAAGTAAATATTTCTTTGCACAATCCATCTTTAAGATTTGCTGAATATAATAATGGCCACCAACTTGGATGTTTTTTAAAAGTAGGTAAGACAAATGCATTCATAAAACTAGCAAAGGCAACTAATCATAATGGATATAAACTTTCTCCTATTAGTGGATATCTTGTGGGAGTACAAGTAGGAAATAAGGGCTACTGTCATCTCTGTTCATGAGCTTCTTATAGGCCCTTTGTTGATCAGTGAGAATACTGTGCTAAACTATGTTGGTACAATGTTTTTCTGCAGCTGTTTCTTTAGTATTACTTAGATATTGGAAGGAGATGATTTAGAAGAACTCTGCACTTGTTAGGGACTCAGATTTCAAAATTCAAAACATCATCTTGATCAAAGTAGGAAATTGTATTATCAACAGAATAAGGTTCTGTTACACCGATTATTAATAAAGAATTTTTTAAAGTGTTATTAGCTTCTAGGCATTTTTTCCTTCTTTATCTGCAGTTGTATCTTATTTTGACTTCATTATTCTGTCTTGTATAGAAGAGCTTTCATGTAGCTATTAAATGCACTTTCCAAGGCTGTTGCATTTTCTTTGAAAGTCTCAAGTGTATTTTATACTATTAACACAATGCCTGGCCATCAGTGGGAAGCATATATTTGTAAGTTAAGGTATCTGGTGTGTGCTAGCTGTAAAGATTTTATTGTGCACTGCAATAGTTCAGATGTGTGGTATTTGAAGCTAGGCACAGCATTGCCAGTGAACTCTATGCCATTTACAATTCAAAGACCAGCCTCAGGCTTGACCCGATGTCTGATGTAATGTGTGAGCTGACTGTCCAGTTATTCACAGCAGCAGTCCTATACAGATAATTATGTTCACCAAAATTAAAGAGTGATGCTATAGTTTTTCTAGCATAAATACTGTATATGTGGAAGATCCCTAGTGTAAATTATTTTAATTAACCAGGCTATTTTCTGACACTCAAGGAAGATGCCAACCTTCTGGAATGGGGCAAAGGTAAGCACTAATTCACCAGGATAGTTTCTATGACCTCCAGAAATTCATCACTGATTCACCTCTTCATACAGAAAAGAAACTAGTAGACTAGGAATAACTCAGAAATATAAACAAATAGAAAAGATATTCGTGTGTGTTGGGGGTGGGGTGAGGGAGCTTAAGGAAGGCAGCTGGTAAGAACAATCCTATAATAAATACCATTTGAAATAATAAATGAATAGATGAGTTAATAAATACTACCAAACAGTTCAGAACATTGAGAGATGGAAGCATGTCTTCTGGAGATGGGTCTTGTGCCAGTCATCAAAACCACATACTTTTCACTTTAATCCCTCATGTATTTGCTTAAATGCCTGCTTAGAGCTTGAGAAGAAAAGGAAAACAAAAACAAAAAACCCACTGAGAACTGGTTGAGAGGTGATAATGAAATGGAGTAACTGAAAAGGGAAAAGGAGACAAATAGAGATAAAAAAGAAGCAAAGAGAAATTCTGGAAATTTCTTCTTCAGGAAACTTAATTTCCAGAATGTCCAAAAGAGCTATAGTGCCATAGATAGAATTAATTGTTGCCTATAGAAATCATTGGAGGAATCAAGACCTTTAATATAGCTGGGATTCCAATTTTGGCCAGGGCCATGCTCTACCCACTGCTTCCAAGTTCCCAAAAATAAACATCAAAGAGAAGATTCTCTGCTTTTACAAATTAAGTTTTTATTTAGTGTGAAACATTATACATGTAAAAAAAGTCCCATCATCTTAATATAGATTCAAAGTCAAAAGTAAGTATTCTTCATACTTCAGGTTGGAGGAGAAAATGGTAGAACAAGAGTGGCTTATAGCAGCCTACCAGTGTGACTTTACTGTATTGTGCAGAATTTATGACATTTTTGTCATAGCTTAGAGTTTATGACATTTTTGTCATAAGAATTTATGACATTTTGTCATAGAATTTATGACATTTTTGTCATAGGGAAGCAATGTAAGCAATTGCCCCAGACCCTGAACATGGAGCAGATCCCATCCAAAATATTTGAAACAATCAGTGAACATTTCACTATAGAAGTAGCTTCTCTTTTTCCACCTCATTTTTACTGTAAACTGCCCAGAGTCACCCCACAGTGAGATGGGCGGTGACAAATTTGAATGAATGAATGAATGAATGAATAAATGAATGAATGAATGAATGAATGAATGAATAAATAAATAAATAAATAAATAAATGGTAACTGGTTCTAAGGACCTCTTTGAGGGTAGACAGTCCCACTGCAGAAGCAGATGCCAATAAAAATGGTAGGCCCTTTCCTCATAAGATGATTAGATTTAATAACTACTTTTTTCTATGGGGGTTTGGTGAAAGATGGAGCCAGTCCACATGGTGAAGCAGCAGCTTTTAATTATATTTTTATCTCCCTCAGAACAAGTCTATCACAAAGGGTATATTGATTGTGACTAGAAGACTCATTGTTCCATGGTGAATGGAGGTTATATAGCAATCCTATGGAATCTTGTTAAATACATTTACTGCAACTCCATGATGACTGTATAAACATTACATACTGCTAGTACTCCCATATTCTTTCCATCCACCCAAATGATGCAGCTAAAGAAGCACCAGCTTCACATGCTTTTTGATATGTCCTTGCCACTTATCTCCTGTGATTTTCTGTACTTTTTAAAGTCCTGCCGTGCCCTCTTTGAAATGGGGATGACTCAGCTCTGGTGTCCTTTTTTCTGTTACAAGATTTTTTTTATGGCAATACAAGTTTCTGCTGTCTACAGGGAAGAGCACAGTGTTTGTAGTACATTAGTCTTATTGAGTGAGGGATGGATGGATAACTTTTATTAGACAGACTAACCTTTAAAATGCTTGTTAATAAAAGCTCACAGGGAAGAGAACAGTATGAAACTGCCATTTTGAGTTTGCCAACTCTAACTGTCTCTCTGTGCCACTCTGCCCCATTCCTCAGTTTGAGGGAGCAATCCAGCACCATTCTAATCTGCCAGAGTTCTGCCAAGGATTTCAAAGGGACTGTGAATGGCACCCCAAATCTCATGCATTTCCCTTAAATAGATAAATGTGCCTGGCTAGTGGGTGTGTGATAACACAGTGCCAGGCAAAGATTCTTAATTCAAATGCCATGCTGAGTCCCAAGCTGGTAAGGGTTGAGAAGCTGCAAGAACAACAAACTTAGCAGCTGGTGGGGAGAATGTCTTATCCATTAATGACTCACTCAAGCCAACTCAAGCTATATCACTGGCAGGCTATACTTGGAGTTGTAATTGATCAGTAATATGAATCTGGAGGTATATGTCTGAAAATGGCAGGATGACAGGCTCCAATCACATTTCAATAATCAATAACCATCCATCACTCTTGACTTTATCTTGTAGCAATTGCAGAAGAAACAAGAGCGTGGAGTTGCTTTCTTCAATGCACTCATTAGGAATGCAAAGGTTTAGTCGCTAGTTGAGATGTTAAGGTAATTAGCAGGGGAGAAAATGGAAGAAATGTACGTTGCTATAGCAATACATTCATCATGATCTACTGCATAAACACCCAGATTAATTTACAAGATGCCAGATAGACATCTGCATGGTACTTGCAGACACCAACTTATTTGCTTTTATTAAGGCTTAATCATCGACAGTGGAGCTTTCAAGGTAGGTGTGCTATCACTGTCAATCATAGAGAGATGCTGAATGCTTTTAAGGGCAATTCACCAAAGCGGCAAACAGCTTAAGTGCTAGATTGCGCACAACTCATCTCGATACGGATCAGAGCTGGTTGAGTGAAGGGATACTAGAATGACTCACAAATATTGTAATCCAGAGCACTCCAAGGCAATTTGAGCTACCCTAGGTCCCATACGTGAAGTGAAGGATGGCGAATGGTAACACACCAGGTACCAGTTGGGGCCCTGAAGTACATCAGCCTGGCTAATAAGCTTAAGGATGCTCCACGTTATGTGTCTAGAGCTGAGAGTTGTTAGAGTTGTAGCCCTGTTCAGGGAAATGTTCACCCCTAATGAGAAAGAGCTGGATCCAGTTCTGTGCTCCAAATATGGCAAAACATTTCATTCAATATGATGCTACAACATCTACTTGGTATACAGACAGGCAGGTGATAGAAGGCTTGAATTGCCATGTGTTTTACTGGTTAGGTGATGACTTGTGCTTTGAATTAAAAAAAATGGAGTCAGAGATATGTGCTTGAGAAGAGAGACAGAAAAGGCAATACTGCTTTAACAACTGGAGCTTTGCAAAACTATATTTCCCATATTAACAGCCACAGTGGAACAATCACATAAGAACAATCACCTAGAATCTTGAGATTTAATTGAATAAAATACTGTATGTATCTGGTTTAATGAAGATTAGACTGTTTATAATTCATTATCTTCCTTAAAATAGTAAGAAAATAATAAAACACAATTTTCTTATTCAGGTTATAACTGAACTCATGTCTTCATTTCAGTTTTGTTTTTTCCAACCTGTTTGCAAGTTTGATCTGGGTGCTTTTTACGTCAGTTTGTCTCTTTCTACGTGTTCACATTTTGTACACATTTCTCCTAATACAGTAAACACATTTTATATGCAGTTTTACCTAGGGTAACAAATTTGTGCATGAAATTTCCATTACAATATATAATACTTTCACTAATCTGTACATTTTGTGAACACTTTGCATTATGAAATTCATAAAACTGAATATCAAAACTGCATTTTGGTTTCCAGCTAAGTTGTTTTATGAATCTTTGAATTTAAAACTTCAGCATAAGCAGAGGGAATTAGAAAAGTGTCCCAATCAAGTTGTTGTGGCTGAAATAATAAGGAAAAATAATATTCGATTTATTACTGCACACTACTGAGAATTCCACTGTCAGTGACTCATTTTGTCAAATTGAGTCACTCCAGGTTTTATACAGTCAGTGTCTGGGACTGGATTTTCTCCCTACCCCTGGGGCTCCTTTTATAAATGAAAAGATTTCCTCTCAACCCCTGAAGTTCCTTTACAATTGAAAAGAAAACTTTGCTCCTTGCTTACCTTAGAATAGTTAAGCAAGACAAAACTGACTAGAAACAGTAGGGAGTCAGTTCTATGCAATCGTCTAAGTATAAACTAATTGGGGGAGATCAACAGGGTACAATGTAACTTAAACAGGAACTGAAACATCCTATGGAAGATTGAAGACATCCGCCTAATCTTGTCAACATGCCACCGAAGTTAACAGATTCCTTTTGAATATTGCAGGCATTTCCCAACATCGCAGTTCCCCCTGACAATTATGCTTAGCCAAACCAGTTGTATCCCTTTCGCCCATGTTTCTAAAAATAGCAATGAATCACAGACCTAGAAGCAACCAGTGCCAGGATTCAAATTATCTATAAAAAATCTTATTTTCTATTATTCTTTGTTCCTCTTCATCATAAGCTGGAACCTAACAATTGTACCAATAAACTTAGTTGTTTTTCTTCTCAGTGCTGTGCTTCATTTGCGACATCCATGACAATTAATGGCGATGAAGGTGGAATGCAACTGCTGGATCTGATAAGTACTGGGGGAAACAACCAAGATGGTTATCCATAGGGATCCATTGTGTCCCAATTCCTTCTTTGTCCCCAGCTCTCTCCAGAACTGGATCAGTCTCTGAAAAATAAAAGAAGGAGAACTGGATTGGTAAAATTTGGTTTGATTACGGTTTGGCGTTCTGGGAATGAAGTGGGTAATATTCAAGGGCAAGGATTAGTCAGTTCTGAGTATGTTGAGGGTAAAGGGGTAATTCCAAAAGCGAGATGGCAGGGCTGGTGAGAGCAGCACAAGCACAGACTGTGACCGTTCCGTGTGATGGTTAATTCTGGGGGTCAAGGTAGAGCTTCCTTGCTTCTGCTTCACAAAGTAAGTCCTAGTAGTGTTCCAGGCACCTCCCTGGAACAGATTGTTGTTGGATCCAGATGAAGAATATTTTTATATTAGTGGGTTTTTTGTTTTTTTGTGGTTTTTTGCTCAGGTGAGGGAGGGAGAGAGGGCTTTAAGAGGATTTTTTGGGGGGGATGTGGGAGGAAAACGTAATTTGTTGCATTTTTGTTGTATTCAATTGAAGGTGAATGAGTGATTGTCAATCTTCTTTCTTCCTATTGGTTGCCTCATACAGCCTCCTGCACTTTGACGGCTGGGGTAAAATCCAATGGCCCCCTCAAAGCTGGAAAGCAAAATTATCAGATGACCACTATGCTCTTTCCTCCCTTCCTTCCTCCCTTCCTCCCTTCCTTCCTTCCTTCCTTCCTTCCTTCCTTCCTTCCTTCCTTCCTTCCTTCCTTCCTCAAAAGATGGGGGGGGGGACTCTCTTTCAGAAAAGAGGGGAAAAGGTAACAAAGAACAATGATTTCTGAAGCAATTGGATCAGTGATCTCCAATTCCAAATTCCAAATTCCAGAAGGAAAGCACTTCTAAACCAAAAAAAGATTATGTATCTGAAGAAAAGGATGCTGAGAAAGAAGTCAAGTAAGCAAATGTGGGAAGCCAATTTCTGGTGGAAAGGGGAAAGCCACTTCAAAGATCTTCCACAACAAGTAGAAAAAAAAAATCAGGCAATGCTTTATTTACAGGACGATAATAGAAGTCTGAAACAAGAAAACATGAAATTAAAGGAATAACTAGTGCACAGATCTCTTTAACAAAACCAAACTAATAATAATTTTAAAAAATATTTGGGAATGGCAGTCCATTGCACATGCCAAGCATCAAAAAACAAAATAAAACACAACACCTAATGGACCTTCAGATTTCCCAGCTTAAAAGACCAAGTCATAACTTTCCCAACTGCAAATATTTAAAACCCCAACCTAGAAATGTTAATCATGCAAAAAAACTACATCTACCGTGCAGCAGTTGCAGCAACCTAGCCTGCTTCAACTGCAGGCCGCTAGGACCTTGCCAGAGCCAAGACCCATCACCCCTGTGGTGGAGTGTGCCAATTCCCTTGCTGCAGATTTCCACACCTGTGGAAGTGCGGCTGGCTCAGCAATCACAGTGAGGTCCCCTAGCCCTAACCTAACTCTCATTAGAGAAGACTTACCGACCCTTGGCAAAATCCTGCTCCCTTTACATTTTGCAAGGAACGGGCAAGTATGGAACATAAATCTTTAATCACGAGCAGGACAGAATGAACAACAGAATGAATGTAAGTAAATTTGCAAAAACAAAACAAGACAAACAAACAAACCCAGGAACCAATCAATTTTGGGAGCCCAGGCTTGTAAGAAGCCAAGCGTTACCAGTAGGTTTTGTTAGTGTGTCTATACACACATGTGTTTGTCTGTCTGTCTGCCTGTTCCTGGACTTTGAGGCGCAGCCACCCCTGAGTACCAAAAATAATTATTTTGAGGTTACTTAGAAAGCAAGTGTGCCTCCTGGTTGTTTCTATTTCCCAAATTCTTGTGCATGTGCATGTATGAGGTTTTAAGGGCAAACTAAGGACTTTTCCTCAGCTACCCAGAATACGAGTAGGGAAATGAGATTTTCTTCAGAGGACATTTTAAGACTCTGGGGACCCGCATCCTATAACCCTGGATTTTCCTGTCTCAGCTACTATAGCTGATTCTGTGGCTAAGAATGCAAGTGATCAGGGAACAACAAACAAATAAATTAAAAATAGCATCTCCAGGCGTAACTACCAGGTTTCAAGTGAATTTGATACAGAAATTTGGGTTGCGAAACCCCATGCTATCAGAAAGCAGTAAGGAAAACTTGCCAATTACAGATCCTGGCACACATCACGATTGAATCATAATCATATCACAACTGAATCACAATCATCGTAATCAACAATAAGAATAAGTATCTGAATTCTCTGCAACTCACTGAGTGAGTGAGTGAGTGAGTGAGTGAGAGGCCTATAGCCAAAACAGATTCTGCAGCATTTAAATCCTATCTTGCTGGACTGCAAGAACACTAGTGAAATGTTTACAATTGCCACCCAAACTCAAGTCTCAAAATAAATAAGAAAAAGGAAAAAGCTGGAGACGCGTTCTTCATGCCTCTCAAATACCAGCTGCAGGCTCCCTACTCAAAACAAAGCAAGCAAAAAAAGCAGAACCTCACACACAGAAGGAAAGGGCACTACCAGGTATAACAATACAATCTGGGAGCAACTTTTAACCAATGTTTTCCAAAACAAATACCTTCTATTGAAGCCACAGGAACATAGACGTTACATTTAAACTTGTAAATGAGGATCTGTTTCAATACAATAGCACTGATGGAAATAACAGCATTTCAGCTCTTCTACCCCTTTTCTACCTCTGTACTCTTTGTTAAATGCAAAAAAGAAACTGAAGCACAACAAAACTATGTCTTGCCTCCTAAATACAGAAGTCCCCTACTTACGAACTTTTGAGTTACAAACTTTTGCTGATATGAACAGACCTCTGACAACTCCAGCAATGAAGGTTCTGGAAGGAAGGTCCTGGAAGTTTATGGCACTCTGCATATGTATGCTCGGACGTTTATGGCATGCAGCATATGTATGCCCAGAAGTTTATGCTGTGCACTGTAAACTTCCAGGCATATGTATGTGGTGCACCATGGTTGGACTTACAAACAAAATGAACTTACAAACAGTCTCTTGGAACATAGCCTGTTTATAAGTAGAGGACTGTCTGTACTGGTGACAGTCAGAGCTTCAGACTTCCCAAAAGTTCCACTACCTTCCAATTTGGCCCACATCCTGTCTCTGAGCCGCTCACTGTTTTTATAGGACCTATATGCTTTTCCTCTAATTCTCACTTCTTTTGTAGGTGTATTTGGATGGAATTTGAGAGGGTTTCTAACCTTTTCAGGGCCAGAATGTCTCTTTAGTAAAGGTCTCCTAGAGACTTAGCTTCTCCCTTCTTCCCCCATTCCTCTATGCTATCAAAAGGTCTAGACAATTTCTGACATGGCTACTGCCTGAAATACACTAGTAGATGCCTCTGCCAATTGTGTAATCCTTTCTGAACGACCTTGTGCTACCCAGCAAATTCAGATCTGTGAATCATGAAAGCACTGTGAGTGCTCTCATGGATGCCCAGGGGCCCCTAAGACCCTATTTCCATATTTAGCATTCTTGGGCATAAGGAGCAAAAAAAAAAAAAAAAAAGAGGAAAGGATGCTTAATTTTTTGCTTCAGAATGACTAATCCAAAATGGTCAGACACCATGAGATCCTGATGGGCAGACCAATGAGAGCTTCTGTATCCCCACCCTCATGGCTCTCCAGATGGATATGCACTCTCCAGATGACCTCACTATGGGCCACTGCCATGGACTGACAACTTGACACTGGCTCCAGACCAAACTTGCAGCCACCTCAAGCCTAGGTACCAGATCTAAATGAAGTCTTCAAATGAAAATAACACCCTCCAGCCAAAGTGGAAAAGATCTCTGCAAATCTTGTTGATCACCAACTGATCTGGCCTCAGTGAAAAAATTTAAAAAGGGGAAGGGACCCTTAAGGTGCATAAATAAAAATTTATGTCCCTTCCTGCACACTCCCAACCAAATGCTGGTAAGGATCAATGGGAGAAACAACATACTTATCATAGGCTAAGATATAAGTAATTTTTTTTTTCTCTCTCTGTGCTATCTGGTTTATTTTTTCCCATTGGAAGAAGGAGCTCCCATTTTAAAATCAATGTTGTGTTCCACTTCCCTCATCCATAACTGACTTCAGCCCTCTGTCTTTCTCATTGCTATGTCTGTATTCTTAAATGGGCAAAAGATCCTTTTCACATACTCAGAAGGTTTTTCTTCATTATCACCATCTAAAATATACAGAGCAAGTGTTTCCTCAAGGGATCACTTCCATATCTTGGTGACAGAACTGGACAGGACTGGAAGATTGCAGTCCTAAGCATGCTTATTTGAAAGTTAAAATCAATCTGTTGTAATCAATAGCACTTAACAGAAAGTACATTTAGGATGGGCACATTAATGTGAACTCTACTATTATTTTTTTCTTTCAGAAATCTAATTTGTGGTTTAAGCTAATCTACTCCCTAAATGCACTTTATCCCTTCTACGTCCATTCCCAATATATTAAGAAGCTGTCTTCTAATTTGGTACAACTCACACGCTCTTATCTAACGTCTTTATGCCCATTAGGTCAGTCCAAATCTTAATTTGAATCTTGCCAACCTCACGGTTCCTCCTGAAATCCCACTGAACTAATTATTTTCTTTCTAAAGGGCAAAGATTAGGAGGTAACTTCAATCTATTCATTTGGGCCAAATTAGGAAAACCACTAAATGAAATCTAATTCTTACAACAAAACGTCTGTGGAAGTGGGAGGATCTGACATTTCTTAGATTCTATTTTGTTATCTTATGTCACTTTATATTTCAGATATTGACCTCCACCCACTGTTCATTGTACATTTATTGTTAAGAGTCTGGGTGGCTTATAACAGTAAGCAATATGCATGCCTGAAAAAATCAAATTCTTAATCAATAGAATTCTACAGGAGCTCAGCTCTCATTCTAACCCAAGGCCTGGGGGAACAACCAGTTTTTCAGATACTTCTTCAACATCATCAGGATGGAAGCTATACAAATCTCTGACAGAATGTTGTTCCAGAGAGCATGTCCTGTGGCAGAGAAGGTATGCTTCCTAACAGAAACATTCCAATAGATGGTATTGTTTAATCAAGGGGACCTGATCATTGGGCAGAACTATTGGAGATAGGCTATCTGGAGATAACATCAGATAGCCAAGCCCTATGCCATGAAGGGCTTTATAGTGGCAACCACTACCTTGAATTGCAGATGGGAGGCAACTAGTAACCAGTACAACTTAAGCAGTGGTGTCACATGGCATACCGAGCCATGCCCATTATTGCCTGTGTGGCTGTATTCTGGACCAACTGTAGTGGTCTTCAAGGACAGTTCAAGGTGAACTAAGGCAGGGGTGACTGTCTGAAATGCTTCCTAGTCTAGGAATTAGCACAACTGGTATACAAATTGAATTTATGTGAAAGCTTTCTTTGCACTAGCTTCTACCTGCTCTTCAAACAGGAGCTACAACTACAAGAAAACTCTTAGATTGCATAGCAGTCTTGAGTGGGGAAGTGCTATCCCATTCAAGACTAAAGATGAAAAGTTCCCCAGGAAGGAAATGGATCTAATAAACATATGGGTGGGTGGACATCACAGACTTAAATTCAGGAGAACTTGCAAGTCTGTGCCTCGGGCACCTCAACTGGACTTGCCTATTCAAAGTCCAATTCCAAGAAGATCCAAGAGACTTTATCCACTCAATAGCTAGAGTTTTCCTTGAAGTGGCCCTGTAGATAGTTTTGTGGCTTATTCCTCCCCAGTAATGACTGTGTCACCCTTAACAGGGCCACTGGACAGCTATCAGTGGATGCATTAAGGGTGGTCCTATAAGGTTTTCTATGTTCTTCTTGATAGCAAGAAAAAAGGCTCCAAGGCTGAGTTGATGCCATTATTGTTATGAGTTGTGGTTACTAGAACTGTTGTACACATGGTGTCATGGGAAAGGGCTATTCACCCTATTTTTCTTCAGTCTGAAGTCATTTTCCCAACATGACACACTTACAAGATGTAAGTTTTATTGTAGAAGGGAATTGTTCATGTAATCAATGTTTCTGATTGGTTGGGTTGATCATTGTATTAAGATTATGCAAGCATTGAACCAAATGTGGGTACATTTCTTGAGGGGGAGGCAAATCCATAACAGCTATTTGTAAGAATGCTTTCTTACCTCCTTCAACTGGCAGAAATAAAATATTTGCTTCTGTTACAAGATTGCCCTTTGAAATAATGCTAATAGTCTACTCCTGATTTAAAAAAAAAACATGTACAGCAACATTATTATTATCATTATTATTATTATTCCTACTCCTACTTCTACTCCAATCAATCTGACATAAAAGGAAGGGAAATTCTTTCACATAGGCTTCCCAAGCACTCTTAGATCATGATCCTATATGTGTTTCCTTGAAAGTCCAACTGTATTCAGTGGGAATTACTCTGAAGTAAACATGCACAGAATTGCTGCACAGTCCTATGCTTGTCTACTCAAAAACAAGACCTATTGAGTTCAGTAGGACTTATGCCAGGCAAGTGAGTTTAGAATTGCAGCCTTAGTTATTTCCCTTTGTATACTTTGTGCATATAATATAGATAATTAGAAAGTATAAAACCAAAGCAAACTGTATGCAATTCAATTGCTTTTCCCAAGTGTAGTTTACTTGGACTGTCAATATGTTGCATATCACCCAGTGGGCCCTTTCTACTGGGTATTGTGAATTAAATAAACCAAGACTGAACACATGTCTTAAAACCACAATAGTTTATTTATAAGACGAAAGGCAGCCCATCAAACTTTCCACAGGAATTGAAAAAAATCATCATGGACTGAAAGCCTTTACTTTCTTTCCATTCATATAATTTTGGTTTTGGCCTAACACTTAACACAGTATTCCGTTCAAAAGACTATGCCTTGCATTTAAAGTAAACAATGACTGTTCTGCACAGACTTGTAATTTTTCTTCTCCAGTCCTTTAGCATTTTCTCTCAGCCTTCCAAATGGGGTGTTTAGCTAGCATTTATGCCCTCCCCATGCCAATCCAAGTGTCTGCTTGTCTAATTGTTGTTTTGTATAAAAAGAATGAAGGCATAACTTTTTTTTACTGACTGCATATAACCTTTTTGTCATGTTTTGTCCCCACTCCTACTACCAAATCTTTCAGTGTAAGAAGCAAGTTTTTGTGGGCCTGTCTGTTCCATAAGAGACCACTAAGGGAATAAAGACAGGATAGAAGCAACAGGATTTAACAGGATATGTTAAAGAACCATAGTTATGGAAATGGTACTGATAGTCAAATTTATACAGAATTTTCCTCAGAAGTCAAAACTTGCTCTGCAGTCACAACTGAGAACTCATATAGCACTGCACAAACATTGACCAATTTTATCCCTGGGTACCTCCACTGAAGTAAATGAATTAAGCCAAGTGTTTAATTAACTGCAAAACTTTGGCACGCTTGCAGCTGTTGGCACTGCACTACACCGTGTACAATGCTATGCATATATAAATTGCATTTTTCAAGATCCTTCTTTTACTATGGCAGTAAAATATTTGAATGTTTTATTAAATAACTTTCCTACAGTATATAAAAATTCTTGAATAAACATAATGCATGTTAGGTTTCCTCATATAAGGGTTTATTTATCAATTTTGGAGAGAATTACTGGAAGATAAATGCCTCTGCCATTTGTATATGGTTGACTCTTAAGTATATTTGCAGTAACTTTTTACTTCTTCATATACATTTTATTATGTGATGGCTCTGTCTCCACATTTTAGAATATATGTACGCAGAACTCTGTTTTCTTTCATATGTAAGAAAATACATTTTTCATTTCTCATGCCAAGTGTTTCCTTTTTTGAACACAGATGGATGCTCAGAAAACCATTATATAAAAGTGGAATCTTTCAAATTAATTGAAATGTGCACACACATTTGTTTTATTACACTATAAAATTAGCAGCTTTTGGAGGACTGGGAATAGGGAAGTGAGAGGAAAGGGAACCACAGGGTTGAAAATTATTCCATGGGAGGAGCTGTTGTTGCAAATGCTACGATAGGTCTGCCATACCTGGGCTGCAAAAATAGAGACAATTGCTAAATGGTAACAAGTTTTCGGTATCTGTTTGCTGCCATCCAATGGTGTCCTGGATTTTTGCTGGCCAGATGGGATAGCCCTATGCTATGAGGAAAGTAGTGGAAAGGTTATTTCAGGACCTGAAGCCATAGCCACACAACGTTAGAATCTCCCAGCTAGGATTGTTTTGAGCTTTGGTGTCCATAATGAGATTACTGGTTAGCCAAGTCCTATGAAATTCTTTTTTTTTTTTTTTTTATCCCCCAGAATGATGGGTTACTGGGCATTGTTATTCAGTTTTCATTTTCTAAATATTCTGATCCAACGTAGTTCTGTTATAAGAAAGCCAACTACACTTTGTTCTGTGCTTCCAGACTGCTAATTATAAAGGAGTTGTTCTCAAAAGAAACAAAGAAACAAAGGCGATGTGACTCAGTCGTAACTCATCCTTTTCTTTTACCTGATTGAAGATTTAATTCCATGCTTGAGATGTTGAAGTATCTGTGGAGATTGTGATACCATAGCATAATCTGAGGAAATCAACAGAGCAGGTGAAAGTTAAGTACTGCAGTCAACATGTCATCAAATATTCCTACTGAGCACAGATACCAAAACAATACATAACAATAATGACATCAACAATTAAAGAAGGGCTTTCTTTCAAACAACATTGAGTTCTTTAACTAAGAAAAGAAGCAAATAAATGTTCTACAACAGTTTTCATTTTTACTGCATTTTATGTCCTCATTTTGACACTGAATTGTTCTTGCATTAGCATCTTTATGGTGTTTTCAGCCTGTGACTCACTAAGCTAACATTTTCAAATACTGGGGACAAACAAAAAAATTTTTTTTAGATTAAACACTGCACTGGGAGAGGTGCACAAATCCTATTCAGAAACAACTTAAATAATGAGATTTTTGCCTTTACGTATCTTCTGATGCATCATTTTGAAAAGAAGCTTGTACCTTAAACCTTAAGCATCTTATTTTTCCTCATTTCTTTTCCTTGACATTTTGTAACAGCTTACTTTAAACTTTGCACAAGAGAACTAAGAGACATTCTACCTTTACCTCTACCTCCTCTCCCCCCTGCAAGCTTTCTATACAAGATTCATCTTTATCAAATAGACTACAATGGAACTTTCAAGTCTCACACTGTTCTTGTAATAAATGGGTATGATGAAGCCACCTGAAAGACTTGCAAGAAAACTCACTCCAAAGGCAATAGGGAATTTAAGCTTTCACTCAGCATGTAGTCATCTCCAGTTATATATTAGAATAACAAGGCAGGTTTAGTAGGCTGTATTCTTTTATTCTTTATTTATTTCTTGCTGCTGACTGAAACTTGCAGTCGAGGCTTTCCAGATGACTGTATTCCATGGTTATAATAAGAGGTATCCATTCCTCTGGAAAAGAGAGGGAGGATGACTATTATCCTGATCCTGGTGATATATGTGTTCAGCTGTAGTGACCATGGGCTCAAGGATTTTGCACATTGAGATTAGAAGCATGGAGCTAATACAAATAACTTGCCTCTCCCTGCCTTTTTGCCTCCTGAGCACTTTAGTTCTTTGTGGAAAAGGGATAGACGGCATCACAGTTCCAACAAACACCCTAATATGCTGTGGAAACCCTTCTGTCTGGGATGAATGGAGGCCAACTTTTTTTGTTCTTACAACGTTTTTATCCTTGGCCTGGAAGAACTTTTACTTTAGTTTACAAACAACAACAACAAAGCAATACAGTTGAAAAGGCACAATTCAGTAGAAAAAGAGTTGACTGGGAAAATGAAAAAGACTCCAATTTCTATTACACTTTCATAATAAGTCAGAGAATGGCTAAATGAAATAAAAGCAGTTCAGAGAATGGAGGAAACTAACAAAGGTGCAAAACACAAGACAAGATAGAGTGGCCCTCTTCCCGTCACTGTGTCTCTGTTCTTTTGTCAGACCCAAAACATTCTGCCTGAACCACCTCCATTAATGTTTCATTCTCATGGGTCCATCTCTAAGAAGAAGGGAGACCATCTGTGGCAAAGGTAGGCTCCTTGCCACAATGCTATCTTCTGAGGCAGGAGTCTTTGGAGTGTGGTATTTGGCCCTGCTCATCTCCCCCAGTTTCTTGTTCTAAGCATTAGTATAAGGCATCAGGGCAGATAGGAATTCCTGAGGTCCACTGATAGTGTACCTGATCCTCCAAATTCTAATAAGAGGACCAACTATTTGACTGTTGCCAATTAAGTCATACTGTACTCATCTGCTACTATAAGTAGAAACGGAAGATTCAATTTTCTGGGTTTCACAATAAAGCTGGTTTATGAATTTGGGTGACTGAGATCTCTACACAGAGAGAAGGAACTGATAATTAGAGATTTAAAATGTTCTGGTGACAATGGACACTTTAATTCTGCTGAAGAGGTAGGGAGCTGGAATGAACTCACATTATTTGGAAAGAAACAGAAGCTGAAGGAGTCAGAGTGACTCATATGGAAGGAGACTCAAAATTGTGAGTTTCTGGACCAAAGGATACATGTGTGAGATGTTCTGGAATCCAAATCTGGTGTGTGTGTGTGTGTGTGTGTTTTTTACCCAGTAAAATGTGGAAAGCTGTTTACTGTTTACTGACTAAAGAAACAATGACTGTTTGCATAGAGAAGGAAGCAAATAAACAAACTTGGGAAAAGCTTTGGTGGAAATTACTTATTTCATCACAAAGTAGGAGACATTGGTAGGCTTGGAGAGTAGAATAGAGGAACTTTCTGTTAGGCTTTCAGTATCATAATTCATTAGACTTCATGCATGTGAATGGATTGCAGGAGCACAGGACTGTTATAGACCCTATTATAAAACAGAATTCCTTGAACTTCTAGAATATTATATTTAATGTAACATCACCTGTTTGTGTATGGCTGATGATTCACACAGGGAAAGATATATTTCTAATTTCAGAGTTCATAAATATTTTATTGTTGGGGAAACAGGAATAATATGTATGATTCAACTGGCTGTCTATTAGCAGAGTTGTCAAGTTGGCATTTTTCTCTCCAGTCCCTACAACTATAGATGATGAAGACAATTAGTAAGTTTCTGGGAAAAAAAAAAAAGCTGAGTTTTGCACTACTTTGCCCTCTATTGCCTATTGAAATGAGAAAAACAGATATTCACACCAGACCACATTGATATATGACATTTATTAACATACCATAAGATGAGCGACAGATTGGGAAAATCAACAGAAAAGCACATGCCCGATACTTTCAGTAATTTTAATATGTAGCTTAAATTGTAGAAGGTTTCTAAACATATTTATCTACAATAAAAGAGGAAAGGGAAGGAGGGAGGGAGGGATTATTTTTGTAATATAAACAAAGAAAAATTATTTGAGTAATTGAAATCACTGTCCAAATGCAGATTTCGTCTCACCTCACCTCACCTCACCCCCCCTTACCATAGTCTAACCCAAACAAAAGTCATAACAACAACAACAACAACAACAACAAGACATACAGTTAGACCATATCAGAGGACTGAAATTTTTCATATGCATTTTATCATTTTGTATGTAAAGCATTGTACTGTATACAGAATATATATATATATATTCATAATGGCAGACACATTATGGATATTTTCATGCTTACTCATCAAAAGTGCCAAACGCGTTGTACTAATTTAAGAAGGGCTGGAATGTTCAAACTTATATATATATATCTTGTTTTACCTTTCCCAGTTATTACTTGCAATCTGTCAGTTATAACTGTGGAATGTCCATTATTATGATAGAAGGGACAGTGTATGTTCCTTCAACACTACTCAATAAGGATTTATTTAATATATTATTATTATTAAAAATATTATGGTATCCTTTCTGCCTAAAGCTTTAGCATTAATCTCTTCACCATAGTCCATATCAGTGTTTCTCAACCTTAACAATTTTAAGATGTGTGGACTTCAACTCCCAGAGTTCCCCAGCCAGTTTGCTGGGTGGGGAATTCTGGGAATTGAAGTCCACACATCTTAAAGTTGCCAAGTGTGAGAAACACTGGACTATATGGTATAAATCATGAAGGAATCAAAACTTTGCTGTGTGACTTGCTTTAAAATAAAGAGGACAATGAGTTCTCAAGGAAGCTCAAACTTTTGGCAAGTACCTGATAGTACTGAACCCTGAATCAGGACCTGCAAATGTGAATGTTAAATAAATGTGATGAATCAGACATTGCAGCTTCACATGGAGAAAAATCTGGCTTCTAGTTCAGAAGTCTGTGATTACATTGCCAAGCTCAAATGACTTCTCTGGGTTTCTTGATCAAATTATATAGCCAAGGGATGGGATTGTTCTTCCTAGTCATCTGATTCAATCCACTAATAAAAATGAGGTATGGTATCTCCACAACTTGGAGGAAGGGTGTATCCTAGTTCTCATTTATTTGACCTGATCTCTAAGACAATTTTTTGCTTTGACCTGGAGAGGCTTAATGTTGAATGTTATTTCAGAAACAGATTTCTGATTTCTAAAATCCTGGCACCTATACAAGATTTCAGAGGTTTGTAGCATAGCAGGCAAGAATATTTAGAAAGAATATATACCATTTTTTCTTTTCCCAACAGATTATTTTAGCAGCTAACATATGCAGCAGTTTCATGAAAATCACTAGAAAAAATGACCATAAAAACTGTAAAATTATTCTGATCAGTTTTACTTAATTCCTGATGGAATTCTTTTATGCAATCTTTATTTAGCAGAGTATCACAGGCAGTACTTAAAAGTGCCAAGTGCTTTCAAAAAGTTCAAGGAGTGAATTGCTCAGAAATTAAATGGCAGAAAACCATTGAAGTAAATGTCTGTACTAAAATGGAGCCTTTTGCTCACCTATAGTAGAAAGCTAAAACTTCAACTCAAGTTTTATTAGAATTTCTAGTTGACATGATTGTTGGTTTTGATGCTAATATTGTGATTCGCTGGCTGATGGGAAAATCAAGTTTATTTGATCTTTGCTCTAGAAACAAGTATAAATTACTGGTAGATGAGAATATTTGATGGGGAAAAGGTCTTTAAATTGGGGCAGAGAAAATTAAACACATAAAATTGGTTAAATATGAATTGCTCTCTCTCTTTAACATTACTTAAGGATAATGATATGGAAGATGCTGAAATTTAACATGAAATGAACATAGTGAAAAAAGTGTAAAACTGTAAAACATAAAAGACAAAGTCAAGACATCTGTGCATTGTCTTTTATGTCTGTCCAGCTCAGGGGTTTAAAGGTAAGAAGTTGAACTAGTACATTCAGTTTGACTCAGAAGCAAATTGGCTATCAGTGCTGCTCCATCCTTGAGTACTAATCAAAAAGCTAAGTCAAACATCTTCTGACCCATTTTGAAGGGCAGCCTAAGACAGAGTGCATAGTTGTAGTCTATATGAAAGGTTACCATTGAATGACCAACAGAAGCAAGATTTCAATACACATACCAGCCTGTGGTTCTGGCTGTTTCTTGCCTTCTTGTACATTAAATAGCAGGAAAGGGACAGAATTTCAGACTGTCTACTTATTATTTCTAGGCAACAGCCAGATTATGGCCTCTGTTTGTTGCACTGACATTTCATCTGACTATAGGGCATTATAATCCTCCATCTAATCAGCAAGAGTATAGGCTTCAGTATATTCCAGTTTGCAAGGAAACAAATATGGTATTCAGCATACCTTCAAGGAAGACTAATAATAAAAAAACAGCAGATATTTCATTGTCAAAACTTACTTTTTTAAAATGCATATGCACTGCTAAGATATAAAATGCTTGGGAGAAGAGAAATTACTTTGTCTAGAGAAGAAAATATAACAATGTGGATTCTAGGCAAGTGCAATCCACACCAGAGTAGACTTTCTGTATTGTAGACACCCATATTCCTTTTTAACTGGAACTTAAGGATGAAGGATGACTTCCAAAGGTGATCTAAAATGGGAGAAAGCATTTACTTTTAGATATTCTGGCACACAGCCATTCTGAGAGTTAACAGTTAACATCAACAGTTTGAACTGGGTCTTGAAATGGACTGGCAGCTCTTTCTTTTGGACTATCCATGGTTTCTGAGTGGTTTTCTAGACTAGGTCTATTCAAAGTGCTTTGAATCTGCATTGGGGACATGTATAACTGATGCCAAATTAGCCTTTTCAGTCCAAGTCGCTTTACTGGTAAGAATTGAGAAAAAATGTTCATAAATTCCTGAAGTCACCTGTAACTCTAGTATAAAATTGGAATTTTAGAGTTGAAATGCACCACAAGGATCATCTAGTCCAATCCTCTGCAATATGCATTTAAAACATCCATGAATTCAGCCTCTTTTTAATAACCTCCAAAAATTAAGAGCCACCTCCTAAAGTACACTGTTCCACTGCTGCACAGACCTTGCTGCCAAGAAGTTTTTTCTTATATTTAAATTAATTCTAGGTAGCTGTAATTTTCTAATGCTACTTTCTAGTGGCCATGTAAAATAGTTCATGATCATCTTCCCTGTAGCGTCAACGATATATCTTAAAAGATGTGCCCAGGTACAGTATTAAATGAATTATGATTATTAGGAAAAGCTGACCATTGAGTATTAGGCAAGTACTGATGGTTACAAAACCATCACTTTATCTTTTTCTAAGATTTTCGTAACAAATGTTATGTTTTGGTGAGTTATAATACAAACCATAATCCAACATCCTTAAGGACTGAGTAAAGTTTGATGGAATGGTTATTTCCATTTTTTATATTAGTGGATGGTCAATAAAACTTGTGGTATTCATTCATTTCAGAATGTATTCTATATGACAGTGAACACGGATGGGTGTCATCCTGGCACAGTGGTAAATCTCATTTTGGTAGTGGAAGATTGAAGGATGAGGCTCAGATAGATATGTTGCTTTTATTATAGATGTTAAACAAGCTTTTATAACAACCAATATTAGCTTAAAAAAATCTAGGAATCTAGCTATCTCTGTATTTCAGCTCCCTGTGTTTCTTTTCCCCACCCTTTTGTGGCAACAGACTCATCCATGCTGCACTGGGTTTTTGTTTTATTATCTTGACTTATCCTGGACCCTTTACTTCTAGCTTTGTGGCTTCAGCCCTTAGAGCAGAAAGGGAAAGGTCACACAGGGCTCCACATATTCAACCAACTTCTAAAATGAGCCTAGGTATATATCCTTATATGCGTACAGGTACTTTTCCTTGTGTAGGTATATATACCTGCTTAAATCAGCAGCAGGGCATCCACTGTGATGCTGTTCTACACAAATTCATTTCTCTACAGGGAACAGAATTTTGGAATTGTTAGGATGAAGCATTTTGGCTAGTATTTAACCAGATAAACTGCATTATAATTGGAATTGAAGAAATTAAATGAAGAAGTATTCTCTAGCAGATACTTGATGTACGTCTTCTGAGTACAGACCCTTTGAGGATTTTGTTGACCACAGCAACAAAAGGAAATAACCACATAAAGCCAGAAGCATTTGTAAATATGACATATTTGAGTATATTTGGATTAATTAGCCCTACAATTATACTGAAGTACAATTTCATTTATTTCTATCTGTAAATAATGGGTTACATTCAATCTTATGCAAGTGGACATCTCCTTGCTACCCTTCCTTTTATATTTGCATGATTTCATTCCCTATATTTCCTCATGCTTATCCCAAATCTTCTGAACCAGGTTTGGGATTGAGTGATGGTGGTGTAGGAGGAGTGGGAGATGGGAATAGTTTTGTTCATAGAAGCTATTCTGTTAATGAACAGACACAGATATGTATAACCCATTTTACTGAAAACGTTTTTATTAGACACATTTTGGTTTTGTTTTTAAATGTTCATTTATATAAATAAAATTGCATTGTGACATACTGTCCTAATTCATATTATTTTTGAGTTTTTGAACATGGAAGCCATGCTGATGTTTTAAGTATGGGCTGTGTATGTTTGTGAAATTAAAAAAAAACATCAAGGGATATATTTGCTGAGGCTAATCTGCAAAATGTAATATCTGCTCAGCAATCTTGGAGGAAAAAAAAAAGCAAGGGAGAAGAAATATGAGGTAAGAATTTCCCAGGGGAAAAGTAATATTAAACAAGGTCTTGATTTTCCTGCCTTGAAAGTAATCTCTGTCTAATTCAACAAAATTCATTCTTCATTACAAAGAAAGAATGCTTAATAGGAGCAATTAATGAACCTCCAAAACAACCAAAATACTTCATAGATAAATATTTTTTCCACTTTGAATATTTGCTCTTGTCAATTTTTCTTGAAAATGAAACTGAAGCCAAAGTTCACAGGCAGCGGGTTCCACATAAATGGTTCACAGACACTATGGTTTTTGGAGGAGCTAAATATAGAAAAACTGAACTCTGACTCAGCCTTGTTCTCTCACACTCTGTCCTTATAGATTAATAACACTAAGGGTGTAATGTTCGCTCAGCCTTCATGTAGGGCCAAATTCAGTCACTCTTAGCCTTGTTGATCTTTTTAAAGGTATTGATTATCCTCTGGCTATAATGGAGGGAAAGTGTATGAAGGGATTTCTGAAGTGTTGGCCTTGAATACGGCTGAGAAGAAAAGTCAATATTTTAGCCTTGAAGTGTCCCAGTGTCAACAGAGAAAGGCACGCTAGATTCTAATTCCTGAATGCAAGGATACCTTTATCTTCTTTATAATTGACTTTGACGCTCTGTGACTCATAATAAAGTCTAAGGTCATCTTTTCTTGGCCTGCAATTAGTTTTCTAGTGGACTACTTGAAGAACTGGCTATTGGAATCTAACCCAAGGCCTCAGCCACTGCATCTCCATTTCAGGCCTTCTGGTCAGAAATGTGTCCTTCCATGTCTTTTGTCTCCAGCACCCTGGTATCCTTTGGAAAGCTATATTTGCCCAAAAACCTTCTCTAAATAAATATTGCTAAGCCAAATGATCCATGTCTGGCAGATGATTTTATCTCTTAAGTTTTTCAGATGTTAAACATTGCCAGTGGATACTGCAGTGCTAGTGAGAGAGTTTAAAACCTTTTCCTCTGTGCTGACTTTTGAACCCATTTCCTCACTCCCTGTTCAGGCATAGAGGCTCACTAAATAATTTCAAACTTGTAGTAATAGATGGTTGTCAAGAGCAAGCAGATGCACTGGCATGTACAGAATCTACCTAGGTGGAAGGAAAGGACCTTAAACCTGGCCTGCTCTTCTCTCCATCTTTGTTTCTTAGCACACTCTCTTACACCCTTAATTTAGTGCCATGGTTTTTTACTAGCCGTGTTGCTAACTGAGAATTTTTTTTCCTCTGGTTAACTGGATTTTGCCTGAAGTTGTTTTTTTTCACTTACTCTGTGTCAACCTTTGGAGGCTGTTTTAGGACTCGTGCTAAAAGAGAGAACATCTCTACCAGCAGAATGCTTTGGGACTACTGGGGTTTCATTTAGTTCATCTCAGTCCCCATTCCAGTTGGGTGGCTGAGAACTGCTAAGGCAAGGGGGATAGCAATCACACCCAAGAAATATGCAAATCCTCAGATCAGGGATGCTACCTTGAGCACCTGCCCTGGCCTAGTGGTCAGGAGGTGATTCACTGTGTGGCGTTTATTATAGAGGCATGGAGAAAGAGACTTGGGTTCCCCAAGCAACTCCATTGCTATTCTGACAGTCAACTTTTTATAGCAATCTCAGGTAGCCCTCTCTGGAGAACAGTATTTCACTGCCTTTTTAGGCCCAAGTTTCACCCTTTTGTACACTTCCTTCTCCCACAGTTTTATCAGCATGGTCTTATTTTTTTCTCACAATGTTTTACATTTAACTTTGGGCTTTTCTGCACTACAGCCATCAGCTCCTTGTCTCCTGGGTATAAACTGGCTGGAAATGAAGCTGGCTTTAAAAAATCCCTTTCTAGAATTCAACCCTTCCAGTCCAGTTAGTAGGACTGTATTATTTTCTTTCTTTTCTGCAACCTGCATCAAGGGCTTCTTTGGGAGTTCTGTGTTCATGAGATGCTGACATCATACCGTGTAGGACAGATTCTACAGCAATTTTGTGAAAATTTGACAAACCTAGCAAGAGTGACAAATCCTGAAAATCCTCTGCAATTACAGATTTCCAAAATTCACAAACTCACTGAGCTATGCTGATATCTCCAGGCAAGTTTTCCAAGGGGCTAATCAGGAAACAAAAAATTACAATTCATAATCAAGTCACTACCTCCTTTCTGGTGGGCAGTTCATATCCAGACTCCTAATTCAGCTGATCTGGCATTTTGCAGTTCCCACTATTGACTGAAAGAATGCATAGAAAGAAAAAGTGACTATAAAAGTTTTGCCAGGAAGAAAGGAACTTTAAAATTTATTTCTAGCCAGGAGGATTCGATGGTCTCATTTGATAACTTTTTGATCCATAGACAGCACTTAGCACATCCAGGTCTAATGTAGTACTTTGTCCTTAGGTTCATTCAAAACTTAGCCTGGAGGCAGATCTTTCTTAGTGGAGTCTCCAGTGGAAAAATTGTATCACTGAGGAAAGCCTCTGAAATGTCTCTGTTTCTGTGATTAAGGCATGCTGCAAGTTCCCTTTATTTCACTTAAGCTGTTTTACTACCTTACATTTTTTTGCTTTTGTACCTGACTTCAGAGTTTTGTAACTGATCTGCTAACCCAGCAAAGTGGTTTAGATAGACTCGGCTGAGCTGGACCCTTAAAAGGATTTCCTCAGAGAATATTCTTGGAACCAGTTTTGGAATAATAGGATAATTACCCACGTTTTCCTTTTGATATCCCTGATAAAAACAAAACAATTACAGCAATTGATTCCCAGCCCTGCTATCCACAGGGGCAAAATGGAAGGAAAACTGAAATATATTAATTCTACCAATTAGAGCTATTTGATAAGGTTCCAGAAATCAGTTTTATTTCCTTATTTACCATTATCAGCTCAGATTTTCATTATTGCATTCACTGCATTTTAGGTAATTTCTTCCATGCATTGGTAAAAGTGGTCTATTTTTCTTAACACTTATTAGCTGATTGTATAGGATAATAGCTTTAATAAAGTGCAGAATGTATTTTCTTCAAATATGCGTTGCAGTGACTACACCTAGTGATGTTACTTTGACGCTCCTTTTATCCTGAAAATAAATTGGGGATTTTTTTTTAAATCACACTTTAGCTCCAACTTCCTCTTCCTTGCCATGTCTTCTATTTTCTTAAAACCAAGGGCAACCCTCTTCCAGCTGCTTTCATTTCCGTTTTTAAAAGTAAAGCATTTTTCCTACAGAAAGGCAGCCTGTCAGAGAAGCCAGCAGTGGTAGAGACATGGAGTGGAGTGACATACAATTAAAATCAGGCCCTGCTCAGAAGAATAACGCTGAGATTGATTTTTGTAAGAGTGGAAGCTTGCATTTTGGAGCCTCCTCTGTTTTGCAGTGATACATGAACTTACCCAGTCATGTAACAAATAAAATGTTGCAAGCATGGATGAATGTTCTCCATGAATTTGAGATCTTGATATATTTATGAATTCTTGCTCAACATGCCATGTGTAAGGAGTTTTTTTTTCAGATCTGTGTATCATGATCATATGAGTCATCCCTGTCTAATCAGTTTTGACATACACTGTTTCTTTAGCTCTGCAATGTTGTGTCACCAGAAGCAGAGGTAGGAGTTGCAATGCAAGGAAGCGCAGCAGTAGCATATCAATTACCTTGCACAAGCAGGGCTGAATGAGGATTATCTGTTTATAAAATCAGCTTGATTGTTTCTACCAAGGTGTTTGGTTGTTAAATGGTTTCAGATCCAGACTTTTAAACCACTTCGTTTGGGCATAAGGAAAAAAGTAACATATTCTTATGTGTGAGGTGCAAACACTTTGTTTCACAAATCAAAGATTTTCATTCCCTTCAGGAATTAAAGATTTGCATTTCCTTCAGCTGCAAGAAAGTTGACTTGAACTCTGGAAATAGTTAATTGGACCAAAGGCTGGGCTTTACATATCAGGAATTATGAACCAAACAGATTTGACCAACTAATCAATTATATGTTTTAGTGGCATCCTTTTACAAACAGACCTTCTGATCCTGAAACTTTTCCCTTCACCCTAAGTGTGTGATGACTTTCTGTCAAGTAAGCTGCAGTCTAGAAAAAAAGTTGGTTGTGCACCATCCCTTTCAAGAATGCCTTAAGCAGGGATCCAAGGGAGGAGCCTGGGTTTTTCAAGATGAAAAAGTATTGCATAGTTCTCGCCCTTTTTATCTTCACAACAATTTTTACAGCAGCCAATACAGATAGTGGTTTGTGCAATAAAATTTGCTAGCTATAGACAGTTATCAGCTAATGACAGAGTCATTTCCAATCTTAATTGCTTCAAACAATAGTGCCTTCTTACAGGATCACTAACGTTTTCATGTGTGGAGTATTCATAAAATTGCCTAATTTCTTTACTGTCTAGCAAATAAGGTTTTTTTTCTTGCTATGTAACCAATACTAATTTCCCAAAGCACTGAAGGCTTTAGATTTTAACATGATCTACCTCTGAAGTACTAAGTTGGCTCTTACCTGTACCTGTTCTGGCCTGGTCCCTCATCTTTCTTTCCTGATTCCATCCTGAATTCCATTCTAGATCTGCCAGATTCCCTCATTTTCATCCATATACTCTCCAAGGCCTTAGGCTTGATATCGTAGCAACTTTGGAGGACCTAAAGGACAAGGAAGAGCCAGGGGAGATCTTGGGACTGATGAAAGCCAGGAATCATTCGAGCACAGAATTATACCAGAAAACAGTTCCATATAGTGGAGAATATATGAAATGGGTTCAGCAGATTTTTCACCCCTCTTGCTTACTGTGGGGCATGAAACCAGTGAAGATTGGTTCTTTTCTTCTCCCATTTAGCTTTCAGAAGTTTATAATTTAAAAAAATGTAATTAATCAGGTAAGATACAAACCATGTACTCATTATGCAGTGGTATAATCCTATGCAGTTGATATGCTCAGCAATAGCAGGCTCCAGAGGTTTATTTTGAGTTGTTTCTGTAATGGGAAATTGCTCTGATTCTGAAGGATGAACTTTAGAAAAGTTTTGGAAGCTGATTATCTGGGTCTGTTTCAGAGGGGTTTTAGGCCAGGATTCAGTATTCCCGAAGGGAAATCGGTCACACCTGTTGATGATCTTTGACAAGGCTGGGATGAGTGTAGTGTGTTCATCCTTGTGTTCCTTGATCTGTCAGCAGTTTTTGATACCATTGATTACAGTATTCTTCTGGATCAGCTGCAAAGCTTGGGAGTGGGTGGCATGGTGTTATGGTGGTTATTCTCCTTTCTAAGCAGTCAGTTCCCATCTGTATTGACGGGGGGAGAGGTTGCCCTTTCAACCCCTCATTTGTTCATTATCTACATTAAATTGCTAGAGGGGGTAATCTATCAATTCAGGATCTGGTATCAATATGCAGATGATACACAGTTCTATATCTTGATCCCAGGCCAGCCAAGTGATGCCATTAATGTCCTGTCCCAGTGTCTGGAGACTGTGTGGATCCAGATGGGGAGGAAATGACTCAAACTCAATCTTACCAAGACTGAGGGGTGAGGTATTTTTGGGGCCCCCAGATCTGGAGATCTTCCCTCTTTAGTCTGGGATGGAGTAGTATACCCTTCCCTCATTCAAGTCTGGTGAGCAGTCTGGGATTCTCTTAGACTCACAGCTTCAGCACAGCTTCATCTGGTATGCCAATTGCACTCATTCCCAGACTGGGAGGCCCTTCAGTAGGTCAATGTAGAGGGTAGAGTGAATGGCCTTGAAGGATAGGAGGAAGAGCTGCTACTAACATAATGGTCAGATAAAAGGGGCCTAGGCCAGGGCCAAGAAAATAATGTGAGTAAACATCTCAGACAAGTCCCTTACTAGTTCACATGAAGATAAAGGTAGGGAAAAGGGAAGCGCATTCAGATTTGCAAGATCCTGTTACTATGCCTTTACAATAACAGTGGTACTGACCTACAAGGCATTGGTTTCCTAGTCTGGTCTACCTTGAAGGGCTAACAATCTGTCATGCCCTAGTCACCTCATTATTGGATTATTGCAATGTGCTGTACATGGGGCTGCCCTTGAAAACCATTTGGAAGCTTCAATTGGTTGAGAATGCAGCAGCATGGACAAAGTTGGGCATGTCTTGGTATGCACGAGTGGCAGCATATGCTCTATGAGCTGCATTGGTTGTCAGCAAACTTCCAGGTACAATTCAAGGTGTTGGTTATCACTTATAAAGCCCTCCATGGCATAAAGCCAGGTTATCTGAGCAGATACCTCTCTCCCATGAGGTTTCTGCCCATCCATTAAGATCAGGTAGAGTCATTGTGCTTTGGATGGGTGTCATCTATTGGGACCCAGGAACTGTCTGTTTGTTACAGTGTCTGTTTTCTGGATTGATATCCCTACCAGGGATCTGGATAGCCTGCACTCTGATGATATTCTGGAAATCTTGGCTATTCTCCAGGCCTTTGAGTAGGGTGCTGTGGAGCCCTGTTAATGGCGTTTTCTTTCTTGGTATATGGGATATGTTTATAAGGAGACTTCAGGTTTTTCTCTTTATTGTTTTTTCTTGTTTTCAGCCTGTAAGGTGCCCAGAGATGTTGTGAAGTCATGCAGCCTCTAAATCTAATAAACACAAACACACACACATACAGAGAGAGAGAACTCCAAATGTAAAGGAGAACAGGGGTCCTGGTATAGAAATAGACATATCAGCATGTGCTGATTGCATAACAAATGGCATGCACTAAATCTACTTCTGTTTGTTTTACATATTGGTATCTCGTTGTTCAGGGTATACTTGGAAAGAATATGGCATGCCCAAATGATAATGATAATAATAAAAATAATAACAATAATGATAAGTAATAGAAAATGAAGAAGCTAAAGCGCTCTGGGACTTTAGAATTCAAACAGTCAAGCCCCTGCCACATAGTACCCCAGACTTAACAACTGTTGATAAGAAAGACAAAAAAGTCTGGATACATTGCAATACCTGGGGACAGCAGAATAGAAGAGAGAGAACTGAAGAAAAACACAATATACAAAGACCCAAAAATAGAAATAGAATGACTGTGGCAAAAGAAAGCAAAGATAGTACCAATAGTAATAGGCACCTTGGGTGCAATCCCAAAACATCTGGAGCACCACCTGAAGACCACTGGCATTGACAAAATCACCACCAATCAATTGCAAAAGGCAGCTTTGCTTGGAACAGCTTACATCCTGCAACAATACCTTTAACACCATCAAACAACATCTGCCTACCCCAGGTCCTTGGGAAGGACTCGACAGGTGGATAAAAATGCCATATCCAGTCTAAACATCTGGCTGACTGTGTGACCAGCCATATGATAATATCCATTGTTGTTAAGATGCTGCTGCTTCTTATCACACGATGTTACGTGCAAACTGTGTAACATTGACTGTAGAATGCGTTCATGGCAAAGTAGTTCTATGTCTTTAGTAACGTCCAGTGGCATCTCAGCAGCCTGTTAGACATGCCGATTTCTAGTATTGCCTCCGTATCCTGACATTGTGAAAATATTACATGGATATTCTGTGAAGCCATACAAGTTCAGACACACAAGGGGTAAAATTTATGCAAACGTGAATCTTAGATTGAAATCTAAGTAGAAAAAAGATGCAAAGATAACATGTTTCTAGAAGAGTAGAATGCAAGAACCATTAAGTGTTTTGCTCCTTCCAGTGCCTTTGAAAATTAATACTTGATGTTTCTTTGACATGTATACATTTGTTTCTTACAAGACAGGTTGTTCAAAAATCCCTAACAATTGGATGCCTCAACAATAATATTGCAAAGCAAACAGATTTCATGGAGTTTTACTGGTAGCATAACATAATAAGTAGACTGTGTAGATCTATGGGTGCATGTTTTGTGTTCAAGATACTTTTAAAATGCTTAGTAAGGGTAAAGTAAAACTCATTTATTTATTTATTTGACTTGTTGCTGCCTGACATATGACTCTGGGTGGCTCACAATGCACTAAATAAGATAAAAACAATATAGTAATAACAAAACTAGAAAAGGAGAAAAGGGAAATCAAAACCAGACAAGGAGAAACGGAACAAGATGATGAACCTGGCAAACAATCCAAAACATCTCATCAACATTGAACATCCAGTGAGGGGGGTTCCAGCCATCCTCGCCCCAGGCCTGGGAGATCAGCCAGGTCTTTATGGAATGGCACTCTTCCTCCCAATTTCTTAGTTTGGTAAGATCTGAGCTGTCTATAACTAACGAGGAAAAAAAATCTTGGTTATAGGTGGCAAGGTGTTTGGCAATATTATATGTTGCTGAATTAATGCTTTCTTACTAGCATGATAGGCTCGTTTTCCAGGCTGCCCTTTCAACAGTCCCCAGGAAGATTAAGAACAGTTCAAAAGTTCACCACTTAACATCCCCCTGGGATGAGTGAAGGATTAGGAGTAAGACATCTACATCTCAAAGACTCTACTAATCTCATCTCCTATTGTCCCTTCAATGAGCCTATCCTGCTAGTAAGAAACACAGCCACCCTGGAGACTTTTATGGGGTCCCCCTAACCAACTTTTTTAGACTGAAGAAGCTGCTTGGACAAATAGCGAAATGTCTCTAACCAAAAAGAGGAAGTCCAGTTGCCATGACTCAGCCTCCAGACAATTCCACCTGGATGACTGAGAATCTTCATAAACTTCTTCTTATCTTGTTTTCTTATTATTTCCTTTATTTCTGTATCTCTTCTCTTGTTCTGTCTATCCCAATCTATCCTTTATTTTCTTCTTCCCCTTAGAAGATATTGGGAAGGAATGTGGTCCAAATGTTTCTGGGCAAATGTGAGGTCTTAATCTATGATTAATTCCTGGATAGGAAGCAGCAGCTAAAACTACAGTTCTTTATAGAAGGGTGAAAAACATCTTATAAACAATGACTGGACTGTAATTACATTTCAAAAGCACTTTAAACTTAGGATCACAAAGTCTAAGGTCTTTGAGTAAAATCACAGCACGTAAATGCAAATACTGCACTCCCAAAGTAGACAAGAGTAGAGAAAAAATGGGCAGAGCTAAATTTGATTTAATTATTTTCTTCTTCTAACTCATTCAAATTACAGTTTTAAAGGGTCTCTGGCAGGGTTCACCCAAGAATTTGGGGCAGCACATCTAAACATGGGGTCAGATTATATACTGTCTAGATGAGGAAGAATAATTCCTTGCCTCATCCTTCAAGCATATGTATTACACTAACCTCCACACAATGACAAGAAACTAAGGAGCAGTCTATGTGAAATGAAAGAATCAAGACTTTTTCAGCACTAGCAAGAAGGCGTATCGATATATGTAGCATACAAACATACTTTTTTGGATATTGAATTAATGTCTGCATTCATTCTGGCACATTTTTACCTTTTTAGCTTTATATACAAACCATCAGGGCTTCAGTTAACATAATTTCCTCCCCTTCTAACTGATTCTGATTCTGGTTTTGATACTACAGCCTAGCCGAAGGGATAGTGAACTGTTGAGTTTGAAGAGCACTTTTGCCCAAGTTTTCATAAAACCTATATGTTCTCCCTTAATTTATATAGCATCATGGATTCCTAATAGGTAGTATGAAAAAATATAACAGCTTCCTTCAGTTCATTTTGAGCCTGAAGTCACAAGGTATCCTGTTACTGCAACAATAAACTTTATGTGAGTGCAACCAGTTAGTTAAACTTAGTGTAAACACTTTTAATATAACAATTCTTTTTCCAGTCTGATTTTCTTGGTGTTCTATCCAACCAAGCATTTAGAGTAAAAATGTTTTTCCCATTCTGTTTAAAATATGGATAAATTGACAACCAGCATGGTCCAAGAAATCAAATATTTGACAGAAACAAAGGAGACTTGCTTTTACGCTGCATACAAAGTCTTGGACAAGCTATAATCATTTAGGATGAATCAATTTCTATTTCAGATCTATGAACTTTCACATACTTTAGCTATATTATTTTTAAAATAAAATTATTTTATTATTTAAAATAATTTCCACTAATTGAAAAAAAAAATGGGGCATTGGTCTGAGCAGCCCTTAATTGCACTATAACCATACCCTGAAACTGTTGATATGTATCTGTTGATATTGTTACTTGATATGTAGGAATCTCTTATACATGTTCCAAAGTAAATTTCTGAATGTTTTTCAATATAAATATCCATATGTTTGACAGTGGATAATAATAATCCAATGCTATTAAAATTTTTGGACAGCTATGAGATTCATTCTCCATTTCAGAGTAGATACTTCGGTCCTTCAGGCAGTGAAAATAGCTGATGATAAAACTGATATTCACACCATAGTGATAGCTGAACATGTGCTAGTGCTAGTAGACAGAGAGATCAATGAGATGTAAGAGGTCTAACAAAACATGTCAAATAATTTCTGTCCTGATCTTTTCTTTTCCCTTTTTTCAGCTCTCATGTACCATTATTTCAGATCAGAATTTCCCAAGTCAGCTTAAAAATGACAAATTACAACAATAAAACAATTTTGTAATTACTGCTGTCCTTAATGCACCTAGGAAACATGGCTTTTAATTGTTAGTGAGGTTTTTTTTTTAATAATCCATATGTACTTATTAAGTCTACTGGCCCACTGATGTACAATGTTTGCATATCAAAACCTTCCTGCAAACAGGCTAGTGAACATGATATAGCCATTTGAGTGGGCATTTATGAAATCTTTATGCTAGTAAGAGCATTGATTTTGTCTATGACTGTCATCATTTCTGATGACAACAACTCTGGCTCAGAGTTGCTGACTAGTATCTAGCAATATGCTGTGGGACTAGTGCCTAGCTCCTGAATTTACTTTCTTTGTGTTTGGGCCCAAGACTATGGTGGAAAATAAACCCAATAAATACCAACAACTGGAGAGGACCCAGACAATCATTTTAATTTCTAAAGCTACCAGATTACAGCACGTTATGGATCTCCTGCATCCAGACAAGCCAAGACGCAAGAGCCTCAAAACTACATTCTGAGCATACACATACATCAGTAGGAGACCCCCATAGTGAAAGAATTGCTTCACAATTGATAAGGATACAGGATAACTCTAAGGGAAATGCAGGTATCATTCATGTTGTGAAGATACACTCTTTGGAATACCACACAGCAGTTTTGATATACGAGAGGTGCCAAGGCTTTAATTGTCATTCTAACAAGCTGACCCTGTATTTTACTGCAGAAAGAGGGAGAGTGATAAGGAAGGGCACAGTCCTTGAAATTACTGCTTCCTCTCAAGGTATAAATTCTATCAGCATTTAATCACCAGGAGGCAACGAATTGGCATCGTAACAAGCATTCTGTCCTTAAAGGAGCTACGAGAGAAATACAGCTAAAAACATATATGCAATACTGTATCTGTAAGTAAAGAAATGATTATAATATAAATAATTAATCTGAGCTAAATTCTTATTCCAATTGTGGAGACAAGAACCAAACCTACGAAACAAAAGCAGTTCATAGCCGAAGTTTTTGTCTTTTAGATTAGTCTAATATTAATCTTAAAGCAGCCCAAACTAAAGCACAGAAAGATCGAGCTGAAGTCAGTCTACAAATACAACTTGCAAATTATCCAATGTGGCCTTTTAAAATAAAAGAATCGTAATGTTTAAATTATGCAGTCTAGCTTTCTAAGAAACTTTGTAAAAACATTTAAAAAATTAAAAAGCAGTATCGTCTTTAAATCCCTTCCCTGATGCATACACACAGACACACACACAGATACACTGAAAATCCATATGTGCCTGTCAAAAAGATATATAGGGCAAAGTAACAACTTCAGCCAGTCTGGCTTTCACTGAACTCAGTAGGACATTTGTCTTTGGCTTCAAAAGAAGGAAGACGCCGTTCATAAGCTCTTCTTTGAAAGTGGCTTGTTTTTTTAGGCTATCTTCATAGTGTCTAGGTATAGATAATAAACTGTGTCAATGCTTTGGAGATCACTGTGAAAATCAGAGAAGTAGGTGTTATTATATTTGACAGCTCATGGAAAATAAAAATAAAAAACAACAACAACCCAAAGCATATATGAGCACAAGGCATTAAAAAAAAACAACTGATAATTGGTTGACCAAAAAGGTATTAGAGGGAAAAGCACCAAGAATTAAAATCATAAATACTTATCTTAGCAGGTAAGTCCCATTAAGCTGAATTGGACTTAATTCTGAGGAGATATGCAGAGGATTCAGCCAGGAAAAAGTGGTTAATTCTGAAACCTTCTTTATTGGGGTTTGCTAGTTTACTAAAGAAAGTGATGGATTAGAAAGCTGACAGCTAATATTGAAGAAAAGACAGAGTTCCAGAACAGACAACCCAGTTTACCAAAGCCCTAACAAAGCTCCACTATTTTAAAAAAGGAAGAGAAAAATGTTGATAAGTGTTGACTAGAAAGGGATGGATAGATGAGGATTTCTGCTAATAAATACTAAGCTGGAAGGATCATACAAAACTTTTTTGTCCATTAACAATGGCTGATTCCTCTCAAGGAAAACTGTGTTAGTCACTGCATATTATTGGAGCCATAAGATGAATGTAAATATAATTCATTCCCATTTTAAGGCCTTCAACTTTGTTCTGGCCACATTAAGGGGCCTCTAATAGACTAAAGCAAGTATCAAGCCTGCAGTTCATAAGCAGATGTTCGTGTTGGTGAAAAAGAGCCTGGTGCTTAAAAGTGCTTAAATGGCTGACAATTTACTACAACCATTAAAAGGATGAATATTTAATGTTTGTTTTTAAGCACAATGCTTGTACAAATAATGGTAATGAAGGTCGAGAACAAGATGTGGCTATAAATCTTGAAGCTAGATAGAAATGAATATCCACCTAGAATATGAATAACTCCTTAGGTTGGAGGGACAGTTTATCACACTTGCCTATTTTATGTGTATGAAGTCCTGAGGTCAGTTCTTGTCATAGGAACTCATGAAACCACCGTAGGTTATATTAGACTACATGAATGCCTAACCTGGAAATAGGAAACCTAAGGCTGCATGTCACAATCCTGGAATTTCTTGTGCTAAATTTTGTCAACTTTTGTCAAACGTTGGCATTGTGGTTTCTCACCATTTGAGCATGGAAACACATGAAAAATAGGAGCCTAATTCCTAGATGAGAACCAGGTCGGTGTAGGTTAAAAACACTGGATAGAAGCTAGGAAACTGAGAATTCTAGTCCTGCCTTAGGCATGAAGCCTACTGGGTAATTTGGGGCCAGTCACTCTCCCTCATCCCAAGGAAGAAAGTAATGGCAAACCACTTCTGAAAACATAGAAAACTACATGGACTTGTTTCTGCAGTCAGCAGGAGTCAGGACTAACTCAATGGACCACATCAACATTTCCTAAATAGGTTTAATGCAATTCCTAAAAGTAGGCTTAAAATAGGCTCTGTGTTTGTAATGAACAGATCTCTCTCTAAACCTGTACAAATGGAAAATCTAGTCCTATTCTAATGTGTGATGCTATCCTGCCTACTTTGCATCATTTCTCCAGTTCTTGGACCGCTTGCCTCCACTCACAATATTCTGTCTGGTCTTCAGCCACCCAAAAGCTGCCCACTTCAGTTCTAGACCAATATTGTGTCCTTTGATTATCAGAGGTTTTCCAAATCTCAGGTAGACTTCTTTCATCTCATTGCCTGCCTGGATTTATTAATTGCAGATCAGAGGCTTTCTACATTCAAAATGTATGCCCTACATTTCTTATGGCATGATTCCAATAGATGACAGATCTTCTCAAGAGAAGGAGAAGCAGAAGCATTCATGTACAATAAAATTGAGCCCTGAGTAACTCTACTTGTGGTGTACATTGAAAAGAACTACTTTATAAATTTTAGCTCTTACTTATGTCTAATACTAATGCTTCCTGTGCAGCAGTTCTTTTTATTTTAATTTTGGATTTGTATGGTCATATTAACATTCAACATATTTATTTATTTTTAAAAAATCTCTTAGTGTCAAAAAACTACTGCTGAGATACTTTCAGCTGATCTACTCTCTGAAAGTAATGTGATTAGCAGATGCATTAACAAGCATGTTCAGTCAGCAAGAGACAAAAAGTTGAACAGCAAATATTTGCAACAGGGCTGTGTCAAAAACGTGCATCTCATGCACCATCTTTTTTTAACCGGATTATAAATAAAATAATAGGTAACAAGTTTTCAATTTATAGATTACTTATAAGTAAGCCTGCAATAAGCTTACAAATATGACAGGCATACAGATAGACAAAGATTACAGACAAATATAAAAATCAGAATCTAGTGCAATAAGCTGAAAGAAATGCATTGAAATAATATTTAAATGCAAATGATTACATAGAACTTTTCAAAAAATAAAAAAGCAGTTTAATGTAAAAATAGAATGGATTTATAAATAAATTCATCTGAAACTGACACAGTATGGAATCCAACTCTAACTCCCTTTTATGGGAAGATTTTTATGATTTTTAGAAAACACTATCGTGGCTTCCATCCAATGTTATTGCACACATACACAACAGCGTGTGCACATATTATAGATATAAATAGGCAACTGTTGAGGATGTGAAGATACTGTTAGTCCAACAGTTTCTTGGATACACTAATATTTCAGCCAACTAAGTCCTACTAATTCATGTGAATGAGACTGAACTCATCCTTTAGTAACCATATAAGGACTATTCCAAGCAATGTTTGAGACGGTAGTCTTAGGCATCTTAAGTACAGTAGTTTAAAAACAGTGAAAATGAGGATTCTAAATGTTCTAAATAAAGAAATAAATGCACTGCGAATCACTTTCAGACATTCAAACAACAGGCCGTATTCCTTCAGAAAAATAATATGGTGTCCAATATACTAATTCAAAGTAAGAGTGGAATTGGGAACATCCACTCCTTGCCTAATGAATAACTCCAGATTTAGCATTGTTGGAGTATCACCACATCACAAAGAATGATTTGAAGAACCCAAATCAGAACAGATGGAATTGGCTGGCCAAAAAGAAAAGGAATCAATCTTACAGCGAGCGTACAAATGTGCACCATAAACTGACAAGTGTTTTTTTTTTTTTTTTAAATATTCTGAGTAGTTTCCTTCCAGGTCATTTTTGACTTTGTGTTGTTTGTATGGCCAACACAATACCAGGACACTGAGAAATGATTATCAGTTCAAGAGAATGGTAGTAACAGGCGGCGGCAGCTGCTTTACTGGCAGGAAAGTTTGGAATCTGCATACATGATTTCTGGATGTCTTGCAAGAGAACAAAAGACTTTCATCTTGTTAAGCCGTTGCCAGCCAATAGCTTCTTCTTTCCAAAATATTGTTAGATATTATCACAAAATGTTCAGATATTACATTCCTGACAAACAGGAAATGTATGCTGTACTAATAGGATGTCAATCACCAAGATAACATCAATTTTGCAGTTTCTAAATCATCTCTACCACCTGCTGTCTCTTTGATAATCCCTAACAATTAATCTAAAAGTGACATGATTAAGAAATGCTTCCAATGAAACGTGGAGAAATGGTATTTATTTGTATGCATTTTCCTGGCTCCAGCTGAAGCTTCCAGCAAATCTTCCCTTAGCTTCCAAAAGGGGCAGATTCAAGCCATGAAAAAAAAAAAAAAAAATCTAACAACAAAAATTTGGGATAGTTCTGAAATCCTCAAACAATAAAAACAGAAACTCTTGAACTCCAAGTCTTGTAGGTAGGATAGGAGATAGTTATTTGGAAATGCCATAATCCAAAACACATACGCATAATTTAGGAATACACAATAAGAATTCACTTTCACATTATTATCCCTCTGGACTACCTATATTTTTCATTATGTGTTCTGATCTACATACAGAAGGCTTAACTACACATTAAGGAAATCAGCTTCCATTTGTCTAGAAATTAAATGATAAGTATACAGCACATGGAGAGGGGCACGATTCAAGACTTCCTTTTCTAAGACAAGAAAGCTTGGGAGTGGGGAAAAAGGGAAAGGTAGTGCTTTTCCTTGAATTTTAATTTTTTTTAAAAAATTATTATCTCCCCATCCCTGCCCCACGCTTCATATTTCTATTTTTGCTAAGCTATAATCAGGGCAAAAATTGTCTATCATCGTATAGCATTAAGGGATGATACCCCCCCTCACCCTTTCTTTTGGCTAAGTGAATCTTGCAAACATTTTATAGCTTCTCACACTATTGAAATGAAAATGCTGGGAAAATGTTACTTGAGTACAGTACACTGTACCATGTATTGCTGATGTGAATCATGAAGTTCCTACTTTGATGTTCATCAACTTTGGCAGCTTATGTTACACTATTCTTTGTAAGAAAAAAAATGGTATTCAAAATTAATTGTATGCTGTTTTCCAGTGTGGGATTCAAGAGTTTGCATCATTGTTCACCCACTAAGATCTATCTCCAAACATGAGGTTCTGAACTTGCTCCTCTTCCTTACTGTTTTTATAGGTTTAACTGTCTTCTCAAAGTATACAACTAGTGATAAGAAAAAAGTATCAACTATTTCCTTGTTTCAACTTATTAGGAGATCAACTATCTCCTATTGCTAGCTGGTCCCAGATACAGACACCAGAGGACTGGCAACAGCCACAAGGATTTGGAGTCACTTAGGAGTAAGGTTCATCTTGGGCATTTGCCTAGAATCCTCCCCCTGCAAACTGATCTGTTAGAACTATTAGACTAGAACAGCCTTCCCCAACCTTGGTACCATCCAAATATGTGGATTTTCAAGTCCCAGAACTTCCAGACTTTGGTTGAGTTGAAGTCTACATATCCAAGGTTGGGGAAGGCTGGTCTAAACTATGATTTATTATAAACTGTGATAAACTTTATATTTAAAAGAAACACAGTCCATTAAATAAAAGAAGATCAGTTACTGAAATTTATTCTGAGTCATGAAAGTCTATTGTGTATATTTGTATTAACTTCTATTCCTTGGAGCTTTCACTCATGTACATAGTACTACAGCCATAGGCTTCAGGATATTCTCTTTGTAGGGAGTGAGGAAGTAAAATTCAGCAAATGCAGTCACTGAGAAGCCAATCAGTAGTGCTAGACTAACTTTCTAAACAGACCTTACTTTGTTTAAATAAGCATGAGATTAATATCAGGTTATGCAAGATCAACTGAGTATTTCGCTCCCTGAATTATTTTGCACTAGTAGGCATTTGAGAACTCATGTATATACATATATATCTTGAGCCAATGAGTTCAGTGTTGTTTTTCACTCAGGTGCTTGCTTATCTACAGCCGGTGAAAACACACTAAGGTGTTTTGTATTGCTGATGAGCTGAAGTGCTTATCCATAATTTTAGAGATGGATGTTTTAAAAGCTGCATTAAGTGTTCTTCCATAGTGATGGGACTCACCATGTTGAGCTGGCAGTCTTTTGAATATGCAAATTGTATTTGTCACATGGATTAGTTGCTAGTGGTAGTTAGATCTGTGGAAATGTTTCAAAAGATGAGAAATAGAGATCAGTTACTTTTCAGTTTTTTGTTTAGAAAAATAGGCATGGAGTGCACAGTCCTAGATTGAAAGAAGAAAAGATAGTTTAAGTATAAAGAACTGTTCAGCAATAGCAACATTAAAGATTACTTGCATAAGTCCTCCCCCCAACTCAATGGAATCTAAAATATTTATATTTGTCTGGTTCAGTTTCAAGGTTTTTGTCTTCTTAAGTAAAAACAGAGGAGAGGAGAAGGACCGCTAGTACTGGCAGCCATATACTGGTAGAATATGAGATATTTTTGAATAAGTACAAATAGGTTGGAATAAGAAAAGTTGCCTGGTGGCAAATGAGAAGTTTGGACATTAACAATCATCACAGGCATGATGGAGTCAGGTCTGCAAAATTAAAAAACAAACAAGTTTGATTTAGCTTGGAGTGCTTCTTAACAGTTTATTTTTCTCAAACATTTGTAATTAAGTCTATTTGGTATAGATGCTGCTGCTATTTCTAAAGTTCCATAGTGGTTGGAGATTATTGAGGAATTAAGCATTGCTCCTAAGCCAGTAACCTCTTTTTACATAAAGCTAAAGAAAGTTGAGGAGATAGATATTAGTTATTTATGTGACCTCTGAAACAACAAGCTTGAATTTCCTATCTTGGTGAACCAATGGAGAATTGCTTTAAATAATGTGCAATTAGTGTCCTATCATATTAAACTGAAACCAATTGTTGCCTTGTATATATTCATATATATACATTGGATATTTCAGAAAATATTTAACAATGGTTGGTTGCAATTTCCTTGCAACTGGAAATTCAGCTTGGGATTTGACACATTCATTGTACGGTTTGGACTTACCCTACTATAGCAGGGTACCCTACTATCACATTTTGAAATCAATAGAATTGATAATATATTACCGTGGATCAATATGTTAATTGATCCTATATGTTAAGGATGCCTAGGTTTTACCCCTGATATTTGCAATCTATCAAGACAACAAGTATTCTGGATTTATCATACAACATTGGAAGAATTTCACCTGATTTGCAGCAAAAGATTTTTGATATGTATTATCAGTATTTGCACTTTTCTATTCTATTCGCTCTCTTTTTATTTTTGAAAACAGAAAGAAGAACAAAGGAAGGAAGATTTTTAAACAATATGGCAACCTCCTCCCTTCCTTCCTCCCTCCCTCCCTCCCTTCCTTTCCTGACATAGTTTTCCAGACAATTTTCTTTTTCTTTGAAAAAAATTACAATAATTATTCATTTTGAGGACAGAGTGCATTGTTAATACTATTGTATATATACTTTCTTTTCTGTTAATTAATGTTACAATATTTTTTTAAATGGAAAATGGCATATTACCAAGAATAGCACCAGTCTCCAACTTCCTTTATATTTCCAAGAATGTCCTTTGATTCCAGATAGGCCACAAATATGTTCTTAGGGTATTAGAGTGACCTTGTCTTTCGATAAAAGTAGCCATGAGCACCCTGATAGCCATTTTTTGAATTGGCAAACTTCCCCATGTCATTTTGCTAAATTCTCAAAATTCCACATGTTCCTATTCACCAATAGGTAGATACTTGTATTCTAAAGAAATAATTTGAAGGCTTGCTTTTAATCTATTTTCTTTCATGCAAAATCAGATGTTTTCAGTCCTATTTTGACTCTGAGGAATTCATAGCCAAGGATTCAAGTGGAACTGATCCAAATCTAGTAAGGCATAAAAGAGAATGAAGACATTTACTGGTTTTAACCAGAGTAGAAGCCCCATAGATTCTCACAAATGCCACAAGTATACTGTCTTTTAATCTAAATTATGAGGAAGTAATGAAATTAATCACAAGGAGACCATCAGTAAGAACTGTAAATTCCCCTCCCCCTCATTTTTAAGCAGTTTCAACCACTATTGTACTTTTTGTGTGATAACCAGAATCAAACAGAAGAGCAGATGGACACACACAGGAACTGAAATAGTTTGACTTTATTATCTGGTAGACCTCTGTGTGAGTCTGAAGGCCTTGTCAGAAACCACAACACTTTACAAACTGGCAACTGTGGCTTTGTCTGTTCACCATTGAATCTATTTCTAGAAGGAAAAAAGAAACAAAGAAAAACGTTAAACCAATATGTGAAGCATGTGACCTGGCTGCACTTAACAAGTATCACTGACATATAGAGACCTTTAATATCCGCATCATCATTGTACCCATAAATTCTTTTCTGGTTTTCCCATAATCATTAGTTTTTATCTGTTTTGAACTGAAACCAGCAAGTGCAAAACAACATGACACAAGGTTTCAACTCCATAACATTAACACCTCAGCTATGAAGTTGCAAACTACAAGTTAATTACAAGGTTTATGAATTTTCAACCAAGTACAGCGAGAACCTATTTTTGCTTGGGACAAGCTGTAGATGATGTAAAAGATACATGAGCGTCCCGGTCTTTTTAAAGTTTTGCTACAGCTGTGGGGAATCCAAATGTGCTTGAAGAAGTAGCATAGGGAGAGTAATACTTCACATGTTTCTGTTAAATAATTTAAGGAAAAGAGGGAAAATATCCCTCACCCCATTTCTCTTTCCACACAAAGGAAAAGATATCAAGAGTAAGTAACTTTTCACTGCATGAGTAGAAAAGTTACCTGTAGCAATGTAGATGGAAGAACAACCCTAAGGAGAAGTGGTAAGTCCTTTCTTGTTAAGCTCAGCAGCAATAAAAGTTTTTCTTTGTTTCAACTCAGAAATGCTGCATGTTTCTCTCCTAATTAATTTTTGAATTCTGTCCATTTTCTGTTCTGTATCTGTAAATGCTTTTGCCACACAAGTTGATGAAAGAGCTCTAATACAAGAATGAGGGTAACATCTTCATGCAGTGGGATCATCGTGCAATCACTCATCATGGTACAGATGTCAAAAACTAATAATAAAAATATTATCTCATGTTTATTGCAATTCATTTTAACTTAATTTTGAGGTTCTAATTTTGAGGACCATCGTAGGCTCTCTGGCATTCATGGCATCACACTGCTAACCCATATTTTAGCAAAACAGATGTAAGCCAGTTGCAGCTCAAATTTTTGCATGCTCAGTTAAATTGCAAGGCTTTCCACAACTTTTCTTTGGTATCAATTGTGCAAATGCTAATGCAAATACTAAGGACTAAAGTTTCAATGCTTTCTGGAAATTTATGTCTTCAGCATTCATTCATGGAACCGGAGTTGCACACTTTCACATGCACATCCCAATGTTTTCAGTCCTACCTCAGAGGAGCCTCTATTTTCCTGCAGTTCAGAAAAGCATAACAATCTGTACATAGAGGTTTTCTTGGTTGTCCCCAGTTTTTGAGTCATTCTTTCATCCATTCTTCTATGTTTCTTCAAGCAAGAAATATGCTGGAAATTTTCATTTTGGCCCTCCAGATATAATACTTAGCCCCAGAGGAGGAAAACAACAACAACAATAAAATATAGATCAGTGAAGAACATCCATCTTTGCCCAATGGTATTCTTTTTAAATTCTAGGCTAGATAGATTGCAAAAATATCCCCCTTCATTCAGCAAGCACAAGGTTAACTCCACCACTGTTTTCCTTCCTTCCTTCCTTCCTTCCTTCCTTCCTTCCTTCCTTCCTTCCTTCCTTCCTTCCTTCCTTCCTTCCTTTCCCTGCTTTGTGTTTTGATTTCAGCTATCACTTCTTTTCACAGCTAAAGTTTTCAGTATTTTATAATTTATTGCAACAGCTTCATGCTAATCTGCTTACTGGAACTCTAAATGAATTTCTCATTCCAGGACTCAGTCCGTGGGTATATTTTTTTGTTCAGCCGTTTCAAATCACTAGTTACAATAAATAAGAGCCCAGAGTGCTAAAAGATATGAGCAGGTTCCTACTCTTTGCACTTGAAGCTCTCCAACAGGCTTATTTGACTAAAATGGACTCCAAGCATGTTTGCCTTTTTCTCCTTTTCCTCTCTCAGGAGTAAATCATATGTTATTCACTTTAGCTTTCTTCAAATAGAACTCTTGACATTAAAATAGTTGAATCCTTGCATGTTGAGCACCTTTCCTCTCCCTTCTCTCCATGCTTAAAAATTAAAATTAATTTTCTCTGAAATTCCTAAATGGAGTAAATTTTGCCCCTAGCCAATCGATTGAGGATGGACATTAGTGTGAATGAATCCATCCTTCTCTGTGTAGGTAGTCTTTGACTTATGACCACAATTGGGATCAGAATTGCCATTGCTAAGTGATGAGGTCATAAAATGAGACATCATGTGACTGAATCGCTTAGCAATGGCAATCCCAGCACTCCCCACTGATGCTGTTAAGCAAATTCCACTGGTCATTAGGCAAGGAACCATCCCAATCCAAGCCATTCTGGTCCCTCCCAGCCTTGAGCCTTGGTAAGGTAAGGGACTGCCTTCAGCTCCCCCCACCCACCTGTCTCCCCCCATCTCTGTCTTTTTGGCTGCCTGTACCCTGCCTTGCAGGGTGATAAGCAGCCCCAGAACTATGTGGCCCATTGGCTTCTTGGCGCTCACTCCCCCTTTGCTCGATTGTACACATCAGCACCCTCCTTCCCTCCTTCACTCGCTCACATGCACCAGCGCCCTCCTTCTCTCCTTTGCTCACATACATGCACCACACCCTCCTTCCCTCCTTTGCTTGCTCGAGGACTCTCCAGGGGCACTTCCAATGCGTGCTCTGCAGCTCATGTTGGAAGCTGCTGGCTGTTCATGAGGCTTTCTGCTTCTTCCTGCAAACCCCAGAGCTACAGCACAGTGTGAAGGGGGTGCAGTGCATGTGAGTGAGGGAAAGGGGAAGGAGGGTGCTGGTGCATATGAGTGAGCAAAGGCAGGAAGGAGGGCACGATGTGGGTGTGTAAGTGTGAAGGGGGAAGGAGACTGCTGGTCCATGCAGGTGAGTGAAGGAGGGAAGGAAGGAGCAGTGCATGTGTCCAAGTGAAGGGGAGAAGGAGGATTAGGTGCTTGTGAGCAAAGAAAGGCTGAGGTGGGTAGGGGAGACTTACCTGAGTGACTTACAACCTCCCCTGCCAGCTTCCCCATTGACTTTGCTTGTGGGAAGCCATCAGGGAAGGTTGCAAATGGCAATCACATGATTGTGGAGTGCTTAGCAGCCAGTGGTAAGTGCAAACAGGTTGCCAAGCGCCCAGATGACAATCATGTGGCTGCAGGGGTACTACAACAGCTGTAACTTTGGGGACCAGTCGTAAGTCCATTTTTTCAGCACCGTCATAACTTCAAATGGTCACTGAATGAATGGTTGTAACTCAAGGACTACCTGTAAATGATTTATAGTGTGGGCAGATGTGGATGGCATTTACCACTTAAGCTTTATGAGGTGGCCAAAAAATATGGTCTATCTCTTTTAATGTAAAAAAATAAAAATAAAAATCAGTAGCATCAAGATCTATAAAGAGTACAGACTTCTAGTTTTGTGCTTCCTGGAATAGCCAAGTTATCAGGCAACATCATGCAGGTGTATGGGGCCTTCCAGGAAGGGCCATAATAGAAACTTCTACTTTTCAGAGTATTGGCCACTTCTTGCAAGCACAATATGACTTTCAAATGTTAAAAGCAAAGAGAGAGAGAGAGTCCTTGGGTATTCCATATACTCTATAAAGGGAAGAAAAAATTCATCCATTCCCAAATCCAGTCTAATTTTTTGAGTTTTAAACTAAAATATCAGACTGAAAAGGTGGTACATTGGAGATTCATCCCTACATCAGACTGTTAAATGGACTTTCTTTGGTCTGCTAATCTCTGTATTCACATCCTACAATAGCAGCAGAACCTAAAATGAAAGTGATCATTTAGTGGGCAAGAATTCTATGTGTATATTCTTGTATATGTATACTATGATAAGCAGTTTGCACATACTGCATTTTGCATGTTCCTGATCTTTCTGTTCTTTAGGAAGAATTTAAAAAAAATTACCTCATGAGGTTGTCTTTCAGATGTATTGCCATTACAGCTGTCAGTCAACAGAAGGATATACATATGTCTCAAGAGTACTTTTAATCTTTTTGCATTTTTTATCAAGGGAAAATATGTTACACATTTTTCCTGGCGTTCTCCTTTTTTTTTTTTTTCCCCAAAAGGAGTCTATTTTAGTTTGTCAAATATAAATACAACATTCAAAGTTTGCTTCAACTTTCAGATTTTTAAAAATATTTATAATAATGCAAAGCTTTATGTTTGACACAAAGTGGAACTATCTATGACTAAGGCTAGAGACCAAGAGCTGACCATTCCAAAAGTATTTTTGTGCCTCGGTCCAGAGAGGCCAACTGACTTGGAGAAGGTATACTGGATTAGGCCTTGCTAGCACCTGGCAACATCTATGGTGCTGGATTAAATCTTTATACATCAATCCTAACAGATGGTTAATACAGTTTGACAGAGGCAGGTTTGACAGTGCCAATCACTAGTTTAGGAGGCTGGAAAGTCTCAATTCAGGCTTTCCTTTCCATAATCCTTTGAAAAAGTTTATTGTCACTAAAAAGAAAGAAACAAATCATTATCACCAGTTTAGAGGGAAAATGGAACACTTTCAGCAATTGAAACTTCTTATACTTTTCTTTGTAGACCAATTCTAGTTGACTTCTGCTTTTATAATATACTAGACAACCCATGACCCACTGGGTCATCGTTTCAGAGATATTTTCTTACCTAAACAGAGAAACAGAATGACCAAGAGCAAAAAAGCAGTGGGAGTATGAGTGACTTGTAACTTTCTGCCAGTTTCCCCATTGACTTTGCTTGTGGGAAGCTGGCAGGGACCATCAGAAATCTTCCTTCCTTCCTTCCTTCCCTCCCCCCCCTCCCTCCCTCCATTTCCACATATAGGCTTGCATCATTTGCCCTCCCCTCATAACCCTCAGGAAAACCCCAGTGAAGCTGCCTCCTCCTCCTCCTCCTCCTCCTCCTCAGATAACCAGTGGAACTGCCTGCCACTTTACTGGGAGGAGGTGGAACAAAGGGAGATGTGGACCATGAGGAAAATTGCACCCCCCCACTCCCCATTCCGTCATGTCCCCAAGTGCCTCTTCCTTTGAGAGACGAGGAAGGCTCACCCATGGACCACCAATGCCCCCTAGCCAGCCCTATTTCACCAGCAGGCATCCAAGTTGCTCCCTCTTCCTTCCCTCAACACCCCAACCATTAAGAGATTTCAAATTTCTGCCTCTTTTCAAAGCAGCCAATAACCACTCACCTGTTGGACCTTGCCACCAGTCGATTGGGTGCAGGGGAGAGAGGGAGGCAGGAAAGAGGTTGGGTATACGCCCTTGACAATTATGTGACCTGGGTTGACCACAGTGGCACAGCAGCACAGCAGTACTGAAGCAGCCACAAATTTCCCAAATTTCAATCCTACGGATGCAATGGGTCCTGGCATTCTGTAAGTTAGCCCATTTGAAATACCTTGGTTCAAAAATTGTTGCCCTGTGATGCACCATTTCACCCAGTTGAAGGTTACAGACACGAGAATTTTAGTATATTTTTATATAGATGAAAATCATTTGTATTGCATACTTATTGGGAAGAAGGAATACTCAGGTTTGCTTAATTTTATAACAACTAGCTATTGAATAGCCATGAAGGTAACTATTTCAAGAAAACTGAAATTGATTCAAAAAATAAATAATAAATCCTTTATAATAAATCCAAAGGCATCTGCAGCAGGGTGTCAAGTGAGCCAAAATGGCGGGTGCCACAGCACTATAGAAGCCTCACCTTTTGTATTTGTGTCAACATAATATACACACACAAAAGATGGGTCTTCAATTGTATGATCCCACACCCACCATCTTGGCTGCCTTGCCTATTACACCCCACTGCAAACAAATTAGGAATTTTAAGATAACCATGAATTTAGTTCTTGGAGCAATTTTTCAAATTTAATCTATTATATGTTGCTGAGTATTAGTATCAAAACAAGACTGGGGAAATGCTGATTCAAGTTGAAACTCAGCTACTAATGGACGAAAAATTTGAGAATGTTGATATGCATTATTGTGACGTACATTTATTTATTTATTAAATTTAAAGGCTGCCCCAATCTGAATGACTCTGGGTGGCTCACAAGAGAAAACAAAAAAACAATGGAAACAGAATTTACAATCCCCAGAGAAAGTCTAAAAAAACCAATTGAATCTTGAATGTTTTTTAGTTTTTATGTATAGGGCTTGTTTCTGTAGTTTGACTTTTTAATTAATTAATTAATTTTCATTAATGGATGGAGGTATTTATTTTTTAACTGTTCGTGGCTTTTACTTTTATTGTGAGCTGCCCAGAGTCACCCACTGGAGGAGATACATGGCATACAAGTTTAATAAATAAATAAATAAACAAACAAACAAACAAACAAATCATCAACTAAGCAACCAAAGCATCCCATAAAGAACCTACCACCTGTTCTAACTCAAGGCCTGGGGATAGAGCCAGATTTTAAAGGCCTGCTAAAGCAGGGCCAGAATGGAGGCTGTATGAATCTTGAGTGGAATGGTATTCCAGAAGGCAGTGTCGTAACACAGAAGGCCCACTTCCAGGTTCCACGAGGTGACCTGGTTTAATTGATGGGAATAGCACAATGCTGACTGTTTGAGACTCTATGGAATGGGCAGATGGGAAACGTAGCTCCTACACTAATATGTAAACTGGGACTCAGTTATCCATTGGCCTTCACATTTTCCATATATTGCAATGCACATTTTGGCAAAAATGCCTCAAAAATCCATTTTAAAATGTGTATTTCAAGAAAAAATGGAATTATAAATACATATTTTCCTATAAAATTTTTAAATTATATAATATTGTAATGCAGATAATGTGCAGGGATTATTTTTAATCCATAGATTATTACAGAAATGGGACAGAAAAAGGTTAATGCCTTCAAAAGTAACATAGAGATGGATTGAGTTGCCAAACTTTAGCTTAATATACCACACTGAGTTTTTATGAAGAAGTAGAGAGTTTGAGAATGATATATTTTATTCTGAACTTAAGGACAGAATATACAATATAAATGTATAAATAAACAAATAATCAGGAAACAGATGGAAATGCAAATTTGAAAATTCACTACTTTGCGGGGAAAAAATATACAAATATGAAAACTAGGTCAATAAACTGTCAATGTAAGTTTACTGAGTTTCACTAAGAAATACAAGATATAAAATATTGCCAATTCCTATTTCTGATGGTAGTGAAACCCTTAATCCAAGCAGAGTTAATATGAAGCCTATATTTATCTATATTTTGTAGCTCAAGGCAAAGCCAAGTGCCTCACTTATTCCAGTATAATAGACAACCAGATTTGTGTCACCTAAGTCTCATTTCATGGGTCTATAGCTACTGAAGGAAAAAAAGAAAAGGAAAAAAAATCTTGGAATAGATCCCAGACTTTACTCTTCGTCTCCCAGTGGTTTGGCAAGGCATAGTTAGAGGAACACCTCCTTTTTGATTCTGGTTGCACAAATGGAAGAGAAGATCAATCCAATCCCATCTCCTGTCTGTTGGAAGGATGCTATAGTCTGGAAGGAAGGACAATCATATTTCAGTTTTTTAAAATGCAAAGGCAAATATATATGCAAAGGAAATGTGGGGCTACTGCTAACCACTTCATGTTTTACCAGTCAGTCCAGTAAAACTACAGGTAGAACATAGGGAACTGAAAAATTAGTAAATGTTAATTTCTGAAGGCACCTGTCATGGCCCAGTAGCTTCCATCTTGCCTGTATCTGACTTGCCAGTTTTTGCCCATAATACATTTTTAGATCAAAAGGCAGTCACACTGAATAAAGGAGCAATTGTACAGTTGAACGTGTGCAAAACATTTAGCAATTGTGCAATATCAGCATGAGTCAAAATAAAGAGCAGCTTGGGGAAGTGAAGAAATCTCATTTTGATTTGGAGATAGACTAGATGCTTGCATAAGCAAAATGATAATTGAAACTCAAAGTCCAGTTTTGCAGCGCAATGACTTGGCTTTTATCATCTTGTTTTTTTAATATCTATTGTTCCAGTGGGCTACTGATGCAGATTCATTTCAATTTTATTGGAAAACTGTAAAGACAACTTCAATTACCTCATAATCAGTTGCGTTGATAGAATTGAGGGAGCTTTGGGCTATTAGCCTTTTAGAGAACTCTACACAAGTTCTTGGATACTCCACACATCAACTTTCTCTCCTTCTCAGTTTCTCCTTTATTTGCCAAGATTGGGGCAGGAACTTGTATGTACAATCTATACTGCTGGTTGGTAAAAACAGGAAAAGGGAATTCCAGAAGTTGCAATCCTGTCACATCTGAAAATCACCAGGGTGAGATGGCTGCTTTAAACAATCTGTCTGTATTTTAGAGGTGATGACTGTTTGCATCCCTTTTTGTGCATTGTCCCAAATGGCAATAAAAATAGATCTTCCTTTTTCAGGTACAGGGAGTCATATATTATGAACGGTTCTCCTCTCATTTCAGCTCAGCTGTAGCACACAGTGACTGAATTTCAGGGGCAGCACCAAGAAAATGGAAATCATCTTATTAATGTATCAGTTATCCTACAATTGTTTCAAATCAATAGTGACTTGTTTTAAATCAATAATGCCATTTCTGTTCTTACCATGCTTTTTTAGCCTGACTTATTCTTTCTGCTCACCCTCATAATCCTGCTGCATCCCAGCCATTTACTTTCTATCACTGGCCATAGGTATAATTTCTTCAGGTCAGTTATGAACTTGTAATATGGACAGTCACATTTCTCCTGATAAATCCTGTCAACCACTGTGGGAACTCTTGCAGGAGGCTATCACATAGAGAGACACATCTCTGTAGCTCTGTAGCTCTCAGAGTGCCTTCTTTTCCTGCCAAGTTCTATCACCCACTGTTGGAGATGTCAACAGGAGCTAAGGAATTCTTGCAAGAGCCTATCACCCAGTCAGGCACATCTCTGCAATTTTCCGGATACAATTTCCTGTTCAAGCAATATATTTGTTTCTCTATTTGGGAGAAGCTAGCAAGTCACTGTTCAGAACTGTGCTTGTTTTTGTTTTCATACTACTTCTCCAGTAGTGGTGTATATACAACTTCTATATAATACATATTTTTTCAAATGCAAAGGGTCATATAGTTGCACAGACTGGCCTGTGCCAGTGCCTCCATACCAGTCCAGATGACAACGGTGGCCCTGCCAACAGTGCTGTATATTAGATGAGGTTGTGAGTGTATAAACATAGAGAACCTACCCTTAGGAGATGCAGAGCTCAGAAATGAAATTGTGAGTCCTTCCCAAAATTGGCCTGAACACATCTCTAAAGACCTTGCAAACACCTTGGATGCATATGTAGATACAAGAAAAAAGTGCAGCACATTGAAGTAGTGGTCTTATATAAATTAATTAAGCATAGTAGGGAAGGCATATGAGAAAGCTGCACTGCAGTGACATGCTAATACCTGTACTCATCAACCTAAAGACTCCCCTGAAACTTCAAGAGATGGCTATGAAAACAAAATTTCTAAATAATCATGTTCTTGTCCTAATATACACAGTTCATGCATTTGTATCTATGCAGCTCAGATATTTTCTGCAAGGTGCCAATAAACTTAGATTCATCTGATAGTGATGTGGATGGAGTTGCAGAGAATGGAATAAATGCCAGTACAGATACAATTGGAGATATGAAGGAGTCAATTTCATGCATGCATGCATGCATGCATGCATGCATGCATTCATTCATTCATTCATTCATTCATTCATTCATTCATTCATTCATTCAATCTGTATAGTTGTCCATCTCAACAAGTGACTCTGAGTGGCTATAAAAATTGAATAAATAATTTTTAATAGAAAATTTGAATGAACCTGACCTAATATGAAATGACTGTAAGTGTATTTGTTGTTCTTTAATCCTCCTCCCTTAATTACATTACTGAGTGTGCAAAATTGATTGATGTGTGTCTCCCCAGCATTCCCCACTAGTTATATAGACCAGTATTTCTTAAAGTGTGGTCCTAGGACCCTTGGGAGACCCCCAAGACCCCCTCAGGGGTCTATGAAATCAAAATTATTTGCCAGCCTATGTTGAAAAATTATGCAATATTAAAATCCCGTCAAACAATCATGAGAAATGGTAGCAGCAGTGAATGCATCAATGTTAATTCTTATTATGGTAAATATCGATAAATATAACCCATACAAACAAAAGCTTTTTTGGGGTCCTCCATAATTTTTAAAAGTGGGAAGGGGTCCTGAGAGAAATAAAGTTTAAGAAACACTAATGTAGACTTACAAGCAAGCATCAAAATATGAAAATAGGTGACTCTGTATCTTCAGAAAAGCACAGGAACTGAAATATAAAACACAATGCAGGTACTTAATTTTACAAGATGAATCTCATTGAATATCTCATTGTGTAAGTTTTGAGCCACAGGTGTATTGAAATGATAGCTAATTAGTTGCATTGTTTTCATGTGTCACTAAAGTATATTTAAACCACTCAAGTGAGCACCCACAAATGACGCTCTGAAACCTGCTATAGAATTCACTAGGAATATTTCCAGAGTGGAACCATAAAAGGGAAGACAAGTCTTCTCCCTTTCACTACCTTTCTCCAGCATCTCGTAACAGCACAGGAGGCAAAACATCAATAGGTGCTTCCCCTGTCACCTTGATACTAGGAAAAATTGGACATATTGAATTTCTGCTTTTCACCCATACATTAAGAGCTAGAATAGTTTTGTCTCATATACGCAACACACACATGCACACACACACACACACACACACACGGGAGCCGGCATCATTTAGAGGTTACGGTGCAGGACTAGAAATGGGGAAATCCAGGTTCTAATCCTTCTTTAGGCATAGAAGCCAGCTTGGTGACTTTGGTCTGGTCATTCTCTCAGCCCTAGAGTCTGAAGTAACAAAACATCTACCATCCTGCACTGGATTAGCACAGTAGATTTTGGTCCCTAACCTTCAACAAAGAAGCCTTCATTCTACAGATGGAAATAATAATAATAATAATAATAATAATAATAATAATAATAATAATATAATTTAATATGTGCTCTCTCTCTCTCACACACACACACACACACACGTGCACACACACACACACACACATCTATCTATCTATCTATCTAGATAGATAGATAGATAGATAGATAGATAGATATAGATTTATATACCCACAAGTATTCTAAATTAATGGGAGTGAGATTTGTATGCATTCTCCCATTAATGTTAATATGCTATCAACAGAAGAGTTTGACAGTGTGGTTCTCCTGTGCTGGATGCAAAATTATTCAAAATATACAATGAAAACATTTAACACCAGCCAATGGCTTCCTTTACATTCTGCTAGTTCCTCCCCTACCCATTCTGGCTCCCATTTATGCAAAGGCTTCAAATTCAGTTCATTTACATTAGGGAGAGGGGTAGTGTTTATGAACCCTGCACTACTTTCCCACAATGCTGCCATGTGTCTTTAGAAGCCTGTTAGGTCATCCCTGAAAACAGGGTATGAAGAGCTTATGAGAGCACTTATTCTATCGGTCTCTGCCATCTCCCAGGAGAGTTGCTGTTGTGCAGAATAGCAATGCTGGGTTAGATAAAAGGGATAAAATAATAAAATAACATAAAATAGGTGTAGCTTTGCATATTCCAGCTGAACTCCATTTCTCAGCATGCTGGAACTGTACGTATAACTTTTGTTCTTTCTTTTCTCTTCTCAAACGGATATGCTTTTTCCTATATTAACAGCACAATTCTGTGTAGATGGAACCCTTAAACAATTGTTCCAGAATGGAAAGTTTATTTCTCACTGATGCAGGAGCCATATCCTGCTTCCAGGAGTTTCTGGCAGAGGAGTTCTGGCAAAAAAAAAAAAAAAATTAAGATGGGGGTCATAACTGCATGATGAAAGCCCTGCTCCCTTTTTACATGCACTGCATGCATGATACACATAAAAAGGGATGGACCTTCAATTACATAGCTGGAAAAACATCCCCTCTCCCCTTCCAGATGCCCCTGCCTACTAGTGTGATCACTAGCCTTGGCTGTCCCACAAAGAACTTAATCTGGAACTCAGAGAAGAAGCAGTCACACAAAGGATTGTAGGAATTTGGGAAGCTATTGTAGACTTTGTGAATGATTTCAGCAACTGTGCAGCCATTAAGCTAAAATGAGAGACAGTTGGACATCCGACTCTGCATTAACTGTCCATTTAAAAAATATCAATAGATCTCTCTTCCTTAAAATCTCTTTTCATTTGTTCAGCACAGACTTTAGCTTAAGTCCTTAGTCCTTCTACCCCATCATAATGATGCTTGAATATTCATGTAATGAACCAGAGTGTGCCTCATTTCCCTCCTGGCAAGGAAGAATCAAGGCTTGAAAGAACTACAGAACAGTATCTAATGAGAGAGCCACACATTCATCAACTTCCAGGTCTGTACTCAACCAAGAGATTCTTCATTGTCTCCCTGCAGGTTGGAAAATGTGAATGGACGGTGAAGTGTAAGAGCCAGGCAGATTCTAAATTTATAAAGAATTAGCCTTTCCCAACTGTACATCCAAATTCATTTTGTTAAAGTCTTAAAATGAAAAGAAATAGGGAAAAGGAGGACAACATAACTAAGCCGCTCTATTTCTAACTGGTTGTTTCTATTTAGTTCCTCCTTCTATTGTTGCCTTTTTATTTCAGTCAAATGTAATTTTGGGTAATCCTTGCAATGCTGCAGGTACTCTGAAACATTGTGTATGCTGATTGTAAATCAGGACTGATAAAGTGCATAATATAGCAAATATTTGCATATTGTTAATTAGGTCTTACTTTGACAGTTTGCTCTTAGTGTCACATGTTAAAATGGGCTCTCGGTATTCTTTTATTCTCTTCTAATAGAAACAGATTGAGCATAAAAATCCTTCCAATTTTTAGAATGGAACAGAAAGAATAATATTCTGCTTATTTGGATAAGAGAAGGTAAGGATGGGGAGTTCAATCAATTTTATTTTTACTGAATTTCAGACTTCACCAACAGCAAATTTTGTTTAAACCTGTTCTTTTCAAATACAGCAGAACATTTTCACTCACACATGCCTGTATGTGCACCCTCGCTAAGCATTTTCCTCTTATTCATCCAGCCATCTATTTGTTTTAAACCATTGATACCTGCTTTTCTGCTTCAAACATTCCCTGAGAAATATATAAAATACATATTTAAAAAATCCCTGCCCAAAAGCAAACAATTAAAAAATATATGATGGAAGGAAATTTATGTATTTTTTTCTAATACATATAAATATATTTAGAATATGTCAATCCTAAAAATAGACATACTTGTGTGTATATTTTTTTATTTGAAAATTGTGTTACAATATTCTGAAAACTGAAGGTTTTGGCAGACAGGTATGCTCCAGGCACTTCTATATATCGTCCAAACATCCAGTATGTCTGAAAAATGTGTATGTATCTAAAAGTTTAATATTTATTTATTTATTTATTTATTTATTTCTATTAAACTGATATATATAGCTGCCCATGTCACCACAGGTGGCTCTGGGTGGTGTACAACAAAGCTAAAAAACAATAAATAAATACATTAAAATATAAAAATCAAAATAGAACAAAGAATAGAAGGATGTTAAAAATAAGGGATTCTTAACTAATTCACTAATTCCCCATTTAATATATTGAATCAGTAAGCAAGCTGACATTTTGCCATTGCCCATCCTGGCTGGGATGATGGGAACTAAAATGCAAATAATCTAAAGGGGAACCAGTCACCCAGCCCTGTATTGTAGAAAGTTTTCTCTGTTGACTCTGTGTGAAGGCTGTATCCCTTTCTGATAAGTTAGCATCTTGCATATGGTTGAAGGATGGAGATTCCATCATACCCAGCAAGGCCCCGATGACTATACAGACATATCTATTTTATTGGCATGGAAATGGTTTACCATTCTTCCAGCACATTTTTTTTTTTTCAAATTTCCCAATCTAACTTACATCCCTCACATTTTCCAATGGTTTCCTATCCAGTACAAATCAGGTTTGATCCTTTCAGCTTTACAAAATCAGCTAATAGACTTGCATAATATTGTGCTCTTAAATTAGTCTGAGTTGGTTTAGATCATATCAATGTCATATTTCAAAGGCAAAATTTCCTTACTGTAGTATCTAAGTACTAAGTACTTAGCTCAGGTCTGCTCTATCTTGAAGATTTGGCCTGGACTGTGTAATATGTTAAATATCCCATCAAAGACAGGATAATCTAAATGACTTATCTAAGTAGGTATCAGATTCTTGGGCTTTCTGAAATACAAAGACACTGACATTCTAGAACATAAATATTTATAGATGGTATCTTGAAAAATTCATTCTCATATTCTCTCTCTCTCTCTCTGTGGCAAGAAGCTAAAAAGCTTAGAATTGCATTTTTTTAAAAAGAAAAAGAAAATAAAATTGTGCCTCCAGTTAAACAAATGACAGATTTTGATACATCTCTCACATTTCTTCCCCTGTCACACTTTAATGTGCAGACTGTTTTACCTCATGGATATTACTGAAAGATAGGAAGTAGGCAAAGCAAAATATTTTATTGAAGAAACTAGTTTGAAAATGGCAGCAGATTCATTTGTCCTTTTCAGGCATTTACCCACACAGCTAACAAAGAGCATATCCATATAACATATTTGCCTCTTCTGATGTTCCCTCTGAAATGTAGATGGGCAATAAAAACTATAAAAATTGGGGATGGATGATTGGGTTGTTGGTGTCCTTTACAGTGATACTTGATCATGTGGGTGAATGTTTGAAAAGGTTTATCATGTTTTTCTTCAGGATAAATCTACTGCTAAGAGGACAGGGCAGCCTTTGTTCATGCAACATTTTGTGTGTACACTAGAGACACCACAGAAGTGTAGACTGTGACCAGAACAGATTCCTATACAAACAGATTCAGGTACATAGCTCAGTGGTCTTCTCTGGCCAATGAGTTGGTCTTTTTCTGCCTGCAGATATATAGATGTCTTTGCAATTATTCACCCTTTATACTCATAATAAAAATGGATTTTCCGACTTTCATGGTAAACAAATCCAAAGGAATAATTTCTATAACTTTAACAGGAAATCACCTGTATTCCTCTTCCTCATATTTCTGGTTCAGCAAAAAGAAATAAAAATGAAAATGATTTGATGTATCATAATTTCTCATAAGTATCTGAGATATAGCCATGATGAATAAAACTTGCAGAGCAGCAATAAGCATAAATTGTTCCTCATATGTGAATCTCTAATTCATTGTGATGATGAAAGTAACTCTTTATTGGCCAACAACAGTGTTCATAAAGGTCTATGATAGCATAAACAACATGGGGCCATCCAGCTGATTTTGGACTGATGTTAACTCTGTTGACTGTGACTGATGGGAGTTGAAGTCCAAAACATATAGAGAATACTATGTAGCCTAGATCAGTTATAATAGTAAAAAAAAATACTAAAATCCCAAGAGATTGCTGAAAAGTATGAAGTATAGTAACTTTATTGAAGTTAAACTGGCCTGGGCAGGAGTCTATCTAGGCATTCTGTATATATTACCTTGTCTTTTGTCACAGAAGGAAGGTAGATGTACTAAAATAAGTATAAATCAACATTATTTTCCATTATCTATCTCAAGATAATTCTCATATCAAAGTATTAGAGCATTTGTAACTCCATACTCTTAATCAATTTTCTTTACATCAGGACTCATTAGAAGTGCAGATTTCCTGACAATAATAGTATACAAGAAACAGAATGATGTAAATAGCAGATTCCTACAGTTAGCAAATTTCAGACAGGGAGATATGCAACCCACTTCACTGAAGAGAAAAACAGCTGCTGATCTTCAGCAGGGACAGGTGGTCAAAACAAATCCAAAATCTTTTCTCGAATCAGTGTTTTGAAGTAATGGTGACTGATATGTTGTTTAATGTGATGTCTGCTAGACCACAATGGGAGTATATCTTTAAATGCTCCATCTAGGCCATCTGAGCTGCATCACTTAAAATCTGAACACCTACTTTCTATATATCCAGAACTAATGCTGAGACAATCCCCAAAGCAGTGTGACTGAAGAACCCTGGTAAAAATCATTGATGTATAGTCCTATCACTAGTTAGGAATTCTAGCAATTGGAAGTTTAACACACCTACAGAACACAGTGTTGCTGACAGTTGTTTTAGTGACTCATATTCCCAATGTGACTTGCCTTTGTAAAAACTAAAATGAATTATGTCATTTAAACTGGTACAGTGTTGTTGAATTCAGTAATACTAACTTTATAGATTTTATCTGTGTTCAGGAGGTTCAGAATTTAGAAACTGTCCTGTGATACAAAAGCCTACTGAATGCAAAGCAACTTATTTTAAAAGGGAGACAAATATCATTCTGTCAAATATGGTACATCTTAACATTTCTATACATCTGCCATTTTGTCTGCAAGGAACCATTATTCCCATTTTTCATTAAAAATTGGGATTAAGGGGTCTGAATGCTTTAATAGTCCTAATTTACAAAAATACAAATTTTGACTGGATGTCAAGCAGAAAGAGCAGTTTAAAGTAGAGATACTTACCTAAGGAGATGGTAGACCTCTCTTTGCTGAATGTCCTTACACAGAGGCAGTAATATAATCTGTCAAGATACTTTAATTTGTCAACCTAAATGGAGTTGGTTAGATTAATTACCTAAATCAGTGGACAACTTGAAGCACCAGGACTTTCAACCCTCCATGTGTGTGTGTGTGTGTGTGTGTGTGTGTGTGTGTGCCTGGAGGCCTTCCTGCCTCCAGATCTCCTTTCCATCACAATGACAAAAACAGGATGATGTTATGTTACTATCAGCTTTAAAATATGTAAGAATTGTAGTGTAAGTACTAAGATAGATTTACTAGACTGAACTCTGTTTCAGACCCAGAAACTGAAAATTTTCTCCTATCCAAAGATACTACATGACACATCCCCACCCACTTTGGATCATTCCTCTCATTCACTGTAGTCTTCAGTTTTCCAGAAATGGTTAAGTGAGGCCTCTGCAACAAAAGGTTGCCTGTCCTTTTTTACATGAAAAACCTCCTGAAGTGGCTTGCATAAGATCAATAACAAAGCAAACCCTGCTCTCAGACTAACAATCTAAAGTACCCCTTGACAAAGTAACCCATGACATTCTGATAATAAGCTACTTAAGTGTGGCGTGGATGGCATGACAATTAGGTAGATACAGAGATGGTTTTAAAGTTGTATTCAAAGAGTGCTCATCAGCAGTTCCCCAGCAAGCTGCAGGGAGATGCTAAGTGAGGAGCTGCAAGGTACTGTCCTGAGTCCAGTTCTCTTCAACGTTTTTATTAATGATGAAGTGGAGGAGTTACTTATAAATTGGGTGGATAGTTAGTACTTTAGAAGTCAGGAACAAAGTTCAGAATACTCTTGATGAATTAGAGTAATGGACTGAAAATAACAGAAAGCAACTTAAAAGAGAAAAATGCAAAAAAAAAAAAAAAAAAATCAAATGCCCAGATATAAATCAAATGCACTGCCTTCCCAATAGCATGCATGAAAAGCATTTTGTGGAACTGTAGTTGATTATAAATCAAATATGAGTCCCTAGTGCAACATGGCTGCAAAAGGAATTTTAGGCTTCCTAGATTCAGTGTAGAGTCTATAGTAAGTATACATTCAAAATCATGGGAAGAAACAGTTCCATTCTATTCTGTGTCAGTCAGTAATGCAATAGGGTCGTTGTTCAGTTTTGGACACCACACTTTAAGAAGTATTCAGCCAAAGTGGAATTTGTGAAGAGAAGGGAGTGTCAGCGATCAGGGAACCAGAAGCTAATTCCAAAAAGGACTGATTAAGGGAAATCAATATTTCCTTTTAGGAAATATTTTCAGTTTAACATTGAAAAGAGAAGACTAGCACTCTTCAAATACCCAAATTTATGTCACACAAAATAAGATTGTGACCTGTTTTTTATTTTTCATTGCTGAGGATATGGAGCAATGGACAATTTAAAGGGGAGCAGAATTTCAGTTGTATCTTATGAAAAGCTTCCTAACAATAAGGACAGTTTGAGGGGACTCATTACCATGGACTTCTTTTCAGGCACTGGGTTCAGGCAGAGGCTGGACAGTGACCTCTCATGAATGCTTTAATCTGAATTTCTGTACTGAACAGAGGATTGGACTTAGTGGCTAAAATGGCTGCTTCCAACACTAAAAGCTTGGAAAAAGGAACTGGATATGAAAACTGGTATGATAACTGGATAATAGAACTCTCACTCCAAGCATGTTAATACAGGAGACTCCCACTTGATTTATCTCCTGAAGGGAGAAGGAACTGAGGAGACTGGAATTTGGGAGGAATGGGTAGAACAACAGTTCTGAGTGAAATTCAGAGTCCTAGCCATATGAAAACCTCCATCTGTCAGAGTGACATGAATATCGGTACATATTTAGTGCTGGAGAAATCAAGAATTGACAGCCTTTACATATGTTGTAAGATTAAGGGAACCTATTGCAACCCATTAAGTGTTTTAATAAAAGTTAGTTCAGTTCCTTGTTTAAACATTAACAAAGTGACTTTTATTCTATATTTCTCCACATTCCACCTAGTCATGTTCCTGCATTCATTCATTCCTTTGTTCATTCATTCTGGCTACCCAAATCATAATGGCAACTCTGAGTGGACATGCATGGATTTGGGGTATGAACAATCTGGTGGTATGGAATATTATGGATTGGAACAGGTGGAGCAGTAAGATTGTAATGCTTCAGCAGTTTTTTGAGGAGCAGTTTTTCGAGGAGTGGAGTATATTAGCTATGCTAAGACAGAGATGACATTACCCCATGTGTTTGATCCTTAGCAAGGATGTTTATTTTTTCAAGAGGGATATGCAGCTTTGCAATGTGTCTGTGCTCTCAGGTAATACTTTTACTAGTTTTTTGCATCTGGCTCAAATAGTGGCTCTGGGCCATAAGCATAGACATTTGGCACATACTCCTTTTGGGAAGAAGAGGTGGTGAAAGGAGAAGGTTCTTCTGAGGGTAGTGGGTAGATTAGGTTGAATAATGGGATGCCAGACCAGTGTCTGTTTAATTGTCTGGGTTATTTTTTTGTTGGTTTGTATGATCCTAGTTCTACAAGTGGGAACCGTTCTACCTATAAATATTTGAATATTACTAAGAGTTGAGGTACAACTGTTTGGGGTTGATTTTTTTCAGACTATGTGGGATGTTGGGTGATGACTGTCCCCCCCCCCCCGGGTATCCTGTTACTATGGGGGGGAGGGTAATGTGGTGAGTACTAATTTTAAAAATGTGTTAAAGATGCCTAAGTTTATGATGACTTTTGGCAGGATTGGTGATGCTTGAAAGTTAAAGAAGTTAAAGTGTTTTTGCTGAGTCTTTGTTATTTACTGTTTCTGTGCTCTTTAGCACCCGCCATGGGGTGGGGTGGGTGCTTAGAGGGTTATTTCTGTGAAGTTTAAATAGCCTTATATGGAGTTGTTTATTAAGACCAACAGTTTGCCCATGTCAGCCCCACAATGTAGACCAGATGAAGAAACAAACTCCAAGGAAGTCTAAAACTAATTCTATTAAGTTTTAGACTTAATAAAAGGACTATTGTAACAAAACTTTGCAAGTCTGACTGTGCTTTACTTCCCCCCACCCCCACCTCTTATCCTCCTGTGAAACTCAGATGTCTGTCTGAGTCATTTCCTCCTTCCTTCACATTGCTTTTCATCTCCTCTTTGTCGGGGAACAGATCTGGCACATCCTTATCAAAGTCATTTCTTTACTCTCTACAGCGCCCCCCCCCCCAACTTGCTGTGTGGTTTGGGCATAGGCAGCTTAGAGGGTGGAGTCTGTGTGGACATATAACTGGTGGTGGTACTGGACGATGGTAGGTATTATGTCCTTCAGTTTACAGAGATCATATTCCACAGATCTAGCCATGGTGTGGGCAGTGAATCTGGCTTAGAAACTGAAGAGGGACCTTGTGGATCTGACACTACAGGCCCAGGACTAAATCAGATGGGGTTAGTGTCTTTAAAGTTTAATGTCTTTGTATATGTTTTTCAAAGATGGATAGTTGGGTCAGTGAATTAGCCTTTTATAAGAGTAATTATAATCTTAGTGTTGTTGGCTGGATTCTATAGTGTATAGAGAACCACAATAAAATTTCTCTGTGTTCCCAGTGGAAGAATCAAATTCTAGGCCCTTCGTGGAATGGTTACAAGTTGTCAGCTTGGAAGTGCCTGAATTCCCAGAAGAGTTGATGGAAGGTTTAGTTTCTTCTTCTAGAAAGCCAGAGGCTGATTCTGATTCTAGATCCCTTGCCCAGAGGAGGCTGAAGCTCCAACTCATCAGGAAGATATATAGGGACAATATGGTAAGAATGGGAAAATAGTTACATTTTGCTTCCCTTATTGCCACAAGGCAATCCTTAAGAAAGGCTCTTACCTATGTTTGATCAAATTCATTATTCATTTTCCTCCAATGACGCTCTAGGTATCTCTTTTCGCAATTTCTCTGAAAACCTGGCAGCTTTCAGGGGTCCATGGACAGAGAGAGTCTGTACAGATGCAATCTGATTCAAGGTCATTGCTGCCCCTTCATACAAGGCAAACCAGGCCTCAGTTGAACCACACATCAGAGCCTCAGGAGCAACCTTAAGTTCCCTCTGAAACTGAACCAGGTCCATCAGGTGCCTGGAATGGACTAATTGAATAGGTTCTCCTATGGTGAGGAGCAGCTGAAGAGAATTCCAAAGAATGGTGTGACCATGATGAGGTGCGGATGGTGACATCTTCCAACTCCAGAACACACCAACATTGCCTGAGATGAAAACCAGATCTAGTGTTGGTCTTCCAGTATGTCATTAAGATATTTTCCCCGGAAGTTAGGGCTTGGGTGTTAAAAGAATCATATATGTGTGTGTTTGTGTTGTGAGTTTGTTACATGGTGCCTTGTTTTCCTTTTGTACTGGATTACTTTTAACTATATCTTTGTTTGATTATGGTGGAGGTGGATATTGTTTTTAATAAACTGTTATTAGCTTCCCCGAGTTATGTATTTAAGGAAGGTGGCTATATAAATTTTCTATATAAATAAATAGTGTGCATCCATTGCCATCTCAGGCCTGTGATAACCTGCAAGAGAATTCCTAGAGGCATAGCATTCTGATGCCTTTATTGAGTCAAGCTCCTTCTACAAACCATTCAGGCAAGGAAGCAACCAACAGTCAAAGAAGGGGGAAAAGAGCCATAAAACCATCCTTCCTAATCATACTCCTATTAACCAACACCCAGAAAAGCAGAAACCAGTACCAGATGAACAAAGAATAAAATAAAAAATAAAAAAAGAAAAAAAGAAACAAAACCCAGCCAAAAAATAATCAAGGAAAAGAAGAATATCCTACTCAAGGCTGGTAAGACATACAGGTGAAACTCGAAAAATTAGAATATCGTGCAAATGTTCATTTATGTCAGTATGGCAACTCAAAAGGTGAAACCAATATATGAGATAGACGCATTACATGCAAAGCAAGATATGTCAAGCCTTACTTTGGTATAATTGTGATGATTATGGCGTACAGCTTATGAAAACCCCAAATTCACAATCTCAGAAAATTAGAACATTACATGACATCAATAACACAAGGATTGGAAATAGAACAATATCGGACCTCTGCAAAGTAGAAGCATGCATATCTACTCAGTACTTGGTTTGGGCCCCTTTTGCAGCAATGACTGCCGCAATGCGGCGTGGCATGGATGCTATCAGCCTGTGGCACTGCTGAGGTGTTATGGAAGACCAGGATGCTTCAATAGCGGCCTTCAGCTCCGCTGCATTGTTCGGTCTCATGTCCCTCATCTTTCTCTTGGCAATGCCCCATAGATTCTCTATGGGGTTCAGGGCAGGCGAATTTGCTGGCCAATCAAGCACAGTAATCCCATGGTCATTGAACCAGGTTTTGGTACTTTGGGCAGTGTGGGCAGGTGCCAAGTCCTGCTGGAAAATGAAGTCAGCATCCCCATAAAGCTCGTCTGCAGAAGGAAGCATGAAGTGCTCCAAAATCTCCTGGTAGACGGCTGCGTTGACCCTGGACTTAATGAAGCACAGTGGACCAACACCAGCAGATGACATGGCTCCCCAAATCAACACAGACTGTGGAAACTTCACACTGGACTTCAAGCATCGTGCATTGTGTGCCTCTCCATTCTTCCTCCAGACTCTGGGTCCTTGGTTCCCAAATGAGATGCAAAAGTTGTTCTCATCAGAAAAGAGGACTTTGCACCACTGGGCAACAGACCAGTTCTTTTTTTCTGCAGCCCAGGTAAGACGCTTCTGACGTTGTTTGTTGTTCAGGAGCGGCTTGACAAGAGGAATACGACATTTGAAGCCCATGTCCAGGATCCGTCTGTGTGTGGTGGCTCTTGATGCACTAACTCCAGCCTCAGTCCACTCCTTCTGAAAGTCCCCAACACTTTTGAATGGCCTTTTCCTGACAATCCTCTCCAGGCTGCGGTCATCCCTGCTGCTTGTGCACCTTTTTCTCCCACACTTTTCCCTTCCACATAACCTTCTATTGATGTGCTTTGATACAACACTTTGGGAACATCCAACTTCTTTTGCAATTACCTTTTGGGGCTTTCCCTCCTTATGGAGGGTGTCAATGATGGTTTTCTGCACAACTGTCAGGTCAGCAGTCTTTCCCATGCTTGTGATTCCTACTGAACCAGCCTGAGAGACCATTGAAAGGCTCAGGAACCCTTTGCAGGTGTTATGGATTCATTAGCTGATTAGAGTGGGACACTTTGAGTCTAGAATATTGAACCTTTTCACACTCTTCTAATTTTCTGAGATTGTGAATTTGGGGTTTTCATAAGCTGTACGCCATAATCCTGAACGCCGAAGAATTGATGCCTTTGAACTGTGGTGCTGGAGAAGACTCTTAAGAGTCCCCTGGACTGCTAGGAGGTCAAACCAGTCAATCTTAAAGGAAATCAACTCTGATTGCTCATTGGAAGGATTGATAATGAAGCTCAAGCTCAGATACTTTGGTCACCTAATGCAAAGAGACGACTCTTTGGAAAAGACCCTGATGCTGGGAAAGATGGAAGGCCAAAGGAGAAGAGGACGGCAGAGGATGAGATGGCTAGATAGCATCACTGAAGCAATGAGCATGAAATTGAGCAAACTCAGGGAGGCAGTGAAAGATAGGAAGGCCTGGCGCAATATGGTTCATGGGGTCACGAAGAGTCGGACACGACTTAACCACTGAACAACAACAACAACAACGCCATAATCATCACAATTATACCAAAGTAAGGCTTGACATATCTCGCTTTGCATGTAATGCGTCTATCTCATATATTAGTTTCACCTTTTGAGTTGCCATACTGACATAAATGAACATTTGCACGATATTCTAATTTTTCGAGTTTCACCTGTAGATATCCAGCAAACTCTGTTCCCCCATGGACTGGTGATGTTACTTAGCCTAGTAATGCAGGAAAAGAAGCAAGCTCGGAGAACACCAAGAACCCAACAAATGAACTCTGAGCTACATACATTCTCCATTATAGTATCTTCAGAGCAGCACCTCTGAAAGCCACCAGGGTTTCTCAGATGAGTACATTTAGCTCCACCTCACCTAATCTTACCTGGGATCATGACTGATGCCACACTTGAAATCCAAGTGGGTAAATTTCCAGGAATGGACTCCCTCTCATGACCAGCCAGGTCTCACTAATACATGTCAGGTCAGCCCTCTCTTCTGCTGTTAGATCATGGATGCTTATTTGAGGCCAATCTGGCATTCAGTGGCAACAACTGAACGCATGGGAAACTGAGAATCCAATGACCGGGCACTGGGACTGAGGACAGGGGCTTGGACACAGAACTGGTATAACATAGTACAACCACCTTTTCAGAGAGCAGTTTACTCCCACCACATCTCCCATGCCCATCACCTGCTTGTCTTTACTTCCTGACACACTAGCTCCTGATCCCTGTCCTTCCTTCCCAGAAACAAAGACAGATGATTGATAGATAGATAGATAGATAGATAGATAGATAGATAGATGAGAAATTTGGGAAAGGGTTTGTTAATAGTAGCAAAACCTATTGTTCTTTTAAAAGTATCCCTGGGTTAATGAGATTATGCTTTAATTTTGAAGAAAGAAAAAAATAAGGACTTATGATACTTGAGGGTATACAATGAAGGAAAAGATAAAAATAAGTCAGGCATCAGTGCTTAGACTTAACAAGCTCTTATAATGGCTAGCATGTATGAAGCAGTTCAAGAAAAGGAAGGCCAAAAGGAACTCAACAAACTTGAAGAGGGTTCTGCAGTCTGCTACAGTCTGATGGAGTGACTGCTCATCCAGGCTGAAGGATGAGGCCTAGCTTTCCATCTCTTCAGCTGCTGCAGACTCATTGACATGCCTGTGATCACATATGCATGCTTTTGTTCAGAGTAACAATAACTATGTGTTATTAATACATGTTTGATTACAAGTAGTCCTCGTTTAGTGACTGCCTTGTTTAGCAACCATTTGCAGTTACAGCAGTGATGAAAAAGTAACTTTATGACGAATCCTCACATTTACGACCTTCACAGGTCTGTAAACCAAAGGAAAGCTGAAGTAAGATCATAAGCACAGTCATGGGTTGAATTAGCAATTGCTTCGCTTAATGACCAAGCTGCTGGTCCCATTTGTGGTTGCTCAATAAGGACTACCTGTATCCCTTCTTCCATGCATGAAGGAAGAGACTGGAGATTTATGATGCTGTTTTCCAGTGAACTGTAGTTAAGTGGCAATTTGGATGTAATACAAACAGCATGAGAAAAAGAAAAGTGGAAACAGAAGTACCTATGATGGATGCCTGTGCCTGCTCTTGTGTCTGACTGCACCTATCACAGGAGTCCCAGGAGTTACATTTAAAAGAAAACTGGCCATATCTACTTCCCAAATTAATGTGCAGACTGGGATACATCTATATGATTTCCTTGTCTCTGCCAGTTGTTGGTCAAATATGGTACATACAAATACGCTATATTTTGAAATTCATATACTGAGGAAAAGGTATTTAGAAATGTATATATATAAATCTCCATTCTCTTCCTTCATGCATGGAAGAAGGGATACAGGTAGTCCTTATTGAGCAACCACAAATGGGACCAGCAACTTGGTGATTAAACAAAGCAGTTGATAATTGAAACCGTGACTGTGCTTATGATCTTACTTCAGCTTTCCTTTGGTTTACAGACCTGTGAAGGTCGTAAATGTGAGGATTTACTGTGTATATATTTATATATAATTTTAAAAATCTACACTAAAATCATTTAAAAAAATTATGCAGTGATTCATGCAATGACAGTATGGCAAGATTTTAGCAAAAAATGGATATGGGACCGATAGTGATTATTCATTAAGTGATCAATCTGTTCCTAGTCAGTGGCAGAGGAGGGAAAGCCACACAGTATAAGTTCTATGTCCACTGGATTAAGAACTGCTATTGAACATTTATTACTCATCATTCTGCTTCCTGAATTTAACAAAGCTATAGTACAATTCAGAGGTCAGTATGAAGAACTAAACATCACAGCCAGACAACTGACTGATTCAAAATGCATCAATTGCTGTAGATATTCTGCAAGACATGTTGTCCAGACAAACTCTCCAGAGACACATCTATCAAAATATGAATGGAGTAAAAGAATCTAATCTAGGCAATATGGCAATGAGGAACTGATATGTATTTATTAAGATTCAAATGTCCAGTGCACACAGTGAACATTTATGACATAATGAATGCATCTTATTTCATTAATACTATCTTTCTTTCTTTCAAGCAGGTTAGTAATCATAGTTTAAAGAACTATAGTTTTAAGCTGATGTGATATAAAGAGAAGCAACTTCAAGTAAGTGACTTAAGGCAGAAAAGCTTGGGAAAAAATGGGAGATATCAATAATGGAAAACATTATATAGGACCAGCTACCAGTAAGGCAGTTGAGATGAAGCCTCTTATTCTAACAGCCCAAATCAATAGTGCCCACAAGACTGAAGACCTTTCATGTTCATCCACTGAAGCAATTCCCAGATTATCTCACTTACATGAATGAACAAACTAGGAGATCCATCCTTCCACAGTTACCATCATCTGAGTAGAAAAGTGGAGATACATTAGTTGCTAGATACACCCAGGAAACTATATGCCAGAGAAGAGTGTGGGGTGGTTTCCTTCATAATTGAGAAGCTGGTATGATTTAGATGATAAATGATATGAGGAGTGTATGCACAAAGCAGCTAAAGCTATTGTCTCCACATTTCAGATCTTGTTCTTCAATCTATAAAGGGCAGAAAGGCCAGGCCATTGGTTGCAGAGAGCAGGAGTAAGATTACATAGCAAATATCCCATTCTTCCCCCATACAAAAGCCCATATATTTATTTTTTATTTTATTTATATTTCAGATTTAGTCACTGCCCATCTCACTCAGTGAACAACTCATTGTTTTTTGTAATTAGTTGGATATAAATAGTATTCTAGTCTTAAGCAGCTACATTCACTACTGTTTCATGGAGTACCTAGAGTGCCTGATGATCAAGTGATCAAGTATAATCATAGGGTTTATGGCTATGTTTGGAGGACATGAGAAGCAGGGCTGTGGAACCCCCATTGTGGGAAGGAAACTTACCAGCATACCATTGACAAAGCAAACCTGGAAGGTGTATTTTGAGGGAACATAACACTGGTGACACTCTTCAGATGAAAACTCTCCACTAATCCTGATAAAGAAAACACCTTAGTTTAACAGTGGAAATCATTCAGTGAAGGAAGCAGGAGCCTGAAGAGACCAGAAATCCATTTAGTAAACAAAGGTAGCAAAATTTAATGCACAGTAGTTCCCTCTATTTTCAGTGCTCAGAATGGCCAAAATAGCACCACCCATTTACAAGCAAAAGAGATATTAACAGGTTTGGCAGAAACATAAAGTTGGCAGAAACACAAAATACCTTAAGGAAAAGGAGGGGGGGTAAGACCTAATGGGAGATCTCTGCCCCTTAGCACAATGGGGGCAGAGCATGTTCAGAAACCACAACCTGTTGACTAATTCAAGAGAGGGGGGTTATGGAACAGGGGAGTGGAAAGGAATGGAATACAGTATTCTCCAGAAGGGAATTGGAGACTAATTTTAAAAAGAATATGAGCAGTCACAACTTCAACATTTTGCATATTGCATTCTAATACGATTATTGCACTCTAATATGCTGGTGGAAAGGTAGGGACAATTCTAATATGTGTAAAGGGATGACTCATGTCATAAGCCATTATAATAGGAAGTTTAATTACAGTCACAGGTGCAGGGTAACATCACACTAGTAATTTTATCTGTGAGTTCCCCATTACAAAGAATGGTTTCCAGGGAACATGAACCCCTTTCTATGTTGTTCTTCACTTGCACAACAACCCTGTTTTTTGGGGGGGAGGGGTATTTTGTGTGTGTTTAACTGTACAAAATTGTACAATCATATCTCAGAATACACTTGTATGGAGAAATGTAAACTTTCACCTATACGGCTTCCCCCAATTCTGCAGCAAATGACACTTAGATTAAAGTCCGGACCAAACCTGAAGCATGCAAAGTTTGGGCTAATGCAGAGAAGCCTCCTTGAGCCTATCATTCATATATTATGGTGTATTAGAGGACAAAATGAAGAAAAGAGATAGATGGTACACTGCTATCCAGGTGGATGTAACATTCTCATTACTGATCAATGGAAAAAGATATAATTAAAATATCAGTTGTAATATAGTATACATTTAATGAGATTATCTTAATTCTGATTCAGGACTGGCTTTATCTGAATAAACAGTGGTTTATGCTAAGGCTGACAAGACAAAATGTCTCTGTTGAAAGGGATAGTCCTGTTCATTTAATGATTCACTGTAAAACTACTCAGGAAGTAAGACTGCTTTCATTTGATCTAAGCAAGTATTAACTAGTCCAGTGTTTCTCGACCTTGGCAACTTTAAGATGTGTGGACTTCAACTCCCAGCATTCATCTGAGGTAAGATAAACCATTCCTCCTGGTTTATCTTACCTCAGATGAATCAGACCATATTACATGTCACCAGTGACACAAGGACTCATCTATCATTCTACTTGCCTATAGAATTCCTGCTATTTCAGTGGAAGCATAATCCAAGGTGGTTATCCAGTTGGTAACCAAGGGGAAATTTTAAAAGGTCCTATAAGGAGCAACTGCTGCTGGTAAAGCAGCCTCCATCAAGCATCAATGATGCCACTTCCACCCACACAGCACACCTGTGCCCTATGGGGAAAAGGGAATACTGGCACAGCAGTAGCAAGGTTTGGTCCCAGGAAATACATTTTTTTCTTCATGCTGAAGTTGACTCATACATCAAACTCTAACAGGTTGGTTTCATTGGATGAACTTCCAGGACCAGGCTGTCAGAAGAAACAAACCTTTCAGCAAACCGAAATTATTAGAGGAGGCACCTCATGTTCTCCTTATGTACAGATTGCAATGGTAGAAACTGTACCATACAGGGATTCTGCGCACCATGTATATTCTTGTACCACAGCATTTTATGGAGGCATAATCCACTGTTAACTTGCCTTTAATATGTTGACAAATGCAATTGAGGCTTCATCTGCTTGAATAGCTGCTTGTTTGAGAATGTGGATCTAGTTATTTAGTCCTCTGGCTTCCTAAATGACACTAATCTGATATATCCTGAAATAAAGAGTGAGCATAATTCACAGTCTGAGGTATACCATAGCTGGGTTTGCTAATGTCCTATTTCTATCCTTTCTAAAAATAATGACAGTAATCCAAGTAAAGATGATGCCGGGGGAGGGAAGGTAAATCGCTGAACAAGAGAATGAATAATTAATCCCATCGTAATTTGCCTTTTCTTTTGTACTTTCACCATCTTTCATCTCTTGAGCCTTTCACTTTTTTCTCATTTGCTAAATAGGTGAAAGTGGGGTTATATGCGTAAATGTCAAGGCAAGGGAAAGACAATTGTTTGCATCAGATCTTTAAAGTCACAAATTTGAGACATTAGGGCACAGGACCCAAACCTAAAAGCCTCTACAGCTTCTTCTTCTTTTTCTCCTTTTCCTTTTTTTTAAACAGCTAAAACCATCAGATCAAGTAACAGATATATAAAAGGATCTGAGCTATGCCTGTAATTATTATTAAGTTCTTTTTTGTTCTCTAATGACTCCATAAAAGGAAAATATGGTGAAAAAACATCATTGGCAAGAAGTTACTGGAAGAGCTGGCACTTCCAGGAATGACTCCATTGCAAATGAATTTGTGCATACTGCTGCATTTCCCGCTCCAGCAGCAGACTCGCTTAGAAATGTGCTGCAGGGGGTTAGGACAGTCTGACTTTATTGACCTGCTCAGAACCCTTAATAGTGCAGCAGGATCGCTAGAAATGGGCATTTCAAAGCTATGGTGCAGCCTGCAGCTTTTCTGTACTGAAAAGATAGAGCCCTTTGCATTTTGAAATGCAATTTTGCTCAAAGATTTGAGGAGTGCAACACGACGTGATCCTTAATGTCAGAAACAGCGAGGATAAGCTAAAAGTAGCATGTCCTGCAAACAATCAGTTTCATCTCAGGAATTTCTTGTTTGGTGCTAAAACAAATTTTAGGATTGTCCATGCTGTTGTTTGTTTGAACTGCTCAGGTTTGGGTTTTTATAATTTCTTTGCAGATTCACAGTAATTTGACCATAAATTTCAGTTTATTAGAGTGGGTAGACTGTGGTCCATGGGAAAGATTGCAAGCACTCTACCCTCTTTTAAACATGCTAATTGGTGGGGGGAGGGGGAGAAAAGAATTATTGGTACTATCATAGTTGTGGATATTGTTATTTTTCATGGCAAATTAACCTGGTGATGTGTAAAATCTAAATACTAATTCTAGGAAGCCCTGCTGCCAGCTCTTTAAAAATTTATAATTAGTGGCTTAACAGTAAACTGCATATTTAACTAATATGAAGTTGCATATTCAAGCAATATTATCAGTACAGCAATGCAATAAAAGCCAATGCAGTATAGTACCAATTTTTTTTTTAAAAAAAATGATGACCTGGGCAACTTGATCCTAGAGAATAATTTAAAAAGCAGCAACATTAGCAATGAGATCCAGAGTTTGACCCCATTCTTGGCAAACAGGCCAGAGAACTGACTGCTTCATGTGCCAGGAACCCCCTTCCTGGGATTATATTACTTCACAATGCAAGTTGAGGGAGTATGTGTTTGATTTTTCTAATTAAAAGAAACTGTCTGCAGCTAGAAAGCTAGTATATCAGGCAGGTTTATGTTCTTCATTAAAAAGTGGTGTTCCGTTCCAGATTTTTGTCCTGGAGAAGTATTCAAATGTGCAATCTTCTGCCTGCTTTAAGAACATATTGCTTATACCAATTGCCTATCCCAAATTGCCGATCTAGAGATGATGGAATCATTCCTTGAGGACTTTTGCAGGTAAACCACATGCTCTATCATTTACTTATAGTCCTTAAATTATAGAGACCTGAACCACATACTTTTTGAATATTTGGATATTCTTAATTATTAATTATTCCACACCTGAAGGATTGGAGATCACTGGCTACAAAGGGTTGAAAAGCTCATAGAATTCCGTCTTATGAGTCTGATTAGCAGTATTAATAGTAGATTTTTTGACATTCCCTTTTTCCAGTTAACTCTGAGAATCTTGCATGTCTCCTTTTGTTTCCCAACAGATCTGAAACATAGGACAGGTTAAGATAATGATGGACTAAATCATTCCATGTGTACCTAGCTGACTGGAGAGAGAAATATCTCATCCAATTCAACACAACACTGGAAAGGTCCCCAAACCTCAAAGCATACATATACACATATTTAAATAATAATAATAATAATAATAATAATAATAATAATAATAATAATTCATAGTCCGCCAGTTGTTTAGACTGGATTTGGCATTTTTATCCACCTATTAAGTCCTTCCCAAGGACCTGTGATAGGCAGATGTTGTCTGATGGTATTAAAGGTATCGTCACAGGATGTAAGCTGTTCCAGGTTTACTGTAAGGTGTTCCAAGTTGTTGTTGTTATCCCAAATCAATACCCTGCAGAAGAATACCCTTCTTCATTGAAGCTTATGGATCATAATCTACCAGGCTGATCGAGTGCAGGTTGGTTAGATGTGTTTGGGTTTCCAGGTCCACAGCTGAGAAAGACTGACTGGCCCAAAGTTACCCATTCAGCTTCTGTGAATAAGGAAACATTAGAACCTGAGTCTCCCTACTCTTAGACCAGCACTTTAACCACTACACCATACTGGCTCTCTATGCATATATAAGATAGATAGAGAGACAGAGAGATACATATAACAGACTCAAGGCCAAGAGAATAAAGACTCTGCCTCTCTTTTGCTATTTACTGTGCCTTGTTTTGTACTGAATCCCAGCACTAGCAAAAAGGCTGATTTTTCTATCATAGGCCAGTGTTACCAACTTCATTCTGCACTCTGTAAGCTGCTGCCTAAGTAATTGATTTCTTTTATCTAAAACAGCCATGATCTGCCAAGATAGCACTGAATCATGTTTGATCCTGTTTGTTCTTGAATATTTTATACAAACCAGCTTCTCTTTAAGAAAGTTGAATCTTATTTTCACATATAACTATAACACAAAGTAAATAGTTGCAATTAAAAATACAGTCAGGCCAAGTTGCATTAAACTGAAATGTATATGAGGCTGTATATGACACAGATCAGATTCAGACTAATTCATGTTACATGCATTGACCAAATATATTCATTAAACAAAATTTAGAAACACTCTTTTTGTAGAGTTGTCAAATCAAATCTGGGAAATCTCCCTGAATTTGTAATACCTGAATTCAAGATCAAACTGTTCAGTACAACTTTTAATATTTGAAGATCACAGACATGATCTACATGTTATTACATATAAATTCATAATTTTCTGCTAATCATTCTAAATTTCTTCTTTTTGAAATAAATAGAAATTGGGCTGGGCAGATGTGAGGAAGATGATAGTGAAGTGGAAATACTGACAAAGTTGATTTTAGCCAAATTATCATAATAAGTAAAATAATATTGCAGCTATCAAGTTGATTTAATGGGACAAATGTGGATTCCACAGTGTGAGATCCACTGTACTAGTCAAAAGATTGGGGCACTGGATATGAGCAAAGAACATTAATTTTAGCTCTTTTATTTAGAGCTAAATAAAAGTCCTCATTTACAATAGGGACACATGATATTTGCAACATTCTAAGAGACATCCTATGATTAATGTTATCCTAATGTATTATTATTGCTTCCTAAATTACACCACACCATGAAACAATTCCTTCTCTAAATATTTATGACTGGGTGATCAGAAAGTTATCATTACAATACTGATGAAAGTGTATTGGGTATATCAATTTTTGTTCTTATACTAAGCTTTGGGTCCTATGTGGGGTAGATAAATTGATGTCTCCAAATTTTTAACCACTACTCTCAATCCAGTGCACTGTGTGGAGGCATCTCCTCTCCATTCTTAATTTTTATACCCCTAAATAAAAATACCTACAAAAACTCCATATGGGAAATAGGAAGAGATGAGGGTAATATGAGTCTGTGCCTGTTAAGCACACCAGAAGTTTATGTAGATGGATCTACAGTATCAATAGGAATTATATTGAAATCTGCCTTTCAATGTCACTTAAGTTTTATTCCCTGTGAAAGAGGCATCATCATCATCATCATCATCATCATCATCATCATCATTATTATTATTATTATTATTATTATTATTATTATTATCAGCTTATTTTCAATGTATTAAGGATACCTTGGTGATGTTTTTGAACTTAATTGCTAGAGATTGGAGAGGATGCTTCTGTTGATATTATATTCTGTCACCTCATTTTCCATCAGTCTCCAACCTCCCTTACTATTTGATCTGAAAAAAAATCCCATAAGAGGAACATCTTCATTGTCTTCTTTGGGGATTTAACAGAAGGGTGGCAAACCAGGGAGGCTGTAGAATCCTGAAAGATCATTGTACAATGTACGGCTGGATGTTGACTTATATCTTTTGGCTACCTTGCCACTAAAGAAGTAAAGGGAAATCACATGCCACCATGAGAATTTCACTAAGATTTGCTTTTCTTTGAAAACAAATGACTTTAATTTATTGAATGAGAGCTGATATGGGGAAAAGGATCTTTTCCCTGCATAGCACTAGTATCAACATGGCAGAGGGGAAAAAGAACTAAAAGAGATGAAAATAAATTGAATAGTTCAGGCTTGCATTTCAAGATTCATTTGAGAAAAATCTAATTTAATCAGAAACCAAGCTTGGATGTAGAGTAGGGTGCAAGAGGAATAATAAAGAATCAAATGTGGGAAAGAATTAGTCATCTATAAAACATACAAACACACAAGTCAACCAACTCACTCAGCTGGCCCCCTCTGACACACTGCTGGGCTATGACATTTGTTCCACAATAGATACAAAACTGAAATTTGATATACATGTCTAAGTCACCCTGCTTATTAGAAAAAACAAATCTTGAGATTGTTTAAAAAGGTCCATTTGTGAAATGTGTCTCTGTCATAATAGTGGCCAACACTAGAGCCAACTAGATTATTCACACAGAGATAGTGGAGTGGAAAGGCATGGAATCTGCTCCATTCACACCCTTGAAATAGCCTTTATTGAGGAATGGGGCAAGTGTAGCAGCAGTTGCTCAGGAGCAGATATCTATGCTTATATAGACTTTGTTTTCTAGTTGGCCATAAATGATTGCTGCAGGATGTTCTTGCAGTCAAGAATTTGGTCTCAAATTGCTCTGCACATTAGGTCTTTCATAACTAAGGTATAGCCCACACTGACTGCACATCTAGCCTTTCCCATAGCAGTGGTAGTGTGAGTCAGTTCAAGACCGTAGACAGTAAACCCTTATTTAATGACCAACTCCAGACATAAAATGTATGCTTTGCTGTCTGCTTGTGGTTGCTGTTCTAGTTAGTGAATAAATGGCTCTATCTTCAAAAGATCTGGCTGGCCTGCTGATCTGAAACTGCTTCCCAACAGCAGTTAACAGTAGACCCCCAATGGAGATCAAATGAGGATTCTAAGTTAAAAAAAAAAAAAGAGGCTTTTGAAGGGAAAAAGAAATGGCATCTTGAAAGTGGGTGTAAATCTTTCCATAGACTGTATATTTGGCAATGGACTATCAAGGCTCAAGCCATTGCTATTTTATATCCCACCTTGTGAAATGGAAATCTGCTTCTGTTGGGGCAGCTCTGCACTTTCTGCTTGGCCCATCAATAATCCAGGCCACTCACTGCTTCCTGAATGCAGGAATGAATGATGTCATGCTCCTCCCATCCGCAGCCCATCACAAACGCACCCTGCTCCCATGTTTTTCAGCTTCAGTTCAAAATAGCTGTTTTCCAACCAGAACTGTTTTAAGAACTTCGGAGCAGATGACCTCTGGTTGCAGTGACTGGCACACCTCCTCCCTCCAGCAGCTGGTAGCTGCCCGGGATAGCTATTTCTGGGCAACCATCCAGAATCGCTGGGAATCAAATGGCATTGATTATTATTGTTGGTCGCACAGTCAGCCAGATGTTTAGACTGGATTTGGCATTTTTATCCACCTATCAAGTCCTTCCCAAGGACCTGGGATAGGCAGATGTTATTGTTTGATGGTGTTAAAGGTATCATCACAGGATGTAGGCTGTTCCAAGTAAAGCTGCCTTTTGCAATTGACTGATGGTGATTTTGTCAATGCCGATGGTCTTCAAGTGGTGCTTCAGATGTTTTGGGATTGTGCCTAAGGTGCTTATTACTATTGGTACTATCTTTGCTTTCTTTTGCCACAGTTGTTCTATTTCTATTTGCAGGTCTTTGTATTTTGTGATTTTCTCCAGTTCTTTCTCTTCTCTTTTGCTGTCTCCAGGTATTGCAATGTCCACTATCCAGACTTTTTTGTCTTTCTTATCAACAATAGTTAAATCTGGGATGTTGTGTGGCAGGTGCTTATCTGTTTGAATTCTAAAGTCCCAGATCACTTTAGCTTCTCCATTTTTTGTTACTTTGCCTGTTTTGTGGTCCCACCAGTTCTTGCTTGCAGGCAAGTGATGTTTCTTGCAGATATACCAATGTACCATTGTTGCTGCTTTGTCATGCTGTTGTTTGTAGTCAGTCTGTACAATCTTGCATCAGCTAATTAAGTGGTCCACTGTTTCTTCAACTTCTTTGAAGAAGCAGCATTTGCTGTCTGTTGTGGTCTTCTCAATTCTGGCTTTCTATGCATTTGTTCTTAAGGCTTGATCTTGTGCAACCAGAATTAGCCCCTCTGTTTCTTTCTTTAACATTCCTGCTCTTAGTCATTGCCAGGTCTTCTTGTTATCTGCTTTGCCTGCTAGTTTTTTGCATACTGTCCATGTAATACTTTGCCTTGCCATGTCCTTTTTCTATTCTTTATTTGGTCTTTCTTGTAGGCCAGTTTGGTCTCTTCAGTATTCAGTAAGCCTTCATGGTGTACTAGCTTCAGTGCACCTTCTTCACTGTCCTTCAGATATTGTTCCAATGCCCTTTTTTCTTCTTCATCTGTCTGGCGTACTTGCAACATTCCATGCCCACCTATGCTCCTTGGTAAGTAGAGTCTGTCAACATTGCTGCAAGGATGAAGGGCATGATTCATTGTAATTATTTTTGTGGTCTTCCTATCCAGGGGTTCTAGTTCTGCTTGAATCCAGTCCACTATTCCAGCTGTGTATCTAATTACTGGAATTGGCCATGTGTTAATTGTCTTGATAGTATTTCTGCCACTGAATTTGGACTTTAAGATCTTCTTCACTCTCATAATGCATTGACTACTAACCTTCTTCTTGACTTCAGTGTGCTTGATGTTGTCAGCCTGAAGGATGCCTAGATATTTGTAGTGATCTTCTTCATCCAGACTCTTGTTATTTCCATAGGGCATCTTGATTTGCTCAGTTTTCACTATTTTTCCCCTGTTGATGGTAAGGATGGCACATCTGTCCAGCCAAACTCCATTGCAATACCTTGGCTGTGTATTCAGACAATGTTGAGCAGTGATGCTATTTCAGATGGTGTTTTTCCATACAGCTTCAGACTGTCCATGTAAAGGAGGTGGGATAGCCTGGCAAATATTTTTGATGTTTGATACCCATGGGCTGACTTGTTCAGTATTGTTGACAGAGGAATCAGTGCAATGACAACAGTTAGTGGTGATAGTGAGTCTCCCTGAAAGATTCTTCTCTTGATATTAACCTCTTCCCATCTATCATCATTGACCAGCAGCTCTGTCTTCCATTGTGCCATTGATCTTTGCAAAAAGCTTCTGATGTTTCTACTGACTCTGTTATTTCTAGGCACTTGATTATCCAATCATGTGACAGGGAGTTGAATGCCTTCTTGTAATCAATCCAAGCTACATTCAAGTTGGTTTTCCTTCTCTTGCACTTTTCCAAAATCATCTTGTCAGTTAGGAGTTGATCTTTTGTCCCTGTGTTGTTTGGGCAGTTTTCTTTCTGCTCAGATGGAAATACCTTGTTTTCAACTAGATGCTGTTGGACTGCATCAGCTATCACACCAGTTATCAATCTGAAAGTTGTTGGTAAGTAATTGGCCTGTAGTTGCCTGGTGCTGCCCCTTTTGCTGGATCTTTCATTATCAGGTAGCTTTTGCCAGATGTTAACCAATCTTCAGTTTCACCTCCTTGCAGTATGTTGTTAAACTGCTTGGCAATGAGTAGGTGCACACCAGTCAGATGTTTCAACCAAAAAACATACAGTTCACCTTCACCTGGTGCTGACCAGTTCTTCATCTTCCTTACCCTTTTCTCCACCATTTCTGCTGTTATTACAAGTTCTTTCATTTCAGCTTCTTTTTTATTCTTTTCCACCTCCTTTATCCAACCTGCATTCTTGTTGTATTTCTTTGGATGTCCCATAGCTGCACCCAGAACTGTACTGTTTCTTCTTTGTCAAGTGTTGATTGGTTCACTGCAACCTCTCCATTGAAGGATTGATAGAAACGTTTCTGATTCAACTGAAATTGGAGATTCTGCCTATAGTGTAGAATTTGAGCTTCGTATCTGCTGATCTTTTTGGCTATGGCTGTTATTTGCTGCTTTATTATTTCCAGTGCTTCTTTGATCTTCCTTGTTTCTACGTGATATTTCTTGGTCAGGTATTCTTTGGTCTTCTTTTTCTTCAGCTTCTTTTTTTTCCCATCTGTTTTAACTTGTTTGCATCTGATCATAGCATGCTGATCTGAATTTCCAGCCTGATCTTCCATTTTGGTGGTGCACTGTTTGGCTTTTTTGCTTGTTTGTTGATTTTCCATCCAAGGTATTCAGTATAACTGCAGCTGTGCTGTACATTAGTTGGTTTGTTTCTTGAAGTGAGCTGGTGCTTTTATCTGATATTACATTATTGGTATCTTTTTAATAGTTGTGCTAGCTGTTTTTTTGTAAGCTTCAATGCAGGCAACCTTATTCTGTTATTTTTGTGCTGTTCTAGATGCTCAGTTATTCTTTGTTTCCATTCCTCTTGTTTTTTAGTTTGAGGTCTTTGTTCTTTCTGAGGAGAAGGCAGAGGAGAGGGTGCCTGGTTTGGGAATGAAAACGATTCAATAGCTATGCTGGTTTCTTTTACTGCTGACTCCCCCTGGTTTGCCTCTACAGACTGAGCTACTTCTAGCAAGGCTTCGATTTCTTTGCCCTGGGTAGATCTTTGCAGTTCTTCCAATTCTACTTCGTGAATACTTTATTTCATATTATAAATCAACGTTGATCTGTTAGCCTCTGTTCTGTTAATTCTGATTCTGGATGTCATTCTTTCCAGAATCATGCATTCTTTTCAGATATCCTCTTCTCTTTGGACTTGATTTGTAATAGCATATAATTATTTCTTTGTTTTCAGTCTTCGTATATTTGCAATGGGTAAACAACTTTTCTTCCAGTACTCCTGCAGCTGCTGGCCATGGTTGCTCAACCAACAGTCCTGAGTCCTGTAGCCCACTTGTCACCAGATGTCTAGAAACTAGAACACCTAGCACAATCCTTGTTGACCTGGGCAATGACCAATCCGCTGGGAGCCCGAGTCACTGGGAATCAGGTGGCATTTATTATTGTTGTTGTTGCTGTTGCTGTTGTTACATCCTGGACAGCCAAAGTGCTATGTTTTCTGCTGGTCAGTAGTTGCTGTTATGTTTTGTTTTTTAAAACAATCTTGCAATTGATCCAACAATGGCCTGTTAAGTCAACGAACTGTTTTTAATGGTAGAAGCTCCATTTAGCCCTTACATCTCTCAGGAGGCACCCTTCCACTTTTTGCACAGAGTGGGTGAAGCATGCTCCCATTGCTTTCCTACTCCTTGATCCCATTACTGCAAAATGTCCCTTCTTTTTTCTTTATATTTTTAACATATTTAATTTGCAAGTTTGGTGTAGTGGTTAAGACATCAGGCTAGAAACCAGGAGACTGTGAGTTCTAGTCCTGCCTTAGGCACAAAGCCATCTGGGTGACCTTGGGCCAGTCACTCTCTCTCAGCCCTAGGAAACAGGCAATGGCAAGCCACTTCTAAAAAAAACTTTGCCAAGAAAACTGCAGGGAGTCACCAGGAGTAAACACTGACTCAAAGGCACCAAAAATAGATAGATAGATAGATAGATAGATAGATAGATAGATAGATGATAGATAGATAGAATAAATAAATAAATAAAAATTTGCAAGTAGGAACCTTGCTGCTTTGTTTGTCTGAAACTGAATTATCAGTTCTTCCTTACTACAACATTTCCATGGACCAACAGAGTAATGAAAGAACAACTGTATTGCTTTGATTAACGGAGCATTGGAGCAGGAAAGGAAAGGAAAGGAAAGGAAAGGAAAGGAAAGGAAAGGAAAGGAAAGGAAAGGAAAGGAAAGGAAAGGAAAGGAAAGGAAAGGAAAGGAAAGGAAAGGAAAGGAAAGGATTAGTGTCAAATGAGATAATATGGAAGGGTGGTGGTGGTAAAGACATCCATGTGTACAAACATCTGGGAAAGGACCAGAAGGCATGGGGTTAGTGTAGGAGGAACAATTGGTAAAAGTCCATACAGGAGGAAGCCAGCAAGTCTTGCCTTCCCTGCTGGGATGCAAAGAGAAAGAAGCAAGAGAACCATTCAGGTCTGTGGTAGCTGTAGTCTGGACTGAACACAATGCTGGCTCCATTGACAGCCCACTGCAATCTAGATTGGAATGTCTGAAGTTGTCTTAAGAAACAGCCAGGAGCAGCACAGAAGACAAGCAGAACAGAATTGTCCTCTGAACAGCGTTGCAAGACAGTGAAGTGCTTTGCAGCCCCTTGATTAGCTGTACTGAGGTGCTTCAGATGGATAACACTTTGATCCAATCACCTCACTGATGCATGCATTCAAAACTTTGCACAGCTCTCTTCTTGTGCTATGAAATTGGAAATGCAAAAAATAAATAAATAAATAAAATGAAAACACTTAGTCTGCAGTGTGGAATTGCCCTCAGATTTAAAACTGAAATAAACAAAGAAAAAATGATAATACAGGAAATAAATTGAAGCAATGCAGAGTTATCCAGTGGGATCCTATGCTTGAGACTCAGAGAAAAGATATTGGGCAATGTGACAGAAGTCCAGACACTGGGATGTTTGGTCTTAATAAAAGCAGCCAAGCTAGTCCTGGATCAGAGTGGTACAACCAGAAATATCCCATTGTTGGGATTCTTGATAATGGCTAAGAGATCTAGGAGCAGGATGCTGAATCATACATTTGGTTAGCTTAGCCCAGAGTTTTTCAACCTCAGCAACTTTAAGCTGTGTGGGCTTCAATTCCCAGAATTCCTTAGCATACTAGCTGGGGAATTCTGGGAGTTGAAGTCCACATACCATAAAGTGGCCAAGGCTGAGAAACACTGGCTTAGCCACAAATTCTGTTCCATTTCCTTCTCAAGCAAAACACCCTTTCTCTTACTGTAACTGCAAGTGAGCACATCTGTGCCAAAGTTAACTGATTAGTTGAGACGAGCCAGAGTTTCCTTTTAATGGGGATTTTGAGCCAGCTTTAAATCCTTGTTTGAAGTCTTAATTAAGAAGACTGCTGTACCATACATATGCACACACCCCACCCCACAGTTTTGTCAGTATATTTTTCAGAATTTGGGAAAGTAACCAGGTGAAGAACTCAGCTGATAGAACTTGATGGAACTTGTAGATTGGATGGTCACAGGTCCTACTTTAAAGCTCTTGCATTAAAAGGCTATCAAACAACAGTCACTGATTTTAAAGGCTGTTCCATTTATATCTATTTTGAAGATAAAAAGGGATGAGATAGTAGGACCTTGAAAGTGCCCATGAATAGTAGCACCTGGATAGCATATTGAACAGCCACATGTACAATATTACCCAGCCTGTCTTCTCCTGTCTGCTTGGATTTTCATTCAACCATATGGATGTGGTAAAAAAACAAAAATAAAAACAGCATTCTACTCCATTACAGCATTACATCTATACTGAAGCCGATTGTTATATGGTCTGAATAATATAAAGAACCAGTATTTCCTCCTTTTTTTTTTTTTTTTAATTTCTTCCCTATCCCCTTTTCATTTTGAACCATCTCTCTGGACTGTAAGCTTGAAGGCAAGATGTATAAGCTGCTGATGAATAGGACATTAATGTTTCAAATAAACTAAATGGTATACTGTATTTCTGCTAAAACAATAGAAAGTATTTCTAAATTTGTATTTCTACATATAAATCAATATAAACTAATTTTATGCAAACACATGATCTCTATTATCCTCTTCACTGAATTTCTTATTCTTATTATTATTTTTGGTGACATATAAATCTCATCTACTCGCAAATCCAGGGAGTGGTACAAAGACAAGCTCTAGAGCAATGTATTTAGGCAAGAAAAAAGAAAATCATACAGGGGAGGAATGGCTGACAGCAGTCACAGCTGAGAGGAATAGATCAAGGCAAAAAGTTGATGAAATTATTTGGGTCCCCAGAGGAGTGTAATTTGAAAGGAAGAAGACATGGTTGAGATAACAGGGCTTCAATCCAGCTTCTGGAAATCTTATACTTGAAGTTTCCCATAACTAGTGGCCTAACTCTTCCTGCCTTTTAGTTTTGAATGGGCAAGGACTATTATTTCCCAAAAAACTGTGTGACTATTTCTATGAGACCCAGAAGAATGAGGACTCTCTCTTCCTTTGAACAATTGCCTCATAACAAATGTCACACTGTCCTGGAAACTGAGGAGAACTTCAAGAACATTTTATGATCTGATTCTGGGGAATGGGGAGAGAGGAGGAGAAGGGGAAAGAGGCAGGAATTCCAGTAAGTGCATGCAAGTATTTGGGTGAGCTTTCTTTAGGTTTTTCCCCTCCCTCTCTAGTTTGGAATCTGTCATCCCTCTCTTTCTCACACACAAACAGAAGAAATATTCTGCATTTTTTCTCAAAGTTATCATTCTGCTTCCTTAAAGAATTTCAGTGAAGAAAGTCTCATTGGCGGAGTGGGGTCTCCTTTTTCTTATTTAGTGATGACAAGGGTGTGTGTGCAAACAGCTTCTCTTTTATTGAACCATGATTTCCCTAAGAATCTGCAGATGGCCTGGGCCCTCATGCCTCACTTAAATCCTAGTAGAAGGTGGACTGAGGAAACTACTTTTCCACTGAGCTTTTTCAGTGCTAAGAGGGAGTCCTCTACTGAGAATTGTTAGAGAATATATCCTTCCCTGGAAATATTTGGAGAAATTACCCAGCCAATTTTTCTACCCATAGATGCGATGAAGAGTTTCAAAGGGTTATTTGTGCTTGTCTATCTATCCTCTGCCCAACCTTATTCAAGAAGTGTGCTGATTGCTCTTCATGGCAGGGATGCTGAAATAGTTACTCCCATCTTTTGGATGAAAATAAATAGCAATTGTGTGATTTGTTGTTGTTTTTTAACAACACAATTGGGTGGTATAGAGGTGTTTAGTTGATGGTATCAAAACGTCAGTGAAATAGGTACAGTACTACTAAAAATAAACACTTCTCTTACTATGACTGAAGAATAATGGAAAAACTGCTCCAGGTTCTCTTGGTCATTCTCTCTTCCTCTCTCACTCCCATTTTCAAAGACCAGTGGATAGAAAATTGTTCTCTCTGGAAAAATTGTGTGTTAATCTGCTCTGTGATAGATAAATTTGTTAAGGCTGTTCTTTTATTTATTTTTAAGCACCTTACTAGTTTATTTTGTCTATTTTTTAACTTCTTGTTGTTTTGGTAATTAAAAAAAAAAATGCTTGCGGATGTCTTTGTACCTCTGGAACAAGGGAAATCAAGGGTAAAACTTTCCCAGATAATAATATAAATTTATCCCAGATAAATAGTGTAGATTAACACTACCTCTCACATAATATATGCATATATTCTCTTTAAGACATTCAATTCTATTCCTGGATTCACAACATTCTCAGTATACCTGGGATTTATGAACAGGTATAAAAAAATATACTATGGAGAATAGAGTAAAATGGAACTTTGTCTTTACTTCTATATTTCTTATATTTCTATTTCTACATTGCTTTTTACATTCCAGAAGAACCCCCTTTCACTTGATTTATTGGCTATTCCCTCATTGAATTGATAAGTCTCACAGATGTATTATTTGTCAGACAAATTGGATCAGGTTCAGAAATCAGTAGTGAAGATGGCCAGCAGTACAGAAAAGAATCCTAGTTTAAGGATTTGGGTGTGCTTGATCTATAGAAGACAAGATAAAATTAGGAGAAAACTTAATAGTAATTTTCAAATATTTAAGGGATAGAACACATGGTCTTAAATTGAACTGAACATTAGGAGAAGCTTGTAATAAGGACAGTTTAACAGTACAGGAAGCCTTATTACCCACTGTCTTGTTATATGCCATTTTGCATATCTACAGTTGATAATTAGAGACCAGATCTCAGTATATATGCAAAGGGTTTTTGTATCCACAGATCTGGCCTTGTTTCTCATTGTGGAGTCCTTGGTGCTCTCTGAGCTTGGTTGACAGACAGACAGAAACTTTATTTCCATCACTGACCAGTAAAAATACATTCAGTAAAATAAACAAAGCAAAGTTAACTCCTAACATCAGTGACTACTGGCAACGATTTGTGGGTGAAGCTTACACATAATGTAGCATTTTTTCCCCTACTTTTAGAGAGATTTATTCTGGTTATCAAACAAATAATGCAAATAACAATTATTGGAGGGCCCTGTAAATTTAAATTAAAAAAGGAGTAATCAGCTGGTGGCGAATGTCCCTGTAGAACTGGCAATACAAAAGAACATGGGCTGTGGTTTCTAAAGCAATCGTGTCACAAGGGCAGTGTCAAGTTTCATAAGGGGTTTTCTTATATTTCTCTTCCAAGACAGCTGTGGAGAAAGCCTTAAATTGAGCTAAAGATAAACGTCTCCTGAATTTGGGAACTCTGATATGATATAAATATGAAACTTAATAGGGGCTAAAATTTGGTTATTTACAAATAAGTTGTAAGAGAAAGCAGCAATTTATGTCTGGCCTTCTATATCTAAGGTCCTTTGCCTTAATATTGATCTAGCTTGAACTGACCCTAAAGTTAAGATGGCATCACTGGAAAAGCCATAGTGACTTAGTTTCTTTTGAATAGCTGTTTCCAAGGAGATCTGAAATTGTCTGCCGATCTCAGATGGGTCAGTCCACTATGACTGTGGCATAGGTTTAGCCAGTAGGTTAAAGATATTTATTGGATTCAAGTTTACTGACTCCTGCTTCCCATCAAAGTACTGCATTTGGGATGCAGCGGATAACCTGAAAGATGCTTCTCAAGAATTTTGTTTGCATTTTTTCTAGGGTAATTGTGCTGTTATATGGTCCTAATTGAGCCCATATAGCAGTTGTGCTCGGGCTTTAGCTGCAAACACCTTAATTGCACCAGGGATAAACTGTGCTCCTCTGGCAAATAATAAGTTTGAATAGCTGAAGGAGATTTCTGTGCATTATGAGATAGATAATCCAGGTGGGCATTCTGCTTCCTGAAGCTTGAAAAACTATCCCTATCTGAGCTTGGTTATTTGCCTGCAGGTGTTTCATTACCCAACTAGGTAACATCAGTGTGAGTGAGACTGGATTTTTGCTTTCTGTTTATATACAGTAGCTTGCCCTGGCAGTTTTGGTAGAGCTGTGGTTTTCTCCTTGGTAGTTCCTTGATTAGAGTATTGTTTTCTGCCTGATTGTTTGTCTGGTGTTAATCCCTGCTTATTTGGGTGTTGGCTGCTGGAGAGAATGTGTTCTGGTCTTTTTGTTTCCTTCTTAGTTTTTTCATTGTCTCTTTTGAATGGTGTGTAAATATAGTTTATCTCTACGTGTGTATTGATGGCTGATTTGTCTGAATGCCAAGCTTCCAGGAATTCCCTAGTGTTTTTGGATTTGGCTTGGTCGAAGATGCTAACAATTTCCTAGTTGAAACTGTGGTTGAGTCTGTCCGTGTGTTGTGAAATTAAGGAGTTTTCATCATGTCTTCTGACTTCCAGTTGGTCTTCATGGATGTGCTCTGCTAGTCTTCTGCCTGTCTGTCCTACATAGTAGCTGTTACAGTCCTTACACTGTATGTTGTAGATGACTTTTTTCTTCTTGGGCTACTGGGTCTTTTGGTTTGCTTAAGATCTTTTGGAAAGCTTTAGTTGGTTTGTGTGCTACAGTGGTGCCATGACATTCTAACAGTCTGTTGGTTGTTTCTGAGATGTTTATGATATATGGTAGTGTTATCCTTTGCATAGCTTCTGCTCATTGTGCTGTAGTGAGTTGAATGGTCAGGTACTTTTTGATAAAGTTGTATGGGTATCCATTTTGTTGGAAGATGTTGCACAAGTGGCCTGTTTCCTTTTTCTGGTGTTCTGGGTTGCTTATTGCTTTATACCCCTGCTTATTGCCTCATACATTGTTTATTGTCTTATACATGTGCAAAGAGGCAGATGGGCTTTTCTCCCAGTCGTAAAGTATGATTTCTAAGGATTTGGTTGTCTGTCCAATATACCAAAATTTCTCCTCCTCCTCCTCCCCCTCCTCCTCCCTCAGTGGCGATGGATCTTGCTGAGTCAGTCCCTTGAGAGGTTCCAAGTGGCTTCCTCAAGCAACCGACCTTATCTGTCAAAGCAATTCACTTTGTCAGTGATTGTTGAAGTTGCTCCACTCCTATCATGTGGCCCACCCCATGTGGTATAAATGGGTTGTCTTACTGCCCGTCACCAGCAAGGTGAGTTGCTCCAGAGAAGAAGAAGGTCAGCTGCTGTAAGGAAACCATATGGAGCCTCACAACTGAACTGACCCATCAATATCTATTACAACTGACTAAGAAGATGGAAAGGAACCCCCATGAATAAAAAGGGCCACCTATAGAACAAATTAACTAGAAGCACAGTAGTCCTCTTCATGCATAGGGTAGCCAACCATCTGTTTGGAATGGGGTCTGTCTGAATTGCTTGCACCGAGCAGAGGACTGAATATGACAAGGCTGTCTCCAGTTGTATAATTCTGTAATTCTAAAAATCAATCATGGAGCATGTGGAAGAGACAAAGAAGCTCATTTCTGTTATGGCCTTTGGTTGTTAAGTTGTAAAGAAGTATGTTCATTTTTTAGGTGCTGGGCACATTTGGTATTTTGGAAACATGTTTTGAGCAGTTTCACAAAATAGCAGTTTTGGTGAGCAGTCAGTCAAAAATGCTGCTATTTCAGAATGCTCCAACTTTTCTCTCCTCTCCCCCTGCCCCTATGGTACTCCCTACTACCCTGTAGTTTTCTTTTCTAGAAATTTGGGCACACTTCCAAACAAAATACTCCACCATAGCCATTAATTTTTTATTGTTTAAGAATGCCTATGGGCTCCAGTTCATTTGGAACTAAAAATAAAGCTAGAGATTCCACTTTGTGTTATAGCATGCTAGCCTCTCATTTAATATATTTTTTAATTAAAACACTGCTTTTTTGTTTCTTCAAAAAAAAAAAAAAAAAGAATCAGATGGGCAGGGAACCTAACAGGCACCAAGAAAGCAGTCTGTGAGTATATTGTCCACCATTTGGGGAATTCAGCTCTAGACAGGACAGAAGAGCTGTTAGACAATAGCTCTATCCTGTCATTTTAAACGCGCACAGCAGAAACTAGCATAGTAGCCCAATCCATCTATTGTCATCTTTGCCAGTGCTTACCTGAAGAGGGTAAATGTATGTATGTAAGAGTCTATCTATGAAAAGTCTTTATACAGTTTTGAATCTTGATTTCCCAGGATTCTACATCCTGATTCTTCTCAAGATGCCTGCAATTGTCTGGAATTCAGCACATTCACAGGAAATCTAAGAACTCCTTTACTTCACTCACAACAATCTAAATGAGGCCCGCTACCAAGGTAAGAATTCAGTCATATATAGGAAGAATGTAGGGTTAAATCCTGCATTTCTTTCTCCTGCCGTTCCATTGCAAAGGACTAGTAACTGCCCTTTTCTCAGGCTTATCTATTCTAGCCACCTGCATAGTGCTTTCTTAACAGGCTTCTCTGTTCCAAGCCTCCCCTCTTCCCACCCTGCTAATCCTGAAAATTTTCCAGGAATATATAGAGTACAAATGAAATGAGAATGGTGATGGATAATGGACAGAACTAATGTGCTTGTCTCTGCTCCATCTCATCATGTGTATAGACAATATGCATTTAGAATGCCTACATCAGTATTATATATGTTGTTACTATAATAAAAGAGTAAGAGCATCTTCTGTTCAGAATCTCAGAGTGAAATGAAGCTCACAAAAGTAATTGGAGTGGAATTATAGTGACATCAAAGAACTGAAGATGGATCAGCAATAACATTTTTAGAACAAAGTTTTTCTCTCTAATGAAGCATGTTGGAACACATTTGACTCAGTAAGCATTTTAATCAATTATTTAAAATATAAGGTAACAAATTTATTGCAATCTTGTCATTTCCTGCTATATCTTCTGTAGTTTTGATGTTCTATTTAATCAGCATACACAGACTGTCTGTGAGCCAGTGTAATGAAATAATAGACTTTGTAGCACAGGCATTATAAAAACTCTTTCCCCAACGCAAGGGTGGGGTAACCCCCAATGTCACGTAGTTGATGTCATCCCCTTTCAAGCTTTCCTGTGTACAACATCGACATTCATTTTCACAGGATGGTGTTATGAATCAGATTTCTTGTGAGATTAGGGACCTCAACTGAACATATATTGTAGTATCAAAATGATGAGACTCCATACCAAATAGTTCCACTTCTGGATAGCTTCTCCATGCTATTTCTGCCATGAAATTTTGATTTGCTCACATAAATTGACCCTTTTCTGCATGGATACTTAATGCTGCAAGTATTCTCAGCCTCTCCCCTGTGTATTATTTTTATGGTTTATAACAGTTCTAGCTGAACACAATATTGCAGCATTTGATTGGAGGCATTCTGGCAGTCCTGTTTCTGCTGGCTTGCTAAATATCATCAAGGGAATTCTCTTCCCATAATGTACAGGGATAAAATGCTGGGAACATACCTCATCTAAACAAGGGCTGAATATTTACTTCTTCATTTTACCTCTTATTTTTTCTCCTGTACATTTTTAGGGTCAGGGTCAGGAATATTCTTGGGCACCTACTGAGGCCCGCACCCCTCCAGAGTACTCACTCTATTGTCAAGAGCTTCCAAGATCTACTCTGCTTGTTGTTGCTGGCTTTTCATCTGCCATCTCCAGATATATAATAGAAAGAATTAGGAAATAGAACATCACTTCTCTAGTGCTCGGTAATTGTGTGGATGGGATAAAAAGAAAGCAACTAGTCGGTAGTGCTTTGCAGAGAAGGGGGCTCACAAGTAGGGAACCTCCAAAATAGACAGTGGATTCATGTATAAAGTCTCAAAGAAGACCCTTCCAGATGTGCCTTTTTGTCAACTGCTCAGGCTGGCTTCTGGCTCTTCCTAGGCAGGAAATAACATATAGGATTTTCTTTTGCAGCTGAGCTTAAGGAAGAGGTTTGTCTGAGTTCAAACCTGTCTTCCAATTCTGTCTTTGCTGTCATCCTGACTCCTAATTTATTTTCAGTTCTGTACTATGTTTGCCTTCTAATCGTGACTCTGTTCAGTCTGAATTCACTGAAGAATATTCCAGAATTCTGGGTGCTTGCTTCTTTTACAGCCATATTTGTAGATAGTGGTCCTTTATAATGCCAAAGGTTTTATCTTTTTAAGGACTAGAACCAAATTTCTAGATCTCTGGAGTTCTAGTGGCCTTTAATAAGGCCTGAGATTCAGTGCCTGGGGTTTTGGTGGCCTTTAATAAGTTAGACTATTAAATTAAATGGCAGAGCTTTCAGCACAGCTTGTATGGCCCCATAGTGATATCCTTTGATTGCTCCATATGGCAAAAGATACGAGGATCAAGTCTCAGGTGCCATTGCTTTTATCTATCTGAGATTGTGTCTTGCTCTGAAATTTTAATGCTGAGGTTGACACATATCTTGGATGAATGTTTCCCAGCTGGGTGCTCTAGCTCATAAAAAATCCTGCTTGGAGTCATATAGCAAGTAAGTGGTAATCTTGTACTAGCTTCAGCTTCTGCCCCAGATCTGTTCTGTTTGATAAATACTTTAAATCCAGCTTGTTGTGTTGCATCTTGGATGTGATCAGAGAACTCTTTCCCCCCAAATACCCTACCTAAATTTCTAAGACCCTCTGACCTCTAGGGCTACTTTTCTGGTAAAGTGATGATCTTTTTCAGAAACTATACTTTGGTGCCCATCCTTTTTCCATGTTTATACTTTTTCACAGAGTGCCACACAATGCCTCAGGTATCTGTCTCCTTCTGATTCTCTTCCTTCATTATAATACAGAGGAGGCCCAGTCCGATGATAGGTAGAGCGTGTATGTTTTGACACACAGATTGGATTTTCAGTCTGGGTCATATGTGATTACACGACTCTATGAATGCACACCCAGCTTCTCCCACTTTAGCAAAGGCAGGCTGTACTGGATGTACAGAATAGAAGGAGGCCCGTGATATGCTAGAGGTGCAGACATTTTTAAGTCTGAACAGTATTTTTTGTCCTCTACAATATTATTACCCTCCAAAAAAACAATATTTTTGTCCTTTATATAGCATATAAAAAGTGGAAGCTGACAGTTGGTCTTTGTTCCAATTACAGACCAAATAATTGTGAATAATTTCAAAGTGGGGATGGTGCAATAAGGGGCAAATTTCAAGGAGAGAATATATGTAGCTCAGGATTGAACTGTGGAGTCTTTGCTGCTCTCTGAGCTTGGTTGTTTGCTTGCAGACGTTTCATTACCCGACTAGCAATGCCAGTGTGGATGGGGGTGTGGTTAAGAAGGAAACAAAAAGACCGGAACACATCCTATCCAACAGCCTACATCTGGAAAAGCCGGGATTAACACCAGACAAAAATCAAGCAGAAAACAATACCATAATCAAGGAACTACCAAAGAGAAAACCACACCCCCACCAACACTGGTAGCCATGATGCAGTAAGTATAAAAATGAAAGTAATCCTCTACCACCCTTTGCACGGCCTTGCGACATGATTCATTCACTAGGAAATTTATTCACTGTGAGGTACGTGGGTCTAAGTATTGAATTCTGATTTGGATCTGTATGTACATTAATCAAGTATACTAGGAAAGGGGAAGATGAGAAAAAATATTTGGTATATTTCTAAGTATGAACTTAAAATTCTCAGTTTACTTAATGCAATGAAAAGACATTTTCAGAATGAAAGTGAACCTGATAACTGTGGTCTACCTTGATTTTTAATTAACAATAGTTGTGGATTTTTTTCCTGCTATTCTTATCCTTGCAGAAAAGAGGATAGAACTCTTGTGCATAAGACAGCAGTTTGGTATAGTGGTTAAGGCACCAGGATAGAAAGTGGGAGACAGTGAGTTCTAGTCCCATCTTAGGCACAAAGCCAGCTGGGAGACTTTGGGCCAGTCACTCTCTCTCTCAGTCCTAGGAAGGAAGCAATGGCAAGCCACTTCTGAAAAACTTTGCCAAGAAAACTGTAGGGACTTGTCCAGGCAGTCACCAGGAGTCAATACTGACTCAAAGGCATGCACACTTGTGCATAACTGGACCAATATGCAATGTGATTGTATCAGAATTTTTTTATTGTGCATCCTCAACTTACTTGAGGCAGAACAGAGAAACAAGCCAAACTGAGTAGATTGAGGCAAGACAGTCTAGCCAAAGTACTCAAGTCACAGAATTTATGATGGGGATGGATGGAGAGAATCAAAACCAGCTAGGTTATGATAAATTAAACCTAATCTATTTAAAATAAGCCAGGATGAGGTACGTTGAGGTTATGACATACCAAGTCAAGATAAGGCAATTCACAGTGGTGTTGTCATAGAAATTTCTGATGAGTCTCAGTCAGGGTCCTGGATAATTCTGCATCTTTTTTTTTTGTTAGCCAAGTCATATAAAGCTGTTGTCTCAGCAGAGGACTTGAATTCTCTGAAATATCAAAAATGCCAAGTTTAACCTTTAAGGAGCTGTATCACCTTAGCATTTTTAAAGGACCTGTCACAGATTCTATAGATGCATGCACTTCTATGAGTGTGGAACTGAAGAGGCCACCAACAAGTCTAAATATCAGTGAGAACCACCTTCCCAGATTAGTAAACCTGGGGTTCCAGCTGAGTGGAATGCTAATCCAAATGTAATCTTCATCAAGGCACTGCTGGGTCTGAATTGAGAAGACATGGCTGTGTGCACGTGAATCCTGTTTAAAATAGTGCAAATAGAAATATTCCATACTTGAATGAAATTATGGATTGCCCATAATCCCAGTGACAGAGAAGTAGGTTTGAGTGTAGAACCCTGCTTCTGCATTCAGTTTTCTTTCTCTAGATCAGGGTATTTCTGCATAATGAACACCATAGCCGTCTCCAATGTGTGATCATGGCAGAATGAAATACAGCTCCAAACATTTTCATAACAAAAGTTAGGGATGAAAGCAGAGACTCTCCATGTTTAGTCTCTGTTGTAGAACAAATACTTATAATTAAACTGAAACCAAAATCAAAACATAGTCTGAGCGAAAGAGCCAAAACTGCATACTATAATCTCTTCTCCCAGCCCCCCCCCCCCTTGTCCTCTGCTGTTTCCTGGGAATTAATGTTGTCATCTTCTAACACTGGATGCCCTTCTTAAGCCAAAACTCCATTTTGATTCTGACCAACCAGCTGCCATCTGGAAGAATTTAATGACTTCAATATTCAAAAGTGCAAAAAATTATGTAGGCCCTTGTTCTTTAAAGCATATTCCACTCTCACACCTTTAAATTCAGAAAAGGCTGCTTCTCTTAGAGGTGTTCCTTGGATCTTTCTTTTTTTCTCTCTCTCCAAGGAGATTTTTTAATATTTGAACCAGGACAGAGTTTCTGTCTTTCTGACTGCTTCAGGGACCAGAAGGGAACTGAAAGAAATTGGCTGCTGTTTGGAAATTTTTACTACTCTTCAACCATTTGCATTTTAAAATACATTTAATGCTGTTAAGTAGAAATTGGCCTTATTCTTTCTAGTTACTTTTCTATATTTAGAAATTTGACATATATGCACCAGGGGCTTCTATAATGTGATGGCAATTCAAGGCAAATTTTCTGAAGTCTAGAAAGAGAACTTTCACTTGCTTTATTTCTTATTTAAAATTAATTACGTATATAAACTATACATGTCTACTCAAAATTAAGTCAAACTGAGTTCAGTGGGCTTTATCCCCAGGTAAATTGATATATGTACATTAAGTTTCAAAGATCCATATAGCCAGATTATAATCATTATTATATATATCATTTTGGCTCATTTTCCCTATATCATAGTTTCTGCAACAAATAGATGAATATGAAGACTTGCTTATAACCTGGGTGCTATGCATTGGCAGATGATTTTTTCTCATTATTTGTTCACAGTGGCTCAGTCATGCAAAATGTTCCTTAATAATTAATTGGAAATTAACAGGAATTTAGGTGATCTGGATGCAGCATTAATATTATCTTTAAACAACATTTCACATTTATTATATGAACTTTTGGAACACTTCTACTATTATGACTCTAGCTATACACTGGCTATGTTTAGGTGATGTGCACTAACTAAATAAATAAACAAAATGGAAACAAGCCAAATTAAAGCTGGAAAATGAACTCGGAAACTTTAAATGGTTTGCTATAGCAGTTTAAAATAAGTACTAATCATAGTTAAAATTAATTATAATTCCTGTTGGGATGTAAAAAAATGAAAGCCATAGTAAAATCTCTAGTACTCCACTTTTTCAGCCCACAGGAAAAAGTATTGGATGGAGAACAATACAAGCCCAGGAAGAGACGAAGCTCATTCACATCTACTAAATATGAATATGGTATCAATTTGAACACTGTCATTTTAAGAAACCCATACTAGCAGGATACAACTGAATACTTATAATAGCATTATTGTCTCACACTGAGCTTATTGCCCAATAGGGCAGATTCTGTTCAGTGGGCTAATACGTGAAGAAATTCTGAAATGACTCTTCCCCTGTGGTTGTTGGGAAGTCCGCCTGCATTCGTAGTTGCATGCCAGGCAGACTGCAGACTTCCTCCGTATATACTAATGGGTAGACATGCCTGCTTTACCACATAGTAAAAGCAGAGATCTCCCAACCCCTCCCTCTCCAGGGGAAAGAACTTTTGTTCCTTTGAAAACTGCAGGCAGTTTTCTGAGGGAAGGGAAGGGCAAGAACCTCAGGACTCCAACCAAGGAACAGCATTCCTGAATTCCCCTCCCCCACGAAAAAAATGCAGTCTCCTTGGAAACTAGAAGGGGATTTTAGTTTTAGGCATCAGGTTATCCTAGGAAAGAACTAACAAGCTTAGATAGAAATATTGTATAAGATTACTTTTATTTTGACTGTGTGTATGTTTAGTCTAATTTATTGACTCTGCCACTTATTATCTCTGTGCATGGTCAATAATTGTGTGTTTTTATGCAAGTTAGACCCTATTTGCCACAAAACTGTGTCTAAATAGGAGCAGACTAAAATCATCTTTAGGTCTGCCACAGCTTTATATTTTCCTTTATATTTTTCTATTAGAGATCCCTTTAAGTGAGATTTCCGGTGGGGACAATGGTGGCTTAGTCATCTCTCTGTGAGAGGGAAGACAGCACCGCAGCTGGATGGGTGGCTGGCAGCAAGCACTGGCTGCCCAACTTGCTCCAGATTAAGGAAGAAGTGAGGAAATTGGCCCATACAGTCTCCAGACAGCCGTTCCTTGAATGCTAATCGTGGAGATGGCAGCTTCAGCAAATGGCTTTCGAGTAGAGTGGCCAGGAGGTAGGGGATCCATCTTTGTTCAGAGCTTCAGTGCAGCCTTTTAGGAATGCTAGAGCTGATCAAACCTCATTTCTAAACACTGCAGATCATAACTATGTTTTAATTTGAGGCCTTCCCTTGCAACAGGTAAGTAATTCTCTTAGGGCTTATCCTTATTTTTGGGACTATATTTTTAAATATATTTTAAAAAAAAGAGAGCTTTAATTTGAATTTGATTAATTTGCAAAAAGCAGGAGGAAAATTGGAATTTAAAAGAGACTTAAAGCTTACTTATTATGAAAAGGGAAGATTTGTTAGACGTTTATTTTTCTATGAAACTCCATTTGCAGTAATGAGGTTTGCCTTTTCCATGGGAAAGTTTGTTTTGCTTGATTGTGCCTGTTAATTGGCTGAGTTTTTAAAACAGAAGAAGATTGTAATTTGATCCTTATAGATATATTTTGAGGGATTTTTGTTTTTATATATGATAATAGTAATATTTTTATATGTATAAAGGTAGAAAAATATGACACTATGGAGTTGGTTGAGATGGCAAAATTGATGTTTTTGATTCAAGAAAAGATATTGTGTAATTTTAATGCAAATTGGAAAACCTTTTTTGGATTTTTTGCAGGAAACAAAAAAATGAAATTATGCTATATGGATTCGATGATTAGAAATAACATGGGTTAATAGAAATAATGGGAGTTAATGTAAACTTACAGCAAGAGTTTGATGTATATTGTTACATATATCTGTTGCAAAGAGGGTCGGTAGTCAATTCTTTTTTTGCTTGTTTGCTTCTCTCTTTTCCTTTTCTTTTCTGCACTCTTGATCTTTACTATCTTCTTTTTTTTCAATTTTCTTTTTTTTTTTGTTCTTATCCTTTATCTTAATAATAGTTTGTATTATTTTTACTGTTTCTTATTAGAAAAATAATAAACTTATTATTAAAAAAAAGAAAAAAAGAGATCTTTTTATGTTACTGTATGAGATTTGAACAACTCTGTCCTTTTGCCTCCTTTGCCACTAAATATTTTGCTTGTGACTACTTAAAACCCAAAAAAGGGATTTTTACATTTTCTCTTTTCCTATTTTTTTTTAAATAAAGCTTATTTTATTTATCTCTTGTGAGATTGCCCTATCTTCCCACAAAGCAGAGGAGGGAGGAACAGATAAGCTGATTACCCTAGCTACACATCTCAAGGCACTGTGGAATTCCTTTCAATTTATCTCATGTTTTTCCTTTTAATTTTCCAGAAATTAACACACAGCATAGAAGTTCTAGTTTTCTCACACACCAGGGTTAGCAGTGAAGGCACCAGATGAGATATTTCCTAGAAGATAGATGATGGCAGAACTACTGCAGAGAGTAAAGAGAATGACCTTCATGGACAGAACTCCCAAGTTACCAAGTTGATAACCTGTTACCAAGGCAATAAGCAGAGGAACATTGCAGAAGCCGGGGGGGGGGGGGGAGGTCTGAAAGTGTCTGAGACTGACCCCTTGAATTCACATAAAGATAAAACAGAGGAGAAAAAGCACATTCAGACTTGCAAATTTCTGTTACTATAGCCAGTGTTAACCAAAGTAGTTTTAGGTACACCTAGCATGTGTTTCTTAGTCTAGTCTACCTTGTAGGGGCTGATATCTACCAAGCTGTATACAAGATAGGAAGCATAGCTAAGACTGTATAAGAAAGGCTCTTCTGGGAGAGGAAGGATGAGACTTCCAATTTGCCTTATAGGCTCAGTCCTGTCACTATGTGGGTATTTTGTTTATTTATTTAACCAATCAATCAACTTATATGACATCTCAATTGCCATAGCAACTTTAGATGGCATACAACAACATGATAGAAACTGTTATAAACAACTACAAAGGAAAAACAGTTCAGTCACAAGAGGGGTCACAGACCACCAGAAGAGTGCCTGAATGGCATTGTCTGTTCAGCCCAGGGTCAGGATATACCATAGTATATCACATACATTTTGATATACCTGACCCAGTACCAGCAGAGGACAACAATGGCCTCATGTAGATGTTAAAGAGGAATAGAGAAAGCATCAAGTCCTGAGTAATTCATAAAGCATAGGCCTCAGACTCGGTCTTTTCTTACCTACCAATAGTGCTTGGAACCAACCTGAGTGGAAGGAGGAGAGCCACTTTAAAATAGTTTCCAACACTCCCACCTCATGAGTCCAGAAGGATACCATGATCAATGGCATCAGAGGCCACTGAGGGTTAAAATAGTACAAAGAGACTTGCAGTGATCATCCATAAGTGTAATCAATGCTGTCTCAGCATTGTTTGCAGGCCTGAAACCTGATTGAAAAGGGTCCAGATAATTCACTTCCTCCAAAAGTTGCAGCACCACCACCTTCTTCAGAAAGGGAGATAGAAGTCATGTCAATTTTTTTCCAGTACTTCTGGGTTGAGAGTGGGCTTCTTGAGGAGGAGACATATCACCACTTCCTTAAAGACTACTTCCTTACCCAAGGTTTAATTACTGTAATCTCCTGGGTGATCTTAACCTAACAAGGTCTAACTTGCAAGTAGTAGTACTAACAGTCCTAAGAACTCTGTCTACTTCCTAAAGACTCAAAGGCTCAAATATTTTCCCTGATAAGAGTAAGACCCTGCTCATTACAGATCCTGCCTCAGCTGACTCAATAGGACTTGATCATCCGGAGTCAGAATAAATCTGAGCTATTTCATCCATCAGGTGCCTAGAATAACTATATGGTAGCTCTTCAAATGTTCTTCATATCCCCCCTGCTCCTTCCCTAAAAGGAAAGCCATCTGAAAATGGTTTGCAAGTCAGCATTCTGCTAATGTGACAAGGGCAGAAAAATAATTACATTTTGCCATCCTTACTGCCACAATGTAGGCCCTGATATGGGCTTGTACACATGTTTGGTTGGACTCACTCTTTGTCTTTCTCCAGCTGTATTCTAGGCATCTTTTCAAAGCTTCATCTCCCAGAGCCTCCTGGGATCAGTGTACAGAGAGCACTGTGGACAGAGTACAGTGGACATAGACCACTCAGGAGCAGTGCAATTCAAGACCATCAGCCCTACCTCTTACTCCAGGAGGTGATTAAGGCCTCAATCAAACTGTCAAAAGTTCCTCACAAACCTCCACAAACATCATTAGAAACCAAGCAGTCTTTCAGATCAGGAAGTATGAACAGTAGGGAAACTGCAGTGGGATGGATGGATGGATGGATGGATGGATGGATGGATGGATGGACAGACAGATAGAAAGATAGGTAGATGAAAAAAGCAACCAGTACTGCCTCCTTGAAACAACTGAATGATCTCAAAAGTATCCCACCCCCAAGATAAAATTATGCAGAGAAATATATAGAAAAATAAAAGCTTCTTTTGCAAGAAAAGAAAACTTTCAGAAAGCTGGAGGACAGATTTCAGCACAATATTAGCAATATATCACAAAAAGACAGCTCACACACAATGTTATGTTCAGCAAATAGTAAAAGAACCGGCCCTCAGTTGTCATGATATGTTGGCACATTTTCTTAAACAATGTTATAATTAGCACTTCTTTAGCCTGAGAAGTTAGGAAGATGTCCTAGATTTAGAGAGTGTTTTGCTTCTAATGCCAATATCCTTAAGCTGCAATCATCACTAGAGCTCACTCATTTACTTTGCAAAACTCCTGTTAAAGGCAGAAGGATAGCTCCAAAGAAAGAATAAAGGCAAGAGTCCCTATAACATTTCATTCCTTGCAGTTACTCTCACCTTAGAAGGTGATTTTGTTGCAGTGGGTCAGCTACCACTGCTTACTTCAATTTTCAGTAATTACAGTTTGTTCAGTGAGGTGGCTCCTAATTGCATGCATGGCCAAAAGAACAATTCAGTTTTTGCAGCATCATTCACAGCTACATCTCATATGCACATTTTTGCAAGAAAGAAAGTGATTGGAAACTGAATGGAAATCGTATTTTAGCTGCATCTTATAAGATTTACAAAGATTTATGTCCACAGAAATTCAGAGTCTTTGTCTTTTATTTTGTATAAGCACTGCATAAACAGAAATTAAACCAATTGATTTATTCCAAGGGGAAATGAAAAGAAATCCAAACCAATGGTTTGGTGACTCCAATTTCAATATTACTTAATATTGTTTTGATATTGTTAAGCTAAGAAAAACGTGAAACTTCTATTTCCTCAGGGTCCTTTTCTTTTAGATCTTATATCAATTAAAACAAATTTAATTCAACACTGAGGCAAAAGTTTTAAGAAGAGATTTGCCTCCAAATGATCAGATAATATTTCGTCCCCTGTCCCTGCCATTGTCCCAAACTTTCTAGCCCGCAAAAAGTATGGAGAATTTTGGAAAACTATTATTTCCTCAGCCCTCAAAGAATATGTGGACTAATACCTTTGAACATCATTGTACTGAATATGACAAGAAGCTCTAAGATATTAATTTATTAAAAGACCTTTAGGAAGTTTGACTATTGTGAAGTTGCTAAGATATTAGATTAGGACTGGGATAACTCATGTTTAGTGCACTCAGCCATGGAATCTCACTGGCTGACTTTATGCTAGTTTCTATCTCTTAGGTCAACCTACCTTGCAGCGTTTTTATGGATAAAATGGGAAAGGGCCAGTATGTATCCTCCTAAAAGAAAAATCTAACAAATAAATGAAAATAGGTCTGTAATAAACCTGGGAGATAGTGTCGCAGGGGACATGGGATTTCTTAGTTTCCCCTGTCCAAGCCAAGAACAGAAAATCTCTAATGGCTCTGAGTAGGGGGAACTTTCAGTTTGAAGAATCTCAAACCTTTTTAGACTCCTGTCATTTTTTTGACATGAACAAAATTTGGAGAAATTATTAATCTAGTGTCAATATATTTTCTGTTCTTGGTCACAATTAGAGGAAAAAGTCATCTTTGTTTTAAGGGTGTCAGGAACACGATGTTTACCCTGCTTGTTTATTACCAGCAAGGCACTTGGCCTCCATCAAATGCTCTGATTAAGAAGAAAGAGTTCAATTTCTCCTTCTTCTATAGGTAAGACAGAATTTCAAAAATGTTACTTGTTCATCCCATAATTATCAGCACAGGCTTACATTAATTGTTCAGTGACCAGAAGATTGGGAAAATAAATAAATAAAATGTATTCTGCATCCAGAACAATTCAGTAATAATCATTTCAGAGACTAAGGTTGCAAAAACATAAGGAATCAGCTTGCATCTGTGCAAGAGCGGAAATGAAAGATCAAGTTAAATTTGAAAAAGGACTGGCATGTAAGGGGCAATTTTCTCAATCACAGAAGACAGTTATGTGCTTAAATCCACATTAAACTCAGTGGGAATAAATGCCTGTTAGCTGGATTAAAAAAAAAATCTGCCCCTTCTCTTCCTAAAACACCCCTTTTCAATTAATTTGTTGATCCCCGTTCAAGGTCTTATCATTATTTTCTCTGGATAAAATTGTCTTTTCTTCTGGAAGATGCATCTTGTTTTAAATTGCTGCCAGCTCTAATCAAAACCACCTACGCAACACTACTCAGTTTTTTTTCCTCCCTTCTCCATCTTCCCCAGGTCTTAGATTTTCTTTTAGAATTACTGAAAATTACATACTGGCAATTTCAGAAAATAGGATGAACCAATTTAAAACAAACAAAGCCAGAATTTATGCATTAATATTTTTGTATGCCAGTGACTTTTTCAGGAACATCTAAATAAAGAGATGATCTTTTGACTGAAATCCTCATAAAGGGTCTGCATATTATTTTATCTGCTTGGAAGTTCACATCCAAATGATATGCATAATCTTATTTTATCTGTAACCTAATTGTGAATACCTTTCAATTTACTACATCAGTGAAAAAACATTTCCAACAATATGTGTAGTCTGGTAGATATTTTTTATTTAGGTTTTCAAATGGTTCTGATGGAGTTCCTGATCAAAGAAGTCTGAGCAAACCTAGCATTGAAGGGATAAAAGGAAAGATCCTCATATAGAAAATAAGCAGAAAATAAGAATAAATGGTTAATTCTTACAATGGAACAAGGCGAACAATAGAGTCTTCCAGGGAAGTATATTGCAATTCAAGGATGAGCTGAGCAGTGAAATAATGAAGATTTCTGGTGACACCAAATCATTTCAGAGAGTTAAAACCAAAAAGAATGATGAAGAGCATCGAAATAGTTGCTTGAAACAGGAAGAATGGTATTTAAAATTGCAAATGCAATTCAATGTAAACAAGTGTAAAGTGATGCATTCTGGGTCATAAAACTGTGATTGGTTAATTAATTAATTGTTCTGTTTCTAGTCTGCCTTTTCCACAAGAACTTAAAGTATGTATGTTGATATATATGCAGATCCTTCTCTCATGCTGTTAAATGTAACAACATAATGATATGTTGGAAAGACCTTGGGAGATGGGGAGAAAAAATGCTGCCCAAGGAAATGGTCAGATAAGAGGCAGCATAGCCCACAGCTGGATAGCGAGAAGGGCAAGAGGCCCTCCCTAGTTTCTCGGGCTGTAAAGGAGATGGCAGGAGAATTGTACCTTCAGACTTAAAAGATTCTGTTAATGTAGCTTTACAATAAAGTAGAATTAGCTTATCTGGTTATGTTTCCTGTCTGGTCTACCTGCTAACGCTGACAAGCAACCTATGCAAAATATCACTACCGACCATGGAAAGAGATCATATAAGACCAAGCTCTTATGCCAAGGGTAAATATTTGGGCAACATCTAGATATTCAACTTTAGAACATCTCTATTTCAAGTATTCTTGATGATAACAAAGTATCCAGATAAGTTCTACTAGCAATTTGATGCAAAAATTAAATAGCGGTAGGGATAGTAGGGAGACTTTAATCCCTGGATACAAAGACCAACTAGAATAAAAGCAGCCCAACATAATCTGCTAGTAATAATGGTAAAAGGGGGAATTCTGTACCCATCTGATCCACATATTATGCTGCACAGAGGTCCAACAGAACCAACTTAACTGACCCCATATCAGCAAATCAGACATACAACAGCACGATGTCAGAGAAGCAAAGATTTCTGAATTCAGAGCACCCCATTTATTTAGAGCTCATGGTTAGGCAATTTGGCTCCATCCAGATATTCTAAATTCAACTCTCAGTCAGAAATGCCAATGGTAAGGGGTTTTGAAAGCTGTCCAAATATTTAATTAATTAATTAATTCAATTGAGGCACTGCCTGATTCCAAACTGACTTTGGGAGGCTCACAGTATAATAAACCATAACAACACAATATGAAACAAAAGAAGATGGGATTTGTTCACTCTGTACAAAATATCAACAAAACACATCTCTGCCGATATATACCAGATGGGCAGAAACCATGGGAGATAAGCAGTCCCTCAAATCACTTGGCCATATGCCAAATAGGGCTTTATAGGTGATGACATTGGATTGTACTTGGAAGCATACTGGCAATCAGTGCAGCTCACAAAGGAGAGGTGCCACATGGGTATACTAGAGCATGCCTATCACTGCCCATGCTGCATTCTGGACAACTTGAAGCTTCTGAATGGTTCTCAAGGCAGCCTCATGTAGAATGCATTGCAGTTGTTGAGCCTTGAGGTGACTAGAACATGAGTGACTATCTGAACTGCCTCCCAATCCAGGAAGAGGCACATCAGATGGCGTTGTGCAAAGCTCCCTTGGCCACAGCTGCCACCTGCTCTTCAAGGACACAATATGATCTTGTATGAGTCCTTTTCTGTACTATTATATTCTTCATGCATGTTACCTTATTCATAAACAAACTAGTATTTCTTAGCTTTATGCAGATATATGTAGGCATTTAAATACAACACCTGAAAAACATCATATGAGATTCTTCTAACTCTCATTCTGCTTCTCATCCATTTCCTGAGCTACTTACACTACTACTTGCATTTGACTTAGTGTTTTGAATTTAGGATTGTCTTGTCAAAACAAATGCCTCGTTGAAGCTAGGCAAACTTAAATGCATTAATCTTTTGCAAACAAAACTGAGGGAATTATAATATCCATTTCACAGATGAGTAGAACTAAGAGAGATTCACTATGCTTAGTTGCAGATGACTCAGAAAGCCCAAATCCCGTGTCCATGTTCTAGCAGTTAGATCAAGTTAGATCATCCTGCCAAGAGAACAGAGAGGAGAATGGTAAAACCGCTTGTAGGCTGGCTGCCAAAGTTTCTGTGTTAATTTTCATAAATGATCCTTTTGTTTGCAAAGTTGAGCAAGTGCTGTCCCTTCTGGTGCTTTGTCTATGCTACCATGGTTTATTAGTGATCAAATGAGTGAAGAGAGCAGTATGCAAAATAAAGCAATCTGATAAGTGATGTCAAACAGACAAAACAACTGATGGAATAATACAAGGGATTCAAATTATTTTCTGTCCTGCATCCTTTCAGCGTCAACTTTGTGATTATGCTTAGCCCCAAGAGTTCAGTGGCACTTTGCAGCTTTTTTTTTTTTTCTGCATGTCAAAAATGTCCCAGTATAGATGCTCTCTTTTTTGGTATATTCTTACGGTCAGCTGACATTGTGGGTGTATTATTATGAGCTTACAGGAAGCAGGAAGGAAAGGCAATAAAATTAAAAGGTATGAAAAGCTTTTTTCTTTTTTGTACAAAGCATTATCTTTTACAAGAAAGGCCAACTACCAGCAAAAGCATTTCCTATGCTAGCAGACCAGCTTCCAAACTAGCAATAATCTCATTTCCATCTCTCATGCTACAATTCTTTTGAATGTGAGCTGATCGAAAAAACATTAATTTCTCTTCACACTGCAGGGTCTACACCTTATGAAGCCAGATCTCAGCAGTTGCCCATTCCTTGTTCATAGAGATTCTTTATATGTGAATCAAATGACCAAATCTTAAGTTTTGCTTTGTAGAAAAACATAACAGTAAGTGACTTTTGAGAGATCAATATGCTCTCACTAGCGATCATAAGGAAAATTAAAGGCATGCTTTTTGTGAAGCAAAAAAGAGAGAAATATTTCCAAAACAGTGTCTTTTCCTTTTAATTCTAGCTGGAAAGAGAAAAACAGTATTTTCTATTTATGTGAGAAAACTAGGCAGAAAGCCCTAGTTGGCTTGGTTGCCAATACATCTCTATGCACAGACCATACTGAAGATAATATATATAATCTGGATAGCAAAGCATGCATGTTTGCATCCTTGCCTATAATATGCACTGTGTATTTTGCTGGCTTAAGCTCTCTTAAAAAAGAGTGGTTCTTTCAATATATGAATATAATCCCAAACCTGGTAAGGCACAGAAGAAATGTTTCGCTCCTGTTTGGAAGCTACTCCACAAGTTATATCTTGTCCACTAGTAAGCAACTTGCTTCTTCAGACCTAAACCCTGCCTCAATTTTTATATCAGAAGAGCATTGTTGTACAAGGGTTCAATCTTTTCAACTAACTTAGAAATGTTCATTTTAGTTCATTTCATGTACTATTGTGATCAAATAATACTGATGTCCAGTGCCAACTGTTTGAATCCAGATCAGCAGAGAAAAACCTGACACAACTGACCCCTTTTCATCCCATACTGAATTGGGAAACACATCCACATTCTGGAACCAACTGGCAAGGAGGCAATTCTAGACTGTGACTATGATTTGGGGCAACATGTAAGTGTTGTGGAACTAATAAGAAACAGTGACTATAATAATGCTGTTACATTTAGCATACATGCATGTGGAAACTGCCAACAAGATCCAACCCAGTCACATTTGACTATAAAACAAGGAGACTTGTATAAAAGGAGACTGAAAGGAAGTCAAGAATTCCTGGAAGTTATTGAAAGCATCAATAATTGTAGCTCAACTAGAATGTTTTCCACAATGTAAAAAAGAGTCAACAAGTGCAAGAAGAGGCTACCATGGTTTTCTAGCAGTGTCTAATAAGTTGTAAAAGTTCAGATAGCTTCTTTCACAAGGAAGGAGGAGGGAGCACCAGTTTCTTTACGTACTACACAAGATCTAGGCTATACTGGGGCTGCATTTACTTCCTCAGGAAAGGAATTAGAATAATAAAGCAAATTAAGGTAACAAGAGAAGATACTCTAGGCCATTTTGAGAGACTACACCGAAACGAATCCCAAAGTCCTAATGGCCACCATTCTCAAGAATTATTAAGGAACTCCAATGTGATTTCTCCCCAGTAATTTTATTAAGATTTTTGGAAAGAACAATAACAGATAATACAAGTAAAAGAAAAAGAAAAGAAAAAATGCAAAAAATCTCCCCCTTTTTAGAAAGCGACTTCCCACCCTCATCACAAGTATAAGCAATTTCATAATTTCTCCACCCCTCTTAATTAACAAATATAAAACTCTTCATCCCATAATCCATCTCTTAGTAATAAATCAAATAAATAACATCTTCTCTTTATCCAATTGTCAGCGAAAAGTCCAGAGCTCTAAAATTTTAAAATTAGTTAACAAATATAAAACTTGACTTTAGCTGTAAGCAAAACCCCATTTAAAAGGCACAAAAAGGTCCCAATATCCTAGTATAAACAAACCAAACCTAAAGTTTGCATTTATTCTTTAAAAATAATTTCAAAGTCTTAATATTCAAAATTCAACCAACGTTTTCTAAGCCCTTAATCTTTTAAAATTTTCTGTAGCCAAAACCTTATCTTGCTTTTTTGCTGTTTATTTTAAATTCTTAAGACCTATAAAAATGAATCTTCACTTTCTTGTATTTAATGTTTGAAGGTATTCACTCACTGGGTATTTCCAGCCTTGTCCCTTTGAAGGTGTCTAACTTCACTGAAGCAGTTAATAAGCAATTTCCAAAAATAATTAGCAAGGGAAATGCATGAACTTAGTGTCCAACTTCCAAGGAAGATGGCCAACTGAAGACATCTCTGCGAAAAAGCGGAGCTGATGTTTTCAGATTTTTTAAAGGAACTAGTTAGCAGATCGGCTCCTTTGATCCTCTCTGGATAAAAGAGAGACAGAGGAGATTGCCCAAACTGTTTCTCCTTATGGTTGTTCCTCTTCCTCATGAAGATACCACAAGACAGTGATCCCTGGTGGGGTGGGGGAAACCAGGAGATGGGGGAATTCACCATAATTGTTCCAGTTGCAAATGGATCCTTTCCAATGTGATATTTTTGACCTGCTAGAAAAATGTAATTTGTCCCCCAGGTCAGGCTCAGTGCCCATAGTCTGGAAGGTAGCCAATGTAAGTTTTTAAAAATGGATCCAGAGAACATCTGGAAAATGTTTGGCAGTTGTTATCCATTTGCTTTGGGCAAATGAGTAAATATGGTAATCAGAGGAAAAATAACTAAGCACATAGGGAAAAAAGCCTCATTGAAAGAAAAAGTCAGCATAGCTTTTACAAAGGTAAACCCTAACTCTCCAATCTTCTAGAGCTTTTTGGCAGTGGATGAAATTTATATTAGTGACATTGTATGGTTTGATTTTTTAAAAAAACCTTTGACAAACTTCCTGATCAAAAGCTGAGTAAAACTGAAAGCAAAAAGTTGGAATAAATGGACAATTGAGTAAAACTGAAAGCAAAAAGTTGGAATAAATGGACAATTTTCTCAATGGAGAGAGGTCTTTTTACTTTGTTAATAAATGATTTTGACTTAGAGAAAAGCAGTGAGTTGGCCAAGTTTGGAGATGATGGAACTATTCAGGGAAGTACAACATAAAAGCAATTGTGTAGTGCTCCAGAAGAATCTCTTTAATGGAGTACAGGTCTATCAAGTGTTATTAGTTGTTAAGATTCTATATTATGTCCAGTCTGGAAGATGTCTCCAAATATCAGCTGCAAGAGAACAATGGCAATGGCAGGTGCTGGTGAGCACCCCAATGACATGTGATTGGCCATGGTGAGAAACAAAGTGCTGGATTAAGATGGGCCTTGCCCTGATCAAGCAGACCTCTTCTGTGCCCCTATCCAAATAACAGTGCAAATTCTAAAATATGCTTGTAGCAGGGGAAGTGGTGACAGGGTCCATCATAAATGTCAGCATGGACTTGTCATATCCCTCTCTGAGACCTCAACCCTCCCACCCCACCTACAAGTTCCAGGGCATGGCTGTTCCCACAAGACACAATCATTACACTGTCACCATATGATCTTGAATGGGGAAACACCCCATCTCATCTAGATTGAGCAAAACAGGAGATTGTTCTTGACCAGGACTGAGTTAATAAAGGGGTCTAATTTTCCCTTTTAATTAATATTACCAGGCATAATAGCTTTGGAGTGTGTGGTGCTTAGTACAAACCAAATACTGGAGTAAGAAAGAAAAAAAAGACTTTTAATAAAGGCAAATGAAGTAGTTGAGAAAGTAGGTTACCTTCAATACATTAAATGAGCCTGAGATATGTATACCAAAGCTAGCAATCATTAACCTAAGAACAACAAAAAGAAGAACTGAGAACTGGAATAGATATAGAATAACCCAAAATTGAGCAAAGCAGTGATGCAATTAAAAAATCACTTTTGCATCTTCTGTACTTCCCTGGCCAACTTTACCTTTCTGGTTCTAGTTCTCCCAGGACCTTTGGGCAGAGGGCCTAAATAATAACTTGATGTCTGGGGAGCCTTTCAACTTCCTCTTCTCCAGAATCTCATCCCCCACCTCTCATTTGAAGAGGGTAATAGCTATAGCAGTGTAGTGTAGTAAGAGTCATCAAATTGCTAGCAGACACTCAACAGTCACCTGCTAGCCTAAATCTATTACACTGCTTAACAGGGAGGAAAGGAGCCACCGTGAACCACCGCATATACCTTGGAGAGATCTCAGCCTTATTTATTTGTCATCTCATTCATGACCCCCTAGCTTCCGGTAAAGGGAATTCTTAACAGTCCTATCCAAGGACTGAGCAGATTCATCAGATGAACAGATTCAATTCTGGCAAGGTGGTGCCTGATATAAACTGGTGCTGCACCAAATAAGGCTTATCTGTTGAGGCAGCTCCCTCTACTATGCGTTAATGCCCCATCTACTATCCTGCCCTCTCACACCAAAAAGCTTCAAGTATCTGCCTTTTGTTAAATATACAGTACGGTTCAGGCCATATCTTCAGGGGTAAAATCCAGAGTCCAAAAGGACTATCTAGATAAAGGCAGATGGGAATGATGGCAAAGAAATCATTTTTATCTTTTATGTTTTATTGATTTTATTGTAATTTCTTTCTTTGTTGTGAGATGCCCAGAGTCACTGAGTGTCAGGCTGCATACAAGTTTAATAAATTATTATTGTTGTTGTTATTAGAAGTCAGTGGCTGGCCAGACATGTACCCAGCTGCAAATGCTGATCTAATTTACCATAAAATATATATTCTTTTCTACACCAAAATGGTTTAGAACACCATACAAGTAATATTCAGTATCCAGTAGCAGAATCAAATCCCATTTTACTTCTGTTCTCATGGTGTCATGATTGCAGCAAGTCAAAAAGTCAAAACTACACATGCTCTGAACATTTTAATTTTCTAAAAACTGGGATTGGCAAATAGTTGTTGCTATTGCTGTTTTGCTTCCACATAACTGAGAGGTAGAAACCATTGTGAAATACAAAATGTGGTGAAGGTGGTGGTAGCAGGAAAAAAACAGTACTGGCTGCATACCTCACAATAGCTGTAGAAAAGGTGTTTGAAAAAAAATAATTACCTCACAGCCTCAAATGTATGGGAAGCTTTCATAGATAAAAGAGGCTCTTCCCTAGAGGTGATTGGCTTCTATATGTGGAAAATATAGGGAGGCTGAATGAAGAAGATGGCATTCTGCTTATTTTATTTATTTATTTATTTGATTTATACCCTTTTTATTTCCCAAGCAAGTATGCAAGGCAGCAAGGGTATCTGGAAGATATAAAAAAATGAAGATGCTACCTGAAATCAGCCAATCAAAGCCCCACCCTTTTTTACATGCATCATAGAAAAGTGCAGGGCTTTGATTGCAGGTTGCAGTCACCACCTTGACTCTTTTGACCCTCCCAGATTTCCCCCTGCAAGGCAGCTAACTAAATACTAACAATTTACAATTCGTAAAGTTAATGCTAAAATGGATTAAGAATGAAAAGTGTGGAGAAAGAAATGTGTCTGTTATGGAATTTCTAAGCACTGGGGGGAATGGGGTGAAATACAACTGCTGAGGTAACATTTTCCACACTCTGGGAACAGTAGAGGAGGAGATTCTTGCTTGCATGCCTAATGAGGGAGCCCAGGTCGTCATCTCCAGAAGGGCCTTTCCTTGCTGATCTGAACTCTGGGAAAGGTTCACAGACTACTGAAATCACTTCAGAAAGTGAAACAAGCTTCTTATTACAGATCTAATAATACATATTCACTATGGGATCAAGGAACTGAGCTATGAAAAGGTAACACTGCCATATATCAGAAATGTCTCAGAAACAACCAACAGACTATTACAACCACAGGGCATCTCTGTAACACACAAACCAACTAAAGCCCTCCAAAACATCTTAAGTAAACCAAGAGATCCAGTAGCCCAAGAAGAAAAACGAGTCATCCACAACATACAGTGTAAGGACTGTAACAACCACTACGTAGGACAAACAGGCAGAAGGCCAGCAGAGCGCATCCATGAACACCAACTAGCAGTCAGAAGACACGATGAAAACTCCTTAATCTCACAACACATGAACAGACTTAACCATAGTTTCAACTGGGAAACTGTCGGTATCTTAAAGCTAAATCCAAAAATGCGAGGGAAAATGCGAGGGAATTCCTGGAAGCTTGGTATTCAGGCAGCCATCAAGAGGCACATAGAGATAAACAACATCTACACACTGTACAAAAGAGACAATAAAAAAGAAACAAAAGACCAGAACACCTCCCCACCAGCAATCATCACCCAGATAAGCAGAGATTATCATCAGACATACAATCAAGCAGTAAACAATACCCTAATCAAGGAACTACCAGAGAAAAAACAACACACACACACCAACACTGGGAGGGCCTGCCACTGTATATAAACAGAGAGCAAACCCCACTCCCTTCTAGCACTGAAGATATTACCTAGCCGGGTAACAAAATGTTTGCAAGAAAAGAACCAAGCTCAGAGAACCCTAAGTACAATCAACTTCTCTTAATACACAACATGCAATCATTTAAAAATAAATAAATAAACATCCTGCACACAGAAATAGGAATGAAAACAGGCAAGCTCAGAGAACCCCAAGGACTCCACCATACATTTCTATATACAGAGTAAATTTTTTGCCACTTTCTTTTTCACATGACTGATAAAAGATGCAAAGACCCATGTGTTTCATTCACATATATAGAAAACAAATAAAAATATTCTTTCTCTTTTTTTCTCACAAACATATATAGTATGCTCATGGCATGTGAACTTTGATTTGATTGCTACTGGCAAGTGCTCTTCATTTTACCTAGTGACGTTGCTTGCCTTCTTCACTGTCAACTCATCTCCAAATCTAAAGGAAACTTAAGTATTAATTTGAGCCCATCATTTTCCTTCTCAGTGTACCCAATATTAGTGTATTATTTCTCTCCTCCCCCCCCTTTTTTTTTTCCCCTTGAAGATAATTGCTAAACAGAAGCTTGGAAAGGTATTACTTGCAACCATATTTTATTGTCTCATAAGTATGGACCCATCAGATCATTTCAATTTTTGAACCCTATTCCAGATGGGGGCCCCTCTTTCCATAGAATCTGGAACAATTGTTCCTCTTAAGAAAGATCCTGAGCAAGCATACTGATAAGTCAGCCAACCTTTGTGTCACTATCACTGAGTGCTGAGAGAGAGTAGAATTCTTGGAGGAAGATCTGCTTATTTTAAATTTCACATGTACATTTTCTGGATGACTCCCCTTCTTCACCTAATATGAATGTGTTTGTGTGTGAGAGAACTCCACAAATAATTATACATATGGAGAGGAATGATTTTAATGAAAAGTATCAGACAATTATAATGCAACTATTGTGCTAACTAGGCCAAAAACACTATTCTTACAGGCAAAAAAGCACAATCAGTCACCAATATATTGTTTATTACTTCCTCTTGCCTTTCTTTGTGTTTGATACATATTATCCCCTTTATCATGTGCCCACAAGAAACATCATGTGTTCCTGTGCCATACCATTGTAGGAAGGCCTTGAATAAGCAGTGAAACTATATTCCAAAGATGATTAGTCCTGGATGCAGCCTGATTGCCTAATTAAGCTCATTCATATATTTGAATTGGGTATTTATTATTGTTCTCAAAGGAAGGATTAGTATTTATAGACATCACAAAACAAGTGCAATCTAAAGATGGAACACTGCCCTAATGGTTGGGGAGCAAATTATTAGACAACAACACCAACCTCTTCCCTAGCATCTTCGAACTCACTCTTGGGTTGAACTTAGCGGAGTCACTGTTCAAGTACATGTAATTTAATATCTGTATGGATGACTTGCATTGGTTTGTGTGGAATAGAAGGGACATGGTTATCAGAGTCATATATCAACTGAAACTATTTATTATTATGACTATCTGTGTAGTTTCCAGATGTGGTTCTTGAGTAGCCATCTCTGAAGTATATATGCAGTCATGTCTCTGCTGTGGTGTTGTTATGGGGAAGAGTACAGATATGGGGAATCTGTGACTCTTTATATGTCAATGAACTCCATCTCCCAGTTGCCCCAATCAATATTACTAATGGTGAGCAGTGATGATACAAGATCTTTGCAAAGTCCATGGAGAATAAGTCTATCTTTGACTACCACTAATAAATTATCTCCAGCATCCAAACCAACCTGTTTTTTTCCTGCCAAACAGAAAATGGTCCTGTATTTTTTTTTTTTTACCAGTTCTCGTTCAATTTGATGAAAGAGAATTTGCTTCAGAATGTATTTCAAAGAACAACATTTCAGTGGTTTTCCCAATATGTATGGTAGAGATCTTTTTTAGTCATAAGGTGGGGTCTTTCATTGTCCAATAGTATCATGGTTTATAGCTTTTCTTCCTTTAAGAAAAGAGAGCCAGTTTGGTGTAGGGGTTAAGGTACCAAGCTAAAAACCCAGAGACCATGAGTTCTAGTCCTGCCTTAAGCATAAAGCAAGCTGGGAGACCTTAGGCCAGTCACTCTCTTTCAGCCTTAGGAAGAAGGAAATGGCAAACTACTTCTGAAAAACCTTGCCAAGAAAACTGCAGGAACTAGTCCAGGCAGTTGCCAGGAATCAAAACTGACTTGAAGGCTACACACACACACACACACACATCATTCTTTAATCTAAAGGACAATGTCCTGCTTGCAACTACCACCAGGGAACAACATGGAACTACCGTCTTAACCAATTTGGTTTGCGCCTCAATTTCAGGATGACTGATCTAGAGACTAGCCCGAGCATCTCCACCATCCAGGTCAGCGGCAATGATCTACAAACTCCTTCCATTATTTAGGATCCCATCTGCAAAGTGACAGCAGCATTAATGAGGAAGTGTGCACGAGGTGAATGCAACATGGTTGCAGTGGAAGGAGATCACTGGAGTGCTCTGCAATCGGTGTATACCAATTCACCTAAAATTGAAAGTGTATAGAATGATGGTCTGCCACATAGCATTGTATGGCACTGAGTGCTGGCCAACCACTAAAAGTACTGAGTGCCCTTTACATGCCATGGAGATGCACATGCTCCATTGGTCATTAGGCGTCCTCCTTCTCAGCCATGTCAGCAATGATACAGTCCAATAGCAGATGGGTGTTGCATCAATAACAGAGAAAATGTGGGAAAAACACCTAAAATGGTATGGCCGCATTCTATGAGCAACACCCCACACCATCACCTGCATTGAATACCACTTTATCACCGATGGCAGGTGCCCGTGCAGAAGACCAAAACAAAGATGGCAGGACACAATTAATGCGGACATGAAAATCATCCAGTTGGACCTGGTTGCTACATTCGATCATGTGAAATGGTGTTCGCTGATCTGAAAAACAGACCCTGAGCCTGCAGGAAAACACTAGGATGAAGATCATCCTTTAATCTAAGGACAGACTTAGAGGATGATCCTCTTCCTTCAGAATGAGGAAATTCCTTCTCTTGGGCTACTCTCAGTCCTATGATTGGGAAATTGCTGGAGAAATTTTCCTTCCTTTGGAGAAATTCTGAGAATTCCCAAAGGCCATTTGTGTCCCATGGTGTAGAAAAGAGTATCAGTGGCTTTTTGTGCCTCATACCATTTCTGTTTGTCTTTCTACAGGGAAGGACTATTGGGAGACTCATACCATCTATTATATCTCCATATAATCAGTAAATCATCCATAAAGTGAATCAGGGTATAGGTGAACTGGTACACAGCATCATCCACTTTAATGTTGCTATTATCTTTCATTTGAAGATCATATAATTTCCACAGCAATTTAAAAGTATGTCAGTGAAACAATTCCTGTAAAAAAGATGGAGGCTAATTTCATTATTTGCTCTGTGTAGCTCTAATTCAAAATGGTATGTTACATTATCTTGAATATAGCTTCCTATGTGTCTGTCCAATGTTCCTGCATTCTTTGGCACCCACAGAAGTCTGTATTTTTCAAATTTCAGATTTTCAAATCAGCATTCAATCTCCTTTCACCTTTTGTGTTTGAATGGTCTTGTTGCAGTAAAGACCCAACTGGCTCCCTCCCTCCCCCCCCACCCCCAGCATGTTAAAACTTCAGGTCAAAGCAACGGACTGAGTAAACTGAATACAGGGAATCAGTAGGGGAAAGGCAAGTTAGTATAAAGGAATGCAAATGGTGATATGAGGAGACCTCAAACAATATACAAAATGAAGTGTTTGGTTTCAATTCAATGAAACTTAATGAAGGGTTTTGATATGATAATCCCACTTTAATGATTACAGAGGGCTGTGTGGAGAGGGGGTCATAGGGAAAGGGGGGGTATGATACTCAATGCATCCCTGTTCTGCACCAGGAAAGTGTCAGATCGGCTGTTTTGCTAAAGATAAATTTTTCATGCTCCAAATATTCAGAGTGAAAATAAACTACACTGATAGCAAGATGTGTAGTGATTTGCACATTATCTAAGCTATGGAGTTATTCCTGACAGTCCCTATTCTAGTCCTTGATTTCGCAGGCCAGCTACTCTCTGCAGCTGGAGCAAATTATATCAACAGAAGTGCTGATGTGACCACAAGTTGACAAAAGGACATGATTTCTGGTAGCAGAAAAGCAACTATATTTTATGAAATTGTATCTAATAATGTTATTTAACTCGTGGATCCTGCATCTGACGTCTACTTTTTATCCAGTCCTTTCAGCAGCCCTTTGTTAACAGTCACTCTGAAGAGGAAATAAAATGTAGGCATTGAAATAAAAATTGCTCTACTCTTTTTAATAGCTCAGCTGCAGGCTCTATTGTTTTACTTAATGGATTGTATAACTGAAGTCTTTCCTCTTGACTATACTCATTTGGCTTCCTAGTTACTCAACTAAACTACAGTATCATGGTTCCAAAGAAAGGAAGATCTGAGGGGAGGGGAATCTGAAAGTGAAATGTTCTTTCCCTTTTTAGAACATCGCTACCTCTGACACCTGACAGCATTGAAGAAAACAAAAGTTCCCTTGCGTGACCTTAACTGCCTCCTGACCCAGCTGAATTTCCTAAATAATCTGTGATTTTAGATAGAATATTGAGGCTGCAATTTGATGCAAACTAACCAAGGAAAATATTCAGTAGAACTCACCTGGAATTCTTTTTATTGAAACATTTATGTTTCATATTCCTGCTTGGCAGTAAACAAAATCAGTTTTATTTTGTTTTCAAGTGACTAGTTGAAAGTTTAAGGCTTTTTAAAATTTAAAATTTCTCCCTTGAAGGTGAATACAACATATATTTCAAAACCCTAGAATTCTGGAATTAGACCATTCTTAAGAAATATTCTCACCCTACTGATGGTAATAACTGCTAGAAATAAAGCAAAATAAAGCAAAATAAACCACAGCAGAATCCTGGCCACAGACAAGTGATGTATGGCAGGGCTCCTCAACCTTGGCAATTTTAAGACTGGTGGACTTCAGCTCCCAGAATTCCCCAGCCAGAATTCTGGGAGTTGATGTCCGCCCGACTTAAAGTTGCTAAGGTTGAGGAGCCCTGATGTATGGGATTAGAAATTCTGATTAAAATCAGGTAAAATTAGACTGGCTTTGTGAATAGATTGTAAGAAGAGGGCAGTCTTTCTTTCTCTCACTTCTGTGATGAGGAGAATTTGGGCAGCATCCAAAGTAACAACTTTGTCTTGTGTGTGCTTTCTTGGGAACTGGGATGGATTATTTTGGCATGATCTAGACCTAGAAGAGAAGCTGAAACCAACACATTAAATGCCTGTGCTGTTCCTCCAGTCCACAGCATAATACTGATTAAATTCACTTCACTTCATATTCTTCCCCTGTGTTACTCATACCTGTTTGCTGTTTGTCATCTTTGGATTCTGATTATTTTCAGCAGGTTGAAGAAGGGGTGGAGGGGAGAGTCAGAAAGGAATGAGTAGTAGATGTCATAGCTGGACTGGCAGAGTTAAAGGATGATATATATATATTTCTTGGTCCTGAATCTTGTGAACTTAGCTAGAATCCTAGAATCACCTGTCAGTCTGGTTCTGCTAATTATATTTCCATGTTCTTAAACTTAAGTAATCTATGAAAACATCAGGCAAGGAAGCTCTACCCTTCACAATGGTGCAGGTGACAAAAAGTGGCATAATGACTAAATTACCAAATTTATTTCTGGTTTTTGAAAAACAAAAAAAAGAAAAACTTAGACTGGAGGCAGACTGTGCCTTCTTATTTTGTCTATCCATTTTAAGAAATGAAGTAACACAGTAGTCCAGTAAGATCAAAGAGCTAGACAGTCAGGCATTGGCCGCAATTCTTGAATATTCCTTAATAGTTAGCATGTATTCTTATAGACAATAAAGATTAGGTTGGAAATTTAACCAAATCCTCCCTATTCAGTATAATATGAATCTGTTGGCAATACTGGCCATCAGAAAACATTTCTGTGTCCATCTGCCCTCTTACAGTTTGTTATTCTTAATTGTGTCCCACGCCTCCTTGTTTTAAAATGTGGACAAAAGCCTCCTTTTCTCTGCCTTCCCTAAAGCAGTTGGGTCTCTTCCAAGCCTGTGCAGTGCCATGGAAAAAGAAAACGCCTTGTTAAATCCTCAAGTACTAAGAAGGCTCTCAGCTGTGGACAATATGCCATGTACATTGCAGCTGAAACAAATCATAGAGTATAACCTGTTAAAGATGTAATTGAGATACATGCAATCATTAACCTTGGAACAGACTGGGAATCAGTTAATGAATCAAATCAATACCCTCTCCACTGATCCATAATAATTTGAAAGAAATGAAAAATTTAACAGTTGCAGTATGTGAAGTTATCATGGACTGCAATTAGCCAGCCTCTGGGAGATTATGTTACCTAGTTACCAGAGGATATGTGTAATTTCCTTAGATCTTCCAAGAGAGATTTTGTAAGGACAGGTGCCAGACAAGGAACTAGGTCACAAAGACACCTTAGGTGCTGTCTATCGCTAGGTCAGCTCTTTTTTCCTTCCAGCACCCATTCTACCTCCTACTGCCCTACCCCTAAAGCCAATAGAGGTGTTTCACAAAGACATTTCCAGGGATTCATGACCTCAGTCTGCCCATCAAAAGCAAATTTTAAATGCATTTGTTATACACACTACTTCAAACTCAGTTGAGTTTAATTAATGTGCTATCAAAAGCAGAAAGATGTCTGTCAGATGTACAAATATATTTCAGCTGCACTAGTGATTCCAGCAATTAAACAAAGAAACTGAACCAACGACAGCCTACTTAGGCAGATGCATAATGATCTTGAAGGCTACACCTATTTTACATTTTTGGTTATGTAATTTGCATAAATTTGCATTAATACAATGGATACATGCTTTGCTAGAGGTAGATGAAATACTTTTGCGTTTTCCCATGTTTTTACTTTGCCCTGCCTTTGAATCAATTTGTTCTTTTTTTTTTACACTCCAGCCACAAATTGTTTCTATTTGTCTCTGAATTTTATTTAATATATTCATTTTACAAACACATTTCCTTAATAAAATGAATGTTTGTACATTATTTTTAAAATATGGGCATCCCGTGAGCTCTTCTTCCTTTCATACATTTTCCTGGATGCATTATTCATTTTCTTGTAGAAGAACTGCACCAGGACATTTAGAAAAATGTGATTATTGAAGTTTTGCCTTGCATATTGGATTGGGAAGAGAGGATTAGCTGAGCTCAGATCAGACAGATCTCTTTCCCATTCTTAGACCATTTCACATTGTCACTGCTATATATACTACATATAGCTTTCATGGTTAAGAAATAATTGCAAAGAGGCTGGAAAAAGAAACAAAGTCCTTATTACATGGTTCATTTCCAGTCAATGTCTGTGTGATCATCTTACGGGCCTCAAGTGAAATGGGGGGAGGGGGAGCATAAATGGACCACAGGCCATGGATTTCCTGCTTCTGTTGCACACAGAAAGCTGCTAGGTTGGAATTCTCTCTCATATTATGCAGTCACAAGCCATAAAAATGAGGGAGCATTCCACTGATTTATGAGGAGTACGATGTGAATTTTTCTGACAATAAAGGATGGCCCATGATTTTGGTTTTCCCAAAATGCCATTCAGAAGCACACTGCATCCTGAAACCCATTTAGATGTCTTCTGAGCATACAATGTACGTAAGGATAATTGGAAATTTAAGAAGCTGTTCACAGGTAAGGCAACTCCATTCTATTATCTTGTTAAATATATGGATGTTGAAAGGTAGAGCTGTGGTTTTTGTGAAGCCAGGAGTGGTGCATCCCTTTCATTATTTTGAATTCTCTTTATATGTGCATGATGCTGTGAAATTAGCATTGTTCTGATAGGCATTTTGGGAAAGACAACATTAGTAACATGTTGATAAAGTTTGCTAACCACCGCCAAATACCCCAGCCTCCAAATATTAAAGAGGGAAGGCAATTTTACTCTTGGGTCCCACACTTGCCCATAAAATGTGTGCTGAAATGTCATTTTTTCACATTTTTTTGCTTTGTGGAAGACACAAATGTCTTCCATAACCAGGGTAGCTATTTATCCATTGATATGGGAGATATTCCTCTCTTCCCAATCTAATATGCAAGGCAAAACTTCAATAATCACATTTTTCTTTTTGCATCATACTTTTTTAAATAAGGGGCCATTCTTTTAACCCATGGTTTACTGAATACTTTACACAGTTTAGTTCACATATTATGCGTGTAAAGCTCAAACAATCCACATTATGCCCTACAGCAAAGTGAGAACCATCCATTCTGATTTGTTGTTTATCATCAACAAGCAGCATCTTATCTAAATTGCCTTGGAGAAATGTGGTGTCATTTGGATGCAGTGCAGGAAACTAAAGTGGTAGTACATGGCATTTCTGGACTACTGCAATGCAGTCTACATGGGGCTGCCCTTGAAGAGCATTCAGAAGCTTCAACTGGTGCAGAATGTGGCAGCACTCTGCCCCAGATTATTTGGTGTACATAACACCACTACTCCATCAGCTGTATTGGTTGCCAGTGTGCTTCTGGGTGCAATTCAAGGTGCTGGTTATCACCTTTAAAGCCCTTCATGACTTGGGACCATCTCTCCCCAGTTGTTTCTATCCATTCAATCCAATCAGGCAGGACGGGCATGCTCCAGGTCTCATCAGCTAAGGAATGCCTGTTGGCAGGGCCTAAAAGATGTGCCTTTTCTGCCATAGCACCCACCCTATGGAACATTCTCCCTCTGGAGATCAGGATGGCCTCAAACTTGCTGGATTTTTGTAAGTTCTTAAAGAACTGGCTCTGGGCCTGGGCTTGGGGCCCTGAGTGTATGCAGGACCCATTTCTTGGTTATATTAGTGATTATGGTGTATGATTTATTCTTGGCTGCTATGTATTTTAATTTTTGTATTATTGTAATGGTTTTTCTTTTATTTTTGATTTTGTTCACCATCCAGAGTCACTTGGTGACATGAGTGGCCATACAAGCTGGATGGATGGATGGATGGATGGATGGATGGATGGATGGATGGATGGAGAGAGAGAGAGAGAGAGAGAGAGAGAGAGAAAGAAAGAAAGAAAGAAAGAAAGAAAGAAAGAAAGAAAGAAAGAAAGAAAGAAAGAAAGAAAGAGAACGAACGAACTTCTCAGGGAAGAGTTACTATTGCTACCACTGTTGCCATCTTTAGTCTCCTTCTCCAGCTGAACTCATTTCTAGAGGGAATAAGTGTCGTTCTGCCACTGTGAAAGGCCTTCTGATATGGGTATCAACTAGAGGCCCTACAGCCAGAGTTCCTTCAAGCCTGGAGTCAGGCCCGCAGAAAATCATTTCTTGAAGGAGCAAAGGCAGTCATGTCTCTTCATAAATCATAGAGGAGCTGTATTAAGTTTGTTACTTTCTGCTAAAAAAGAGCTTCACTAGACTCCAGAAAGTGACAGAGGAACTGTGTTAGAAGCAAGGGAATTTCTGTTAAGCACAGATTGAAATTCCTTGCCTGAGTGTGAATAAGTTGCACTGGCAATAGAAATGGAAAAAAAATAATAATAAAGTTTCAGAAATACATGTCAAATATATGTACATCATGGATGATAGATAATAAACAGCTCATTTTCTAACACCAAAATAAGGAAAGAAAGAAAAGAGAAGAAGAAACACTGTTGTCGCTTACTTCCACAGCATGTAATCTGTGATAACCATGCACAGTAGGATAGTTAGTTCGCTACCACATGCAAAGCAGAAAGCAGATGGTATAGCTGATATAGATCACAGGAACGTAAGTGACTGTCAGTGCGCCTGTCTCTGTATGTTCGTGTGTAAATCAGCAAGGAATATGACATTGACATACTCCATCAAGTCTCGTTTATAAAGAACAAGTAGTGCAACATTCTGTGCATCTGGCAAAGTAACTTGGGCTGTCAATCTGTGGATACCGCTGACATTGTACTGCTAGCATCACTTCCATCTGTGTTGTTTTTCTAGGGCTACTTTTTAACTTGTATGATATGAACTGGTAGTTGCTGGGGAGGTCTGAGTGATCCGGAAACAGTTTCAGCAGTCACCTGTCAAGTTAATGGAGATTATATAACACATGGCTAAAAGTTTCCCAACAGTAAAGGATACAGCCTAACTTCTTACCTCAGACACTAAAATTTATATTATTGCTATATGTGTGATCAGACAGATAGTAAGAGAAGGGAAAGAGGAAAATTAAAAACTGTTATCAGAAAGAACTTAAAATTAATAGCTGTTAACTGAACAGGAGGTGTCCAGTTCTACTTGGCTATCAGGGATCTCTTTGTACCTGGCTGAGGTGCCAGCACATGGCCTCCAGTATGCTGTTGTACTCTATAAAACACTATGCGCAGTGAAGGCATGATAAAAATAAATAGGTAAACATTAATTTCAAGAAGATTTTGGAAAGGCAGAGGAGGACATAGATTGAAAATAACAATTTCATTTTCTCATAACCATCTTACTCATAGTTCACAGGTAGATTTATAATACTTGTACATTCCAGAGAGCTACATATTCATGAGGTTGGTAATCAATGTGGTATAGTTATAATTATGGCTGTTGATACATATTATAGTAGACACGAAAATATTTTGCAATATAAAAAATGGACTCTCATGGCTACTTTGAGCGCAGGACTGCATAATATCCTTAACAGCTGTCTAATTTGTCTTTGGACCCAATTTAATGACTAACTTCAGACTTCAAAGCTTTGATTAGCACTGGGCTGATTTTACACATCAGTCTAAACTGTAATACAGTTTTTCACTGTGGGACACAACCCCCGAGTGGGTGTCACAGGCAACCTGGGGGGGGCACTTTTGGGTAGAGGCACAGGCAAAACATTGCCCAAATGTTCTCCTCTCCTGTCTTGACAGGCCTACAGTGGGCTTGTACAAGCAAAGGAAGAAACAAAGCTGGCAAAATCAATTTACTGATTTTGTCCCCACTTGCCCCACCAAAGCAGGGAGCAAAACCTGACTGAGGAAAGACTAAATCTACAGGTCTATCACTCTGTCAACATCAGTGCTGTCACAGCTAGAAACTTCAGGTTGTCATGAAGTTATCCATAGTCTTTGGAGTGTCCATAGAAATATGTGTGCTAGTGAAGTTCAATATTTTTATCTGTTATTTTAAATGTCCTTCCTTTCCAAATTCTAAGTCAAGAAAGTATGATGAAAGTTACATATCTTTCAGTAAGTGGCACATTTGATTTTGCCCAACCTTAACCCCAATAAGTCATTAGATTTATTCACCGGGAAGGTTTGCCCAAATGTATTATTTTGGGGGTTGCAGTATCACAACTTTTAGAGCCCCTGGGGTGGATTATTTGTTTTAAAATATAGTGGGTTGTGCAAACCCAGCCAACTGTGATATTCAACAGACTCTTAAATAAGCAAACCATAGTTCAGCACCAGTGTTTCTTGGTAGGACACCTCGCTCCCAGCTTTAAGAACTTCTGGGCAGATCCTGTTTCAGGTGTCCTCATATCTGAATGTTAAATTAACCTTTATAAAGAGCAGGGCCATTTGTAAGTATCTGCAAAGCTTTAGGCCTGTTTCCCAAATTAATTTTCTTTAAATTTCTCCCTTTTATACTTACAGAAAAAATTGAAGCCTTTTTATTCCTATTTTGCAATGCTGATTTGAGTGGAATTCACTGAGATTTAATAGTTTGTTTGACAACATAATACAGCATACTTCAATGGCTGCTGGATCCAGTCATAAGAACATTTTGTACTATAAGTCTTTATATAATGGTTGGAAGAATTAATTCTGAACATGAGCCCTGCTCTTGCAGCAGAATCCATGGAAGTTTGATGAATATCTGGTAATTGAAAGAGTTTGATTTGAAGTATCATAGTGATCATGGAGTTTTGAAATTCATATTGCCCTAAGACCATGCAATAATGGACCTTTATTCCAAGTTCAGGTACGTCATAAATAATGAAAAAGTTGTCCTTGAATAAAAATTACAGCACCATTCTGTGCTAGCCAAAGCTGCAGAAGATAACTTTTGCAATCTCTAGCTGAAGAAATGAAAGTTAGGTTTCAAAACTGGCTTCATTAGGGTATTAGAAGATACATGGTTAGCTGCCATCTTTGACTATAATCCAAGCCAGCTTGTTCTACAGACTAAGCAGAACCCAATCCAAAAACTCGATGAAGGGGAAAAAATAGGAAGCCAACACTCCGAATTGCAAGGGAACTGAGCATATAGCATACCAGTTTTCCAAGAAATATGAATAGTCTTGTTAATTAGCATTTTATTATTTCATTAGTTCCCCATGTCATTTCACTTATACTTAACCCAATATGTTCCACATATAAATAAACATATCTTCTTCAATATTCAGCTGGTGAACCCTCTGGCAAGGATATTCCACAACTGAAATGCTACTACAAAAAAGAGATCCAGTTTGCTCTAGTGGTTAAGGCACCAGGCTAGAAAGCAGGAGACTGCAAGTTCTAATCCTGCCTTAGGCATGAAAGCCAGCTCAGTGACTTTGGGCCAGTCACTCTCTCTCAGCCCAGCTCACCTCACAGGATTGTTGTGGGGAAAATAGGGGGAGGAAGGAGTATTAGGTATGTTCATTATTTATAAAAATAATAAAGGCAGGATAAAAAATCTAAAAACAAAAAAAAATTGCCCTAGTAATTACTACAGATGGGCAGAGACCACTCTGTTTGCACCTTCAACAAAGAATTAAGGTGACCTCAATTGCAACATTCCTGATGTGCGTACCTGAGAAAGAGCATGCAGCACCCATGAACCACTCCACATGACTTTGGAAGTCATTGACTCAACTTAGTCATCAAATCAGAAACAAGCTTTGGAAAGACAGAGATTAACCCTTCCAGATTATAATATGAAAACTAAACTGAACTAAACTGCATGTTTGTGTGCATTTTAGCAGAATAGTATAGAATTTATAGGAAATGTAAACTATTATGAAGCAATGGGAATTTGAGTAGGACACAGTACACTCTTTTAATTTTTAATTATCTTAAGGCTCTTCCCTTTTTTGTTTTGATGCAGAATGTAATGACATTTAAACAATAATAATCGCTCTGTGGTGAGCATTATCTATGATGTGTTCCAGAAAGACAGGATGAGTGAGTTTTGACAATCTGTGAGGCAGAAAGTTTAGGCCAGGCATTCTTCAAAATTTATTGAGAAGTACTGCCAATTTCCCACAAGCACTGCACCTCTCTGCTATTTATTAAAGCAGCCAAAGTTTTTTCAAACTTCAGTGTGATCTAGAAAAAGATGATATTGCTTTAAGAAGTCCATTCATTAAAGTTAATGCAACTCATAGCTTGTGTGGAAGCCTGAAAAAAGTGCTTTAATGAATAACAAATAGATAGCTTACCCAATGCATGGTCCAAAGCTCTTCTGAATAATTTTGAAAGTGTGCCTAATCATATGAGGATGCCTTTTCTTGAATGTGGGTTTGCTAGTTGTTGGGAGATAGAGCAAGCAGTAGGAGAACTGAAGTTACTGGCTAATAAATTATTTGTTTCATTTATACCCTGCCTTTCCTCTAAGTAGTCTTGGGCTGAGAAAATGACTTAGTCACTGAATGAAACCCGTGGTTATATGGGGACCTGAACCTGAATCCTAGTGGTCCCAGTCCAACACTTTAAGTACTACACTGCACTGGCTTTATATAACAAATACATAAATACAAGCATTTCCCATAAAACAAAGTCATTAAGCCAGTCAGCTACTTAACTTACTTCAGTTAAATCTGGTATGGTTACTGGGGTTTTCTTGGTAATTAGTGCAGTTGACACTGTGCCATCATCTGCAGCATTCTGGAGCTCTGAAGAAACAGATTTGGATTTGAGTTGCATAGATCACATTCAGAAACCATTCATTTCATCTGGGGTAAAAGAACATATATTTGAAACTACTATGCTTTTCCTTTGAATTTGATTCTGACCAAAGCTGGTACACACTATTGTAATATTTTGCTATCAAAAAGCAGTTCCACCAATTCAAAATGCTTGCACCCCAACTCCCACTGTGTTGGAGCAAATGACATGATTGACTCACATTTCCTTCTGGCTGTCAGGTTTCACTCTAGGCAGAATTATAATTTTCTTCAATTTCTTCATTTAGAGATTATTCCACTCCAGCTATTTCCAGAGTAGTTCAGCAAAGAAACACAATGCTCAGTCTGACTAGGATGATGTAAAGTATGTATTTTGCCTGCATTTCTTCAATTATGGGTTGAGCAATCTCTTATAGGCAGCTTGTAGCTATATTACTCAATCCAGGAACACAGCTAAAAAGGTCTCCTCTGAGCCACTCATCCTAATGCTCTCCTCATATCACTCTCTGATTTCCATTAGAAAATACTAAGCAAAGGACTTAAGTGAGAGAGTTTACATAGTTGTTTGAAATCATTATTCTGCTCTCCTCACAACCAAATAAGCTCTTTTAATTACACGGAGAGAAATTAAGCATGTAAACAAAGCTTGCTTTGCTGAACTGCTTCATTCATGGTATAAACTATTCCTCTATATTGTCCTGAGCAATGTCACTACTGCTTAAAGACATATTGCTACCTCCATTCAGATTCTTTGTTATTTTTATTAATGAAAAAAGTGGTTTGCAGTTCTTTTCAGTAAAAACATTTTTTAGACATTTGGAACATGCCCTCCAGCCATCACCTCTCCACTTCTGTCCTGTGGACAAATGAGATTTTTAAATCACTCAGGTCACAATCCTTTTAACAGTACAGTTATTAATTATAATACTGAGCACTGTACAGTGTACATGTACAGCAAAAGTTAAATCCTGAATGCTAGCAATTTGTCTGAAGAATATGCTCCGTGCTGGAACAAAGGAGCTTATCTAATCCTTTATACTGTTCCAACAACCGTTGTGAGTAATAAGGAGGACACAGGTACACAGTTTTCTTCCTCCATTTATTGATCAGTAACCGGAACTGAAAACCATATTGTCTTCAGTACTGTAGACAACATATAACCTTCATGACTGAAACCTAATCATCAACTTGCTTAATGATCTTTCAAGCCCATTCACATTGACAGCCATCATTACTTCTGAGGCAGAGATTTCCGTCATTTCTTAAGCACTGTGTGAAGACATACTTTTAGAATTCTGTTCTGAATATAAACTTCCAATTTCATTAGGTGAACTTTGTCTTCCAATATTATGAGAAAGGGAATAATTGTCTTCTGATCCACTTTCTACTGCACAGAATTCTATGTCTCATCATCTAAAATGCCCCCAAATTTGTGACCTTTCCTTATAGAAAAGTTGCTTCTATCTTTTAATCATTTGGTTGAACTTAACAAAATCCTTTTCTAGCTAGACACAAAATTTCAATTTCAATTTCACAGGTTGCATAAAGGCATTATGATGTGGGTAGTTTTATTTAGTGTTTCCCAAATGCAATTTGCCCTTTTCATAGCATTAAGTATCCACTGCAATCCCATAATCTATTTAAAAGCGATCATTACTAGTTCAGATACTAGAAAACTACATACATTTGGATTATATTGCTGCAACATGGATCACTTCATTTTTCCTCCTACTGAACTCCATTTGCTATTTTAATGGTCAGGCCATGAATTTGCAGAATCCTTTTGGATATTGTTAGAGGAGAGCCATATTAGTCCATAGTAGCAAAAAATCAGGAGTATTGGGGTAGCACCTTTTCCAACTACCAGTTTTTATTAAAAGGCATAAACTTTTGTGAGTTGCAGATCACTTCATCAGATGCATAGAGTGGGTAAACTGCTGTAGGGTTTAATTTAGGATGATGCCTTTTAATAAAATTTGGTAGTTGGAAAAAGTGTTATCAGAGTCCTGATTTTCAGAATCCTTTTGGAACTCTTTCCTTTTGGTTCTAACTATTACCAACACATTTGGCTACTTCCTCTCAGCTCTAATCCCAGATAATTTATGAATAAATTTAGAACAACAGGTTCTAATACTGATGCTTCAGGAATCTGCCATAGATCAACAAGCGTTCCAAACACCCAAACTTTAATGGGTTTTTTGATTGATTGATTGATTGATTGATTGATTGGATTTGGAGACTGCCCAGTGCCAAAAAACTTTGGGCAGCTTACAATATTTAAAAACAAATAATTTAAAGAAACTTAACTGTCTGAACAAAACCACATAAATAACATTAACAAATGATGGCAAGTAAAGCTGAAAGTTTTTTTTTCTTTTTTTTTAAAACTATCCTGCAATGGTTAGCCTTTGTTAATCTTTTGTTTCTTCTTTTTCGGTTAAAGAGAAGTATTAGTCAGTTGCTTTTGATCAGATCTAGTGGCTACTAAGAAAGTTCTGTAGTAGAATAATGAATAGAAGAACAGATCACAGTAACTCAAATAATAGATTTGTATTGGTATAAAAATATACACTGTAAGGCTCACGGGGTCCAACTATTAGCATCTGGCTCCAATTAGTAGACCTCAAAGTTCAACTAAAAATGCAAAATAAATCTCAGAAGCTTGTGCTTTACTGAGTACAGATATTTGCTTGGAGAAGCTTATCATCTGAAATCTGAAAAAGAGAAGCCAATAAAAGAAGGGGAAAACAACGTTCCTTTATTTCTGTTGTTTTATAATTGAATCATGTTTATACTTATGCTGGGATATTCAATATGACAGTAAATAAGTAAAATAAATGAAATTCTACATGGCTTACTTTTTAATAGGTTTTTTATTATTTCAGTCAGGTTTGATACATTAGGATATTATGTTATGGAAAAATTGGATCTGGACAGCCTTGGTATTATGTAGAAAATCTGGAAGAGGACGTGAAGTATAAAATTAAGTATTTGACATTTGGGTAAAGATACTGAATATTTAGGAAAAAGATCATACTCCTGGTTATTGTGGATAACCAAATGAAAGATGCTAACATGGAAGACAATATAGCAAATTGGAAGTTATTTCACACAAGTATAAATAAAGCCAATTTTTTCAGGATATAAAGAGAGTACAATTAAGGCTACCAAAGTGGGAATATAAATTACTACTGCCAATCCAATAGTACTGTTTTCTGTGAATACAAAACTTTATTTTATTTATTTATTTATTTATTTATTTATCATATTTATATAGCAATATCATGAAGCTGAGTACTTACACATTCCTGTTACTAAAATCATTATTTCCGTTCTTAAATGGACTGCCATATTGTCTGTCTTTCCTCCTCCATTCCATCAGGCCTTAGTGTGAATCCTAAATCCAAACCTGACAATGCATTAAATATTCTTTGGCAAAAATCCTTATTGCTTTAAAAACTTAGTTTCTTGCTTTAAAATGTATTAACATAGAATGTTAACATTTAGCCAGATCTGGATTGCACGAAAATGTTGCCAATTACTTTAGCTATTCATTTAGATTCTAACATATAGTGTAATCTGGGAAAAAGGAAGTAATGAACTCCAGGCCCCAAAACAGGAGACTAGTATGATAAATACAAGGTTTTAACTAGAGTACCTAACACTTAGATACTGGAACTAAAAGGTTACATTCAGACAGGCTGGTGAGTTGGATTGTATGAAGCTTTTAGGTTCCCTGTGGCTTTGCACTATTCCCTTCCTACAGCTCAATTATGAGGTTATGATTGCAATTGGAAACAAAGAACCAGTATGGCTTTGTAAATTGTTCTATTTTTTAATCATTTGTTAATCTAGATACACCTATGTGTTAGTGGAGGCTATTTGTTCTACGAAGAATGGGTTATTAGTTAACTTATATACCTTTTGTTAACTGCGATCTATCCCCCCTTCAATTATTTAAAAGCCTCTAAAAATTGATGGACAGATCTTTCAAGGCTTTTAATGTATTTTATACTATGAAAAGCAAATTTGCACTAATACAGATTTCCTTCTCTATGTGTGGGTGTGTGTTTTAAAGCATTGATCAGCATCTTATGGCCATATTGTTTTTTTCTTTTAAAAAATGCTATATTGCATTCTTTATTTCATCAACATCTGTGATAACCAATTTTATTAAGTGCTTACAAAAACAAAATTAAAGAGAAGACCCTAACACTGCTGTATTTTGCATTTTTTTTTTTAAAAAAAAAAGCATATTCACTTTTGTTAACCAAAGTTTTCCACACAGAAATCTGGTTACTTCATACCTTCTGTCCAAATTTCTTCTCATTAGCACTGAACTTAAGAATGGATTCATCAGTTGTTACTGCTGTTGCTAAACAATTACTAGAAGTATGAAATACCTTTGCTGATCTATACAATTCTATCTTCTGTCACCCCTACTTGTAACTGTTTATATCTCAACAGAGATCTAATGCTTAATATGGTGGCTATTACTAGGAATAGACAGAGCTGCCTATTAGAGATATTGCCCTCATGTTTTTCCCTTAATCCCATTATGTTTTGCATATTTTTTTAAGCATTACTTTAAAGGTACAATTTAATGGAGGTGCATGCACATTCTTCTGAAGAGATGCTTCAGATGACATGGGAGCCATATGGAGCAACTCTTTTCAAACTTTTAAAGCAGCCATGCTTTTTTCAAGGCTTGCTAGCTGCTTCAGAGATTGTTCTTGGTTGTCTCTATGTGCCACGAAGACTGTGCACACCCACACCCACAGACAGCCAGAACCAACTTTCAGTGCAGCTGTGTGAGCCTGGAAAAAGACATGGCTGCTTTAATGATTTAGAGAAGCTTCATACTCACATCTATGTGTACTGAAGGATTTGCACAGCACCCATGAAATATACTTTTCCCTCTCAGGATAAATCATAAATACAAACTACAGTGCTTATTTTGATACAAAGGCAATAATAAATAGAAGTAAGCACTGAATTCATTTAAATGGCTGAGAAAAGGGAGAGATCTGCTGAGTAGGAAATATACATTGTTTGCCCAGATTACCTAGTGACATCTCTGTGTAAAGAAGTAGAAGCTTTTTAGTACTCCAGGCAAGAGTATTCCCCAGTCCTGAACTGAATTGCAACTTTTCCAAGTGAAAACATGTGCACTATTGCATGTTCTAAGCACCAGCCCTGGTGAGTTGGCCATACTCACTTCACAATGCATCACTCTGAGAATCCTTTCAAGGTCATCAAGCCCTGGGGAACAATGCAATTTAGGTGCAACGTAGCAGTTGTTCCAGGCATGAGACATAAGGAGACCCGAGTTGGGGGCTCATCCCCCATTTGCCACTCACCCTAGTTTGTTGCCTGAAGTAGCTGCTTTTTCCCACCTAGTGGGAAGACCTAAACTGGATAGGCTCCTAGCTAAATGGAATTCTAAGTCTGAGAGGAGATGATATTTTTTTATACCCATGCATCATCTTTTATGTGCTCGAATGAAAGCTACTCTAAACCGATTGTGCAGCAATAGTATCATCTTCACTCATTCATCCCAATTTCTCATTATTCTGGGCAGAGTGAAATGATGATGATTTGGTTGCAGAAAATTTGCTATAGCTGTGCTGTTGGATTTAGGCTTAATAGAACTCAGAATTTCCCTCTACAGGAATGAGGGAACATTGAGACTGCTAGAAAAATAAGAGAGAAAGGAGGAAAAGAGAGGGTGATGAAAGATAGGACAAAAGAAAGGGCAAAAGAAAAAGAAAAAAATAAAGGAGAGTAACTAGGAAAAAGAGAGGGGGAGGAAGAAAGGATTGGCCAGTTCAGTTGGCAGTGGGAGGTAGATATATTATTATTAGATTTTTTTATCCCACCTTTCTCTCTCTCTCTCTCTCTCTCTGAATATACCTAATACTTCTGCCTCCTACTTTCCCCAGAACAACCACCCTGTGAGGTGGGTTGGGCTGAGAGAGAGACAGCAACTGGCCCAAGGTCATCCAGCTGGCTTTCATGCCTAAGGAGGACTAGAACTCCCAGCTTCCTGGTTTATAAGCCAGCACCTTAATCACTACATCAAACTAGCTCTCAATATACAGATACAATACACTTGTTGGCAATATGATGAGGACACACTTATAAATGCTAATAGTAGTGAAGGCATTGGTGGTGGTGGTCTTCTCCCACCTCTTAATTTAATTAAAGTAGTCCTCAGTTAACAACCACTCATTCAGTGCCCGTTCAAAGTTACAACAGTTCTGAACAAGTGGTGGTTACAATTGGTCTTCAAAGTTCCAGCCATCCCAGCTCCTCTGCAGTCACATGACTATGATCTGGGCACTCAGCAACCAGCTTGCACTTAAGATGGTTGCAGTGTCCTGCGGTCACGTGATTGTGATTTGTGACCGTCCCTGCTGGATTCCCACCAGCAAAGTCAATGAGGAAACTGTCAGGGAAGGTCACAAGTTGCTCTGGTAAGTCTCCCCCAACCACGTACCCTCCCCCAGCCCCTCTGCACTCACATTGTGACTTGCTGGCCACCTGCACACCCTCACATACCCTCCTGAGCTTTGCTATGCACGTGCTGCACCTCCCTGGCCACTTGCACTCCCTCCCCAGCCACCCACACACACCCTCACTCCCTCTCCCACCTGCAGCAGCCACTTACCTGCTGGCCCGCTTCCAAGCCACATCGGACTTGCAACTTCCTGTCAGCTTCCTCACTGACTGGTTGTTGGAAGCTGGCAGGAAGTTGCAAGGAGGTGCTTGTTTAATGACCCACAATCCTCACTTAATGACAGCAACGGGGACTGCAGGGATTGCTGCTGCTAAGTGATGCAGTCACATGATATTGAAGATAGATAGATAGATAGATAGATAGATAGATAGATAGATAGATAGATAGATGCTGGCTGGGGAATTCTAGGAATTGAAGTCCACACATCAAAGTTGCTGAGGTTGAGAAACACTCCCTTAGCATATGAAAGAAACAAACTTCCAGATTGCCAGCTGAGAATTTGGTTTCTGAGCTGGGGGTAGAAGGTACCATGTAACCCTGGGAAAAAAAGTTCATCTTCAAGTAGTATGGTATCCAATTATACTGTAGTTAGTAACGTGATGACCCATATGGAATAAAACATTCATGTTTCTCTAGGGAGAAAAATATTTAGAATGAATTGCTAGTGTCTGGAGTTATCAGATAGAATCAAATAGAAGTAGAAAATTATATACAATTTTCCACCTTGATAAATGGCCTTATTAAAGTTATCTTAGCTTTAATCGGAGGGTCACACATAATATTGACTGATGATAGATGATAGATTGATAAATAGATGATAGACAGATATTACTGATTCTGCAGAAAGAAAGACATATATCAGAGTCAGACTTTGTTAACAATGAACCCTTTGAATTTGAAATAAGAGAAAGTAAAGAAAAATCTTCCATGTCAGGCTGGTAACCTCCCCCACTCCCACATGAAATACAATCATCTCTGCCAATAAAGAATTACAACAAATCAGAGTTATAATTATAACAAAACAATGCAATGCAACAAGACAAAGATACACATGAGTAGGAATGTCTGTTGCATGTATATTATAGTAATATACATGCAAAATATACTTTTAAATGCTATGCAGACATGCTTTATAGGCACAAAATATTAGCAAGATATAGTATTTGTCATATTTGTATCCTGCACACTTCCATCAATGCCAGCTCAAGGTACAGGAAGGGTCTGTGAAAGTGTGTGTGCGTGTGTGTGTGTGTGTTAAAAAAAGTCAATATAGTGGTCATGACTGTGGGATCAAAGCCTCCACTTTGTACATGTGATGCAACCTCATCCGGTATCTGTTTCTCTCATACTCACAATTTTCATTTGCAATTCAACTGTCATCTTAACTTTTTTGACACCCACTGCAGTTTTATGTAATGAATGTATAATGCTCCATTCATTAGCTACAACTAAGAGTTTTTCCCTGTTATTTAAAAGGGCTCTTCATTATTTGTCAGCTGTGATAGTGGAAAGATATTTGAAAGATGCCTTCACCATAAAAATACAGCAGCAATACACCCCTATACTAACACAAAGAAACTGAAGCAAAAACCGAGGGCATAATACTTTTAATACTTTAAAAACGCAGAGGAAATTGCAACATTCACCAGACATTATGTTATGGATACTGTTCAATAGTTGCCGTTGGTGTAATACTAGCTAGTAACAGCATTTAACCACAAAAGGAGTTGTGTTTGTTTGGAGATGCGAGAAGATCCATTTTCCCAGTAATCCAAAGTAGTGAAATAAATGCTAAGAAACATTCTTTGCAGCAAAAATTGCACTTAAAATTACCTTGATCAATCATCACTACCTAGAAATGGTGTTAGATAAGTGATTACACACCTTTATGTTCTACATCAGCAACTCTGTGCTTGTGTGTGTGTGTGTCATATGAGTATCAGCCACTTCTCTTCCGCCCACTCAAACTTCCTTCCTAATAGCAAATTGTTCCAAAATATCTTGTCAGCAGACCCTTCCTGAATGTGTGACTCATTGCTCCTTGAAGTCCTATGAACTAATTTTGTTTATTTTGCCTTCAAAGTGTTCCATCCAGTTCCTGTTCTTGAATGAAGTGCCCACTGCAACGTGTTATCAGAGTTGTCCTTAATGTAATTAAAAAACCGGAAAACACTCAAATTACAGATTCTGTTTAACTCAGGATGCAGCGTACTTTGCAATGTCTCAAAACTTCTCTTCCCCTGTGAAAGAGGCTTCTGTTTTTCTATCTTACTCTCAGGATGCGGAGAAATCTCAAATCTTGATGGTGGTTTTGAGCTTACTTTATTGTTGAAGATGGTGGAAGGTGTTACTGCTAGTATTGTCTCCTTTTACTTCTCTTTCTATCACCTTCATGTTCCACACTACCCAGTCTGAAAAAGCCAAATAAAAATAATTCCCTCAATGTTTAATCAAACAAATGAAGCAACAGTTCCTTCTTCAAAAGTAAATTCTCTTTCATTAAAATGAATGACAAATGGAAGAAAAAATGCAGGAGAATTTTTCTGTATAGACCTAACTGAGGCCATTATTCTTTTCCTTCCCACTTACTCACACACAAATGCATACACACTTCCTACCTGCCTGCTGCAGCCAAAGCAGTAGATTTTATTTTAAATTAGTTTTGTTTTTAGAAAAAGACACCAAGTGGTGATGAGGTTCATATGATTAAATCATGGCTTGTTGTAACCATGGCTGTTGCTAAAGCCATTGTGACTTGTTTCCCACAGTGAGCTTAAACCATGGTTTATAAACCACAACAACCAGGTTTGCACAACTCACTAAGCCTAAACCAAATAAACCACATTATAATTTAACACAGTGTGTGAAGCCAGCCATGGAGGTAGCTGACAGGAAATAAATAATTTAATAGTACTTTTTAGTTTTTAGGGGTTTTTTAAATTTATTCCTGAAAGTACAACATCAAGTTGTCCTTATTCGACCTTCACTTTTAAGCAAAAGATCCATGCCACTTGCTACACAGGAAACAAAAGGAGGACCAAATGACTTTTATATTAATGATATTACAATAGTTCAGAGAATCATAAATACGCAAACAATAAATGTAACCAACAATTCAAGTTATGTTGTAGGTTTTGACTATTAAAAATGCCAGAGAAAAAAGACAAAGAATTTTCCATAGATGTGATTGTTGGGGAAAAGAATAATTAAGCAACTTCCTGATGTATAGAAAAGACTGTGGGTTTCTAGCAGACACACTATTCATTACGGAAATGATTTTGAAGATGGAAGGATTATAAAGCAGTACACAGTATATCAGCTTTCTCTCTCTGTCTATAGCAGTGTTTCTCAACCTCAGCAACTTTAAGATGCTTGGACTTCAACTCCCAGAATTCTGGGACTTGAAGTCCAAGCATCTTAAAGTTGCTGAGGTTGAGAAACCCTGATCTATATGGATGCTGGACTAAGAGAACTTCCACTTGAAACTTTTTTCTTTTTTTGCTTGCTGAACCTTATCTGTGCCAGAATGCATTGCAACAACTTTGCATGGCAAACTATTAGAACAGGACTTGTCTCTACCCGTCTCCTCCTGCCCTGCCCTTTCCCCAGAGATGCCCTTCAAGAAGTGCAATGGGGCTCTCATTTCCTTAAGCAACTCTTTGTGAGTCTATTTATAGAAGAAATTGCTCTAAAAATAGCTCTTGGGCTGACGCATTGGCTGTTCTCTAGGGCAAGAGCTGACCAAACCCTTCCTGCTGTGTTCTCAACTGGCTGAGCTTCCAAAGCATGTGTGGGAATATTCCTACATTGTTCCAAAACAGTCTTGCTTGAAAAATGTGTAAGGTGAATCAGTAATTTTAAACAGTCATCTTTGGTTCCTCTCTTCTACTTTGATCTATCGTTCCCTTCCCAAAGGGCCTGGATATATCTGAATATAGGGTTGTTGCATCAGTGATTCCATGTCATTTCTTTAGGGCAGAAATGCTGGCTGGGGAATTCTGGGAGTTGAAGTCCACACATCTTAAAGTGGTCAAGGTTGAGAAACACTGCTTTTGGGCATGCCCTGTTTCTTCCATGCATCTGCCATGTATAAGGAAGAGGAAGCAATTACTTCTTTATTTTCTCTGCATAGAGAAAGGGCTACCTTTTTTTGTGCCCAAAAAGAGATACAATTGTGCTCTTGTGGTTCCTGCAGTCCCCTTCTCCTTTTGGCAAGGGATGCTTTTCCCATATAAAGGAAACTACTCTATGGAGGAGGATTCGGGAAGCAATCTGTTTCCAAATCTTTCTGCACAGAATTTTTTGAGCAAAGGACTAAGGCCTCACTCAGTCTGGGCTTCTGCAGGCCAGACTGAGACACTTGCAGGATGCTGTACATCCTTCAGTCAGAAAGTCCTTGTCCTTCACTTCAGAATATATTAAAGAGACAGATTCATAATTTCTTTATAGCTTTTCCTCAGTTATACATGAGTAGCCAGCCACCAACAGAGCTGGAGTTCTCTGGAGACCATTTTTTTCTTTAGGAACATGATGCACTTCTCTTTGTGCGTTATGCAATGTTAATATCTGGCTGCCCCCACTGTTGATTACTAAAGGTGCAATCTTACATGCATTTACTTGTTAGGTAACCCTACTGAATCCAGTGGGGGTTACCTATAAATAGATATGTACGTTTATGTGTAGGCAATAGCAATAGCTAGAGCCTTTGCAGTATAATGAGATATACAATTTGCACTGATATTTTTTAAGCTTTCTTAATTTGGAAACACATTCCAGTGAAATCACTGGGATTGAATATAGTTGGGGATTTTCTATAAGCAGTGATACAAATATAAAGACTTGTGTACAAAACTAACCTTTAAATGAATCACAAAATATTTAAGTCATCTATTATTTCTCTTTAAAAATAGTTTATTACAAGCACCCTGTACGATCTTCTTACAATTCTTCTAAATTTCATTCTAAAGAAGAATGAATAGTCAAATGAAAAAGACATAATTTTCACTAGTTCGGTTTTCCAATTTCGATGGCAGAACGTGGCTAACTATTGCTCTAAATGCAACAGAAGAAAAACTTGGAATACTTTGTTAAAAAGCCTTTGCATCAGGGTGATACTGAGAATAAAGACCTCATTAATTCTATTTATGTCTTCAGAGAGCATATATGGAGTTTCTCAATAGTTTTTCTTTTAAGCACTTACCTGATCAAGACCATGTCTTCAATACATATATATTGACCTTTGACCTGTATATCTCAGTCAGGTCTGGCTAATCAGTAGTTTTATCATGCTGTATAGCTTCAGGTGAGGATTGTTCATGAAGTTCAATTGCATCAGCAACATACCATGAAAATTAGATGATTATACACTTTTTTTCAAAAGCTCTGCAAATCTCTAATGGGACAAAAAGCCTTTAATGGTGTGACATCTAAAGTTTCTTCCTGTATTTAAAATGTATCTTCTACTGTCTCCAATCCAGCTGCCATAGGAAAATACAACTATGGTCACAGTTGTTAGAAAATATCTTGAACTGCAAAATTGCTGCCATGCTAGCTTTTCACCTTCACAGCTCAAAGGGGCTTGTAGTGCAACAGAAGAATGGCAACCAGGCAGCTGGGAAGTCTTTGGAGAGAGAGAGGAAAAAAGAGAGAAATACATTAAAAGAGTCTCTCTCTCTTTCTCTTTTCATTTGCACTGAATCTGCTTTATGTTAAAAAAGAAATACCAAAAACAATTAAAAAGTCTGAAAGATAAGCAAATAAATTGAGAATATAATCAACAAACATGGATGTTTCACTCATTGTATGGAGGTATTTGTCATACTGGACATCCTGAACTGATTTGTTATATTTATTACTTAGAAGATTGCATAAGCCAGTGCTTAGTTAATGGTCCATCTTGGATACAGATATTACACCTGTGTTCCAGAAAATGCTCAAATGTCTAATTCATATCTTAGTGCAGTGAAAGTAGTTGCTTTTGATATATTGTTCAGGGTTTTGTGGACTGAAATTTGTGACTGTAGTACTTTCACCACTTCTCCCTGTATGGAACTTGGCAACTGAGTTTGAACACATGCTGTAAAGCAAAAGATTTGTTTTTCACCTTAGTGATGTGAAATGCTTTTTCCAATAAAGCTTTTAAGTCCACAACTTATTTTATTTTTATTTTTGGTGCCCTTGAGTCAGTCTTGACTCCTGGCGACTTCCTGGACAAGTCCCTGTAGTTTTCTTGGCAAGGTTTTTGGAAATGGTTTGCCATTGCCTCCTTCCTAGGGCTGAGAGAGAGAGACTAGCTCAAGGTCACCCATCTGACTCAATGCCTAAGGCAGGACTAGAACTCATATTCTCCCAGTTTCTAGTCTGATGCCTTAACCACTACACCAAACTGGTTAATTTGATTGATTAAAATTCTGTTTTGTTGAATTCCCTGACAATTCATGAATTTTTGTGAGCTGCAGTTCACTTATAAAAACAAAATTGTTAGTCTGAAAAGATGCTACTAGACTCTTTCTGAATTTTGGCTACAATAATATCTGACAATCCATCTAAACTTTTTTTTTTTTCCCGAAATATCGGCTTGTAAAGAATTGATGGTGTTATTGCAGCTAGAGACAGGGGTGAAAGACAATGCTCTTCCACTACAGTAAACACATTCTGGATGGCTACGGTATTTAGTGTATAACTGGAGCAATTTGAGTTTACTAGCTGGTCCAGTTTTTTGATGTAGAGAGATGTATACAATGGTCATGTTCCATCTCATCTTCTAGCTTAGTATACCTTAAAATGTTCCTAAGGGGGTATGAAACTGTCCACAGCAACTTGGGATAGGATTCAGTGGACAATGGGTAAACAGAAGAATTTCTGCAAATTGGGATCTAACTTGCAAATGTAGACTACCACTGCGTTGCGTCCAGTGGTGGTTTTGCACTTATGGAAAGGATTTCCACTTACACAAGGTGGGATTTTCATTAATCCATCCATGGGAGACCTTTACTCCCTACAAATGGCTTCTGCAGGATAGAAGATGTTCTGGCAGAGCACAGAATATGGCACAAAGAGCTGCAGGTTGAAGGGTGGACAGGTGAAAATCAAGTACTTACTGTGAAAAAAACAGAAACACTTTCTGCTAATGTAAAGCCATGCTGGTATACAAAGATTCTATGTCATTCTCTCAGTAGTATACATACTACAATCCAAACTGAACATATAGATCAGTGTTTCTCAACCTCAACAACTTTAAGATGTGTGGACTTCAATTCCCAGAATTCCTCAGCCAGCACGATATAGGTTATAAGGTTATTTTGTTAGCTCTCTGTTTTTTTAAAAGCTCAATTCATATGGCTCCACAAGGGTTTAAACATTTCAAAAGTGGCATGATATAATAAAATGGCTACCTATTGCCCAATAGTAATTCAAAGTTATGTACTGTACATGTTTGTATTGGTTCAAATAAAACCACAGACCTAACAGGTTTTTTCAGAAGAACAGCTATACTTTCCTGGCTTCTATTTTATTCATTCCTTTCTGTGCCAATATTTAGAATATTGTAATACACATCCATCTTACTATCTTTCCATACAAGTCTATAAGCAATTGCTTTCCAGGGATCATACATGTGCAGGACACTAAAGAATGTGGAAATAATTACCAATCTATCTATACTCATCAGTGTTAACTACACTAAATTAACCAATAATGCCAAACTTTTTCATTATCCCACATACTTTAAACATTTTAATCTGTAGATATATTCTACAGAATGTTAAGCTGGCTAATAGTGCACAATGTGGCATCAAAATGATCGTACAACCTCCTACTAAATACACCCATAACACAGTGCAACCATGTGTAAGAATGCATGCATAAAAAGAGTAGTTACGGTCTGAATAACTGAGGATGCAGCAAGCTGTAGAACTGCAGAAAGAATCAGGCCATTTAAATATTATCATCATCATCATCATCATCATCATCATCATCACAGATATTTGTTGATATGGAATTAGAAAACTATGTGGTGATAAATGTTCTTTTATTCCACCAACCTACACTTAGTGGACTTCCTTATGCAGCATGAATATTCTTTCATATGTGGTCATTTCGAAAGTGATCCAAAAGAATTATTTGATATAATGATCTAATCATTACCAGTTTTATTAATACAATGAAATATTTTTAAATGTGATGGACTTGCAGAAAGGGTTGCAGTGACTGCCTTGTTCAGGATTTCAGCCACTCTGTTCTATACTTCCGGTCTCCTTAGAGCCTTTACTGGATTTTTTTTTTTTTTGGTGGGGGGAGTATTTAATACTTCGGCAAAGTTGGCATTACCTAGCCTTCCTAAAATCTTGTTTCTCATTAAGAATGTTGGGGTATTTGAAAGCTTACACATTATTTTTGATTAGTAAAATAAATAAATTTATTTATTTATTCCGTTTATATAGCCGCCCATCTCACATTCATGACTCTGGGCAGCTTTCAATTAAAATTTACAATTAAAACTTATATTAAATTTGAAATAATGTAAATGATTTAAAAATAATTAACATTACCTTTGACCTAGTAAAATTATTGCAGCAAAGGATAGTTAAAATGCAAATAAAATATCATCATTAATTTGGTGGAAGACTCTGTATTCTTAAACAGTTGAGTGCTACCTTCAAAATATACATGTGGTGTCTTTTTCCTAAAATAAGGATTCCTTCTTTTGTTCTTTTAACTATTTTTAGTAAACAGGAAAAACTGGGATTTGTTCCATGTAGCTTTTTTTTTTCTTTTTTGGTATTCCTTTCTCCATTAGGCTTTCTATATTTATGGCTGTGTCACAAAATGTAGCCAAAAATAGAAATGCTTCCTCACAATGAGGACTGAATCTGCCAAAAGTTATTGCTTTAGGAAATTTAAGTCACATTGGATTACCACCTGCTGCTATCAAAGCTAAAGCATCACGAGCTTGAAGCAAATGGTGGGGTGGGGAAGATCAAATTCAGATCAGTTATGAAATACATCAGGGAAAGTACAGTCTGAAGAATAGAATTCTTACTAGAGGAGAAAACCTGATGCAAAAAGCTGGAAATTACAGCAGAAGCTTAATTCTGCTCTGTCAGAAATATAGGCATTTCCTTGGCAGGACATATAATCAGCAAAAGGCAATGAAACCCTCTTTTTAAAAAAGATATATCTATTTTATTAAGATAAATAATTCTGCACAAGGAAACTGAAGACTATTGGACTATCCTGGCTTGAGCTGAAATGGGCTGCTTCATTCAAACTAATTCTGCGGTTCAGTGAAATGAGCCAAGATCTCTACAGAGGGATTCCAACTGTCCTGGAACTGTTGTGAAGCTCTTGTAGTAACTGTTCTGCATTTGTTATTCATCCAGAATGCCAGTCCCTGCAAAAGAAAAAGAAAAACATGGTAATTTTATGTTTTGCTTTTTCAGAATCAGGAGATAGGTAGTGAGAAGGTGTAAAATCAACCTAAGCATTCTAGTCACAGTCCTTATGCACAATGATATACTGAACCCCTCCCAGGCAAATTTCATTTACTTCTGTCCAAAATCAAATGCTACAGATGTCCCTCCTCTCGTTAAAGAAATAGAATTTCAAGCAGCCTACTTCTACACCCCCTGCACTGATCTTTTTGTAATTGGCTTGGCATGTGTCTTTCTAAGGGGGCATCTCTATACTGTGTTTTTCTCTTGATTTCCTCATCTCTAAAATCTTTCTTTCCACAAAACTACACCAAAAACTTTCACTTAATATCATTAAAAAAGCAAACCAACAAGCCAGTTACAGGCACCTGAAAAATGAATAAATCAAAGAGCACACCTTCCCAAGGCATATACCTACAAATGTTTTCCAGTGTTTTCCAGTTTTGTTTTGTTTTTAAGTTACAGCTTCCTGTAGGTTTCCCATGTTAACCAGTGGAAGGCAAGAAAGTTCTTCCCCAAATCACATTTCTGACCTGGATTTAAGTTGAAGCAGGCATCTCATTTAGTCCAAGTTTCTGGCTAATTCCTGAACTGAATCGAGTAATTAGGGTTTATTTTCTCCTCTAAAAATCTTATCACAATCATGGGTTATTGAATATTCATGCCTTCAGTTTCACTAGGATGTCTCTGAATTTGACTGAAGTAACAGAACCGTGTCTGCAATCTGTAGATAATCATGTGCTTTATTTATTTGAACCAGGCCTTCTTGACAAATGCACAACTATTTGGAGAATTTAAAAAATGAAAGTGCATGTATGCGTGTGTGTGTGTAGGGGTATTATGGTGTATTCTGGGAGATTATGTAGTTTAACTGACAGTAAAGTCTGCTTTTAGAGGAAGGCAGAGTTATTATCAGCTCATTGGCATCATACATGACATTTGTTTGTTACTGTCTTTAGGGGATTTGTTTACTCCCTGTATTTGTATGAGCGCCTGCAAGGACTTGCCTGGTCCTGTCTCTGTATGTATGTGAAGACCTACACTTGGGTTAAATTGAAAGAGAGAAAAATATTTCATGTAGATATGCTGCTTTGAGATTTCTGTGATCCCCAAAAGAATATTGAAGCAGGAGTCTACACTTGGCCTCAGATACTCCCATGAGTGATCTGAACATTTTCACTGTATATAGAACCTCAGATTCCTTCATCTGACTTTTCAGAACAATTTTGAAAGGTCTTTTACCTTATTTTTATTAGGATTGCAAACTTTCACCAAAAGCTTTAATGTATTAATTGAAAAATACAGTGTTATGCCTTCTGAAAATAAATACATGAAGCACAATACACAGAAGATCTTTCTTAAATTATAGGACAATATCCATTTTATTCCTTTTAGTCTTTCCAGTTGAAGGGAAGTTCTCATCTGCATCTTATGGAAAACTAGTTGAAAGGTGATTATCTCCACCAACCTTCTCTCTGAATTTCTTCCAGAATTATGACACAGTCATAGTAGACTACCTTTTAATTTCTAAACATTTGCCCTGGACACAAACTACACTCTCCATGACTTCCTAATATGATTTGAAAATGATTGTTCATGGGAAGGGTTATTCAGATGACTTTATGAACAGTTTTTTCCCTTGTAGTCTCATGGCTTTCTTTAGGTGAGTTTCCAATCCAAGACCTTAAGTTTATATGGCTCTGGAAGTATGCTATCACCCATTAAAGTAATAGTTATACAGAGCCATTTGGTTTCCAACACTGTTCAGACACAATAAAATCAACAACCCCTACACTTTTTGTAATAATCCTACTCACTGTAGTCTTGGCAGCATGGCTGCAGTTCAGTTTCTGCTGAACCAAAATAGCTACTGTAGGTGGGCTCCAATATGGTGAAGTAGAATGTGGAGGGTCACAGCATTTCAAGTTCTAATTTTATATTGTTATTTTGAGATTGTGTGTGGTTCTCCAAAAACTTTCACTGTGGGGGTTGCAAGGAATTAAAGAGAACAGATTGTATGTTCAAAAGAATAATACTTGTGATTCATATTGAAAATAGGAATGTAGCCTTTTTTTTTTTTTTACTCAGGAAAGCAGACATAACACAGAAGGAATCATTGGGATTCAGACTGTACATGGCACATGAATCATTATCTAGACTATCATTCAGCATGTAATAAACATTGTCAAAAGCTCCTGTGACATAAAGCCCAACGTCAGTTGTTTTAGAAAGGGGCACAAGTAATCGGTCATTACAAGTATAGCAAATATGACAATAATCAAAGAACTCTGTTTCTATGTGTGTGCTCAGAAGAGGCATTTAGAACAGAATAAAATGTCTTGGCTCAGTTTAAACAGCCTATCGTGGGTGATGAATATCCAGTTCTTATCCTAGAGGTTTTTGTGATGCCTATATTGAGAAGTGCTGTCTTGACTACTAGATCAAAATCAGAGGAAGATTAGGATGTTGTAATTCTTGGTTCTGACAAACTACTTTAACTTTAGCTCAGCTCTGTAGCCCCTTGGATTTTGTGCTTAGATACTGCATTGCTAAACAGAAGTAATATAAAAGTGAATTATGATGTATAATCCATGACTTGTCTGTTGGAATCTAAAACTATGATTTCATTCTAAATTATGATTTGCATAAACCATGGTTATACATACTATTTGAACTGAACCATTGTATGATAATAGTTTTTTTTTTTCCCTCCCCAAAATATGTTCCATTTAAAGGGAAGATTGTTGAGAAGGTGGTTGACTTATAGCTCCAGAAGGCCTTGGAGATAGCAGATTATCTGGATTGTTTTCAGTCCTGAATCAAACCTGGTCACAACACTGAAACTACATCAATTATGCTTGTTGATGACCTCTGGTGGGCTTGGGATGAGGATAGTGCATCCATCTTGCCTTCCTTGATAAGTCAGTGGCTTTCGATACCATCACTCACTGTATCCTTCTGGACTGATTTAGGGGATTAGGAGTGGGAGGCATGGTGTTGTGGTGGTTCTCTTCCTTTCATTTGGTTCTAATTGATGTTAGTGGGGGATAGAGATGAAGCCTGAGTCCTTTGCTTTGCTCTAGTGCTCCACCCTCTCCCCACTCCTATTTAGCATCTACACAAACCTGCTGAGCGAGATCATCTGTTGGCATGGGGTAAGGTATCATTAGCTGGTCATTTGTGCCCTGGGCTGACCAATGATATGGTTGAGATTCTTTCCCATTCTCTGGAGGGTGTGGGTGCTTAGATGGAAGGGAACTGGCTTTGGCTCAACCCTGGCAAGATCAAGTAGCTATGGGTTTTGAGTGCCCCCCCACCCCAATCCAGAGTTTTTCTATCTTTGAGTTAGGCTATGCACCCCAACTCAAAATTGGTGTGCAATTTGGGGGTCATCTTGGACTCATGAGTCCTGCTCAAAAAACAAGTGGTAGCAATGCCTAGGAGCGTGTTTGCATAGGTTCGGCTTCTGCAGCAATTACTCCTGTTCCAGTGGGAGGGGCTTATTCACGGTGACTCGCACTTTAATCACCTCTTGTTTAGATTACAAAATGCACATGGGGCTGCTCTTGAAGACTATTTGGAAGCTGCAGCTGGTCCTGAATGCAGTGGTGCAGGCAGTTTTCAGCATTCCATGATATGTTTATATACTATAACACTGCTGTTCTGCAAGCTGCACTGGCTTCCAGTGGCTTTCTGAATATGATTCAAGGCATCAGTTATCATCTATAAAGCCTTACAATGGAAAAGGGCCAGGCTATTGCAGGACCACCTGTCTCTAATTGTTTCTGCTCAGTCCACCAGATCTAACAGAGAGGGCATGCTCCGGGTCTCTTGTATTAAGAAATGTCATGTCACTGGGCCTAGAAGCCATGCCTTCTCTGTTGTAGTGCCTGTTCTGTGGAATATCAGCCTCCCAGAGATTCGTATTGCCCCCACCCTGTTTGCCTTTTGTAATACATGCGAAACCTGGCTGTTCCCTCAGGTATTTGTCCTGGGATGTTAAATTAGCTCTCCTGGTTAACTTATTAGTTTTATTGCTGCTTTTCGTAGCATACTGGGAATGATTTTTCTTGATTCTGGATTTTGGTTATGAGAATTATTGTTGTCCAATTTTATTGTTGCTTGGTTTTAAATTCTTATATGCTGTCCAGAGTCATTATTATGAGATGGGTGGCCATATAAAATGTTTAAATGTATACATAAATTTTACATGTACTATTATTTTGTTTTTACCAACTAATGACTGCTGTCCTTTATTGTTAATGTTTCTTAATCCAGTGATTTTTTTTTTGAGCTTTGTGATATCTGAATTCATTAAGCATAGAGGTCTTTAGAAGAAGAAGTTCAGGTCTTGAACTTGCAACTACAGGTATATGATATGCAAAGCTGTTTTCATGTTTAAATTTCTTTTTCTGAAGTAGGGACAATGTTCCTTGATTAGTTTATCATGGGGATTAATTTCATGTCTTGTTCTGAGCCTTTCGTTCCAAATGTCCAGATTCAAATTTCTGGTTGTGTTACCTTCTTCTCTACAGTAGATTCTGATATGAACTGTCTGCATATGACTTCTGATGATATGCCTCATTTAATTTTGGCATAGATGGATAAACACAGCTGACTGTTACCTGACCATTCTTGAGCTCCTTTCCAAGAGTCAAAATACATATCATGCTAATTACAAGGTTAGCCCTTCAGTCCCATTTTTTTTTTCTTTATTTCCACAATAGCCTTGTGGAACCCCCCATCTAGACTGAGGCTTGGTGTTTGGAGGAAGAGGACTTTCAATCTTTTCTCCTGCTGTGGTGTAAATCTGGACTGGCAGCTCATTCCTGCTATCTGAATGGAGGAAAAAAAAATCTCCCTTTGAAGCAGATGAGAAATTCCACTTGATGCAAATAAGAAGAGCAAAGGATTCAAGCCAGGCTGTGACCACAGCAGAAGGCAAAGAACTGAATTCTCCTATTCCCAGAATCCCAAAGGACTCGCTATTTATGAAGTAAAAATTGTCCACTCAAGGATCAACTATGGATAATGAATATAAAATATGACTTAATGTAAACTTTGATTAATGTGTAGTTACATACAAATCCATACACTAGTATGGTTTTGTATGTAACTACACATTAATCAAAGTTTACATTAAGTCATTTTTTTTTTAAATTCATTACCTTGCTCTCTCCTTCTTCTGCCCCCTGCATATTTCCAGTACGTTCTGCAAGACCTTGAAACCTCTGGAGCAGATTGTATTTAGGAATGTGGACTGAAGGGGGATCCAACCAAAGACCAACATTGGTTACAACATACAATGTATAATTCATCCTGCAAGACCAATGAACAGACAGAGCCCATGTATAAGAGGGCATGGTACTATTGACGGGAATAACATACAGATGACAGTAAGGCTGATTTTTCGTGTCTGCCTCTGCTTCTTCATTCCCTGCTCACCAGCATCAGGAGGGGGATCTTAACAGAGTTCACTCTGGAAAAGGATCCCATCATGTGTGTGCTGTTGATGGGATGACATTTAGAGATAGGAGAAGGGCAGACTTTGGAATAAACCTATTAGAATGCTGTTCTGCATTTTTGTATCTTGTATTTTTTTCCCCCTAATGTTCCAGTGCCACTCAAAGATTTCTAATAAGTGCCTTGGGAAGTTTTGTCAAATGCAAGTCTCAGATTCATATCTGATTATAAGCACATTGCAAAGTTGAATGGATGGGAGTATTTTTAAAGCTCACCTGTGTAGAAAAGTAATGTCAGAAATCTGCCATACATCTCGCTGGGATTCAGCACATCATAACAAGGTTAGGAATATATTCTGGTAGTTCAAGAATAAACATATCCAAAATTTTACATCTTCCAAATACTTTTCTAATTGACTGTTTTGTTGGTCCAACTGGAATTGGCAGTTCAGTGGACATTCTCAGACACAATGATGAGTCATCTGACATAGAAGGGCAGAGCTGCCAATTGGTTGTTCCGTTCAAAGATTATGCTGGTTGCTATTTCAGTCACCAGCAGAAGTGTCAGCATATTTGCAATATTTTTAAATCATGGTTCAGGAAGAAAGACATTGGGGAAAAATGCCAATACTCTCCTCCTTTCCTGGGCTAATGTTGGATTTGCAGTGTTTACAAACAGCTGTTACAACAGCCCAAAGCTCCACAGAAAAATGTGACACATCTAAGAATCTGACAGTCAAACTCCAGCATTTGTTCAGATGGTACCCTTCTATGGTTTAGAGTAACAGGAGCCTCAGTAGCTGTGGTATTTGTCACTACAGCAGCTGTGTCTGTGGTAATGGCAACAGCTGTGCTGTTTATTGCTGTCCAGCTATCTGCAGATAACACCAAGACTTAGGAATTTCATTTATCCTGTCCACAGCTTTCATGCTAAGACATAGCCAGCCACAGATACATTCAAGTTTAAGAAATCTTAAATACATGTAAATGCTATTCTGTTCTTCTCAATGAGATAAAACTTGTGGGGGGGGGGGCGGGGGGGACCAAAATCAATCTTAAGAATACAACAGGCACAGATTCTTTTCTGTTGCATTCTAATTATTACGAGCTCTGGAGCACTGTCTTGTTCAAAATTGCCTACAATGAAGCTCCTGACTTTTGTAACATTTATCTCATTGTCATCTCACTGTCTCCAATCCTGAGTATTTTTTGAACTGCAGAAGCTAGCTGACCTGGCCTAACAGCCACAAAGCCAATTTATTAGAAAGACCATCAAGTTAATCTATTATACTTCCACCCTAATCACAGATGACATTTAGGAAGTGGCATTACATCCAACTCTTCCATTTATCCAACAGGCCTCTTTTCCCATACAACTAGCTGAAAATTGCCAAGGCTGTTTCCCACAGAAAAGGCTATGAGGATTGCACAATCACCCACCATTTAAAAAATAAAAATAATGAATTCAGATTTTGAAGCAGCATTGCTTGGGAATTCCTGCATCTACTTCTATGAAATTCAGCACTTTTCAACCCCACACAAAGTTCTAGATTAAATGTAGATTTCACCATATTTTCCTGTAAAATAAAACAGTTGCAACCATTTGCAATATATTTCCCATGCAAGCCTATGGAAGAAAATAACCTTTTTCTGGATTATGTTTCAGAGCTGAAAGCTGATATGAATGAACTAATTCTAGTCTGATATGGACTGAACTGTTCTGATATAATCCAGGATTGATTGGGTTCCTTTTAGAACAAAAGGCCAAGCCCTCAAAGTGAAACAGATTATTTCTGCAGAACCTGAATGCAAGCATTAACACATACATGCATGTTACAAATAATCAGTGTTAGTTTTATACAACATATCACATGCATGTTTTACCACTCATTTAATTCCCTTTTGTGAAATCCCATTGCATTCAGTAGTATTCTGCCCAGAAAACCATGTTTATGATGGCAGTTTCAAAAATGCAGACAATTTCAATATGTACACACTGAACAGGGAGCTATTTTTCAATACCGTAAGTCTTCTGAAAACAAATTATTATTGGTCTGGCATATTAAGAAGTAGAGCTCACAAAGAGAAAAAAAATGTGTAAAAAATAAAAAATGAAGAGACAGCTCTTTTTCAGGCATTACATGAGAAAGCAACGGTTGAATCATTACCTCCCCCTTTCCTTATCTTTCTTTTACAAAATGGGATCAGCTGTTAAGATCCAGCCCCTTAGGTCACTTGCTATATATAGCACTTATTTACTGTGGGCAGTGCAACTGAAACTTTAGATCATTTTGAGCAAGTGCAAAAATGGTACTTAGTATTTCTCACATGAGTTTAGTTTAGTGCAAATAGATGTCAGGAATATTTTTTTTGTCTTTTACCCTGTTAAACTTTACAGGTTGTAGCAGTGGATCTGAATACTTCTAAGAAGCTTTGACATGCATACATTCAACAAATTCACAGAGCATCTGTTGTGAAAAATAAAAAGATGATAACTTCCAATTTAAATTACTAAGTTCTTTCTCATTCTCTTTCTCTCTCCCTTTTCCCTTTAAATGTGCTGTTGGGAAAAAAAAAAAGAATATAAATCATTGAAGAACCAAAAGGATTCACAGTAACCAGGATCAAGATTGTCAAACTCAGCGAGGCATGGTTTGCAAATTTAATAATCCTGGAAAATAGGCTTGCATTCATAGCTGCACACCTTAGGGAAAATTTAGGTCAGATTAGAAACTGTATCTGAATCCTCATAAAACACAGTTATGATAAAAATGTTGACACCCCCTTCCCATCAATTCCCAACATCCCTGACCCATGTCACATCATTACAGGAATTACAGAGATTTTGCTATTGTTCAACAAGAAAACCCTTCTAAACTTCCATCTATTTCACACATTGCAATATTCTTGAAATGAAGATAATTTTGAACTGGAAAGATATGTAAAAAATAGAATGAATAAAGGCAAGAGAAGCAGAAATGGAATTAAGGTAGGAAACAAGCTGTTCAAGGTAACTATGAGAAGCAGTGGCAAACATTAGACATGATGGAAACACTTTTAAACACTGTTAAAATATGGGTAGGGACTTTAGAACCCAACAGCCTTGTTTACGAATAAGATTAACCAAAATTTGTCTATGATTTGTTGACTAAACCATTGTTGACTAGTTTGTATATAATGCTGTCTTAATGGGTGAATTCACCCTAAGGGTTTATACTTACTTTCCAATTGCAGCACTGAAGACACTGCTGTTTTTAGACAATATGTCCTGTCGTACAGCATTTGTTTCAGTTTCAGCTCTATGTGGAGTGGCCTAAATTCTTTCTTGGCTGTTCCATGTTTAAAGTAGTTTTGTTTTGATTTCTCCTGTCACCGGTCTTGGTATATGAATGATCTGTAATGTTTCATTCATAGTCTGAGCTCCTAATGGTTGGTTGAGACTGCCATGGGTATGACCTATCTCTCTGGTCACTGGTCTCTGCCATCTGTGGGCTTCAGGAGAAACTAGAGGCCTAGATTCAGTGGACACATCTGCTTACGAAGTGCCAGTTAGACATTATTCAGGCACCTTATATATACTGGTAGACCATCTTCAGGAAGACCATTTGACCTCTTATCAAACACATGCTCAGGGGTATTTCAAAATACCAACAGACGTGTCTGTAAAAATGAAAAGGACAGGTGCTGATCAATGTAAATAAATAAAGAGACATTGTGGGTTCAATTCTAAATTAGGACGTTAAAAGTTTTCTGCTGCTTCTGACAAGAAGTAATGTTGCATGGTTCTGTCTTCTATTGTTGTATTACTTTGGGAGGGAGACAGTAACAGTTTGCCAACTCTAATGGCATTTGGTGTATTCCATGGGATAATTTTATGTACTGGTGGTTATGGCCATTCACTGCCAGTACTGTCATTTCTTTGCAGCTCTTATCAATTTGGATATTTGGGAGCTGGGTAAAATTGTCCAAGAATTCTCCAAGTTTTTTCTTCTAGTTCAAGTGGCAGGAAGACCAGTAAATCTGTCTACTAGTTTTTTGTAAGACTTGTAAGCCTCTTTTTAAAAAGAGTCCAGCTAATAGCTTTTTGAATGGAGGACAGCCTGGGATAAAGCAAGAGGGGACTCTCTCTCAAGCTGAATGAGCTCCTCTTGTGCTATTTTCCATTTAGAACTAATATATCCCCATATATGTTAGGGCAGAGACTGTCTGATTCTCTAAAACCCTTCAAATGAACCAACAAGGAAGCAGTTTCTTCACTGATCACCAAGAACTACAGCTGGTTGTTTACATAATGGTCAGGGAACCAACTCTTACACTTCTTCTATCACCAGCTCCTTAAATCAGAAGTTTCCCTTTCAGTGTAATCTCAGTATAGCATTATGAACAGACAAGGTTCATCAATCCAGGCTTGCTTCAATAATTGATTCATATTTTTCTCCAGGTTTAGACTTAACACAGAATTGTGTTTAATAAATTAGGGAATGGGTAGAAAGCAGAAGATCCTAATATTCTGTCACATGGTGAAAAACATCTTTCCTTGTTATAACTAAATTTTTGAATTGGAAAAGCAAAGAATATTTTAACAAATCCATCCCAAATTGTCATTTATTTAAGAAATGAGCAGTGGGAGAATTCTGCATTCTCAGTCTCAGTGTCTTATAATCCCATTTAGCTCTCAGTATACAGAAAAATGCCTGAGAGGAGAGTCCATGAATTAGAAGGAAGATTCAGATTCTATTACTTTTGCTTCAAAAACAGGACAAATGTCTTTTTGAGATCCATCGTAGTTCTAAGAAGCCAAGTATAATGTTAATTTCTTTCCTAACACAATTCAGTGCTTTACAGTGCAAAGAAGCTCAGTTCTTTTCTCAGCTCGGCAGGAACCATTATCTCAATTTAGTATTCCAACAGAAAATCCTGTTGCCAAATAAATACATATTGGGACACAAATCAGCCCAAACTTGTTAAACCAGCAGGCTCAAGTTTTAGAGTCAAAACTCATAGAGAATATAAAAAGAATTCAACTCGGTCCTACTGGGAGTGAATCTGGATATTTTTTTGCCAATTAATCCATGAGGGAATAAATACAAGCTGGAAGGTTTGGCTACTGTTTGTCCTTCCCCAGAACACCTTCAGGGAAGTGGGTAGGGGTTGCATTTAGATTGTAAAATTGACAAGGTGGTTGAGAAATGTCTTTTAGAGCTTTGCAAAGCCTTTGAAAGAGATGCTTCAGACAAGCAGAATGTGCACGAAGCACCTGTTTTCAAATTGTTAAAGCATCAGCATCTTTTTCCAGACTTTGAGTGGCTATTTCATAAGCTTCTCCCAGCTGTCTTTGCAAGTGTACGCAGGAAACATTTCTTCACTTTGCTTTTTTTTCCTCAGTGAATTGCTGTGCCTGTGAATATATACACATGTGTAGACAGCAAGAAGAAGCCTAAAAACAGCCACAGAGCTTAAAAGAGATACATCCATTTTAGTGATTCAAACACACTAATGCACATTCTTTGAAGGATTTGTACAGTCCCCATCTCATATATATAATCTTCAAAAAGCCCAGCATTGTCTGGTGGTTTGAATAATAGAACCTTTCTTACCACCACTTCCTGGAATAGTCAGGTGACCACACAATATGGCCAGTGGAATCATCACCCATCCTGGATTTGATGTGGTAAATTTACCTATGGATCTGAAATTAAATGCAATTTGCTGGATCAGAAGTTTGTCTCCAAGCCAGATGATTAAATGGGGCAGGCGTACCATTACCTGCTGATCCCTAACAGCAGGAAGTATTTTGTTTAAGTCTGAGCCTAGCCCAGTTTAAAGCAGTATGTGCAACTTGTCTTCGTAAAACCATAGTTGATGGGGTCAATTTAATTAAAAGCAAAAATAGAACACCTTACTGAACTTTTCCCAATCATCTTTTATGTTAATAATTTACAATGAAATAATTGCCCAGGGTCACCTGAAACATCACAACAGGTATAAAGAATAATAATTGCTGGATTATATATAAACCTCTCCTGGAAAATCACATCTAAAGAATGTCATATTGGTAATTCTTCTGCCTGGAAGTGTAGCTTAATCTCCCATTATTAGTTTCATGGCCGAACATGGGTATAACAGTGACTTTTGATCAATACCACCAGTTTATACTAGATCAGTATCATCTGGCTTCTCACAAAAACTAAAGGGCAAGTTTCCACAGCTTATTAGTTGTATCGTACACTAGACAATGGTTGAGTAAGCTTTGAACTGACATTAGAGTTCTCTTGGTTTCAACTGCCAGTGTGTTATTTTGTCATGAGCCAAACACATTCCTAAGTTTTTCATTCTTTATTATGTCCAGCATTTTCATTATTATCATTTAACTTGTCTTCATCTTCAAACAATTGTGAAGGTTTGTTTTTGTGCCTGCATAATTAGGTTGGTCACACCACTTAAGGGAAAAATGGGGGCATTTATCTGCTAAAGGAGACATTTGAAAAACACTGAGAGACAGACGAAAGTTTAGTCTGTCAGATGATGCATTATTTTATTAATCTTAGTCTCACTTCTATTGTTTAGACTTAGATTTCCTCTTCCTGTCTTATGTTTGTCATTCCTGGGAAACAGGAAGGAGAAGTTTAAATTTCTTAGTGACTGGGGCGTGACAGGGATGTATAATCCTTGTACTATAATAGAGTATAAATGCTATATTATACACACACACACACACACACACACTTGTACCTAGTATAGTACAAATACTATACTATAAATAAATAATATAGTATTTGTAATATAAACAATAGAGATTGGTATAAATACTATATATACTATAAATCTATATTGTACATTACTATACTATACTGCAGGTGGACCTCATTATGATGGTCTTGTTATCCACAATTTCGTGTATCCACAGTAGACTCAAATTTCTTAACCAGTATAAATGTTTCATGTATCAGTATTGTGGGTTTTGGTGTGCAGTTCTGATCCATCCATCATTTTGTGTGTGCATAGCAGTAGACATTTAGCTTCTCTCCCCTCCCCTCCCCTCCCCTCCCCTCCCCTCCCCTCCCCACTTTCTTAGTGATCTAGAGCAGTGTTTTTCAAACTTGGAAGGCAGCTATAAGGAGACCTACTAACCTCTGCAAATGAGTTATCGGAATGTAACACCAATACCTTTCAGTTTTTAGAAACAGGATGAGGGCTCCTCTGCTTCCTTATTTTGTTTATAGAGGTTACCTACCTTTTTATGCTGGGGTGGCCATACATTCCAAAGTCATTAAGACATGATTAGTCATGCCCTCTGTTCCATATTGGCTGAATATTGTTAATACTGTTGATAGGGGCTAGTAAGGGAGTTAAGATTTAAAGATGCCAATGTGTTATTGAACTATGCTTCTAAAATTTGGAATTTATTTATTTATGAAGAACTTCAGATCTCCTATGCCTAGATTGTTGCAAAAAATATTGTAAAGAATTCTCAGAAAAATACCAATACAGCAGATGTCAACAGCTATCTTGAAGAAATGTGTTCACAATCAGCATTTGAATTAGCTCTTCATCAACACAACGGAGACTCGGCAATATGTTTCTGTGTGGTCAAGATTGATTTTTTTTTGTTTAAATACATAGCAGTATTATTTATTAAAGATATACAACTATTTGGTGTACTTTAGGGTGGTTTATTTTCATTTCTGTAATTTTTTAAAATTTAAGTTTGATAAATATGTCTTTTTTTCTAGTTTCATGGTTCTTTTTTTCCTTTTGATATTTGATATTTTGTTTTCTTTCATTGTATAAAAGCAATAAATGAATTAAAACTGACTTCCTTATGATTCTGTATTGTTTATTTTTTAAAAAATATTCTTTTTCTTTAATCCTTGTATTTTTGGTGACTTTTTGGTCATTTCTGGGGGCCCAGTACCTACTATTCCCAGTTCCCATAAGCTCAAATTCTTGTTATTTGCAGTGTTGTTATATGAAATTGTATGTGGGAGATAAGAAGTGAATAATGAAGTCCCCTGTATAAATACTATACTACATGATAAATAGGGATAGGGGTAAATCAGTGAACAAGTTGCAACTGAATTTAGTGCCAGTATACACTACTTGGAAGTTTCAATCCTAAACAGACATTCTGGAATACTGCTCTATTCAAGTGATACTGTCTTAGAGATAAATATAGTATTATTCTGAGTAAAGGGGGGGGGGGGGGGGGGAACTGCTGGCATCTCCTATTCCCTCTTGAAAAGCAGGAGCACTTTTGGGGGGAGGGGAAGAGAGAGGAATACATTTCTGAATGTGCGGCCAAAGGGGGGGGGGAATCCTGCCATTTGAATACATCATCTGTAGTGGCATACTAGAAAGCCAGTTTGGTACAGTTGTTAAGGCACCAGACTATAAACCAGGAGACCGGAAGTTCTAGTCCTGCTTTAGACAAAAAGCCAGCTGGGTGACCTTGGGCTAGTCACTCTCAGCCCTAGGAAGGAGGCAATGGCAAACCATTTCTGAAATCTTGCCAAGAAAACTGCAGGGACTTGTCCAGGAGTCAACACTAACTCAAAGTCACCAAAAAAAAAAAAAAAAAAGATATGCCACTTGCCTCTCTTCTCCAAACAGTAATACAATTTCCCCAAGTCCCAAGTTCTCCAACGCACTCCAGGTCTCTTTATCACATTCCCCCAAATCCACCAAAAGTCTTGAATATTTTAGTCTGTTCTTCAGAAAGCTGAATATGAGAAATGTCCAGCAAATATCATTTAAAATTCAACTCCCCTAATTTGAACCAGGGGAATTAATTGGTCGGTCAATACATAACCTTTTTACAATGTGGGTGAAGGAGAGAAATGTGCCACTTCTGTAGTGTATATAACTTAAGCATTCTGAAACGAAGGCACAAAAAGTCCAGTTAGATGTCAAGGGAGATGAACCCTTAATGGCAATTTCACAAACCACTGAAACACTGGAGAATTTTTAAGTCAGAAAAGAAGAGAGTGTCATAGTTAATGTACTACCATGAAAAAAAAAGGTTTTCAGTGAAGATCAGTTATGTCATTAGAAGGTGTGCTAACCATCTGTAAACTTGGCTCCAGTATAGTTCAGCCCGACTACCTCTCTGTTAGCTCAGCAATTTCCCAGTGGTCAGTCTGTCTTGCCATAATCATATGCTGGCGCCATACACATGTTTTTTAACTGTACACTGTACCTTGTAATGAATGCATACTAAAATATACCACTGCTGCAACTGGGGACAGCCATGACCTCAGACTCAACAGCTCAACAGTATGTTTGCTTATATAGTATACCTGATAAAAAGATGCCAGCTGAAATGAATGAAGTATTCTTCTTTCCCCTCTGTATTTCATAATGAATAATTATATGGGTATGAATTATTCCAATTTGTTAACTGGATGTTGTTGCATTTTTTTAATAATAATTTTTAAATGTTGCTCTATATCATATGGGAAGGGAGCTGTTACTTGCAAAGGTGAATTACAAATAAATAAAATAAATCATTCTAAAGATGCTTTTTGATATAAGGTGAGTCCAAACTTAATACAGTCAAGACATAAGATATGAGACAAGTTCCTTCGGGAAACTAAACTTTTGGCAAACTGAAGAGCAAAAAGCAAACATCAGCACTGGCAGAAGAAATACAAGTAGTAATAAAGGAAACACCCCCCCCCCCCAAAAAAAAAGTTTTAGAAGCACTTGCTTGCAACATGAAAGCCAACAAAAAGATGTCTTCAGCTACATTAAAAGCAGGAAATCAGCCAGAGAAGCTGTTGGACCATGATGAGGTCATGAAGTTGATGAGGAGATAGTAAGGAAAATGAATGTCTTTGCCTCTTCCTTTACTATGGAACACAAAGATTAGGTACTGGTGCCTGAACCAATGTTTTCAGGGAGTAAGTCTAGGCGGTTCAGGCCAATAGATGTAACAAGATGAGATGTTCTAGTACATACCAAAAACATACTGAAGAACTCAAAGTAAGCATATTGCTGGGGCGATATGGTATCACCATGAAGGTCCTTAAGAAACTAAAAAATGAGGCTGCTGATATCCTGACAAAGATACGTAATTTCTCACTGTGCCTTAGGAAATGTAACTCCAATTCATAAAAAGAGTGGATCCTGGAATCTACAGGTTGGTTAACATAATGTATATTCTGGACAAACTGGCAGAAAACACAAAGGTATGAATTGTGGAATATGTAGAAGAACACACCCTGCTGAGGGAGAGTGAGTTTGGTTTCTGTAGAGGTGGATCCCATCTCACTAACCTGTTCAAGTTCATGGTGGATAGATGCAGGTGACTGTTGACATTGTATACCTGGACTTTCAAAAAGCCTTTGATAAAGTGTCTCATCAAACATTTTTGAGTAAACTGATTAGTCATGAGATTATATAGGATTGGTGACTGGTTGAACAACAGAAAACAAAGAGTAGAAACTGGGGATGCTCTGCCTTGACAAGAGAAGACAGTTGGGGATCTGATAACATTGTTCTAATATCTGAAAGGATGTTGCATAGAATAGGATCAGAACCTGTCCTTCATTGCTCCAGTGTGCAGAACTTGAAAAACTGAATCCAAATTAGAGGAAAGCAAATACTAACTTCTTTTTAAAAAGCTTCCTAGCAGTAAGAGCAGTTTGATAATGGAACCATTTACTCAGACAAGTCATGGACTACCTCTCACTGAATATGTTCATCCAGTTGACTTGCAGAGACTACTCAATTATCTAACAGAAATGCTTTATTTGGATTCCTGTGCAGAGCAGAAAATTGAGTTAATTGGCATTATAAGGTCCCTCCAACTGTATGATTCTATGAAAATGCTTACAGATTGGAAGTAGTTGGTTATCAGACTCCTACACCCCAAACAAGTAATAATTTAAAAAGACCTAACATGTCCAGGTTTGCATGTTCATTTTTAAGGAGGCCAAAGCAATCTATGAGCAGCTTCACCTTCCAAATCCCCCAACCTTCTTTCTGTGTCAGTGTGCCATCCTGGAATTCACTGCCTCATTCTCCAGTGTCTTCACTTTCTTCTCCTATGTGCCCCCTCTTCTCTGTTGCTCCATGTTTCTATCCATATCCTCACTCTTCTTTTTATTACCATCCCATCTGAGTTATACTGAGGCCTACAGGGTATGATTTAAACAAAAAAGTCAAGATGGCAGCTATGATGATGTGATCAAAGCTTTGCCTACCCTATACCTTTACTCTGCCGATGCCAGGCACTCTCCCCAACTGTTTCCCTTTTGTTGCTCATCCTCTTTCCATCCACCACAGTCCTCAGCCAGGAACCAGGATCCAGACCTCCTAATCCCTTCTTGCCTCCTCAATCTAGGATCCAGCCTTCCCCACCCTAGGACCCAGCCCCTTTTTCCTACCTGACCTCCCATATAGGACCCACATTACTCCACCTCACGATCAAGACCTATCCTTTCCTTGTTATCCACCACACTCTAGCCCAGAAATACTGTTTTGCCCTGTCCATTTGTTATTGCTGATGTTGTTACAGTCACTACTACAGGGGACAGGAAGCAAAATACACAGGGTTCAGAATAATGCCGCGGGGAGCATGAATGTGTCTATGTTTGTTTGGCTCTTGTGTTTGTAGTATTGTATTTGTGTGTGTATGAAAGAGTTTGATTCTGACCAGAATGAGTCAGCATGAGGAGCAAAATGTGCAGAGAGTTCATGATGAACTACCTTATGCTTTCAGAGAAAAATCAGGGTATCAATGCCTAAAAGATAAATAAATACTCTTTTTGCAATGCCCTATACACAGCACGTTAGGTAAAACAAACACCTCTTCAGCAGGTCTCTTCCTTTAAAAGTTGAAATATGGCAATCCTACAAATTGATTTGTGATCTGGTAATCATACAATAAATATTGCAGACAATACAATGAGTGGTTTCTTTTGTACTAAATAACTCTAATTCAATCCACATTTTCTTTCTCATCCTTTCTTGCTGCCAAAGGAGACAAATCACATTCTTAGGCTGTGTAGAACATTAAGAAAGTGACCACCCAAAGAAGAGTTGGATTATTGCAACTGTGCTGCTGTTTAATACAGACAACTCACATGACCAAAAGTTAAATGCCATTTCCAAAGCATTTCCAAAAGTTTTACAGCCTCCACTTCTTTCTCTGGTCCACTGATTGTAAACAAAGCCATAACTCACTAGGTAAGGCTTTTAAAAGCACCTTGCATTTGTGTGACATTCGCTAGAGCAGCTGTTATCATGGTCCTGTTTGAACAGCAACTATTTATCATCAGTGTTTTAAAAGGAGGAGGTAGAGACACAGCACATACTGTACTGTAACAGTATGTTTTACATAATAATGTCCTCTTGTTTTAGTGGAATACTTAAAGTGCAGATCTAAAGTGTACAAAGTGCTGAATTATTCCAGAAGTTATTTCAGGACCCTTTGATGGGCTATGGTAATCGGCTGGCTTGCAGGGTGAGGTTCCCTGGGTGGGGAGTGATGTGTGGTTCTCTGCCCTGGAAACAGTGACTTAGCAAAGCCAGTCATTTCAAATGGCAAGCACTGGTCTACTGTTAGATGAAATTAAAATACCCAAGCAGTAGTTGTACTATTTTCCTTGGTGGCAGCTGACTGTGGTCTAATGATACTTATTTATTTATCTTTTAGTTCTTTCTTATAGGTAGTGCATGCTCAGGAGGCTCTTGTGCTATTATGACAATATTCCGTAGTTCCCCACATGTGCTCAGCAACTGATTCACTCCTGTTATTATTCACCACTCAATGACTGACTACTGAATGTATGGACTGACTGAAAAGCATTAGCTCCATTGAGATGCTGAATGCAAGGACATTGAGGACAGTCACTTGGTGTCTCAGTTGTTGTTTTTGTGCTCAGCTTTCATCTTCTCAGTTTGATATTAGCATAAAGCCTATGCCCATTGGGCTTTTAATGAGAAATTGGATCTGTCCTTTTCAAGATGCCCAGGTACAAAGGAAAGCTTTTCAAATATCAGGGAAAGTCTTCTTCAAGTCAAGCACAGTTCCTGTTGATTTCATGAGTACATCCTTGTAGCTTTAATGCCACCAATACAGAGGTAGTTTTCCTTCTTCTGGGATGTTTTAGTCTATAGTCCTGCTATTTCCTAGTGGTCTTCCATCCAAAAATACTAAATAGGTCGGACCTGGTTCACACTTTTGAGATCAGACATTTAGTAGGTCCTGCCATCTAATTGGCCATACAAAGTTACAACTGTGCATACATTCAAAAGAGATTGGAGAGCACATATTTCACATCATTAAAGCAGCCACATCAATTTCAAGACTCACATGGCTGCTTCAGGAGCTTCTGCTGGCTGTTTCTGAATGCATATGTATTCTCTTCATCCTTCAGTGCAATATCTGATTAGAATTAATGCATGTCAGATTATGAGATTTTATGAGAGATTTAAATAATCTGTTGTTTGATCTGTGATGATCTGTTTACACCCATAAGGTTTATATCATCAAGTGATGAATATTCATGGATCAACCAATCTATTGCCAATGTATTATGATAGGTGGGCAATATTTGGTGGTTGAGAACTGTGTCTGTTTTATCTAGACTGAAACAGACATGACAATGGTGCAAAATGTATGAGGCCACATGATGGTTTGGAGAAGGTCATGACTGTTTGGGGTAAGTGACTGAGTTTTATTTTGTTTTTTATCATATTAAGTCTGTTCTAGGGCTACAATCAACCCATGTGTGTCACTGGAGGAACAAACAGTGACATTTTCACCCAACTGTTGCAATTGAGGTATTTGTCTCAGACATCATCATTTTGGTGTCTTGAAGGCTTGTTGTGGATGTTACTGAAGCATGCACGCGTGCGCATACACATACCCAGCCTGAATATTTACTATTTTTAGTTTTATGGGGGAAAAAAAACCCCTTCACCTCTCAGACTAGAGAAAGAAATCCAGAGTCCTAGCTATATTCACCTATTTAGCATTTGCACTCCTTTGCTCTGAAGGTTTTTTTTTTCCCATTTGGCATACATGCACCTCACTTTGTGAAATGAATCTGGGATTTAAAAGGCTGGTCTTCGCAGTCTGCTGAGTGAATCACCCAGCCTTATGGGTTATATTTTGGTTAATCCAGAAAAGCAGGCATATATTTTCATCTGAAATGGACAGATGACAGCATTCAAGAAGAGCAAAAGTGGAAGTATGATTTCTTTTTCATGAACCACATCACATTTATAAGAAGTATGCTTGCACAGAAGCAAAAATAGCTACAAAAGCAATGATAAAGTGCAAAAAGAAAAGAAAAAAGAAAAAGTAAGCACTAATCTATTACATACAGATATAGAATCTTCAGTTATAGAACTCTTTGATTATTAATATGTCTCCATAATTTACATAGCCTGTATAAGCATAAAATTAAATTACTGGGAACTCAGTGGGACCCCAAGCAGCCTAGCGGGTTTGGGATCTGAACTTATTTATGACTGTACAATTCTGCATAAAAACTATGTGGAACAATAGCTTCTGCAGTACTGATAAACAATGGTTTTGATTTCCTGACACGCTACTAGTATCTATGAATAACAGTTTCCACAAGATACCCTGTTGAGTCAGAGTTAGGCTAAAGAATTCTTTCATCATGATAGAATCTACATTTGGAGTTTATTATGCTTAATGGGTGATGGTGAGATGATAGGACTTCTCTATCTTCTCTATCTGTCTTTTCTCAGAACCCTCACTAGTCAACATGATGCCACTGGAGGAAGGCAGCAACTGCAAAAAGAGGGTAGAGGAGCTCAGCTAATTTAAATGAATTCAAGTTTCTAAAACCAGATGGATTATATCCTACGGTACTGAAGAAACTAGCAGAAGTGATCACATAAATACTGCAGTAATCTTTGGCTAGTAAGATTCCACAAAACTGGAACAGAACAAAAGTTATACCCATCTTCAAAAAGAGAAAAAAAGAAAGAGAAAGAAGCACCAGGAAATTATAGGCCTGTCAGCTTAACATCTATACTAGGCAAGATCCTTGAATAGAATCACTGGAAGTTGGGCAGCATATACATTTTAATAAATAACAATAATATAGTGATCAAACAGCATATTTGTGAACATTTGGATAAATATGCTACAATAAACAGGAACCAGCATGGGTTTTGATAAACAGATCATGCTAAACTAACTTTATCACCTTTGACAAAGTTGCTAGCTTATTAAATTGGGGAAAACCATAGATATAGTGAACCTGAACCTCTGTGAAGTCTTTGACACAGTCTCTCATGAGATTCTCCTTAATAAAATTGATAAAATGTGGGCTAGATTATGCTAACGTTAGCTGGACTAGCAATTGGCTGGATGATCACATCCAAGTTTGGTTTGGAGGAACGTGCTGAGTGGAATGCCGTGGAGCTTTGACCTGGGCTCCAGGTATTCAACATTTTTATCAGGGAATTGGATGAGGGAATTGAGGGGATGCTTGTGAAGGATTGCAGGTCCCTTCCAATTCTATAACTCTATGAAGAGAAATAGAAATGAAGAAGATGCTTTACCTGAAATTTGTGATGAAATGTATCTATAAAGGGGGAGGTGATAGGATGGACAGCAATAGCGCAGCAGCTTCTCAGGAAGGAGGGAGCACATTCCAGGAAGGGGTGAGGCGAGACAAGAGACAGCACAGTCCAGAGCAGGAGCATGGGAAAAGGAAAAGATTTAGGATAGCCACTCCCTAGAATCTCCCAGGATATATCCACTAGCTTAGAGTAGTTCAGATTTAGTCTGGCAAGATTCTGTCTATATGGTATAAGCAATAAAGGAACTGAACTTGGCTGGCTGTTTCCCTGTTGTTCTTGGGCTGGGCCTGACAAGTTTGAGCTCAAAATTCTGCTGAAGTTCATTCTTAGTTTAATTTAGATTATAGCAGCATTGTTGTAATATGCAAAGTAGTGTGTGTATTTGTGTATGTGAGTACATGTTGATTGGATTGTTAGACATTAGATCAGTGTTTCTCAATCTTGATAACTTTAAATTGTGTGGACTTCAACTCCTAGAGTTCCCAAGTCATATGCTGGCTGGGGAATTCTGGAAGTTGAAGTCCACACATCTTAAAGTTACCAAAGTTGAGAAACACTGCATTAGATTCACTAATTTGATTCAATGTTTATCTCAGGAAGACAATTATTTATAAAAATATCAGGGAACTTATTCTTCTAAAATCACCTGTGGTTCCTGCAGTGTAATTTATATTATTTAGTGCAAATACCCAAGGTGTTGTACTCAGTATGTAGATAAAATAGTAACTGATCTATTTATAGATTTTTAGTGTCTGCAATCCTGATGTCTCCCCAAATACAAGAATCTGTTAGAAAATATTTCAATTCATATAATTATAATCTATCTGGTTTGGCAGTTATCAAAAGAGCAGCTTTTGTGAAGGTATTGTCCTTTAAATGGTTAGAAGACAATTCTCAGAACCCCCAGCCAGTGTGGCCATAACTTTTTGAGTCACTGGATATTATGTTCCAACCCAACTATGGAATAGTTATAGCTGGAGTTCCACAAGTAGTGAAAAATAAAAATATAACTTTTGGATTCATAGATTAGACATGCTGGCTGGCAAATTCTGGAGCTTGAGTCCCCACATCTTAAAGTTACTAAGGTTGAGAGCACTGACCTAGAGGATACTTTCTGATATCTCAAAATGCAACTAATGCCACCCAAGAGGATATTCTGTCTTAAAAAGTTCACACAGGCTACTGCATCATATGTCACCTCAACAGAAGCAAGTGGAACTTTAAATGTTTTGATTTTAGATTTATAAAATCTTTTTAGAATTCATTTTTTAAAAAAATCAAATCAAAGTTACTTGGAGAGCTTGCCACTGAAAAATAGCACATACATTTTAAACTGACATGTAAAAACAAATAATGGTCTTTATAACTATAATTACACAGAGTGGTATAACAGAGATGTAAAAGCTGTGTACTGAAAATGTGAATAACAATGTTCCATTGCAAGGATTCATCTGTTTAACAGAACTCCATTATTCGCTGTGCAGACCAGTCTGACTCTTAGCAAAATGACAGTATAAATTATGAGAGTGTACTTCTATAGTACAGCTCAGTCCCAAATTTCTCTGTCAGCCTCATGGATGCAACTGCATTTAATGAAGATAGCTAAAAAACTTCTCTCTGCAAAAGTAACAGATATTTTAATCTACTTAAAAATCTATGTCTGAATTACATTCTTCTAATATTATCTTCCAAATATACAACAGGCCATATGATGAAAGACAATTATTATAATTCAAGAGAGTAATGCATATGTAATTTTTCTAAGCTTTTTATCTATTTTCACATACAGGGATGACTGTGAGGGGCTGATTTAAAAAGCGAAGGTGTACACCATCCTAATAAGATTTAGACTTAACATGGGCAAACTTTTATGGAGCTTAGAGGCACTTTTTTTTGTCTTTTGATACACTACTATGATGCAGTGACATCACTACAGCCGGTAGACTTGGGAATTTTCAAGGTTTTTTAGGGCTGGATTCAGAGCAATACTTTCTGAAGCCTATATGAAAGCTTACACAGCAATTTTTAACTATGTTGCTCCTCCCTCCACCCCCCAAAATAATGTCTTTAAAGGTTGAAAGAAGTTCAGGGGATGAATGCAGCTGCTAGGACATGAATTAACCACTCTTGATCAGAAATTTATTTTTTTTTATGGAAGGCAAAAAATGAAAAGAGTTCCTCAATAAGCAGACTGTATGTATTCAAACCTAAATATAATTCTATTATTATCCAATGAAGTTATTTGCATATTCCATTAAACCATCAGTTCTGATGCAAGTATGCACCCTTTTTACATTTTAGAAGAGGAAAATATGTTGGAAATAGACATAATATGCTAGAGATGTTCTGGTTACATTACACCAGTAAAATTAGCAACCAAAATGTGTATACAGAACTCATGGATCTCACTTTCAGATCTGATATTCATATATATGGAGTGTCTCCCTAAACATTATCAAGTTTTATCCTATTGTGTTTTGCTTTCTGAAGACATGAATGAAAATTAGATGCAGTTCAAATATAAATCTTATATGTTGTCCCACATTAGAGGTAATGAGTTCTTTATGGTGATCTTCAAGGTTCTCTTGCAGTTAGAACAAATTAACTTAAAACATTATCAGGCTGGTCTGTCACATCAGAGCTGAAGTATTCCTCTGGGATGTAAACCTTGACCTGCATAAGTCCATGTTTAGTACCCCAAGTTGCAGCTTCCTTTCTTTGGGGGTTCATCTCCAATATTTCAAACATCCAGATTCATTACTCTTCTATTTTCTATTGGCAGCAGTTCTGATGATGTAAGCAGTAGTAGCAGCAAAGCCCTCCCTTAAAAAGTTAGCAAGAAGCTGAAAAAGGCACATGAGGCAGGCTGGAGGAAGGGAGCTTCCAATTACTTCAGAGTTGCGTTGTGCTAAGTAATAATTCCTCCTTCCCCAATAGAGTCAGTTCCTTTAAAATTGCCAGTTTGATTTTTGGGTTGTCACCACACTGTTGTATTCAATGCCCACAGTGCCCTGACACAAAACCACAGCTGGGTGTGTTCCTCCCTGCACTGGCCACAGAACAGGGAAGCTATTTATTTCGGGTGCATCTTTCTGCTCTATGACTCAGGTTTCAACTGGAAAACTGGCCACAGCCTTCTAGAAGATCTGAACTGTTGGCATCTTCACAGCTCTCCCTAGCATGCCTCCCCACTTCTCTCAAACCCAGGCTGTCTTTCCATTCTTGAACACACACAGACTCATACTGTTTAATAATAGCCATTGTTACACACGATAACCTTGAAAGTCTGGAAGAAAGGACGGCAAAGGGCGTTGCTGTGCTATAATGAGTGTTTGGTGCTATAGCAGGTGGGAAAGGCTTTGGGGATCTGGGCAGATTAGGTGGAGAGAGGGCTCTAGCAGATGTTGAAGCTGGATGATGTATTGCTGTTCACTCTGGGATTCAGACAGTACCAGCTCAAAAGTAGAACAAGGAAAAGAGCAAAAATGGATTCCTCTGATACAAAGTATGCCAGATACCTCACATACTTGAAATAGAATGTTTTGGAGGGGCAGGGGAGGAAAGACTCATCCTTGAGGTTCATTTCTATAACTTTTGGCAGATGCCAGATTTGTGTGTGTGTGTGTGTGTATGTGTGTGTTTTTACTGGCTGATGCTGGTTTGTTTGTTTTTTTCTTTAACATGACTGCATACCATTACAGTTACTGCTGAATTGCCTTTGGAAGGATAAGGTGGGAAAAACAGGACATCTCTTTTTTCCCCAACCTTCCCTTGCCCTCCGCCTTTTTCTTAAAGAAAGGCTGAGCAACCTGGGTCATCCCCCAGAGGTGTATAAAAGTTTCAGCCTCTCTTCCAAAGGTTAATGACACTTTGAAATCCAAACTGGTTTTAGACAAATCTCATTGCTCTCTCCTAAAATCATTTAATGGTTTACTTTTTCTTGCAGTTTCTATCAGTATTTCCTGATAGTTTGCTAACCTCAGAGACAAAGTAACAGAGCGCAGCCTCTGAGTTAATGCTGTCAATGGGTTAGATGCATGATTCTGAAAAGACTGTTGAACAACAAGAATTTTAGGGAAAGCTCTGACCTATTTAATGTCCTTTAAGAAATGCAGGTAGCTATCAATAGTTACTACCATCTAGCTACTACCATCAGTTAAAGTATTTCAGACAATTACTGACCTTTGTTGTTGTTGTTTGTTTCTTTCCTACTGAAAATAGACATTAGAAGACCTTATAAAATGGGTGTCTGAAAATCAGGCTGCAAATGATGCAAAAACTCTCTGATTACAAAGAGAAGTTTGGTATTTCATTCAATCTGTGTTCGAATAAGTTGCCTTGAATACTCAGTTGAGTAGAGAATAAAGATAAATATAATATTAATAAGATATATGATATAAATCAACCTACATTTTAATCTGTCACCAGGAACATACCATTGCTGAAGGCAAAAGCAAAGATCCAGATTTGATTTCCTTCTACCCACCCCTTCCTCAGGCTTAGATTGAAGTAATTCAATTTTGCACTTATAAAAAAAGCATATTAATTAAAAAAGAAAGAGAAGCAGCTATATTCAAATACACCCACACACTCACACACATGCCCTTTGTCTCCCCTACCCCACACACATACAAAGCAGCTCTTCTCAGCTGGACTGGATACTCAGATTTGAGAGGAGAAATAAGAATGTAAGAAGAATTGTGGCAAAATGCTATGATTCTGCTTCAGTGACAGCTAGCCAGATGTCTCTGGGAAACCTACTAATGCGAATGAAGGGTCTCTTATTGTTTTCCTAGGATCAAGTATTCAAACGCATGCTGCCTTTGAATATGGTGCTGCTTAGCTATGACTAATCACTATTAATAGACTTATCCTTGATGAATCTTTTTAAACTCCTCTGGAAGCCCTATCTGATATAGTTGATTACTCTCTAAAACAATCCTCAGCTACATTAGCCCTGGAGCTGATTTTCTTAATTTTCTGGCACTTGGACTCAATGGCATGAAAGACATAAAACTTTTTAAAAAGAAAGATCTTCCAATATGTGTTTTGGTTCCAGCAAGCTAGAACTTCGAATGTTGCAGTTGCTATGGCACAGAATATACACACTCATTCATGTACCAGAATTGGCCTGCTAATGGTTATGCAAAAAGTAAAACTGTTGAGGGTTGTGAAATCAGCCCTGTAGTCATAGCAGTCTGCATTTGCAGTAATGGGCAAAGCCAAAATAAAAGAATATTCACAGTTTTCAACAATGTACAGCCTTAGCTGACTATATTTTGTATGGATAATCAGAACTGAGCAATTCCAGAAGGGAACTTATAACTGAGAGTAACAACTGAGATGGCATAAAATGCCATCTTCAGGGATTATGGGGCATAAGGAGCTTTGTACAAAGCATTTTCTGAGTCCTTTTTAAGCCACAGTAACATACTGAGCATGTTCTGTGTCCTTAGATGGCCACATTAAGCAAGTTAATGTGCTCTGCCCTTAAAACATGTAGAAATCATCCCACTGCTTTAATCTCTGCCCTCAGTTATCCATAGCACTTCATCAAACTGCCTCCCATGTTCTCTTTTTCTCCAGTCTGAGTCAACAAGGATTAGAAAAACTTCAAGGAGGCCTATCAGAACAAGTCAACTAAGCATGGCCAAGTTCCAGGATGAATTCCTGTAAATAAATGTAGTTTCTTCACTGTTGATGATACACATTTTATAAACTATGCACTACAAATATGAGATGGAAGATTGTGCTTTAGCAGGCATCTCCAAGTAACTAAATTAGTTGATAAAACATCAAGTCCCAACTTCAGCCATTCTCATTCTTTGTTGTAAGATTTAGATTAATGAAAATAAATAAATGAGTTGTTCTGTTCTAGTTGCATAACAATATGATGCTTATTTAGTTCAAGTTTCAAGCAGATGCTTTGTACTGGTTAAAATCATGTCACATGATTTTTAAAATTTTTTTATTTTGTTTGCATCTTGCATTTTCTTTTTATGCAGAACTGTCTTCAAAATCACTGCAATGCATTGACAGGTTCAAATATCCTCTCTCTTATGAAGTTCCTACCAGGTAACTTTTTATCAGTAACCGTTAGTAACTCAAATGGGCACAGCATACTGCTTATTTAAGCTTCTTGGAAGATGAGGAAAAATAAGTAAACTATGTAAAATCTGCAGTGGAACCAATACTTTTTTCAGGGCCAGGCTTCAAGAGAAGTCATAAAACTGTATAGACATAGGTACCTAAGAAATTGTCTTATGATCAGAGTTAATAAGAACAAAGATGATTCAGGAAGGGAGATGAATTTATTACAGTCTTTGGATAATCAGCAGGATGGTACATGAATTCTAGAAAATGTTCCAGCCTCTCACAAATTGAAGAACCAATAAAGGTTACAGGATAGCATAGCTCAATATAATGAGCAGAGTTGAATAAGATATTGAAGGTGGAATGGAAAGAATGAAGAGAATAAGAGAAAACTTCAGAAAGCATAAGAAGAATAAATGCATGGGTTAGGCACTACTCCAACTTTTCCTGATTATTGCTCATGCTAGTTTATTGTATTCCAGCAAAATTTGGGAACCAACATTAGGAAAGGCAGTTAAAACACAGTTTAAAGTTAGTATTGTTTATTTGTTTCCTGTGCTATCTCTTCAATAGATTATAGATGGAGAATCTATCCATTTCAGATTTTTTTTTTCTTGATTTCTACCTTTTTTTCCCCATTTTAAATGTGCTTTACCTGACTCCATTATCACTTTAAGGTTTTAATTTGTTTAAGCCTTATAAAAGCTCATATACATTCTTGCCCTTTTTTCCCATATCCACACAGTTTGCAAACAAATCTTAACAAAAATATCTTATTCTGTAATATTTACTTATGTCCATTTCCTCAAATATAAATATTTTTCTAGAGATATGTACAAAACAGGAAAAAATGTTTTGTTTTGGACCTGGAATGAACTATGCCATCCCAGAAGTTCTAACCAACCATTTTAGAGCAGCCTTGGCTTGGCAGAACTTAAACTTGGATTGCTTTGTTTGTTCTGGGTTTCAGATGAAACAAAATCCTGAAAAGGCAAGGCCACTGTGCATTGTCCTTTCTCTCCCTTCAGCAGCTCCATATCTCAGTAGCCCCCAGGTACACCACCAATCTTCCAGAACATTTCCTCTTTCCCTCCCTCCTTCCAGCCATGATCAATCGCACCACTAATGACTTATCCCACTCTCTACCCATCCCAATATTCTCATATACTACACTTGATCTTAGGCAAAAGGTCAAAAAGCAGTCCCAATCTTCCCAGCGCCTTCCCTTCTTTCATGACTGCCACTGATGATGTCCCAAGGTAATATAGCCCACTACCCTGCCTGTCTTCTGATCTTAACAACCCTTCTGTCTCCTTCTATTATGCTCTATAAGCCACCACTACTAATGTCTTTGGCCTTTTCCCCATTCCCCTTTAAATTACTTTTTCTTGGGGCAATCATGATTTGGTCTATGCCCAGAACAAAACAGATCTGTTTCAGTCCATGTTCAGGCCAAACTATTTTTCATTTCTGGCATGGAAGACTGGAGACTAGCTGTTCTGTATACAGAAAGGTTTGTCCATGGAACATTTTTCACATCGCTATATTTTTGGGTGCCTTCTTTATCTGAAAGACTGGATAGAAAAAGCTAGAGAAGAAAGTTTTGGAAAGATAGCTATGTTTTGGTTCAAACTGTAGTTCAAAAAAGTATGAATCAATCCATGCAAAGAACAGACATCCAGCTCTAGGGAAAGGGACATTCATTCAGATGGGGAAACTGCTTCTCCAGATCTACTTCAGATTCTTAGCCATCCAGAAAAACAATTGGATACACTGGAGTGTGGGAAGTAAAATCAGTTCTGTTAATGAATGCAATTTTCTAAGTTGACAGACATAACTAGATACAACCAAATAGTTTTATGCCACAACAGTTTGGGAATAGGCCAGAAGATGAGAGTGAGAGAGAAGTAGACAGGAAGAAAGAAAAGGCAGGACTTAGTATATGTTGTACTAAGTATTGTATTGCTTTATGGGGACAGCTAGTATCAGTTTTTAACAGGGTTTTTAAAAAAGACAATATGTGTCAGCTTTTAACACTGATCCTAGGATTCTGGCACTTCTCAATGCTTATGAAAGGTTCAATATGGCAGCTGCAAGTCTCTAGTACACTGAATTAATGAGATCCTATTTAAAAAATGTTAAAATATCATCAGCAACTATAATGTTGCCCAGTCTCCTAATAACCTTTCCAGATATGTCATGGCTATCTTATCCAGAACACTGAAAAGGAATCCATTTCCTATTGATTTTTGAGATATTTCTGTTTCTATTTCAGAAAAGCAGATGAATTTAGCACTAAAGAATGTAATGGTGTAGACTGTGTTTTCAAACATTACATATCAAATGTTGTATATGATGCAAAGAACAAGGCAGATTATGCCCCTTGAAAGAAAATTACCCATCATGCCATACAGCGGACAAAACAGCTGTAGTTAAATTCCACAGGGACCCTGTTACCATGGGGAAATGATGTTAGTTCAAGTTAATGGAAGCCATATTATAGCAGTAAATTATTTTACTGCTAGACTAAGAAGGCCACGGTCAAACAATTGCTTTTCAAATCTACTGAGACCACATTAATAAAGCCATTATCTGAGTACAACAATTTCAAATATGCTCTACAGGGATTCAAGTTTAATGATTTCAGCATATACTGAAGACCCACTTACAACATTGTTCTGAACATCATGGTAAAAAGAAAGTAGCCTGTTAAGATCCCATTGCTAGAACTTCCCTATTGATTATTCCTCTGCCTCTGGGTGTTTGGGACTGGAAGGTACAGACCAATGTCTCCTTTCCAAACTATTGATATCTAGGTAACTGAAACAGGCTGCAGTGTTATATAAATCTGGAAAGGGATCCATTTTTTATAGCTAAGGTATCTACAGAATCCAAATATAGTTTTCAAAAGTGTATAGAAATCATTTGAACATAAAAGTAGACTTTTGGAAAGGGAAGATTGGCTATTCAACTGAAAGTATTAGGCCTCTTTGAAAGAATGATTGCCTGTCAAATCCACCTCTGTTGTAATTGAAACAAAGATCAAATCCACTAAACTTTGCCTGAGCAAACAAAATTTGATACCAACATTATTGTCATGATTCAAAAGCCTCTTTTAGAAAAGATGGGCACCTCCACTTCCTTGTCTGCAAGGCTGTTCTTTCTTTTCCTCATGGGGTTCAAATATAGAACATTACATCAAATAAAAGTTGAGATCTTAGGTATCCATTTTGCCATTCTCCTCAGACAGCTGTTACAAGATTCTAAACTTGCAAGGAAGTAAAACTCAGGGCAGTAGCTTGGAGTTATTTCTTAATATATATATGCTTGGTTATCAATAAGGGATCTTTATTTTAAAAACACTGTAGGCTTCCATGGATCTATCAGGTGAATCTTTTCTTTAGATCTGGTATCTGCCAGGAATCACACATCCTGGAAGAGCACAACAGGATTAGTGCCTATCCTGAAACTGTTCCAGCTTTGTAACAGTGAAACAGCCATTAGCTGCTAACTCTCCTTATTCACCAAAAGAGGGTGGGGAGGGGAGATATGAAATGAGATAGGAGGTAGTCACTCAAACAGCTTTCCATCAATGGGAAACCTGCCCATCTTCTGGCATCTCAAGTTGCAAAACAAAAGTCTGTGATCAGCAATTTTGACAACTTACAACACTACCCATGGAGGAAAACATCATGGGAATGCTAAGACATGGTGCTGATTTGGGAGCAGAATAAAGCCCCATGTGCAAGAGCCCATCATTTGAAATCTTCCAAAGTGTAGTGCCCATGGCTGATATAAAGCACTGCATTTTGGAAGATATGCAGTAAGATGAGAATTAGAGCCCACCAAATAAGATCTAGTGGATTCAGTCAGAAGGCTGTCACTTTATTGACTGAATTATAGTTTAGGAATACTCTATGGGCCAGTTTCATCCTATCTCTGATTAGTAGATATCCTGGCCACCCAGACTCAGCCTATGCCCAGATACTGCTGATAAACAAACTTCCTCCTGTTACAATGCAAGTGGATAGGTTTTATGCAGCAGCGTGAAAGATCCATCGGACCCTGTTGGGCCAATTTTCCACTAGCCAAATGCATTCTATATAACTTGCTCTGGATGGAGCAAGTGCAGCAGAAGGTATGGGAAAAGAAATTGGCTTATAAGAAGTGGTATGTGCAGAAGACCAATAAAAACTGGCAAAAGAATATCACTGCAAGAAGAACAGCAAAGAAATCTGTTGCAGAGGCCAAAGCAATTTACTACCGGACTTATGTGAATAACTGTGACACAAAGAAAGTGAGAAAAACCTCATTCAACTAGTGAAAATGCGCACCAAGGTGGTAAAAGACATTGAACATTACATGTATGTTAAGGATAAAAATGGACAGCAACTACAGGATAAGCTTAAAATCCTGAAACACTGGCAGCAGCACTTTAATAAAATTTCTAATGTCGAATTTCCACACCTACCAATTCCTGACAGATAGGCTAACGCTAGCCCAGTCCTGCACATTACACCTGAAGAGGTTACCAAAGCTATCAGTGGCATGAAGAATTTGAAAGCACTTGGCCCAGACAATCTACCAGCCCAGACGTCTGGAAGCTGAAAGAACTTCATGTCACAGCAGCTGACTGGCTGACAAACGTCTTCAATGCCATTGTGGACTCTGGCCACATGCCTGCTGACTGGGCCGTGAGCATCACAGTTACCCTTTTTAAGAACAAAGGTGACCCGGCAGATTGTTCCAACAACTGACCAATCTGCCTCCTGTCTCACACAATGAAAATTTTTGAGCAGATCCTCAACCAGTGCCTCTGTGACATTGTTGAAATCAGTATCAGCCAGTGTAGTTTTGTGAAAGGCTTGTCAGGCCTAGCCCAAGGAACTCCAAGAGACCATGCAAATTTAGTCCAGCAATGTTTATTAGCTACAACCTCTAGCAAGAATCTTCCCAGACTAAAACCCCAGTTCCCAAAGTCCTCCAGCCACAACAATGTGAATTCCTCAGGGAGGTGCCAGTCTCATCCTTTTGTTCCTCCCACACGGTTCCGGTGAGCTACGAAAATGCTTATCTCCCTGAGCTTGGCCTTCATAATTCCATTCCATCACAGGCTTGAGTACTACCGATGCTATTTTTGCGGCTGCTATGCTCATGGAGAAATATAGGGAAAAGAAGAAGTCATTACACCTGGCTTTCTTTGACCTAGAAAAAGCTTTTGACCATGTCCCGCATCAGCTGATATCGTATGCACTGGCAACCATGGTGTGCCAAAGCTACTTGTAAAATGGGTTTAGGTGCTCTATGTTAATACCAGCAGCCAAGTGAGATGTGCTGCTGGTCTTTCTGACAGCTTTCTTGTGAAAGGTGGCATGCACCAAGGCTTGGCATTATCGCCATTGCTATTCATTCTCTCACAGATATCATCACATAAGATCTGCATCACAGTGCCCCTGGCCCTTGCTCTATGCTGATGATGTCCTGTTCGCAGCTACCACCAGGGAAGAGCTGCAACACTGTGTCCAGATATGGAACAGCCATCTTAGTCAATTTGGTTTGCATCTCAATATCAAGAATACTGAGTATCAATAGACTAGCTCAAGCACCTCCACCATCCAGCTCAGTGGCAAAGATCTAGTGAAGACAAACTCCTTCCATCACTTAGGATCCCATCTGCAAAGTGACAGCAGCATTAATGAGGAAGTGTGCATGAGGGTGAATGCAACAGGGCTGTGGTGGAAGGAGATCACTGGAGTACTCTGCGATAAACACATACCAGTCCATCTAAAATCAAAAGTGTACATGCCATGGAGATGCACGTGCTCCATTGGTCATTAGGCATTTCCCTTCTTGACCACGTCAGCAATGATACAGTCCAGCAACAGATGGGCATTGCACCAATAACAGAGAAAATGTGGGAAAAACACCTATAGTGGTATGGCTACGTTCTACAAGCAGCACCCCACACCGTCGCCTGTACCACCTACCACTTGAACACTGATGGCAAATGCCTGTATGGAAGACCAAAGCAAAGGTGGCAGGACAGAATTAATGTGGATATGAAAATTATACAGTTGGACCTGGTTGCTGCATTCAGATGTGTGAAATGACGTTCATTGATCTGAAAAGCAGACCCTGCACCTGCGGTAAAATGAGGAGGAGGAGGAGGAGGAGTTATGACTTCATTCCATTCAGGATTTTAAGATGTTTCTATCCCCATTTTTATATATATGAAGTGACTAATATTCCTGATACCATATCACAATGGAGAAACAAACATATATTACTGAATATGTCATTTAGAACGATGAGCCTTTCTATAAATCTCTCAAACTTTCAACAAAAACCCATTCTATCAATTGTTTTGCATTTAAATAATTTCCCAGATTGCTATTATAAGGACAGAAATGTTAATGCAATGTCTGTGTATTAAACAATGTAGGCAAATATATCTGGATCCAAATACGCAGTATTTACATGCAATGAGAATTTTCTATATTATTTGACTACAGCTGCTCCCACTAGTGGTGTTGCTGAAATCTCATGTTGGTTAGCGATAAGAACTTCTCCAGCTCATAATTCTCTATTACAAATTAAGCACTTTGACCCTGAGAATTTTTTTCTCAGTTTGAAAGATAAACTGAACATCTACACATATGCAGATCACCAAGGAATCCTAAATATAAAACATCCTGGGACATTTTGTCTCCTGCTGTTTCTCTATCACAGACCTCATGAATAAATGGAGGAGTCCCAAAGAAGCAAAGCAGTTACTACTGCTACCCCCTCCACCTAACATTTAAGTACTGTATAGTTGAATGATGCCTGTCTCCCATAGTATCTGCTTGCTGGCTTGATCTGGCAGGATTGGTGTGCTCCGGATTCCATTGATTAAACAATGCCATCTGTCAGGACCCCAGAAGCTCTCCTTCTTTGTGGCAGAGCCTGCCCTCTGGAATCAGGTTCCTCCAAAATTTGAACAGCTCCCACCCTTCTGGTATTTTGAAAGGCCCTAAAAACCTGGCTCTTCACCCAGGCCTTTGGTGAGGACAACTGATGCTCCTTTTTGTTCCCCTCCAGGTTTGTTTTCTTTGCCATCATTGTTCTTTTATGCTGTTTTGGGGGTGTTGTATTGTTCTATGTTTTAAATTTTGTTAACAATTGTAAACTGCCCAGAGTCGCTGAGAGTTGGGCGGCGTATAAATGTAATAAATTATTATTATTATTATTATTATAAACACAACAATGTGAAATCACAGCTGCCAATTCTTCAGCTGGCATTGGCCTTCATTCATATCAGGTTCTTCCCAAGAACCTAGGATGTCTTCTGGCTGTGTTCTGGATTTCTTTTTTTTTTTTCTTTTTTGGTTTCATGTGTCTTCTCTAGTTGTTTCTTTTTTATTATAACAAATGTGTCATCTACATACCGGATTCATATTTTAGGCTGTATATGTGGCAGTGCCATAGCTTCTAGGCATTGCATTACAGTCTCTGCTATGAGTCCTGACAGTGGTGATCCCATGGGTGTGCCTCTGATTTGTTGGTATATTTGTCCATCAAATTGAAAATAGGTGGTGAGGCAGAGGTTGATGAGGTCCATGATTCTGGGTATTTCAATCCGGGTGTATTTGGTTAAGTCAGGTGTGTTGTCACCTAGAATGTCGTAATATATTGGCATAGTATATGTGTGGATCTGAGCAGTGTGGCCTTTTGTAATTGGCAGATGGAATTTTGTCAGTGCACAGATTTTCTAAGTGCCATCCAAGGTTCTTTGGTATGGCACCCAGTGTGCCGATAACCATCGGGACCTATCACAGCCAGTTTATGCCATGAACTTTCAACTTTGATTTTCAGATCTTGATACTTTGTCATCTTCTCCAATTCTTTATTTTCTATTCTGCTATCCACTGGTATTGCCACATCAATTATCCGCACTTTCTTCTTTTCAACCACAGTTAAATCTGGTGTGTTATGCGCCTAGACTATATCGGTTTGTATTCAAAAATCCCACAATATTTCAACCTGCTCATTTTCAACTACTTTTTCAACAGTAAGTTCCCACCAATTTTTCATTTCTGGCACCTTATAATTTTTACAGATGTTCCAGTGAATCAGTTTGGCAACTGTGATATGTCATTGTTTATAGTCAGTTTGTGTGATCTTCTTGCATGAGCTGAGTATATGATCTACTCTTTTCTCTGTTTCTTTGCACAATCTGCACTTTGAATCATTTGATGATTTTTCAGTTGTGGCCTTGATTGCATTAGTTCGAATAGCTTGCTCTTGAGCACCAGAATTAAGCCTTCAGTTTCTTTTTTTAATGTTCCAGTTGTAAGCCATTGCCAGGTTTTATCTTTATCCACTTTCCCCTCGATCTTTTGTAGAAATTGACCATGTAATGCTTTTCCTTTTCAGTATTCAGTTTGTGTTTTTATTACATTATTTCAATATTCACATTTTCTTTCCCATACATTCAGTAAGTTCCAATTTTTAACTTGTATCAATGCTTGTTCTCGGCTGTCTTTTACATAATCGCCAATGCATGCTTTCCTTCTTTGACTTGAAGTAAGCCTCTGCCTCCATTTCTGCGGGGCAGGTATAATCTATCAATATCATTATGGGGATGAAATGCATAGTGAATAGTTATCAGTTGTCTTGTTTTTTGGTCCAAAGAATAATAATTATTATTCACAATAATTATAAAAATTACAAAAATCATAATTATAAAAAGTATACATTATAAAAATATTAAAAACATTACATTATTATTATTTAGCATTTCATTTCTTTGATTAATTATTTTTTCTTGGTTTTAAATTATAAAATTGATTATTTAAGCTACTTTTACTGGGTTACATTATTTTGCTATTCTGTTTTTTTTTTTTTAATGAAAGCAAGTTATAAATGTTAAAATAAGCTCTGTGTTCTCTTTTAATTCACCTGGCATATAGACATGTCATGAATCACCAAGAGAAGATGATGATGGCAAAAAGTATCTGAACACATCTCATAAAGGACTGTCAACTGACTGTTTGCTTGTGTATATCACCACTGACATTCCAGAAACACGGCAATATACAGAGCGAGATCCCTTTCTCATTTATTTCTAAGCAACACTGAGAGATAGTTTAGAATAAGAGATAGTGACTGACTCTAAATCACTTCTGTGGCTAAGCATAGACTTGAATCTATGTCACCCAAGTCCTAAATCCAATACTTTATGTTGCATCCATACCAGTTCAACACTGCAAGACAAAATTACCATTTTTCGCCAAGCTGGGTTTTAATAATATCCATTAAACAGCCAAGCTTGCTGAGAATTGGACAGAAGAGCAGAGGAGCTCTTGCTACAGTAGGAAGGACACCGTTGTGATAAGCAAGAAGCCTGGGGATACAAGGAGAAAGAGAAAGAGAAAGAGAAAGAGAAAGAGAAAGGATGGGTGGGGAAAATACTGACCTTGCAGCTGGGTGCAAATAACTGAACACAAGAAAGTGTTAAATGCTAGCACTTGGGATAAAAATAGACTTGGATCTGAGCTCAGGAAAAAAAAGTGTGCAGTCCTGATTTTCAGAACTCTACAGTTACAACTTTATGCATACTTTCTTAATAAGAAAATCCATTGAATTCAGTGACATTTTTGATAAGATATTCATAGGATTGCACTGACATTAGAGAATACAATGCTCAATTCCACTGTTAATATACAAGGCTACTGCTTGGTTTCCATCAATTTACCTAGCCCTTAAAAATACCTTGAACACAAATCCAAAATCTAAGAGATTCACAAATTATTATCAGCCATGCCATAAAGACGGAATGAATACTGTTTTTAATGCAATGCTTGAGATTAAAATCCAATTTCTATCCTATACTTAATCGCTGTTAATTAATCAAACATACTATTCAATTACTGCTTTCAGCCTTCTGCAGACCTGCCATGGCCTCTAATTGAGAGGCCGGCTTTCTCCATTTCTCTTTTAATCCTTAATGGTGTTTTAATGTATTTGTAGAGTTCAGCTATAACCGTGTTGCTAAATGGGACTGTTTCTTTTGAAGAATAATAGTTTTCCAAATCAGCATTTTCCTGCTGATTTGCCAGCTGTTTCAATAAATACCCATGTTCCAACTTCAAGCAACTGGTTTGCTCTCATACTTAAGTCTGCACGTTACCCAGAGCTTCCGGTTTCTCTTGTCAGGATTATACAGAGCTGAAAGAAGACATATCATGTCTTGCATGCACAACCTTTCTGCTGCCTTGCAGGGGAGGGTGTGTGTGTGTGTGTGTGGGGGGGGGGTGATTCAAAATCTATACTTTAAGCATGAAAGAGAAATCAACCCTATGATTTTGCTGCATTTTTTATGTGATTTGTTTCTTAATCCAGGGCAAATAATTATTTGGCACCTTTCACTTCAAAGATGGCTTGGCTTCTCTGTATCTTATCCAAATATTAAAGATACCTTTCTTGATTCAACTGAACACAGGTGATAACTTCACAGAGGGAAAAAAGTCAAACATTTGTTGATGATTAAAAAAAGGAGAAGTTGTTTATGCAAAATGGTCCCAGGCAAAATAAAACATGAAATAGCTATAACCTTGCAAGAGGTAAAGCACAGCAGGAAACAACTCTTTCAGCTTTACATTTTAATCAAACTCTCTACTTGATTACAGTCTGAGTATCTTCATTAAAAAAAAAAATCCAAAGATGTTACAAATTAAGCCTGTAAGTTAAAGTCAGATGACAATTGCAGTAAATGCAGGAATGCTGCAGAATCTGGTTTATCAAGGATGAAGGAATGTTTCATTCATTTCACGCTGTAATAGAACTTGACTAATTCATACTTGCTGAACAAAGTTGTGAATTGAAGGGCAGTTAGACTTTGATATTTATACATTTTCAAATTTTGCAGTTCACTTCTTCAATAAAAAGCGAATCTTCAAAAGAGAGAAGCATGTATATATTATTTAAAAGAAATATTTACTACATTAGAGAAATATGTTTGCAAACATTCAGTTCAGGAAAATTGCTTGCAAAAAATATAAACATTAGAAAAAATAAATACAAAAATGTGTATGAAGTTTCCTTAGAAGTTTGCTGTACCAAAGAGATTCAGAAACAGAACAAAATAAACATATGGCTAAAAAAATTAGAAAAAATAGTGAAACTAAAGAAATTTGTTTGTCTGCGGATTTTAGAGTTAGAAAAAGTTTATGGTTATGTATTGCACCTGTGAAACTCTAAAAGCTGAAAATCTTTGGAATAAAATAAAATGATCATATAATATCCAACATTATGGTATTTCTTTTAAAAAGGACACTAAGTCATGAATCTCTAAAGTCTGTCTTCAGTCAGGTCCTTCTCTTATGATTGATTATGCTTGCAAAATGTCTTTATAAAAACTCTTGTGGCAGATGTGATTTTTGTTTCCGGATGCATCCATGAATAGGATATTCTAAATTTCTATAAGAGATAGATAGATAGATAGATAGATAGATAGATAGATAGATAGATAGATAGATGCTTTAAACCATTCTGTAAGTCATCATGGCTGAGAATAAACTCTTCATTATTATTCAGTGATGATATTCAGATATTTTTGCACAATTCCTTTTGAGAGAAAGAGATGAAAAGTTTCTCTCAAACTTAATCTTATTTATAAGATTAAATTCTGGAGTGAATATCATCCTACTTTCAAATACAAGGTAGTCAAGCATCTTCCTTCCTTCCTTCCTTCCTTCCTTCCTTCCTTCCTTCCTTCCTTCCTTCCTTCCTTCCTGATTACATTAAAGTGGCATCAGTGCTCCATTTCTATGTAGAAAAAGAGACATCATGCAATGGTTGTGTTCACCAAAATATATGCCATGGTTTTCTGCCATTGCCAATTAAAGCACACACACACACACACACACACACACACACCAGAACACAAATAGACAAGGATACTCTCCACTATGTCCCTTAGCCCAGGAACTCTCATCCAGTCTTTGAAAGCACTGGTGACCCACAGAATACTCTAGGTGGGATGCAAGTCCCCAAAATGAGAAAGGATCCAAGGAAAAGGGAGAGAGAAAAGCAGAAAAGGAAGGTAGAGCAACTGGTCTCTGGTTAACTGAGCATCTCAACAGAGCACTTTTGTAAGGTTTAGCCCAGGAAACTCCAGGAGACTATACAGATTCAATCCAGCAAGGTTTAATTGGCTTCATTCCATTCACAGAATCTTCTCAGACTGAGAGCAGTTCCCAGGGTCACACTACAAACATCCTGTCAGGATTAGCCCAGGAAACTCCAAGAGACAATACAGATTCAATCCAGCAAGGTTTATTGGCTTCACTCCTGTTACAGAATCTTCTCAGACTGAGCGCAACTCTCAGGGTCACCCCACAAACATCCTCTGCATTCCTTAGGGAGGGGCCAGTCTCATTCTCTTATCTCTTGTCCGCTCCTCTGGGGATGAGAGTCCATGTTTCACACCCCTGCTCCACACTCCCACAACTTCCTAGAGTTCAAGACTGAAGCAGTCTCTGGAAGGGGTTAGGAGCTAACATTAAATTAAAGTAAATTTGAGCTAGCTAGCATTCTTTTATCATTATTTCCAGATATAGCTCTTGATAAAGGTAACCTGTATTTTTAGAAGGGATAAGGGAAGCATCTCTAAACAAAGGGCAGGCCTTCAGAAACATGGGTCCTATGTATAATGCTAAAGGCTGGCTCTGCAATATAGCAACATATTGTGTGTGTGTGTGTGTGTGTGTATCTATTATCCATCCATCTTTCCCCAATAAAAGTGATTGAAGGCACATTAATGTTCATAGTTTCCTGCTAGGGATCCCGGAAAGGCTCCGGGTTTAGGGTTATGGTTCTTGCAATGGGCCATTTAACCAACTTATTAAGGCCTGACATATTTCTTTTATAAGCAAGAGAACCCAAACCTAAGGGAAAATGTATAACACCATGTCAATTTTCTTCGATAATGGTGAAAGGTTTTGGAAATAGGCTAGTAATACAATATGAAATATGATTATTCAAAGGTTGAACAAATGGAAAGGCAGTACAAAAAAGCACTTGTCAGTTGGCTGCCATTTGGTCTAGCTACTAGAAATTAAGTTCAGATTGTAGGACTATAATGCCTGCATACCTCCACTGGGGTGTTAAATCGCATCAGTAGAGTAAAAAAAAAACAAAAAACCAGAATTTGTTTTTCAGCTTCTATTCATAGACATCACTCTAGAATTGCTCCAGAGGAGATTATTCTGGAATAATGCTTAAAAGCACACTGAAAAATGACCAAAAGGAGTAGCTATCTGGGTAGAAATTTATGTCAGGTTCTGTATAACCAGAAACACATTTTCTTTTTTAATTTTTGAAGGATCCAGTCTTGGCTTCCTACCTCTTAGCCACAGAAGCTGTTGAGATTTGAACCTGTGATCGCATTGGTGGTGCTGAGTAGATATCCAACTGATCTCATAAAGAAGGCCTTATTACTTAATACATCCAGTGCAGTATAATAATTAAGGTCTTTGGCACTGGAAATCCAGGTTGGTTCAGGTTCCATGAAAGCTTAGTGGGTGGCTTTGGGACAGTTACACTCTCTCTCAGCTGAACTTACCTCACAGGATCATTGCTGTGAGGAAAAAAATAGGAGGAGCAAACACTAGGTAGGCCTCCTTCAGCTCCTGAACAAAAGGTGGGATGTAAATCTAACAAACAAACATCACCTTAGACATACAATGCAACCATGCTTGGACTGTTATGTAGAGTTTTGGACAACACAGCTCAAAAATGATGTTTTAGCATTAGAAAAGGTGCAGAAAAGGGCCACTTAAATTATTAAAGGATTGAAGCAATTCCCCATGAAGAAAAAGTACAACATTTGGGGGGCGGGGGTATCTTTAAAAAAAGATGAGTTGGGGAATAAATAAATATATACAATTATGTATAGAGTGGACTCAATGGAGAGACAGAGAGAGGAAGAGATTTTGCTCCTTCATAAGACTAGGACCAAGACTCACCCAATGAAGTTAATGGTGAGAAATTCAGGGAAGAGAACAAAAGGATTTCTTTACAAAATTGAACATTTAATTGTGAAATTTGCTACCATAAGAGATCAGAAAGCTATCATATTGGACAATTTCAGTTGCTGAAAAACATGACTGAAAAGATGCTATTATATTGATCCTGGACTAGACAGGACTTTTAATATTATGCATTAAGGTTTTCTTATCTCCTTATTGACAAACTCTGACTAGAAGATACATAAATATACGTACTTTGTATTTTATGGAATATTTTTGTCTATCAAAATAACCTGCATAATCACCATTCTAATGACAATATAGAGTGGCTGAATATTTCAAAAGAAGAATGTGAAACTAACTTAGCATGTTGAACAGGTTATACTTCAAAGATATTGACATTGGACATAGTTAGGACAATTAGCTCTAAACGCATTAACTAATTTCTTCAACTTTCTACGAAATGAACGTTTTAACATTTTAGTGCTGTCAGGTCACAGTGAATAGTGGGGATATACTTAATGTCCTTAAACTATCAGGAGAAAAAGCATAAGCTTTGTGAGGTGCTAGCCTAATAGGGTCTTATAAAAATAGAACAAAGCTGACATGGGGGAACAAACCTCCTTTTGGCAAATGACAGGCAACCCTTTCAGATTGTTTCATCCTCTCTGATCAGACTTTCTGGTACAAATTTATAAGACAGTCATCTATTCCTGGTACTATTCTCTGTTTCTTAAATTCATCTTTTGTATTAGATACAGAGGTGGGATATGTGTCCAAGATACACAGTGGAACAGGAAATTCAGTATATCCAACTCACAACTGTGGTTTTCTGCAAATATGGTTTTGGTAGGGAAGAGGCTGAGCTGCCTTGAAGGAGACTGTTTGAATAATGCATGTCAGCGCTTTTAGATCAGTGGTTCTCAAACTATGTCATAAGGCTAATTCACCATAAATCAAGAAAAAAGCTGCAGGCTTTGCCAGGTGTAACTTATTCAAACAATAAGATATGCAGCTGAACAAGGAGTGATTCTTCCTTCATCCCAGACCATCTGGAGGAGGCCAAATGCTTAGTTTTTATATTACAAGTATTTATTTTGCACAGCAGAGACATGCTGTGCCAGTAAACTTCAGAATATTCCTTTAAGATAAACTAGGATTATTTCTTTTCTAGGCCCACCGTTCTCACTTTCTCATTGCTTCAGCCCCATAAGAGAGAGGAAGCAACCCATTCTGGCCCAATATTATCAGGAAAGACAGTAGACAGGCCAACTGGGTTTTGCTGCAAAGAGATCTATGCCATCTTTCACCAAGCATGGGCTCCCTAGGTCATGAATAAAGCCACCACTTTATTCTTATTATCTTAAAAACACAGTTTGTTAAAACTTCTAGTAGATTTAAATTTTAACGGGGAGATTTAAGTATGGACAAATTTATCGCATCTAATGCCTAGACTCCAAGAATGGAAATCTTGATGGCTGTACATTGAGGACACGGGATATTGCACACCAAGACCATGATTGCTGAAGAGGCAGGCAGAGCATATGGTTGACTCAAGACTTAGTTGTAAGAGAAGACACCCTGAGCATAGGCAGATTGAAATTAGTCATGAAGAAAGAAAGTAAAGAAGTATCCTAGCCCAAGGCTCATCTACTGCTCACGCATGCAGTGGCAAACTATAGGCTATTTTAGGATTGATCATTTTAATATTTTAATACCATCTTTTGTGATATTGTTTTTGCTTTTGTTTTTGTACTGTTTCTTGTGTTATTGCACTGTAAACTACCAGCAGTCCTTGCCAAATGTGGAAGTACAGCAAATAAATCCATCCAACTGAGGCTGAACTGAGTCTTTGTGCAGAAGAATGTGAACTTGTCATAAATATTACTATTCTTTAGTATGGACTGAAACTGGTCAAACAGACAGTTTATCCACCTTCCTGTATGGTGCATATCATCATTATGGAGAAATGCCAAGAAAAAAAAATCCTTACAGAATTCTTCAGTATTTTCATCAGCTCTGAAACTCCATTTTCCTCCACCATTATTCTGATTAAATACTTGTAATAGTTTTTACATTGTGAAACAAAGGAATAAGTTATTTTCTGCATGATACACAGAGTCATGGGCATCTCTCTGTGAGCTCTGCCCATTTTATGTGTACGAGTATAAACTGTGGGACTTACGTTACAATGGTGTAATGCTGTCATCATCACTCTGCCCTTGCTCCCCATTGCCTTTCCAGATGCTATTGCATGGGTTCCAACAGATTGTCCCAATTTCCATTGTGGGGGTTTATACTGCATATATTGATGCAGAGTGGATAGCATTTTTAAAAGTAGTTTGATGTAGCCAGAGGTGTGAATATCAAAAGATATTTTAAAGTCTGTGTTCCTGGTGTTTGTTTGTTTTTTCAGAGTGGGTGGATAAAAACTATAAAAAGAAGCTTTATGTTTAGAGCCTTGTCTCCATTAAAATTATTTAAAGTGTACAAACATTAAACAAAAAAATCATTTTAAAAAGGATGGAATTAGAAAACAATTCTGAAAAGATTAGATCTCTAGTATTCCAGAGGAATGGATATTAGAAATATATAAAAGAAATGGATGAACATCAAAAATAACAATAGGTATTCCCATGCAAACATTTTATTTGCATATGCAGAGGCTCTAATGTTCTAAAGATGCCCCATGTGTGCAAGAATTTTCCTATGTACTTCTTTTTCAGAAATGAATATAGAAGATAAACAGTGGGATCTCTGGAAATAGGACTATCAGGGTATTGAGTGATCTAAGGCCAGAAAATAACAACAGCAAAAATAACAACAAAACGGAATCATGGAGAAATAGAAGGGGGGAAAAACATCCATTGCAAGAATCAATTTGTTTTCATTTCACTAGGATTACATTATTTCTTGAAGCCTAAATTCAGATTAATGCTATAAACTAGAAATCTGCTGAGCCAACAAATAGCTGATTATGATGTGATGCATCCCCGTTGCACAAGGAATATACTACAAATCATCAGACAGTCAAATATGATGACAATTTTATGAGTCACATTGCCATGTAATTCACTGTGGATAGCCTTGGATAACTTTCAGAAAGCTTTTCAAAATCAGGGATTAGGGTGGTCAACAGTTTCTTTAATGTTAAAGCCCCTTCTGACTGAAAATTGATGATACAGCTTCCTGCCATTTTGAAGTATGGAACAGATGAAAACCATATTGCAGAGTCTAAAATAGACTTTAAAAAGAAAAAAAAAGCAATCATATTTATGAAAGAATATTTAGGGAAAACAAACCTCTCATCCATATATGGCCCCACTCAGTTTGGGCCTTCCATTTCCCTCAAAATGTTAAATGTGGCTCTTATTGCCAAAACGTTGCCCACCACTTTTCTATTTGATGGCTTTTCTAAACTGTGGAAGTAACATGTAGCTTGGCTCCTCAATGAATCACCTACCATGTACATAACTATAGTGCCACAAACACCCAGCAGTAGCTTCTACATTGTTGCAGGATGTTTTTTTTTCAGGACAAGGAAAAGAAGAAGAACACCTTTGTAATGGATTGCTCCGGATCATAAAAACTTCTTCCAGCATTTTGGGTAATGGCAAAAGCAGAAAAATAAATATCCCTTTCTCAACTTCACACAAAGCACCATTTTTCTCTTTTCTTTATAATCCGCTTTAACCAAAATGGCACATTTGTTATTGTGATTTTGGAAACTACATCATATAAACTTTTGCTTGGCATTAATATTTTACTGTATGATTGTGTAATGCCACAATCTGAAGCAAATGTAAGCAAATGTTTTGTCAGAAGGGAAATAAAACAATGACTTCTGATTGAATTAACAATGTGAGACTTAATTCAGAGTTTCTCAACCTCAGCACTTTTAAGATGTGTGAACTTCAATTCCCAGAATTCCTCAGCCAGCCATGTTGACTAGAGAATTCTGGGAGTTGAAGTCCACACATCTTTAAGGTGCTGAAGTTGAGAAACACTGCCATTATTGGAATGTGTTATCTAATCAATCCAGTGGCAGGGAAGGGTTCTGTCTAAACAAATTAAATAAACACTATAGTTTGTATTTTGGTTTACTGTAATTTCACCTTTGCTATAAAGTTTGGTTAATTAGGTTTCTTTGCTGCAAACAGTTCACCAATCCTTAGGAATGAGCTTTAGAAGTTGCCTGTCTAGGCATCCGAACAGACAAGTGATGGAAGTGCATAATTTGCATCTTTTCTGGGATTGTGTTATGATACATGTGTTGCCATTTTAACATCATCATAGCTCATGATGGACACACAGGAAGCATTACAAAAAAACACAATTCATGGAAGGTCCTTTTCGCTTAGCTTATGTAAAAAAAAAAAAAATGATATGGTTGCCAAAGGATGAAATCTATATGAAATATGGGAATAAATAATTTATGTGAGACAAGAAATTCAATAATTTAAAATGTCAAATAATACAATCCTGCTTTGAATTTAGTCAATTTTAATGAAATTCTTCCTGTGTTCAGAAAGATTCATCATAGTACCTGCAAAGACTCTTGCATTAATTTAATGAGGGCAGCAAATGTTGTGCTGATTATTTTGAAGGCAAAGTTAATCTCCACATAGATAAATGGTATAAAGAGGATCTGGAGCTTCCATTGGTGTAGTTCCCAAAGTTACTTGCAGAGGTCATACCTGGGTCTGGATGAAAAAGAAGAAAGACCTTCCCTTCTTTTCTCCCATCTTTTTTCTTGTTACTATTTTTTGGTAACAAGCCCATAGACAGAAGTAGTAGGAGACGGTTGCGGGGGAACAGTAGTGTGGGGAATTTGGAAACATGGGGTGTTCGGATATGAGAGGACTAGAAGTAGAATGCTGTTCCGGTTTAACTGGTGAAGGACTTCCCTCACTTTTTCTCATGGATATGTCTAATGGACATGCTCATAGGCTGGAGTTGCATAACATGAAGAACAAATTAATCCATTTTCTTGGTTTGTACAATACAATGAATAAATTAATCAACAAGGATGGGTTTGCACAATGTGCTAAGAGACAGAAAGAGAACGGAGGTGGGGAGATGAGTTTGGCTATAGGATGTATGAACGCAGCCACTCTCTGATGGTTAAACATTTTGTGAAACTCCAGCCAATCCCTGTCACATTCAGCTGCTTATGCCCCAGAAGATAACTCAGGGAGATATATTTTTCTGCCTCTGTTTTATAGGAAGCGCTAAGGGTTAATGGTGGATGGTTAATGTTGCCCAACACCATTTCAAAGGCTGGGTGGTTGAGTCCAAGAAAGCTCACACTGAGTTGTCATCAGTCATTAGACTTAGTACAGCTATGGAGATGTGTCACCAGTATGTGCTGGCAAATGCTGTGAAAGGAGCAATTTTCATTACTGCAAGGGTTGCATTGGAAAGTAACGGTAATTTTGAAATACAGTTTGGTAGTTGTGCTTGTTATTTTCTGAAATATTTCATATGTTCAGACAAAACCTGTATTATATTTCTGCCTGAAAAGTGAAAGGTCTTAGAGAATTTTAATTGTGTGGGAAGTGCTTCCTGCAAACTGTTTGGTTAAATCAGAGGAAAGGTTAGCAAAGGGGCTATAACATCTTTTTCATCTTATCCTGGTGAAGTAAAGAAGTTCAAGCTGTGTATTTTCCTTTACAGATATATAACTACAGATAACTTCTGAAACTATAAAACTACAGACCATGTTTTTGCAATTAGTGGTAATAATTATGGCAGCATAAGGTGGCAATAATCTATATTTCTATTCCAAAATGGGAGCGCTTTACGGCCTAAAAAAATTATAACTCTAAGCCTTTGATTGTTGCCAGAAACTGTAAAAACATTGTTTCCTACTTAATCTAATTCCAGTATTGATTAGAGCAAAATTTATGACAGACAACAGCTATTTTACAGGAATATGTACAAAATCAACTCTGACTTTAATTTTGACTGTAAGTTAATGGTATTTGCTTGGAACTGGCTATAGAATGATTAATAGGTCAGGATGGAAAATCTTCCAGCCAAATGGGTAGGAATAAGTTAACACTCTGAACTTGCAAGTTGGCTCCTGTTTTTAGTTTTCAATTTACCTGGCTCCCTCCTTTACTTCTTGGCTATTACAAAACTACTGCATGAATAGGCAAACAGAGCCAAGTTTCCACTTCAGCACAAAACCGATTTCTGGAAGCGGTTTATGGCTGTGATCTTTAATCTACTTCCTTGTGAGCAAGCACTTCAGGATATATGAAACAAGAACCTTATTTTTCAAGCTGCACAAAGATCACCTGAACCTGAACCAGAGCTCTGGAAATGGGCCAATCTGGGTCTAAGAAAATATGGAAACCAAACAGCTTAGATCTGGAGCAAAATTCAGAAAATCAGAGCTGTGTTCCCAATACAAGAATCAGAGCTGTGTTCCCAGTATAAAAAAACATAAATTGTTATAGATATTTTGTTTGTCATCAGATTCAAATGGAATTTTACAGGAAATTTATGAGTAGTATGCTAGATGGAATTGGTTATCAATGCAGGGTTTTATTTTATTTTTTTAGCTTTGATCATTTGAAACTGCCTTCCCTCTTGCCCCAAATAATAATGTACTTGTATGTTTATTGTTTGGGAAGTAAAATACGACAACATTTGCTGTGATAATAGCCTCCTTGATAGGAACACCAATTTCAAATAGAGTTTTTGGTAAGTAATATAGTTTTTAAGTAATCATTCACTGTTCAGGCTATTAACCAATTATTTTTCCTCCCTTTAAGCCACTTGCTGCAACATTTGATTAAAGATTAAGCCCATAACAAACAAAACTTCAGGGATTAATTTCTTTTCCAAGCATATTGTCTTCTCTTTTCTCCACAACCTATAAACTATGTATAAGATAGACATGCAGAGATTGTATCATGATGATAAAATGAAAATTAGAAGTACTTATTAAATGCAAGTTTATTGACATTGATACATTTCAAATGTTTCAGACCCCCAATCATAGTTAACCATGAGATATCGTGGTATGGTTCTTTGTGAGGTAAGACAATTAATATTTGCCTAAAAGAGTGGTAAGTTGCTGGAATAAATGTTTGATAACTCTCTAAGATATAGTCAAGATCAGAGCAATATTAACTAATTTTTAGTAAAGGTTTGAAAATGTTTAAGGAGCTGCTATGACTCACTGAAGATGCTATATAAAGAATCAGTCTTGTTTAGATAAAATACTTGCAAGTGGGAATTAGGGAAAACACTTTTTTTCACAACTGAGCAATTGTTACCTTTTAAATGGCATTGGGTGGGTGCAGCTATGGCTTATACTCAAAGTAAATGTCATCCAAGTCTTATATAAATAAATTGTGCCCTCTCCAGAGGCTTTTCACTTGGCATCCATGTGTCAAGCTACACATTCCCACAATGATTAGGTCTGAGCAAAAAGTGTGGTAATAAAAAGCGATGTGGAAAGGAAATCCCACATATGTAACATTTTATTCCTTCTTCCCTGGTGACAAGCAACATTTGAAATATAAGCCTTTTTCTGTAATTAGGTATTTCACTTTGAACTGTGACTGTAAAAAATTCTGCCTTGACTGAGGTTATTTCAGTTATTTACTTGGCAATCCACACCCACAATTTACTTGAATTAAGAATTGGAAAATAACGGGCAAAGAAAAGTGCTACAGAAGAATTAGAAATAATTTATTAAATAAGAATGATTAAAGTCTTACATTTATTATTATTGGATCTGCAACAAAATGATACATCAGGGAGAGCTCCCACTGCAAAATCCAGCCACTTCATTGTGTGCTCCTTTTTTTCCTTGGTTTTTTGAATGAGATGTCTCCCCACACCAGTTTATCAGCATGCCATGATTATGGGTGCCAGTCTACATTTAGCAGCTGTCAGAAATTGTGCATTTGGTGCCCATTTTAATTCATACAGCATAGTATTCCTTTAAAAATTCCTAAGCAATCCATTACATTTTTTCACCCAGCAGGCCTTGCATTTTTTTAATCACCAGTGCAGTTCTAAACCACCAAAGGAATGAAAGAAGGTGTGTACAGTTCTACTTAGACACTGAAATATGAGCATTTTCTTCCACTCTAAGAAGAGAACTATTGCCCGCCCTCAACACTATTATTACTCAAATAACATTTTCATTGTAATCCAGTGTTGGTTTTCTCATCCTTATTGCGCTCCTACCCCCACCATTCATTTACTTCAGATATGTTCAGTCTAAGTATCTAGCAGATATATCTATTAATTTGTTTTTTCTTTCTAATTCAATGGAATTTTCAAAAAAATATGTATAAAATCTCGGAACTCTGCCTGTCTGCCCATCAACAGGATATTTCTTTGAAAACTTAATGGAACGGGACCAAATCTGGTGTTGAGGGAGAAGCTGGCAAAAGAAAGATAAAGTCTGCAAGTGGGTTATAATCTTGGGTTATGTAGGAGTGACATATATATTTTAATATGGCATATTATTATTAAATATCCTCCACTTACAAATCTGCTATAAAACCCTATTCCCAGCTAAATGACATTTGAAGATTTCCTGTGAGTCATTGAAAGTTGGGCAGCATACAAATTTAATAAATTATTAATAGTATTAGTATTTCAGTGTTCTTTTTTTTTTTTTCCAGAAACAACTTAAACTGCAAGTATTCTAGTCCTGTTAGCAGAAGGTAAGAAGAGCCAAGTTATCATTGTTCAGAAAATATTGCCAAAGTATTGGTAATGAATCAGCTTCTAATTGTTTCTTGTGCATTCATGTATGTTGATATTTGATGAGATCAATACTGGGCTTCCAATTCTATCTGTTAACTGGCTTTGTCACATTATGTAACTTTGTCTGGACTGACTATCACTGTTGATGATCAGCCAGGATATGGACAATACATTCACATGAGAAATTCCAGTGAAATCAACCTGCCTACTCAATATCTAAAAATTATACATAGGCTCAACTTTTTTGGACAAAGGTCCATGAGGAAAGGTCACAGAGTAGTGGAAGTTCCTTAACTGGACTTTGGTTTTGCAAATTCATAACTTCTAGTGAGCAGAGAAGTTATCTTAAATAATAAGATTCAGTGCTTGGGGGATAAATAGATGACCCTATCATATCCATGAAAAAGGAACAATACAACTTTTCATAATTCTTATGAGATTTTATAGCAAATTCATAGACTTCAAATGCTGAAATAGAAGCCTTAAAATCAACACGTTGCACTGAAAATAAATTAAGATGAAGAGAGGGAAACTGGACTTCAGACAAAACAGACAAAGATCTGCCAAAGCAGACCCAAGAAAAAAATGGGGAGAGAAATATTTAATGAACTGTTAACAGGATGCATACGGAACACTTCTTAAAAAAGTATATTTATTTCTCTGTTTCCCTCCAAGCATACCTCATAAAATTGATATTTGTTGGAAAATTATATATTTTCCTTCCTTTAATATAAATACTGCTAAATTTACATGTATTTTTAGGTGCTTTGTTTCTGGTCTAACACAATTCCCTATAGACATCAGAGAAGCTCCATGATTTATATCATGGCCTCATAACCAACCTTCTGTGAAGCTTTAACCCCACTGAAATGAGGAGGTTCCACAGGATCTGTGTTTGTCTGTTTTACTATGCATGTCTTGATTGGATAGGCCAGCATGGGCAAAGAGAAATGTTCCAAGCAGAACACTTAACCCAAAGAATCTGTCGTTCCATTCCACAATTCTTCTTTGCTCAGTCGAAATGTCTTATTAAGCAGTGTCCAAAGAATATGAGATCACAGAATAAATCTTGATAGATATTCAAAGTGTATTGTCACAAGGGCTTTATAATAGTTACCAACCCAAATAAAGTGGCTTGAAGATTGTACACAAAACCAGCCCAACTTCTACACTCTTGAATGCCTTTGAGATTCAAGAATCCCTTTTGAGTAGGACATTTCCCTACTCTTCTTCCTAGAAAATGAACATTAAGTACCAGCTGAATTGCCAGCTTTCATAAGTCTTAGCCCAGAGCATCAACTTGCTGCAGCAAAGACATTTTAATTTACAGTTTAATGCTTTTTCCTTCCCCCTCCCTGATACCTGATATAAAGTAAATTGCTCTTAAGGAAAAAAAATGGGAAAAAATGAAAAAGAAGGAGGAGGAAAAAGACCTTAGTCATTAACTGAAAGTGCTTTCTTTTCTTTTTCTTTTTTCTTTTTAAGCACTCCATTACTCCCCCACTGGGAAATTTCTTACTTTATTAGCATTTTTTCTGAATTTGCATTAGCCATACTAAGAATGCTGCAATCCTAATGGACTTATGGAAATACATATTTTCTATGTATTCATGGTCTTCTGTACAGTTTCCCTTGCTTTCACTTTTTTTCCATATTTTCTGCCAGACAGAATTTCGTATTTCAAGCAAAGAAAAAAGTAGGGAACTGAGGGGCAATCTGCTGACATTTTTCCTTCAGAGTTTGAAGTTCAAATAACACGTTTAGTGAAATAATTCACTTGTGTGCTTACAGAATACAAATTTAATATACTCATGTTCATATACAATTGAATATTCTGAGATAGATACAAATGTTTGGCTTCTCTAGCAACCACTTCCAAACAATCAGAAGCAATATCACAACATTAATATTATGGGAACTTTCATCTACTCTGCTGCAGTCCTGGTTTGGAGTGTGCAACAGGAACTTAACAATTCCTCTCAGCTGACCAGAAGAGGCAATATTCTCCCACACAACTGGACATATTGTTTGGCAGAATAGGACAGTTAAAGCTGCAGTGGTTTTAGGGTGTCAAAAAAGGATAGGAAATAATTAGCTATGTAATTTAAAATAAATATGTGATTTAGTTTTATTAATGTTAGCTCTGCCAGAAAGAAATAGAGGCACATCTGGGATTGTCTGGCTCACATGTTGAACCAACTTGGCCCTGTTTAGTATTATGCATCACAACCAGGAATAGATGACCCTGTAAATTTCACATTTGCTAAGTGCCCATTCTTCTGACCACAGTAATGTTTTGGCCCCACTTACATATCAGTTTACAAATTGAGGGGGAAAAAAATCTGCACAAAAGTTAGTATTTTTGAGTGCGTTTTTCCTATGTTGTTTCCTCTTATATAATGCCTTTGTGTGGATACTTTGCCCAGATATATGTATCTTTGTGTTAATAAACACATTTTATATGTACTCTTGACTACAAACCATTTTTCAAGATTCTTAACAGTATGGATTTCATTATGTAGATGTGTTCCAGTTCACCTTTAAGGTTGGAAATGACAGGTTATGAAAATCCATATACAAAGTTGAATGGAATGATTTTTTTTTTAATCCATGAAGGGAAGGTCTGCCATTTGTTCTCCCCTCACCCCCCCCCCCCCCCAGAAGCACAAGTCTTCATTTATTTTTATTTAAATAAATGTACACTCTGCTTTTCTACTCAATTGGAGAGTCAAGATGGCTAATAAAAATTAAAATATAAGATACATATTAAAAATAGGAAAAGAGTATTGAAGTTCAGAATGGGCACTAACATGGATGAACAGTTAAAGGTTTAGTGAAGGAGATACGTCCTGGCTGTTTTCCCTAAAGCAGAGAGAAAGGAGACTACATGAAATTCCTGCAGAAATGTACAACTTGAGATGCTGTGCCAAAAAAATGAAATGTATAGTAATAAGTGCAACTGCCTTCCAAGCAGTTGACCCAAGCTGAATTTTTGTCAGCTGCCTTGAGTATTTATATAAACAGAAAGGTTGGCTATAAAATCAGTAGTAAACAAAAATAATTAATTAAAATGTATCTCTGAAAGTCATTGTCCATCCTGCAGATCTAGCAGAAACTCAGGATTTAAGCTGTTTAGGGCTTTAAAAATCAACAGCAAACCATGATTGTATCCAGTAAGCATTTGGCAACCAGTACACATCTGTTAAAGTACAGTACTAATTTTATGTATTTCTTAGACCTTTATTTTTGTACAACTCAAGGCAGTGCACACAAACCTCCTCCTCCTATTTTCCCCATAGCAATAACCCCGAGAGAGTGACTGGCCTAAACTCACCCAGCCAATTTCCACACCTAAGGGAAGACTAGAACTCATGATGTCCCAGTTTCTAGTCTAGCACCGTAACCAGCACACCAGTCTGGCTATAATTTACAGCCTAACTGTGGCATTTTCCACCAACTATGTCAGGACATGTTTTTAAAGGTATTCCCACATAATGCTTTGTAGTAGTTAAGAAGGAGGTAATGAATATGTGGATAAGTGTCTCAGGAGAGTTGCATAATAGCATAATAGTACAAATATGCTCCTGCCCACAGCCACCATTTAGGAATCTAGCAACAGCTGAGATCATTCGTAGACAGTAAACCTGTTCTTTCAGGAGAAGCATAGCATAATTCTAAATAAGCTGAACTCCAACCCCAAAGCTTAGTTCCCTTTTGACTAATAGTACCCCATCTTGTTTGAATTTAATTTTATATTGTTCTCGCACATCCAGCCCATTAAGTTCAAGGGTCTCTATTGTTTCCTTGTAGCTATATGGCAAGAAATAAAAGAGCTAGATGCCAACGATACACAATGGCATAACAATCCCAAGGTCTGAATAATCTTCCCCAGCTGTGTTGTGTAGATGCTATTCAACATATACATGGGGGACAAGTTGAAACTCTGAGGCACACCGTAGATCAACAGCCTAGGTGTCAAAGTGGACTGCCCCAGCAGCACTTTCTGGAAACAGCCAACCAAAAGGACCAAAACTACTGCAAAACAGTATCTCTAAAGCCCGATTTTTCATATGGTCCAGAAGGTTACAGTAGTTGATGGCGAGAGGTCCAGGATAATTTTCCTATCCATTTTCCTATATAAGTCATTTAGCAAGGTGAGCAAAACAGTCTTGCTCAAGACCTGGTGTGCGATACATAGTGCCTGTGCCGTTTTGGACGCTCAGGTGAAAACTGAAGTCTCCATAAAATATTCCCAGATGATAAGGGTAGTTATCTGATGAATTCCCATTTTTAAATGTTCTTATATAATGTGAACATCTAAACTACAGAAAGACATGGGTACTGAACACAGTAAAACTGTGGAGGTCTAGACTTTGCAGGCTATATGATATGTACAAGGAGAAAAGTAATTCTTTTGTTTATGTTCTACTTCCACAGTTAGCATCACAAAGCCATTCTGCAGATGAGTAGCTGGCCACATAAAATAGGATAATAGTGCAAAAAAAAATCTATCTGTATAAATGAAAATATTAACCACAACGGCTTATGTAGTAGAAGACTCATTAAAATAGGGTGAGCAACCTGTAGCTATCTAGATATTTTCATGCTAGTTGCAGCTGACAGGAGTTAGAGTTCAACAGTATCTGAAGGCCACATGTTGTCCATCCCTACAATACAGATTGAAAAGGACTTTATTAATTACTGTGGTATTTGAAGGAAAGACAAAAATAGTATCACCAGATGCGATAACTGTCTCTTATATACTGGATATTTTTCAGGACTTCTTAGTGTTGTTTGGATGCTACTACAATTGTTGTTCTAGGGGTAGAACAGATAGAAATACATAACTGACCCATAATAGAGATGGACCTGTTTAGTACTTGCATGGGATTTTATTAAGAACATTTTGGTCCATGGGTTAGATTGAAAAATTGATAAACATTCCAGAAAAAAATGCAGATCAAAGGATGTGGATATGTCCATATGATCATTCAGGATGTCTACTTTTTTTTTAATGGAATAACTCCATGTTTGTTTTTTGATTTTTATAGCAGTGACTTTGATTGATCGGTTATGTGCCATCAGGTTGGTGTCAACTCTCAGAACCACATAGATAGATTTCCTTCATGACAATCTGCCCCTAACCTGGCCTTTCAAGTCTTCTAATGGTGAACCGATCACCACTGTAACTTGCTTGTTTTCTTGGCTGTCCATGGTATTCTCAGGAGTCTTCTCCAACACCAAAGTTCAAAAGCATCAATGCTCTTTTCATCCTGCTTCTTCAAAGTCCAATTTTTGCTTCCATAGAGTGTCACAGGGAATACCATGGCTTGCGCTATTATTATCTTTATAGGTATAGACACACCACGGCATCTCAGTATCTTTTCCAAGGCCTTCACAGCTGCTCTACCGAGTGCTAGTCTGTGGCGTATTTTTTGACTGCATGTTCCTCTACTACGGAAGTAATGCCTTTTCACCTCCTATTATTATTATTATTATTATTATTATTATTATTCAGTATATTTTAACAGAAATTAAAAGGTCGGGTTTCTCAAAATTGTAACAATATTAATCCACATTTATGTTTATTGGGTTTGATTATAAATGCAGTTCATAACCATTCTGAGCTAGACCACTTCTTATGCAGAAAACACTGGTGGTCATTTTTGTCATTCTTTTATGAGACTAGATGCCATTATAGGAAGATAAATGTAAAGGTTTCCCTCTCTCAGCCTCTCACTAGACTTTAATTTAATAAAAGAATGAAACTGAATTTTTTTTTTCTGTGATTCTTTGGGTTGAAGAAAGGAAGAACAGTTTTAATACAATGGCAAAGTATGAAAAGGAATAGGGGAAGTAACCTTGTTCAATGAAAGAATGCTAAATAATGTAAACTAAAGCTACACTTCCAGATGTTATTAAAATTTCAAACAATGACAGAGTATTCTTGCAGGTACTGTAGGGGAGGACAAGTCCTCACTGTCCTGCCTTTTGACAGAGGAAATAAATCAACCAGCACACTTGAGGATACTTTTCTAGGCTGCATGCTGGGAACTTCATTAGACAAGCTGTGCCACATATTAGTATGCATATTGCCACTGATTGGACCTAGCCTCAAATCCTAGACTTCTTCTGTCATTGTTACAGAACCTGTTTTGTGCTTAGGTAAATAAAATCCCGGAAAGGAAAGGAAGACGTTTCTTCAGAAGTCAAGGGTCTCCCCTTCCCAAATATAAAGAGGAGCAGATATTTTCAACTAATGACATGTCTAATCTGTACTAACCCTGCTTAGTGCATGAAATGCAATCATATTATCATGGTTTTCATACCCCCTTTGATCTTTATGCAGTTGTTATTATGTTATTAGGGTGAGCTGCTTTTCCAAGAAATCTCATCTTCAGTAAAGAAAGTCTTTCTTCCTCAAAAGCTTTTTGCATGTTTTTGCATACCTGTGAATAGCTATGCTTTAAACCAATTTGTTTGTATTTAATAGTGTAATATACTCACCTTATGTTACAGCGAACTTTAACATTTGGCATCAGTTTTTGGAAGACCTGGTAGGTGCACTCTAGTCTTTGGGAGTGGTCACATATGCATCCTGCAATGCAATCGTAGTTACGCATCTCTGCTCTTTCATATGTCTTCTCCAGGGCCATGAATATGCTGGTTACTAATGCTCTGAATATGACAGCTTATGCAACCTGGGAACAGCCCAAGAAACCACAGGGGTCTGTGCATGTGTGTGCATGAAATTATTAACGCAGCACTGCAGCAACAGAAGAGAAGCTCTGCCCTTTTGTATGTACACACACACACAAAAGTGGGAGACCTTAAGTCATACTGGTGTGATGCTGCTTTTGTCATTTTGACAAAAGCACTAGATCCTGCAGACATTCTTGTAAAAAAAAAAAACACCCTTTCTGAAGACAGAGTTGTATCTACTGGAGGCAATGGATCATGTTATTTTGGCTTTCATAAACGCATGGGCACCATACAGGGGCATTTCTTAGCAGTAAGACTGGCTTCATCTGTTTGTGATGGTCTCACCTGGTCTTGTTGATTTGTTGTACATCAAATAACAGTCATAAGAATCTGGTTCTATTATATTACTTCCTGGTGCAAGCTGCAAAGGACTGAAATCGCCCTAGGATGATCTGTTGATGCCCTAATTTCATTCACCCATTTTCCCAGCTATATTGAGAATACAGATAAGCATGCCATTTAAAAATTGGATTATTCTTGCTTCTGAATCTTCAGGATTTTTCTCACTTATACAAATGCTAAGACCCATTATGCGGGTAAATCCATGCATGCGTGCACATACATGCACAGGAATACACATATACTGGAACCAGTGTGGGCAGAAAGTATATGCATTCCAAAAAAGAATTTTACACATGAGGGTCATCTTAATACGATCTAAAATCTTGAGATCTAAAATCTACTAACACAGCAAGTAGAATAAATTCTATAACTTCAGTATGCTTTTTAGCAAACCTTTCATGGTATTTTGAAGGATCACACACTGTAACCACATTCCTTCTTTTTGAAGAAAATGCTCACTCTGTTCCTGGACATTTCTTACACTTTGTAACTGTAATTATCTGCTCCAATCCCCTGCTTACTTTAATTAATGTATACAGTAGTTGCAATAGTACAATGTGCTTTTCAGTGTTAGTGAGAGGTAACAAATGGTCCATCCATAGGTAACAGCTGACTCCGTAGCTTCAGGTACAGTATATTCACTTATGCCTCCTCCCTAAATAGAGCTATCTAGATAGCATTTAACCATTGCAAATGATACATCCAAGGACTTTTTTCTTGCCTATATTAAAAATGTTCTTCTGTAAATACAATCCTGAAAACCCGGCTGCGTTTGAGCATAATGCTAACCATGGTTTAGCCTTTCAAGACCAAATGGCTAGGATTTCTGCCTGGCATGCTCTGTTTCTTCCTGAACTGTTTTTTCAGGTGCTGGTAGTCAGAATTCAACTGAGGAGATAGTGAGTATAGATTCTTTTTTTTTTCCTTCTTTTCTCTTTTCCTTGTATTTTTCACCAGGCAAGGCCTTGGCTTGGCTGAGAGCTAAGCAGCCCAGCTGCTGTTTTGAAAATGGAAGAGAAAGGAAGGAGGAATGGAACTATGTGATTAGATAATGTCCTGGGAATAGTACTATATAATTATGTATCATTGTTTCCTTTTCACTTCCTTGCGTTCAGTTTTCAAAATGGCAGCCAGGCTTTGGGTATGTAATATCTTCACCTATATGTGAATGGTCAGCTGCTCATCTGAACATTTCTGTTCTTCCCCACTCATCAATGGTTTGGCACTTTTCTTTCTCACCCAGCACTTTCTTATACTCACTAAAGAATATTGCTTCTAATTTCATCAACCCTAGGTCAACATAGATTTAAAGCGAAGGACACTAATGAGAAGCAACACAAACACAAATAATTGAGAATGGGACTTAAAATATATATATATATATATATATATATATATATATATATACACATACATATATTTTCCACCCAAAATGGAAATAATTAACAGCCCCCCCCCCAAAAAAACCCCTCAGTGTTAAGCTTGCTTCAAACAGCATCATACTTCCAATTATGTCTTTAGAAGTGTGACAGGGTCTGATTCCTCCTACAACTCCCTTTGAAAATCCATTCTTTCTACCTGTCATCTTCCCACCTGCTTATCCCACATTTTTTTTTTCTGTTTCAGCAGTGGCAGAAAAAAAATGAAAGATTCTTTTCTTCACATACCCTCTTCACTGATCAGTTGGATGCCTGCGTTAATCTTTCTTTCGTAGCACAAAAATATGCTTGGAAGAAAAGTACACTTGCTGCTGATGATTGGGCAAAATGTTTTTTTTTTCTTTTTTACAAAACATTTGGAAAGTTTGAACCTCAATTTTGAGTCAAAAGAAAACAATTGAGGAACATGTGAAATTACAGTACTCATTTTCATTCTGTAAAAGGGTTGGATATCTTCTTTCATGACTCATTCAGGGTTCTTAAGTAGTATATCTTATGATTCAAGTGCATCGTTACTGTGAGCAAGAATGCAAAATAATATTGTTCCTGTCATTTTCAAACTAAACAGCTCAATTAGGGGAAGGGGATGGCTTTCTGATTTTCTTAAAATTACTTATAAGGTAAATGGAACACAACAGCAATGAGATACTTCTGTTGCTATTTCAGACTAGTTGAAAACATCCAACACTTCACTAAATTGCAACAAGAAGTAGGAAAACAATAATAGTTGGGTTTTATATTTCATGGATTCCTTTATCCAACAATTGTTGCTCCTGAAAGGCATGCACAAAAATGCATTAATTCTTCTGTTTGGAATGTGGATGGGCAATTTGGTCCCCAATAAATAGTTTAGACTTCAATTCCCATAAGCCCTTCCCAGCATGGATGATGACATGGTATTGTGAGAATGGTGGTAAAAAAAACATCTGCAGGGACGAGACTGCCTACCTCTGTTAGGGCATATGAATATGAGCATCCTGTTGGGGCTGTGAAATGTTATTACAAAAACCATGAGAAGGAGAGAGGATTCATTCCTACCTCATGGAGAGCCACGAGGGGAAGAGAAAGAAAAATGAGGGAAACAGGAAAAAAGGTGAGATCCACCCCCTCCCACACAAAGCAGCTAAGCTAGGCTGCAGCGAAGCCTCCCCTCTCTTTGTGCTCATGTGAGACAGGCTTGATTGAAACCCATATTTGCCAACACCCCTTCTTTTCAACCTTGCATGTCTCTGTGTCCTACAATATTTAATTTTTCTCTTAGTTCCTGATAACTGGTTCTTGATGGCTTTGTGAAGATGTCCACTGTCATGTTTCCTGTGGGACAGTAGTCTAGTTTGATTAACCCTTGTTGCTGCAACTCTCTTACCACATGATACTTTATATCAACGTGCTTAGTTCTCCCATCTACTTTCTCTGACTGTGAAAGTCTGATGCAACTCTGATTGTCTTCAAAGATTTGTATAGGGGTTGGTTTGTCTATACCCATGTTTGCAAGCAATAATCTAAGCCTGTGATGGAATGGAATTATAAAGGGCAGACTCAGGGAGGGAAGCATCCTCTTTTGTCTCCTGAAGTGCGGGGAAGAGATAAGAGGATGAGGCTGGCACCTCACTGAGGAATTCACGCTGTGTTGACTGACTGACCCTGGGAACTAGTTTCAGTCTGAGAAGATTCTTGATAGGGGTTGTAGCTAATAAACATTGCTGAACTGAATCTGGATGGTCTCTTGGAGTTCCCTGGGCTAGGCCTGACAAAGCCACACAGTCTCATTACATGCATCTGTTGCTGCCACATACTCTGCTTCTGCAGAGGACTGTGCTATTGTGCTTTGCTTGTGACTTCCCCAGCTCACTGTTCCATCCCCATAGAAAAATACATAGCCACTAGTGGACTTACAGTCAGCAATGTTTTCTGCCCAGTCTGCATCTGTGAATCCCACTAGTCTAGGATTCTCAGTGGCTGGCAGTTTTAGTTTTAGGTGCATTGTCCCATTTAGGTAATTTTCCACCCTCTTGACACCAGTCCAGTCTCTCTGTGTGGGCATGCTTGTCTTTCTGCATAGAATGCCCACTGCAGCTGCAATGTCTGGTCTAGTGGTGGTGGCTAGATACAACAATTTCCCTATGGCACTTCTATATTCATTGCTCTCTGGTAGGAGATTGCTGGGTTCTTGTTGGTTGTGGAAAGCTGTCTCCATTGGTGTAGGTGGAAGATTGGCATTTTGCAATCCTAAGCTTTCCAACAGTTCTAGAATCTTTTGGTTCTGACTTAGAAGAAAGTTCCCTTCTTCTTCTCTCTTGATCTGTATTCCTAAGTAGTAGCTGGCATTGCCCAGATGCTTCACTTCTACTTCTCTATTTAGTTGAGAAACAATATCATTAAAGTCCCTCTTGTTATTGTGGCAAATCATTAAATCATCCACATAACAAAGTATATACACATCCCTCCCATTTCTGTGTCTTGTGTACAGGCAGGGATCAGCTTTTCCTTGAATGAAACTCTGGTCAAGAAGTATTTGGTTTAACTTCTTGTTCCATGCTCTGGCTGCCTGCTTCAGGCCATAAATCCCCTTCTGAAGCTTGCAAACGAGATGCTTGGTATTGGGATTAGTGAAGCCTGGAGGCTGTCATGTAAAGTTGTTCTATCTCCCCATGTAAAAATGCAGTTTTAACATCTAAGTGTTCGACGTCCATGTTCCTGGATGCTGCTAGATTTAGAAGCATTCTAATTGTGGTGTGTTTCACAACAGGAGCAAAACATTCATCATAGTCCTGTCCATATTTCTGTGAGTAGCCTTTTGCTACCAATCTGGCCTTGTACCTTTGTACTTCACCATTCTCATCTTGTTTTGCCTTAAACACCCACTTACAACCTATGGCCTTCTTGCCTTTTCTTAGTTTAGTTAAAGTCCATGTTTTGTTTTTGTACAGAGCATCTAGCTCCTCCTGTGCTGCCCTTTCCCACTTACTTGCCTCATCTGCTGGCATTTGCAGCACCTCATTCCACGATGCAGGTTCGCTTGGTAGTGACGACCTTGTGAGGTAGGTAAGTCTGTCAGCTGGAACTCCTTTGCTGGATCATGATGAGCGTCTCAGAGCAGGTTCAGGAATGATGACCGGTGGTTCACCCTTTTCTGCATCCTTGGCCTCATCATCTGTCTCTGGTAGAGTCTCTTCCTGGACTTCCATCTATCTCTGGGTAGGTGTGGTTGTGTCTTCTGGTGTCAGGCTGAACATCTCAGGCTGGTAACTACTGCTGCTGGTTTCTCCACAGCCATTATCCACCTGAGTGCAGCAGCCTCGCTCTCTTTGATACTCTCAAAGTATACGCTTACTCTTCCCGTCTTTGGGTTCAGGATTCTGTATGCCTTGCTTCCTGGAGTATAGACAATCATGACCCCTTCTTCAGCTTTAGGGTCTAGTTTGGATCTCCTTTCTTTTGGTACATGGCATAGGCCTTAGATCCAAACACTCTTAAATGTTTGACACTTGGTTTTCGCCCATGCCAAAGCTCAAAAGGCGTTACCTTATTGGCTCTGGTTGGCAATCTGTTTTGCAAGTATGTAGCTATGATAACAGCATCTGCCCAGTATTTGTCAGGTCGATCTGCCTCTAACAGCATATACCTTACCATGTCCATCAATTATCTGTTCTTTCGTTCTGCAACTCCATTACTCTCTGGCATGTAAGGAGTGGTTAATCTGTGCTCTATGCCTAGTTGTGTTAGGTATGTCTGCATGGTGTTAGAAATGAACTCACCACCTCTGTTGCTTTGAAGGACTTGGGGGTCTGGATGAATTTATTCCTTACCATAGCAACGTATGTATTCAGCATATCCCCAGTTTGGGACTTTTCCTTCATCAGGTAGGTTACACAATACCTGGAAAAATCATCTATAAAACATATTATGTATTTGTTTCCACCTGCTGACATTTGAAGAGATCCACATAAATCAGTGTGGATAAGTTCAAGTGGTTTAGTTGCACGCCTTTCCCTTTGTTTGGGTATGGCAGGCCTTGTTGCCTTTCCTCTGATGCACACTACACACTTTGACTGGTATTTTTCATGATTGCTTAGTTCAAGGTCTCTTACCATATTTTCCTTCTTCTTTCTAAAAATTGCATCAAAGTCCCTGTGTGCAAACTGCTTGTGCCATATGGTGGCGCTGATGTCCTCTTTTCTCTGCTGCTGTTGGCAGGTGAGGCTGACATCTGGTCGTGGCTGTTCACAGTTCACCTGGTACACTCCATTTTTCTCAAAGCCTGTAACATAAACCTGCCTACCACTGGTTACTTCACAAGTTCTATTGGCTTTAAACATTACATTGAAACCTTTTCTGTTTAATGATCGCACACTCAGCAAATTGGTTGTCAATTGTGGTACATAATATGCATCTATCACTATGAGGTCTTTGTATTTTTCTCCATTAAAACATCTCAAGGGTATTTTGCCTTTTCCTCTTATTGAGATGAAATTCCCATCAGCAAGAGCAATGTTCCCTTGTGGCTCTGCATTCAGTTCACTAAAGTTATCTCTGTTCCCACAAAGATGTTGGCTTGCACCTGAATCTAAGAGCCATTGATTTTTGGCTTCATTAGAATTAGCTCCAAGAGCGTTTTCTGCTCTGAAAACTGTATGCAGAGCTAATTTTTCCTTGGAATGCCTTCCTTTTGAAAAATCCTTTTTGTCTCTGCTTTTACAAAATCTAGCTATGTGTCCTGGCTTGTTGCAGGAATGACAAACAATGGGTTTATTGTTGTGCTGGTGAGCAATCAATGGCTTCTGCTCATGTTTCCCTTTTCCTGCCAGGTAACCCATGTCTTTTGTTGACTTTTTATTGAAATACAAATATTTTTTCTGTCTCCTTGTTTCACTTCTAATTGCTCCAAATGATAAATTCATCCCTTATAAATTCTGCACTGCTACAAAAGGGTGATATTTGTCAGGTGATGAGCTTAATAGAAAAGCCATTTTTAGTCTTTCATTCATGAGATTTTGAATTGTGCTTAGTCTTTCAAAGATAGACTTCATTCTCAATAAATGCTCGTTAATACCCTCATCTTCTAAAAAACTAGATGCAATCAGTTCCCTCGATAACGAAATAATCTTCTGATCATCATTTTCTAAATATAGTGTCCTCAGGTTCTCAATCATTCCTTTGGCAGTGGGAAGATCTTTTATTTCTGCCAGTCTGTGATCAGGTAGTGAACTAGAAATTAAAATCATGACCCTTTTGTTTTTCTGTTCCCATAATCTCTTGGCTTCCTCAGAATCCACTGGTTGTGGTTGAGGGGAATCTAAACAATCTAGGCTGTCCTGAAAGTCCAATCGTAGCCTTAGTCTGTATAGCGAAACTGAAAAACTATCTTCATTCAACTTTGGGATGGGGGGAAGCCCCTCCTCCCTCTCCATTGTCAAAAGGAGAGAAAAAGAAAATCTGAACTGAGCCTTTTTAAAAAAAAAAATGTGCAAGCAGTTTCTTGGCTATAAGACCAAAGAAACCTCCTGGGCTGATACGCTGGGCCTGTAACCCAATGTTGGGGTTGTGAAATGTTATTACAAAAACCATGAGGAGGAGAGAGGATTCATTCCTACCTCATGGAGAGCCATGAGGAGAAGAGAAAGAAAAATGAGGGAAACAGGAAAAAAGGCAGGATCCAAGCCCCTCCTGCACAAAGCAGCAAAGCTAGGCTGCAGTGAAGCCGCCCTTCCCTTTGTGTTCATGTGAGACAGGCTTGGTTGAAACCCCATATTTTCCAACACATCCTAACACCACAATGGGAGAACCCCCTGAGGCAAATATTTTTCCTGTCTTTATTTTAAAACCCACCTATGCTGACAAGGTCTATGGACTGAGCATGGACCCTGTTCTCAGATTGCCAGTAGAAAATGGCACTCTCTTAGCCTACTCCTGCTGAGGAGAAAGCTAAAATTATGTCTTCCTAGTTAAAAGAATAATAGTAGAAAATGTTGACTAAACTCATATGTGAAGCATGGGAATGCTGCTGAGAATATTTAGGTAAGAATAAAAGGAGAAACAAAAGTGATATTGTCATGGGATTTTATATGGACTTCCTGGAGAGGCAGAAGGTATGAATTAAATGTTTCTGCAGCAGATGACTGAACTTTGAATTAAGCATAAGATAGTGGCAATGGGAAATTTCAACTATGTTAATATCTTCTGGAAATCTAACTCTGCTAATGAAAACATTCCTATTCCCTCTGCTAATAACTTCATTTGTTAGAAGGTGGAAGAAGGAATAAGGGGTCTGCTATCCAAGGCCTGATCTGGGAAAAAAAGGGCATGTATAGGAAATGGAAGAAGGGGAATATAATCAAAGAAGGATAAAGGCAGTCACACCTTTTTAGGTGTGTCAGAAACAAAAGGAAAGGCAAAAAAGCTGAAGGTCTGATGTAAAGAAAAAGGGCTGAATTGGTGATGGTGAGAAGGCAGAATGCTTAACTTGTATTTTACATCTGCCTTTTCTTAAAAATAAAGTCCTAGCTTGCCCTCATTTTGCCACTAGTGGAAGAAGGTAATTGTAGTTCAGAATAAACAAGAAGAGAAAAGAATACTCAACTAATTTAAAGGAATCCAACCTTCCAGGGCCACATGGATTATATCCTAGGATACTGATGGAACTAGCAGAGGAAATCACAGAACCACTAACTGTAATCTTTAGGAACTCCTGGAGAACTGGTGAGGTCCTGGAAGAACTGGAAGAGAGCAGATGTCTTTTTCTTTAAAAAGGGGGGAAAGGAAGACTTGGAAAATTGCAGATCTAAGGCCCTCAAACAGATTATTAAACAGCATGTTTATGAGGACTTGGATAGGAATTCAATTAACAAGAACCAATATGCATACTAACCTTATCTCCTTTTTGATAGAGTTAATGGCTTAATATATCCGGGAAATGCCATGGCTAGTACTTTGACTTCAGCAAAGCACTGACAAAGCCTCTCATGATATCCTTATTAATAAACAATTAAAATATGGAGTAGATAGATTGGCTAGATTCATAATAGCTGAATGACCAGACTATAGTCAAACAGTACTTTGTGTCATCTTGGAGATGCCATAGGACCATCTTCCAGGACCTCTGCTGCTTAACATTTTTATTAATGACTTGGATGAAGGGGTTGAGGCAATGATTACCAAATGTGCAGATGATACAAAACTAGGAACTAGCTAACATATGAAAGAAAAAGAGAAGATTCCAAAACTTCTATACACGCCTGAATAGTGGGCCAAAATAAGCAGGATGAAATGTAACAGGGAGAAATAGTAGGAAAAAAGTAGGATGGGGAGACTTGGCTTGGCAGCAATTCATTGAAAAGGGTCTGGGTATGATTTTTGTCCACAGAGTTAAACATGAGCCAGCACTGCTCAATGGGCAAATGCTATCTAGCATTTAGCAGGAACACAAGAGTCCAGACCACAGGAAAAAAAGCATTCCACTCTACTCTGTCCTGGTCACACCTGGAAAACTATGTTCAGCTTTGGGCAGAAGAGTTCAAAAATGACATTGGCAAACTGGAGTGAGTTCAGAGGAGGATTGTGAACTTGGCAAAGGACTGGAATCCAAGTCTGATGAGAACATTTAAAGGATTTGTGTACGTTTAGCCTGCATAAAAGAAAAAGGAAAGGAGGTATGATAGCAGTCTTCAGGTATCTTAAACTACATCATACACAGGAAGGAATGGACTTACTCTCTGTCCCTCAGGGCAGATTAGAACTAATGGGTTGACAATGCAGAGAAGTAGATTCAGGTTAGATATTTGGAGACATTTGCTCACATAAAGAGCTGTCAATGAGATGAGTAACTTGCCTCATAAAAAGGCATGTTCCCCTCCAAACAGAGGCCGGATAGTGGCTGAAATGCTTTAATGGGCCCCACACTGAGCATGGGATGAACCAGTGTCTTGTGTAACTCAGATTCTTCTAATACCAGATAAAGGCCAGATTCTCTACACTGAATTTACAACTGTAGGAAATCAGATTGAAAAATCAGCACCTCAGAACAAAATGGAGAACATCTCATTTCATTTTAAGATACTGCAAAGTAAATTGGATAGGCATGCAACAGGTCTTCTTTCAGTATTGTTGATACTGTGAAGCACAACTTCAGGGATTCAGCCAAGGAACTATCTCAGATGTACTGAAAATCCCAGGGATTGAACCTGGAACTCTGTCCATTAAGCAGATAATCTATACTGAACTATATCACCCCCCTCCCTTTTTTTCCCGAGTTAGAGTTTCTATTTAATGCACTTTCAAGAGAATGTATTTTCTGATGTACCTGTAGTTAAGACTATAATTCCTGATCCAGCAAATGATGAACAGAAGAATGATTCCATATATAGTCAGATTTAGTCGGATCATATGAGAAAGCATGAATGAGGTTGGAGTGTAAAACAAAGGGCAAATATTTCTTCATTTCCTCCACGTAATTTTAGTAATAGGGACAAATTGGAGAAGTGTGGTTAGTTTTTTAAGTCCTGTTCCTCAATCAATCAAGCAGAGTTTCCAAAGATATTTTTAATGAAGAATTTCCAATAACCAAAGGGAAACTCAGAAAAATTTATTTCTCAAAAGTTAAAATGGCACTTGATTGATTGATTATGTGCCATCAAGTCATTGTTGGCTCTTAGCAACCACATAGATAGATTTTCACCATAACAATCTGCCCTAACCTGGTCTTTCAGGTCTTCCAATGGTGCACTCATCACCACTCCTAATTTGCAGTTGGATGTCAGAAAAATACATGAGACATTATCTGGCAAATCCAACAGAAATTCGCAGATAAATTCTGTGAGCCTTCTTTTACAACTCTGAGCCTATAATTTTCACAACATGAGCTGGACGTTCTAAGCTAGACAGAAGTCTGATTTGTTTGCCAAATGTGCTTCATGGACAATAGTGTCCTAGAGAAGAAGCTGCCGTCCTATTTCAGTCTCTTGATCACCACTGTAGGAATAGACTTTCCCTGTGAATCACCAAATTTGACCAGGATCTAAATAATATCCTTCTTAAACAAAATAAATCAAAGATCATATGGGTGATTACAGTCAAATGATCATTAACATAATTGCTATTAGAGATATCACAAGTTCAAAAATTATACCGTGAATGCATTAATAACATTAAGAGTGCATTGCTTTCAAATTATTTTGGTTCAGGACCGAAACAAAGAAAACCCTAACCCATATAATCTGCTAAGGAAAAACTGTCTGAACATGTTTGCCCTAATGCCAGGTAGCAAAAATAGAAACCAGACTAAAGTACAAGTTACCACGTCAGATGGTGTAGAATGATTTGGTGTTACCTCTGAAATCCTGCCTAGTTCCCATGATCTTAAATTCATATTGAGTATTATTTTTGGTGCTAACTTCATACAAGGATCTTTAACACTGTGTCCATTTAAAAAAGATGACCAATCTCCCTCAATACTTTACTTGAAAATTTATACATACATATTAGGGGAAATGTCATATTATATTAAGATAAATTAGTAGAGTGTACTGGAGAATTGTTCAGAAAACGTAGATGTTGGTGAGGAGTCTTCAAAATTGCATGGACCTAGATCTCAATGTTCCCAAAGTTTGGTTAGTGATTCAGAATTAGAAGGGACAAAGAGATATAGATGTTAAGACTGCAAAAATGTAGACCCTCCTATCCAATCCACATATGTAAGAACATTTCCAAGATAAGAAGAGAAAGAAGGGAATGGATGGCTATATTTGGTAATTTATAATTTGCTGTTCTAAGAACAATTGATAGTTTTACCAGAGATATCCTATCTCACTGGGCTGTTTCCCCATTCAGTACTCTGTGGAATGTGTTCTATCAGGAGCAAGATCATTTAAAATGCCCAGTGAATTTGGCAGTCTGTGGGACCTTGATGGGATTAACATTAGAAACTTGTCTGGAAAATTCTTGATATTCTAATGTTTGATTAGTCCTTTACTTCTAAACCTGTTGCCCTACCTTCTATAGCTGCCCCTGTCCTACTGCTTTTTGCGATATTGGTTACAGAAACAGATCCTATGGTGCATTTCATTTATGCTTATGTCCTAATTCCTCAATCTATTCTTTTGAAATCCTGAATGCTTTTTTTCTCCAGTGATATACTAGTTCAGTAACTCTTCACTTAGGGAGCAAATATGCTTTTTATTGGGAATGGCAAACTGTAAAGACTTCTTTTGTATAGGCACTCCAGAATTTGTCCTTTCTAAAGTTAACAAACATGATCTTTCCAGTTAGAGCTAACTGGGTCAACATATTTCATTAATATTTTTCAGGAAAATCAATTTGTAATTATTTATTTTTAAAAAATTTAAAAAAAATAAAAATCAAAATGTAAAGGCTCTATACCATTAAAAATGCAATCCAATCTTTTTTTCCCCCCAATTATAGTCTGCGGGAGATGCTATAATTATATTTGGGGTTTTCTGAATGTAAAGCTCTGCTCTGCTACACAAACAGTTTCTGAGTAGCCAGTTAGAAACCAAACCAATTTGTAGTTCAGTTTTAATTTAAAAATTCAAAATTTCAGTTTACTTTGAAAAGTGCTGCAATTAATTTGAAACTCATTAGAAAATTAATGACTGCAGTTTAGATAGTATTAAGAAATGGTACACACTTTTGTCCTCCTGTCCTATATGATGGACAGAAATGGACCACAGAATCAGGATAAACAAAGCATTATCTATCAGATGAATTGGGGTTATAATTTATATCATTCTTTATCATTGCCTAGGAACACAGGAGCTAAAATGAAATCAATAACATCTGGACTAGTTATCCCAGGTTGAGAGCACCGAGCTACTGAATGATCTTCTAAATGCTGAGCCTATTTGAGGACGGGATATACAAATCAAAAGAGCATATTTGTTCCAGTAACTTGTACAGGATTTATAAAATGGATGTGATCTGGAAAATTCTTGGAAGGAGGTATGGTTCTGTCAGTGGCAGATGCTAGTGTTCTTCGGGAGTGCAATAAGTATTAATAATTCCAAAGTATTATTTTGTTCTCCTTTCCCATGAAACTCATCATTCATGCTACAAAGTATTTGGTGAGATTGGGCCAAATATATTCCTATTGTTACAGCTATACATAGCCTCTTTATTTTGATTCAGTTTGTTAAAAATATTATTGAGAGTATTTTGTTGTTAGGACATAGCTTTCATATCAGCAAATTTGCCTATTCTGAAAAAATAGCAGTTGCCTTTGTCTCTTGATAAAAGAGGATTGTCACCAGTGAGTTGTAAAAAATATAAAGCAGTTGAAGCCAGTGAACAAAATGGCAGCACTATTTTGCACTGAAATGAATTCATCTATTTTACCTTGGAAAGGAGTTTGGGTTTTTCAGATGTTACTGAATTAGAATTTCCAGCAACTTTCATCACTTGCTGGGCTACCAGGGACTGCTGCAACTGGTAGTTGTGCAACATCTCACTTGACCAACAGAAAGAATCTCTGTCTAGCTCACCATCTACTTTGTAGCTTATGCAATACAATGGGTCTTCCATACTTGAACATTATTAATGATACATGTGCATATGAGAGCACATCAGCCACATAATATATTTGTATCTGTCAAAATTAGCTTTCTATACTGTGAAAATGCAGCATATAGACTCAATTTCAATACGTTAAAGACTGTATACATATTTTGCTCCTTTTATGGGCAAAAGGATGATTTTTTTCCCCAAAGGCAGTCCTGGTTTTTCACATGCTGCTGTGAGATCATGACCCTTGGCAGTACCAGGCTAAGGGTAACTGGGAGTTTGTGATCTTATGCTGACACACAAATAGAAGAAAACAACTTGTGGGAGGGTTCACTAGTTCTGTATCATAATTGAAACAAAACATGCTTCAGCTTGGTCTTATAAAAACAAAACCATGGGTTTCTTTTAGTTCAAGAGAGAGCAGTCACACTTGTACTAGTTCAGTGTTGAAATCATGCCAATGTGGCTATTTCTACCATGGTGCATCATTGTGAATGACTGGGGTGCAAGGCAAGAGGCTGCTATAGGCTGATGAAAAGGAGACGCTGAATGGCTATATTAAAACTGTGTTTGTAAACAACCAATATTGCTTTGTTGAAAACATTAGGGTATATATGAAATGATTGGGAGGAAAAAAGGCTAGCCCTTTTTGTTAAAAAATATCTAATTTAAGACTTTGATAATTACAATACTCTGTAGTACATATCATGCTGGAATAATGTTATGTTAGTGAGAAAAGAAAGGCATTCAGATTTAGTTCATGCCTCATTGCACTCTAATTGGGATGCTATTTGAATGTGACATATACCTCTTTTTCAGTTGCTCCTTAAGGCTGCAATCTGATGCACATGTCATGGAACAAGTCCCAATGAACTCTGTTGCTTAATTTAGATTACATATGTATATATTCACACTGTTCGTCACTTGCTTCTGGATCAACCATGGCATAGCAAGTATTCTTTCACTGATTGCTTTTCTAAGATGATTGATTGATTATGTGCCATGAAGTCAACTCTTAGTGACTACATAGATAGATTTTCTCAATGAATATCTGTCCTCAACCTTGTCCTTCAGGTTTTCCAATGGTGTAGCCATTGCCACAGTGATTGAGTTCATCTACCTTGCTGCTGATTGTTCTGTTCTCTTTCTTTCCACTTTTCCTAACATTACAGCCTTCTCTAGATAACAAGTCTGAAGTAGAATAATTTGAGCCTGGTTACGTGTGCCTCGAATGAGAACTCTGGATTGATATGTCCGATGATCCATTTGTTTATTTGTTTGGCTGTCCATGGTATTCTCAGGAGTCTCCACCAATGCCATTTCAAGGCTGATACAGAAGTAAATATGTATATTAGATCAGGTCTACACATTGCATTAGTGATTTAATTAGGCCAGCTCACGATCAGATTACTTAACAGCAATCTTGACTCATACTACTAGGACAGGAACTTTCACCACTCCTAGACATGGAATAACAATGCAGAGCTAAGTCATTCTGCAGCAGAGAAATATGGCATGATTTGGCCCCATAGACTGGTATACCTTATACTATTAATAAAAGGCAATTCTATTTGTTCATAGAATTCTGGATCTATTCAAGCCCAAAATTAATGATAAAACCAAAACATAATAATTTTAAAGATGCATTTTTAGGGACTTCAGATATTTACAACAACAAAACAGTCTGGCTAAAATAAATGCCTCCTAGCATGAACATTGGAACTATTTCATAAGAACTAGGATATAATTGATCAACAATGAAGTCCAGCTGTACAAAAACAAGAACAGCCCATTTCAGGAGAGTCAATTTCCAAAGATATTCCCTTGAATTAGCTGAACATACCCTCCAGAAGAATCCTCAAAGACAACATGCCACAGAAAGAACAGTTTGCAGCATTCTTGCATTTCCACATAAGACATTTAAGGTAATTTTGAAATGAATGTATTTGAGTGCCACGAAAGACTTCATACTGACTGGTGACAATTGAGCAGTCAATATTTTCTGCATTCAGTTGTTAAATGCTCAAAAATGGGATAATGTGTCAAGTGTCCCTTCTACAGGAAGTGAAATCTCATAAGACAATCACTCACTCATTGGAACCTCATGCCTAGTAGCTTTCTGGGTATAATGTGTAATCACATTGTTAGCATATTTACTTTCCTTTTAGCACAATATCTCCTATACCATTTGCATGTCTGAAAGGGGAGAAAAATTTTATGTTACCAACACTCTGGACATGAGTTCATTTTGAATGTCAAAAGCAGAATGGGAGAAAAGATTTTGGAATCCACAGCTTCACTGTTATAGTTTTTACAGTGTCTTCTTTTGTGGTTTCATAACTAGTAGAGTTACCATGTAGGGGCTGCAAAAATCTGAATGACTACTAGAAGGTAGATGCTATCTATCATCTAGGGTCATTTAGACATTTGCAGCTCAGATAACCAAACTTATTAGTAAATGTGGTCCTATCATCAGGCAAAGTGACGTTTCTGTGTTAGGCTGCAGTTGCCCAGGATCTCAAAAAGAACAATGTGGTGTGTGCCATTCAACCTGCCCTTTACTCCCATATTTAAGTGACTGTTTGCAAATGCAGTAGAGATGTTGTTGCCAGATTAAAAGTCAGATTCAACTAGCAGTTCAGTTGGCTTTCTCACCAGCAGCAAAATTACTTTGGCTACACTTGTTAACTAGTTTTCTTCAGTCTTTTGAAACAAAACAATGAATTTCAAAAGTCTTAATTGAGACAGTAAAGCCTGGTTAAGGGTATCATAAAATCCAATTAATTTCCCCTCAGAGGTGTCCAGATCAGATGGAGGATCACAATAGAAGCCTCACTCTTTTGTATATATGCCATACATGTTCAAAAGGGGTGGAGCTTTTGAACATGTATTCACAAAGCCCCATCTGCTAGCTTGCTGATTTTGATCCCTTCCATGGTCTATGCTGTTTTCCTTCCAAGTTAAAAATAAAAATAAGGAATTGTGCCACATTCCTCAAATGGATAGTGAAAGAGGTCACTGAACTGGATTCTTGTTTGAAAAGCAAATGAAAATAATTTGAGCTTTCTTTCCATTTCTCCTGCTGTCCCTTCTCCCTATTAGGGTGTTACCATTCATGTTCTTGTCTCTTCTCAGCAGGACCTCAAGGATGCTCCAGGGAGTGACACTGAGAACTTTAGTAGGGTCCATACCTCATTAGACCTGATGCCAGTCCTGACACAGTGTAGCAACTGATCCGTCAGTTTTGTTTATTCCTCATGAGTTTTAAACATCTCAGTTTTTAAAATACCTTTTGAAACCAGCATGATACGTATGATGGTCTGGAGGAATGCTTGGGGAGAGGCAGAAGGCTGTTCAATCAGTAGATAAACTTTACTACTATACACCCTGAGCAATCCATTTCAATCTTTTCCAAATCCAGAAGAATGGTGGTGGTGGGTGGGGAGCAGTATTAGAATGGATTCCCCTTTAAGTTTGGAATTCTGTTTCTGAGCATGGAGAGGAAATATGATTAATGTTATGGCTGTTGGGACAAAAGTATTAGTTATTGCATATGTAGCTAAATACTCTATAAAACACAAGGTATGTTTTATTTTTTTTAAATATTGCTGTCATAAACCAAACCCAGATGAACTCCATATATGTGTTTTAAGATGAACTTAGTAATGTTGTATGTTGAACGTTGAAATATACTAATCTGCCTCTTTCTTGTCTTTCTAACCAAATATTACTTTTAACATATGTAACTCCACACTTTTAGTGGATAGCTGCTTAAAATGCAAAAACTATTTATGCCTAACCTATTTGAACGTAGAAACTCCCCATGTTATTCTCTTGATTTCAGTCCCCTTAATTGATTTTTGCCTTATCAGACTCAGAAGATCATAGCACCAGCAGCACTCACATTTATTATGAGTCTTTCAAGATTTCATCACCTTACAATGGTACTTTCAAAGGCTGTTCCTTTACCTTCTAAGATCTCATTCTATCTTTGCTTTTAGTTAACTCCCTACTTGTTAGGGAATTGGAAACTTTCAAAGTGTTGTCATGAAAGGGTTTGTGCATAATGAAGACCTTGAAATCCTGAACTTAATTTGTTACAAAAATAATCCTTATTGGTTGAATTGAGATATTGTTAATGACCATTAACACTTTAGAGCCAGCTGGGAAGACTGTAAAAATCTTGCTAAAGTCTACTTTTTATTAAGTGGAAACCTCAGTTTGAATGAGATTCGAGGAAGAAAGAATCTTTATTCATTCATTCATTCATTCATTCATTCATTCATTCATTCATTCAAGAATGTTATTATAATTCTGCAATATTGTGTATAATCTTAAAAGTGTGCAATAGATAGTATTTCAAACACATGTGGGTAACAAGCAGAGTATATGCATGTACATGTGTATGTCGTTTGGCTGCAGGAGTGAAGAGAGCTATCATCTTTACACATACTGCTTACAACCTTTCCAGATGCATCAAATTGACCTCTGAGACTGGGCCACTTACACTGACTTCAAATCTGATATGTGGAGTCAGATCTCCATTCAACAGCAACCCATACTGTAGTTGAATTACTTTGTTTCTTAACACTCAAGAGATTCCACCATGAATTTAGCTAATGATTATCAATGTAGCACCATCTCTTAATTTGCATATTCTTTTTTTTTTTTTGATGCAATATTGAATTATTATCAGAACTATTTCACCTAAAAACTGGATGGTGGGGGCAGACTGGAAGACTTAAATTAATCTAAAGCTGTATAAGAAGTTATCTTTTATTCTGACATTTTATTTACTGGGTTTAATCTAAATTATGTGAGGTCAGAACTGCCGGGGAAGAGATGTGGGTCTGGGTTTGGTGATGCCACCAGCTTTGAAAGAGGCAATGGTGCACCCTCTTCTCAGTGGCCATCCCTCAGCCCAGTCATATTTGGTAACTACTGACCTGTGTCCAGCCTTCTCTTTTTGGGGAGGGTATTGAGAAGTTAGTTAGGCTAAAGAGAGTCCCGAATGAAGTGGATTATTTCTTTCAGTCAGGATTCAAATCTGGGCATCAGACAGAAACGGTATTGTTCACTGTTGTGGATGACCTGTGGTTGGATTTGGACAGGGGGCAGTGTCACCATTTGGGAATTACTGGACCTCTCAGTTGTTCATGGTATCATTCTGGATTGCCTGCAAGGGTTGGGAGAAGGAGGCACTGGTTTTACAGTGCTTCAGCTTTTTCCTGAGCAGACAGTTCCAGATGGTAGTAATGGGGCTCCATGACTTGTCCCTTTCCTCCATACCATTCTGTTTCGAGAGATTATCTGTCAAGAGTCTTCTTGGTGTTGAGTGGTCTTAGAAAATGTAATGAAATAAATAAATATTTATCATGAGGGGGCAGGGGGACATGAACTTGCTGGTGATATCTAGCTGCATATTTCTACCCCTGGCAGAGGTGAAATAGGCTCAGACATAATCCCAGCAAGACAAAGTTGATTTAAAAGTCTTCTCATTCTAGGCTAACTCCCTCTTTAGCTCTGGATAAGGTTTCACCCTCCATGAAGGAACAGGTATGGAGTCTGAGGGTTTTACTCGAGTCTCTGGAGAGCCACAGAGATCACATTGGAGCAAAATATGCAAAAACAGTTATGAAAACCCCTAACTGTTAATTCAATTGGGTATTAAAAGGAAGGTGTGGAAGAGTCAGGCTTTCAATATTCGGTTATCAATAATTGTCTATATCAATAATGTATTTTTCCAAATTTGTGGGGTCTGTTTCCTGACTTGGACTACATTAAAAGGTGGCCATCAATTCTGAAAGCCTGACAGTTTCCTTTCCCTTCCTCTTATACCCCATTCAGTTAGGGTGGAGCCCATCTGAGCTTCTTTCTCACACTTTCTCTGGTTCCTGGGCTTAACACATGCTTTTATTTTCATAATTGTTTCTGCATACATGCTCCAAGATCATCTCTGTGACTCTCCACAACTCTCAGCTCCTGCTGGAAGAGAAGGTAAAAGCCAGCTTCAGCCTCTTTTGAAATGGTGCATATGTGCTAGTAATGTCACTTGTGCCGTTATCAAATCACAGATGCATGTAAGTTGCTTTACACAGGGCTACCTCCAAAAACGTGGAAGCTACAAATGGTGCATTATGCAGCTGATCATCTAATAAAAAGTGCAAGCTGTTACAGGGAGCTGTAACATGCTGCTATAGGAATGATATTGACTGGTTTGCTTCCAGGTACAATTCAAGGAGCTGGTTATCACCTATAACAATCTATATGGTATTGAGACATATATACGTCTGAGACAGTCTATTCCAAATAGAATCTTCTCTCCCAATACAATCTAACAAAGAAGTCATATTGCAAGTCCTCACATACTGGTAGGTAAAACACATGGGGATTTGGAAATAAGCATTCTCTGTTATGGTTCTCCTTCTTTGGAAAATGTTGACCCACGGGTTGGGGATGGCCTCTTCCACGTTGATAATGAGGAAAACTGTTAAAATAGGAAGAGTAGGTTGTGTCGATTGGGATTATGTTTGCCCTGGTAATAGAGAGAAGGGTGCTCTATTATGAATGCCATGTTGATGTAGCGTTCTGCATAAGAACTATATTGTGCATTTACTGTATTGTGGTATAGTATTTTATGATAGGTTTATTATTCTATTGTGGTGCTGTCAGAGTCAATTGAAGTTGCCTATAAGCTTTCATAAGAAATACAAAAAAAAAATCAGATTCCTATTTTATTTTTTAAAGTTGCATCTGTTTTGTTTCCAACTTGTTTTAATGTTGTGTGTGTGCATGTTATGTGTTTTATGTGTTTTACTTTCAACTTGGCCTGGACATGTATTCATTATTTTCCTCCACTGTAATTCCAGTAGATGGAGATAAAAGGGAGAAATGGTAGAAGGGGAAGGAAGCAAATGTTTAAGGTAAGTAGGACCAATGCAACTAGAATATTTGTGCCTCCATCTATTCTATTTAACTGGGTAGTTTGGGGAATCAGGTAGAGTTACCACCAGTCCTATTGCTACTTCTGTCAAAGTCCAGGTTGGTCTCTAGTAAAAAAGATAGCATTCATGATCTGATCATGGACATACAGTAGTTGCAAGCAGTGAAGTGCAAGTTCAGATGTTTGAGTGATTTTGCTGCAGATCCAGGGATGAATCTGATCAAACACCATGGAGGCATAATAAGAGCATTGTTGCAGTAACTGGAGAGGAAAAAGGTATTGAATTTCATCTCTGTGGAGAACTCTCCAAAGAAGTTATTTGGGATTGTTGGGTAAACGATCCAAACAAGGTCATTTGGTTTTATTCTAGGTTTCATGTCACTAATGCTATACCTGGGGTGCCCACTGCTTTCTCTACATTTGTCTGAGATAGTTTTGGAACTTGATTCTTGAAGCAGATAACAATCCTGGATCTGTTTGTGCCAAATCTTATATGTTGGATCCCACCTTGGCTAAAGACACAGTCCTTAAAGAGTTGGTGATGGGAAGGCCCTTGATTAAGAAACATCTTTGGACCCAGCCAATTTTAGAAACTATTGGTCAGTGTCCAATATTCTATTTTCAGCTAAGGTAATAGAGAAGGCAGTAGCCCCGCAGTTCCAGGAGCAGTATGGTTTTAGTCTGGATTTGGTATAGAGAGATTTGGTTGCTCTGGTGAAAGACTTGCACAGGGAGACAGACAAAGCATAAACCTTCCTGCATCTCTTAGCAGATTTTAATACTATTACCCACAATTTCTTCAAGGAATGCTTGGGAGAACTGAACTTGGGGATAACATTTTGAATTCCTTCAGTTCCTATCTCTCCAGGAGCCATTGGGAAATTTGATGATTCCATTTGGTTCATTTTTTAAAATTCATTCCAAGATGAAGATACAGAGATAGCAATTATTGTGCCATATAGAGCACAGGAGGGACTTGCTGTTACCTAGCAAACACTCAATCTGGGTCAGAACCATTAAGAACCAGATTATATCAGGAGAAACCAAGCATTTGTCTGATGGTTTAGGTGTGCTAGAATCTTGAAAAAGAGCACTAGCCCTTTTTTTTTTTTTTTTTTGCAGCATCAAGTAATACGTAGAGAAAGCAGTGTACAAATAGTAACTTCAAGTATGAGTCCTGACATTTAGCACTGAGAGTGATGGATACAGTTTTCTGCTCAACATCCTAATAGTGTTTTAGTCATTGATAAAACAACCACACTAACAAATCAATAGTTGCTGGTTGCATATGAACTGAACTTTGATCCTTGTTGAACTAATTTGATAAGGCAGAAAACTCCTCATACAATGGACCAGAGGATTTGGGAACCCAGCTTGCTGGTAGAAGCTGAACATTATGACTGTACCATACTTCATGATACAGAGCCACTGGTGAAATCTGAGATTGTTTGGTCTCGCAATTTACTTTTGTACAACCTGAGTGATGTAAAGGCTGGTAAAAGCCAAAGCTGCAACAGTTCTGTCAAATTAACTAACTTATTAATTATATACGTTGACCTTCGTGAAATCACTTTTTTTAAAATGGATAACATATAAAAAGTAAATCATAAACTAATTGAAGCACACAGCCCAGCTGAGTTAAAGCCCTTGCAATCAATGTATGCCAGATTGTGTCTATTCATTTTTTTTCTGTTATTGTTTCCATGTAAGAATGAACAGCATAGTAGTAATTACTGTTGCCTCCATAAAAAGCTGCCTATATTTCTCCATTTTACAAGCACTGCGGCTTAAATGTGGTCTACCATTTCTATTTGAAATACTCATCTTCTGAGCCTGTATTTTCCAGTTGCAGCCTTCCTCTTCAGCGTGAAAAAAAAGGTGTAAATGATATTCTCACCTCTTAATTGAAGTCATTCACAGTTCTTTGAGCTAGCCTACAGCATAGGATTAATATTTTACCAGGCGTAACCAGGAACTGAAAATGTATCCAGATGATCCATTCAAGATGTAGCCCTACTTTTCAGCCTTCCTAGGTTAGCTCAGCAAACTCCTTTTGAAAGAGAATAGCACAGTCATGTGGGACTTTTTTTGAAAATAGGTGGGGAGGAAATTGTAACACTTTCCTTTAGGTCATTGTCACACACAGTTTCTAGGTTATTTTAATTAACAGTATGCCAGTTAGACCTCAATTAACAGGGAATCCCAAATTGTGACATAAGTATTTTATTTCTATCTTGTTATTAGATCAAAATTAAGTACTTACTAAACACTGGAACATTTAGTGTGTAATTTTCTTCAAATAATTATATATCTATTTTGAAAAACTAACAAAGCATCATTGATAAATTGTTATTAAAAAAAACCAAAAATGGTAAAGTATTATGAAATTAAATACTCAATAAACAAAAATAATTTTTTTTTTTTTTTATCTGCTTAACAGTCATTACTGACCCTGCAGTGACCGCCCCCTAGCGGTTTTCAAGGCAATTGCATCTTTCTAGTTTCGGAATTAGACTTTGCCAGAGCCTAATTCCTAGAGCGTCAGCCCAGCTGGCAGCACAGGAGGCGGGATTTCCGTTGCTTCGCGCCCCTTTTTCGGACGAGCGCGGTTTTTCGCGCTTTTACCGGCAACTTGTCCCGTCTCTCTGTTGAGCCGCTGCCAGCATTTTTCCTCCCACGGGAGTGAGAGTCCTCATTTATCTACTCACGTACGTTTTCGATCTGCTGAGTTGGCAGAAGCTGCGGGTATAGAAACAAGAGCTCACCTTGTTAACGCGAGGCTGCACTCGAACCGCTGAAGCTTTCAGCCGTTTCTGGCCGGCGCTTTCAGCGTCATTAAGCCGCTGCGCCACATTAATAAATTAAGGGACACAACTACTACTATTCCTCCTCCTCCTCCTTGGAGTAAAACAGAGTCCATGAAAAACATAACTGTGTTTTTCTCTCTCTTCCAATGTTAAGCTTCTCTCCAGAAGCACAGGGAGGCAATAACGGTGGCACAGGAATAGCTCATGCTCAGAGCTCCATATCTAAAAACTCTTTTTCAGTTGTTCTATTTCAATCATTTTTGTCATTTCCTTAGTGTTCCAGATTATACTTAACTATACTTGGGGAACAGTTGGTATGAGTTTTTTTGAAGGTTATCAGAATACTTGTGGCTGGTACAACTTTTTACATATAACAATATATATTTCTAGGGTATTTTCCCTGTACTCTAACAGGATGTTCACGTCTTTCAAGAACGTATTGTGTTTATGCAGTCAACAATTTGCTAATGAATGCAGTTTTCTTCCAATGCATGTAATTTGGGGGTAAGTCCAGTCAGGATTGGCTTCTGATGTACTCAACACTCCAATATGTATCTTTATTTTTGTTATTCATTCATTCATTCATTTATTAAATTTGTATGCCACCCATCTCTCCCCAACTGGTGGCTCTGGGCGGCATACAAATTTAATCGTGAAATCAATGATCTATAAACACCTATTTATTATTAAATCAATACCCATTTCTCATACTACTTCTAATACAAACTTACTGGAGTGGCTGATAGATCCAACCTATCCTACTAGTCTGGATCTAATTACTGTTATATTTAGATCTGGACTTTCTGTCCCAGTTTTGGGATTGTACAGTCAACAGATCTTGGATAAGAGCTAAACAAAGTTCTGCTCCCTTTCTGCTCCCTTCTGGTTCAGACTCAACTAGCTGTTAGACTGCTGCCCATCATGCTCCTAAACTTGGGTTTTAACTGCAAAGAGTGAAATATACTTTAAAATCCAACTGTGTACTCCAAGTCGTGATTTTACTGAGTTCTTGTCAGCAACAGTCAAAGCAGAGAGCTGCCATCAGTTTTGCAGAGAAGTGGGAAAAAAACACCATGATTGTCAAATCAGCAGCAGGCCATATTGACTGAAGTTCCCTAAATCCTACCCTGAATGAAAGTGTTTGGTTATTTTGCAAACAGGTGGGAAAGCAGGGATGGGTAGATGGGGCAAACCATGATGCAGTGGTGGCAGTGATGGAAGAAACACTTATGACAGGAACCCAGCAACACCTCTCACCCTAGAGGCACTTTGAAGCTTTGGATCCAATGCGCTAAAGCTAGTGACCCAATGATTTCTTCATTTTTTGGTTTTAGTTAACAGTACCTTAAACATATTTTCCTTTGAACTAGAAAGCTTGTGAAATACATCTTCATTCAATTAAGCTTAAAACAAGACAAAACAAGGTTGTAACTAACTATTAATGAGACAACTCAGAATTACTTAAATGTAGCCCAAGTAGTTAAAGTCACTAATATTAAATAGTTAAAATTAACACAACAAATTTGAATGGCCTATTTATAATATGATACAACATGCTTAAGAAAAGAACTGATAAAGAACATTTTGTATGTGGGTTTGGTGTGTATGTTTGTCATGATTTGAACCTTTCCGAGTTGTCCACTTTCAAATAAGAAAAATTCTCACAGTTAATAAAACTTAGCCCTTATATATACTTTGTTTCTATTTCCATATGAAGGGAATCAAAGTATATAATATATAAAGAAATGCTTCTAAAAGATAAGTGGGAACCTCACAGTATTTTTAAAATATACAGTATACTACTATATACTACAGTATACAATATACTACTAAAGAGATAGGTGGTTTTGACTGAATAGGGTTTTGTTGTTGTTGTTCAATATAATGTTGCAGATAGAAATGTTTTTAAAATTGTTTTAATCTAGTGTGTTAATTGTAAACTGCTATGAGATTTTTTAAAGCAGAGCAGTACAGAAATGCTGTGAATAAAATAAAATAATTTATGTTATTTCTTTTGGCAATTTATCGATATGCTGAGAGTTCTTCCACAAAACAGAAATGTTGAAAAGATTGCAAATGAGTTGGACAGTTTGAAATATGTTCTGGTGAGTGACCTGATTCATTAGGAGAAGATGTACTGTCCTTTCCTCATTCTGTCATTGTATGCAGTCCAGATAGAATTTCCAAGGCAGAGATTCTCCAGAGTAGATTTAGGAGTAGAGTGGAAGGCAAGAGGAGGGTAAAATATTTTTGGACCACTAGATTTTACCTATGTTACAGTACAGGGGAAAGTTCTGAAAAAATATTTCTGGTAAATAGAAAGCACACTGGGTTTTGAATTTAAAATGTTTCACTTTCTTCTAAGATTAGACAGCTTTCAGGAAGTCTTTTATAAGGTTAAAGGACTTTCAGGAAAATAGTGATGTTTGTCATTCAATTTGAGAAATTTTGTTTTAATAATAATCCAAATATTTACATTGTAGATATTCTAATTTCACTTTTTTCATATGTACCAAATGATTGAGCTTCTATTATTAACATCATTAGAACTGAAAAACATTCAGTTCATAGTTTTAGATACTGGAAAATATAACTTCCCAACAGCCTTATATTTTATTTATTCTTATCCTTTTATTTATTTATTTATTTTATTTTGGGGTGAGTAGCTATATTGTGTCCTTTGGAAAGACAGTACTGGAGAACTGGGAAGGACAGTAGAAATGGAGGAAGTTAAAAACACCTGACTTAGTGCCACAATAGTGTGGGGTGAGCATTACAGCTCCTGGAGCAACTTGGTGTGCTAGAAAGAGAGGGAACAGAGGTACCATAAGATGTTGTGTTTTCTCCAAACTTTTCCCCAAATAATTCATTAAATCAAGCTTCATTCTGTAAGTCATCCAGAATGAAGGGCTTTAATGATCAATTTGTATTAGTTCTGTTCTAACTTTTGTTTCCTTTTTTCCTCCAAGGGATGGATAAATTCCAGCTTTCTTCTGTTTCTTATTATATTTGTGTGAGATGGAATATTAATAATAAAATTGTTCATTTTATGAAGGCTCTCCTTTGTTGCCCAGATTGTAACTCAAGTAACATCAGATGTTTTAGTTAAATGAAAATACATTACCAGATTATTAATTATTTTCCAAGTAATTTCATTTTCTCAAAGTACAAGAGAATGCAGTGCCAAGTTTGGCATGTCTTTCAAATGAAAGTTTATGAGCAAACATATTTTTACATTTCACCATGTGATATTTGGCTGATAACAGCTGGACTCCCATATACCAACTCTACCTCTATATCTACTCTGGCAACTTTATTATGGGACCTAACAATATCAAGCACAACATTAGGGGAACACACACTTGCTCATCCACCACTATGTTAAATGCTTTCTTCATTTCTCAGTGTTACCTACCACCCTTTATACTGGAGAAAGAGCCACTATCTACAGTACATAAAAGAATAAACAGACACAAATCTGACATCCTAAATACTGGAACTGGGAGCTTTGGACACCCCTGATTTTAACTCTGCAAGACATTCTATTTCTTACATTTATGTGGCAATACCTGAGAAGAGGAACTATAAAGACTGATTAGATCAAGTTATAAAAGAACTGAAATTTATCAGAAGATTTAACTTCATCTTGTGGAATGAATATGAACCAAGGCTTTTTGACACATTACATTTGTTAACTAGTCATTCAAAACTAAAATGCTCACATTAAATAGTATCAGCTTTTCATATTTAGTCATATCCAAAGCATTTTAACCTCTCATTTTACCATTCTCCTTTCCTTTTTTCTCTCTCTCCAAATTAGATAAACACAAATAACTATATATAAACTTTCTTGACACTATTAATCTCATGTGATAAGGAAACTTTCAGGAACCATAAGACTCTCTATTGATTTTGTTTTATGGCACTAACAGGGGCACATACCACATTATTTAGGACCTCTTTCTAGAAAGTTTGTTTTTAATGTCTCCCAAGCACCAAAGCAAAACTTTTTTTTTCTTTCCCCCACCCCTACAAGTATATGCACTTATAAAAGAAGAATTTACTTTATTCAGCTGCTAAAGTGGATGTGATCGACAAAAGCGTATGTCGTAATGAAATTACTCTTTAAAGTACCATAAATTCTTGTTTACATTATTATTTACTTTAAAATGTAAGGTGTTAGGGGTTTTTTTTATTATTATTATTTGCAAGAATAAAATTGCTGAAACAAGCACAACTATTGGCACTTCTCCAAATTTTGTTGACAAGCAGCTCTTGCCAGCATGGTCAGAGAAGAGAGATTCTGATAGATATCATTCCGTGGCATCAAGGGGACCATACAGTTTGCATCTCTGGCTTAAATATATCAATCTTAAATTACAGAAAGTAGATTAACTGCAGCTAATAATAGAGAGTATTGCACTGTTAAATACATTTCAAAATGTTCTCCCTTAGACTTCATTTCCTTAATGGTCATTCCAGCCAAACCCAAACAGATAAAAATACTATATATCTGTCTTCCTCTGCATCAGGTTCCTCACGTTGTTTCTAACTCCATGAAAGAAAACTGATTTCATTAATGATTAATCAATTGCTTCAAAAATAATGTGCTGATGTTCTCTCTGTTCAGGCTTCTACTTTAAAGCTTAAGGTTCTAGTCTCTGCTATTTGCTTAAAACTTCACCACAATTTCTTGCCAATGTTTCCTAATCTTCTGAGCTAGCAACTCCTATTTTCTACCAGGAGGCTTTTATGGAACAGAAGGCTGTGATCTGTGCTCCTTTCCAGTTAGTGTGTGTAAGAAAATAGGAGCTTGACATACAACAAAAGAAATATATGATTTTGCTTTTCATTGTTATCAATGTTATCAATCAATTTTTGCACCTGATGCCTAGTCTGTCTCCTGCCTTCTTATCGGCCATGCTACTGTTACTACTTGCTGAATGTGGACTGGAAGGTTTATAAATCCTGCTGAGTTAAAACGCTTCAACAAGATGAATTGGATTTTTAAACATGACACTGACACTATAGTCCTCCTTTAACAGATCTGTCCCCAAATGACCGCTCCCTTTTTGATTTGTTTTAAATTGCCAGTCTGAAATTTCCTTCTCAGTGCAAGTATAACTAATTCACACAGAGTTTAATTTCATAACAGCAATACCACAAAACACAAATAAATATAAACATAGATGGCAGCTTCTTCCTTTCTTGAAATAATGCACAGAGCATGATTTCCTGCAAAGAATCATAGAAGAGTCCAGGCCGGTTGGTCGGTCTGTCTTTCTTTTTTATATTTCAAATTTAGATACTGCCCATCTCATGAAAAAGTGACTCTGGGCAGTTCACAATAAAGCAACAATAAATATCAATTAAAATACAATAAAAACAATATAAAATACTGTAAAATAGAATAAAAAACAGACACATATGCAAATAATAATATCTTCCAAGATGTTGATGATCAGTAAGATGTTAACATATGGGAGCATCTTTTCCTTGGCATATCCGTGTAATAGGATCTCTGGTAGAAAATCTGATGACTAAGATGATGCTTAGCTAATTAGATCAGTAATTTCATTCAGTGTCAGGTGGCCTCCTATGTCTACATTCCAAGCCTCTATTCCTTAGGTCATTGACAAATACTCATCAGCTGATCACTTGCTTAGACATTTGAGATAGATGTCTAAAGTTTGCTTGGTTCCACAGTGTATTACACACATCTACTCCCAGAGCAACTGCAAGTCATACTATACATAAATGGTTGCATATTTTTTCCTCCATGATTGGTTTCTTCCAAAGCAGTTTAGAGAGGTGGAATGTTGATAATAAAAATTGCCCACAGGCACAAAGAGAGACAGTTTGGTCTAGTGGTTAAGGCACCAGGCTAGGAAGCAGGAGACTGTGAGTTCTAGTCCTACCTTAGGCAAGAAAGCAGGCTGGGTGCTGTTGTTGTAGGGAAAATAGGAGGAAGAAGAAGGAGTATTAGGTATGTTTCTGCCTTGAGTTATTTATAAAAATAATAAAGGTGGGATAAATAAAATAAAATAAAAACCTAAGCAACCTTTTGCAGTGCTTAAATTACAAACTAGGAATGAGTGCATCTATCACATTTGACCTCATTCAAATTTTCACTTTTTTTCATCCATTAACGCTATCCCATTTTGTAGTGAAAAAACTTTTAAAAAATAAATCTGCATCACATTTATATACATGTTATGCATATTTTCCTAATATATATATTTTGGTGCACACATACAAATGCATTTGTATGCACATTTTGCAAATAATGTGCTTTCTTTTTCATTTCTTATAATATATACATTTTTGGGTGTAAGGAACATTGCAAAATCTAGTAAAGTAGAGATTTTGGCATATACCAGTGTTATGGTTTGCCAGTAGCCTAGAGGAAAATGTGGAACTGGATAAGCTCACATCAAAATGTGAACCAAAAAGAGTCTACCTATCTCTACAACTGAATTTGCATTCTCAGCCCCCACCACACAACCCACTTAAATTTCAGCTTTAAAAGGCAGGAGACTCACCACAAGTCTTCCACATCACATAATATTTTGTTCTTACTGGAAGCTATTTATGCTTGATCTGTTAGTTTGCCTGATTGGCTGAGACTTAAAGCTATTGCATTTTTCCTCTATTGAGCTGCATAATCCAGCAATAATGTTGATGGTGTATATAATAAAGTATTTTCTAAAAGTGTTTCTCACAAGGCAATTAGGTGTAGGATATTTTGGTTGACCCCTGGAACAAATTTTAAGGTAAATGTTTCATCCATGAGTATATACATAAATTTAGCTACTGATAACTTAATGCTTATCTAGGTTTGTTTTCAATAAAGAAAACTAAGTAGCAAACTCTCTTCAAAAAAGATCACAATAAATGTCAATCCTCTGTGGAATTTATACTAAATAAATGTAGATATTGCAAACCAATAACCATCAAAACATGTACTTCCCTAATGCTTGTGCTTTTGATATTTCTCCTGATTTGCAACTGGGGAAGATGAAAAAGTCTCCAAAAAAATTGTTGTTGTTGTTAACTAATGATATAAAACATTTATAACTTGGTGAACTGATAAAAGTAACTTCTAAAACATCAAGTTTCCCAGTCAATTTCAAAATAATACTTTGTCAAATACATCTACATGCCCACACAGATAGAAGTATGTGTAATAAATGCTCTGCTTGTTGCAACATGGTAATGCCTACTTGATTTTTGCTGAGAACATGCCTTCACAACAGGAGCCTCTTTCACTTCCAGCCTTCATCTGGAAAGACTGCTGGGGAATCACCCCTTCATATCCAGTGACTAACCTCTGTGTCTTCATAGCCATTTCAGCTTCAGCTGTGAGAGGAACCAGACTCCTCACTTGCACAGCTTCTTTCTTTTCTGTTGGGGAGGAGACTCAGAGATCAGAATATCAACCTCATGTAAAACTGAACACAGGCTTACCAGGAAGTTGATATTCCTATTAGCACATAGAAGGCAGAACTTTGCCTGGAAACTTTTTTCCTGGTTGGCAGATGAAATAAAGGTCGATATAAGACATTTCCTAATACCAGCACAACCGTAATATAAAACTATAGCAAATAATGACCAAGGTTTCTCCAGCTTTATACAGGTCCTGAGAAAAGAAGGGTTTATGGGCCTTTTTAAACTTCAAGAGATAGGCCTCAAGGCATATTTCACGGGGGAGTCAATTCCAGTGACTGGGAGCTATATGGGGAAAAAAATGAAGTGGCTATTTTAACATGATGAAAATCTATTCAACCTTGATTGAGCTGAGCAGAGAAGAACATGAATTTTAATCAACTTATTCAGATAAGGTATGCATGGCCTGTATGCAATTTAAACTGATAGTGCTCCCAAAATCCCAACCAAAGTTGAGATAGGCTAAATAAATAGATACATACATACATATAAGTGAATCAGAAGAGGTCTAGGATTATTATACATGCTGTGTTGTTTGGACTTGTGCCAGTGGGTAGAGATTAAAGTTACGAAGGGTTGCCAACAAAGTACTACAATAATCCAGGTCGGATAACACCAAGGCATGAATTAACTGCTTAGCCATTCCTGTAATAAGATATGAGTTAATTCTCTGGATACGCTAAAGGCATAAATTACAACTTCTTGTAGTTTTACTGATGAAAAGTTTTAAAATAAGTTTCTCTCATCAATAAGAATTGATAAGAGCAGACTTAGAACTGACCCTTGAGAAACACGCATAGGCTGACATCAAAGACCCTTCCACTTAACTAAGCATGTATGATGAAAATTATTGGACTGAAATCAACAAGAAACTTCCTACTGGCCTCAGCAAAGATAAGAAAATGTTGTCATAAAAAATGCCATAGTCAAATTCAACAGCACCAATCTTGAAGACTAGAAATTTGTCTTAGGGACCAGCAAGTAATTAATAATACAGTATGAGCCAGTGCTGACTCACTAGAACATCCCATAAGAACCCTGAAATAGGTCAGTAAAATTATTTCCTGAAAAATAAAGAAGGAATTAAGTGAAAACAATTCATTCAGTGATCTTAGACAAAAATGAAAGAGGAGACTTTGAGACACTGAACAGGCTGAGGTAGCCAAAAAAGATGTTCTTAAAAGAGGGTGAAGATAAGGATAATTTAGATAATCAAGAAAATACCTGCCTTTAAAGAAAATTTAACCAACCTACTCAAGAATGTAAAAAAAAAGAAGAATATACAGGTGAAACTTGAAAAATTAGAATATCATGCAAATGTTCATTTATGTCAGTATGGCAACTCAAAAGGTGAAACCAATATATGAGATAGACGCATTACATGCAAAGCGAGATATGTCAAGCCTTACTTTGGTATAATTGTGATGATTATGGTGTACAGCTTATGAAAACCCCAAATTCACAATCTCAGAAAATTAGAATATTACATGACATCAATAACACAAGGATTGGAAATAGAACAATATCGGACCTCTGCGAAGTATAAGCATGCATATGTACTCAGTACTTGGTTTGGGCCCCTTTTGCAGCAATGACTGCCGCAATGCAGTGTGGCATGGATGCTATCAGCCTGTGGCACTGCTGAGGCGTTATGGAAGACCAGGATGCTTCAATAGCGGCCTTCAGCTCCACTGCATTGTTCGGTCTCGTGTCCCTCATCTTTCTCTTGGCAATGCCCCATAGATTCTCTATGGGGTTCAGGGCAGGCAGGTTTGCTGGCCAATCAAGCACAGTAATCCCATGGTCATTGAACCAGGTTTTGGTACTTTTGGCAGTGTGGGCAGGTGCCATGTCCTGCTGGAAAATGAAGTCAGAATCTCCATAAAGCTCATCTGCGGAAGGAAGCATGAAGTGCTCCAAAATCTCCTGGTAGACGGCTGCGTTGACCCTGGACTTAATGAAGCACAGTGGACCAACACCAGCAGATGACATGGCTCCCCAAATCAACACAGACTGTGGAAACTTCACACTGGACTTCAAGCATCGTGCATTGTGTGCCTCTCCATTCTTCCTCCAGACTCTGGGTCCTTGGTTCCCAAATGAGATGCAAAAGTTGTTCTCATCAGAAAAGAGGACTTTGCACCACTGGGCAACAGACCAGTTCTTTTTTTCTGTAGCCCAGGTAAGACGCTTCTGACATTGTTTGTTGTTCAGGAGCGGCTTGACAAGAGGAATACGACATTTGAAGCCTATGTCCAGGATCCGTCTGTGTGTGGTGGCTCTTGATGCACTAACTCCAGCCTCAGTCCACTCCTTCTGAAAGTCCCCAACACTTTGGAATGGCCTTTTCCTGACAATCCTCTCCAGGCTGCAGTCATCCCTGCTGTTTGTGCACCTTTTTCTCCCACACTTTTCCCTTCCACATAACCTTCTATTGATGTGCTTTGATACAGCACTTTGGGAACATCCAACTTCTTTTGCAATTACCTTTTGGGGCTTTCCCTCCTTATGGAGGATGTCAATGATGGTTTTCTGCACAACTGTCAGGTCAGCAGTCTTTCCCATGCTTGTGATTCCTACTGAACCAGCCTGAGACCATTGAAAGGCTCAGTAACCCTTTGCAGGTGTTATGGATTCATTAGCTGATTAGAGTGGGACACTTTGAGCCTAGAATATTGAACCTTTTCACACTATTCTAATTTTCTGAGATTGTGAATTTGGGGTTTTCATAAGCTGTACACCATAATCAAAATAGTGTTGTTGTAATGGGATCTATTCAACCATTTAATGAAAAATCAGAAAGAACATTGGCTCATAAAATTCATGGCCTTCATTTCTATACACTAAATGCTCAGAGTACTGAATATTCATCTTACTATAGGAATGCAAGAATGACTTAATAGGTATAACCAGATCTGGTAGGATGACTCCCATGATTAGAGTGTAGTAATTGAAGGATACAACTTGTTCAAAAGAAACAGAAGAAATAGAAAGGGAGAAAAAAAATATTTTATGTTAAAAATATCCATCCTTGCTTAGAAAACCAAGTGAATGAGTTTGGTGATATGGTAAACAACATCAGTTATAAAATAGATGAAGGAAGAAATAAAAGCAGTACCTTTGTTGATGTCTACTATCATTTTACCCAATCAAGCACATGAATTATGCTTTCTAAAGTCAAACTGCAGATCTTTGAAAGAGGTATGAAACAGGAGTGATATGGGACTAATTATCTTGCCATCAGTTGAGACCAACCTATTAAATATGTTCCTTCCAGAAAATCCTTAACTTGTCGTGCTGATAATTCCATTCTTCCTTAAAGGATGGAGGAGAGATAAAAGGATCACTTATACTTCACTTGATACTAAACAATAAGGGACATTTCTGAGGAATTGGAAGAAGCAGGACATTGATATAATGTGACTACTAGGGGAAAGTGCTAAAGTGCTTGATTTTAAGAAAAACTAAAGTTAAGTGTAGTTGAACAAAGACTTTAAAAAGCAAAATGTAATAACCTAAGAGCATTGATAATTAGGATTTTGAAAGAAACTAAACATGGATGGGAAGTCCTAAAAAGAACAATTACAAATAATTGCAGTATAGTTTTTAAAACATGCAAAAGAAACCAATTTGGCTTCATTAAAAGCTTAGTGAAGATTTAACATTTGATAAGAACAACAGTGACCAACAAAAAGTTTCCTGAGATAGCCTAGGCTGTAGAGATCATATCAGAAAGCCAAGTGCTCAGAATATGCTAACTTTAGTGAAGGATGCTAATAGTAAAAAGACTTATTCTGAGGCAGAAAAATAAAAGAACAAAATAGTATACAGTTGTTCGGTGAAGATGGCAGACTCTAAGGGTAGCAAAAGAAAGAAAGAACTATCCAACTCCTGTTTTGGCTTAGTTTTCTCCAACAAGAAGTTATGTAGTTCACAGAGCAATGGTAAAGAAATGGATCAGGCATAGGATTTTTCTGTGTTGTTCCAATCCCACCTTAGCTATTGTGCCCAGTTTAGAGCACACACTTTAAGAAGGATTTGGGCAATCTGGGAGAGATTCAGAGAAAAGCAGCAAGGCACTAGAAACTAGAAATGAAGAGAGGGTGAAGGAACTGGGAATGTTTAGGCTAGAGAACTCAATAGCACTCTTAGAGTACTTTTTTGTCACACAGTAGAAGGCCAAAACTTGTTTATCATTTTAAACAACAGAACACAGAACAGTGGATTTAACTGGCAGGAAAGCAGATTCTAGGTAAAAATTCAGGAAGAAAAATCTAATGTTAAAAGCAAGGTGCCAGTAATTTCCATACACTGGATGTATTTCAGTGGAAACTAGACAGCTCTTTAGTCTGAATGCTTTAATTGGATTTCTGTATGAAGCAGAGGAATGGATTCAGTGGCCTACAAGGCTTTTACCAGCTCTATAATTCTACTAGACAACCTGTGACCCTTTGGGTCATCATTTTGTTGCAGAAAATTTGAAGACAGGATGCTCAGGTCTTCATTCAGGAGAGGAGTTTATTTGCGCAAAGGTTCAGCATAGGTAGCAAAAAGTCTGAACCCCGAAGGGTTCTTGGCACATACTTTTTATACATTTGATCCCAGGGGTCTTGGTGCCCACTCCCCTGTTTCCTTAGGGATTGTACCAGCGAATCAGTGTGTGGCAGCCTGGCATTTCTCCTTATTTGGAACTATCTCCCAGTTTTACCTTATTTGGTATTCTCTTTCATTCCTTTCCTTATATGGCATCTTCTCCTATTTCTACCTTCCTAGCCTTATATGGTCATCTCGCTACATTCCTACAGTCACTACCTTATTTGGTAACCTTCCTTGGTTCTACCTTATTCCCCCCTTTGAAAGTAGCTAGCTCAAAGAGCTGCTAACTTTCACTAATCGGGTTTTTCGGTGACTGGGATTGGTTGGTACTCCCACATGGCCGTGACCTGGGCGGTGGCTTCTTGTCTGCATCACCTTTTTCCCAGCCCATCATGTGCTAACCTTTTTCCTTTGCTTGCATATCTGCTAAATTATTTCCCACTGCTTTAAAACTACCTCCTTTCTAGCTACTGTTTCCTTTTCAAATGCCAGGGTAAATGGAATGGCCAATTGTACAATTGCACAGGTGCCTGTCCATAAGGGAGGAAGTGTGGATAATACCACTATAGATCAGTCCTGGGAATTTTCAGGTTAGAGTAATTCCCATGTCCACCACTTATTTTACTTACATTCGGCACATCAGTACACGCTTCTAATTCTCCTACAGCTGTGAATCCTACACCTTGCCTGGTAAGGCATGCCGTGTGGTTTCCATACGCTGCAGAGAATGAGGGTGGCATTTGCCTCTTAAATTCTTTTTCCATCCCAAAGGAAAGGGGACCACTTGGGCTACAGGTTTACCAGAGACACATGCATAGCAATTGCTCTTGTTTAAGCTTTTTACTGTATATTTGACGCATTCTACCCAGACATTTGAATCTCCCTGCCTTGTCTCTCTTTCAATAGTTTGTTTCAGATCAGTTACCTCAATTATTTTTACTCCTACTGGATCACTAGTTAATCTTACTTTAGATCTTGGGTCTGGTTGTCTATGATTAGCTGGAGACAACAACCTTGCACTAGTGTTGTCCTGTGTAACCTTGAGGACATCCATACTTCCATCCCCAAAAGTGTGCCATTAGATTTAGTAGACCTTTCAGGGTCTACCATGATAGATATTATCACAGGGTTACACTCATATTTCTTACACCAGGGACTGGCAGGTTTTCTATAAAGCTTTGCAGTTAGTTCCCCCTTTCCCAGGGCATATGTGGAATTGGTTTCCCATGGACAACCTAATTTGTCTTCCACAACACATAGAATCTTATCTAAGGTTCTAAGCCCTCTGTGAGTAATAAGACCCCTTCATGACCAGTACACTCTAGTACTTTGCAAGCTTCAAACTGAGTTACCTGGGGGTTACTGGTTTCCTATATCCGCACCATAAACTTTATCCCTTCATTCCCCTTCTTATCCTGAGTTTGACTCAACATCAGGCATAGAGGAAGTATCAAATAATTCCACATTTTCCCAATTCTCATTTTTCTCCCCAGTGATGGTACTTAAATCTATATTATCACACTCCCCTTTCTACACTCAACATGTACAACACAACAATCTACACAATGAGCACAACAACAATTAGTTATACACTTACAATCACAAAACACACACATTCTTACACATTGGTCGTTTCCACATGATCTGTTTCTTCTTTCACTTCTTCCCCACAGAAGAACTGACGTTTCACACAGCAAACCACAGTACAAACCCCCCATCCCCAGGACACCATACTCCAGCATGACTTTATTTTCTCTGGAACTTAAGGTCCATCGGGTCCTCTTAAGGTTTGGATTGTCCACTCAGGTTTTGGCTCTTCCACTGGGCCCTTGACTCTGGTGTATTGGGTCCAACCCTTTTCTTTTGTCCTTACGGATGTCTCAGTGGTTAGGAGCACTTGGAACGGTCCTTCCCACTGTGGTTGGAGTTTTTCTTCTTTCCAACTTTTTATCAGGACCCAGTCTCCTGCTTGGATATTGTGGACTGCAAATTCTAAGGGTGGTGCTTGAAGTCCTTTATTTTTGAGAAAAGATAAAGAAGAGGACAACCCCAGTATACATTCCAACACAGCCATACTTCCTAAGCATTAGATCATCCATTGCTTGTGCCCCCTCCTTTTGGCTTCCTTGATATAAAATTGCCATTAACTCTCTCATAATTTGCTTATTTACCATTTCTCTTCTGTCTAGGAGAACCCATTTCCCCATTGACCATTGCATATAAACAATCATGCTCAAGATCTTGGTTCTCTGTTTCTCCCCTCCACAGGATGTACAAAGGTGCTTATATTAATGTTTCCCACAACATTAGCCTGGAAATTCTTCCTACTGCTAAGCATCAAAGGGGAGGGAAATCATTCCCTTTTTGTTGCCACGTGGTCCCAGAGAACTTTCTACTTCTTCCCAGATTTTTTTTTTTTTCCAGGTGGCCAAAATATTTTACTTTAAGCTTTCAAATAAGGAAAAAGGTCACCACCAGGTGGAGAAGACACGTGGCGCCAGACTCCTAAAGCTGTTCCTCTGTTCACCGTGGCAAACAGATGGAAGGGCTTGTTTAGGGACGGTACAGCCAACACAAGGGCAGTAATCAAACTTTGTTTTAAATTATACACCAATTCTCCCTAAGGAGTGTACTACTCTCCATGCATACTTAGAATCTGTCCATATGGTTGCCTCCATCCCTTCTGCCAATTCTAAAGTCCTAACTTCTGCAAACACTTCACATTTCTGTGCAGACTAACTCGGAGGTAATGCTCCCTTTTCTATCACTTCTCCAACTCCAGTTACTATTGCAAACCCTGACTTCCTCTTCCCTTCTTCTATCCTGCTAGACCCATCCGTAAACCAAGCTTCACCAGTCTCCAATGGAGTTTCCTCTAAGTCTTCCCTCACTTTTGCCATATCTACCAATGGCAGGCAATCATGGTCTTCTGGCTCCCACTCCTGTCTCTGACCATTCAGAAATTCTGCTGGATTCAAATTCCTATCTGTTCCAATCACTACATCTGGGCTAGTCCTTAGGAGAGTCTCATACTTCAACATTCTGCCTTCCTTCATCCAAGTGGCAGTCAGTTCCACTGGCTCCACTACCTTGCTGAGAAACGCCACCCGTTGCGCCCTCCCCTCTTCTGTGCCAACACCCCAAATACTGCCACGCCCCGCGATAGGCAGAGCTAGCACCGGGGTGGAAGCCAAAGCCCTCTTCAAAGCCTCCCACTGATCACCATCCTCAGCCTTCTATTCCACTAACTTCTTATACAAAAACCGAGCCAGCACTGTGTACTGGTCTACCCAAATCCTGCAGTAGCCCAACAATCCTAAAGCTCTCCTCACTTTAGTTTTGGTTCTCGGGGGCGCCAGGCTCATGATCCCTTGTACCCGTTCCAGATCAAGCGATCTGGTGCCTTGTTGTATAAAATGCCCCAAGTACTTCACCTTTTTGCTCACAAACTGCAGCTTTTCCTTTCACACCTTCAGTCCCTGTTCTTTTAACCAATTCAGCAATCTCACTGACTCTGCCCGCTCCCTTTCCTTCTCTCCTGGCAACAACAAAGCATTTCTCCATACTGTATCAGTGTAATTCCTTTCCCTCTTTCAAATGCTTTCTCATTCTAAGCATCTATTTTCTGAATCTTTTTCTGAATATCAGGCCATGCTTTGGTAACAAAATGGATTTTTAATAAACTTTGATTTACTGGGTCCTCTGGATTCATACCAGAATATTTCCCCATTTTTGATCTCTCAGACGCTGTAAAAATGCTGAGGGTGCCTCTCCTTTTTCCTGTTGTATCTCAAATACTTTATTAAAATTTTGAGACTTAGGCACAGTATTCCTTATGCCTTGAATCATCATATTTCTTAGATCTTTCATATTATTTCTCCCATTTGGATTGCTGTTCTCCTAGTTAGGTTCCATACTTGGGAACTTCTGATCTTCTGCTATTATTCTCTCCCCTGGGGGATTTCTCCTATCCCATTCTACAATAGCTGCATATCTAATTAATCCCTTCTCTTCCAAAAACTGATCAAATTATTCTGCCAATCCTACTGGATCCTCTATGAGACTCTTCATATTCTTTCTAAAATTCCTTACTTTTGCAGCACTTAAAGGGGCATTTACATATCCAATTTGCCCCTGCCCCATAGGTACTTCTCTTAAGGGACACATTTTATTTTTCTCAATGTTTTTCCAAATGTCGGGATCAAAAAGGGGGGGTCCCCGTAATCCCCATCAAAAGCTACCTTAAAGTTTCTTAACTTACACTTCAAAGGGGTGTCGGGGGTGCTCTCTCCATTACCCATTTTGGTTTTGAGATCCCCAAACCTGGATCTGTCTATAAATGCAGACAGTTGGCCGCTCCGAGGTTCCGAGATTTCAAAACTGGCCAGTATCAGGACGGTCGTCAGGATGACCGCCTTATTGATTTCTCACTCACACCAGATCAGGACATTCACACTGCACTAGGACCAGGGGTTTCCTAACAAGTCCTCTCCTGGTCCCAATCTGTCCAAGGGGGGGGCGATGGGAAGATCCTCCCAGCAGGCGCTGGCTACTTTTAAAGGACCCTTCCCAAGCTAAGTCTCCCAGCAGACGCTGGCCACTTTAAAGACTCCCCGTCAGACCTATCGGGACGATTGAGACTGTCTCCCTTTCCCGACAGAAAGGGGACCCCAACACCCTAATCCACACTACAGCCGACCTATGGTGCCGGCCACTCAACGGTCACCAAAAGGAACTGCGACTGTTTAACCACCCACCTAACCTATATGGATTTCATTAGGCACGCCGGCCCGAGTCCAGGGGGGTGTGCCTTCCCCCTCTTCCGTCCACGCCGAGACGGGAAACCCCAAGTATATACTTGCCTGTCCGGTCGCCGCCAGTTCACACTCACACTCGTCCGGTCGCCGCCGGGTATTGCTTCTCTAGTCACCTGTGGCCTCTCTGGTCGCCGCCGGGGCCCTTCTCACTCACTCACCACTCACACGTAGCCGGCCGGGCTTGCATTCAGACTTCCCGTCTCCTGACCATGAAGGGTTCTTGGATTTGGAGGAAGAGGTCCCGTTCCCCGTGGCTGTCCTTTGAGGTCGAGGCCTGGGGGAAAATTCCCCGTGGCGCGCCTTGGCGTCGAGCCCCGTCAGTTGGCCAGGGTCCCGGGAGTTCCTCCGATCCTGCAAAAGCTCGCCCTTGAGAGTCCCATCTGGGTCGCCAGAAATGTTGCAGAAAATTTGAAGACAGGACGCTCAGGTCTTCATTCAGGAGAGGAGTTTATTTGCGCAAAGGTTCAGCATAGGTAGCAAAAAGTCTGAACCCCGAAGGGTTCTTGGCACATACTTTTTATACATTTGATCCCAGGGGTCTTGGTGCCCACTCCCCTGTTTCCTTAGGGATTGTACCAGCGAATCAGTGTGTGGCAGCCTGGCATTTCTCCTTATTTGGAACTATCTCCCAGTTTTACCTTATTTGGTATTCTCTTTTATTCCTTTCCTTATATGGCATCTTCTCCTATTTCTACCTTCCTAGCCTTATATGGTCATCTCGCTACATTCCTACAGTCACTACCTTATTTGGTAACCTTCCTTGGTTCTACCTTAATTTCAGAGATATTTCCTTACCTAAACAAAGAAACAAAATGCCCAAGGGCAAAAAACCCCCCACAATAGTGGGAGTGTGAGGGACTTGCCACTTGCTGCTGGCTTCCCCACTGACTTTGCTAGTGGAAAGCTAGCAGGTAGCAACAAAAACCTTCCTTCCTTCCTTCCTTCCTTCCTTCCTTCCTTCCTTCCTTCCTTCCTTCCTTCCTTCCTTCCTTCCTTCCTTCCTTCCTTCCCCTCCCTCCCCCTTCTTTCCTCCCTTCCTCCTTTCCTCCCTCCCTCTTTCCTCCTCCCCTCCCTCCCTCCCTCCCTCCCTCCCTTCCTTCCTTCCTTCCTTCCTTCCTTCCTTCCTTCCTTCCTTCCTTCCTTCCTTCCTTCCTTCCTTCCTTCCTTCTGACATATAATATAGGCTTACACCATTTGCTGTCCCCTCACAACCTTCAGGAGAGGCCCACTGAAGCCTTCTTCTCCTCCTTCTTGGCTGACCCACAGAACTGCCTGCCACTTTGCTGGGTGGAGGTGGAACAAAGGGAGCTGTAGACCATGATGAAAACTGCCCCCTCCCCATTCTGGTATATCCCCAAGAGCCCCTTCGCTTGAGGGAGGAAGAGGGCTTACCTATCAACCACCGGCATCCTCCAGCCAGCCCTGCCTTGCCAGCAGACGACCAAGTCTCTCCCTCGTCTTTCCCTCTAAGCCCACTGCCATTAAAAGATTTCAAATTTTGGCCTTGGTTCCAAAGCAGCCAATCACCACTTGCATGTCAGGCCTTGCCACAGCCAATTGGGCTCAGGGGCCAGAGGAAGGTCAGGGAACCCACCCACCCTCCCTCCCTCCCTCCCTCCCTTCCTTCCTTCCTTCCTTCCTTCCTTCCTTCCTTCCTTCCCTCCCTCCCTCCCTCCCTCCCACATATAATATAGGCTTGTGCCATTTGCCTTCTCCTCACAACCCTCAGGAGAGCCCCAGTGAAGCCTGCTCCTCCTGCTCCTCCTCAGCTGATCTGCAGAACTGCCTGCCACTTTGCTGGAGGGAGGTGGAACAAAGGAAGCCATGGACCATGAGGAATACTGCACCCCAGCTGCCCATTCTGGTGTGTCCCCAGGGGCCCCCTCCCTTGAGGGAGGAAGAGGGCTCACCCATTGACCACTGGTGCCCCTCAGCCAGTCCTACCTTGCTCGCAGGCATCCAAGTCACTCCCACATCCTTCCCTCAACACCCACCGCCACTAAGAGATTTCAAATTTCTGCCTCATTTCCAAAGTAGCCAATCACCACTTACCCGTCAGGCCTTGCCACCAGCCGATTGGGTGCAAGGGACAGAGGGAGGCAGGAAAGAGGTTGAGAATATGCCCATGACAATCACATGACCTGGATTGACTATGGTGGTGCAGCGGTACAGCAGTGCTAAAGCAGCCATAATTTCTCAAATTTCAATCCCACAGGAATAATGGTTCCTGGATTTTGGATGCATTCTATAAGTTAGCCCATTTGAGCTACCTTGGTTCAAAAATTGTTGCCCTATGATGCACCATTTCAGCCAGTTAAAAGTTACAGATACGAGAGTTTTAGTCGTATATAGACTATAAATATTCTACATTTATACAGGCATATAAATTTAATAATTAAATAAATATCATTTAGTGAAATTGAACAATGGGAAATTTAGGATAAAAAAGGAAACTGTATCCCTTCCTACTGCACATTTTTACTATGGAATCCATGTTACAAGATATAATGATGGCCATCAACTTTTAAAAATGGGTAAGACAAATATTTGGGGAATAAAGCAATATACAATGACCACTAATCTGATCACCAGAATCTAGGAGATAAGGGACAGTAATTGCCTCATGCCCTGCTTGGTGATTTCCTTGAGGTATCTCAATGACTACTTCAGAAAACAAGATGATGGATTAGAAAAACAGGAATTCAGAATTTGTTTTAAAGAATGATCTTTGATTATTGTATAATGAGAAGCCAGGTTGTGAAAAGTGAAACTAAAAGTACTTCCACATCACCAGTGTTTTCACCCCACAAATATTCCCTTCACTTTCAGGAAAAGTCTTGGAATGATCCACAATTTCTAATATAGCTATTTCAAGGACTCATCCTGACCACAGAGCTATTAGGAAGTGCCATCTTCCCCTGATCCTTGCTCTGTTACTGCTCACAGCAGGAAACAATAACCAGCCATTGTTTGCTTAGTGAGCTTTTATGGTGGTTTAGCTAGCTTAATAGTGGCAAGAGTAGTTCTTCTTGCAGTAGAGAAGGAGAAGAAGGGTGAAGCATCTGAACCTCAGGCTTACCCTGGCTCATCCCAGCTTGCGTATATTGTATTAAATCATAACTTAGCATTATCTATGTTATGCCAGCACATATTACTTTGTCTATGAAAGGGCTGTCTATGAAATATAAATACACACACATACACACATATATATTCTGTTTTATACAGTGCTCATCAGACTAGCCTCTTAAGACTACTTCATATATTTTAGAAACTGAAAATGTGCTTGAGTTCCCAATTAGTGATTCACCAGAATCCATAGAAGGACATGGAATGTAACTTCTAAGTGAATTTAAATTTGCCCTAAAATGCTTAATTTGCACTAGACTATGTCCACTGAGATTATAATATGCAATACTAGTGATGTTACCATGATGCCATTTTACAATCATGCTATGCCTTGATCCCATATGTATTTTAATAAACAAAAACATTTTGCATTTGATTTGTTTAAAATGCATGTTTTCAAAAGTAGATAGTTTAATATCTGCTTCCCAAATAAACAAGATAGATTTATATCTAAATATGAAAATTGGTTAAGAAAATATCATAATACAATTTGTAGTTCAAGGACATGTCACAAAGATATATGATGATAAGACAGAATATAATGAGTGAAATTATTCCTCCTTCAAATATATTGCAAAATTAGCATGTTAACATGACAGAACTATCATGCTAATTGCCCTATAGAACTACAAGCTACATACATGTATTGAGGATAAAGGAATTGGCACAAATTCTTTTTCCTAGATCTGTATAACATTTCACATTTAATTAATTACAGGTAGTCCTCGTTTAGTGACTGCCTCATTTAGCAACCATTTGCAATTACGATGGTGATGAAAAAGTAACTTTACAACCAATCCTTGCATTTATGACTTTTGCAGGTCTGTAAACCAAAGGAAAACTGAATTAATATCAGAAGCACAGTCACAGTTTCACCTAGCAACCGCTTCACTTAACAACTGAGTTGCTGGTCCCAATTGTGGTTGCTAAATAAGGACTACCTGTATAGGAATATATTCATATGGATCAATACAATGGCAGGGAGAACAATCCTTCTTTCAAATGGGGAGCATTTTACAAGCTGCATGGTATCCAGGCACTACAGGACAAGTACAGCAACCTGAAAATGAAGGAGGACCAGCATCTTCTGTTCTCTGACTGTCTCCCCAGCGCTTGCCACAAATATATCTCTTTCCATTGCAAACAGTAAGAATTTATTCTGTGCTAGTGCTAGTTTGAAGGCCTGGGAGTTAGGCTAGGAGGTAGAGAAGCAAGTTAGAAGTGTTCTGCGTTGCATTTCTCCTATTAAGTTAGACCCTCTCTCTGACACCATAGAGAAAATCTGGCAAATCCTATGGCTTCTGGGACTCCAAATTTGACTGAAGCACTAACAACTATCTGATGTCTATTTCTCTTCCTGCCCACCCATAAGGTGGTAATAGAACTCTGGGGATTAATATACTGTACATCCTAAAATGTTTTCAGTTCAAGGATTACATTTGGCCTTTGTGTATCATGACATAAGGTATATACCAAAAAATATGACCTACTATCATATCACATCTCTTTTGGCTATCAGTTTCTGTTCAGTTTTTTTGTAAATGATGTAGTGGCATCCTGTCTCTGGTGATGCTAAAAAAAGCACACAGAAAATGGGCTGTAATCTTAGTGGGACTAAGACTGGAGCCATAAAAACAGTGCAGTTCTGAAAACTGATTAAATTGTCAATATGGTTCTTATTAATATAAAGGACATCTAAATGCCTTTCCATAATTATAATAGAACCCAGACCATTCTGGTTTGTTTTTATTTTGGTGGGCGGGGAGAGGAGGAGGAGGAGGAGGAGGAGGAGGAGGAGCTTTTCTATTAAGTAAAGGATTGGGTTCTCCTCTTCCTCCTTTTCTTCCTCTCTTAAATAGTAAACAATGCTCAGTAAAGACATAAACAGGCAATGCCATCTAACTTGTTGTGTAATTTGGCCTGTTAAAAACTGCACTCCATCAAATTGCCACATGAAAAAGGAAAACTTGTGATCTGTATAGCTTACTTTAATAATAGCTATGCATTGTCATTAGAATTTCAGATGTAAAATCTCGCCCGTCTCCAGTCATCTGCCATATCCCTTCACACAGGGAACTGGAGGAACTGCATCCCCTCAGCATTACCAGCTTCATGACAGCATCAGAGCAGATTACTGACTGATAACACCCACAGTTCAGGGGCTATGCATATGCTATCTATCTAAATAAGCAGCAATCATGATGTGATGTCTGCTATTTTTCTCCTCCCTAGAAAATTGTGAAAGCAGTTTTTGCTGTCCAGAAAGTAAATGATCCCTCTGAAATGAGGGACCATCTGCTTGCACTTTGAGAGATAACTGAGGCTGAAAAATAATACAAAATTGTACTAGCTCATTTATAAAGGTGGCTTGGTGGGTTCTTGCTGAAATCCAGTTCAGAAAAGCAGGAATGGAGAAATGGAGATCTTATCCTCCTGTTTCAAATATCCCTCTACTTCTTTGTCTAGAAACATTTCGGCTTACGTATTTTTAAATATATGTTGCTCTACATTTAAAAAGCAAAATAAAAACTTACAGGGGAAAGCAACAATCCTACAGCTTTTCTTTGAAATCCTAGCTTCCCACAAATACTTTTGTCCTGTCCTGGCAGGAGATATAATTGAGGTAGAAGATGCATTTGTATTGCTTACTACCCACCATTTTAGAGGGAGAGGTTGATTTCCCTGACATTGCAAGCAATGGTAATTTATCTGTGGCTTTATCCGCAGTTCTTGCACACCCCAACACAAAGACAGCCTACCTACTGTTTTGGGAGGGGAGGATCAGATGTTGTTGATCTGAACCTACCTCTAGCCTGCTGGGGAGGCAACCTCCATTCAAGTGGATCTGCACTGAAACTAGTGTTTTTCCCTCTCTCCTAATGTAAGTAGGACCATCCAGTTAGCTTGCTGTGCTTCATTCTGTCTTATATAAATGCTTTCGTTCCAATCGGCTGGCATGTGCTCTGGCAGGTACACCTTCTCCCTCCCACCCATCCCCTGCCTTTGACAGTGGTCTCCTACAGGGATGCTGGGCTGCCTATCATGAAAGACTAGATTCTCGGTGTTATTACTATTACTATTGTTATTATTTTAACAGGTAAAACACTGCCCATTTCTTTGCTTTTTCTTTTCTTTTAACTAGGTGGAACAAGTTAAAAGAAATTTCCCCTTCTAGCCCAAGCGATGGGAAGAACTATAAAACTGTTGCCTTTGTTTGTTTGCTCTACTGGTCCCCAAAAGGATGGAAAGCAATTTCCTTCTGCTTTCCTGATGTTTGCAGGAGGGGAAAAGAAGTAGAGGAATCCACCAATCAAGGACCGTGTTAACCACTGTCCAGACGGAATACCTGGCCATCATTGTGGCTAAAGCGGACAAAGTAACTGGAATCAAGAAAGGGATTATTCTTATAATCTTACTCTCCTATCCACCACAATGGTCCTGATCACAAATACTGATTCTTAGCAGTCAAAAGATTTATAGCAGCCGCTAGATATTTGTTTGCTGTATTCAAAGTCTTCTCCGGGAACAAGTCATGAATTTTATAGTACTCTTGTTTGATACAATTTCCATATTCTCTAGGTTTTAAGACTATTTTATATGATTTTAAGAAGAATGGATGTTGTGAAGTTTGGGGGGATTTCTGGCTTTTATGAGGAAAAAGCAAGATTCATATACATGGGCCAGCTGCATGAAATAATTCTTTCTTCCAGTACTACTCACTGATTAGGATGATTAGCTAAGACTTCCAAGAATTACTTGGGAAGTCACAATCCAGATGGGCTGAGATATCACTATCTTCTGGCAGCTGAAGTCTGTACTAACTGAGCGGGTGCAGATGATAGCGTTCTCCAGTAGTTTCATGAAGTTTAACTACATGAACTAGTAAATGTGAAACCTTGAAATGTAATGAACTCTAAACACCAAGCCGAGGGCAAAAACAGGTTTTTAATTTTTTGAAACTTCTTTTCCCTTTCAAGTGTCAAATTTGCAATGAATAATGCATCCAAAAAAAAAATCCTTCAGTTCTAAATTCTGAATAACAAATTAGTTCATCAAATGAGACATGCCACTTGCTTCTGCACTGGTCCTGCAGCAGTTCTTTGATTTAATATCTTGCTTGATCTCTTATAGAGACAAGTTATGATGCAAACGCAAGTTTGTTCCACCTCAAATTTGGTACAAAGACCTAAGCAAAAGGAAGACTCTGAAAGTACTGAATATCAGTGGAAGGTATTTTTGTCCTCTTTTCAGACAGAGTTCTTGTCCCTCTAATTTCTACATAATAGGCAACAATTTGCAAAGTAAAATACCATTATTCATATGACAGTCCTTTGGGTGTGGGACCAATTTCAGAAAGCTATTAAAGAAATAGTATGTATCTGAGTTTCTTTTTTAAGGATGGCACAAAGCAGCAAGAAACTTCTTTGTTAGGTCAGACTGCGATCTCATTCCAACAAAAGATAGCCAAATCTTGTGATAACGTACAAGGAGATACAAAATTGACAATCATCCACTTGCCACGTTTTTCAGTATCTGGGATTTAGATTCTTCTTCCTTTGAATATGAAACAGCAAAAATGTCTATGTAGAATATATATTTTATATACAACTATTCCAGATTCGTTTTCTACTCTCTACGGGTGTAACTGCAAAAGTTCATTGTACGAAATTCTGGAAAAAAGTAAATGTAGACCAAGGACAAGCATCCTATTGCCCTCCAGATATTTCTGAACTAAAACTTCCAGCATTCCTCACTACTGAACATGTTGAGGCATCCCCAGACCTCAGTACTGAACTAGGCAAACCAGTGATCTAACCTATTTAAAAAAGGTTCCATTTACCTATTTAGGCTAATAACTATCAATAAACTTGTCCTCCAGGAATGTATATAAACCATTTTGAAAGTCATGTATGTAAGTGGTATATATCACTTTTTAAAATGAATTCCATGTATCAATTCTGTACTGCATATTATTTATATTATAATATATTATATAAACATATATAGTCAGTTGATATACTTGGGTTTAAACATATTTAATTATGTGCTAGAAACTGGCCTAAAACCTGTTCAGAATAATAGATTTTACTATGCATTTCTTTAAAATAAGTTGATTTTGCTTCTTTTTATGCAGTAAAAGTTACTAGTGATCAAATTTAGAAACCTTAACTAGACTATGTTAATTTTATTATGGTCTCTGTGGTCCAGCCCAGAAAGATATCATTGGATTCAAATAACAAGACTTGCAAATTTCAAGAGATGTCACCCAAGAGAGATTTATCTCTTGGGAAAGAATAAAGACCTCAAGGGAGAACACTGAGAACAGTGTTGCCATGTGGCTGTTCTTCATAAGACTTCCATCTGTTTTCCACTGATTTTTTCAATGCTTTCCACTCAATATAAATTTAAGCTTTGGTATTATTTAGTTGTCATCAATAGCACACAGTCATTAGTGCAGACTGTTTGGTGCCATTGGTAGTATGAGAACTTTTGATTTACTTTGCAGTAGACTTGCTTGCTTTTCAATTCAAGACCAGTCACAAACATTTTACTTTTAATACGAAGTCTTCATATCTCAGAAGTACAAGACTGAGTTCTTTAGCCACAGGGTTAGCTATTCTTAGCACTGTAAAAAGTCCAGGATTTGAATCTTAGCTTTCAGTTGAGATTTCAGAATGGCAAGTATAGAACCAATCACTCTGTAACAGCTCCCTTGAAGTTGAATAGTTAGTATGTTCTGCAAAGCATTTGTGTGAACACATTAAATACATGTAGATCTAAACACTCTATCATCTATCTCTATCTATCTGGTGCAAAAATACAGAAAATAACAACTACGTTGATCAAACATTTGCAGCAGTATCTGTCCTGTGCATTCTTATTATTAAAGAAGATGAAAGGGATACTTGGATGAGAATTTATTTATCATTCTCATCTCATTTTACTAAATGCAAGATGAAGCTGGTTTCTTGTAAGTGCAGGACAAGGAACATGCTTCTTCACACAAGGGATATTTAACATAATTCACTACAGAAAGTAAATTGATGGCCAGTAGAAACCCTGGGCTAAACAAAGAAGCAAGGCTAAAGAGCAGTTCATAACAAAACAAGAACTAGGTGAAAAGAGGAGGAAGGAAACACTCAAGTCCAATTGGAACAGGAAGTCTTCCACACTTGTCTGGGAAGTTCCAGTTTCCACCCCAAGTGAATGATGTGAATGCAGATGAGAATGTCACCAGGTGGGCCAGCTATAAATAGATCATTCTTGGCTACTGGGTGTTACTTGCTATTGCTTTTTCATCACTATCATTGATATGCTCATCTTTAAGTCAGCTATGTTATCATTAAGATATGCCTACCCCCCTCTAAAAATTATTTCATTTCAGTCATTATGTGAAATTAGTTGATATCCCCCACTTCTGCAGGGGATGAAAGCTTTTATGAAAGTTGTGGGCAGCAAGGGAGTGAGAGGATATTTGATATAGCTTTAGCTGATAATTTAGTTTAGACTTTTTTGAAAGATTGGAAGATTCACCAAGGTTCATCGATACATATCAGCTATGACAGCTAAATGGAGTCTCCATGTCTAGATGCAATATACCTCTGGACACCAGATGCTGGAGACAAACAGCAGGGAATTGTTTCACACAGAGCCATATGGAATGACATTAAAATCAAAAGCAAAATATCATGTAAACATCAGTGTATGTTTGCTCATTTCCATGCAAGCAGAAAATTCATATGGAGGTTTCCCATAAGGCTCAATGTTTTTTTCCATACTTCTGATGCATACAACTATTCAGGTGTAGATATTCTAGTAGACAATTACTTCGGAACTGAAGGACTGTATATACTTCCCCTGTCTATATCCAGCACTTCTTGTCTATTCTGATGTACAATCTGAGCTGCTGGCAGAATTGGGCAGAGAGAAACAGAATAATATAGTATCTGATCCTTCAATTGTGTCAGTATACCTCAAATAAAATAGAAACAGATATCTGTTTCCAGTCCATCATAATTTTGTAAGTACTCACTTATAAATCCAATCTCAGTACTGCATTTATCTAAAATTGTTTAAAATATGTGAAAATTGGTATTCTTTTTCAGCTTATTTTTCCATAATAAATGTATTTTGATGTGAGTTTAATCTAAACAAGCACGTTGCTTTTTGACACTTTTGAATCAGGAACTCAGCCACCATGTTTGCAAAAATGCAAACTGGAAAATAACTGTACCTCCATCTTAGATAACTCAATTTCTTAATCTACAAAACATTTAACAGAACAATTTGGTTAAAAAGGTAGGCTAAACAAAATCTTTGATTCATGTCCCTCAAATAATCAATCTACAATGTTTTCATTTCTAAATAACACCACAACCAATATATCCTCTCCAACGCTGATGATTGGAAGTCAAAAATAAATTGTTCATTACTGGTGTTTTTTTTTAAAAAAAAAATCTTAATAACGACAGGTAAAACTAAATATTGAGGCAGAGAGATTGGCCCTACCTCCATCACAGTTTAAGCTAAAAATCTGAGAAACTGTACTGAAAAGCCTAAGATACATAATAAATGTCATTCATTTTTATCATAATTTTCTCCTCTCCTACAGTTTCTCATGGATACTGAAGACTTCCCTCCTGGTATTAGAGTGGTTTGAAAACAAACTGAAAAATAAATTACAGCTGTACCAAGACTGTTGTTGTCAGTATTTCCCATTTCTAACTGACTTTAAACATGCATTTCTTTTACATATCAAAGAAATATCTTTTATGGAATTCTTACTATTTTGGCCCAGGTCAACATCTACTTTCCAGCAAGGCTTCTTATGGCTAAATGATTGCAAGTACAACATCTTTTTTTAATGTTCAAAACAGAGGAAAGTTATCAAAGTAATCCAATTAAACTGAGCAAAAATTCACATTGCTGGCACCTAAGACAGGGAATGATGGATTGTGCCAAGGTGAGCAGGATCCCATCACAGATTAGCTTGAACCAACCTATATAAAGGTTTCATGATGCAAATTGAAGATACTGAACATACCAGTGCAAAGCACATTCCTGTCTAGAAGTCATATACTGCTTGACTATAATCCTCATTAATAATCCCCATGCTGATATGAAGCTGCCTTGCCTTGTCATCAATTATAGGCTTGGAAAAGACCCATCTCGTTAGAGGTCTTATAATACTTGTCTCTGAAGGTGCTGCCTAGTGTGTGGCTTTTCCTCTTCATGCTTACTAGAAAACATTGTTGAAGTGATGTCAATCATCAGATTCAAAGAATATGGGAATTGCAATGCTGAGTATGGTATTCATTATATTAGAACAATCAGCAAAAAACAAAACATATGAAACAGCCTATGGTGATCCTGAGTTGTTTGACATTTTTGCACTTTATTGTATCTAAATTTCATTTGGGAGATCACTAGCAAAGTATTTTATCCTATACATCTTTCTTTTTCTAACAGCCATGCTGTTTGAGCTTCTCGTACTATCAGCAGTACCCCCTATGGAGTGTTTGTACCTCAGTGGTTCAGTTGCATGTGGATAATCCCAGATTCCATTTGTTGCATCTCCTGGAAACACTGGGAACTCCTGCCTGAAACTGTGAAAAGTTGCTGCCAGTCAGGGTTAACAAACAGACAATAGTTTTCTCAGCATGTGTCACCTTTTGGTGTCTCTATACTATTATGCAAAAGTAATGATTTTCCAGTCATGATGAAGGGTTTGGGTCTAGATGTAGGAAGGAGACAGCATTGGTGTCTATAGTAGATAACCTTTGTTGACACCTTGATAGGATAGTGTATCCTTCTGGTCCTCTTAGAGGCTCTTGATACCATTGATCATGATATCCTTCTAGACTTCCCACAGGGATTAGGAATTGGAAGGACTGTTCTACAGTGATTCTATATCTTATTCAGTAGGTGGTATCAGTTAGTAGTGGTAGGAGAAAAGTGGTTTGTTTGCTGGTCCCAGTGCCCAGGGGTCAAACCTCTCTCCTGTATTTATAATATTGACATGAAGCCACTGGGAGTGGATATTTATTTTAATATTTTATTTATTTGATTTGTTATAACTGGCCCATTCCAAAAGACTCTGGGCTAAACTGGATAATTAACAGTTTGGGATATGACATAATTAATATGCTGATGATACCAACCTTTACATTCCTATTTCAGGCTACCCTGGGGATGCTTCTGAAGTGTTATCCTAGTGTGTGGAGGCTGTCAGAGTCTAAATGGGATAGAGCAGGCTGAAATTGACCCCAAGCAAGGCAGAGGTAGTGTTTATCCATTGAGATCCTTTGTCAATGGCAATGTTGTCTCTTGATGGAGAAGCACTGTCTCTGAAGAAATAGGTTCTGTCTGGGGGCGGTGTCCTTCTGGATTCATGGCTGCTGCTAGAGAAGTAGGTGGAGGTCGTGGCCAGGGACTCTGACTGTTGTCACAGTAGTGTCCATATCTGGTACAAGATGACTTATCAACAATAATGTATGCCCTCTTTATTATCTGGCCAGACTACTGGGATTCATTCTACATGGAGTCCCATTTAGAAGATCTCTCAGAAATTTCAGTTTGTCCAGAAGTCAGTGGCCTGTGTGCTAACTGGCATCTATCACTGGGAGCATATTACATCTGTGCTATGGGTTCTGCACTGGCTTTTGATACACTACTGGGTGCCATTTAAAGTGTTGTTTTGACTCTGTGGCTTTTATGACTTGGCACCTAGTTATCTTTAAAACCACATACTCCATCTGGATTCCTCCTGGCTGATGAGATTACCTCAGGAGAAATAAGTTATAGTTCCTTACTTTGAGGAAGAAAAGGTGGACAAAGCTAGAAGGCCCTGCTTTTTGTCAAAATCTCTGGAACAGCCTCCCAGTGAAAATTGGATTGGCCCCCTTCCTGAGTTCATTTAGGAAAATGTTAAACATTGAACTATTTTACAAAGCATTTGCAACTTAGCACTAGCCATTGATCTGTATACATGGTTTAACACAGCCATGTCTGGTTCTGGTCTGTTATGTCTGATGTCTTTTTTATTGATTTTAGACATTTTTATTTAGATTTACCATGGATGTTTTAGTTATTTTCTAAGAAATTTAGGACTTTAAACAAGCACCAGGCCTTTAAAATGATTATTATTCATTTTCATAGACTTGGAAGAAAACACAAAACCCATGTGATTCTTTTGATATATGTATAATATGAGCAGCTCCGACTGAATTAATCAAAATTCTGGTATCTGAGTTCATTTCTAATTAAAGCAACTGGGTCATCTTCAATAAGCAGCTGATGTACATTGCAGTAATGGGTACTGCTAGAGGATGAATGCTAGGATAAGGCTAAACTCTATCTGAGAATGGTCACCATTGGCCAGTCAGCCTATTCTGGGTAAGGACATTTAAGGAACAGACATTTATGCCTACAGAGTCTGAATTTTATGAAGATCCATTTTCTATGTGTGCTGGATTTCTGGCTTCAGAAACAATATAGTGTGGCTTAGAAACCAAACATCTATAGCTACCTTGTATTTAATGAGATTATGCAGGAACCATTATGCAGTTTGCCAATATGTCTGTGTATGGATTACCAAAATATTTGTTTGGTGGCATGTTAAAACAAACCAAACTCTCATGGCCTAACTGGTTGTCTAGAGTTAGTTTCATCTTTTGCAGAAAAGTGATGCCATTACAAATCTGAGCTTAGGGTGCTATAAGACTTTTCATTGTTCTTAACTGTACTCTTAACTGCACTTTTTTCAAGATGTTGGTAAACTACTGAAACCCTCTGAATTCTCTTGCTCCTCAACCACAACATTCTATAGGATAAAGACAAAAGATACTGGATAAGACAGCTTTGCTTCAGCTTTGTAAGGTCAGCCAAAGGAGAAATCTATTAAGCAATTAATTTAATATTTCCCCAAAGAAGACAGGAAATGGAAGAAAATATGCACTGTAAACAATTCCCTGACTGTTTCCACAATTCAGGATCTGTGTGCACAGCAAAGACAGAACGAGAATGAGTCAAGTACTTTCAGTAAGACAAACACTGCACATTGAAGTATTCCATCCGTAACAGCAGTAGCAATCAAGCTTTTATACTGAACTGTTTCTCTGCAACATAATGGAACAGAAGACAAAAGCAACTGAATCAAATAAATGAATCTCATGAGCATATGGGGATTCCAGCATATCAGATAGATGCCTATGTCAGTTACTTTTTTCCTTCAATTAAATAACACCAGCATTTCCCTTTGTGATTCTTGATTTTTTATTGTCAAAATCCTGCAATTAAGCCACATTTATATATTTAATCCTTCCTTTTCTGGGTGAAAAGCCAAGATAATATAACAGGGACTTTAATCAGCTGCAAGTAGAACAAGAAATACAAGCATTTTTAAAAAAGAAAATCCCTATTTACAGGTGGGAAAAGGATATTATTATTTTTTAAGCTGTAGTTTTTAGGCCACGCAAGAGGAAGAATGCTCTGTTCAATTAACTACTCCTTTGGGCATTGTTAGAACATTTGAAGGGGCAATGACTTTGGTGGTCTATAGCATTTTGCCTACTAATGTGGATGTTCCTGTCTTAGTTAAGCAGTTGGGCTGGAGTTAGGGTTAGGGTTAGGACATGAAGGAAATATTAACTACATACTAGGGAGAAGCTATTCAATCAATTACAGCCAGTATCAAATAAATTCTTGCTTAGATGCACAGCTTACAGGTTAACGTAAGATGTTATTTTGATCCCAGGGCTTTTCTGAAGCTAAAAAGGGAGACCATATATGCCACTTGGATCTTTACAGAGAGAAAAACAGTATAACTATGTACTGAATAAATGGAAATATGGAGAAGAAGGTGAAAGTCTGTTCCAAATTAAATATTCAGAAATGACAGAAAAATACTGATACAACTTGATTAGGGCCCCTGAATGTTCAATATTAAAAAATGGGAGAAAAGGTTTATACTACCCTTTAACTGCCAAACAGTGCTAATCAGACTCAAGGCCTAGCCCTAACCCTAACCCAAAACAGTAAGAAAAAACATCTGTCTCAAAACCTGTTTGGGTTTATGTCTTTCATTATCGCTCACTTCAGCCCAACACATCCAAGGGACTAAGTTACCTAGCATCTTCTTCTCCTAGGAAAGTAACTAGTCGCTTAGCCTTGATTAATCTTAGAGTGTGATCATTAACTAAGCTCTCTGCTACTTCATTTTAGTGTTGAGTTCTAACCAACATACAAACTTTACAGAAAGCATGTGTATAAAATGCACATAGAACTTAGAACTATAATAATGCCCATTCAAGCACACTCCTATAAATGTACATCCAGTGTATTTGTGGTACACAAATAGAGTAAAACAATTAACAAGTATTTAGTTTCAGCTGCTGCAAGCATCCCAAAGCTGTATAATATTACAGCTGTAACACCTTGCATGTTACTGTAATACAGGGAGTGGAATGATAATAACCAAACTCTTCTCTGTCCCCCAAAGGAAGCTGCATTCTCATTTGTTTTTGTAGCACAATTTTCACTTTCTCTTTTAAAAATGAAAGACACGTACCTAGGAAGTGGTCCATCATAAAAGTGTTCGTCAACATGAATGAGAGCCCTGACTAAACCACTGTGGTTTCCCTGAGAAAAGCACACAAAGAAAGGCAAAGAAACCACTATGGTGTCTTCATGGGCTAGTTGGCAGCAGGATTTTTCATTCATACTTTATATTCAGCATCTGTAATTGCTTTTGGCTTCTGCCTCTCTTTCTTTGGGATATCACCTGTTTTTGTCATACTGATTACATTTTCTAGTCACCAAGTCAACTGTATTCCTCATAGGAATACAGGAAATATTTCATAGCTGCCATGCTGCAACTTTGAGTAATTATCATTGATACCGAAGTAATTGAAACAGAATTTCTTTCACTTTCACAATCACCAGTTCCACACTCCACTAATCAACTAGAGAAAAAACTCTTCTGTTCAGCTTCCTGAAGTTTCAACAATAGTGACCTTCACAATTGACTCTGATACCTCTTCTTTTTATTAGTATTTGGGTTATGATTAAGTCCAGTATCAGAATATGGAGATCAACACTTCTATAAACATGTATAGGATTGCACTATAACTATGACATGACCGTCTTTTATTTTATAGTATTAGAAAAGAAAGAAAGGAGTTCAGGTTTTATGTAGTGCCCAGAGGATTAATTATGTTGGGGGGGGGGGGGACAAGAAGAAAGAATTTGATGGCACATTAAATATATTTTTAATTAATCTTTATTTTTTTTAACAAAACAATCTTTAATCTTAAAGATAAAGATTTTTTTTAAAAAAAATATAAATTGGTAGTACATTAAATATTAATTAATTTATTATCTCATATACTTCTGTAAATCATGCAGTCCAATTCTTTCTGTACAAAGCATTTAGACCTAGGAGAGGAGAAAATAAGTAAGTGAATTAAGAAAAAATTAGAATGGTTTTATAAGTAACCATACAGAAAGAAATATTTAGGTATTTTTGCATGAATTAGTTAACATGTGATAAGAAACTTTGGTTCTTCTTTAAACCATGAGAAATTGTGTCATATCTTCTACTGAATTCCTGCTCAGGTTTTTACAATGAACTCGATCCTTGTAATTCCTTTTCTTGAGGACTGTCATTTTGTGATCAGAGGCAGAATGTCCTTTATTGATTTTTGGATATTGCTACATTTGATATCAGATTTGTGCTCATTTATTCTTTTGTGTGGAGACTGGTCAATTTGTCCAATGCCAAGTGTAGTGGACACTGATGACAGATGATGGTGGATTCCATATTGGAGGATGAACAAGTCTATAGTCTCCTAATGTTATGAAGGATGTTATTAGACTCTGTAATTGTATTGCCAAGATAGATATGGGACAATTCAAAGTGCCAGTGAAAGAGATTAAAGTTTTTGTGTTCCTCATTTCTACCTGCAGTTTCTAATGACTGGCTTAAAACAGATTTTTTAAATAATACAAGAATCTATACCCATGATGAGAACGGGGAAATTAAGCTAATTCTATTTTGTTACATCCAATCTGGAATTAGTTGTGATTTAAAGTAATGTCTACCATTGGCTGACAAATCTTGGCTTGCTTGGGAACACTTAACTAGAAACTCATCTCCCTGGAACAAATGGAAGTTTCTCCTTCTATGTCTCTTTATACATGAAGAAACAAGACATTTGGGACTGATCTGATTGTTTACCCTTGTGTGCTACTAGTTCAGATTATAGTTCATTAAGTCAAGATCCCTATTTAGAATTACATCTGAATGATGGCTACTTTCAGACCTTCCTTCCTTCCTTCCTCCCTCCCTCCCTCCCTCCCTCCCTCCTCCTTCCTTGTAATTATGTAGCAGTGCTGTCCATAAGTGTTATAGAAATGGAAGTTTCAAGAAACAGTATAAATGTGATGATATAGAATATATGTCAGACTAGAGATATTTGTCTTTCTCTCTCCTTCCTTCCTTCCTTCCTTCCTTCCTTCCTTCCTTCCTTCCTTCCTTCCTTCCTTCCTTCCTTCCTTCCTTCCTTCCTTCCGTATGATGTCCAGAAAAAGGGTACTGCGCACATGCAAATGTATAATTATGTCTGACTAGACAATTAACAGAATTAATACAAAGACTGAATGTAGTTCACAAGTTAAAAAAAAAAAAGAATCCAAGAGTTTTGTCACTTCTAACATTTTAATGAGTGTAAGAAGTCTTCCTGTAAGGAGGCAGGCCTCTTGGGAGCTATTACTGCAGGAACTCATTGCAGAGGAATGCTTGCTAGGCTCCATGAAAATGTGCCACCATATTAACAGAGCTTGGAAGCTCTTGGTGTTGCAAGGAGAAGAGGAAAAAAATCATCGTCAAAAAGGACACAAGAAATGGATAGGACGACATGTTTTCCTGTCCTTTCAGGGGAACAAAATGATTATTTAGGCAAATTCTTATAGGCAGTGTATTGTCACAGACTAGCTGATAAACAAAGCTGGATGAAAATATATTTCTTTCAAATAAAACTACAGCATAGCAGGACAGGAATATGTTCTTTTAAATCATCAGCATGACCTACTTAAAATATACACATTCAACAAAGTCCATTTCTGATCCTTTTTCAATATTGTTACTCCTGTGCTTGCAGAGTCCTTTTCTTCCAGAAGGAAGAGATAATTCTCCTAATTAATTTGAAAAATCTTAATTTTCATCTTAATTAAGCTGTTTTAAGCATCAACAACTTGAGCGGACCCTTTCCAGAGCTGAGTTTCTGAGTTTTAATGAATGGCTTGTTAGAGATGCACTATGGAACATGGCTGGGGATCTGAGGAATCTCCAAGGAAAATGCAGGTGTGATCAGAGTTGGCTTTAAAAAATATCAGTGAATAAGTAAATCATTTCTAAATGCCAAATAAACAATATTAGAAGTAACATAATTTCAAAGAGAAATATATATATACACAACTGTTTTATAACAGTTATTTTTCAACCAGATTTCAAGGTGATAGACACAGTTCCCAAGTGGTTTTTCAACTAAATGTTTTTTACTTTTTTTTAAAAAAAAAGTATTCTCTAGAAACCAAAAATTTCTATTTGATTTATTTGAACAGTACCTATTTGGCATGAATAATAGTGTGTGTCTGTCATATTGAGTGTAAATAAATATAAGATACAGGGCCTAAGAGACTGGAAAACACAGAACAACAGAAGGAAATAGTACTGTGATATTCTAAACCCTTACCTACAAAGATATGGTTTTAGGGTCACATTCTCCTCCTTTCAATTTGAAAATCAGATTTCACATGGTTATTCTGCTTAGTTTCATCGATTTGTTCTATAAACTGCTAATAATTTGAGTACCTGCAACGATTGAGGATTGGAGCATCACTTTGCTCCAACATAGAAAATAATATGTCTCAGTCCTCCATGCCCATATTATTCAACAACCTCTGGGAGAGGCCATCTGTCAGTCTGGAGTGAGATCTTATCAATATGCTGATGATTCGCTAGGCTACAGATGTTATGGAAGTCCTGAACCAGTGTTTCAAAGCTGTGAGGGACTGGATGGGGAGATTAAGCTCCAGCAAAATGGATATGCTATTTATTATTAAAGAACCAGGCTTTCCAGAAGCCCTAGTTTCAGTAGTTGCTCTAGGACTCTCCATGAAGGAGCAGAACTCATGGGTCTTGCTTGAATAGCAAGTGGAAGCCATGGCCAGCTTTGGCTGGTATGCAAGTTATGGATGTACCTTGACTAGGAAATCTTGGCAATGGTGAATCATGCCCTTGGCACCAGGCAGTTGAACTATTGCAATGTGCAGTACGTGGGGCTATCACTGAAGGTGATTTGGAAATTACAATTTACAATTTCATTGGGAGTCAAGTGGCATAAACATTTAATTAATTAATTAATTAATAGCACATAATGCAGTGGCCAGTTCTGCATTCATTACTAGTAGGCTTCCATGTCTCATTTGAAGTGCTGATTATCACCACTAAAGCACTCTTTGGCATGCTACAGAGTTACATTAGGGACTGCTGTATCCAATATAATTCTGCCAGTCCTAGAGAAGGCCTACTCAAGGTCAAGCTGCTGTAAAAAGTAAAAGAGATTTGGACTAGAAGGCAGGCCTTCTTCATTGTTGCCCCTACATTAGGGAATAACCTGCACTCAAAGATATCTTTTAGATGGACTCCCAATTGGCTAAATGATAATACCCAAGAATGCTCATTAAAGGCTCTACTTCAGTCTGGGTGGAGTGTCAAGTAGAGCGCCAAAGTGCTCTATCCTGGGCCTGGGCTGTTCAACATTGTTATCAGTGATTTGAATAAACAAGTTGAAAGGACATCTATAAAATTGGCAGATAACACAAAACAGGTAGATGGCTAATACTTCAGGTGAGAGAAAATTCCAAAAGATCTAGACAGGCTTGAGCAATGGTAAAAAATAATAGATTGGAATTTAACAGGGAAAAAAAGGTAAAATTTTGCATCTGGATAGGAAAAATTAAATGCACAAATGTAAGATGAAGGAGATGTGTCAAAAGGTTCTTGGTGCTCTTGCTAACCACATGAGCTACTGTATGATGGAGGAGATAAAAAGACAAATGCTACTTTGGAATGTATTGACACAAGCACAGAGTCCAAATCATGGGAAGCTTCATTCTACTCTGCCTTGGTCAGACCACATTTGGAATACTATGGCCAGTTCTGGCACTTCACGTCAAAAAGGTGACTGAAAAATTGGAGGGTTACTGAGCAGGGGAGGGGTCTGAAAATCAAGCCCTATATGATCTGGATACATTTGGTCTTCAAAAGGGACAACTGGGGAGAAATTTGATAGAAGTCTTCATAACTAAAGAGTTGTCAACTCGCAGGAGAGAAAGTATACTGATTGTCTATTGCCCCACAGGGCAGGACAAGAACAAATGAGTTAAAATTAGAAGGAAGTTCAGTTCAGACTAGTTAAGGGAGAAAGTTCCTGGCTGTATGACTACAGGAAGTGGTGAGTTCTCCTTTGCTGAAGGGACACAAGTTGAATGGTCATCAGTCAGAGATGCTGTGGTGAATCCTCCACTGAAGGCACTTACCTTTCCAATTCCATGATTGCATGATCCCATTACTCTAGGTCAATGTTTCTCAACCTCAGCCAGCAGAATTCTGGGAGTTGAAGTCCACACATCTTAAAGTTTCTAAGGTTGAGAAACACTCCTCTAGCTGTGTAGGAAGGCATTGCAAACTTTACATTTTAGGCAGTATTTGGCACCTCACAGATGAATATTGGGAACCTAATGATGGTTTTATATACAGCGATGGTTCTTTTAGCAGAATGTTAGGTTAATATTTTATTGCATTTTATATTACACCATGCAGTGACTTGGTAGTATAAAATGTAGTAAATAGTTTTCAAGTGGGTGAGCTGTATGGTACAGTGCTTTGCTCTGACTTAGAAAGTTCAGCTAATCAGAGCTTACTTTAAAAACTTTGCATAATCTGCTCTTCAATTCAGGTGAATTGTTCCTTTATTTATTTGATTTGTACCTCAGCTTTCTGCTCTGGTGAGCACTCAGGGCTTTATGAAAAATTACCCCCCGTGATTTCTTATATCTGAGTCTTTTGATACTGAAGAGTCTAAACTTAATTTCAGCAGCTATTGTCTTCTAAAGTGCTCTGCTGTGATTTTCCTCAATTACTTTAAAGGGTTGATTAACAAACAGAAAGGTGGGAAGGACTTAAAAGGATTCTAAACTTCATTTTCTGGCACTAAACTCTTATCTTTCTTTCTAGAAGACTGATGTCTAGGCTGATACAAGTCCCTGATTTATTTATTTTGTTCAGGAATCAGCTATGCAACTGAGTATAGAACTTTATTCAGCAGTCCCACCAAAATGAGAAAACCACAGTTACTCTTGATGTTCTATTGGTATGTACTGTATAGAATTGTTTAAATTGTTCAACTGAGTGCTGAAAGCTAGCAAAGGAGTTCACACAACCTCCATCCTCAATGCCCTTGCTTCCTCTTAATCCAATTCCTTTTGATCTGGTGCCAGGGGATCTGAAACAGATGTGATGTGATGCTTGCTCTGTAATGGAAACCTAGTTTTATCTGATTCCCTCCTCTGGGGGGGATTGGCTAGGTTGGGTGCATGGAAGGGAACCCCTAACAGCAGGTGAGAGTGCCAGGGAGGGATCCCTGTGAGCGTGAGATTGTGGGTGTCCCTGTGGGTTTGTGGGTGGAGTGGGGAGGTGGGTGCTGGGCTCCCTGATGGCACTGAGAGCCAAAGAAGCTGAAGTGCCTTGTGGTGCCTGGCCTCCCCTCCCTGGGATGGATGAGATCGTGTGCTATGGGAAGTGCCTGGCCTTGGGAATTGAAGGGCCTGGATTGGTGGATGGTGTGGCCATTTGGGGGGATGTGGGACCGACATCTTATACCAGTTTTGCATTCCAACTCCTTGATCTCAGCTGCTGCTTCTAAATGCCAGGATATTCCAAGATATGCCCAGCTGGGTTTTGGGTGTGGCTTCAGCTGAAACTCCAGGACAGGGGTCAAGGTGTGGTGATTGTCATCTGGGAATCACTTACAGCTTTCAGGGGTGCTGCACCACAGGTCACTGAATATGAGACCCTGTTCATTAAGTTGGGCCTTAGGGATCAGTTGGGATTGTTGCTGTTGTACCAGCCTCCCTGGTGCATAGCACCTCCCTGCCTCAGCTCCTTGATTCCATTTCTGGGTTGGCAGTGGATTTCCCAAGACTTATGGTCTTCGGGGACTTTAATTTGCCTTTTCTGGAAGTGGGTTCTGGGGCAGCTCAGGAGTTCATGACCACCATGATGGCCATGGGGCTATCCCAGGTCATCCAGAGCCCAACACAGGGCAGTGGTCACATACCAGAACTATTGTTCCTGTCGGAGCAGTGGCTATGTGATCTGAAATTGGGGGAGCTTTTGGTGTCACCTTTGTCAGATCACACCCTGATTACCATGGGATTCTCTGGCACTGCCATCCACTGCAGGGAGGCTGGACCCATTACATCAGTCTGCCCCCAGTGACTGATGGACCCTGATGGGTTTCAGAGGGAGCTGGGAGTTGTTCCTGCTGGTCTGCTGCATCTGAAGCCTTGGTTGCCACTTGAATAAAGGCCAAAGTGCACCTGAGGCTTTGGATTGGATTGCACCAATGTGTCCTCTCCCGTCTCATGCATCCTGTCACTCCCCATGGTTCATGGGGGAGTTAAGGGAGTTGAAACAAGAGAAGAGATGTCTAGCATTTTACACTGATGATGCATTCACTGGCATTTTACAGGTGATGAATTCGACCGGATATGGGTTAGAGCCACTATTAAGGCCAACCTAGTGGTGGTAAGGGTGGTGAAGCATCAGTATTTCTCTGCCCTTATTGAGTCTGCAGATAACCATGCCATGGTCCTGTTTTGGGTGACACATGCCCTCTTAGGTAGAGAAGGCTCAGAGAACCCCCTCCAGGGCTGTGAGGAATAATTTGTTCAGCATCTGTTAGACAAAGTCCCTTATTATCTGGATCCTTTTCAGTCAGGATTCAGACCCAGGTATGGGACAGAAATGGCATTGGTTGCACTTTTGGATTATCTCTGGCATGGGCTGGGGGTTGTGCAGCTATCTTTACCCTACTTGACCTCTCAGTGGCTTTCAAAACCATTGACCATGGTATCCTTCTGGATTGACTCAGAAGATTGGGAGTGGGTGGCAAGGTGCTGTGCTGGTTCACTTCCTTTCTCCAGGGTTGATTCCAGTCAGTTGTGATTGGAGGGGAGACATCCCATCCTTGGCCCCTACTGTGTGGGGACCCACAGGGGTTGGCTCTCTCTCTGCTCCTATTCAATGTCTACATGAGGCTGCTGGGTGAGCTCATCCATTGCCATGGGGTGAGGTATCATCAGTATGCTGATATACCCAGTTATACATCTCTGACCCGGGCGAATTAAGCAATGCTGTGGATGTCTTATCCTGGTGTCTGGAGGCTGTGAGTGTCTGGATGGGGAACAACAGACTTCAAATGATCCCTGGCAAGACTGAGTGGCTTTGAGTTTTGGAGCCTGCCAGTTCTAGGACTATACTATTTTTGGTGCTGGATGGGATTGCATTGCCCCAAACAGACCCTGTGCACAATCTGGGGTTTCTCTTAGATTCACAAGTCCTGCTTGAGGAGCAAGTAGCATTCATGGCTAGGAGGGCCTTTGCTCAACTTTGTATTGTGCATCAGTTGCATCTATTCCTAGTTTGAAGGGCTCTACTCATGGTCACTCATGCCCTAGTCACCTCCTGGTTGGATTACTGTAATGCATTCGACATGGGGCTGCCCTTGAAGAATATCCAGAAGCTTCAGCTGCTGCAGAATGCAGCGGCACAGGCAGTTATATGTGTTTCTAGAAGAATATATGTTACACTTCTGCTCCACGAGCTGCATTGGTTATCAGTCTGCTTCTGGATCGAATTCAAGGTGCTGGTTTTGACCTTTAAAGCCTACATGGCATGGGACTGGGTTATTTGAGGGACCATCTTTCCCTTATTACATCTGCCCATCCCACCAGATCCAGCAGAGAGGGCATGCTGCAGGTGCCGCCAGCTAAGGAGCTTCCCTGGCAGGCCCTAGGCAGCAGGCCTTTTCTGCTATGGCCCCTGATTTATGGAACATTCTTCCCCCTGAAGTAAGGCTGGCTTCATCCCTTTTAATTTTATGGAAGTCTCTCAAGACCTGGTTGTGTCATCAGGCCTGGAGACCCCAGGGGACTGGTGAAATATTGAGATGGTTCCAATGTAATTAACTCCTGCTCTTCACCTAATATTTTTTTAGTTTTTAGTTTTGTTCCTTTTATAATTGTAAAGTTTTAATAAAAATATTAAAACTTGTTTGTATATGTTTTTAGCTTTGTTGTACACCACCCAGAGTCACTTGTTTATGAGATGGGCAGTCATATAAATATGACAAATAAATAAATAAATACCTGAGTTTCTATTTGTCTGAAGGCTTCTACTCATCTTCAAGTGTTTACCAGTAGCCTTCCCTGTTAATGCCAGAAAATTTGGGATGGAAAAATTGGAGATAAGACTTGCACACAATGATCTCTACCCTCCTCCCTCCACACACACATTTTCGGCCATTGTTCACAGAGCAATGTAATCCCTCAGATGAGATTCAAAAGGTTCAAGAGCAAACATGTATCAACCAGAAGGTGAAATTTACTAGAAAAATCATGGAGCTGAACTTTGCATAGTTATCTAACTTGCTTTTTTCAGAGTACTATTAGTAGGATTGTATCACCTGTCACTGTTTCTTGAGATTTTTCTCCAGCTACATAATTTAATCATTCTAGCTGAAGTGTCAGACAGTTAAGTATATTATTAGTTAAAAAGAGATACTACTTTGCACTGAAGTACCAGATTTGCAATTTGTTTTTAACTATTACGTATAGAGCAAAAATTCAAAGAAATCTGTAGTAATGCTTTAAATGACTTTATGCTAATGCTACTTTAGATATCTAATTAAGTAAGAAAAGAAAACTCACTGGTTATTAGAACTTCTAAAGAACAATTAGACATTGGTATTTAACATGTAATGTGCATCTTTGTTGTATTTATTAACATGATTTAAAAAAAGATTTTTGAGGACCCTGTTACTACCGCTTCTGCCCAATATTCAGCTTTGCAAATTTTGAATGTTATTCACTTTATGTTTGGTTATTTTTATTCCTATTTACCATAGGGTTAAGCAACTCCATTTTGTTTAAGAAATTTGAAAATTCAATACTACTAATCACTGACCGTTAGCTACACTGGCTGACACTGATGAGTCCAAAATACTTGGAGGGAATCAAATTGCATAACTGTAATTTAACATCTGAAAATATCTTCTATCTTTTGTTTCAAAAGCTGATGTAACTAGCATCAGCATTTAATATTTGATTCCATCTGATAAATCATACGCAATAGTCTTCAACATTGACGGATTTATTAACATGAGAAATCCTATGATTAAAATAATTACTTAAAATATTTTTATCCCACTCTTCTATTTAAAAATCCCTCAAAACAGTTAACAAGAGAGCTATGCAATGCTAGCTATTATTTGACAACTGTTGTATGTTAAACAGTAATTTAAGAACAACTGTAACAAAGAAGAATGAAGGCTCAGTCAACAGTCTAAAGCTGTCATATTTTGAAATCAGAAGATAAAATATGAACTAGGTCAATTTACAAATTTAAAATCCAATTATGATATTCAGATTACTCTCCCTGCCCCCTTTTATTTTTGCATTCAGTTTCTGCCCAGGCTGGGTGAACCATGGTCCCCTTCCTTTCCCATCCTCTGCCCACAGTACTGCAAAGCTTCCCTTTCTTTCCTGTAGGAACTTGCTACTGTTTCTGTGAAGCTGAACTATTAGTTGTTCCTTCTACAAAATTTCTATGGATCTACAGAGGAACTAGGAATGGAAGATTAACCAGTTCCTTATTGCTCTAATTACTGTAGCATCAGATCAATGATGGTACCATACGGGAGGAAAAAAAAAGTCTGCTTTGGTGTCAAAGGAGATAAGGGGGAAGGCATCTATGTGTGCAAACATCTGGGAAAGGATGTTTATTCTAGTCCACATAGGAACAAGCTAACCAGCAAGGTTTGCCTTCCCTGCAGGGATAGAAAGGACAAGAAGCAAGGGAACAAGCAATCAGGTCATGCAGTGGTCATAGTCCAGACTGAGCATCAGCCCACCACTGTTGCTAACCTAGGACACCAACAGCTTGGCTACAGTACAAAATTACCTTCTAAAGGTTTTGCAAGGCTGTTTAGTGCTTTCTGGTCATTTGATTAACAGTAATGACATGTGGCTGGGCTTCAATGGGCTGATTGGATCAAAATGTCATCCAACTGAAACACCTCTTCAAAACTTTGCTATGAAATTGGAAGTGCAAAAACTGTAACCATTGTTTGTAACCACCAGGTTACAAAAATGTAATCACCAGGCAATGGAGATGAAGCCTCAAGTCAAATTTGACTCCTCGCGATTACACAGAAACAGGCATTATACTTTCTTAGTAGCAATATGGAAATAGTTTGTCATTGCCTCTTTTGTCCCATCCAAGTGCAAATCAGAACTGACCCTGCTTAGCTTCTTTAAAGATCAGCCAAGTTTGGCTAGGTGCTGCCACCTGCTGTGGCTTTACCTTACTATTCCCATAACAAGGGCTGTTGGAAGTCAGCTGATTATCCCATCCTGCTCTTACACTTGTACCTGTCAATCATGTGGACAAGCTATGAGCAAAATATCTTACATAGCTAGTTTAGACTATGGTGAAGAGATGCTTCTGCATTTTCCCCACAAATTCCTGTCTTTGCTACAGTGCTATAAACTGTAGAATAAAATCACTAGAATTCCTTTTTGTTTTGTTTTCATTTTCTCAGTGCTGCAGACTTTCTGAATTTTGCTACATCTTTCAGATTCTTCCATTCATTTATGACTTTATTTGTGTGGGTTTTTTTCCATTATTGAGGCACAGGTGCACATTGATGAAGCATTGCAAAAAAGCCAAATAGATGCAATTGTCTATACAGCTGTATCAAGATTCATTTTCATTATGCTTTATTAATGTTATGAGTAGATATGTATATCAATAAAGGAACAAGAAACAAGAATCTTAGTGCAAATGTATGCACAGTTGCAGCAGGGTTTTATGTATTAATATGTATACAACAGCAATGCAGTATAGATTACAACAGTAATGCAGTGGAGAAAAATATGTAACTGAAATGGGAATTTGCTACATTATTCTAATTCAACAAGAATTTAGAAAGAGAAAGAATATGAAGCATTAAGAGAAACTCAGGAACAGGAACTGGGAGAACAAGTTGTACTTAATCAACATTCTTGTTCCTCAGAAATAGCTGGGCAGAAGCTGAGATTACAGACTTACAATAGAAGACAGGGCAATAGATTTTATGTAAATCATACTTTGAGAAAGTTGGTAAGGAGAAAAACATTCAAGGATGTGCACATAAAGAAAAATTCTTACTATTAAGCAAGAAGACATACATCAATGACAATGAACGATCTTTAAATTAAATAAAAGAATATTAGCACAGTAATATATATTTTCCACAGAGGGTTAAATAAATTGGCAGCCTTTCCAAATTCAAGGGAAGGCAACAAGACTGCTTTGAAGCTCATGTGATTCCTTTGGAAAGAGACTTCAAGGGACAATTTTTCAAAGTGATGATTTAGTTATTTATATTAATGGGAGCCACATTGCTGTACTCCTGAGTGACACTTTTAAACTGCCCCCTACTACTGTTCTCACCCAGATCTCTTTTTGTCCTAATTCAGCTGTTTTCAATATTGCATTGAAGATTAAAAACAATTCTAATTTGCTGTATGAATCCTGTTGTGCCTGTGAAATCACATCAGTCTAATCGCTGATACTAGTATTTAATTAAAGGAAACCAAATATACTGAGCACCACTTTAAAAGGGAAATATGCTTACATGCTGAGTAATCCACTGAATTACTCAATCAGTGGGACAAATGGCTTTTGACTCAAGAGGAAAATCAATTTGTGTCAAAAGATACTAAAGGTCAAAAACGCAGGGTTCAATTCTGACCTCATTGAAGTCAACTCCAAACCTTCCTTTAATGAATCAAGACTGAAACCATGGGGCTTTGTCCTGTAGTTCTTTATCAAGCAGAGTATCCCATTTATTAAGTAGCAAATAGCTTTTATTTTCTTATTAAACATATCTGGAGGTGGATAAGCCAGACCTGTTTTCTTGACCAAAACAAAAAAGAATGGCTGACTAGGACATTACATCACCTTTTAAAATGTAGGTCCACCAATATTTAGGAAAGGAAAGAAAGAAGGAAGAAATCATTCTATTAACTCTAATCTGCTTTTGTGTCTATTCATTTAGATTTTTACTCTGGCATTTCCTCCAGGAGCTCAAGGAAGCATATACAGTACATACATTTCAGGTATGGCAAATATGTAGAATTCTAGGTTCCAATTTCTTCTCCTCTGAATGGTCTACTCTTGCCAAAAGAGAGCATTTCAGAGCTAACCTATAGTCCATGGAGTATCAATACTGCTAAGTTTCCTCAGCTACAAGCTGCAACAACCTGGCATCAAGCAGGCAAGATTCCTCATTAAAGCCAATTTTTTGGTCACATCTGTGTTACATCTGAAGGTCTTGTTCCATATGAAATAGAGAGAATGTTGAAGCAAAATAAAAGATGCTTTGCATTCCCCCCAACTCCCTAAACAGTTTTTGGGCACCATCTTTAAAGTATCCTTCCATAGATATTGGTTCAACCAAATCAAGTTCTTCCTTTCCCTTTTCTTTCAAATTGCTGCCTTCCAATTTGAAATTCTTTCCCATTGCCTTCAAACAGTTTGTATTATTGTTCCATTAGAAGACAGATCCCCTAATTACAGCCTTTTATATGACAACCCATTAATAAATTAGGCTAAGTAATAAGGTCTTCTTACCACCTCCCCATTCAAATGTATCAGCTACTGTTCTATTCAGATTAGTCATTTGTACCTCATGCAAAACTAACTATTTCTTAGGACTATTTGATCTAGCCTAATTCTGTCTACCTGGCTTGGCAGCATTGTCCAGAATTCCAGGCAGAAGACCTACCTGATTATACCTGATATCCCATGCACAAATCCTAATGATCTAAACTGACTGATGACCCCACATTGGGGCTTGCATTGCACTGTTACTATATATTCTATGAGCTGTATACCTCCCTAGGTGCCTACCAGGCACTCTAAACCACCTATATTTTCAAATAAGATTCTTTTGATTGAAAGATGAATTTTTGAAAAATAGGAAGAGGGCATGCTACAGATCAAAACACCACTAACATCATCTTTATTTTCCAGAAATGCCTTGGATGCAGTGGGAGAATTTTTCCGGAATTAATTTCTTCTAGTTAGATCTGGTCTATTTTCAAACTCAATCTTTCTTTTGCCAGATTTTTCTCACACACCGAATTTGGTCCCATTATGTTCATTTTTAGAGAGTTATCCTGATGATGGATAGGCAGATGGAATTTTGAGCCCCTTTACATAATTTCTTCCCAACATTCGACTGGGTTGGAAAGAATAAAAACATGAGTCCTTTATTTGAAAGGATGTCTCCCTGCCAAGGGAGGGGCGGGGGAGCAATAGAGAATGAATATGGAGGCTCGAAGGGGTAACTGGAAAAGATCTTACTACTTGCCTTAGGACAAACTAATGCTTTGTGAATGGCCATATTCACTTGGACAGCCATTTTGTAAGTGAATCCACAGCATATTTTCAAAACTCTAAATATATGTACCAGCCCCAAAAGATTAGGGACCCATACTTTTTCTATAAGAGGTATTCTAGTCCAGAGATTGAAGCTCATAATTTCTCCTGCATTTCAATAATGTTCTATTTAGCATTGTTAGCTTTGGAAAATAGTGCCTCCCTGAGACTTTCTTAATCATCACATACAAAAATAGTATTTAAATAAGGTTATACCTGTGTGCTAGTCTTATGCTATACTTCATACATGCCAGCTGATTGTGATGATACAGCTGAAAGAAATTGATATTCCTGACCTTTTGCGCAATAATCCTCCTCTCTCTCTCTCCCTTTCTCCCTCTCCCCACCCTCCCTCCCAAAAAAAAGATTAGTCTAAGTTACAATTTCTACATGGAAGAGATTCTGCATTGGAGTGCCCTTCCCAGCAATTTCTCACATATTGCATCCATACTAAATGGAAATGTCTACATTTCCACTTCCAGATATTCTTCTTAGTGATAGGCCTTTATGGCACTAATGTAATCAAGGTAAAGGAACAGAATATGAGCCATCTCCAAAAAGAATTCAAAAATGTCTTACAAAAATGTTATTCTGAATGTAAATATAAATAATCTTTTCAACAAGATCTTCATATTATTTTAGATGAAAATGAAATAATAAGGATCTCGTTGGAGCTTTTTTTAGTGACAGTTATGAAAAGTATGGGAAGAAAAAAATCTGGATGTTTAATAAATTGCAAAATAAATGATTGTTTTCTAGTTCAAATCTATCTAAAATATTGATTCAGTAACAATCAGGTAAATGAAACAAAGTAAATGTGCTATTATATTTCCTTAAGCAATAGTAATATGAATTATAAAAACATATATAGACAGCTTATTTTTCTTGGATTTCTCTAATGTGTTTACTAATGCCAAGAATATTCCTGTAGCTTCAAGTGTATAGTATTTCCATAACAACCTTCATAAAGCACACATTTTGATTATATATTCATCATATTGTAGATTAGGGAACTGTGATGATTTGCCTTGGAAATAATATGCAAGTAAATAAATAAATAAACACTAATATTTGAAACACAGAAAACTGTGACTCTTCTGAGCATTTAACTACAAAAGCAGAACTTTCTGGCCAAAGCAGTTAATTCCCACTTCATTTTTATCAACATGTCCATATGAGAGTGGTAGCTACTGATTAATCAGATTAGACATGAAAGAGTAATTCAGCATAGCTAGTTTCGCTCGTTTTAGAGAACTGTAAAAATTGCATGCAATTGGGCTTATGCCTCTAGTAAACTAGTTGTAATTCATTAATGGTCTCTGGGCCCCCTCTACATAATGACCATAACATCATAGCAGGGACCAAAACCAGCACCATTGATTATATTCTAACCTCCGTGGATCTGATACAATATATAGAACATTGTGAAGTTGTACCGCTTCTAGAAAGTGATCATCTACCACTCTGCATACATCTGAAGCTTTTTACTAGACAGATGCTCCCCAAGGACTGCTTCCCTCCTGCCATTTCTCCAGCAGGTCAAACAAGATGCTGGGTAGCATAGACCCAGCTCCTTGACCAGAAGGTAAGGAGAGCATTAGCAGAGGATAACTTCCAAACAATTCGATCAGCTTTTATACCAGCCCATTCCTCTCAAAATCTATTAAAATTATACAAAAATCTAGTACAAAAGCCTCAACTACTACTGGCACGTGACCCAGATTTCTCAGTTAAAAGGCCCACCTTAGCTTCGAAGTCATGGTTTGATAAGGACTGTGCAGAAGCAAATAAAGCCTTCATCTTAGCATAACATGTATAGAACCAAGACCGAAGATAACAATACAAAGACTCTTAAATACCTGCTTATACTCAAAAAACAATATAAACAATTAGTGGCATTTAAGAAAAAACAAGACACAAGATCCACTTGGGAACAGCTTATTGAGGCAGCAAAGAAAAAGAACTGGTCCCTATTTTGGTGTTTAATAGCTTGCCAATCTGCTAGAACCCATATCCCACTAGATTGGCATATATCATCTGTGGTTGGGGAGCTACATTTTCAGAGGATGTATGAAGATCCCTCCAGTGAGACAAAAATGCAACCAAGGCAGGACCTACCCGAGTGGCCCCCAGTATCAGCACTTGAAATTAAATCCCTTATTGATCAACTTAGGATGGGGAAGGCCCCAGGAGGCGATTTTATTTCCGCAGAATTGCTGAAAAATAATGACTGGTGGATCCCAGTCCTGGCGTCGTTATTTACCTATATTGACAGTACGGGATACATCCCAGATGACTGGGGTTGGGCAATTGTTGTTCCTATCTTCAAGAAGGGAAACAAGCATGACCCTGCAAATTATAGACCAATAAGTCTGCTAAATACAATTAGCAAACTTTATGCTAAACACCTACAAGACAAACTTAAGGTCTGGCTAGATCATGAGAACCTGACAGCAGAAGAACAAGCCGGGTTCAGAGAAGGGAAAGGCACTATTGATCAGTATCTGGTCCTGCAGCATCTGATTGAAAAATATGCGACAAATAGATCAGTTTCACTATATGCTGCCTTTATAGACCTTAAGGCAGCTTTTGACTCTGTTACTAGGACCAAGCTATGGGAGAAGCTGGAAGCTACTTCAATTGACCATAGGCTCCTCTATCTATTACGTGCCTTACATACCAACACAACCCTCAAGGTTAGGTGTAATACGCAAGAGTCTTTCTTGAAGCTGGTCCAAGTTCAAAAGGGGGTAAAACAGGGGTACATTTTGGCCCCCCTGCTTTTTAATTTTTACATCAACAATATGGTAAAATGGACCAAATAAACCAAATCATCACACCCCAAAAATAGGAGATCGCAGCATCACCCTGCTGCTTTATGCAGATGATGCAGTAATACTTTCTAGGACATCAGTTGGCTTAAAAAGAGCCTTGCGAGCTCTGGCTCAATATTGTAAAAAAGATAAATTGGAAATAAACTATCAGAAAACCAAGGTTATGACCTTTGCTTAAAGGTCAAGACTTCACTCATGGTATCTTAATGGTCATAATATAGAACAAGTGACCACTTTTAAGTACCTAGGCGTGGTCATACATGCCACTGGTTCAAGGAAAGCGCATTGTAGAATATGCAGCTGCTACTGGCAGTATTTAAATTAAATACTTCCACTCACAGGGAGGGCATTATGTTCCTGCTGCAATTAAGCTTTTTCAGGCCAAGTTGCTAGCACAGCATCTATACGGGACCCAGCTCGGACCCCCAGCTTCCTGTTTTACACCCTTGGAAAGGGTAGAATCAAAATTTATTAGAGCAATTCTCCAGATGCCCTGTTGTGTTTCAAATGCACACCTACGGCTGGAGACTGGGCTGATAAAAGTAGAATCAAGAATCTGTATAGCTTCCTTATATCTCTGGCTAAAGCTTAATTTTTTTCCTCAAGGCCTTGCACCATTAATCCTCCAAGACAAATTCTCCTCTTCATGGATCAAGGCTGTTGAGTCTAACCTTGCAAAACTAGATTTTTCGCCTTCCTCAATACTTGAATTGGACTATGAACAGGCAAAACAACATTTGAGATTAAGGGTAGAGGACATAGAGAGACAAACAAACTTAGAGAAAGTTCCATCATTCCTGTCTCCAGACTATGCCAAATACATTGTCAACCCTGCCAGATATCTTAGCCAGTTAGAGACAGTGAGCCAAAAAGAAAGCCTTTTTGCTTGCATGATGCCGTGCGCTCCCCTCAGCTGTTCTGGATGGCAAATACAAAAAGATACCATTGGCCAAAAGGCTCGGTCCCTGTGATTCCACAGAGGTAGAAACCACTGGCCACATCCTTCTTCGATGCTCATTCTATAGAGACATTCAAACAAAATTTATTCATCTGATGATTAATAGGTATCCAGGCCTCTCTGATACCGACTATCTACAGATCCTGCTCAAAGACAGACTATAGTCACAGTGCAGGTAGCTAGGTTCTGATCAGCGGCATTAAAGATTCATCAGAATCTGATGAATATCTTATTGTAAATAGTTTTATACAACCAACACACTTCAATTTTAGATATTATCATTTTATCATTACCTTTATTATAGCTAACATTCAATAATTGTAGGATATCATAATTTAAGGAGTAATAATTACACTACGGTATAGGCTACTTGACTTCATATATAAATGACATTTAGGCAGCTGAATTATAATTATGATATAGATTTTATTTGTTATTATATCTAAGAATTTTTAATTAGAAATGTTGTGTGCATTTTTAGTTGTACTGGTCTGTGACTGTAATAAACTGAAACTGAAACTGACTATAACACAAAATAACAGGTTTTATGCTTGCTGCTACATTTCAATATTTTCATAATATTCTATATTTGTTCATTTTCCTTTCATAATATATAAATGGTAGTGTTGAAAATTTTTACCTGGGGAGATGAATGAGAAGCATCACTCAAGGCAGTTACATTACAAGAGCCAAATGACAGCATATATCTAAGCCCTCACAGCCTGGAGACCCTCCATATTCTTGTCATACATGCATTTTTAAAAAAAGTAATCAGAGATGCAATGACTGATAAGGGCTGGAAAAGAAAGAATAGAATGTAGAGGGAAGACAGAAAAATGCTGGGGTGTGTGAGTGTTGGTCTCCTCAAATTTAACACTGCACCTCCATCATGACCACATAAAATGAATACCAGCATCCAGATTTATGCAAGGTATCATAGGATTCAGTACTTTGCCATGTCATATATTGGGAAAGGTCATCTATCAGTTTGGGGTGAAATGTCATCAGTATACTGATGATATTCAGCTGTACCCTGCTACCCTGAGCTGGGGATACTGTGGAACGCAGCCTTTGCCCATCTAATAAGAACATATTGGAAGGTCTTGCTGAGAGACTTCCTCCCACATGAGGACAGGGGGATATGGACCAGGCGACAGGCCTTTTCTCAGAGAGTCATGTAGCCCCTTCCCTCCTAGTGTTTCATAAAGTGGCCAAAACAACTTGATTCTGCTGGGTTTGTTTCATGATGTACATTACATCTTGAGGGGGTTCTTTTGTTTAATTCATAGGATGTTATTACTTTGTTCTATGCTACCCAAAGTTGTCAGATTGGGGTGGGCTACAAAATTGGTAAAATAAATTGCGTAAATAAATACTGCATCCATAGGATACATGTCTAAATGATGAGTTAGGTCCAAACCTATACTTCAGCTGAGATCAATAATGATTAATTTGTTCCATGTCAACACTGGTTTGGAATTTTAAAGTTGTAGTCCTAGCACCTCTGTACCATATCAGAGGTTGAGGACAGCTGGCAAAATCTATTTAAATAATTTTGGCTGAATTCCTGTACTGAAGCATGAGTTTCAAATTCTGCTCGATAATTTGATTATTCTGTTAAAGCAAATCTACTGTACATGTTATAGCATTTATACACATAGAACAAATTCATTATTTGTTTAGTGTTCGTGCATGCTTAAAAGGGGCCTATATGTTCCATATACTCATTGATACAATAGTGTAATTGGAATCACAGCTTGTAGCCCCAGTGTTTTCCAGGATTAGAAACTCTCCCCTCTTTTATTTTCTCCAGCTCAAACATCACAATGTCAGAATGTTCCACAGATGTTCCCTGGGGAATCTGCAAGGCTAATTAGAGTGAACTTCACTATACACAATATAGTTGTTAAAAGAGCTTTTGTACACACTCGAGTAATGATCATTCTTTACACAGACTGTGATTTGTTGCTGCAATTTACAGCCATACATCTCTTAGGAACTAATTCTTGTGTTATTTATTGCATGCATTATTATTAATGATATCCTAACAACTGTTGGAAGTAACTTATTTCACCTCATTATGTCAAGTACTTTAGCTCACTGTTTACAGAGAGAGAGAGAGAGAGAGAGAGATATTTCTCATGAAATACATTTTAAAACTTTTTTTCAAAACAACAAATCTAGTACAATTAAAACTGAGTTGTTGTGTCATAAACCAGCTACAAGGGGTTAAGCTGATGAACAAATCACTTCTGCTGGTCAAATCTAAGATCTGCCAAGAGGATCAGGAGATATGGCAGCAGAAGAACCAAGGGAAAAAAAGAAATCAACATCAAACCCAAGGAGATATTCACAATGCCCCACAAAATTAGGCCAAGCTAAAGATAATTTCAAATATACTAAATCTAAAAGGAGTTCCAAAACCCATCTGTTTCTGGCTTGGACAGGGCTTGGATTTAGCACAGAGTCAGCCAGCCTTTTCAGGTCTTGGCCATTTTATCTGCCTAGGATTGAGCTGCTTACCAAGCAATAAATTGGACAATGTTTCAAGATCTGCCTGTTCTGACCAACAGGAATTCAACCATTTAGCCAGATACATGCCCCAAGGTCTTATGGACGTTTCCTTGATTAAGCAATTGGATAAAACAGTTCTTTTGGACTGCTAGTCTTGACTGAAGCCCAGTGTGTTATCACAAAATAAATAGCTCTCCAAAACAGCTTTTCAGCCTTCCCCGCTTTCTGCATTCAGTATTACACTATTAATAATATACAATATGCAAGGATAGCTTTTAATTTTAAATAATAAAAGTAGGTTATACACATAGATAATTTTAAAGCATCCCAGTTGAGTGTCATTTATTTATTTATTTTATTTATTTGTTTGATTTGTCCCCGCCCATCTCCCTTACAACGGGGGACTCTGGGCGGCTTACAACCACTAAAATCACAATACATAATTAAATTATAAAAGGTTTAAAAATTATAAAAGTTATAAAAACTAGAAATTTACAAAAAAGGATAGAGATAAAAAGCTAAAAACTCCAAGAGGCCAATAGGGCCCCACCAGGCCACTAAGGGGCCAGCCAACCCCATTTCTGATATCCACCCTCCCCGCCCCAGGACAGATGGCAGAGCCAGGTCTTCACATCCCTCCGAAAGGCCTGGAGTGAGGGGGCCTCTCTCACCCCCAGGGGCAAGATGTTCCAAAGGGCGGGGGCTACAGCAGAGAAGGCCCGCCTTCTGGACCCTGCTAGTCGAAATTCTTTTACTGCGGGGATCCGGAGCATGCCCGCTCTATGAGATCGGGTGGGACGGGTTGAAATCATAGGGGCGAGGCGGTCCTTCAGGTAACCTGGCCCCATGCCAGGTTTTAAAGGTGATAACCAACACCTTGAATTGGACCTGGAAGCAAGCCGGTACCCCGGAGAAAGGAGGTGAACCAGCACAAAACCGTGCCGCCCACCCCCATATCCCTGAGCCGTCCCAATAGGATACCATGGTCGACGGTATTGAACGCCACCGAGAGATCAAGGAGAGCAAGGATGGTCGCACTTCCACCATCCCGCTCCTGCCAGAGATCATCTATAAGTGCGACCAATGCTGTTTCCATTCCATAGCCGGGCCTGAAACCTGACTGATAGGGGTACAGATAATCCGTTTCCTCCAGGACCCTTTGGAGCTGCGAAGCCACCACTTTCTCAACCACCTTCCCCAAAAAGGGGAGGTGGGAGACTGGACGAAAGTTGTCCAGTACAGTAGGATCCAGGGAGGGCTTCTTGAGGAGGGGGTGCACCAACGCCTCTTTAAAGGGTGCCGGAAACACTTCCTCCTGCAAGGATGCATTAACCATCACCTGGATCCAACCACATGTCACCTCCCGAGCTGCTTTCACGAGGGCATGGGTCCAGATGACAAGTGGTGGCCCTCACAGTCCGGAGGATCCTGTCCACTTCCTCAGGAACCACAGGATCAAACCATTCCCAGATAACAAGGCAAGAATGATCCCCTGGTATCTCCCCAGACCCTGCACCACGCTCGGAGTCCAACTTGGAATAAATCCGAGCGATTTTATCCTGCAGGTGCTCTGCAAATTCCTCCATGCGGCCCTGCAAGTGAACCACCAGATCCCCCTTACCAAGGAGGGACCTGGTGATCCCAAACAGGGCCGCTGGGCGGCACTCTGCAGACGCAATAAGGGTGGAGAAGTATTGCCGCTTCGCCACCCTTATTGCCACAATGTAGGCCTTAATAGCGGCTCTAACATGTGTTCAGTCAGATTCAGTCCTTGTCTTCCTCCAGCGGTGCTCTAGGCATCTCTTAACCCTCTTCAGCACCCTCAGCTCCTCCGTAAACCACAGGGAGTGTCGGGGCCGACATGGCAAGAGAGGCCGCAAAGGCACGATCCTATCCAAGGCCCCAGCCGCTTCTCTATTCCAGGCAGCAGCCAGGGCCTCTGCTGGACCATGCAGCAGGTCCACAGGAATATCCCCCAGCTCCCTCTGAAACCCTGATGGGTCCATCAGGTGCCGGGGGCGGACCAATCACATGGGTCCAGCCTCCCTGAGGAGGGGGATGGCATAGGAGAAACTCAGGGTCACCAGGACGTGATCTGACCATGACACCGGGGAAAGCTGTACATCTCCCCTCAGATCACTTTGCCATTGCTCGGACAAGAAAACTAAATCCGGCATGTGGCCACTATCTCGGGTTGGGTCCCGCACAATTTGAGACAGGCCCATGGCTGCCATGGTAGCCATGAACTCCCGAGCTGCCTCCGAGGACCATCCCAGGGATGGCAGGTTGAAGTCCCCCAGAACCATAAGCCTGGGGAACTCCACCGCCAACCCCGAGACGGCCTCCAGCAGCTCAGGCAGGTATTTGCTTACCTAATACTTTTATTACATGGCACTGAAATGTATCTGTATGTTTGATAAAACATATACATATTAGTAAATACTCTATAATAAACAGTTAAGCAGATTGTGGCACACTATACTTTTCTAATATTAATTCCTGCCTTTATTTTCTCATGTTCAAGTATGGCTGGTTGTGACAGCATATATATTTGCCTTCTGCACTATACTAAGTAAGGGTATGCAGAACAATCATGTGAGACAAAATGGACATATTCAGAGTTTTATTTCAAGCTCAGTACAAAACACGTTCTGTTCCATATTCAGAACAAAATTTAGCTGCTTCATTTGCATTTTATTCAATACTACTAGACATTTGCTTTCAACGTGTGACTAGATTGCGTGTTTTTAATTCCTAACTTTTCAGACTAGCCAGTATAGCTGCAAGGAGTGGCTCACATGAAGCTCTGTGGAGGAGGGATAAGAGAGCAGGCACTTAAGGCCATGGCTCCTGGCTGAAGAACCGGCCTGGACTCTGCTCTGGTCAGAGTGGCTGCAGGGTGCAGGTCCAAAAGGTCCAGAGGGCAGCCACATCCACGTAGTCCAAGTCTCGGCCTTTTTTTGCAGGCATGGGTGGTGGGGCTTTAATTCATGGTTATGGCTGCCATCTTCCTTTGCCCTCTCCCTGCAGACACCCCTGGCTCTGATGCTGGAGAGAACTGAGCTGCTACAACTGATTGTGACAAGGTTGCTGCTACTGCTGGAGCTTTGCTGGTGGATATCTAACTGCCTTCCCAGGCAAATCTCCTTCCCATCTCCCACACTTTTAGTGTAGTAGTAGTAGCAGTAGTGTAGAACAGAACTCTCATTTTAGTTTTAAATAGCTGTATTATGAAAGGAGAAGGATGGAAATCTCCTGTCCCTTCCCACTGTGTTTAATTCATCCTGTTTATAGCTAAAAGAGGATGTCTCATACTGCCCACATTCTCCCAAAATCCTGCTTATTTATTTGGGGAAAGTAATCCTTTGAAATAAGTATTAATGTGTGTGTGATAGTACTGACAGCACTGCTGTGGTGCTTGTGCATGTTAACAGAGCCCTTTCCATTTAAATCAAGATTTATCTTCGTGGCTATGTTTCACAGGTTGCAGCTACTTACTGTAGCTACTACATTTCTTTGCCCCTGTAAAAACCTGTCACCTCAAAGCCATGCCTAAGAAAAGGTAGATGGGAGGCCAGGGCAAAGCCTGCTGGTCAAAGGAGGGAAATACGGTCATCTTCATGAAAGCTCAACTTTTCTGTAATGCCTGCTTCTTCTGCAGCAGAAACAATTGTGCCACCAGCTGGCAAAGTGGTTGAAACTGAAGCAGGGTCCAATTCTGGGGGAGGGGTTCCTTTCACAGCACAAAAGGAAGAGGTGATGGAGCTAATGATTTGCCCAATTAGCCTACTTCCCTCAATTCAAGGGCTGAGGGCAGAATTGCGAGAAGAATGGGTTGCCTATCTGAATCTGCAGCTAGTAGACACAGCAGAAGGAGCAAACAATGCACCATCACAAAGCGGTCACATTGTGGGCCCAACGCTTGAAATACTCCCATGGTACACAGTCTAACTCACTACAGCATCCAGATTGACAGGGGCAGGGATATTATATGTACTTTGATGCCAGTTATGCTTATGCACTCTTTAGGTGGCATCATGAACACCTCGGTGCTATTGTGTGCAGCAGTAGATAACTCATGGCAAGGTACTTGTTCTTAGACAAAGATACTTGGACAGTGAGTGATGCAGCTAGTGGAGGATGAGACCACCAAGTTCATCTCAGCAGGCACCGAGGGTGACCCCATGCTCTTATGCACTGTAAGTAGTGATAGAGTCCTCTACTATCCTTCTAAATGTATCCGTACATTAAAGAGCTAAGAGGACATCACACCACCTAGTCTTAACCCCTGCTCGATGTTGAACAATTCACTAAGCACTCATCTTATTTTGATCACATACTGCTCTTCATGCATTCAGCAATCAACCTTAAATATTTAATCATTCACACTTTATCACACCTTCACTTTATTATATGTTTTGTCTAAATCAAACATGTAGAGTAAACTTTCTCACATTCATTCATTTCACAATGATCTGCTGAACAGCAAACATCTGGTCTGTGCACTCTTTGTCTGACAGTCACACAGCACTTTCCAAATTTTGCTGACTATCACTTCTCATACCATTTCAATCACAATTCTGTAAAACACCTTCCCAGCACACTTAATAAATTAATTCCCCTTATATTCAGTCTAGCTTCTTTTCTTTGTATAGGGAACAATAGCATCATTCTTCCAGCCATCAGGCACAGATGCAGCCTACACACATTAAACATGTTGCACAGCCACTCCACGAGCAAACTACATGCATATTTTAATATTCCTCCGTAACATATCTGCACTGCAGCCTTACAATTTTTCAATATTCTCACTGCATTTAAGATTTACTTTTCATAGAGTCATAGAATAAAATAATTGGAAGGTTTCTTGGAGATCATCTAGTCCACCACCTGCCCAATGCAAGAATCCTTTACTAAAGCATTTCCAACAGATGGCCGTCTAGCTTCCTTAAATAAGATTGTCCACCTCAACTTGAGAAAGTCTGTTCCATTGTTGTAAACCTCTGCTTGTTAGGAAATTATTCTTGTTCTACTGCTGAAGTTTCCTTCCTTGTAATATAACCTATTGTTTTTCTTTATCTTGTCTTCTGGAACAACAATGAGAAAATATACCCTGACTTCTACTTGACAGCCCTTCAGTTATTGGAGGCAGCTATCATATCTCCCCACAATCATCTTCTTTGTACAGGCTAAACATACCCAATATCTCCAACTGTTCATCATCTGACCCATTTCGGTCAGATTTCAGGCTGAGGCATAGTATGGAGATGACACTGATTGCTCTTGTTGATGAGCTCTGGTAGAGCCAGAATCAAAGGCAGGCAGTGTGACCATCTCAGTGACTTTTGATACCATCACTCATGGTATCCTTCTAGATCAACTATATCTGGTTATCTGAAAGACTGCCTTTCCCATTGTTTCTGCCCATCCCATAAGAACCAATAGATTTTTGTGACCCATCTGTTAAGTAATGTCATCTGATGGAGTATCTCTGGATGTTTAAAGAGCCCCAACCCTACTATCCTTAAATGGATCTGTTGTGCAGAGTGCAGCAAAGGTCCCAAAAATCCTGCTCTCAGGAAAATCACACATCAGCATGAGAGCTTACAAATAGCAATGTCCATAGTTTGCTTCTCCAAAGAAAATCCAGTCAGAAAATATAAACTAACTGGTCTTTATTGATAAAACTGCAAAACTTCATAAAATACAAGTTGCATACAAAATATAGGATATAACAAAGACTTCTTCTCACCTTAGCTTCCAGGACTTATCCACAACAAAGTCTCTACCTAAAAAACACTCTCAGAGAAGAGGTACACTACTTGGTTACTAGTTAAGTCTACATAACCCATAAAAACCTACATGGTTAACTATACAAGACAAACTGAACTGAACAGGCTGGGCATTTTACCCTCCCATTATATTGCCAGCATGTACACCCCCACTGAATAACTAACATACACATTACAGTAGGTGGCAGTAAAAAGCATAACAGGGTCACACAATTCTTTGTTTACCTTAGCTCATAGAATAATCTCGACACCTGTTTTTGTATAGGGAATGGGATGACCTTCTTCCCATGAGAAAATCCTGATAGGATCTTGAATCATTGGCTTTTTCTCTAGATTCTGAGATAAGTTGGAGTATGTATCCATCTGGATTAAATTATATAGGGTTTATGTTTTTATGTCTATTCTTCCTGTTATGATCTTTTTTTTTTCCTGCTTAATTTATTGTGCCTTTGTTTTTAACTTATATTCCGCTCAGACTTCTTGTTTGATAGGAAGGAAGGAAGGAAGGAAGGAAGGAAGGAAGGAAGGAAGGAAGGAAGGAAGGAAGGAAGGAAGGGATTTTTCTCATCCAAGGTGCTTGCCTACCTTTGTGCCATCCACAAATCTGATAATATTTTCTAACCCTTCATCCAAGTCATTTATATATAATATTGAACAATACAGCCCTAGAAGGCATGTAGTATGCCATTTGACTCTTTTTTCCATCTTGATGCACAGCTAGTTGAACAATCATTGGGAATGGTTGTTCAGCTAGCTCTGTATTCATCTAAGACTGGCTTACTCTAGCCTACATTTTGCCATGTTCTTTATTAGGATTTCATGGGAGACTTTGTCAAATGCTTTGCTTAAATTATAGTACACTGTGTCTACTGTATTCCCATGGTCAACTAAACTGATCAATCTATCAAAAAAGATCAGGTTGTTTCTGCATGACCTGCTTTTGATAAACCCATGCTGGCTTCTCCCAAGCATTCTTTTCTGAATGCTCACAAACCAAATGCTTAATAATCTGTTCCAGAGTTTTTCCCAGTATTAAGATCAAGCTGATTGGTCTCTAGCTAACTGGGTCCCTTTTTCACCCTTTTTGAAGAGAGAAACAACATTTTACCTTCTCCAATTCTCTGGTGCTACAGTTTCTGCCATGATATCTCAGAGGTCAGAGAAAGTGGCTCCAAAATGATATCTGCAAGTTTCTTGGATGTAACAGAAATGGTTCTGGAGACTTAAACTCATTCATAGTAGCTAAATTCCCTGATTATCGTATGACTTGTCCTGGGTTTTTATTCCCTTCTTGTATCAACTGCTCTTCTTTGGTGCATTTGAATATATTCCCCTTTGGAAAAAGTCTGAAGCGAAAGAGATGCTGAAGAGCTCTGCCCTCTCCCTCTCACCTATTATCATCTTACCATATTCTCCAAGCAGTGGGCTATCATTGCTTTTTTTTCCCCTCTTACTACTGACAAGGCCATAAAAAGCACTTTTGTTGCTTTTCACTTCCCTTGCAAGCCTAAATTCCTTCTGTGCTTTAACTTTGCTGCAGGTCTTAGCTACTTGCTGGTATACTTCCCTGGTGATTTCACCTATCTACCACTATGCATGTCACTTTTAACTCAGTCAAAAAATCTCTATATATTCACAATGGTTTCCTAAGCTGCTCCCCACTTATTATTATTGGAATGATGTGCAATTGTATGCTTGTTATAGAAAGTATGCTTTCTGATTCCTATCAGGTGAAACAGTTTAATTGAGAAATCCAAAGCATACCAACCTTGTCAGATCCTGTAGGATAGGCAGAGATTATTGGAAACAAAGAATCCTTCCAAAATCCAGGCTCTGTGCCACGAAGAGCTTCACAGATGACCACCAGCAATTTGTATTGCACCTAAAGGTCCACTGGTAACCACTGGTAACCATCTAACACAATAGCAGTGTTACATGGGTGTACTGAGTTGCACTACAACTTTTCATACTGCTGAGTTCTGAACCAGCTGTAGCTTCTGAGTGGTATTCAAGGGCAACCCATGCAGAATACATTGCAATAGTCTAAATGACATGTAACCAGTGCATGAGTGACTATGAATAGGGCCTCCCAATCCAGAAATAGGTGCAAGTGATGCACAAGATGAATTTGTACAAAGGCCCATGGCTGCCATATGCTTTTTCAGCAGGAGCCAGGAGTCTAGGAAGATCACTACATTGCACAGCAACTCTAAGTGGAAAAATGCAATCTCTTCCTTCCCTTTTATTTGACTATTCCTTTTGAATAATCTGCATTGCCTTCCATTCATGAGTTTTATCACACCAGGTTTCAGTGATAATGTTTTCTGGGTCCCTGTCTGGGGTTTAATGGAGGTGATTTTGGACAACAAACCCCACTCCTTCAGAAGAAGAGGAATGCTCACAAGAACATGCCTGCCTGACTACCTGTTTTGCAGGAAGTTACTACTATTTGCTTTTTTATCCTTTACTACATGGAAATTAGAGTTCATAGATTACATGTAGGCTTTATGTTGCAGCTAACCTGCAAATGAAAGCAGATGAAATGAAGCAGATGAATTGAGGCTCAGTAAAATCACAAAATCACTCTTCACATTCAGCCCTATTAGAGCTCCCATAACTAAGGTCCTGGTCCCAATGCCTGGAGGAAGAGCCAGGTCTTCACAGCCTTGTGAAAGACCAATAGAACAGGACCATCTTTATTGGGGGGGGGGGGGGCTATTCCATAGGGCACACTTCCTGGGACCCACCAGGAAGATACTGTTTCATTGAGGGCACCTGGAGTATGCCTACTCTTTTGGATCCAGTGGCATGACAGAAACTACCAAGGAAAGGCAGTCCCACAAGTAGCCTAGTCCCATGCCTTGTAGGACTTTAAAGGTGAGAACCAGTGCCTTGAACTGAAACCTACAGGAGCCAGTGCAGCACATGTAGCAGCAGTGTTACATGTATGTACCATGGTGTGTCCAAAACTGCACATACCACTGCAATCTGGAGCAGCTGAAGCTTTTGAATGCTCTTCAAGGGCAGCCCCATGTACAGTGTGTTGCTATAGCCCAGTCTTGAGTTTTCTTCTTTCAAATGTGCAGTGTTTCAGGCAGTATTTTTCAAACTCAAAACAAAATATGTTATTAGTTTCATGCACACCCCTAGTATAAGACAGTTACAAGTATTTTGATAATATATATTTTGCCAGCATACCTGGTCCACAACTATACCAGCAAAGAAAGAAGTGGATTTCTAATATATACCAGATGTGAAAATAATCATTTGAATGTGTTCCAGAATATGAAATCTTTTAAAGTTATTGTATGCTGACTTTTAAGCAGGTAAAATTTATCCATTTTGGTAGCAAAACTACTGCATTACTAAAATGTCCAGTTCCCCAAAGGGTCTCCCCACCCTCACCTTCTCCACTGACATTTTCCAATGGGACAGTCATAATACATACAGAAAAAATGGTTGGTGTTTCCAAAACTGACTGTCTTAGAATCACGGAAAAAGCAACTTTTGAAAGAAAAGTGAGGAAATCTACATATCTAAGGAGTTGGGAAACAACAACAGATGAAAAAAGTGCATATTGAAATGGAAAAGGCTGCAGGAGTTTGCAAGCAAATGTCAAGAAATATACAAAAAGATGTCAAGAAAAGTATGACAAGCATGCGGCTGCAAAGATCAGGGGGCTGAGGATATGCATGATGAAGAGCAGCACATTGTTTCTTAAAAAGGGATGAGGAGGGGTTGTATAAGACAGCCAGTAAAAATAACGTGCAGTCCTACAAGTAAACCTGAGACTAGAATGCATGAGGTCTCTGTTTCCTCATAACAGAATTCAGAAGAGAAGCATTGAAGCATTAGGTCTTCGTCAATTCCTTTATCAAATGACTCCAATTGTATCTCCATGACTAATGTACGGCTTAGAATTAAACCATTAACTAAATTTCACATTTCTCTGAAGGTGGCCATACAAATTTTGATAATTTAAATAAATACATTCATTTAAATATTTAACAAACACCTTGAGATATATGTTTGAGAATGTATGCTTTAAGTATGTTAATATACTTTTTTTTTTAATTAAACAAGAAACAAGTGAATTTTCTTATATAGACGCTTTGAAAGAAGATGAATGGGTGATATCGATATTGATTGTTCGAATAAAATCAAAGTAAGTAGCTGTATTTACTCAGATCTGGTTAAGTCTTCAATGTCGTTTCTGATACAAACAACTATTTTAGTATAACACAGTTTATATGCAGCATCCATTTCCCAAAACAGCTCCTCTGTCAGATTGTTTTTCATATGATCATTTAATATTGGGTTCAGTGATTAAATCCAGTATTTGATAGAAATACTAGTAAAAGTCCTAACTCTTTTGCCTTCCGCTTATCTCCTCATTGTCTCTTGATATTCTTTCCAGACTTTTTCTGGCAATGTCATTTGTTCCAACATGAAAGAGAAGAAAGAGATAGTGCTCAGTAGGTTTGATTACTCAGGTCAGCCTTTCTATCATATCCTGGATCTTTGAATCTGGAAGACAACACACTTCCCTTGATAACAGATCTGGTCTGCAGATTGCTGACTCTGTTCCTCTCAGCAAGTCACACATAAAAAGGGATTTTAAAAGGTCATGGGTGGAAAAGGACATGGGGACAATATGTACATGTGCTACGCTTCTTCATCCTTTATACAGGTAGTCCCCGGGTTAAGAACGCCTGGTTTAAGGATGACCCATAGTTAAGAACGGAGCCTTTTGTAGCAAAATTCTGGTTAAATACACTATGATTCAAGTTAAATACACAATGGTTTGAGTTAATTACACAATACTACTTATACAGTATTATACAATAATACTGTTCTGGCTTACATACAAATTTGACTTAAAGACACACCTTGGGAATGAAACTCGTTCTCAGACTGGGGACTACCTGTACCTTATGGGCATTCTTTGGATATCCTATTATGTCTCTAGCCATCAAAAGTAAATGGACAGAATATTACTGTAATATGATCTCTTAGTAAGCAAATAAATTTTATGGGTTTAACAAATTGTAAAGTGAAGCCTCATCTGATCAAAACTCTGAGGAAGAAAGAGAACAAAAAATGTTCCCCGTCTGGCAGGTCAGTAGAGACTAATTCTGTGCTGAAGCCTGTCTTCTAATTTCCCATGAGTTTTATGTTACTATGAAATAGGCTTCTTTTCTCTCTGTGATTTTCAAGGTGTTTTCCTAATCTCTTAGAATTTCTTCTGGTGGTATTTTTTAGTGTACTTTGTTGTCATAAGAATCTTCTGCCAATGGCTTTATTTGTTTCTGTTCCACCATTCTTACCATCACTTTGTAGCCTCCTCTCAGAAATTTTCTCTCAGATAGTAAGAAATTATTCCATAAGCTATGAGTTGTTCCTGGGCAATTTCAAAGGGAAAAAGTGATAGGCATGTGGTAGAATTTAAATTTTCCCCCAGGCTTAGATTTTTGCTCATAACTTTGCAACTCTGTACCATCAAAGCTTGTTTCTGGAATTGTAGACAAAGATACAGTCTTTAATAATTTGCAGCTCTGGAACTTAACCTCCAAAATTCACATGAGTTTCCAGATTGAATCCCTTATGTGGGATCTGAGCTATAATATATACTGGGACTATACCTGTCATGAGGAAGAGACTCTCCTACTAGTATATCATCCTTGGGAAATTAGCTTGATGTGGTAAATGTCTCCGTTTCCGATTTTCCACTTAATTTGTGGTGACCCATCTGTGTTTGTTTAGGGCCACTGATGTGTGCCTCTGACTAATAAAGAACGGATGCCTCATCTCCAAATAAAAAACTCATGCTCCATTGCAAAGTCACCATAAAATGGTCAGTCTCAACAACATGCAATTTTCTGTTTAAGTAGTGCATTTGGCACTGCAGTTCCCACATGGAAACGCTGATTCCCAGCCATCCATATAATGGACTGCATGCCATACAGACAATCTGTAAAATAACCATGGTCTGTATAAGCAACTGTGCTCATGTTTTCCATTAGTTACATGCCTGGCAGTGTATTTTGACTCCAAGCTTTAAAGTTTTAAATATGAAACAGACTACTCTGGAGCAAGAAAAGCAAGCTGTGCTGTTCAAAAAAGCAGAAGCCAATTAAATGGCAAATAAAGCAAGTGAAATCTGTTCAGTCCCTGCAAGGTTTGTAACATCTGAAAAATTGTTTCATTTTGGTGTATTAAGAATACCATATTCTTAACGATTATTGCAAAAAAATCCAGATTTCAAAGGGATTGTTTCTCCTCTTTACATTGGGACCCAGGTACTTTCTGAGAAATTAGCATTTTTCAGATAGGGATCAAAGTTGATAGAAAGTGATTTGTTTATGCATAGGCTTGATTTGAGAATTGAGAACTGGTCTCTTGTAGTAAACTCCCATTAGGCTCTGTTTATATCAGCTTTCTTGGTATAAATTCAGCCAAGGCTGGTGGTTTCTTAGAATTCTGCATATTGTCATACAATCATTAAGTGTGCTACATGGATCTGCGTTACTGTTCTGCATTCCAGATTGTGGGGATCAAACTGATGTTTTCCCGTTGCTAATGGCAAAAAGAAACCAGTGATCTACACTGGGTTACTGAAAGGAAGGGTAGAAGGGGGTGGAATATGTTTGTGAATGTCTAGAGTGAGTGTCCAGCCTGAAACAATTTGGCAACAGCTTGCAAGGTATTCAGTCCAGACTGTAGGATACCTTATTTTCCCATTGGACAATCCCCAGTCACTGTGCTCTCCCACCTTTCTGTTCAAGAAAAGCAAAATACATACACATATAGAGGCACAATAATCTGCTTTAAAATAAAAGCCCTCTTCTTTCTACCCTATTCTGCTCTAATAGGTACTACACCTCCTTTTTCTCAGTGGACTTTAAATAGCACAGAAAATCTTTTTTACTTAGCATAAAGAAGGTTGTTAGTCTGAAAACCAGAATTTTTTTTTTTATTATTTACAATTTTTAAAAGTTACAGTTCATCCCATAAGTGAAAATCTACCTCAGGAGACTGGAAAAATGGGGGGGGGGGGGGGGGGATTAAATGGTTCTGCCAGGTTTCAAATCAACTAAGCAAAAAGCATGTTCATCCTGCTATTTCAGCTCTGCTAAGGAAAAGGGAGGTATAGAACCTATTAGAGTGCATGGTAAGCATTGGTTTAGTTGAAAGGTGATCTTTCTATATCACAAGAGAGCCAATGAACTGCTGAAATTAGCTCTATCTCAAACAGAGAGGACCACTTGAGTAAACGTAACATGGAAAAGTATACTTTCGAAACAGAACAGAACATGCACCCTGAAGTTGCTTTGAAGGTGAATGAAGGATTAATAGAGGGCAACATCATCCATTTTCTTCCTCCAGAGATGATTGGCTGCCCATTCTAGTGATGAGCAACTGGGCAGAATGGATAAGCCCTAAGACTTGGAGGCATGACTTAGACCACTTCATTAGAAGAGGAGGTGGTTTAGGGACCATCATTGTTTGAAACAGGCTATATTGAAGAAGGAAGCACCAACTCCACCTCTCTTGTATCTAAACCAGAGAAAATACACAGAACACCCTTGAACCCTTAGGAATGCTGACAGTTGCACATACAATTTAAAAACCATAGCATCAACCTTCAGCACAGAGAAAAGTTCTTGAAAATCCTAAAATGTGAGGACTGCTCAGCAAAGTTCTAATTATGAAGCCTCTAGTTTGGATATAGCTGATGCTGAGAACAGCCAAATTCCTTTGCTCTTGTGCCTTGACTCTTATCTCTTCAACTCTCAGAAGTTAGCATTATTTTTTGGATTATATACTTTAACTTTGCTTTAGCAAAAGTCTGTCTTTAGCACTTGGATCTGACTCATACATAAGACTATGTTCTCAGTTTTTCTTTCAACTCCTGATTCTCTCTACATCTGTTTATGAGGTTCCCTGTGATTGATTCTGGACTGGTTACGTATGGCTTATTTGAATTTGGCCTAATTTTGCTAAGTCCGCCAGAGACATTTACCCTGACCAAAACATATTAGCAAATATACCATGGTAGTAGTAGTAGTAGTAGTAGTAGTAGTAATAGTAGTAGTAGTAATCCTTAAGAGTGCTATTCTAAATATCTCGGTGTGTTTCAAATGGAGCTCTTTGTTTAGAAACTGGGGTGATCCCTCTGAAATCTAAGGTCTGCACACACCAGCCTTATTTCTGACTTAAGCTTCTCCTTTCCAGCAACTCCCCGGCTGCTATGATCCTTTTTGATAACCTTTCTGGAAAGCCAGAATTCAGAATAATCCATGCCAGTATAAGGGTCTCTTGGCCATGGGGCTATCAAGAGGTAGAACCACAATCTAGTAGTGGGTGATTGACTAATTTACTCTTCTTTACCTGGCAGCTATGTCAATCTGTAGTGGAAGGATATAAACAGCACACCTTCACACCAGCAAATTACCTATTCAGTAACCTGTCCAATGCACTGCAGATCTTTTTCCTTAGCCTTCTACAATGTCTGACCTTCTGCAATACTGGAGGGAAGGTGTAATAATATCACTTTTGTAGACTGAACCTGCCGCTATGATCTGAGGAACTTGAGACTGTAGCTACCATGTTTCCTCAGTGTCCTGGCTTCCTACCCTGAAAACTTGCTTGCTAACAGAAGTTCCACCTGTCCTGAGGATGATCTCATTTGCTTTTTACTGTTGGACTCGAATGGTAACTTTTAAAGAAGAGTCACAAAATTTCTTTCAACTGCCATTGCTTTCTGCAGGAAAAGACCCCTAATTTTAGGACTACACAAACATAAACTTCTTATGCATTCTATCTTATTGGATGTTTTTATGTCTACTATTATGTGTCACTTATAATAAAGTTATACACATATACACACATCCTCATGTAATAGCCTAGTAACTCAGTATGTATTTCAATATTTTATTAATCAAGTAGTTTTATAATATAGTAAATTAGTTTACAATATTTATATTTTTAGTATGTTGTCTTTTGTATTTATAGTGTTTAGTAGTCTGAGTAGTCTGAGTCATTTTATTTAATTCTATTAATCTTCTAGAAAATTTTATGTACTTTGAGTTTTGTAACCTCTTGCAAGCATAGTATAAAATGCTGGTCAGTGACCTTAATAAAGACACTACAAAATACGAGATTATGTGGGAAGTAACTGAGCTGCCACTTATTACTAAGGTATATTATGCTTGTATATACGATTGTGCATACAAGTTATGATCAACAGTCATAACTTGTGTATATATGGCAAGCTCACCAAAAAGCAGATAGTTTTATTTGCTGTATTATATCTGACTTGAAGTCAATGTATGTGATTGTACTCTGTCTCTTTGATGCTAATTCAATACATGAACCACTAAATTAGACAGGTTTGCTGAGGGACATTAGGGAACTTCCAACTTTAGCTTCCCTTTTTGTAAAATTAGGACACTTTAAAGAAGGTGGTGGTTAATAGAGTTGCAACTAAAACTCATAAAAATAGAGTGTGGTTGATCTAATGTGTTCTAACGCTACTGATTTCTAAAAAGCAATGGAGTGCTAACAAAATCACCTTGGATTTTCAGTGTGAGGAGCTATTAGTAAGGAAATGGCCCAATAAACTTGAATGTGCTCATACATCTGGTACATGTGTATTGCTGGATCATGGCCAATGAGTTTGCTGAGGAGGGATGTGTAACCCTAGTCTTCTATGCTTGGTTTTGTACGAATCTATTAAATATGTTTATATTAAATATGTTTATATTGCAGATCCCAGTGAGAGTTTTGTGAAAGCTGGCAGCCATTTTCCTGTCTCACCTTTCTTTCAAACAACGTACAAGCAAATAATTACAGATTCTGAATGAATTATTTCACCATGAAAAGGTGGGGAAGATAAAAGCAGTGAACAAACTTAGAAAAACCAAAACTTATATTTTCTTGAATAATGACAGGACCGCTCAAAAATTAATATATTAAGCAACAGAAATCCAGTCGGATGACATAATGGTTTGAATCAAAGTTCAGTCAAAACCCTATTCAGGATTAACTGCAAAAGGAAAAAAAGTAACTCAAATCAGATTATTTTTAATTAAAGTATTCAACCTTAGGTTTAGAGCCACAAAATGGAAAAAGTTCTAAAAGAACCTGACAAAACAAACTCCAAGAAAGTATAACAAGAAAATACAAATCACATACTATGTTATGCCTATCTCCAGACCTTCCCTGCCAATACAAATGAGTTCAGAAGTAACCTTTAGTGTTAACTCTTTCACAGCCATAGTAGTCTATTAAAGGTTGCTGTTTGTAGCTGTGTAGTCTTTGAAGGACTATCACTTCAAAGTTCTTCACTTGGATCCACTGGGCTGGAGAATACTTGAACGTTTTCTTAGTAAACTCAACTTTTTCTACCTTCCCAGGCATGCTCCACATCATCAATATTTTCACAAAAGACTTGACTATTCACACATAATATTTAGAATTCATATCTAAAAACTTTACTTTTTGCACAGACTTTCAAATTCTCAAGCAGGGTAAGGCCAAAATTGCCACAGGACCACCTTGCCACAGAAGTAACCTGTGGGGACCACATTATATGCCAGTGTAGGCAGAGTCAAAATCAGTAAGCAGGGCCAGTACCAATGGCAATATAGCTCCTATTCTATTTCCTTCCTTCCTTCCTTCCTTCCTTCCTTCCTTCCTTCCTTCCTTCCTTCCTTCCTTCCTTCCTTCCTTCCTTCCTTCCTTCCTCCCTTCCTTCCTCCCTCCCTCCCTCCCTCTCTCCCTCCCCATCAACCTACCAGGCAAATAACGAATGGCTTTGGAAATTAAGACGAGATCTACACGTCATCCATCTTATCCTTAAGCATGCCTGTACAGTGTTTCATCAAAAGAGGATTTGGGAGCCTTCTCTTCTGCCTTACAGATTTTGTTCACATTAGGTAAGCAGATGTATGGGTTTTCTTCTGTGCAGTTGCACCTTATATTAGTGATCAGGAAAGTCTTATTTCTGCAAACACAGTAATGCACTCTAGAGCTGCTATGCTCATGAGAATAGCTTGCTTGCCATGCCAAAACACTCATTACTTTTTTCACAGTAACCCCATGCATTAAAACATCTAAGGAGAAATTGTGGGGAGACATATATATGAATTAGGTTTTAGAGCATCTAGTTTTCATGGACAGTCACTCCAATAATGAAATCAGAGTTGGTAGGTGGGGGCCCCTTCTGTCTTCTGTTTCAAACTGATACTTGCTTTTGTCTCCCTTCTCTTTCTGGTTTTGCAGCTCTGGGTGTTACAAAATAAGCATGAAATTGAGCAAACTCAGGGAGGCAGTGAAAGATAGGAAGGCCTGGCACAATATGGTTCATGGGGTCACGAAGAGTCGGACACGACTTAACGACTGAACAACAACAACAACAAGTGTTACAAAATCCTTCAAGAGAGCAAATATGTCCCAGGGATGACCAATTGCTGACTTCCACTTTAGAGTCCCAATTTCATAATTATACCTTTAGATGAGGAGGGCTTATGGGTAATTACTTCTGTACTATTAAGGGTCATATATACATTGAATATGGCTAGCCAGGGGTTCTTAGACAATTCAGGTTCAGATAATAGGCACTCTACTCCACTTGCAAACTATTCCTTCTTATATTGGTTGTGGATTATATGCACGCTATTAAGTTGGCCTTTTATTAAGCCTCTGATCCATTATGCAGCTGAACATAAGCATATTTTCAGAGCTTTCACTGCCCTGTCATGATCGGGCAAGAGTGCTTATTCATAAAGAGCTGTATCTTCAGTCTCTAGTCATTAGTAAGGATGGGTCATAAATCATGCCACTGCGTCTGTAACCTAGTTATAGTTCTGACAGCAAAGAGTTTCTGAAATCATGGTTTCATATTAAAAAGCTTTAAAAACTCATTAGGTTTTGATAATTACACTAATATCTTAAAGCATTCAAAATCATTTCTGCAAGAGATTAGGCTTAGAACATTTGGAGAAGTTTTGTCTCAGCTTCACAGGAAATGAAAGAAAGAGATCAGGAAATGTTCCCCTGGATGGCAAATGGCATCTCAGGTGAAAATGGTGGACCTGAAAGACAACCTCAAAGCTAAAACCATCAGAGGGGAACAAACCAAATAACTCTTTCCTTAGGTATAGTACAAGGGAGACTGCACAGGCAGTAATCACAGTCAGCCTTGATGAATTCATATAAAATCAATTCACCTGGAAGGGAGACTTTGTTTAGAATAAGATAATATTTGAAAAAGAATGTTGTTTTTTTTCACCCTTTCCAAACATCTCTTTAGATGAAAATCATTTTAAATTTTGGATCATCTCATTTTAGGGTCAGTATAAACAATGAGATGTTAGTGATATGAAAGCAGTTAACTTATTATTATTGTTGGTCACTTAGTCAGCCAGATGTTTAGACTGGATTTGGCATTTTTACCCACCTATTGAATCTTTCCCAAGGGCCTAGGATAGGCAAATGTTATTTCATGGTATTAAAGGCATTGTCACAGAATATAAGCTGTTCCAAGTAAAGCTTCCTTTTGCAATTGACTGATGGTAATTTTGTCAATGCCAATGGTGTTCAGGTGGTGCTGCAGATGTTTTGGGATTGTACCCAAGGGGCCTACTATGATTGGTATTATCTTTGCTTTCTTTTGCCATAATTGTTCTACTTCTATTTGCAGGTCTTTGTATTTTATGATTTTCTCCAATTCTTTTTCTTCTTTTCTGCTGTCTCCAGGTATTACAATGTCTACTTTTTTGTCTTTCTTAACAGTTGTTAAGTCTGGGATGTTGTGTGGCAGGTGCTTGTCTGTCTGAATTCTAAAGTCCCAGAGCACTTTAGCTGCTTCATTTTCTATTACTTTGTCTGTTTTGTGGTCCCACCAGTTCTTGCTTGCAGGCAAATGGTATTTCTTGCAGATATTCCAATGCACCATTGTTGCTACTTTGTCATGCCGTTGTTTGTAGTCAATCTGTGCGATCTTCTTGCAGCAGCTAACTAGGTGGTCCCTTTTTCCTTCAGCTTCTTTGCAGAGGCAGCATTTGATGTATGTTGCTGTCTTCTCAATTCTGGCTTTGTGTGCATTTGTTCTTAAGGCTTGGTCTTGTGCAGCCAGAATGAAGAATAGAAAAGAGGCAAGGCAAAGTATTATATGGCCAGTACACAAAATAACTAGCAGGCAAATCAGATAACAAGAAGACCTGGCAATGGCTAAGACCAGGAAAGTCAAAGAAAGAGACAGAGGGGCTAATTCTGGCTGCACAAAACCAAGCCTTAAGAATAAATGCATATAAAGCCAGAATTGAAAGCACCATCAAACAACAGCATCTGCCGATCTCAGGTCCTTGGGAAGGACTCAATAGATGGATAAAAATGCCAGATCCAGTCTAAACATCTGGCTATGTGACCACCACCACCACCACCACCACCAATAATAAATGTGCTTCAGACAATCGTTGATAATTTTGGATTGAGACTGAAGCAGCATCTTCACTTTTATCCTAGCAATGTGCCAGCAGCCTGTTTTGGTTTACCAGCAGAGAGCACAAAGTGGTGTTTCCCTGAATAAACCCTGTTGTTACTTTGATTGATTTGCTCACCCTCCATGATAGCTAAATTATGGACTATTGTCCCTAATACTCATCACTAAGAAGGAAAATCTATTTATTTATTTATTTACTTACTTATTTTTGCCATTTATATAGCTACCCATATCATGTATATACATATAACTCTGGGTAATTCACATCAATTAAAAAATATGTAAAAACAAAAACAAAGGCAAAACCACATTTTCAAGGCCTTATATAAAGCCAGAGGGTTGGGGCCAATCTGATCTCCTACGGGATGATGTCCCAAAGGGTGGGGGCCACAACAGAAAATCCTCTCTTCCTTTGCCCCAAGAGACAACACTTCCTAGCTAATCGGACCCAGGAATTTTAAAAGAAAAAAAGCATCAGATAATATTAAATCAGGGATTCAAACACAAATAAGAAGCATTTCTGTTTTTTTTTCAACCAAATTATTTGTGGAGAGACCCATTTTCAGTCCTTGATATTTAAGAATCCTTGTTTGATGCTTTTTTAGTTTTATTACTTTCACTGTGACTTTTCGAGGGCTTCTAAAGTCTTTAAACATACCTTTCTATCATTTTATATACCCCAACTTTTTCTTTCCTATTACCTCTGAAGACTCTGTGCATATCTGACTGACCCATTGAAAGCTAATGACTGTAAATCCTTTTTGAATGAATGGTTTCCAGTGCTCCAGAGCTGTTCAAAATGTGCAGAGCTATTCGTTCTAATATCCGAAAAACAAAGTTGGAATGTTTTTCTTCTTTTTTTCTGCAAAGACACTCTACTGTACATTGACTGGGGTATGGTGGTGTTATCTATTTTCCAATAAATTTTCAACTTCTCCCTTATTCACACCTACACCAGTATGATACACAATAAAATCAACTGGTATTTCACAATCTTTGTGAGTGTGATTGTTATAAGTGTTCAGCATAAGAAGCAGAGGAAGAGAAAGCAGAAGTTAGATTTGTTTTTATAAGTGTATTGCTATCCCTGGTATTTATTTTGTATTTTGCTGAAAACAGCATAACTACTTGCTACCTTCATCCTTCTGCTTTTCCTTAAGCTTCTTCTTAAATCTTCATCAGGAAGAATAATTCTTAATGGCAACTATTGGAAAATATTGCATGCTTTCTGTCAAACAATATTTTTAATCTGGAACAGTTACAATCTCTTTTTTCTCCTCTTCCCTATTCCATGTAAGCAAACTACCAAGCAAAGGAAAAACAGAAGGAGGGAGGGAGGGAGGAAGGAGGGAAGGAGGCAAGGAGGGAAGGAGGCAAGGATTTGGACTGTAATCCCTTGGCAAACCTATTCCAATAGTAGCAGCAAACCATCTCCATGAGCATCAGAGAAACATGAACAGCTTATTGTGCAGTGTTGGGAAGCTGATAGTGAAAACCAACCACCTCCCTGTTTGACAGAAAAAAGATAAAACATCACAGCAGTCAGAGGCTCTTCAGAGACACAGCCCAATCCCAAATTTGTGAGCATTTTCATAGGATGCATTCCTAAGGGCAGAATCCATTTTGATTCCTCCACAGAATCATCTATAATTCAAATGCATGTGACAAAGCTTGAGGGTTGCCAGTTGAGCAGCTGGAGCAAACTCTCCTTTTTGCCACTGAGCATGTGGATTTGTTGAAGGTATTTCACCTGACAAGCCCTGTTGAAAGTACCCCTACGTCTTCTGACAAGCATCCGTCAACATGCAATATTTATTCCTCTGTTTTAGTTTCACTGCAAGTAATTGGCAGCTCTTCAGCAAGGAGCAGGCTTCCTGCTGAGACAGCACCACCTGTACAGCTTTATGAGCCCAGAATGAACATTCTGAAACGAGAGTTTTCATAAGGGGATAAAGTGGATAAAATGAACAAAGTGCACTTGCTAAAATGAAGGGAAACAGAATTCTCTAGTGTAACCTTCTACCCTAACTTTTATCACTGCATGTATATGTTTTATTTTGCTGTAGTTTCCTTTACAAAATACCTTCCAAAAAAGTTTTCCCCATAATATGGAACCATACACAAGCAAGCTGCTTTTCTACAGCTCAGCCGTGACCATTTTGGCACGGATATTTAAATATATAACATAAGACATCCTTAAAGAAGATGATTGGTTAAGGAGATGAATCTATCCCCTTTCCTTTGAACTTTTCTCGATAGCACATTTTACGTGTTTTGGATTCTGCCTCTCATCAACCCAGCTGGCAACCCAAAACAGATTGTTAGATGGGATGAGAGGTTTTGTAATCCAAATGCATTTGAAGGATTGCACGTTTAAGAAGATTGATTCATGCCATTTCAGAAAAGGTTACCTTTGTTTTACTATTTGCAAATGAAGGTGCTCTGACTGAATGAGCCTAATAGTCCTAGGACTCAACTCACCACATTTTCTGAGATGTCAGAGTGAATCCGGGACCTGCTGTAAGTGAATGATAGGCTTCTGTACAACTAAACTCTGCATACTTAGCTGATAATATTATTCTTTATAGTAATAGTATCCTTTTCTAAACAATACTGAGATGTCAATTACATTTAGATACTACATGAAGTTTGATGTAGTGAATCCACCATGCAGTGAAATTTTTGTATGGCATATTTAGATTGCCATCAATCTGTAAAATGTAACATCTGCAGCTGAGATGTTTCTAGACTAAAATAAATACACAAATATCTCATTGGAATAAATATGAAAAGTTGGTTACTAATATATCTACCATTAATTTATTTCAGTGGTATGTAAATAGGGTTTTCTTAATCTGGAGGCAGAACTGTGTCCTGGAAAACCTATGAAATTTATTCTGAATCAAGAAGTTAGGAAGTAGGATTCCCCCATATCCTGCTGTGTAAGTTACATTATTCACCATGCCAAACATCTGTTAAATGATAGTCCCATCCCATCATTAATCAAGCCAATGAATTTAATATCATGGCAAGTCAGATCAGTTACACTGAGATTCTTCTCTTCTAAGAATCATCAAGCAAATGAGAAGGTGCATCTGAGTGTAAGTAAAGGGAAGAAAATCTCCATGAAACATTAGCAATCTTTTGAGACTTATCTTTTGAAGTATAGTTATAGCGGAGCATAGTGAATATAAGTAGAAGCAGCTCATTACTGTCTGCCTGTGCTCTCATTGTGTCTAGTGAATTTATAGGTTTACTTTTCTTCATGTGTCAGTAATCTCATACTAATGTTCCTACCTCAAAACAAAAGAGCACTATTGTGCATCACTGTGCAACATCAACAAAATTGCCAGCGGTGCTCCATCTTAATGATTGTTATTAGAAACAATGGAATGAGCTGTAGAATTTATATATCTTTACCTTGAGAGGGCTGCTTGGTCCCTGGGAGCCTAGCTATCTGCACTCTGTCCCTTAAACTCACTATGTCTTTTGAAGATCAACTTGATTAATTCTGTGTACCATATGGGTTTTGAAGCATGTCCCTCAGAAAAAAAAAATGACAAAGTTGGGAGAAAATTTTAACCAGGAAATGGCATGAGGATAATAGTTAATCCTCCCATTCCTGAAATCCTAGTGTGATTTATCTCCCACGCAGCTCTTCTTTGTTTGTTTAAAAAAGGTGCTTCAGAGTGTGTCTTTAATGATGCTGCAACAGAAAGATTAAAGAGTAGAACTCTGTAGATCCTGTAAAGGATCTGGAACATGCTGCCAGTTCCAGATCCTTTGTGCTACTAGTAACTCCTTCTGTCACCATGTTTTGTCTACAACAATCCAAATCCCCCAAATGGTTCCTAGTTAGCCCCCAGTGGCAGCAACAATCTAATGGACAAAGGCATATCCACTCAATATTGGGTATCATTTGGGATCCAGGGCCTAATGATGGTCTCCATTAAATCCACCAGAAACCTGATCCTAGAATCTTATGGGGTGGTTGCAAAAACAGACAGATGCTGTTCAAAGAACAAGCAATTGACTTGTTCCTCAGACACTGTATCATTAGCAGAAACTTCTGCCATTAATCGATCATTGGAGAATTATAATACTGTTATGAACTCTCACAGCACCAATTCTGTCAGGACCTTAATACTTTAGGTTATTAAACAGGCTTAGATGTTCCAGAAATCCAAAACTGAAACTAAAATAACCGATCTGTCAGCCTTTTCTCAGCAAGCTAGAATGGAAACGGACAAGCAAGCATTCTAGGATACAAGAGATTCTGATATGTAGGTATATTACAGATAAGCTAAAAAAGACATTGCAAAGACCTTCACTGGCAGATGTGTATCAAATGCAAGATCTATTTATATGAAATCAAGACTCACATTCTTCCACCTCTTTCTCCTACCCATGCAATGTGATGGGGTAGGAAGGATAGTTTGCACTGGTCACTTTTGATAATCTCTTACAAATCAACACAATTTATCAAAGATATTTGAGGCTTAAAAGTATTCACCCAGGAAGATCTATGCTGATCTGGATCTTCCTATTTAAATCTTCAAAAGGTTTTATTCATGTGTGCATATGTTGCATACTATACAACTGAGCAGATACTCTTCTCTCTCCCCACTTTTCCTCTTTCTCTTTCCCTTTATGGCATATTAGGCAATAACATAATCATTGGCTATTCAACAGTTAGAATTAACAGTTAATGCAGAGTATGTAGAATATTCCATTCACAGAGAAAGATGAAGAGTCAGTTCAAAGAAAGATAGGGGAAGTGGGAGGCTTAGCATTGGGGCTTCCTACCACAGCAAAGAAAGAAGGAAGTTTACAAACTGTACCATCCATATAGACACATATGTGCTATTTTTTGTTTGAGAATAGTAAATAAAATAGAGAAAGTTACATTCTTGGGAAGAAGAGAGGAGGAACAAACATTTCTGGATTGAAAAGGGAGAGAGGCAGGAAAAAGTCAGTACTGGCCCCTTGGTTTTTTTCTGGATATATTGGAAAGTGGGATGGCTTTGTGGGATAGAGAGAAGGACAATGAGTGAGAGGACTGTTTTTGGTTGCCCTGTGGATAAAAACAGAAGGGAAAGAGAAAGAGGAAAAGTGGGGAGGGAGAAGAGTATCTGCTCAGTTGTACAGCACACAACATATGCACACGTGAATAAAACCTTTTGAAGACTTAAATAGGAAGATCCAGATCAGCATAGATCTTCCTTGCTGAATACTTTTAAGCAAGCACTGCAATTTAACAAATGTTACACAGAGGAAAGGAAGCATTAACAGGATTCATTGGGGATGTTTACAGAAGCTCAGCATGGTAATTTCAAAGCTAGAAGTTTTATCATGGGTATTGGTTAGGCTCAAATGGAGCTTCTTCTTTCAGCTGCAAACTGTCTTTCCCAAACATGTGTGTGAGATTCCTGGCAATTCCCCTGTTGTTGGGCACAGGCACAGGCAGTGGGCAAGAACATCTGCAGGGTGACTGACAGTAATCCTATCTCCTTCTATAACCAGATTACCACAGTGGCTCAGATAAGAAATGCTTTTCATCAACAGGGATCCAGCAACAGTTGCTACTTTGGCTAACTCAATGACTGTGTAGCAATTCTTGTTGCTGGAAGGAATGATGAGAAAGAAAAGATTTTTTAATAGCAGGGAAATAGCAGCTGTAGAGTTCTGTGCTGCTGGCTAGATCATATTTGTAAAAGATAGAATAAAGTATGAAAATAAATTATGTAAACAATGATTTTTAAAAGTATCCTATGTTAACTGATATACATAGTTCAATTATTTATTTGATAACTGACTTTCCTGGTGGCACAAAGATGGCCAAAGACACTGATGATGGCTGACAGGCTTTCTATGCTCCTTGCTTTCCTTTGCTGAAAATAATTCTGCCAGACAGTACCTGTAAAAGTTACGCTAACAATTATTCCTATATACAATATGTGGAAAGGTATATTTGCATAAATCTAGAGCCATGATCCTGCCTGGAAAGACCAGGCCTAGGAAAACTTAATATCAATTTTATTCCTTAGTACTGCCAGAACTGGGGACGTGGTGGCGCAGCGGCTTAATGACGCTGAAAGTGCCGGCCAGAAATGGCTGAAAGCTTCAGCGGTTCGAGTCCAGCCTCGCGTTAACAAGGTGAGCTCTTGTTTCTATACCCGCAGCTTCTGTCAACTCAGCAGATCGAAAACGTACGTGAGTAGATAAATGAGCACTCTCACTCCGGTGGGAGAAAAATGCTGGCAGCGACTCCACAGAGAGACGGGACAGTTGCCGGTAAAAAGTGCAAAAATTGCGCTCGTCTGAAAAAGGGGCGCGAAGCAACGGAAATCCCGCCTCCTGTGCTGCCAGCTGGGCTGACGCTCTAGGAATTAGGCTCTGGCAAAGTCTAATTCCGAAACTAGAAAGATGCAATTGTCAGTAATGACTGTTAAGCAGATTAAAAAAAAAAAAAAAACTGCCAGAACTGGCTGACTGAGAGTTCAGGAAATGGAAGCTTCCCAAGGCATTCATTTTACATTGCCTGCTAACTTCTTGCTAGCACATAGATGTGCCAGCTTTGCTATAGGACTGAACTATTTCACACCAGCAGTGTTTTGTGTCTCACGGCATTGACAAAGTATTGAGGCTGGCCAGACTTGGGTGCAGTTTAGGGAAGGGGAGCAAATCAGTTAACCATGCCATTATATATTGGCATGATTTCATACATCACGTTAACATCTGCATGACTTGACACTCAGGAGGTTTGATCCTGTTTCTGAAACCAAATTTAAAAAACAACTAAACAGTTGATTACAATAACACCAGCTCATGCTCTCTAGCAGTCCGGGATTAATCATTAACCAAAATAAGCACATGCTTAGGGCACCATGGGAAAGGGGCACCATAGAGTTTTTTCCCTGAGCTATCATGACCTTAGCTTTTTTACTGCCCCCTTCAACTTTATTCAACTTTTTTGTAGTTGTCCTTATCTGCTGTGTTCAACTTTAACCTGCATTGTTTAAAACATTTTTCTTTGGTATGGTGAGTGGCTAAAGTTTAAAAGTTTGGTTTGAAGGTGTTGCCAGATCACATTTGTTTCCATCATATGGCGTGAAAGTTTCACTTCCATCAAGGGGCAGCATTGTTGGGCTGTGCTTAGGGCATCAGTTGGCTTTAATCCAGCCTGAAGCTTTCCAAAGCTTCAGAAATTTATTTCACATACAAAGACAAAAACGCATATAAAAACTCCTATAATTCTCCTGGAGGATCCAACTTTGCATAGGAGGAAGGTGCATAACTTAATTTCCCTTCTCTGAACACATGGCACTATCCCAGCAAGGGGAATATTTTGACATTATGTACCTTCAAATCGTGTTGTGTGATGGAAAGGCCTTCTGAGAAACATATATTCCTGAATGTTAGTCTAATAACAAATCAGGGACACATCCTGCTTCAAGTTGTCAAATATGCATATAAAGTGCATATAAAATGGAGAAACATTTACTATAAAGATCGAGAAGTGATAATTAACTGAGCCAGTGGGAAAACAGCAGCAAATAAGACAAATTCTAGTATTTTTTAAAATAATTATTACAGAGCAATGAGAGTTAACAGTGGATGGGTTATCCTCTGATTTCTAGTCACATGAAAAGTTACTCAGAACAGAAGTGGAATAAACAGGGGCTTTGAATCAAAGACTAGATCAGCACATCTTGGATGTGGCTCAAGCTTGACAATTCCGGCCGTTTAACAGAATTAGCCTTCTGACGCTGCGATACTACTTTTCAGTGGAGCAATCTGGCAGAAGCTCAAAGGTTTTCAGATGATGAACCAAAGCTTTATTGTTTCTTACTTATTGAAGCCAGTCTTTATACAGAGGAATAAATGGAAGAATGGGAGAAAGATGTGATACTCCCTGCATAGGAATGGAAGATAAAATTATCTAGTGCAAGCTTTAATGTAGAGTTATCTATTATGTGCTTTGCAAACCTTGTGTGAACCAGAATCTATTTATGCATTAAAGTGTGTACTTTTTCTAAATTTTCAGATGCTATTTACAATTCAGATGCTATTTACAAAAAATATACAAAAATATCCATATTAGGGAAAGTGCACATTAAAGGAAAGAAGGGGTAGAAAAATTGTATCATTTGTGGGGAAATGTGAAAATGTGCACTCATTTTTGTGCTGACTATATCTGAATGGTAAATTAATATGGAAATGGGCCAAAACTTACTACTAGAAATGGAGAAATAAAAAAAATTGATAGGTGAACATACCTCTAGACTTGCCCCATAACATCTGAAATATTGACACTTACCATATTATAACTGGACTATTAACGGGAATATTAGACAAGTACTATACCAAAAAAAGTGCTTATTAGGGATGAAAAAAAGCTTCAGCTGAATTTCCAGATGTCATCCGGTTTCCAAATCATCTGCAAAACCCCTTGTTTCAAGTGGGTTCAGAGATCTGAACTGATTTGAATTTCTGCCTCAGATTGCCAGTTCAAATCAAAGTTCTGTTTTGAGTAGAGTCAGACCTGATCTGTTCACCCTTAATGCTTATACTTCCAAACAACATCAAGGAACTATGCTATCATATAATTTCTACTTTCTTTTATTTTATAACTTAATGCTGGTTGGGGAAAAGGGCACTAAAAGGTAGACTTGATAATCATAAAGTCAATGTAGAATTATTTGGTATTTGTATTTGGGTAACACGCCATCATTTTCAAAATCACCTTTATTTTATTGGCAGAATGAAAACAGATCTGCAAATGCAACTTTCTAAAGACAAGAAAGTCAACTTTCTTGGAACATCAGCAAGAACTTAATCCTCTGTCCAAAGACGAACTACATGGCAATCAACTAAATATCCCATGTGCATTAGGAATATGTGACATGTTTGATAATATCAATAATTTTACATGACAAAAAAAACAACAAAATAAAACTAGCAGAAAGATATAAAGAGTCTTTAGGAGCAATGGAAGAAGATGAGATGAATGAAGAAAATTGTGCTACACATCATCTTGTCTTACAACTGTAAATGCCAGCAGTCATAATCAAGAGTTTATTGTACAGGGCAATCTGGATGATTAGAAATTGGATTCAAGTTCACAAAAACAGCTTGACATAAAACTCATCCTATTTCCCTATTAAAATCAAGAGCCAAATTTATCCCTTATGTAACTCTTTGGGGGCAAAAAGCAGGATTTCTTTGGATATATAAACTAAGTTTTTAAAAGTGTGTGTCTATGTATGTGGTGTGTGTTTAAATGGTTGTTGAAACATTTTGAACCATGTTCCAAACAATTACTGAGATTCAAAAGTTACCCCACACAGTAACACACATGCAGAATCTTTACATAATAAAGTATATGTGTGTGTGTTTATGTTTTTAAGTGCTGAGATTCTAGGAATATAAATCCAAAATGTATTGTATTATATAATAAAAATATATGGCAAATAAAATACATTAAAAATAAAAAAACTACAATAATTTGATCAGATATTTGTTGGAATATAAGTGTTAGGTATCAACCATAAGATTAAGTTAAGACTTGGCTTTGATGATTTGGAAATTAGACTAGAATAAAAAGTAAACATGGATATTATTGGAGGCTATCCAGTAAGAAACCAAAAATCTGATGTTTTGTGATTCTCACTGGCAATCCTTAGAAATTTAAAAAAAAAAAAAAATGGCTATAAAGTTTGCTTTGCTTCAGACAAATCCAAAATCTATCCAGTTTGACTCAGTATTTGAGAACCACCCAAAATCCTCCGCAAACTTCTAGAAGGATTGTGGTATATGACTTATCTGGAACAATGCTAGTTTTCACAATTCTACAATATCTAGTTTTCATAAACCTACAATATCTAGTAGATTGGAACCATATATTATGGGTCATATCACCCAGAACTGACCCTTCCTTATAATAGATTACACTGACTGCTTCAATAGGCATCTTGAGATGGGCATAAATGAAAACAGAGATTGCTTGAAAATTAAAATCTACCATCCTCGGTAACGTCCAACTTGTATTTTGTTGCATGCATGCAACTAATAATGTCTAGTTCAAAAGATTTGTTCTATCTAAATAGAGCTCTTATATAATACTATTTACTAATGCAATATTAGTACCTTGCTGAAAAAGCCTGTGGAGATGCTTCTATGAGTAGCTACATAGGATTACCTATATACAAATCCAACCATTCTTTCTCTTTCCAGATGATTGTATTCAAACCCCTCTCCTGCTTAACCAACCTAAATCTGACACAAGGCATGTGTACCAAAAATCATACATTTGCATAAATATAGCCATTTTTGGACAAGAATGAAGTCACAAGGGTACATCTTAGAAAAAGAAATATCTGTTCATAAATGCCCTGTGCTCTCTGCTTTCACTCTCTCAATAAGAAACATCACATTAGAATAAAGATCAAGAGTTAAATACAATAGTCTTGCATTAAGCTTGCTTTATCCTAAGCTTTACCAGAAAATCTTGTTTTTCACTATTATAAATATAAACTAGGATAAGCCCAAATTAAAAAGACCAATATCTTGAATCTCTTGTTAAATGTTATTACGGATATAAAACCTGAATCAAACCCAAACTATTTGATTGACATTGCAGGAAGTAATATATGCAGCTGGAATTTAACAATGAGATAATTTTATAAGATGGTGAGTTGATGGACGAACTCATGCCAAGCAATTCCAGATTATTTAGCAGTGTTTTCTGGGCATTCTTACAGCTTTGAAGTATCCTTCATATTAAATCATGGGGCCTGGCAAATGATAAAAACATCTTGCATTGGTATCAGCATTGCCAATTCCCAGCCTCCAGTAAACTTCCAGTATATGAACTGTAGTTACTGACGCTATGGATGGGAATTGCAAAGTGTTGTGATACTTAAGGTAACTACTTTGCAATCTGCAAGTTAGTCTTGCGAAAAGATCCCATGGCATTTTATGAAAGCACTGAGGTATCAACTCCAGTCTTCTGGACTTGTTCCAAGTTCTGGTCTATGCATCTGGAAGTTTCTTTAATTCCCACTGGAACTGAATGGCTTTCTTTTCCATAATGACTTTGGAAATTATTATTTTAAAAAACATATACCCCTAACACATGACATCTCAAGGACCTATCATTTACTGTTAAAAACTTTGCTTTGATTTACAGACAGTATTTCCAGTGTAGTAGTTCTAGGAAAACAGAAGCTAGAGAAGCTGGAACTTCTATTTTGTTATGGTCTATCACTGACAAAAATCACTAACAGCCAAAATTTTTACACATTTGTTCAAATGAAAGACTATCCTTTTGCTCATCACCAATAAAAACAACCAGCCTCAGATCAGTTTATTTTTTTCCTTTATCTTCCTACTCTGCATTTATCTCCTTAACTAGTTTGTTTCCTGAATCTGTCTTCTATAATCTATTTTCCCTTATCTCCTCAGCTTTATCTACCTGAGTATCAGAATTCATATTAATCCTTAACTTAATCCTTAATTTAAAGAGCACAGCCAAATTTTCATTAAAAATGTAATCATCATTCCCTGCTTATTATTTTCATTTCTTGTTTAAGGGAACTTCAAGGCACATGGACAAACAAAAAGTTTAATGAAAATTTTAAAAAAGGTCCTTCACTTCTCTCATATGCTATATTGTTTATTAATATTTTATTGTCCTTTGTTTCCTACTATACTGCACAAGGATATCACACTATTCCATTTCTGGGTAAGCAACATTATGCAAAGCACAGAAAGGAAGCAAAACACAGTAAGCTAATGACATAAAAGGCAGGAAAAAAAGAAAAGAAAATACAGATAAAACTATTTTATACCAACATCATTCATTATTCCTTACGATAGCTTTCTCTCCCTGCAAACTATCCCTGTTTCTACTATGTCCATGCATCTTTTCATACACTGCCATTTGTTCTTAAACATTTTAGCTGTTTTTGAGGACCTCATCAATGCTATCCAACCATGATTTCCTCAGTCTTCTCTTCCTATCAACCTATTCACTCTTCCTGCATATACAGTATTTGTTTTGCAATTTGATCTTCATTCATTCATTCTCTCTATATGACCAAACCACATCAATATATATCTTTCATCCTGTTCCCTTGCTGTTTTATTCAATCCCCATTTACTGAGTAGCTATACATTCTTGACCCTATCTCTTCACATTTGTTAAATATCTGGGTAACCCATTTCTACTACATTCAGCTTAATTTTATGTTTCTCCTGAAGCACTGACCATCAGCTCCATCTAACAAAGTGGACAAAAACAAGCTTTTATTCACAGCCATTTTCACTTCTTTTGACAAATGGTCATTCCTCATAGCAAACACCTACCACACCAGAATCTTATCTTGCCTATCTTATAAATTATATATCCATTTTCCCAACTTGAATAAACATTCTACCAGAGCATACAAATTCTTCTACTTGCTCTATTTTTTTGCCATTTATATATAATATACAATTATTCACTTTACTTTTTCTGTCAAGCACAACTGTTGTGGTCTTTGATGCATTGATTTTCAGATCCATGCATCTTACAGTCTATCCAATACTCACTACAAATTATTTAGATTCTCAGCCAATAACATATACGAGTATAGTCACATTTATTTTCCCAACCTCTAATATTACTGCATTCTTTATACATTGCTGCATAAATACTTTAAGCAACATTGTCCCAGGGTTGAATTGTTCACTAAGCATTCCATTTATTTTCATACAAGCTTTGCTTCCAACATATATGACTCTTATCACATTCATCAGTCAACCTTCAATTCCACATTAGTGCAAAATATTTCATAATTCAAGCCCGTTCACTTTATTGTACACTTTGTCTAAATCAACATAGAATAAACTTTCTCACATTCATAATTTTTCAGATACTTATAAAGAGCAAAAATCTGGATTAAACACCTACTACCTGGCCTAAAGTAGCATGGCACTTCCCAAATTTTATTCATTGTCACCTCTTGCACTTTTCTACAAAATACCTTCCCAGGCACACTTAACAAATGAATCCTCCTGTAGGTTTGCCATTCACACTTGCTTTCTTTCCATTTGTATAACAGCATCTTTCTGTTAGGCACAGATGCAATTTTGATATGCATGTTAAACAGGTCATATAGAAATTTCATAGGCAAACCATATCCATATTTTAATATTTTTCTAGTCATGCTGCCTACTCCTGAACCGTCTCCATTTTTTTTTAACATTCTCATAATATTTATTACTCCCTTTTCTTCAAGGTTTTCTTTTTCTTTTTTTGGACACTAACTTGTACAGCATTTGTTTCAGTTCCACTCATCAGCGGTCTCATACAAATCTCTAGAATACTCCTTCCAGTATTCCCTGATTTCAGTGTTTTCACAAATGATTTCATCATTTTTATTTTTAATTCCATTACCTTGCTGGGGGCTTCTTATTTCACCTATATTCAAAACATTGTTCTTACTTTCCTGAAAATTGATCTGCATTCTGTCTTACAGAACTTAACCAACACCTTTTGTGGCACTCTGTAACACAATTCTTTTCAAATAGCTTCCAGATCCTCTTTCTTTAAAACCACTTTCCTTCGTTCTGGTAATTAATCAACCTTTTAATTCTTTTTTCTCACAGGACTCCTATTTTCTTTTCCAACAATTGTTCTATTTACTCTCTACTTTAACTTTTTTCTGTGTCCACTTTTCCTCAAGACCCATTCTTGATACTACCAAAAAAGAAAAAGTCTGCCCCACAATTAGAACTTTTCACTACTCTTTATCCTTCACTAATTCTCTCAATCCTTCATCATAAGTAATCAAATCAATAATGCTTTTAGGTTTACATTCATTTCTTTACTATGTGTACTATAAATAGATGTATCTTCCACCACATATTTGAAACAGACAGACCCTTTTCTAAGGAAATATTCACCAGTCACCATTCTCCTTCATTCTAGGGCCACTGAATGGCCCAGTCACTTTTCCTATTCTCTTTCATCTATTCCCACAAATTCATACACATTATCTAACCATATTTTTCCCTTGGATTGCATTTATGATGCACAATTTCCCTCAAAACTTATTTTTGGTTCTTCCATTACCTATTATCACCATTCACTAGAGTGTAATATCTGACTATCAGTAACTTATAGATTCCTATATTCATGTACTCCCACAGCAAGCTAGATGATACAAATTCATCCTTTTTGACATACATGCTAGCCCTTTCATTCATAATTAAACCTACATCTTCACTTCCCTGCATGTATTCATTCACTCCTCAAGATGAGATCACCTTCATTCAGATCTATGACATTCTTATCCTTTCTGTAAATTTCACATACACACAACATATTTATTTTTCTTTCTTTCTGTCATTTCATTTGTTAATTCATACTCTTATCATTTACTTCTTTTACACCAAGTGTCAATCTTTTGCATAATATGGTCATCACCAGATGGGCTCATATTGACCATTCCAGAGAATCAAGGCTTTTCCATAATATGTTTTTGGAAGACGAAGAATGTGTAGACTAAATTAGTAGCATGATTCATACCTATGCCACATGCAACCTTCCTGTTTATGTTAAGGACAATATTGATTAGTTCTGGCATATTGTGATCAGTATGTCACAAATGCAACCAAAGCCCAATTTTGCCCTAATCATGCTCACATTATTCTATGCAAGCTAGGATCTCTAATCTAGAGACTACTTTGCAAGCCCTCAAACTGCTTCCTGCATCCTACCATTTTGGAAATACACAAACACATTGAAACACATTCTGCAGAACTGTCAATACTACAGCTTGGTTTAGCTAATGAAATATTTAAGAAGAATGCAATTCTGCAACTTACAAGACCTTTCTAAAGTAATTTGCATAAGAGAGATAATGCAAGCAAAAACAACCTGGAGTATATTTTCATCCTGTTCTTCAAGCAGCTCCTATAAACATCTACATTCTAGCATGATCATCTACTGAGCAAAAGACCTTCATGCAAGTCAGTGTGTTACGGGTGGGAGCAACGCAACATTTATTGATGACGAGACTCTCACTGGGTCATTCAGGGAGAAGCTTTATTTGCGCAAAGGTTCAGTTAGGACTCGCAGGTCCCTGCAAAGAACTGAACCCCGAAAAGGAGTTCAGCAAGCCTTTTTATCATTACAAGAGCCGTTTCTCCCCAATCCCCCCTCAGTGCCCTCCCCATGCCTTCCGTACTCCAAATTTGGTCAATTGCTGGTAGCTAAACCACAAGTCCTTGTCTTCACCGGTCGTACCTTGTTTTGGGTACATTTCGGCCTTGCTGTCTAGAGAGGAGGAGGCAGGGAGATAACAGCACTCAGCATCAGCAGAAAGGAAAGTTACAGAGAGTTGCATTTAAAATGTAGTGTAAAGATCACAGAGTCACAGTTAAAATATCAATATCAAAATGACAGTATCAAAATCAAAATGACAGTTTGCATCCTGCCACCTCAAGTGCATATGTGTAATCTTCCACATGAGTGGGACATCAGCTGCACAAGTAGACAACTATGTTACTGTAAATGCTTATAGACTGTACCAATCCTTGAGATGGGAACAAGAGGGATTTCTTGCTCCCTATTACTCATATGATGCCCCCTTCAAAGTAACAGTAAAAAAGGTTTTAGGATTCACAGCTTATGTAATTGACTAATATTCCATTACAAAGCTTGGAGTGTGTTCAAGCAGCTAAATGACAGCACATAACTGAGCAGGTGTGATGTCCCATTAACAGAGGATCAGTGGTGATAAGATTCTCAACAGCAGAAGTGCCACACAACCAGCATATTAACTACTAAGAATTAAATAATACATATTGGCAATATGGGACACAATCTAGCCTAAATTAAGTATGGTAAACATATTAGTATCCAGGAATTAGGGGCATGATTGATTATTTTTTTTAAGGCCACTACATTAAAAGTCCTAGAAGTGGCCATTGCTTATAACTTAATTTCTCCAGTTCAGCTCCATAAATTATACTGAGGAAATGTGCCAGGATTCTCAACTGGTTTACTTTGATGTAGTGACACTTTAATTGAATTACGTTGTGGATCTCAGCCAAAAAAAATGCTGAGTGAGGCTAGGATTACTGGTGTTTGCACTGGGTATGCTTGTGTGGTTGTATTAGAGCCCAGCAGAGAAATTTATAAAGGGAAGGTTTGTCTGGCACAAAAATAAAATACTATATGTCAGGCTAATATAAAAGGCCTAGTAACATTGCTTCTGTTTCTGCTATAGCTCCACTCCTCTTTGTTTTCAAGATGGAGAAACAGCTACCAATAAGGAAAAAATAGATCACCTCCAAAAGAGAAAATCATCATGACACAGCTAGAGCTGAAAAGTAGGCGGAGAGAAAAAGAGATGAAGTGTAGTTTTATGTATCCCTTGTTATATATTTAAATTATGTTTTACCTCAAGCCTCCTCAAAAAGAAGTTACCTCGGTAAGGTGAAAATCTCTTTTTTTAAAAAACAATTTTCATTCAATTTCATTCAACCATGGGATGAGGTATCAACAGTATGCTGATGATACACAATTATACATTTCCATCCCAGGTGAAGTAAGTGATGCCGTGACTGCCCTCTCTCCGTGCCTGGAGGCTGTAAGGGTCTGGATGAGGAACAACAGGCTTCGGCTGAACCCTGGTAAGATGGAGTGGCTGTGGGTTAATGGCTCCTCTGTATCCGGGACTTTGTCATCTTTGGTGCTCGATGGGGTGGCACTACCCCAGACAAACCCAGTGCATAATCTGGGGGTCCTCCTAGACTCACGGCTCCTGCTTGAAGAGCAGGTGGCAGCCGTGGCAGGGAGGGCCTTTGCACAGCTTCGGGTTCTGCATCAGTTACGCCCTTTCCTGGATCGGAATGCCCTTCAAACAGTCATTCATGCCCTTGTTATCTCCCAGATAGACTACTGCAATGCACTCTACATGGGGCTACCCTTGAAGAGTATCCGGAAGCTACAGCTGGTCCAGAATGCGGCTGCGCGGGCTATTTTTGGAGCCCCAAGAAGGGCTCATGTAACACTGTTGCTCCGCAAGCTGCATTGGCTACCAGTTTGCTTCCGGGTTCAATTCAAGGTGTTGGTTATTACCTTTAAAGCCCTACATGGCATGAGGCCACGTTACCTAAGGGACCGCCTCTCCCCTATGTCTTCAATCTGTCCCACCCGGTCACACAGAGAGGGCACACTTCGGACCCCCTCAGTAAAAGAACTCCATCTAGTGGGGTCCAGAAGGCGGGCCTTCTCTGCGGTAGCCCCCGCTCTTTGGAACATTCTGCCCCCGGAGGTGCGATTGGCCCCCTCATTCCTGGCCTTCTGAAGGGCCTTGAAGACCTGGTTCTGCCACTTGGCCTGGGGTGGGGAGGGAATACTTCAAGCAGGGGGATGGCTAGTCCCATAGTGGCCAACTCTCCGCAGCCTGATTTTCCATCTTCTTGGATCTTCCTTTTTTTGGCATTGTTTTAAATTTTGGATGTATTATTTGTTTTAGATATATTTATAGTTTTAATGTTTTCTGTAAGTCGCCCAGAGTCCCCTATTGTGGGGGAGATGGGCGGGGAAGAAATCCAATAAATAATAATAATTTAATGGGGAAATTGTTTTTGTTATTTTTTTAAGGAGTAACCTTGTAAAATGTCTCTGGTGTGGTATGTTGTTCTTGCATTTACATACCTTTGCTGCAAGATGTTCAAGGGATTTGTCCCAGTGTTCATTGAAAGATAGCACAACCAGCTCTCCAGCAGTCTGCAGCTTCCCTGCATTCCCACATTCAATTCAGTCCCAAGGAAAGATGTCATTAGAAGATTTTTCCTGTCAGGAGTTCTCTTTGGAAACAGTAACAGGCAAAAGATATGACAATTCCTACATTCCAGGGACTTTTATCACCAAATATTCACAAAATAAAGTTGCTGATGCCAAACGGAGTTTCCAGCCTCTTTTGGTGAAGTAATTAGGTTTTCTTATGTACGTTCTTTTCCTTATCCTATATTTGATGAAAAACCTATTTATTTCTACCCTTATCCAGCATCTTATGCTGCCTTAGTTCTACCTCTTCTACTCCTCCTCCTATTCTATTTCAGCTTTGCCTTTGCCTGGTCAGTCCTGGCCCAATGTCACTGGTGTCCACAGCTGCTACTGGCATCATGTGGTTTTTCTGTTGTAGCTGGTGCTTAGGCTTGCTGCTAGGTGGAAGAGTATGGAGGTCTTCCTTTACCTGAGCTGCAGCTTTGTGCCTGGTGCTGAGACATCAGGCTCTTCTTTGAGTAGCTACCAGAATTCTGGGCCTCCATATACATCTGCCTCCATATGCCACTGGGGTTGACTTGTTACCTATGCTCTGTGCCCACTATATAGCCACATGCCAGCATTCCTGGCCTCTCTCCTGCTGCCAGCCCTTCAGGGAACTCTGTATATTCACCAGTGTTTAGGGCCTTTTCATGCAGTGGCTAGTGCCATAAGCCTCACTTTTTACCAGCACTCGGGACCCTTCTGAAAAATCGCCAGTGCTCTGGATCTCTTTCAGCAGTTTTACTGCTGCTTTCAACATTCTAGTTGAATCTCTAGTAATTCCAGGGCTAATTCTCTCCAGGTTTTATTCAGTGCTCTTCTCCTCTGGTGCCCCCTCTGCACTGACTCCATGGTCTTCTTTCAGGAATTTTTTCTTCTCCTCCTCCAGCTCTTCTCACAGTTCTGGACACACTGCCTGGGAGAGTCTAGAATTCTTTTTAAAGGACCAGGGCATGGGCAATCTGGCAGGCCTTACCTTTTGATAGGTGTAAGGAGGGCTGCAGGTGTTTTTGCTTCCCCACACCCATTCCTTCTCACCTTCCTTTTTTCCTTTTGAGTTCAAGGAGCATGGGAAAGCAGAGAGGCTGTATGGCAACACATAACAGAAAGAAAAACGAAAGCAACAACACCCTTGGCCACTCCTCCAAATAAAGTAAATTCATAAAGAGCATCAGCACAACTTGCAAAGCATCCTGAGAATAAAGTAGAGAAGCAGAAGTCTCTTTTGCAGGAGAGGAATTTGGGGGAAGGGGAATTGAAAGATCGATTCGAGGAAGTAAATTGAATTCCAAAGATGTACTCATTCTTGTATTATATTCTGAACCCAGTTCATACCAGTTCATATATTTGTACAGATATAGCCACCCTTTACTACTGAAATCCTAGTGATTATTTCCTGGATCTCTGTTTGCAGAACTTGTGGACTACCTATAGAGAAAATTAGTAGATGTCATGATACTTTCAAAGTTCACTGTATGCATCAGGTGAGGCAAGCTGTTACCTATGAAAAGCTCATGTCACAGTGAGCTTGCTAGGTTCTATGGTGCCACATTAACTTTCATCTTTTATGATCTGCATTTATTGTTCAGTAATCCAACAAGCATATGGCAGAGGCATATGGCAGGGGCAGCATTGTTTCTCAATCTTGCTCTAATGCAGATGTGCACAGTATGACTCCAGAACAAATGGTTCTGTTGGAAAGACTGCTCAAATGCTGAACTTTTCGTCCCATCTGCAGAAAGAAAGATGCTTCTACACACTGGCTTTTGAAACTTTTGGCTTTGCCAGGTGCAATTTCCTTTTCAGATACTTCCCCCTTTGAGTTCCTGCATTGTGGTTTAGAAAGGGGATTTTGATGCTTTTCCTTCTTCAAGAGTGTAGTAATGAATTCCTCTTTTAGCAACACTACTTCAGATCTGGGGACCCATTTGGGATTTACCAAAGACATCTAAGGGAGAAATTGCTGTTGCAAAAGTTCAGGAACATCACCATAACTGTGGGTGGTGATCTGTTGACCAGCTCCAAATCTCTTCAGTAACTTCTTCTCCAGACATCCCCCCTTCTTCCCCTAAAATATTGTCCTTTGAAAGAAGAAAAAAGAAAGCATAAATGAGGCTATAAGGGAATCTCTTTTGATAGATAAAAACAACAGCTACATTGCTTGGACAGTGTTTAGCCTTAGCCATTTTAGGATGTGTGGACTTCAACTCCCAGAATTCTCCAGCCAGCATTATTTACCAAATGTACTTGGGGAAATTCACATCTCAACTGTTGGCAATACTTACTGTTGAAGTTCTGGCAGATTTGTGGCTGATGATTGGGGCAGGTAACACTACAACTTCTAAGCACTCCTTCTCCTCTAACAGACTTCAGTCTGCATCTTAGTTTACTAGGAAGCTGAGAGCCATGAAGAGGATGGATGGATGGATGGATGGATGGATGGATGGATGGATGGATAGATGGATAGATAAATGGTTGGAGCACAATTGGAGGAACTGTGGTGACAAATCAGACTGAACAAGGGTATGGCCCTCTTTCAACTCCACAACAGTAGATGCATTAAAAAGGGCTTACTTCTTTGCCTCCACTGAGTCTACACAAAGAGCCAGTAATTTTTTTTTCATATTTTGCAAATCTCCTCCATCAAGTCATTGGGGGAAAAGAGCCAGAACAGTTGGAGGTTCACTGTGTGCAATTTTCATTGTTCTCTATTGATAATCAGATTTATCTAATTTGGAATCTAACATTGGGCAACATCATAGGGAGGGAACAATTCATATGATTTATCTTCATCTTAAATCAGCCGGGTTAGGACTGGTCCCATAGTTAAGGGAAGTAATTAACAACTTTTTGAGTGCAGGACATGTCCCTGCATACCTAAGGGAGGTAGATATAACATGGTTATTTAAAAAGCCTTTCTTTAACCTGGAAGAGTTTTATAATTACAATCCATTTTCAGAAAATCCATTCTTGGGTAAGGAACTTGAGAAAGTGGGTGACCTTGCACTTCTTCGATTTTCTGTGCCTATCTCAAAAGGGGCTTCTTCTATGACTTCATATATGTGGTACTGAGATGGCTTTTATCACCTTGATAGGTGACTTATGCGAGAACCTAGATGGGGCACTGCAACTCTACTGGTTCTCCTGGAATTCTTGTCTGTTTTCAGTATCACTGGCCATGTTATTTTTCTGGGTCATCAGGAGGAATTGGACTCTGGGGCCACTATTGTTTAGTGCCCAAAAGATGGTGCTGGGGAACTACTCTTTGACAACTAGGTCATTAACCTGTCTGCTATGCTGCTTAACATCTACATGAAATCACTGGGGGAGGTAATTTGAAGCTGTGGAATGGGATGTGATCGGCAGACTAATGATATCTAGTTCTGCAGCTCCCTATCTTCTAACTCCAAGGGAGCAATCAGTACTGTTGAACACTGCCTAATCCCAGTAATTGGCTGGATGAAGGAGAACAAGTTAAATTTAAGGCAGAGGTGCTATTGGTAAGGAAAAAAATGTCTGATCTCTGAATCTTTCTTAAAATGTGGTGCCCCTGGTTAGACACAGTATGCTCAAGGTGAAGTCTAATCAATGCCGATTATAACAGAAATATCCCTTCCTCTGATTTGGACATTCTAATTCTAATTAAGCCATCTAAAACTATATTTTGCCTTTCTAACAGCTGTGTCATGCTGCTGATTCATACTCAGTTTGTGATAAGCTACAGTTTCAAGATTCTTTTCTCATGTATTATTACTCACATGCATCCTCTATTTTATATATTTCTATTTAATTTATTTTTCCAAAGTGAAGAACTTCACATTTTCACTATTTCTATTTTGCATTTACTGTGAATGACAATAATGTTCGCCACCAAGAGTCTTTATTACAGCGGTACATAAATGAAATAAAAAAAAAGAAACAAATAAATAAATAAGTATCCAGTTGGTTTCAGCCCATTTCTCTAAACTATTAAGATCATTTTGAATTTGTTTTTTGTTTTTCAGAGTTTTAACTCTGGAAATATCATCTTTCAGTTCTGTGTTATCTGCAAATTTGATTTGCATTCCATCCACCTTTTTATCAAAACTATTAGTGAAAATATGGGAGAGCACCAGGCAAAAATCCAAACCCATGATATCCCATTTCATGCGTCATCATAGTTTGATATTTGATTTGATAAGAAATTACTAGTAAACACTTTTTTAATACAGTTTTCAACCCAGCTTAGAGCCATTAATAGCTCTGCCATCTAATATGGTAGTCCTTAGGGTTCAAAGAAGACATGCTGTTGTGCAGTTCATCTGTGAAGTCTCTGGGAACTCTGCAGTCCCAGTCTGGAAGCACAATGGAGGCACTGAGTCTAGCACAATGGGGGCACTGGAAGTTGACTGTTGTAGTAACAGTGGGTGTTTTTCTGTGATGCCACTCATAGTTTTCTATCAGTTTTGGCTGCGCCTGTCTTCAAAGCTGATGGAGGCTTCATAGCACAAGGCTCGCCAGCGAATTCTATCAGCAGTTGCAGCTTCTGGTTCCCTTGGCTGGATGTCACAGTGGCACAGGGTTTCTTTCACAGTGTCTTTGTAGCACTTGCATGGTTGACCTCGAGGTCTTTTCCTAGTCTGTAGTATACTATAGAGCAACTGGCAAGGCATATGGTGGTCATCCATTCTGATAACATGTCCCACCCACTGCATCTCAGATCTAATAGTCAGGAACTCAATGCTGGTGGACTCCATGCAATCCAAGACCTCCAGGTTATAGACATGGACTTGCCAACAAATGCCAAGGATGGAGCAGAGAGCACGCATGTGAAATTTCTCCAGTTGTTTGATGTGCCTTTAGTACAGAGTCCAGGACTCACATCCATATAGGAGAGAAGGGATAACCACAGCAATGTAGACTTTCAGCTTCGTGGAGGCATGGATGTTGTGCTGATTGAGCACTCTAGTATGCAGCCACCCCAGTGCCTGGCTGGCCTTGCTGATCCTGAAGTCAATTTCTTTGTCCAAAGACCCATCACTCAAGATGATGCTTCCCAAGTATTTGAAGCTGTTTACATTTCTCAGCTGAGTGTCATTCTGAGGCTTGTTCTGCTCGATGCACTTCTCCTGGACTTGCCTCATGGCAAATATCATGTCTGCTGTACTCTGTTCTGGCCAAAAGCCACGCTGTACCTCTGGGAGATTCCTTTCCAAGACAATGACTGTTTTGTTCAGGGGAATGTTCAGGAGAATGCAAGCAAAAATCTTGTCTGCGATGGACAGCAGTGAGATAACCCTGTAGTTTCCACAGTATGATTTGCTTCCCTTTTTATACAGAGCCCTGATGAGGGAATCGTAGAAGTTGTCAGGCATCTCCTCTGTGAACCAGGTGTCTTCCAAGATGTCTTGGAACACTTGTAAGGCACTTGGGTCTAATGTTTTGTAGATCTCAGCAGGAATGCCATCCTGCCCTATTGCTTTATCTGAGTTCATCTGTGAGATTGCTTTCTTGATCTCATCAGTAGAGGCAGGCAAGTCTAGGGCATCCAAGACTGGCAGCTGAGGAATCTGCTGTGAGACATCAAGATAACTCTGGATGGCCTATTGAGTAGGTTGGAAAAGTGTTCAGCCCAGTGGTTTTTCAGTCCTTCCTGGTCTTTGATCAGGCTCGACCCATCAGATGACAGCAAGGGGGAGCATTCTAATTTAGAAGGACCATAAACTGATGTTATGGTGCTGAAAAACTCTCTGGTGGCATGCATGTCTGCATAGCATTCCACCTTCTCAGCCTTTCTCTGCCACCATTTGTCCTACATTCCTCACAGTTCCGTTTATACTTTGGACTGCAGTGTAACTTGTCTTTCTTTGAGACAGATGATGGATTGTTCTGCAATTCTCCATAGGCCTTGTTCTTGGCCTGGAAAACTGCAGAGATGGTATCATGGTTTTCATCAAACCAATCTTGATGCACTTGGGTTTTCAATCTGAATACAGTTGTTGCAGTCTGTGTGATGACATCTTTAAACTTCATCCACTTTTCAGAACAGGTTTCTACAAGTGGTAAATTGCTGGAGAGTTTTTCATTAAAATTACATCTTGAAAATGTTGGGGTCTTGCAGTCTGACAGTGATGAATGACATTCTGACAGTCCTTGGTTGGTTTCGATGTAAAGGAGCTATGTGCAGGTTGAGGACTGACTGGACCAGCCTGTGATCTGTCCAGCACTCAGCACCTCAAATGGCCTAGGTGATGGTGACATCTTTTAGGTCACGCTGATGTACTATAACATAGTCAAATAGGTGCCAGTGTTTGGAACTGGGATGCATCCAGGTAGTTTTATAATTGTTTGCAAATCTGAACATTGTATTAGTGATGCACAGGTTGTGCTCAGCCCATTTGCTCAGAACATGAGCAAATACCGGGACTTGCTGAAAGGAAAGCAGAACTTCCTAGTGTGTTCGTTTATTCCAGTGGATAGAGTAGAGGTGTTCTTCAGCAGAGCAGTTTTGATTGCAAACCCTACTCCATGAGTCCTGTTGTCAGTCTGTGTTTTCCCTTTCCAAAAGAACATATATTCACTCGCTGCTTCCTGTAATGAACCCTTGTCTGCCAGCCTGGTCTCACTGAGTGCAGCAATGTCAATGCTATAACATCAAAGTTCAGCTGCTATGAGTGCTGTTCATCTTTCAGGCCTTGGCACCTTGTCTCTATCCAGCAAAGTGCAGACATTCCATGCTCCAAATATGAGTTTTCTTTTATTTGTTTTTCTTGGTACTTGACCACTAGGAAGATGATCTGCCAGCTGTGGTTAGCTAGCTAGTTGTTGTGGGACAGGCAATTTTTAGGATACGTCTTCTAACCCCATCCCTTATGCGAGGGTGGGCAGTGGTATCCTAGAAGGACTGCCCAGTCACCCTGAATGCTGCCAGATATCTCTGCTGCCCCAAATATTGAGATGAATGACCACTGGTCCAAGGGCCTCCCAAGTGCAGGTTTGTGACTACAACTGCCAGTGGTCATCTCCACCTGTTGCTTTGCCACTCCCCCATCACCACAAGGCTCAAAAATTAGGTTTGGACTAAGATGATTTGCAGATGAGTTGTAGATGAAGATGAATTGCACAACAGAAACCTGTGTATGATGGAGTTTTAAGTGGAACAGCCATTGCACAGGGGCAGTCCCACTCTCTCAGCATAAGAGACCTTAATCCAGTGGCACAGAAAACCTTTATGGCTGGAGACTTCTCCTGCTGCAGTGGATGACCAGGAAGTCTAAGTGTCTTGTCATGTTCTTAATGCTCCACAACACCTGCCAGGTCTGCCTTTTTGACCATTGGACTATTGATCAGTCTCCGCCACTCAATCTGCCAGGCCAGACTTCACACGCTGGGATAAACAAATCCCCTATCTCACTGAGAGTTGAAGATCCATCAGGTACCCTTACCTGGTTTGGCCTATCTGCTGAGATGGTTTACCAGGGTGTGGCCACTGAGTGTGTTACAGCTACCTGGAGCCACAGGTAAGAGCTGACTGTCAGGTGGGGGCGAAAGGTGAATGAGCAGCCCTAGAAAAGGCATGGAAGGCCCCTCTACCAGAGGCACTACCCCTCCCTGTATACCCTATACACCATCTATATTAGGTTTATAACTTCATTATCCTTATATTTGTTATATAATATTCATTATTATTTTATTTTATATTCATTTTATTATATATAATGAATATAATTATATATTATACAGTATATGAATATATATAACATAATATATAGTGAATATATATATAATGAATATTATAACTTCATTAGTAGATGATGGGGATGCTGCAGACAACTTGTATCTTCACCTCAGCAAAGTATCTGACAAAATATCCCATGAGATTCTCATTGGCAAGGTAGTTAAGTGTGGTATGGATGGCACATATATCATAATATATTAGGGTTAGGATTGGGGTTATATCCATTCAGTAGTTAAGCAACAGCCAGAGCAGTTTACGAGAAGCTTCATATAATCTTGGGGAGTTATCGGAGAAGAAGAGAGCAACGCAGCTGCATGTCATTCTCACAGTCCACAGCCTGTTTCCCCAGGAACTCAGGATGGGTGGATGAGTCTGAAGGGGAGGGTGATATGATGGAATATGAGGGTGACCCTGGAAGATGGGGGAAAGAGTTGGCACCTAGGGAACAATCAGATAAAAGAGAAAGGAATCCACAACAGAGTAATGGCCAGAGAAAGAAACTTAGGTAGGACCTGCCCTAACTACTCAGGTGGTAAATAGGGAGTGCAGGAGATTTGTACTTTCGGACTTGCAAGATTCTGTAAATGAAGCCTAACAATAAAGTAGACTTAGCTTATCTAGTCATGTTTCCTTTCTAATTCATCTGGGAGGATTGACAAGGTGGCACTGTAGCCAGAAAGGTGGGCCAATCAAATGATTTCTTGGACTAGGAAACCCTTTTGATCACTCACCCTTTAGTCACTTTGTGTGAGACCTGCAAAGTGTACCAGACTAAGAAACCAATACCATATGGGTCAGGACTAGTTTTATTGTAAGAGCTTTAATAACAGAATATTGCAAGAGTCTGAATATACTTCTTCCTTCTCTCATATTATCTTCATGTGACTAGGGAGGGGTGTCTGAGATGTTTTCTTAAATTAGTTTCTTGGCCTGGGCTCAAGCCTCGCTTATGACTGTTGCCTGGGTATCAACTCCTCCTCTTGTACTTCAAGGCCATTCCCTATGCTCTCTACATTTGTTCATGGATTATTGCAATGCTCTGTACATGAAGCATCCCTTGAGGAGCATTTGAAACTAGAGCTTGTCCAGAATGCAGCAGTGCAATCAGTTATGGGCATGCCTCAGTATGCCCACACAAAACCTCTGCTACATGAGTCACTCTGATTACCAATAAGCTTCTGGGTGCAATTCAAGGTGCTGGTTGTCACCTATAAAGCCTATTATCGCATAGTCCTGGTTATCAGAGGGACCGCTTTCTCCCATTGTTTCTGCTTATTCTGTAAGATCTGATAAAGTGGGCTCACTTTGCACCCTATCTCTCAAGCAGTGACATCTGACAGTGCCTAGGAAGTGAGCCTTCTCTGTCATGGCACCTCCCTCTGGAATAGCATCCCCCAGAGTTTCAAAAGCTCCAAGCTTGCCATCCTTTAAATGAACCTTGAACACCCGGCTTCCCCTCCAGAGCCTGGGATACTGGGAGGGGGAGAGGGGGTGTCCAACCAGACTAAATTATTGCTCAGTTTATGGTGCATATCTGTTGCCCTGTGAGCATCATCTTTTATTTTTGTGGTCTAATGCACTCTGGTTTTGTTTTTCATTTGTGAGCTACCCAGAATTGCTGTTGAACTGGGCAGCCTTAGAAATTTAAGTTACAAATAAATAAATAATTTGAGTTCGTCCAGTATAATCTATGTCTGTATCAAGCCTGAGATGGAATCATGGTCTTTCAGCTAACTCTCTCCAATTGCCCAGTAAAATGAATATCCTCTTCTCTTAGTCTATAGCAAATTCTCTTTTAAGTAAATTAATACATTGTGCTTTCAGTTGCATACTTCTGAGTCTCTTCCACCAATTTCTATGTATTGTTATATTAATCTATTGTATATATGCAAACAGTTAAACCTACATTAGGGAAAACTGTCAGCCACTGATTAATAACAAGGACCCAAAGAGCATTGCTAGATCAAATCTGAGAATGTGTAGTTTATTTAGTCGTCTTTTTTTTTTAATTCTTCCAGATTTTCCCTGTTTTTTCTCCAGTTGGTTCCCACTCTGCCAAGCATTTATATCGGCAAGTGATTTTCTTTGAGTATCCCATTATATCATCTGCCCCAGAGAATTTCACTGACGGAACTACTGTTTTGTTTGGGTTTTTTTAATCATGAACCACTCACTGTGAAATAGTCAGGTCAATGATACTAACAGAATAATAGCCGAAGATCATGCTTAAGGTCTGCACTTTTTCCCTTATTGGTACACTGATTATCTATAAATGTTTTAGGATATAAACCTGCTACAAAGACACTACCTGTGGTTCATTGTATGTTTCATAGATTAAAGTGCTATAAGCTAAATGAAATCTGATTTATGTCCAGAAGCTATTCTTCAAAAATTTTGCTCTTAGCTTTTCATCGATTTGAAATAATTCTCCTGTTGTGGTGGGATTTGGTGTTTAATCTTGCTTTAGAGCAGTTGCTTCTTTTTAAAAAATAATTGATGTATTTTCTCTCTTGGCATTTGCTCTTCAAATTAAAGCTCCTGATACTTTTTGTTATGGTGCAAAAATATATTCATTTACTGAAAGACCAACCTTACTCAAATGAGGAGAAGCACAGCTTTGCCATATGCATCCTCATGATTTCCATTCATGAAAACACAGATATTGCTTATATACACCAAAACACTTGGGGTATGTTTTCTAATTAGCAATGCTCCTTCAAAGCCAGGGGAACAGATGACATGTCATGGTATCTTCTGGGCAACAACTGGGATGCCTGATTAACTCTGGGCCAGGGACAGCTTAGAGGGAACATTCCTTAGAATAGACTGAACTTGGGTATTTCTTTCCAGTCTCCAAATTGGAAAAGATTATTAGATTCTTCTTCTAGGCCTGGGCCTACAGTCATATGCAAATCAAAAAGAAAAACTTTGAAGACCTCAGTTGTGCACAAGATGATATGCTTTCAGGTTTAAGTTCCAACATGTAGAGAGTAAGGAAGGTGACCATGGCAGATATGCAAGATCTGTTGCCAAGGCAACAAGGGGTAAAACATTGTTTAAGTCTAGAATGTTCAGATAACATTGAAAAGCAGCTCAAGCAGACACTTCCCTGATTTACTGAACTATAAGAAGGAGGAAGAAGTACAACACTATCAGACTTGCAAGATTCTGTATTATAGCCAGTGTCAATTAAAACAACAACAACAACAAAAATTAGCCTTCCTGGGAATTTGATTTCTTGGTCTGGTCTGCCTAGTGGGACTGACACAGCAAAAAGAGGAGATGCACCCTGATGCTATGACCATGTCTATCCTTTGACAGCCTGAAAATCATTGGCTCCCATCAGTGTCCCCTTCCTCATTGACTTATCTCCTTTGCCCACTGTCTGTTTGCATTCACGGATTTACTGGGTCAGATTTGTTGGGAGACTGAGTCTCATGCGTAGCGTATCATGACTGTCGTGTGACCACACATGCTCACAGCTTAGAGGGAACATTGCCTACTAGTAACACTGGAAAGTGATGTCATTCATTTCTCACCAAGCAAAATATGCAGACCATTACATTACTCATATACAGTAATGTATCTGATACTTAAATGTTTTTTCTAAGCCTGAAAGCTTTGTAAAATGAATTTCTGGGTTCAGCGTTGAGGCCTTGTTGAGTTTTTGTTTCTATATCTAAATCAGGTTTCTGGAATGTATGTCTGGTTGTCATTAAGAAGTCTCAGACCAAGAGGTTGTTGTAACTGTTTGTTTGTTTTAAAAAAATAAGCATTGCTTCACTGATTATTGGAACTTCACCTTTACTAAGCAAAGGACTTGAGTAAAGCTATTCTTGGATGCTTTCAAAGCTCCATGCTGAGATATAAAACTTGTTACATGATTAGCTAAAAGAGTGCAAAAACTTTTGAGAAGAGCCCTAAAATCTTGTGAAATTTCATGTGGGAGCATTGAAATCTTATGAAAAGTTGATATTCTTCCATTAGATTTTGTAAAGATTTTGTCAAATCTCATGAGGTCTTTGTGAAATCTCACACAACTTTGCCAAAACCTGTGAGGTGTCATGATCTCACAGATTTGGTCCCTTCCCTTCCTTTCCCTTCCCTCCATATGCAGGCCTTTATAATCTTGTAATGGCAGTTGGGGATGGAAAAGATATTCAGGACCTGCTCGATCTGAGTGAACAATAAAGACTGTATGAGTTAAAGTACAAGTCATATTTTAAGCAGTTGTCCAGTACAGAGTCAATTTTCACTTTGCTTATTCTTTTAAAAACAGACTGGTGCAACTTTTTATTGACATGTGATTTCTCACACATGGCAGAGGAAGTCAGTACGTTTGCCTACTGCTTCTTAATGCTCCATTCTGAAAGTGGCCTTTAAAACATTTTCAAGACTTCCACTGGTTCACTTTGCTTTGAATCTCCTACACAAATTTCAGCTTTCACCAGTCTAGACCTCTTTGTAGGCCCACTTTGTATTACATGGGCTTATTAACACATCTGCCAGAGATGAATTTACTTGTACATTTAAGGGAATTATGCTTTAAATTATGAAGATATTTTAAGAGTGAATTATGTTTTAATGAAATGTGTTATATTTTTGGTTTTATTAGAATTCTTATTTTATTTAACACATTTTTTGTCCCTGTTTCTATTAGGTACTGAATTGTATGATATTCTTTTAAAATTAATTTAATTTTAAATTAACCTGGCTGGACACAGTGGGGAAAAGGTTGACTAGGTGCAGAGAGTAGCCCAATCTATACCAAATAAAGCTGTGATTTTCACAGCTCTACTCTTTTGAAACACCTTGTCTTTCTTTTGCCATTTTTTAAAATGTTACAATAGGCAGAAAATAACTTAAAAAATTTGAAGTGCGTTAAAGTTTCAGTCAAGGAATAATTTAAAACAGATGAGCTTTAACTAAAAGGTTATACTGATTCTTCTTTGTATTTTAATAAACTTTTTTCAAATATATTTATCAAGATTACTTTATCATTATATATACTATTAAGTATTTAACATTAAACACACAGGAAAAACATTTGAGAAGATGCAGTGAGTTTTAAACACCTGCCTATCTGCTGCAATGATGTATTTCTTTCATCCATGAAGAATTAAAAGGGATGATACTACATGTTCCTTCCAGTTTATTGATTCCATGACCTTTCTGCAAATGTTTAAATTGTTGCTGGCTAACCTGTAAGCATGAAGCAAATGTCTTGTGTGAAGAAGTAGACCATATGTGAAACCAGTGACTTAATTAGCATGTCTTGTCACACATATAGATGAAAAAAGGAATAATATTCATGGGAGAAGGAAAACATGAGAGAAGTCTAAAATACATGCGACATACACATTTTCTCTATCACTAACAGGCAGGGTTTTTTTTAATACTAAGACAATGATGCATTGAGGGTTGAATGCTCTTCTCATAGGCTCCTTCAAGGTAGAAAAACCCATCAAATCCTCTCTAAGTAAATCTTTTCTCACACACTCATATTACAGTTATTTTGCTGTTCTAACCAGTATACCACTTCAACAAAATTAGCCTGCAATTACACTTGTAATAAAATGTAAATTTGGGGTGGAAGAATATGGTGCGCTCATGAAGTGAGAGCACTTAATTTTCACTTAGATTCCCACAGAGTGAAGGGTTAATTTAGTAAGAGAGATAAGAAGAATGCAGTAATTATTTCCTCCCTGCTTCTTCATCTCAAAGAATGTCTAAGACATTAAATTCCAAGGCCTAAATCCACTATTCATATTACCTAGAGAGAAATCCCTTGGAATATTAGAATATACTATTAGCACAGATATACCTGAATATTTTTCACAATGGTTTATTTTTAAGAACTATTTGGTTGCTTCTTACTACTGTGAAAAATGTGTTGCTATGAGAATAAAAGTGTCTCATTTATTATTTTTTCCTTTCTGGCATCTGTTTTATTAAGGTGGTTCTGTGCAACAAATTCTTATACTACCAAAATGCAAATGTGCATTTTCACTTTTAAGCATTAAGTATTTGAGCTAAGCCAAAGAGCAGTCTTTTTTTTTCACTCAGAAGTGCAGGGAACAAGTTTTCTAGCAATGCAGTCACCTTATTGATGGGATATTGCTACCCACCTACAGAACAAAGAAACCGAAGGCAAATCTGTCAACACAGCAATTAGCTACACTGATAGGCAAACTACATGTTACAAATAACTGGGGTGGGGGAATGATGCTTTGTTTATATATTCTTACATATTCCAAAGCAACCTCTATGGTTATGGGGTTAGTATAGAAATAGAAAGGAGAGATTGTTTAATTTTAATGGTTTTTATGCTTAAAATTGCACTCCAGTGTCTTTACTGCTTCTGCAGATCTTACCTGTTAAAATTAATCTTCAACTGACATGCTATTTAGAACTAAAATGTATTATAATTCTATGTAATATTGCCCAGTCTTCATCATCTATTGCAAGCAAGAATGGATGAATGTGTCAGTTTTGTTTTCTCTCACCTTAAAAGTTTTTTAATCCATATTCTGGATTTTCTTTATTGCAGGCGTTCATCCCTAGCAGTATGCTCTATTAGGCCAGATAACACTTTTGCAAAGCTCAAGTGGAGAGTCTTGAACCTTGTTGACCAAAAAGATAGTTTAAAACATTCACATGTTTGCTATTGTAAGCTTGTGGACTCTCCTTTTCTCATACCTAGACACTTTTATCATATCTTTCATGCTCCTCATAGAAGGGAATTTATATTGGAGCAATTTGATTTCCACTCTCAATGGTTACTACAGGTGGATATCACAACATTCCTTACTAGGATCACCTGTATGTGTTCAAACAAGGTTGAGTTTCTGGCACATGTGTTACTCGATTGCCCCCATATCATACCTTGATTTCAATGAACCATTTATTATTAAGCTTTTCTACCTATCACTATCAGTGATTATATATCAGCTGCTGCAGGATCAATGTACTGAAACATCTAAGAAGGTTGCAAAATTCTTAGCTGTAGCTATAGCCATTGCAAACTAGTTGTTTGCTCTACAATCAGCTAAGTTCAGGTTTTTGCTTCTGTATCCATCCACTTTCACATTTGTTGATAATATTACACCAGGTTCTTCCACTAATCTGTGATTAGAATTTTGACACCTTATTCTTTATTCTCTGATGAGCTTGATTTACTGACATCATATTGGCTTTTGTTGTGTGCTAATCACTGTTGCTTGTATGTTTTTTACTTTCTAATTACTGTATTAGTCTATGGATATCTAACAACTAAATAAATAATCCAAATTCTTTCTAGCCCATTTATACAGACATTTGTAAAATGTGTTAGTTTTAGATGAGAGAGAAAGAGAGATGAAATTTGTGTCAGACTTCACTGGCCAATTTCAGTGACATACAACATGGATAGTAATATGTTTTATCTGCCTATCTGCATGAAGAACCTGCTGGAAAAAAATAAAGACCAAATGAAATATAATATCACAAATATTATTAAAAGCATAGTAGTTCAAACCCAGGGTTTTAAAGCTAAGCAAAATGTCAAGGAATTGTGGGAGTTACAGTTCAAGCCAACTGCAAGGCCCAGATTGTCAGAAAGAAGCCTTCAAGTTTTGGATAGACAAATATGTCAGATTTGTAACAGCCTACATTAATTTTTCTTTAACTCTAAAATTCTCCATCCAGAAATTTAGGAATTTACTGGATTCTTATGAAAAAGAGGATTGAATGACATTTTTACCTATGTCAAGCTACAGTCAGAAACAAGAAAGGGAGATGTGAGGAAGAAGCATTTATTACTTTCCTTGGGTTGTTATTCTCCAGCATACTCTTTAAGCTGCTTTCTCCTTGCATGGGAGAACTTTATGTTTTCTCTTTAGAAAGAAAAATAGTTTTGAGGAAGGTGGAATTTAGGAAGGAAACCAGACTCAATTGAATGGGTTAAGTAATTCCTTCCCAGCTTGGTTTATAATTTTTTTTCCCTTAATGTAGCTTTCTTTGGTAAATTACAAGTTTACTAGCTTGAAATTAAAACACCTTTAGTACAACCTCCATCCCCACCCCAGATAGATATATGATTTGAATTTTGAAAGAGATGCATGAAAAGATTCTGCAAAGCTGACATACAGAAGTCCTTTATTTCACATAGCATAATTATTATGAAACCTTATCAAGAAAGATTTAGCTCATGCTGTTTATTATGCACCACCAGAGCATGTATCTCAGAGTGGGATAAACTCAGCAGGAAGAAAGAGAGTGATTGATAATTGTACAAGGGGGAAAAAAATAGAAACAGTAAAAACAACAACAAAACTTTACAGCAGCAGCAGATCTGCTGTTACTTACGAATTACTAACAACTTTTGTAAGTTATACATGCTTATTCCATCTGCTATTCATTAAATAAAAGTTGTCATGGCAACTGTCACATGACATGGTATTTATGCTACATCTGATGTACAAAGCATAGTTTGTGTAGGAGTCTGTGTGTGTATATGATGTGGCAGCTGGCATCTCTGCCATTTTGTTGTTGCTCCAGAGAAAAATGTACTGTGAATACTCATTTGAGTACTGATATTAGCGTTCCTTTGATTAAAGCTTTCAATACCCCCTCTCATCTTCCTGACACCCAAAAAACCATTCTCAAAATTGGAGAAATTTGCTGTGAGGAACTCAGCCAAGAATAGGTTTGACCAATAACACATAGAACTGATAGAAAATTAGCCCATTTTGTGGCAAGCTAGAAATGGGATGCATAAGAGAAAATATATTCAAGAATGTATGAGGGTCTCTTTTAGTTGATAAGTCATGACCCAAAGGTACAGATGGAAGAAGTGAACTACAGGTATCAAAAAAAGCTTTTCACAGTGATCAGAACTTTGGCCATGTCCACTTAGATGTTTAATGGAAGGTCCTGTCTATACCCAACACCCAACCTCATAGCTCCAGTTATGCCCAGCCCACAGTGGTGGCATCCAAAAAAGTCAGACTATAGCTACAAGTTCATGGTTCCTATGTGTTCCCTTGTTACTTGGCACACATGATATTGTACATCATACATAATTATATGCATAACATAATTATGCATGCATCTGCAGAGAGAGACAAGGCAGGCAGAATGGGAAATAGGTGATGGTGGAAGCTAAAATGGATGAAAAGAATGGAAAGAAAGGGAAACTTCTTGATAAGTGATATGTTCTGACCTCTATCCTTAGCAATTTTTTCCTTCCATTAGTATCTTGCTGGGCAGATAGAGAGAATGATAGAAGGAGAAAAGGGACAGGAAAAAAGGGCCATGGCAGATAGAGGTAACACTAGTTATTTTAGGATCCGAGTCTTCCACTGGCCTGACTCACAATTCATTCCCTGATAAATTATCCTGAAAAGTATGCCATTTTCAACAAAACAAAAATTACTCATCTTACAACACTATGTGTGAAATGGCTAAAAAAAATCCACCTCTGAAAAAGTGAATTAGCTTTCATGATACTTCACATCATATTATACATTTTAAAACAGTGAGTACTAAATTTTTGATCTGTGTATGAGTGAGTGTGCATGTCCTAATTTTAACTGCAACAACCCTTTTCCTACTCCAAAGGCAATTTATTTGTGGGCTACCTTCTAGGAGGATAGTCCTGGTTTGGGTGTGGGAGGGGGGAGGCGTTGGGGAGAACACGTCAGTGCGGAGAGGAGAGAAGCAAGCATTGAGTGGGGCCAAAGGCAAAACTTGAGTAGCCCACTGTCTTCTTCTGACACTTGTTTTTTCCCTATACCTCTTCCACATTCTGATACCGCATCTCTTTCCTTCTATCTCTTTCTGTCTTTTTCATTTATCCAGCAGGCTATCTGGCAGGGATGTCTGCATGGTATGGCCAAGATGGCAGCCACATTGATGAGACTGAAACCCCCCACTTTTTTAACCACACCCTGAAGACTGCCCTGATATCTGGAAAGGGACAGATCACTCTTCTGAGACTCTAAATTGACCTTTTGCAGAAACCTGTAGAAGCCAATGAGGGTTGCATGAAATTAAACAGAGAGCCACATGTGGTTGTAGGATTGCAAGCTACCCAACCTTGCTCTACTATAACATCCTTATCATCTGTTCCCGTCTCTTATAACACTTAAATTTTCATAAGGCTCACCAAATACTTTACAAATACTCAGGTCTGATTTTCAGAGCTTTACTTTTTCATGGCAAACATTGCAATATCACATGTAATCCGGTGACATAGAATATATTTCAGTATACTTCTAAAAACATCACTTATGTGACATCATGATGTAGCAAAAAAAAAAAAAAAAAGCTGTGACCTGCTAAATACTTTCTAACTACAGTTCCCTCTATTTTTCACAATTAGAAACAGGCCTCAATGCTGGGAGCAACATAAAAAGAGTTACAAATTCCAAACTCTTGTGATATAAGATAACAATATTCATATAATAGAGTGGTATGATTCATTCAATTGCTGATAGTATGTTGTTCTTCTAATAACAGACACATAAATCCACATTATACACTTGGATTAGGTCTAATTCTTTGCCTCCATTGTGGCCCACATCAGGATTAGCCCCCAGTCAGGTTATTTGCATTTTGAAAAATGTGGTCAGTTTACTCTTTAAAACCGCAGGGATATGGGAGCTGATCTAGACCCAGGCCACACTGTATTTTAAAGGCTAACCCTTGTGAAAGCCCTGTCCAGATCAGTTCCCCCACACCAGTGCCTGCTACTAACTGTAAAAGCAAATCCATATAATTTCTAATGGCTAAACTGATTTGCGCCTTTGATGCCAAGGGCTTCCACATTTGGGCCTCAGAATGTGATCAATTATCCAGTATAATTAACTAAATGTTAATTAATTAATGTTGGTTGTGGAGGCTGCTGCCTGAGAAGTTTTGCAACCTGCTTCAAAATTCCATAAAATAGAATTCTTATCCTGCCTATACTGGACAAAGCTTAAAGACTTAAGGGCCATTCTAGGTTAGGTTCAAAGTGCATCTAATCCAGAATTCTATTTCCACAGCAGTTAACTAGATGCCATCAGTACTGGGGAAAAAAGTGGGTATCAAGGGGGATTGACTTTCACTAGCAGATACTGAATCGCATCCAGTTAAACAACAGCCACATTCCAGGAGTGCAAATTATAGCCATCAGGCTATTAAAGAACCTTTAGTCAAGTGTAACTACCACTCCTTGTATAGAGATAATAAAACCACCTTGTTTATTTTTTTAGTATGCCTACAAAGCACAGAAATTTTATTCTGTAAGCTTTATAATTACTAAGGGAGTTTCAATCAGCAAAGAATCAATTCAAATTCAAGATCTGAAGGCACAATATTTGATTTAATCCAATTTCAGATTTAATTTGACAAAAGATTTGACCATAGGTTATGGAGAAATATCAAAAAGCTTGCAGCTGTTTCATTTCTTGGCAGAATGAGATGAAAATAATATGTATGGTAAAGTCTTTAGAGAACATTAATCCTGCCAAATTTTAGCTAGATAGCTTCAAGGATTTAATAACAATTTTTGAAATAGTGATTTCCCAACACTTATTTTAAGGGAGAGAGAGCAGAGATGAGGAAGTATCACAAATCCAAATGTCAAGCAAAGAGCCTACACAGGAATTCTATCAAACTAAAAAAGAAAATTCCCAGCTCTGACTTTAAAACATTCAAAAACTGTTTGAAAAGTAAACTTATACTAAAGACGAAGGCTCCGCCATCCTGTGACTACTTGTTTTTCAAAACTGGCAGGCTTGCAAGGTTAACCTCTTTTAAGAATGATGCATTATGTGCTGTTTATGCATCTATGAAAAAAGTCAAGAAGAGTAAATATATATTCTATATATCATGCACTGTGATCTAAAGAAATACTGTGTTATATGCAAGAGTCCAACAGCAAGGATGGTATTTCAGACTCACCTAATGGAGAAGGTTTACTCAGTAAAGTCAAGGAAGAGATGGACAAATGTTCGAAAACAGGAATCTTTTTGTCTGTATTTGATTTTTAACATTTTTTAATGGGGACTGACAAGTTGCTCTAAAGAAGAATGGCAAGCCAAAGTTATTTAGTGAGCTTTTGCTGACGGCAGACTTGAACCTTGATCTCCTTGGTCTTGATACAACTGCTTAACCATTATACCACATGGGGTCTCATTGATAGCTGTTCATATATGCTAAGGCATAAATGTGACAACTGTTTTGAGCAATTGGTTTGGAGAGTCCTTTCCTCACTTCATAAAGCTCCATTCCAAATGGGTTTTCAAAGCCTTGATATATACTGAGTCTGTGGAAATTTCCCCTGTTGAGAAGCTGTTTTGCAGTGTTCTGTATGCGTGCCTGTTTGCATTTTTACAAAAATAAGAGAATTGTTTAATGTCAATTTGTTCCAGTAAGTCTCTAGACTTGATCGGTGGAGGTCTGCAGTTTATTTATATTTTCCTGGGACAGTCTACTGAGCACAATGGAATACAATTTTTGGTAGATAGGTACTTAAAACAGAGCTAGCCTATCTGAGCTGAAAAAATCCGAACAACTACTGTATGGCAAGAAAAAGCTACAGAAAACTTTAACTTTCCTAACCTCCAATGATCATCCATATTTGTACAGCCAAAATATGGTAGCCCTAACCTAAAATACATTTCATTAAGGAAATAATCACATGAAGCATTTCTGTCAACAGAACGAACTTCAGAAGACATAGCTTGTCATGTAAACACCTGCTGAGGTTCCTGCTTCTATGCCACTATTAAAAGTGAGAAATCCTTTTTCACTTGCCACTCTGCCTGAAAATCACTATTCTTTATTTTTACTTACTGGATTCTACTAATATCCTCTCCTTTAATTAAAAAAAAAAAAAAACATTCAGGGCAACATCAAATAGAGAACAAAAGCAGATTTAAGCTACCACTTTAAAACCTTCTCAAACAAGAATACTGTCATAGGACTAGTAATTATTTTTGAAAAAGCCACAAGCCTTCACAGCTTGATATTACTATAGTCAGTTCCACTTATCTGTCCCCTTATTTTATCACTTGCCGATCACAGCAGATTAGGGCTGTGACTTTTGCAAGTAACCCAGAAACTGTAATGACAAAATAAGAAGTACACTGGATACTGCAGAAAGACTAATCAAAGGACCTGCTAATGTAGCTTTAGGATAGCCTTAGTTCTAACAGAATCATACAACCAAAGATTTAGGTTGAGTCTTCTTTGCGCTGTAAACAATGAACAACATTGTATAGGGCATTGATTTAAATACCAATAGAAGAGAAGAGAACCAACAGAATTGATTTAAATACAGTGCATAAAATTTACTTAACATTGTTGATTGATTCTATAATAATAATGAGTCAAGTATTACATAATGTAGATTTTTTTCTGCATTTGCTTTTATAAATTCAATTTATGTTAAGGTAATGTAAACATTCTTAGCCCACTTACAGTGCATGTGCAAATGTTGCTGTGTTTATTTCAGCTGACATTGGGAGTTATCACACAGAAGGTGTTAGCATTTAAGCCATAGCCCAAATGATTAAACTCTTCTCACCTATTAAAATTCTTGCCTCAATCTGGAAATGCCTTGATCTTTCTAAGACCCACTTCACCTGCTCTGTTCATAACCTCAGAGCATTACCACATTTTACCACCACCACTTACAAAAATCCACACACACACATCCCCGCAATTCCAACTATTCTTACGTTGTCTGTCTTCATAGTTCCTCAGGTAGCCATGATCATTGTGCTACAGGGAGCAAGGGAAACATCTTCAGTTTTACAAGCTGTTCCATCTTTTTGCAGGTGTGTTCAAGACTAGCACAGCAGAAATTAAGCTACTATTGCAAAAGTTAGACAATATGGGCTGCATACCCAGAGGGGCAATTAGCATAGGCGTGGGAATAATCAAACATATCTGAAAAATAAACAGAGCTTGTTCACATTGAACTTCAAATCCCAGTTACAGTGCAGAACACAGATGTTAATCCCTTAAAAGAATCTGGCACCTTTGGGTTATAATTAAATCATTCACACTCCACATGAACATGAAGTTTGCCTTATAGCCTCATTTTATCTTTAGCATAGGAGAAGTTCCTTGAACCCAATATGCCATCAATATTTAGCATTAGTGATTAGTGATTAGTGATTGCTAAATCACTATTACATGACGGCAATATTAAAATTACAACTGAAGGAACAAAGTACAAATAAGCAGAAGGAAAAAAAAAGGTTCTGACCATACAATATAAAATTCAATCTTAGATGTCTTTAGTGTGGTTGGGTTTCCTGCCCAGGGTCAAAGGGTTTTTAGTTCATTCCAGGGCAGAAATTCTTTTTCTTCTTTGTCCAGGCCTTCCCTTTCTAGAATTTTTTTTTCATATCTTTTTCCTCCCCCCACACTCCTGCCTTCCACAACAAACAGCAGTGATTTCGTGCAGTACTCAAAAGGCCAGCTCAAGAAGACCTCATCTTTCACATCTCCATATGTGACAGTCCACTTCAACTCACAAAGGAAAAGATAAACAGTGCTCCAAGTATAACTTCTTTGAAATCTGCAGATACCTTGTTTTAACAGTTTTTATGTTTGTATTTCTTTCCTTTTGCTCAAAGGCTGATGTTTTGCCTATTCTTATTGCAAATAACGTATGTCATCAAGATGCTGAATTCAGTCGAAAGAACAATGCAAACCCAGTAGTCTTTTTTGTGCCATGTGGGGTGAGCCCCCCTTTCAAAATAGAGCAATTCCACACACTATTGACGATGTCTGACTCTGTGCAATTGATGGGTAGAAGCTCTATTTTACCAATTGGATTGATAAGCCCATTATTTGGTTGACCTTCCTTTCCCAATATGAATGTAGCCCAGGTTATTCCCTATTTTGGTTACTGTAGATTAATCTTTGAAGGTGCTACCCTTGAGGACAATTCAGTGCTGCAGCTTGTTCTTTGGTGGCTGCAAATTTCTTACATACTTTTAATATTTACTTCATACATGAGGACTTACACAGCATATATGTTTGATAAAAATTCTAGAGTTTTGCCATATAGTCTTTTTCATGTAATATTAGAGGAAGAAGATAAGAATCTTATTGGCCCAATATTATCCTTTGATCTATAGTATGTGCATTTACTAGAGGTTCTAAAGTGACCCTGTACAAATTCTACACAGGTAGTCCTCGTTTAGCGACCACAAGTGGGACCAGCAACTCAGTCGTTAAGCAAAGCAGTCACTAAGTGGAACCACGACTGTGCTTACAATCTTACTTCAGCTTTCCTTTGCTTTACAGACCTGTTAAGGTCATAAATGCGACAATTGGTCATAAAGTTACTTTTTCACCACCATCATAACTGCGGTCACTAAATGATGCAGTCGCTAAACAAGAACTACCTGCATATCCATAAGTGATATCAGCATATAGGACAGAAAAGTTGGTTTACTGAAGAAAAAGTTCTGTGTTCTTTAAAAAGAATCTACGAAGTTGAGTTTTTATGCATTTTGTACAATTTGCTTTGATGTTCTGATGACTGTAGGAAGGTTAGGAGTAAATCCATTACCCATTATCCTAACTTTTCTACATATTGAATGAATATAGCTTAATAAATATATTCATCTTGAATGTTAGGTTTGCCATTCTATCATATGACATTCATAAATCTTCACTTATGAGATCAATGAAACATACAACCTGAAGATTTTATAACTACTTAATGCACATACACATACACACACCACTGTAGTTTCCCTACCATTCCCTATTGTTCTAATGTCTGTAATTCAGACCGTTCACTGCAATTGATGAATCAACATTAAATATCTACATTCACTATCTAAGATATAGGTAGTTTGAAATTAAGCACTTAAGATTCTTTTGAATTGGTTTTTACAGTGAATTGTGTAAGAAAAGATAATTGTTCCATTTAGTTCAAATATAGTTCCTCTCCCCCAACGTTAGACCGTTTTTTGCTTTATATACAACATTAACTGTATTCAGTCATTTACATTGGCTGCTGTATTGCAACTGATATAGGATCATTCTATCAGTAACGAACATACATGATTGAAATGTCCATATCATTATCACTATGTTTTACTTCAATTTTCATTTGGGAGAAGAAAGAGACATGATCTATTTCCTGGCATTCCATAAAACACTACAGAGGATAATTTATGTATTGCAACAGATGGCAGTCCATATCCCATCTGAAGTACAACTGTTATTCCTTTTACACAGACTTGAATCATATCACCTTTCTTTTATTGTATCCAGTCATGCATGTCTTTAATGCCTGCAGATATTCTATTTAAAAAGGGAGAAAATTCTATTTTGGATGTCCTTTACCCACCCACTCCTTTCTCCAAGTCCACCCTTTTCCCGAGACAAGACTTGATCTAAGAGAGATTTGAAATATGGCTGCCTCAAAAGTGCTATTCCCCATAGCCTGATTCAGAGTGTCATCATTTAGGTCAAGAATGGCAGCTGCTATGGCAGGGATTTTCCCTGCTCTCAGTGCATCAGGTGTCAGCTGATATGCCAAGACTTGTCATCTCATTGATAGGTTGCAACATAAGGGGCTGTTGCATGGAGCAATCCAGCACAAACATGAGAAAGGAAATCTTCAGGCATGAATATCATCAATATCTTGAATCACAATTGTTGGGAGTTCAAAGCCCTTCTAGAAATTAAGGGGGAAAAGCAGCATTCTCTTCCTTTCAATGCACAGCTTTGTATTTCATTTGCCTCATGTCCTTCCTCCAAGCAACTAGGGGTCATGACAAGGAACTTAGATAGGGCTATTTTAAAACTATATATAGTTATAGGTCACATCAAAGAGGTTTTATTTTTCCACTTTTCATTCTTGTTTACTTCCACAAACTTCAGAATGCAGTAACCAAGTCAGTTCCTAAGTAGCATTATGAGGTAAAAGGTAAAAACACCCTTGTATAAATAGATTTCTCCTTAACAGTTATTGCAAGTGAACAACTTTGCAGCTGAACATGGGTACAATTTTACATATTTTATCTTATACAACCAAATAAAGAAAGTTTATCTGATCTTATAGGTTCCCAGTCAATTAATTAATCACATTCTCATAAAGTTGCACAGGGGTAAAAACCAGTATTTTAAACTAGACATATTCTTTTCTGTTTAACCAATGGACAATCAAGCCAGGCATCACTTTAAAAGAGGCTGTGTCTCCTGTGAAGGGGTAAGGCCAGTGACTCTTCACATAGTGCCTCCTATTTCGATCATGCCCACTTTATCAGCAGACTTTTTAATGCATTAATACAGTTTGGTTTTTATAAATACATATTCCATTATAAGGATAACAAAAATAAGGAAAAAAATGCATAAAATTTCAGCTCCAGGCAATCTATCTGTATCAGTATTTAAATTGCCTAGCCCCCCTCCCCCCCCCCCCCCCCCCCAGAAGGGATATTACATTGGCTGGAATTCTGGGCATAAGCTGAAAGAGGAAAATCTACAGTTACTGTAGATTTCTATCTATGAGCAAATGGCTGAATATTGATTTTGATGCAAACTAAAGCTGATTGTCTGATAAATACCATGGGATACAGGAAAGCAAATTTTAAGAAACTCAAAGTAACGTTTAGGATTCCATAGCAGTAGATACTAAGGGGAAAAGGTGCTCAAAGGGTTGACAGACTTAACCAACATTGTGGTTTGGGGCACAATGCAGAGGAAATATCACTGACATTGAGAATTTGATTTTGGTTGTTGTTAGTATTATATACACAAATCTTAGGCTCATGAATTTTTCTCCTCCTCCTCTGGTGCACACAGTTCTAACTAATTGCAGTTTTCCATTTCCTTTTATCTATGTGGTCACTGGGAGTCGAAAACGATGGCACAAAATCAATCAGAAAAATGGTTAATCTGTTAGTTGAAAGTGTAATTTGTCTAGATACGTGGAGTTTACACCAAGTTTTCTGATCCTAGCTTATTTGGATAATTAAACCATGCTAAAATGAACTACTGTCCCCTTTCAGGTAAAAGAGCCAGTGTGGTTAGTGAAAAACAACAGGAGTACTTCTGATCTCCTCAGGGCTGTGCCAGAAGACAGGGGAAGGAATTCAAGCTTATACATTTAATTCCAAAATATAATTTAACTTTATATTCAAATTAGGAAAATAAGGAGCTACTTTGTAATTTACAGTGATTTACAATACAGTTAACATAAGAAGAGCCCTACTGATTCAGCCATAGGCCATCTGGTTCAACATTCTGTATGACACAGAAGTCAACTACGTATATTTGAGACCCTCACAAGCCTGGATGGAAAGCAATAACTTTCTTCGCTGTTGCTTCCAGCAACCAACATATAAGGCACACTGCCTTTGATTCCATAGGCAGAAAACAATTATTGGTATCGGCAGCCATTGATAGCCAATGGTCCCAACCACCCCTTTTTATCCTCATCCAATTGGCTGTCATTACCACAACTGGCTTCAGTGAATTCCATAGTTTCACTATGCAGTGTTTAAAAAAGTGTTTCCTTGCCTCAGTCCAGAATCTTTCTGCATTTAATTTCAATGAAAGACCTTGTTAACCATGTGAGAGGAGAAAAAAATTATATGTTATCTAGGCCTTGCATGATTCTATATCCCTTTTTCACATCTTTTCTATGCTCCTTCATTCCAAATTAAAGAGCCCAATTGCTGTAGTCTTTCTTCAGAGATAAAAACTGCACCAGCTCCTAATTATTTTGGTTACCTTTTTTTTTCCTTGTAGCTTTTCTAGTTCTAGATTATCTTTTCTAAGGTGCATTGACCAGAACTAGAACAATACTCCAGATACAGTTTCACCATAGATTTGTATAACAGTATTATTATATCAGCAATTTTATCTTCAGTTCCTATCCTAATGATTCCAAGCATGGAATTTACCTTTTTTTTACAGCAGCTAAGCACAGGATTGACATTTTTACTGAGCTGTCCACCATGATTCCAACATCCTTTTCTTGGTCAGTCATCACCAACTCAGATCCATTGAGGTCTAAATGAAATTTGGATTTTTTGTGTTAATATGCACCAACCTCAGTTCATTACTAAGTCTGTACTTAAGAGGAAGACAAAGCCTTCTTCAGCCCTCAGAAAACTGCAAAAGTTGCTTTCAAATAATAATTTGGGATAGAAGGAGAAAAGTATTAAATATTTGTCTAGAGAGTAGTCATATGAATAGATTTAATTCTAATGAAATGTAAATATTTAGTTTTGTCTCAGCCCCACCTGTTATTGTTTTGGAGTACAGTCCCCACCCCACCCTGTTCTGCCAGGAAAAGATCAAGTATGGCTTTTGGACCAGGAAGAATTTGCACACTCCTATAAACTGGCCATAAAATAATTTTTCTTTCTGCAAGAGGAAGAAGACAAATTCATCCCAATTCTGCACTGAATTCTCAGAAGTAATTTTATTAGTCACCTGTTTTTAAACACAGTGGTATGGAGAAGACCATATTCCTCATAGTCCATAAACTACTGTACCTTTGTATTAAAAATACCTTTGCAATCTAACTGAGATGTCTACATAGGAATTATGCACAGGTAGTTTAAGTTGGTAAGATCTTATGTTTTCTATTTAGCTCTAAAATTCTACAGGTTTCAATTTGTGTTTTCCTGGAATAAAATAGAAGGAAAATCAATAGAAGCGAATATGTGTAGCTCAGGGTTGAACTGTGGAGTCCTTGGGGTTCAGAGAACCCCAAGGACTCCATAGAAGGAAAAGGCAGCAAAGTCCATAAGGTTTCTCCCCCTGGTGTTTATGAGTTTTATTCAGTATTTCATATTCTGACCTGCAACAGCTGCAGTGTGGTGGCAATGATGGAGCTGATAAATAGTTAGATTGAGAGATAGAAAGAGAGATCATGATTTGAATAGCTGTTCTTTAGACAGCATAAAAAATGTACAGTATTACTCTACAGTACAGATCAGGCACTAATAGAACCAGGAATATGATAGAGGTGACCTTATTTTATGAGGGCAGATGTAAAAATTAAAATGAGAGCTTCTCTAGAAAAATGCTAACCAGAGGTTAAACACAGAATCAGTAGCTATGTGATGCCCTGTGCTAGAGCTTTAGTACCTCACCAGGTCTTTACTTCTGGCATGCTTCCAAAAAGCACAGAAGACCTGCCATTGCACAAAGGCATTTGTCTCACTTCATACATTTTCTGAATGCATTAATTGGAGGCTCCCAGAGACAGTGTTCAGTTTCTAGTTTAAAAGAGTTTAAAACTTAATGCCTAAATCTTTCTGGTTTATGAAAGTTATGAAATTTCAAGATATTAAGTGGACCACAAAATTTAGCTCCTGCTCATAGAATACTTGGTTCAGCAGTCTAAGCTAGAGCATTTATGTATGTAGCCAATCTGGAGATCGAGTCAGAAGAGCAAGAAGGCAAAGGAAAAGTTTGCTCAGTGTTTATGTTAATGTGAATTCACCTAATTTCACATCTTCAAAGCAATTAAACTACACTGAACTAAAACTCAGTTGTCCCTGAAAATGTGTGCGTCTTTGGTATTGTTTTTAGTTGTCTCCAAGTATATTCAGTTGGATACATTAAAGAAAAGTGCTCATAAATGTGTATATATCCTTCAAATTGACATAAATTGCATACCATTAATGGAAACTGCTTGAAAAAAAATGTATATATTAAGCACAAATTTGTCTATTAAGATGATGGATACATTAGAAGAAATGTATGCACAGATTTTCGTGTGAGCTCTATACAAATAGAATAATGCAGAAATAGGATGACTCAAAGCTAAGACTGTAAGAATGAGAAATGGAGACAAACTGAAATTGAAATGTTTGCCCATCCACAGACCGCAGGTATATTTTTGGTTCCTCACCATGTGACACGTTATGAAGTAGTTTTGGATCATGTGAAAAGAGCTAGAACAAAGCTCTCAGATTTAGTATAAACTACATTATCAGTATGAATGGGGTTTCATATAGCCTGGGCTTGCTGTGGTGCAACTTCAAAACCTATTTTGAATGTTAACAGCACTCAGCTTAAGAAGGCCAAGCCTCTTTCACATGCAAAGCATTTCTCACTATAATAGCTGTACCACACACATTTGAGATTAGGAATCATTATTCCAAATTAGAAACTATAACTACTAAACAGGGTTGAAACTTAACCCCAGGATTTTTCTGTTTAGAAATTAAATGCATACTGCAGCACAGCTTGTAGAATGCTCACCTGGGGTCAGGGGTGTCCTCAGGGTATGGTCAAAAAAGTCACATTGGCAGCCATGATGGTATGATTGAGACTCCTTCTGATTTTATATTCATCCCATAACTGTTTTTGACCATAATCTGGAGACACTTCTGACTTGGGTGCTTTATCTTTTGTGTGTGTGTTTTAAGAAATTAAATCACACTTTATTTGACATAAGTAGCAAAAGAAAAAAAGGCTTTAAAACATTTAAAGTATATTGTGAGGCAAGGCTGTCACTGAAGCAATTTTTTAATATATTAACTCATCTGAGTGAACAATGCCAAGCATTTTTGTTCTGTTTTGAAAACCCTTTCCAACACCTTTTGATTGATTTGAGCATGATAGCAATGAGGATGTCTAATAATCCTCCAAATTTACTTATTTCTTCAAGGCTGGGGGAGGTTGTTCTTTGGAAAAAAAATTCTAAGCCCATTTATATTCAATATTTACCAAGTGCTCAAACTTCAGTTAAGAGGATTGTGTGTTCATGTCTGTTAAGAGACAAGAAGAGCTGATTTTTTTATTATTATTTTTCTTGCTTGGGGTGAAATGTGTGAAATTAACAAGGAGAATAATCCAGAAAAAAAGGAAAGCATGACATTGATTGTCATGTGGAGTCGTATGCAGCAATGTGGGAGAGATAGCTGTAAAGATTTATTATCATTATAATATGATGCTATTAGCATACTAAACTGATGGTGCGGAGTTGGATGACTCAAAGTACAATCCAGAGCATCTCAAGCAAGGATTAGGCAGGGCCTTGCTTGACATGTTAAGCTAAACATTTCATCTAGGTTTTCCATGTCTTGTGACACTAAGGTTCGTATGTGTGCATGTATGTGTTTGTAAGAGAGAGTCTTTTCAAATCTTTAGGGTTGCAAAAGCATTTCTGTAAATGCTGATTAGGTAAAGTTCTCAGCATCTCTCAAAAATGGGCATGCCGGTGCCAAAGAACTTGGAATCCAGCTTCTGGTTTAGTTACAATTCTTACATTGGATTCTGCTTCAACAGGATATTTCAATGGGAATTTGGATTTTCTCCTTAATATGTTCCTGTGCATCATATGATCACCACAACAGAATGGAAATTCGTGGGCATAAAATATTGTATCACATGCTGCTACATTGAACAGAGAAGAGGTGTGATATGGATTCATAGGTGTGTTTTGTGCCTAGTAGGAACAGACAACACGTACTTCATTATTTCATTGCAAAAACTGCCAGGAGCAACCCCCATCACTAGAGGATGTGTCCCTGGTGAAGCAGTTCTATAGCACAGAATTTAAAGATGATGAATCCATTTAATTTCACTTTCCAGAGTGTTCCGTGACCAAGCCATTGTATATATCATCCATTCTGGAATACATGTTATGCATTTCTTCCATCTATTCAAATAATCTTTTCTCTATATCTTCTTTATAGGTATAAAATATTATTTATATCTGTATTATTTGTACCATTTTTCTCCAGTAGGTATTTCCTTTTTTTGCCTTTAACCATGCCCAACTTTACATAAAAAGTTTCCTTTCTCTGGAACTCTGTCTTCAGTTAAGCATTTTTTTCTCTGTTGCCTTTTGCTTTCTACTTTCTTCAGCTGTTTTCAACGTACGGACAGACAGCCATTTTGACCTTCTTTTGCTTTTGGCAAGCTTTTGATTTCTTTGCTTTGTATTAATGATGTAATGAATTTCAAGCCAGAGTTCTTCAGGCACTCTGTCTCATCTAATCCATTAAATTTATTCTTTACCTTCACCACAGAACTAGATGGAATATTGCTAACATATCTTCGTGGTCTGATGGTTTTATTTTTTGTTCATTTAAGTAGTAATTTCTAAAGAAGGACTTCATGATTTGAGTCAGAGTTAACACCAGGTTTGTTTTCACTGAAGGACTGTTTGCAAGACTATATAGTCAATTTGATTTTGACATTGTTTGGTGACATTTTATTTCCCTGTTCAGGGAGTGAATTCAAGTTTGTATGGCGATGAAAAATGGAAAAGTTCTATCTTAAAGATGCCTTAGTGACAGAAGAATTCTGCTGCTGTTCCTTAAAGTTCTGCTTAGATATCAAAGGCCAACCATAGAAAGCTGGTGGAAAACATATTAACGTTTTTTAGATTCATCCTGCAAAATATTTACTACCAGGACAACAGTAGCCATATTGCCAAAACATTTCATACAGGCAGGGGAAAGCACCTACTTTTCTTCTGAAAAATAGAAAAGATCTCTTTTTTTTCCCAGTGAATTTATAAAAGACAAAGGAGTTTTTACAAATGAGAAATCATGGTGGAACAATACATGTTTTTTAAAAAAAATACTCAGCAATTTTAAACATAATCACAAAGTTAAAATCATCATCATCATCATCATCATCTGAAGAAACAGTGGACCACCTAGTTAGCTGCTGCAAGAAGATCACACAGACTAACTACAAACAATGGCATGACAAAGTAGCAACAATAGTGCATTGGAATATCTGCAAGAAATACCATTTGCCTGCAAGCAAGAACTGGTGGGACCACAAAACAGAGAAAGTAATAAAAAAAATGAAGACGCTAAAGTGCTCTGGGACTTTAGAATTCAAACAGACAAGCACCTGCCACACAACACCCCAGACTTAACAACTGTTGATAAGAAAGACAAAAAAGTCTGGATAGTGGACATTGCAATACCTGAAGACAGCAGAATAGAAGAGAAAGAAATGGAGAAAATCACAAAATACAAAGACCTGCAAATAGAAGTAGAACATTTATGGCAAAAGAAAGCAAAGATAGTACCAATCTTAATAGGCCCCTTGGGTGCAATCCCAAAACATCTGCAGCATCACTTGAAGACCATCGGCATTGACAAAATCACCATCGGTCAATTGCAAAAGGCAGCTTTACTTGGAACAGTAAAGCTTACATCCTGCGACAATACCTTTAACATCATCAAACAACAATATCTGCCTATCCCAGGTCCTTGGGAAGGACTTGATAGGTGGATAAAAATGCCAAATCCAGTCTAAACAACTGGCTGACTGTGTGACCAACAATAAACATTTCAATGAAATAAGCTTAGGTTGCAGTTGTGGAGAATATATGTAGCTCAGGGTTGGAGTGTTGAGATGCAAGAGTTCTCTGAACTTGGTTTTTCCATTTACAGACATTTCATTAGTAATGGAAAATACAGCTACCTCTTCTGCAGCCTTGTATGTGATTAAGTGGACTGTGCTGTTGGGTGGTGCTATTTTCTGTGTGGTTTTATATCTGGTTCTTGTTATGCTGATGTGGTTCTTTCTCTTGTTTTTCTGGGTACTGGTTAATAATTGTATAATAAAGATGAATGTTGTAATCTGCATTGTTTTCCCTTCTGTTTGACCCTTGACTATTTCTTCTGAATGCTCCATAGATGTGATCTAAGTCTATATGTCTGTTGACTGCTAATTTGTCAGAGTACCACACTTCTTTGGAAAAGACCCTGATGCTGGGAAAGATTGAAGGCAAAAGGAGAAAAGGACAGCAGAGGATGAGATGGTTAGATAGCATCACTGAAGCAATGAGCATGAAACTGAGCAAACTCAGGGAGGCAGTGAAGGACAGGAAGGCCTGGCGTGATATGGTTCATGGGGTCACGAAGAATCGGACACGGACTGAACAACAAAAACCACACTTCTAGGAGTTCAGGTACATTCTTTGACTTGTCATGAGTGAGAATTTCAGCAGCTTCCCAGTTGAAGTTATGGTTGAACTTGTTCATTGAAATTAATGAGGTTTCATCATGTTTTCTGTCAATTTGTGCTCATGGGTATGTTCTACTAACATGTTTGTCCTATGTAGTGATGTTTACAGTCCATGCATTTTATTTAATAAATGACTCATGCTCTGTCTTCTTTGGGTATAAAGTGATTGGGTTTGCTTAATAAGCTTTGGATGGATATTATTGGTTTGTATGATATATATCATAACCATAAACTTGTATGGAAGAATCACTTCTAAATTTATCCTCCAGAAATATCTTATTTTCTCTATAAATGTGTAAGATATCCAAGATGAGAACTTTTGAAAAGCATTTGTTATTGTTACTTTAGCATCATCAATATCCTCTGTAGTTTAGGGATAAAATAAGCAAGAGCCACATTCCTGCATCAAGAAATTTACAATCCAAATATAAAATTGGAATAGTAATAATAAATATATCCCATGGATTACAGTGGTTGAACTTGTGCAAATGCAATTATATTAGAGATGGGAGAGATACTTGGAGACCATATATATTAACATTAAATTATTACATTCAATGCACCTTAAATACCATAGACACCAGAGTGTCAGGAATCTCCATGTCCTTACAATGGAATCCAATGGAAGAATCTCATTATTCCTGACACTTCAGTGAATATTTTCCTCACAGAAATTTGTAGATCTCCTGGAAGAGAAGTTATCACTGCTGCCAATGAGCGTTTTTCTTTCACCGGATTTACTACATCCAGGGTGTGATCCAGGATTGAGGCTCAGAAGAAAGCCTAACTAAATTCCATATTCCCAGTTTTATCACATACATCCCATGGATGTTATTTTCAAGGAAAAAGAAGACTGTAGTTGTGCAATACCATTGAGTGTGATCTGCATGTGACAAGTAAAGAGTGCTATGAGAACATCAGAAGTGGAGATGTTGTTGAGTTGCCTTGTTTTCTGTCTTGGGCATTCCCTCAGAAATAGCTTGGCACTCTCTGAGTATCATCCTGTCAAAATGCCAACTTGTACCATTATTTCAGCTGGTGCAAACCACAGGAAGAAGCTAGTTGTCACTGATTGTCAGACATATCAGCCTGTTATACTTAGGCATACTCTGAATCCATTGACAGAGAGTTCAGTTTTACATGCTGCCATTGCTAATCAACACTTAAAATGATTTCCTTTGATGCAAATCCTACACATCTCAATCTGATGCATACCACAGTTACACAAACGGGCTCTACCATGAGAAGATGATGAGGGTGTCATGATAGGATTGGCTTTCTCATGCTTGATGTGTGCTTTGATAGCATCAAAAAGGCTGTTCATATAGAACATGGATACATTAAAAATTACTTTGGCTAGCATTTCTGTACTGTGAATCTGGCTAGAACTTTGTCTCTTTTCTCTCTGGCATCAAAGATTGCCATAACAAGAGACATTACATGATCCTGTGTGGCATCATTGCCTAAAGTTAAACTCAGGTATGGGTGTCAGCAGGGCAAGGAAGGGGATAAATGATTAAATGTGTGTTGCAATGCAACACAAGTGTGTAGCAAAATTGCACACAAATACATTATGGGTGGAGCTTGTGTTGTTTTTGTGTTTGTGTGTTGTGTGTTGTGCTTGTTCCATTGTTGCTTCAATAATATGGCACTTTATGCTATCTACAGTCAGAGTTAAGTCAGTAGTCCTGCTCATATTTATCCAGGAGTAAGCTCACTGAATTGAATTGGAGTTGTTTTTCATTATACATGCATGGGATTGTCTCAGTTTGTTCAGTTGGAATTACTTCCCAGTAATGATACAGTTGCTTTAATCTTCCCCTAAATCCTGCCCCACCCTTTTTCTCCAGCTGCCCAATTGATGAACAGCAAAACTGTAATATAAAACAATCATATCCTTGTGTTGGTTTCTAACAGGAAAATGTTTCTACTGTAATGAATTTTGAGCACTTTTAAATACAGTACTAAAGGGAATGTTTCTTCAACTGTCTTTGTTCCAGTCTAGGTTCACTTGAGGTAAATGCTGGTAACTTGGAAAGAAGTTTTTGTGAGCAAAAGGATATCTGGAAAATAGTTTTGGAAAACTGGACAGAGCTGGTGTTTTAAATAGTTTAATAATTTTGCTCAGCAGCTGTTGAAGTTATAACACACTGCAGGAATCACTTTAAAGTCACTGAATAGAATGTTCATATATTTGAGTTTGTTGAATGCTGAAGAAAAGGAATAAGACTTTACTTTGTTAAAACTAAAGTAGGAATTCTTAATACCCAGGGATTCCTTTTTGAAGCTGCCTCAACTAGTTTAAAAGTTCTTTCTAACAACATTGTAAAATATGTCAGGTAGCCCCTAGCGAGAACAATGTAGAGGTTCAAGCACATTTCCAAAAACAATATCAGTGTACCCAAAGACCTAGGTTAGTGACAGTCTAAACAGAATCTATCACCCCAAATGCTTGCATCCTCGACTGTTTTTAATATAACAGGCCATAAAGCAGTGATAGGTCTATAGTTTCCGTTCATAAAGTTCTAGGCTCTCTTGATCAGTGTTTCTCAACCTGAGCAACTTTAAGACATGTCGACCAACTCCCAGCATGGCTGGCTAGGGAATTCTGGGAGTTGAAGTCCACACATCTTAAAGCTGCTCAGATTGAGAAACACTGCTCTAGATCAACACATTTTGGTGCATGACAAGGAAAAAGAAAACACTTTTGAGCTTGGAAAGCTACCATCAAGCAAAGTACAGTAGAAAGGACTAGGTTTCTGCTTATAACAACTGAAGCCATCCTGACACAGGTTTTCCTTGGCAACACTGGCCACATGGACTGTTCATGTAATCTGCAATACTATGCAAATATCAAGAGATTCCAGGAAGCATTGATGAAAAGGGATACTCTATTGGTTACATTTTTTTAAAGTTTGAAGGTCCCTTGGCCATCCAATGCAAAGGATTTAATATAATGTGTTTGGATGAAAGCAAATGGAAAAATAGTTCTACTTTAAGAAGTATCTTGGTCACATAGTTTAAAAATGAGGGGAAAGGCAGCCCTGCTTTTTCTGAGATTTTTCCAGGGTCCCATTTCAAATTGAAACATGAGTTTCAGCAAAAAAGAGATCACTTTCATGTTTGCCAGAAAAAGACATTTCCATTCATATGTATACAAAAAGTCAATGTGCTAGAAGGATTCCTCAGATATCAGAAAGGTGGATAGATTTATAGAACTCAAATCCAAACATCAGGCCATTTAAAAATTCACAAACAGTAATATTGCACGTACAGGTAGTGCCTTAAGAGAAGTCTAACTGAATGGTAAGGTATATAAATAGGCAATAAATGTTAAATGATTTGCTTTGAAAAAATAGCACATAATTTATGAGGCCTGAGCTGCTTAAAGTCACCAGGGGGGTCAGACATCTTGACAGAATTTTTGTGTTTTCTGCACAGGTAAAAGTGTTCCCCCAAACTGCTTTCATGTGATGTAGTGAGAGTGGGACATCCTGTCAGTCATATGAGTTAACTTCCACATGACTCTAAAGTCTGATCATACAGAATTCAAACTGGTGTGGAAGTGCAGAAATACACTTATGGTAGTACCTGTGAAGGCATTCTTGATATAGAGGATGTCTATTTCAATGCGATGTCACAAGAGTGATGTCAAAGTGGTGGGGATTATTGCTGTTGCTCCTGTAGAGAATTTTAACAGTATCAGTAATTTCTAAGTATATGTGTAGATGGATAACTGGTCCAAAACATAGTCATTGGCTGCCTCAAGCTGCTATAGCCAGCCTGCCCCATGTAATATGGGCTGAGTATAACCTATGCTGTCTAAAACCCAGATTCCATGTTGCATATATTCAGGAAGCTTCCAAATAACCACTATATACCTGAAATACGTGTTTAGATATTCAGGGTTGCTTGGTAATATATTAATATTATTTGCTATATTCTAGCATGTTCTCAGCATATAGTTTGCATTGTTTTGGGGTAATTCCTAAGAATTTGTCCATGATAGCTTGAAGGACAGATATATCTTGTACAATCTTTGTCACGCCTACTTCTAGTGTGGAAGAACTGGAAAGTTGTGACCAGTAATTTTGTACAGTTAATTATATCACCTCCTTCAAAACCAAATGAAAGTTTGTTTGAAACTTGATTACCTCACAGGTCCAGTATGTAAAAACAGTTGTAGGCTAATGAAAGACCAGAAGTACTTGTCTTTTCTCAGTCATTCCAGGCTCACTCTACTAGGCAGACTGATTAGAGTATATTCATTGACCACTAGACACATGGCCCTAAACCCAAAAGAGAATTGTGAGTAGAGAAATCCTAATGCTATCTATTAGAATATAAGACATAAAATTGTCTTCTTGGATCAGACCGAAACTCACAGTAATCCAGCATTTTGTTTCTCACAGTGGTCAACCAGATACCTGTGGGGCACTTGCATTCAAGAGACAGAGAATCTTCTCCCATGACTGTTCTCCTGCAACTGATATCTGGGCTATGCTGTCCTCACCCTGAATATTTCTTGATAGAGCTATTTTTATTTATTCAACCACCTTTTAGAGCCACTAAGTGTGATCATGGATTCCACATGACAGTTATGAGCTATACAAAGAAATACTTTCTTTTGTCTGTTCTAAATTTCACAGATGACCCCATTTCTAGTGTTTTGAGAGCAGGAGCATAACTTCTCCCTTTCCACTTTCTCCACGTCATTCATGATTTTATGCCCCTCACTCATGTCTCTCTCCATCTTTTTTGCCTTTTGTGTAAGCTAGAGTCCTAAATATCTTATCCTTTTCTTATAAGGAAAGTGCTCAAGCCTCCAGATAGTTTTGATTGCCATCTTCAGCACTTTTTCCAACTCTATTATTGTTACTAATTGAATAATTCCATGAGTACCTAGGACCCCTTCCCACAGTCAAATTCCTTTACACAACTGAGTACACTGTACATGTCTGTGCAGACAAAAGCTAACAGAAATCAGATTTAACTGTGAGGAACCAGTGCCATGGGTGAAAGAAAAAAATTAATATGAATAGTCCAGTGTACTAAATGCACAGCATTTCCTGAAGGAATTTGACAGTGTAAAAGAGTCCTTAAATTGTGTCTATTTATAGAATGTTGATACATTCAGAATGTTCTCTAATGTACCACTTACAAGTACAGGGCACAAGCAATGACAAGTATATTATCTTAGCAAGGATTCATTCATCTGTTAGGAACTTAATTCATTGTAGGCAGCATATATTTTATTTAATATTCATATCGCCAAGAACCATAAATAAAAAAAGAAGGCTAAAATAGCCTTATGTGGCTGACAGTAGCCAGAAAATTATTCAAGCTTCTTATTTGCCATGAACTCATCTCCATTATGTACAGCTATCATATGTCTGTAAAATGCAAGAACTGACAGCACAGCCTTTGTTCAGGACAAGTGGCCTGAACCTAGAGATAGGGGAACCAATAAAAACTCTCTAGTTAATTTCAGAGAATGACAGCTGATCCCTCACAACATAGATTCATACAGGAGACACAGGTCATGCAGCTTCATATGGTGGTCATTCATAATTTTACTGAATCCACCCATACGAGAATCAGCTTCTCTGCAGATCTTATCATCTCCATTGCTGTACAATTCTGTTATTTTTTTCAATTGGCCCAATAATTAGAAAATGATTAAAAATTAAAAATGAGATAGTAATAACAATAATATATATTAATATGTACTACAGAAGGAAGGCAAATAAATACACACAGAGATATGATACTCTCCAGGGGTAATGTGGGCACTTAAAATAAAAATTAAATGAAGCAAATCAAAACTGAAAATGCCTGGCAGAAAGGGAATTCTGTGGGCTGCAGTTGAGGGAAGACAGCAGGGAGATGCCACGTAAGTCTTTTTTGTGCATTTTGGGGGGTGGGCACAGGATGTTATAAGCAGGACCCTGCAATACAAAAGGCTGTTTTCTCTCTGCTTCATTTTATGCAAGGAATTCTAGGCAATTGAACCCACCTCACATTTGGAGGGTGCCAGACTGGGAAATACCATTTTAGGTATTCTCCACCTATATTTTCTGGGCATGAAAGTTTAACACAAAAGGTTTGAACTGAAACAACACCCGTTGGCATCATATGATTGTATTGGTCAATCCCTATTTCAGGAGCTCAGCAGCTGTATTTCCCAATGAAGCTTCTGAATAATTTCTGAAGTTATCACCATGTAAAAACTGTTGAAATAATCCAACCCAAAAGTTAGCCATCTGGGTGCCAGTTAGATTTGGTATATCAGCTTCTGCTGAGAAAAGGTGCTCCCAGCCACTCAGGTCACCTGTGCTTTCTGTGACAGTGATGGATACAGAAACTGTATCACTGATCTTTCAGGGGAAGTGAAACTCCCCAGAACAATTTGAACACGATTCACTTGGGCAGACAGACCTGGATGGCGATTCAATTTATTTGGTTGCCATTCCTTCGTTCAGGATGGATGAACTCAGCTTCACTATATGATTTGGAGGAATATGACACAACAATCTTGCTGAAGCTAAGCAGTTTTGTTCAGTGCCTTGAGGGGACATGTTCCTCCTGATCTTCTTGGCCAGTTATTGAAATGACAGCCTCCTCAGCCCTCACAGTTATCCTTTTTTGGATAGGGAAGCCAAAGAGCCTGGGAGGTACATAACATTACGCTGACAGCATCTTCTCTGTTGCAAACAACCCTCAAGGGGAATTCTTTTGCAGGAAAGAAGACTCAGATTTTTAAAAGTACTTAAGCAATAATAAGCATCTTTTTCATCATACACTACTAGATTATTTCACACAGTGTTGCAAGTGCTAAAAACTTTATACTGTACATATAAAATGCCAAATTCTGGAACATTGCAAAGATCTTCTGAGGTTTAGCTATTGTGTGAGAATTTAGTCACTTTATTTTTTAAAAGAAACAGGAGTTAGTGAGTGGTATTTAGAGGTGCCATGTTGCCAGCATGACTTAATCCTTTCTCTGACAATGGCTTCATTCTGCCTTCCCAGATGCTTCTCAGGATTCTGCATAGATTGCTGAAAGCAAACAGGTTTGAAACAGCAGTAGCTCACAGGAAAGGGTTAATTGCAACCATTCTTCTGCACCATTTTGACATGTGTCTATGATCTATGGAGATTACTGGGGAAATTACATCTCTTTTAGTCTCCACAGTTTGCTTTTCTGTGAATTTAAGGGACTGATTTTTTGTTCTGAGGTTAGGCCCCACGTCTAGCTGGCATGCAGACTTTTGGAAAAACTGCTCGTATGTTTTTGCCTTTGGTTCAGATCTCTGAATCAAAGCTACTCATAGCTCTATAAAATTCCTGATATAGTTTCATTTACATTCCTACCTGCCTGTTCAGGATGAACAAAGTATCTCACAGTTTGAAAGAGCATATGCATAGAAAAATACAACGTCCAAAACTAAACAAATAAAAATATTGTTTTTTAAACAAGGATGTGTTTAAAAATGAATAATAAATCATTATTGTAGTAACTTCAATGCCTATTTTTTTTGTAATTACACAGTTTGGCAATGATGATATTCTGTTTGAAAAGACAATGGGCTTCAGACAATGAGTGATGACATTATTCTAGTTAATGTAGTGTTTACATCCAGTTTACAGGTTGATGATTTAGGTAAAAACTGATCAGTTTCCTTTTCAGATCCAGTAATTCCCAGGCTGTCTGTCAGGGAACACTAGCATGATTTAAGGGGGAACAGAACTTGCCTTTAAACTAAGCCACTGAGATGCCTTCATCATTTTTTGTTGCTTAGTGCAGAAAGGCTTCATGGATATCCGATATCCCCCTGTCCTTCTATCCTTTGCTTGGTGACACAATCCAGAGGAAGGAAATAAGGGGCACTGTGATTTCTTGTGATCTTTTTGAGATGGCGGAAAGGGAGAAGGATGGTTGTGATTCCTCTCCAAAACCAATCTCTTTTGAAGTCATTGTTGCTTCCACCTCAAGTCTAAGGCAGGCACTACACACTGTTCCAGCTCAGTGAAGCATAGAGTATTTTGGGGCAGAGGGCACTTTCTTAGCAGGTTGTTGTTGAATAATAAATAAAGGCAAAAATGCAATGAAGTACTGGAACCTTAAATTAGCTGACGAGTAGACTGGTGAAGTTTTAGCCTACTTTCAGAATCAAATTCCCTGCCTAACCAGTGTTGTAATGCATGGTTTTGCTTTACTGTGATTTCAAGAGTCTTTCAACATGCAGATGAAAAAGAAAAAAAAATGTTGAATACATTAGGAAGTTTCTTGGCTTAGTTCATATTCCAAATGGGAGGGGGGGAGAGTAACGTTCCAATTTACTTCCTACTGCCAAGGGAAGGGCTGATTGCAACTTTAAATGATTTTTATTGGCATAAGGGAGAGTTGTTCAGTCAGGCTTCAGCCAAATATGGTTCAAGTTGACTTGAGTCAAGCCTAGGCATACAAATGTCTTCATTCTCTTTTCAATGTTCCATACCTTTTTATTATCAAATGACATATTCGTGCTTAGCAGCAGGATAAGTTCTTCTCTCTTCCTACTGATGAGGTGAAACTTTTTTTGGGTGGGGGCGGTAAAGCACAGCTGCTAATTCTTTGGTTTTAAGTGCTAACTTTGACAACTTATCATTTTACAACCCAGGTAGCTGCCACATGTACTGCAACGACTCAAGGAACATCTGGTTCTTTACAGTTCGTGTTGCATAATTCCGTACAACACATTCTCTTTTTTTGTTGTTGTTGAATTTTTAAAACTTAATTTGCTTATATGTAGGAACTGGGCAGAGGCTACTTATTGTGACTTCTAAAAAAGTGTTCATATGGCCCTTCTTGTGGACAATAGAAAGCTATTTTCAATGGGTCAGAACTATGTTTATAGATGATGGGAGACCATCCTTTGTAAAAGTAATGACTAGGGCTAGGCTGACATCTATTTATCATCCCTACAATTTTGCATGTCTTCAGTATGTTTCAAATAAAAAAAAAATAAATAAACTTCCCTCCATTGTTATATGTTTGTAAATCAACCAGGTCATAAAATAAATCCCAGTTGTCTCTCAAAGAAAGGAAACTAAACACTGTTACTGTGTATTAAAAAATAGGAATCATGTATCTACAAACAAAACATAACTTAGTCTCTCTCTCTCTCTCTCTTCACATTTTTTAAAGAGACCATACAGAGACACATCCTATCTGGCTGATCAAATTCTCTCCTAAAATTTAATATATGAACATCTCTTCTCAGAAATATTTTAGCTTCCAAAAATGCTTTTATGTACTCATGAGAATTTTTTAAATAATTGCATAAGTGTCGAGCTATCTTCATCTTCACCAGAAAAACTTCAGAAAATGGCTCAGAAAAAGTTCCCCGTGTGATCTGAGAGGCATTCTAGAACGTAAAATGATCTTTCTTGAACTTTGTTCCTTTCAAATGTGTTAGATTCCAGCTCCCACAATTCCTCAGCTGCACTCCTAACACATCTGGCAGACACTAGGCTGGGGTTGGGGTTGGGGTTGGCCGTATATCAGGCTATAGAGTGAACATCATTTCCATTTCCCATTCCATGAACAGGACACTAAACCAGTTCATCAGCCTCTCTGTAAAGGCTTCTGCTTTTAGAAGGGATCCATAGCCTGCCACAGCTTACAAAGCCAATTTGTAGAATGAAGTGGAATAAAATATCAATAAAATAAAACCAGCAAATAAAAATGGGAGTTAAATATCCAGTCTCTGCACTTTTAAAAGCAGAGGGGAGAAAAGAGGAGAAGAAAGCAGAAAGATTTCTCCAGGTCCTTGAAAGATCTCAGTGACAGTGTTGGGTAAATGTTACAAGGAACAGAATTGCACTTTTAATGCCATCATAAAATAGCCTTCTGTGGTAACCAGACATACCTATATAAGAACATGATAAAAACAATTGTACCTTACCAAATTATTTAGTTAAGCACTCTGTGCTTACACAGTGAGCAGCGAACAACTAGATGCATTCAGAACATTTAAAAGCAGGAGATGAAGGCAATAGACACTTTCTATCATTGTTCCTTTAAAAAAAAAAAAAACTTAAGGTAATACACAGCTGTTAAGATTAGCAGCACTTAATAGTCATGTCTTCCACAAATTTCCCCAGTCTCATTTTAAAACTATTTAAACTGAGGGTCATCTCCATGTCTTGGCAGCACAGAAATATTCATACACCTGATATTGATCAAGAATTCTCATAAACAGAAAGAAGAACTGTCGGAACTAACTCACAAACAAAATGCAAAGCTGAACAATATTTTGTTAAGTTATCCAAATGAAGGGGCAGGCTGGGGTGGGGGGAGTTATCCCATCCATTTTATTCTTTCCCATCTAAAATGGCTATCCAGACAATCTGGTGAACATGGTGAAACAATGGATGTAGCACTGTTCATTCAAAACTGATCCTGCCGTTCTGCCAAAAAATACATCTCAGAAATACTAGTATTTTTTCAATAATAGTGACTTTCATTTTTACCTTGGGGAAAGTACATCCTTTAAATGTGATTTGATATTTTGCATTATCTGGAACTTTGCATCTTCTCTTAGATTTAGTAACATTTTAATGCATATCTGATTCATGCATATCTTGCAGAACCTCCTTTCAGTAAAACAAAACAAAACAAAACAAAACATGCTTTCTATTAATGCAATGAAACAGTTCTATTTATCCCAACATTAGCAATATCTAGTACTTGCATCACTAGCAAGCTAGAGGAAGTCTAATTTCCTTACATTTTCTGATACTTCCCTTAAGAGGTACTTTTTTCTGGTTGTGCTGACACAATTTGGCTCAAGGTTAAGAAGATTCAAGGAATGGGTCTTCCATATTCTGAACACTTGTGTTATCTCTAATTCAAGAAAGCATGACTTTTATACTCCATATTACTGGTTGTCAGCAATAGTGAGCTTTGTTGAACATGAACATGAATATCTAAATCTATCTATATATCATTCCTATTATAAACAACTTCCTTGTGTGAGGAGTGAGGAGTTCCAGAGATGCATCATTTCTTTATTTCAATCCTATCTGAAAGATCATTGAAGACCTATTTTTGTTTTGTAACATTTGTATCTATTGACAGTTGAACACACTGGAAAGCACACACTAGCAACTGGTCAGAGGACCCTGTTCCCAAATCAGCTCTCTAGTGAAACCATCAGAAGCCCAAATGGCTGTTGATTCACACAGTGTCCAAAAATCAGGTCTCTGTGCCCCTTTCTCTTTTCTTTGCTGCCTTCATTTCACATGAATAAATCTTGTCCTTCTGCTCTGACTACAGGAAAGGAATCCAGATGTGTCCTTTTCTCTCACCAGCACCTAGTTTCTTGGGCTCTTCCAGCTTTTGAGTAGAATATTGTGGCAATCCATATTCTTTTCTCAACCAGCTGGGTATTATCTTAGGAACATCTAATGTGAAAGGCAGATTCCCAGAAATCTGTTAGGAAACCCTTTATAAAACTAAATTCATAACACATAATGGTGGGACATGCCTGTCAAAAAATATTATGGCTTAATTCTGTATTCCAGCAGAATATAGTTGCCTGGGAACAGCTGAATAAATAATACTTCTGTTAAAAAAACATTTTTAGCCTTATCTATATGCAAGGGCTTTTTACTTTTTCCCAAAGTTAGAAGAATAGAATTGAGTATTACCAGAAAACAAAAAGTTGGTCATCTTGAAACCATGTCAAGTGAATTCCTATTTACAGAAACAGTGAAATCAGATACTGTGCGAGCACTCTGAGGTTTGCAACATTTGACAAATTGTAATTTTGTTCTTCACAAACTCCTGAACACTTCCTGCTAAGTGACAACAAACCTCAGCAAGTTTCCACAAACCTTCTGCAGCTTCTTCATTTTAGTATAAAGAACAGATGCCATTTTGGTGCTGCTCTGAATTTCTCTCTTCTCTGTGCTTAGGGAAAGGGAGTTTGCATTATTTGCGGGAGGGGGGTATATTATTAAAGCCTTTCAGAACATTTTCTCTTCTTTTCTTTTCTTCTTTTCTTTTCTTTGCAATAAGGCACGGGAGGTCAACAACTGTGGCAGTCATAAAAAGCTCACATGCATCAGTCTTAAAAAAGGAAGAGAATTCACAGGCAGAATTTAGAATTTGATGTTCAAATGTCCAAGAATACAAACATCAGGTGGTAAGCAAAGGCAGTGGAGTAGCCAAGCCAACAATTCACATCCAGGAAGGTCCCTCTTGGTACAACTTCTTATTATTTCCTTTTCCTTTTTCTTTTTCAAAGCCTACAATTATATTGAATTGGGATGCGCAAGGGAAAAGCAGAAAAAAACTGAGAGGCATAAGTAAAGCTGGAGAACTAGAGACCTCATTTGAACAAGATTATTTTACAATGAAGAAGGATTATATCGATGTGTATTGGCCTTATTTTTTCCAAGGAAAACTTCACCCAAGAATATATAAATATTTTGAATTTTAAGATGGATAAAAAGTAAGTTCTAGCGCAGCAAAAATAAAGGGCGAGGAACCACTATTTAAAAGAGATTGGAATGGCAAAGATTTCCTTTATACCTGAAACTATGGACTTGGATGGTTTTGGAAGGGGTCCTACACAACAAGCATGTTGATATTTTAACAAATGTTTTCAGACTTATTCTGAACTATAAGCAACTAAGTTTATTCCTTATAACTCATTTTGAGGGGAATTTTTTAACTGAAGCTAATGGCAGGTTTTTTTCCAAGAATAGAGATGATTTGGGGTTGGGGGGAGCATGCAGGTAGAGAATAAAGAATTTCCCAATCCCCAACAAATATGGTACATGTCTCTGGAAGGTCAAATGGAACAGAAAAGGTTTAAATGAAAAATTAGAAAGCACAATTCTAATTCAAATTTCTTTTCTTTCCCCACATGGCTGTCTGTTAAAACCATTAACACTTGCAAGACAGCTGCAAATAAAGCAGGTTAAGCTTTCCATGGTAAGAAAGAGCAACAAAACAGCAAGGTGGCCATTAATCCAGGTTCCATTTCAAAGCTTGGCCATAGGTAAGGGCCATAGCTCAGTGACAGTGTCCATACTTAGCATGCAAGCCAACCCAGTTATCTAAGAATAGAGAGGGGAAAGACTCCTCTCCAATGCCTGAGAAGCTACAATCAATTATTCTAGAGTATTTCAAGGTAGATAGAACTAGATAGACCTGACTCAGTAGAAGAAACTTCCTATGTTCTTCCTGGGGATTCACTAGCTTTTTATTCATGAAGTAGAATGTGGAGCAGTTGGTCCATATTCAGCTTCATATACTATTTCTGATACTTCCTTACAACAGCATAGCTAGTTTTCAATAACCCAGAAAGTAAGAACAACATTGTTTAGTTTTCATTAGAAATAAAATCCATATTTTTAATTTTTGGGAGTTTTGTATAGATAAAATCTTCTCTATCGTGCCAGAACATCATCTTAACAGCAAAGTCATTATTTTGGCTTATTATTTCTGAGGGTTGTCATCATTTTTACTTTTCTTCCCCATTTTGAATTTTATCACGAGGATAATTTCCAGCCCCGTTGCCAAGCAGCACAATTGAAATGAAGAAAATGTGTATGTTACTTCTAAGATACTTTGAATCAATGTGATATTCTCCAAAATTAGTGCCCCAGGAGTTATTATCCAAATATATCTGGGGAACACCTAGTTGAAAAAAGCTGCTCAAAACATATTGAAATCACAAAATTAAAGCATGTTGGAGACCAAAACAAAGGGTGTGCCATGCTACTTTGTTAATCATTTTCTTTAAAAAAAATTTTAATTAATAACGCATGAACAAAGTGCCTCTGCATGAAAAATGAAAATATCACAATAAATTGTGGCAGTTGAGTAATGTGGAAAAACCTGATTTATGTGTAAAAGACATAATCAGAACAGAACTCCCCTGGATCCTTATTACAATTCAATATACAGAACAATTGTATTGGACATAGTGGAGAGAACTGTAAGGCAGATGCTTTTCTTCTTTCTTTTTTGTTCCTTGTTTTCTGACATTATACATTTGGAAGAGACATTTTGTCCATAGAATCTATGCTGCTCAGGATAGCTTTTATTTTATTTGCTTATTTGATTGATTGATTGATTGATTGATTGACGCTTTTCATTCAGGAACTCAAAGCAGCATATATAACTCCTTCTTCCTATTTTTCCCCATGACAATATCATGAGATAGGTTGAGCTGAGAGACCACGACTGGCCAAAAGTCGCCTGGTGAGCTTCTATGCCTGAAGATGGATTTGAACCTGGTATCCACATTTTTCTATACTGCTTTGTAAAATAAATGAATGGATCAACCTGAAATAGTTTGTTTAGTACTTGCTGAGAAAACATATCTGTCAATTGCATTGTTCATAAATAAAATGTCATTTACATCAGGAATGTGATCTAGGAAGGTATATTTTAAATTTCCTAGAACAAAAGTTTATTTCATATCTTTGGGAGCAGAAGAACACAAACAAGCTTTCCAATTTCTTCTTACCTGAACAGTGTTAAAATCTATGGCTTATCTTTATTATTAGGGTTCACTGGTAAACATTCTTCTCTTTAGCATTGGTAACCAGGATTTTTTTTAATAACTTGTCCTCATTATGTTTCTTCTCATCCCTTTCTTCCCATCCCTAGCCCACAGCTGAGGCAGCTTAGAGTTGCCTTAAATTGTTCCTGTTTTAAAGTAGTGTTTTGCCTCCTCTACCACAATTTTAATTGTGGACATAATCTAGCATGCTTCAACAACAATGAATATCTGACATGGACAGGGGTATGATTTGCTGTCAATTATTTGCTAATCAAGATGTTAAACCATTAAGTTACTGAAAGAGGTATTTTGATTAAAACTGGAATGGCAGTACATTCAGTTAAAATGTCTTTTGATTTCACAATCTGGTCCAGATATACTAGCAGGATCTGATGCTCCTGAATTACTATCAGTGTTGAAATGTATTTTAGATTATTCTAAATCTATAATTTTTAAAGGCAGTTAAAGAGTATTGAGTATGTATGTGTGTTTGTGTATGTGTGTACACACACACACACACACACACACACATGCTATTTACAAGAACTTGGGAATAAAGAGTTGGAATACTCCATATTAACAAACGAATTTTTAAAAGGTTTTTTGGGGGAAGGGGATCTTAATATGAGGGTTTTTTCATGTTTATTGGACATCCTACAGAATCTCTTAGAAGGGATAGCTGTCAACCTCATAATGTTGGTGATGAAATATAATGTAGGGAACAGTCATGGATAAGTTTATGGAGTCCTATAGTGAGGCGTCCTTGAGTAATACTTATTTATTTATTTATTTATTAAATTTATATGCTGCCCATCTTCCCCAGAGGGTGACTCTGGGTGGCTCACAATTAAAATCAAACAGTAAAAACAGTAAAATATATAAATATCCACATTAAATTAGCTAAAAAAATCATACTATTTTATTTCAAAATGTTTTCACATTGTTATTGAATGCCTCTTTGAGGGCATATGTACAGTTTACATATATGCACATCATTTACATGTGATAGAAAGTGGAAATATACTATTTTTAAATAGAAAGTTACATTCTAACCAATGTAGCATTTAATGTCTGTTGCAGACCCAAAAAGTGCAAAAAGCTTAAAGTGTGGAAAAATACCAGTGAATCTTCTCTTTATAATTCATCATTATTAGGTCATGATATTAGGTATTTGAAACATTTCAGTAATAGGTCATGATAGGTTAATATATTAACTATAGTGTTCACGCATGTTTCAAAAATCAGTGACTTCTTGTTAATAGATGTCTACTTAACCCCTAGCTTTTTAAATAACAAAAGAAAGGTACATTTAGAAAAATAATTATTATCTCTGCAATCTGTACATGATGCCATGAATAATATAAAGAAAACAATAACAGAAAAAAATCATGCTTTTTCTAAATCATGCTGGAAAAAAGATTAGCAAATGCAACCCAAGTGGTTGCAGTAAAGCTGAGAAATGAATTAAGCTTGAGGCAAACTGGCAGGAATTTGCCAGGAGCAATGAGGAAACGAACTTGGGTGCTGGGCTCCTGGTTGCAAAGATCAAAAAGAGGAAGAAGTCAAAAGCGGAGGAAACAAGATCCCTGAAAATGCTGAGGTAAATAGAGGGAGATGTGAAGTGAAGCAATAAGAAGCTTCTTTTTAGCATCAAGCTTTCAAGATTGACTCTGCGGGCTGTTGGATAGCTTTAAGTTAGTGAAGAAAATCAGAAATAGGAGATCTCTGCCAAGGCAGCAGATATGTCCCAAAGAGCAAAGAGGCAATAAACAAAGCTAAAAAAATTGTAGAGCTGTAAGTACACATACAGAGGCAAACACGTGCATGGAAGGAGAAAGGAAAAGAAGAGAGGTTTAGCCTGCAGGAATGGCCATAAAACAGAAGAACGGAAACAAAGCGAAGGTTACTCTAGCAATGGGTGGCCTGATAAGATAAACAGAAGATGAGACAGACTTTCAAAGCAGGATAGACAGAGAAGCTACTTGTGAGTAAAGGGAAAAGAGGAGGCTTTTCTCCCTGAAGCACTTTGCCTAGCTGGGAATCCTCCCCAGGCATGAACAGGGAGAGAGGGCTAGCTTGAAGGGTACAAAGGAATCAGAGAATTGGTTAGCAGCTCAGCCAACAGAAAAAGAAGGGGGCTAGCAGTTTCTCCAGTAAGGAAGTCTCCCCTTGAGTCCCGCTTGCTGCATGAAAAATTGGCTGCCAGCATAGTTTTAAGTAAACCGGATAGGAGCTGGAGGGATCCTGCTTGGAGCCACCCCTCAAACCCAGAACAATTTCTGTGTTAAAGCAGGAGCTAACCAAAGTGGCCCTTGCAAAATATGTATTTGGAAACTCAAATGCAGATTTTTTTTTTAAAGCTGCATTAATATACCAATCCATATTTACTTTTAGTGGCTTCCAAAAGTCCACAGTAAAACTGCCACACAACAGTTGAGATTTTGGAAGCATTAGAAGATCCAATCACACTCTTACCTTTTCTAGCATTCTCTTCTAAGTATGGGCACATCTGGGCGTAAACCATACTTAACACAAAGGGCTTAATTTCCAAATCAAAATGCTTCCAATTTCAAGACAGGCAACTAATAGAATTTAGCACTATGAGTCTAGAGCCATGTGACTGAAAAAGTAAAAACATAACTTTGGCTACTGTGCCGAAAGTAAAATCAGTATTAGCAAAAATAACTTGTAAATGAACCTCATGGCAGAACTATCAAAAAGAGGGTCCTCCTGGCAGATCCCTCATGTAGGGAAATCCCCTACCAACTCACTTAGTGTCTCTTTTGATCCTCTGTTCCGTTATTCAGTTATACTGCAGTGTATACGCAGATACTTCTATTGACAGAAAGAGAATATTAAATCTTATTCCAGAATCATTGCTCTGTATTAAAGGGTACAAGAGATTCTGGACCACATGCATGACAAAAATTCAGGCTACAACTTCTAACTACAAAATGCTGTCACAGCAGCATTGACTTGTTTAAACATTTATTAAATCACTTCACAACAAATAGTAACACATCAAGTGCTATCCTCACTTTTCACAGCAATCTCACTTCTAAGGAGGAGAGTGCTAGCCAAACTGGGTGATGATTGTTGTGGTTTTTGTAAAAAAAAAAAAAAAAAAAAGCCTCAATTGAGATATTATTTCAGTGAACATTTAGGGGATGAATTGCTGCTGCAGCATCTTAATCACAAATATTTATTGGGCCATTTTGTAATAAAGCAACTGGATACAGAAAGAACAAAGAAACGACAGAGGCCTAAAGTTGGTCCAAAACTTCCACCTGGTGTAAAATTAGAAGATAAGCAAAAACATCTTTGCAGTGGCAGTGAAGGCAATTTATTTTTCTTATTAATAATAAATTAATAATAAAACACATACAAAAGTGATATCAAACACCTGTGGCAGAAAAGAGCAAATTGTTCACAGAAAGGACACCCTTGGAAAATCTTTACCAAATACCCCTACGGCTACCTGATCATGAAGGCCTTCTGGTCCTTGTTCATTCCCATTAAAGTCTATCAGGACGTCTTGGAGGCTACATTCCTGTATCTAGTCTCTTACTATGGTTGGTTTCCAAAGATGTACATGTGGCAAAGGTTTCTTTTTCATAAGATTGATAAAGACCATCAATAAAGACAGATTGCCATTCTCCATATATTAAAAGCATTATGTTCTACCTTACCTATTACCCTGTCAGTGACCTTCCCTGATGTAAATGTTATCAGTTGATTAATTCCTAACATTTATAGCATAATGAACAAGAAATACACATATACACAGACATAAATATATGTGTTTCCTAGTATGAACCCTGCCACTTGTGCACTGGATCCATGTTCCTCTTGGCCCTTGCAGAAAGGGGAGGGGGGAATGTAGAGAGTAAGTAAGATTACCTTGATGGAAATATGCAGGAACCATTACCTAGGCAAAAGAAGTTGAAACTTTTTGTAAGTCCAGAACAACGAACTAACATTTGGAAGTGACTCTGCAGATGCCTCCCTAATTCACTGAAGTACAATAAGGAAGAGGAGCTGCAGCACAATCAGACTTTCAAGATTCTATAACTATAGCCAATCTTAATAAAAACAGTTTTACCCTTCATGTGGAGTTGAATTCATGATCTGGTCTACCTAGTGGGGTTGATAGGGAGGGTTCAAGAGGAAGTCAGTGACTATAATGGTATGTGGGAAAGACCGTGGGAGACAGGGCGAAGAGATGCTGCCGAGAGACCAGTCAGATAACAGAAAATATAGCCCACAGATGGATAGTGGGCAGGGCAAGAGATTCAGAAGGGACTCTCCCTAGTTTCTCAGGTTGTAAAGGAAACAGCAGGAGAATTGTACTTTCAGACTTGCAAGATTAAAGTTAGCCTTACCAGGTAGACCAGACAGGAAACACAACCAGATAAGCTAATTCTACTTTATTGTAAAGCTACATTAACAGAATGGTGTTTCCTGGGGTTAGTGGTGGGAAGAAAACTACAGACACCCTAGACGAAATAGATTATTGGGAACCTTTTCATTCAGGGTTCAGCCTGAGCATGGGACAGAACTTGGCATTGTTCATATTAATAGATGACTTTTGCTGGTACATAGATGAGAGGAGCAAACTCCTTCTGGATGTCTTAAACCTCAGCAGCTTTTAATTCCATTTACCATGGTATCCTTCTGGACTGCTTACAAATGGATAGGGATTGGAGCATTGTCAGCAGTTCCCCTGCTTCAGTGGGCAGTTCACGTTGGTGACTGTAGGGCAGAAGAGGTCAGCTTGGTGACCTCTGATCAGTGGTGTGCTGGCCTCTACTTTTCAACATCTATATGAAGTTATTGGCAGTGGGGTGGGGGGAGTATCAACAATATGATGATGATACTCAGTTATACTTCACCACCTCAGGCCATCCTGACAATGTGGTGGAAGTCTTGTCCAAGTATCTTGAGACTGTTAGGGATAGTATGGGAAAAATAGGGTGATGTTGAACACAAGGAAGATGGAGTTGCTGTTTCTACATTGAGGATCTCCGTCCACTTCAGTACTGTGTCTCAAAGGGGTTCACTTCTCCTTGAGAGCAAGTTCATGACTTGAGGGTCCTCCTGGACTTGCAGCTACTGCTGGATGAGCAAGTGGAGGTTGTAACAAGGAGGGCTTTGCCCTGCTATGGCTGGTATACCAGTTGCAGCCATATCTGGAGCAGGAGGATATAGCAACGGTAACGCATGCTATCATAACCACACAGTTGGACAACTGCAAGTGCTCTACGTGGCACTGCCATTAAAGAACACTAGGAAACCACAATTGGTACAAAATGCAGAAGCCCGTTTGCTAACTGGCACTAAAGATCATGAACATATTACAGCTATGCTGAGAGCCCTGCATTAAATGCCAGTAGGTATCCAGGTGCAATTTAAAGTGCTATTTTTAATTTATAAGCCCTATATAGCTTGGTGATGTCTGCAGGAGCACCTCCCTCAAACAGAATTAACCCATCTAATGCAAATAACTTGGAAAAACTGTTAGCAGTCACCTACTAGTGGGAGATCAGAGAAGTCAAGTCTAGGAAAAGGTGATTCTCTGTTATAGCCCTTTGTTGTGGAATAGTTTACCAGATCAGTTCCTCTGATCCTGATAGCCTTTTGGAAGCATGATAAAATGGAGCTCTTCCAGAGGGCTTTTTTAACTAGTTCAGATAATGCTGTAAAATTATGTGTTCCAGTTTAAAAGAATTCAAATACTTATTACATTTTTAAAAATTATTATTACTACTATTATTGTATTATGTATGCTTTTCCTTGTAAAATGCCAAGAGTCATGGGGGGTGTATTTATTCATTTGTTTTACATTTTCCCCAATTGTTCATCTGTTTTTCATCCTGGCAGCTGGAATACCTCCAAAGCAAAGTTCAAATGTTGGTGTCACATTTGTTTTCCCAGAATACCCCTGGCTCCCATGTGGACCCACAAATATTTTTATGCAATTTTTTCCTCTGCAGCATGCCAAAAAAGAAGGAAAGAAATTGTATTGCCTGGTAATTAGGAAGGGGAAAGCAGAAGTCCAGCACGGGACCTAGGAAAGCCAACAGTTGAGCTAGGAAGAACTACAGAAGCCAAAGTGAGGCTTAGGGCAGGAGCCGAAGGTTTGGAAAAACTAGGGGTTCTAGGAAGGAATAACAAAGTTAGTGGGGATTGGGAAAGACAGGAAGAACAAAGGGAGCCAGTACGGGTTGTGTAAGTTTATCAGTGGCCTGGGACAGTTGGCATCTTCCTACGAAAACTGTAGATACTGTCTGGTGGTGGTATCTGGTGAAAATACACACAAACACACAAAAAACAGTCAAAGCAAGGAAAGCTTGGTGCAATGGCTTTAGTGTTGGTATTATGATGGATAGAAAACCATAATGGATTCACTTCCCTAAAACCTAGCCTACATACTCTATGGCACTGCTTAGTTCGCAATGGAGGAAAAGGCTTTTATATCCCCTTTACATAAATGCCTCCCCAATCAGCTTTTGATAGTTTTGTGACTGCTGAATGAAGTCTATGTTGGTTTTTGGATAGAGAGTCTGAGAGATTGAGGCTGTTTAAGCCCTCAGGAAATTCAGCTAATACAATGCTACTTATGGCACTTCCACAAAATGGAATCATAATTCTTTTGAGATAGACAAGCTATGAAATACAATCATGTGTTGTTCTTGTAGATACTACAAAAATAGAAAAAGAAGGGTTAGAAATCAGGAATTTGAATTGTAATGAATCCAAAATGTACTTTATCCTATGTTACTATTTAAGAGAGAAAGGAGGAGGCATAAATGGCTATCAGATGATGACAGAAGAGCTTCATGGAAGGTCACTGTAGATCAGGGTCTGTTTCTGTTCACTATGTGTATTTACGTCCAGCCAGAAAGTATTTATACATCAATGTACTAACTCACACATATTTTTGGAATCTACTATTCCCATTTTACGGAAACTGACTTCTGGGTTGTGATCAAAAGTCTTCATAATAAGTGAATTTGATTACTTTAAGATTAGCATTAATATTAGAGTGTAATGAGCTTCAATCAATGCCATGCCATCTATGGTAATCCAATTTTCTTATATGTTAGACATCTTGATGAGCAGAATAAGGAGGAGATGATTGATTCATGACATTTTTGAAGCTCTGTAGGGAAGAATTGTTTGAATGACTGCTTGGCACTTTATGTCTGTCATTCAAGACTAGCCGTATAAAAGAGAGTTTTTAAGGTATTTGCTTAAAACTCAGAGAGTTACCATATAATTTCATGGTGTCCTATAAAGAATGAAAATGTTCTTGCTCATTCTGAAGCTAGGTGGAATTTTAAAAAAGACTTCTAAGAAATTTAAATATTTCCTTGCTTGTCTGGTTAATATTTTTAATTAAACACATTTCTACAGCTACATATCCCCCTCCTCTTTACAGTTACACTGCCTAACTTCTATAGAACCTGTGGTTTCCACAATGGTGTTGAAATAAATTCATCACACCTTTTTTAAGTACAGTAGCTGCAAGTCATAGGCAGTTGCTTAAAGAACTTGTAAAACTCAGAACTGGTGACAACACAGTTTGATCCACAGACAGGTCTCAGAAATAGGAACCCTCCCACTCTGACAGTGTGCAGTGTGGCTGCTTTGACACTTAACTAAGGATTAATAATCTAATTAGAGCAGAGTTGTTATAAATGCATTTGAAACAATAGGACTGAGGAACAAGAGAGAGAAAGGAGACAAAGACAGATCAGCTTTAATCCAAGATTCACTGCTCTGTGGTGAGATATCCATTAATTTATCTAGCCAATGGATGAAACAGCCCAACAATGTAACCCAATAATCCCTAGAGGTTACCAATATAGATTTTCAATTTTATTTTAAAATCACAGCCCATCTAAAAACTGGGCAATACTTTTATGGAATCAATCCATGTTCTCTAGAACTTTTCATCTAACAAAATACCACTCCCTTTTTTTTTTTTTTTGTAACTTCAATTCTGATAAAGAGTTGCTGACAACTTTTTGGTTTAGCAAATTGGCCCTAATAAATTCATCATCCAGCAATTATTTGGGATGGATTTTATTTCCTCTCTATCCCTCCCCTATAATCCAAGATATTTTTTATTGCTTTTTATAAAATTGCAGGAGCACTAAAGCAGTGTTTGTGTGCTGGCCACGAATGCTCATTAAGTAACAGGCCAGTTTTTGAACTGTACAGAAATCTTTTCTCATGCTTTCATTTCATAAAATAAAATGTTAAAAAAAGAAATTAGATAAAAAAATTTGTATCATTCAGAAAGCGGCATAGTGCTTAGTTTTCCAAATGACGGCATGATATTGAGTCCCTCCTTGTTAAATTAACTCTGTCATACCTACTCATAATAATTTGTTTCATTCAATATGAAATAAATATTGGCTCAGATCCTAAACTAGGACAAGGTTACACTACATCAAGAACAAGTTCTATATACAATATTATTAATAGTATAGAAAGACTTAGGCAAGGTACTCTTAATTTTCTTTTTTTTAAAAATCCAAATTATGTTTCATCTTATGTTTCCTCTCTTAATCATAACCCATTGGTTTTGTGGAGGGAGGGAGAATGCTGAATGAATGAGGGCAACCAGCTTGGAAAAAAAGATATGGATCTGAAAAGAAAACTGGATATGAAATAACCAAGAGATTCATCCCTCCCCATCAGTGGCATCTGCAGGGGGGAGAGGGTGTTACAATCTGCAAGCTGGAGATTGGCAGATAGAGCATCATGATACACTACAAGCCCAACCCTTTTGTATGTGCATCAACGTTCAAAAGCAACAGCCCTTTAATCATGACACTTCCCGTCTGCTACTTTGCTGATTTTGAAACTACCACAACTCCCAAGAACACCACTGCTCCCCAGGCTTTGTTGTATGAATATGTATTCTGCTTGTCTATGATCTGTATGAATAATCAGCATGGATTGAAATCAGTGAAGATTAAATGTTTGGTGCTTTCAGGTTGTTGATAATATTTGCCTCCTTTTTCATCTTTATAGCTGAAGTTCATTTGAGGGACATTGCATGGGTAAGCCAACAAAGTTCTTATCTAACTTAAATTCTGATGCTATAGAAGTCTTATGTTCTTGCAGAGATTACTAATAGAGATTACTTTGGATTGGATGCCAGGCCTATTCAAGCCACATATCTGCAATGCTTATTTTGAAGTCATAATTGTGAATAGGGTTTATGTTTTTATGAAATATGTTCCTAGTGAATATGCTGCTAACCAATCTATCTACCTTTCTTTCAAAAAAGATACAGCAAAACAGACAATACAACCCTATCAAAAATTCTCTGATGATGATCTGGAAGCAGTAGACAACACAGGAAGTATTTTGTTTTTAACCATATTATCTCACTGTTGCATATTATATCATAATCCCAGGATCTGTACTGATTTCTTAAAACTTTCTAAAAATTATTCAGATTTTTAACTACAAAGTACTAAAGACTTAGAACTTTGAATATTTCAGAATCTAGAGCTAACTTCTTTTAGGGTTATTTAAAAAAAAAGTTCAATTTGACTATATATTATCATAAAGGCAATGTATGTAATAAAGTTGCTGCTTCATAATTGCAGAAAATCTGGCAGACATCTCCAGAACTATGTTAAAATTGAGTGCATCTGCAAAGGTTAATCTCTAGCTAGATGGTCCATATTTCAAAACACAACAAAACTTTACACAAAAGAGTGGATGCAATAGAAAGTTTTTGTAAGCTTTATGTGTATTTGGTGTCTATAGGAACTCACCTATTTGTAGACAGGAATTTGTGAGTCCTACATGCAGTCTAAAAAGGTAGGGCCTAGGAAGAAGTTGACTGCCTTATTTTCTATTTGCAAGAGCAGACCGACCATGTTGTGCAGTGACCCTCATGTGTGAAAAACCATACAGATCAGCAAAGCTTTCATCATATCAACTCAAATCAGTTCAAGCCCAACACTTTTCAATGAAGTACAAACATGTGTGAATCAGCTCTAAAATGTTCTTCTTTTGGCTGGCTTTTAGTGTCAATTATCAGATTACTACATAGAAGAAAAAGGAGTATATGTCTATGTGATGGGGGGATTAATTTGCAATTTTTATCTGACTGGATTTTGTTCTGACAGTTTATGTCTTTTATTTCCAACAGTTTGGTTTATCATTTCATTTTTAAAGATGGTGTAAGCTTTCTTGAACTCTTGGATGGAAAGGAAGAAAATCCAATTAAATTCATCATAAATAATGTAGCCATCTTGTGCCTGTCCTGACATTATGACATGGCTAGCAGTATCTGAATACTGAATACCTACCAAGGAGAAATATCCTTCTATAATCACGTATGGTCATGGAGAACCCATTTAACACTCAGAAATGCACATTCTGACAAAAACTTGGTCTGGAGTTGGGGAGTGCTGAAATTAAATAAATAAATAAGCAAACAAACAAACAAACCTCCAACAGCCCAAAATACTATATAAAAGTGAAAAGAAAAAAAGAAATTGATTAGAAGTTGATGAATGACATGAACTTCCCCCGCCTCCTCCTCCTCCTCTTTTTGGGTTACTGTCTCAAAGAACTTATATGGTGAGATGAAAATCATCATCACTATCATACCTGCTTTTCAATGGAACTGATGCAAGAGAATCCTCCAATGATTGAATTCTTTATGCCATGTCAGGAGAGGCAGACATCCAAAGTAGGAAGTGCTGCTACAGGACCATTATTCTAAGAGAACCCAATAACTGTCAATTTTCTGAATGTATTTAATCTCTGATTAAACGGTATTGTTTAACAGTGTTGTTTTTATGATATTGGGTGACTGATATAATGAATGAAATAAAAAATTGGCACAAACAAATGCTAGTCTCATTCAAGGAGCAACTGTCATGAGGTCTTTAAGCTCAAGTGTCACAATCCATTTAGCACTACTGCATACTCTCATTTGACTTCTATCCAACCACCCCTTCCTGTTTCTATTTACATGATAGGCTATCAGTTCATGAAAATAAGTTAGAAAGGTATAAAAGATGCCTGTACACCTTATTTTTATTTAGGTAGTTTCCAGATCATTAGATCAGATGATAGGAATAAAAAAAACTTACATGTTTCTAAAAATGTACAATATTTCAGTAACATATTCTAAAATAACTCTACAAAAAGGGAAGTTTGAAATATCGATTCAACCCTTCTTCCTGAGGAGATACTAACTGTATAGTTTTAATTTGTCTGATGTTGCATTTGACAGTACATATTTTGTATTTTTTTCAGGGTTACAGATTAATGGGATCTGCAGCTGATAAGAACATGTGGGGAAAAAAGAAACAGGTTGCTAGAGATGGCAACTTTTATAATGCCAGATGTTTATAAACGGTTTGGGGGCTTTGGGCTAATTGAAGCTGTCAGCTATTTAGAGCAAATAAACATATTTTCCTAATCATTCAAGTCTTATTGACCTATTGATGGTTCTTGACATTGGGGCAAGTAAGAAAATAAAATAACACAACCATTAACTGGGTGCATAAAGTAAGACAAACGCATTCACCTTATCAATAGTCAGAAAACTCTTTCTGATTTTATCTCTATAAACCACAACCCCAAGAGATTTGTCCACCATAATACAGTACCTAGCAGCTTGCTTGTTTATATTCAGTGACAACCTAATCACAGTCCTACACAGTCCTTCAGCTAGTGTTTGCTGGGAGTTGGCACGTAGATGACACAACATTTACCAGTTTCATTCACACAGAATTGAATAGGATAGGTATATGTAATGGCTGCTTGATGGGATCAAAAAATGCTATTATTGTTCACTATTGTTTTGAAATTTGATGGTTTTTACACCTTAAAACTATTAGATGTCCAAACAGTGTCCCTTAGCACTTTGATGTCCTTTCTCTTTTATTTAAAATGTTTAATGGTTTTTCTTATTTATTTAATATTTACTCTGCTTTTCTGTTTCTAAAAACTGGTTATACACACACACACACACACACACACACACACACTATGCATGTGTGTGTGTGTGTGTATGTGTGTTTGTGTGTATATATATATGTGTGTGTATGTGTGTGTGTGTATGTGTGTGTGTGTGTATGTGTGTTTGTGTGTATATATATGTGTGTGTATGTGTGTGTGTGTGTGTGTGTGTGTGTATGTATATATATATATATATATATATATATATATATATATATATATATGCAGTCCTTCGGATTCGAAGAAGACACACTGTTGTGCAGTTCATCTATGGGCATGGAGGTGGCTCTGCAGTCCCAATCTGGAAACACAAAGTATAGTACAATGGGGACACTGGAAGTCCATTGTTGTAGTAACAGTGGGTGTTTTTCTGTGATGCCACTCACAGTTTTTTATCAGTTTTGGAGGTGCCTGTCTTCATAGCACAGGGGTTACCAGTGGGTTCTCTCATCAGCTGCAGCTTCTAGTTCCCTTGGCTGGATATCACAGTGGCATAGGGTTTCCTTCCCAGCATCTTTGTAACGCTTGTGTGGATGACCTTGAGGTCTTTTCCCACTCTCCAGTACATTATAGAACAACTGGCGAGGCATACAGCGGTTGTCTATTCTGAGGAAGTGTCTCCCCCACTGCATCTGGGCTCTGATAATCAGGGACTCAATGCTGATGTATTCCACACAATCCAAGAACTCCAGGTTGGAGATGTGGTCTTGCCAATGAATGCCAATGATGGGGCAGATAGTGCATATGTGAAATTTCTCCAGTTGTTTGATATGCCTTCAGTTCAGAGTCCAGGACTCACATCCATATAGGAGAGAAGGGATAACTACAGCTCTGTAGACTTTCAGCTTTGTGGAGACATGGATGCTGTGTTGATTGAGCATTCTAGTATGCAGGTACCCCAGTGCCTGACTGGCCTTGCTGATCCTGGAGTCAATTTCTTTGTCCAAAGCCCCATTGCTTGAGATGAGGCTCCCAAGTATTTGAAGCTGTTTACATTTGTCAGCTGGGTGCCATCCACAGTGATTTTTGATTCTATGGTGTTGATATTTGGCATGGGCTGGTAAAGTACTTCAGTCTTGTTCAGGCTGATAGTCAGGCCAAAGAGCATAGCAGCATCTGAGAATTTGTTCAGCATCAACTGTAGACCACTGTCTTTGTGTGCCAGGAGCGCACAGTCATCAGCAAAGCGGGTTTCTTGAATGATTGTATGGAGGCACTTCATTCCAGAGTTCAAGCAGCTAAGGTCAGAGAGAGAGCGGTCCAATCGATACCTGGTTTACACTTCCACCTTCAGAGCTTTGACAGCATGTGACAACATGCAAGTGAAGAACAGATTGAACAGGACTGGAGCTAACCCACAACCCTGCTTCACCCCACTGGAAATGGCAAATGCAGCTGACACATCACCATTGTAAAGGACTTGTCCTGTCATTCTGCCATGGAGTACCTGAATCAACTTCACAAATTTCCTCGGGCATCCATAATGTCTCAGGACAGTCCAGAGAGCCTCCCTGCTTACAATGTCAAATGCCTTTTTCAGGTCAATGAAGAAAGAGTACAGAGGTTTGTTCTGCTCAATGCACTTTTCCTGGACTTGCCTTATGACAAATATCATGTCTTCTGTACTCCATCACACTGTGCCACACTGTGCCTCTGGGAGATTCCTTTCTGAGACAGTGACAAGTCTGTTCAGGAGAATGTGGGCAAAAATATTGCCTACGATGGACAGCAGTGAGATACCCCTGTAGTTTCCACAGTCTGATTTGCTTCCCTTATTTTTATAGAGAGCCCCAATGAGGGCATTGCAGAAGTTGTCAGGCATCTCCTTTGTGAACCAGATGTCTTCCAAGTTGTCTTGGAATGCTTGTAAGGCATTTGGGTCTAGTGCTTTGTAGAATTTAACAGGAATGCCATCCTGCCCTATTGCTTTATTTGAGTTCATCTGTGAGATTGCTTTCTTGATCTCAACAGTAGAGGGAGGCAGGTCTAGGGCATCCAAGACTGGCAGCTGAGGAATCTGCTGTAAGACATCAGGATCAACTCTGGATGGCCTATTGAGTAGGTTGGAAAAGCGTTCAGCCTAGTGGTTTTTCAGTCCTTTCTGGTCTTTGATCAGGCTTGACCCATCAGATGACAACAAGGGGGAGCATCCTGATTTAGAAGGGCATAAACTGACTTTATGGTGCTGAAGAACTCTCTGGTAGCATGCATGTCTGCATAGCATTCCACCTGCTCAGCCTTTATCTGCCACCACTCATCCTGCGTTTCTCACAGTTCCACCTGTACTTTGGACTGCAGGTGCTTAAACTTGTCTTCCTTTGAGACAGATAATGGATCATTCTGCCAGTCTGCATAGGGTCTTGGCCTGGAGGACTGCAGAACTGGTCTCATGGTTTTCATCAAACCAGTCCTGATGTACCCAGGTTTTCAGTCCAAGTACAGTTGCAGTCTGCATGATGACATCTTTAAACTTCATCCACTTTTCAGAACAGGTTCCTACAAGTGTTAAATTGCCAGAGAGTTTTTCATTAAGTACATCTTGAAAACGTTGGACTTGATCTGAGTCTTGCAGTCTGCCAATGTTGAATGACATTCTGACAGTCCTTGATTGCTTATGATGTAAAGGGGCTATGTGCAGGTTGAGGACCAACCAGACCAGCCTGTGATCTGTCCAGCACTCAGGACCTCACATGGCCCAGGTGATGGTGATGTCTATAAGGTCGTGCTGATGTACTATGATGTAGTGAAATAGGTGCCAGTGTTTGGACCTGGGATGCATCCAGGTTGTTTTGTACTTGTCTGCAAGTTTAAACATCGTGTTAGTGATACACAGGTTGCGCTCAGCACCCGTGCTCAGAAGAAAAGGCCATTACTGTTTAGTTTTTCCACCCCATGCCTCCCAAGGACTCTGTCCCAGTTGTTGCTGTCTGTCCTGACTCTAGTGTTGAAGTCACCCAGAATGATGAGTTTGTCATTGGTGGGGGTTGTTCAAATAATCTGGTCCAGGTCCTTGTAGAAACTTTCCTTGTCTTTATCTGGACTCATGAGAGTTGGCACATAGCTGCTGACAATGGTGATGTACCAGGACTTGCTGAGAGGAAAGCAGAACTTCCTAATGTGTTCATTTATTCCAGTGGATAGAGTAGAGATGTTCTTCAGCAGAACAGTTTTGACTACAAAACCTACTCCATGAGTCTTGTTGTCAATCTGTGGTTTCCCTTTCCAAAAGAACGTATACCTGCTTCCTATAATGAACCCTCATCTGCCAGCCTGGTCTCACTGAGTGCAGCAATGTCAATGCTATAATGTCAAAGTTCAGCTGCTATGAGTGCTGTTCATCTTTCAGGCCTTGACACTTTGTGTCTATCCAACAAGGTGCGGACATTCCATGCTCCAAATATGAGTTTTCTTTTATTTGTTTTTCTTGGTATTCGACTGTTAAGGAGATGATCTGCCAGCCATGGGTAGCTAGGCAGATATTGCAGGGCAGGCAATGTTTAGGGCACGTTTTCTAACCCCCTCCCTCATGTGAGGGTGGGCAGTGTTATCCTAAAAAGGACTGCACAGTCACACTGGATGCTGCGGGACATTTCTGCTGCCCCAGGTACTGAGATGAATGACCACTGGTCCAAGGACTGCCCACATGCAGGTTTGTGACTACAACTGCCAGTAGTCATCTCCACCTGTTGCTTTGCCACTCCTCCATCATCACAAGGCTCAAAAATTAGGTTTGGACTAAAATGATTTGCAGATGAGTTGTAGATGAAGATTGCACATTGAGAGGTAACTTTAACATCATTATTGCAATAGCACAGTCAGTCTAACTCATAAGTCAGTGATGGTTCAAAATCCACCAAAAACTTAATTGTTATTTTTCTTTTCAACGTTCTTTCTTCTCCCCTTTTAATTAATGCAGGTATACTCTGTCACATTTGTCCTTATCACCTGAGATAAAAGGGTTTCACCCCAGCTCCTGAATAGCTCATAGACTATCCAATAGTATTATTCAAGTCTCAGAATTGTGAAGACCTTTCCAAAAGCTTTCTCTTTCTTTCCTGTAAATCCTTTATGGCTGATTTGGAGATATGCTTCCTACTGTTGTCTTGCTAAAATATCCAATCTTTTTTCAGCTTTATTTTTTTCACTAACTGTGGGATATTAACTTCAAGGATATGTTGACATTTTATTGAATCCATTTTTCCTTCCACCCACACAATATTTCCTATGCCACTAGCTGACATGCAACCCTAAAAAATAATAGACCTACTCCATTCTTAATGGTTGGCAAGGTGTTATTTCTTCAAATGCTTCATCCTTTTTTCTCTAACTGTATATTGTGTAGTTGTGGCCAAGCAGTTCAGCTGGGGCCAGTTCTGTCCAAAATGTTTCAGGCTTATCAAGATTTCTTTTGCATACTGGAAACTATGACTTTTGTAACAAAGTTGTCAAAAAGATCTTTGTTGTATAAACAATGCTGTACTGTGGACCACTGCTCCAGTGTCAGCTAGACTTTAAATCTGCAGTGATCCACGGGTTCAGTTTTGTAGATCTGACCCATATTCAGGCAGTTCTAGCTGAGATTTTTCCTAGTTTTCCAGGTCTAGCTTTTATTGAGCAAGCAAAAGAGGACAACAAACATGAGTTTAGCAAAGAAGTTAGCAGATGCAGGAGAGGAAGAGCCAAGGAGGGAGAAAGACTACTAACAATTTGCTAGCATTGCTGCTGGTAGTTCCCAGAGTGCTCTTGATTGACTGCTGAGTTTCCTGAGCAACTGCTCACTATACCTGTTTGGAGCCCTGCTGGTGCTGACCTCACTGAGGCAACTCAAGGGGATCTATAAGGAACCCAGTTTCCAAAGAGTGAAAAACAGTTAACAAGATAGAAGACAAACAAAACCAGGGAGAGACAAAGAGACATGAGCAACAGGCAAGAATTTACATTATCTCAATCTCTATGTATCATAAGGTACAGACCTTTCCAGAACCAATGGAAACGATACAGTGGAAATTTGATTAATCTAGCCGTAACCCTTTTATGAGCACAACAGCAGCAGAATAGAGATGGAAAGGACACCAGGCAATCCCTTCTTTACTGCACACCATGAAAGAAATTATTTTCTCCAAATGCTTCATTCAACGTTCCCCTTTGCATCAGCCTCATGTACCAAATTTGTACATTATAATGGGTTGTAGAATCATGCATTGTTTCATGCACCGAGTCCCAATGCTTCTCTTAGCTTGAGGAAGCAGTCCTTGGGCAGCAATTTGGTATGTGAATTTGCCACCCTGTCATCAGTCAGTGTCAGGCCTAGCCCAAGGAATTCCAAGAGACAATGCAAATTCAGTCCAGCTATGTTTATTAGCTACAACCTCTAGCAAGAATCTTCCCAGACTGAGACCCCAGCTCCCAAAGTCAGCCAGCCACAACAGTGTGAATTCCTCAGGGAGGTGCCAGTCTCATCCTCTTGTTCTTCCCACACTCTTCTGGCTAGCTAAGAAAATGTTTATCTCTCTGAACCTGGCCTTCATAATTCCATTCCATCACAGTCAGACAGTATACCAGTTTTACTTGCCCTCTTTCTTGTGCAACCTTCAGATAGCTCAATTTAGCACCTATGCATTTCATATTGGGTGTAAAGGAATATAGATCTGGTTTTGGCAAACTATTAAAGGGGGACTTCACAAAAGATTATACAGTCCAGAGCATGTGAAAGAAACTCAAAATAACCCTGCCTTAATTTTGTTTAGTATAAGATGGGACAGCAAGAAACTTTCAAGATTCTGTTATTCTACCCTACAGCAATAAACAGCATTCCTAGAATCCCCTCCATGCTTATTTCTTGATCTTCTCTACCTTGAAGTGTTGACTGCTTTATGTCTACAGCTCTTATACATCCCATGTTGCCTTCAAATAATGTGGTTGGGATTTGTTCTTTTATTTTGAAATCTAGCAATACCTTCTGCAGCCATACAAGTTCTTTGCATGCTTATTCTGCAGATCAGTATTTACCTTCTGTGGAAGACAGGGCTACAATAGTTTGTTTCTTGCTACACCAGACAATTGGTGCACCCTCATAAAAGAATATCCATCCAATAGTTCATTTTCTATCAGATTTATTTACAGCCCAATCTGAATCTAGATATCTAATAAATTTTGGGTGATTTTTCACAGGCCATTTTAAATTAAAGTACATGATTCATTTTCAATATTTGCTTATTCTTTTTACTCCCATTCAATTTTTTAGTATTATCTCATTCCACTTAGCAGCTGAACTGCACTGGTTATGTCAGGTCTACTCACAATTGCAGTATAGCTGCCCAATACTGTTCATTCCCTGCCAAATTTCTCTGATTTCTTCCTTTATTTAGATATCCAACTTCCATGGGTATAACGACTCCTTTGCCCCATTAAAACTAGGAACACTAATTTATTTTGTTTCTGATTGAGCAAGTACCCTCCACTTTTATTCAAGTACATATACTGTATATTTCTAATAGATTTATATGACTATGTTTTTTTTTAACCTACTGTATTTTGTATAAATGAGTCCCATATTTCATCATACTTGTCCATATGAAGTCTACATCTATAGGCAATCCGCTCATATCACATCATATGATCGCAAGTGCAATCAGGTCTTCAATCCATTGAATAAATGGGGCCATACATTTATCTTTCCAATGTTGCAATATCAGGCTTTTGGCCATAATAAAGCATGGAGAATCCATTTACGTTGTCCAGATGCCAGATTCCATGTACTAGGTATGTAGTTCAAAAGGACACTACCCTCTGAAAATTTTAGCTTTTGTCACATAATCATAGTCTACTACTTTCTCCCAAAACTTATTAAATATAGGACGTTGTAAAAACATATGCTTTAAAGAGGCATTATCCTTATTATATCTTCAACAAAATGCTGTTTTTGACAATCCTTTTCTATGCAGATATAGTAGAGTCCAGTACATTCTAAATATTATTTTTTGTTGTATAAATTGTAGTTTAAGGTCCATTGACACTCTTGCTATAGAAGTTAAGACACTCTCCCATTGTCTAGGCAATATAGAAACCTCTAATTCTTTATTCCACTCATTCCTTAACATCTGCATATCAAATTGATTTATTGATAATATCTATACGAACTAATAGGTTTTTGGTTTTAAATTATTTAACAAGTTGTTCTAATATCTCAAGTGTCTCAGAAGCTATAAATGCTGCTCATCCAAAAATGTTGTTAACAAATATTGTAGCAGTAAATATTGCTATTGGGTTACATTTGATAGATAATATTTATCTCTTAAGACAGAGTACATTAAAAGTTATCTTTATCATCTATCAGTTGGTCCAAAGTCAGTATCCTTGCTTCCATCCAATTTTTCCATATCACCATGTTTTTCCCAATTTTTAAAGTTGGGTTTCCCCATAAAGTCAATTTGGCATGGGAAAAAGAGTCAAATCTTTTTTATAGACATTACATTTGTATTAGTTAAGCATATATAGAATTAAAATTGTTTATTGTTATAATGATATATTAGCACTTTTTTTCTCTTTATAGTATTTTTTTCACTTTTTTGTTAAACCACTTTTATGTATTTTTTTCTTCTTTTTGTAATCAAAAATTTTAAAAAATAGATTTAAAAAAAAGTACCCTCTACTTTTGTTCTTTCTTATTTCAATTCCAAGATAGTGGCTAATATTCCAAGATGTTTTACTTTCACTTTCTTTTTTTAAATTGTTCACTATCCCCAAGTTCTTTTGTTCTCTGCTCATACCATGAAACCTTCAGTATAACAGAGAATGTGCATACATCTTCCATTTTTAACTCTTATGTATAAGCATGGATCAGCATTTCCCAATTCCCAAAATGTTCTGCAACATTTGATTTAGTTTATTACACCATCCTTTGGTGCTGGCTTTAGCCTATGTATGGATTTTTTTTTTTCAATGTACACACCAGTTTTTCTTTCCCTGGCTCTTCAAAACCTTGGGATTAGCATATGTACATCTGCTGTTTCAGATCATAATGTAGAAAGGTTGATTTAATATTCAAGTTCTCCACATGCGATGCTCTAAATCACTGCTTTTCAAACATAACGCTGGCTGGGGAATTCTGGGAGTTGAAATCCACTCATCTTAAACTTGCCAAGTTTGAAAAAACACTGTTCTAAATGCTGCTACACTTAGTAGAATTCTAATGCTTGCATGTTTAACTACTGGTGCAAAAACTTTGTCATAATCTTAACCATGTGTTTACCCTTTGCTACTAATCTAGCTGTATGACACTGCGTATTTCCACGAATGTCATGCTTTGTTTTGAAAACCCATTTACAGCCTATGGTTTTCTTGCCCTTGGCTAGTCCTGTTAGAACCCAGGCTTTGCTTCTGTGCAAGGATTCCATTTCTTTCCATGCAGCTCCCCCCAATTCTGTGCCTCAGCTGCTGGCAGTTTTCTGTCTTTCTTTCTCTGAACTGGGATCAGGGACATTCCTATCTTTAGCTGTGGAGCACATTCTCTCAGATGGGATTCCTTTATTAGATCTTCAAGGTTGTTGTAATTCTAATTTTTAAGTTTCAATGGGTTTTTAAACATCGTTTTTGTGGTTGTATTGCTGTTGTGAGCTGCCCAGAGTTGTGTTCTAAGGTGGGTAGCCATACAAATCTCTTACATACATACATAAATCTGGCTCTGACTGGGGGTCAGTAGCCCCTTCTGAATCTGGCACTTTTTGAGTTTCCTCAGATTCATTTTTGATCATCTCTTCTGTCTGTGCAATGTTGTTGTTGCTGTTCTTAGCTACCTCCCTTCCTGGGTGAATCCAGGTGCTACTGGTAAAACGTGGCTGGTTTGCACTAGTATTTAAATACTACAGCTCATCTAAGGTTATCCTTTCTTCTGCATTACAGGTAGTCCATGGTTTAAGAACAAGTTCCGTTCCCAAGGTCTGTCCTTAAATCAAATTTGTATGTAAGCCAGAACATTATTATTGTATAATATTTTTTGTTGTTCAGTCATTAAGTCGTGCCCAACTCTTTGTGACCCCATGACCCATATCGCACCAGGTCTTCCTGTCCTTCACTGCCTCCCTGATTTTGCTCAGTTTCATGCTCACTGCTTCAGTGATGCTATCTAACCATCTCATCCTCTACCGTCCCCTTCTCCTTTTGCCTTCAATCTTGCCCAGCATCAGGGTCTTTTCCAAAGAGTCCTCTCTTCACATTAGGTGGCCAAAGTATCTGAGCTTGAGCTTCAGTATCAATCCTTCCAATGAGCAATCAGGGTTGATTTCCCTTGTATAATATTATCCAGGTAATATTGTGTAATGAATTTGAACTATTGTGTATTTAACTTGAATCATTGTTTATTTAACTTGAATTTTGCTACAATAGGTTCTGTTCTTAACTATGAGTCATCCTTAAACTGGGCGTTCTTAATCCAGGGACTACCTGTAAAACGAGCAATGCTGCATTTCCAGTTTTTAAGCAAAATTCTGTACCTTTTTTCCCCCTAACTGATAGTTCAGCATTATTCCTAATTAAGTTCTGCAACTAAATTTATTCCTTTCTCCTTTAGGGATATATGCGTAACTTCACATACTTTTAGGTGTGACAGACTGGGTTTACTCCCCTTCCATCATTCATATGCATAGGGTTTTATTTGCACCTTTTGTTGGTAAATCATTTTGTAGGTAAGTGGCTGTGTAGGTAAGTCCTTCTCCCCCCTAATTGTCCAGTAATTCTGCATCAAGCGAGAGGCTTCTTAGCATGCTTGCAGGCTTGGATACTTTCCTTCTATGCCTTGTTTTGCTCAGAGATAGAACTTAATGTTTTTTCATGTTTTATGCCTTCATTGTTCAAATATTTTTCAAGACCGCCTCTCCCCGATTTCATCTGCCTGTCCCACTAGATCTAGCAAAGTGGATATGTTATGGGTTCCATCATCTAGGGAGCTATATTTGGCAGGCCCTAGGTGGCAGGCCTTTTCTGCTGTGGAACCTTCAGCTGTGGAACATTGTGGAACCTTCTCCCCACCCCGCCCAGACGTGAGATCAGCCTCATCACTCCTGAGTTTTCAGATGTCCCTCAAGACCTGGTTACATCAGCAGGCCTGGAGGGTCCAGGGGGCAGGTAAACTAGTGAGGTGGCTCTATTACTAACATCCCTTTGCCTATTTTCTTTTTTTGTTTTAGTTCTATCTGTATTGTTTTTAATGTTTTTTAATAATTTCTATATAATGGTTTTACATGATGATTGTTTATATATTTATTGTTTTATTGGATGGTTGTAAGCCACCCAGAGTCACTTTTTGCGAGATGGGCAGCCATATAAATTTGATAAATAAATAAATAAAGTCCCAATTGCAATATTCTCCCCTAATATCAGACTTTAATCTCTCTATTTTCCTTTGAATTTGTTTTCTAGGTAAGCACAGTGCAATATGAATTTCCCAACTAGTCCCAAATAATTTCCCAACTATATTCTTACTGGCTCAGAGATAGCTGCAAGTAATGCTTTGAAGAACAATCTGTGAGAGTTACAAAATAGTTTTCCTGCCCTTTGCTTTGATTGGGATTGGATCGCAAGTGTCTGAAAAAATAGCTTCTAACAGCCAACTGGCTTGTTTGAATTTAAGTCAGGAAAACTGTTCCTTTTTCCTTTTCTTTTAAACCACAATCACATTTTGATTCCCTTTGTTTATTAAAAGGATAGACATTCAATCTAACTGCTAGTTCTCATTCTTTATTTTCTTAATGACAAAGCCATTTTGCAGAAAGCCATTTTGCAGAATGCTTAGTGTGCACGCATCCTGCTATTCCGCTTGCTTTAGGTTACATCCGATCCAGCAAACTACCTTCAGCTGCTTTCCTATTCATATTATCTAATGGTCTTTTGTAACAGAGCAAAGTCTATTTTTAAGCACTATTTTACCACCATGTTGCATAAGATAACATAGACATAAGGTAACGGTGCTTTGCATCTAACATCATAACCTTGAAATATTATATTCCTATTTTCATTATGATTTATCAGACATTTCATTTTTATACTGTCCTTTCTACATAATCTATTGACATTCCATTCTCTAAATTTATTTTTCCTTCGTAAAAATCATCAAGGCTTATAAACACATCTTTCTTGCAGTAATGTTGACCTTATGCGCCACTAGCCAGCAAAAAAAAATCTTTCAAAATTTGCTAGCATAGATGTATTTATTTATTAGATTTATATAGCTCTCTGTCTCACATACATAACTCTGGTGGCTTACAGTAAAAATAAATACTATTTCTTTGTGCCTCACTGTTTTTGCAATTTCTGCACACATTTAATTTTTCTTTTAGTACATTTAATCTCATTATCTCTTTCTTTTGTTGTATGAACTTTAGCTTTATAAAGCCTGCATTTTCTTTTAATATGTCCCTTTCTATTACTGTAAGGATAGACTACATTTCTCCCTTTTATCTTGTTTAAAGAATTCCCTTCAGTTGCATCATTCAGATCATGCCGGTATGTCTCCAGTCTGACAATTACATTTTCAAGGGATTTTTTTTTCCCCATGAAGCTTGGTTAACTCTATTATATATGTATATCTATTTTTTATATATATATATATATATTCTGTTAATGATCTTAATAACAGATCCTTGATTAAATCATAAGAAAGTTTCACACTGTTTTGTTTTAGTGTCTTCTGAATAGAGAGATAATCTGATACGGGTTCTATTAAATTTCTATTCCTTTTTTTTCAATATGTTTTTATTTTTTAATAATGTAGTAAAAAGCAACAGGAAGAACAAACCAAAGATAAAAAGGGGAAAGGAATAGAATACATATAATTACATACATAGCAGTGTAATCTCTAACTCATCTATGTTGTTATTGATTTTTAAAAAATAAATGTTATTGTTGCCATTACACAGTTACACTGAGGTTGAAATGTGAATTCAAAAGATGAGATTTAATACAATGATTAAGACGAATAATAATAAAATTAAAGAAAACACAGAGAAAATGTGTTTATAAGAAAAAGCATTCAACCCTCTTTTGTTCTTTTCCCCCTTCTTTCTTTTTTTCCTCCAACTAACTGCTACTTAAGTACATCCATATTCTAAATGTCTTAACTTGCTTTGATATCTTCATATTTTCAAATGTTCAAAGAACTGCTTAGAGAAGCCCATGGTTGTTGAAAGTAGGCAAAACAGCAATCGCAATCTGTAATGGTATGTGGGAATGACCTTGGGAGGCAGGAGGAAGAAGCACAGCCTAGGCAACTGTCATACAAAAGGTATCTCAGTCCACAGAAGCAGAGGAGGCATGGGAAACATCACAGAAAGGACCCTCCCTAGTTTTCTGGAAAGTAAAAGTAAAGGGGGGGGATTGCTTTCAATCTTGCAAGATTCTGTTACTGTAAACTTACAATAAAGGTAGAGTTAGTAGTCATGGTTTGTGCTTGTCTGGACTACCTTGAAGGGCTGACATAATCAAAGCCTAGAATGATCAGACCATTAGTTCACCTGTAGAACTGTCTTCACCTGCCTAATTGTAGGCCTAACAAGTCAGTCAGTTTTTGGGACCTTATTAACAAATGTTCAGGGAAAAGAAAAGAAAAGAAACAAATAGCACTGAATCAACTGAGAGGGTTCCATTTGTTGGCATCTGCCATATTCACTCTTTTCTTATTTTGAATCTGCAAACAACTGCACATACATAATAAGTATGCATTCAAACCTGCAGAAAAATGTTGTATTTATCTTTGTCTCATTAAAGAAGTTGTGTCAGCTTCTGTTCACTTTGGAATTTCTTAAAACATACCATCTGACCAACGGCACCTACATTTCTTTGTGCAATCATAGAAATGACAAATGTCCTCTAGTTCATGGCCCAGACTGCCCAATCTAAATTTGATTACTTGAAGCTCACTTTCAATTAATGCTGCGGAAAGGTGAATTAATCCCTCTCCCATGCTATTTCACTAACTAGAAAAAGAAAAATAAATATTTACTCCAGATAAGGACAGTTTCTTGCCTATTTCATCTACATTAAAATATACTTTTTAATTTGTGGCATATTTCACAGGTTAAACAAAATTATTTTGAACCAAGCAGAATCTAAACTATCACCATGCTAATTTACTCAGAAAGCCCAAAGTCATCCCATGTCATGGAGCTGCAGAACAGAATATGGGAGATATACTGAAATCTTATTCATATATATTCAGAACTAAGTCCCACTGAGTCTAATAAGACTAATTTTCTGTGAAGAAACAGATTTGTTTGAGAAACAAAGTTAGCAGAGGACCATTCCATAACACCATAATCTATTTTGATATACTAGGTCAATTTTACTGGGTCAATTCAGAATTAAATAACTTTATTTCCAGCCCTATCTCTCAGTGCCAGACTCTCAATCCACCCTCTCCCAGTAAAAAGTCTACTTTTAGACAAATAAAATAATATCAGAAGATCTAAATCCCATCTCCTTGGTCTTCAGTTTTGATTGATTCCCGTCAGTCTCATTATGTTACTTCTCTTCCTTGATCAAATGCTTTTGATTTTAGTCAGACTTCAAGTGTGAGTACTCACAGATGGTGACTCTCAAATCTATGTTCTGACAATAACAAAACATGTGAGCTTAACTTTCACTTTCCCAAACAAGGAGTGGGGATTGTAAAACCCTGTTTCATCAACGTGATGGCAGTTGTTAAAGGAGGGCTTCTGTGCCTCAAGGACAAGATTTTAGCATGAAAATGAATTGTGGAGTTGGGGGAGTATCTATTTCCTTTTCAATTTTTTTCTCTGTTTCTTGCATATGCCCAAATTTCATTACAAACTTGTATGAGAAATTTTGACTCACCATGAAGTGGTCTTTGTACAACAATATAAAATGGAGTGGGCAACTGGTAACCCTAAGGCTACATGAGACCCTCAATGTAGTTATCTTATACCCTTTGACCTAAGTTCAAAATCCTCTGCAACAGAAATCTCTGATGAGACCTATTGTTGCTCCTCAGGCAGCCAGCTTCTTAGGGGAGAATGTACAGGGATTCAGTGAATGACTGCAGCATCAGAAATATAACAGAGGTCAGAGAAATAGAACATTAAAAACAAAATGATGGTCTCTATCCATTTTTTACTCTGGCCTCCTTCACTGCTTGCTTTGACCTTACCTACCATGTAGCCCCCATAAAAGTACCTCTAAGAAAATGTGGCTCTTTACAGAAAAAATGCTATCTACCATCAATCTAAGATGGTTAATATTAAAAGCTTGTCCTTGCATCTCCTCCTGGGATGAGGAAGATTTAATTTAGAGGACAGGATGGTATGGACACTAGAGTTGACAAGTTCATTTAGGTTGGGAAAGTAGTTCTCCAAAAGATCAATTCTAGAGGGATAGAGTAATTATGATTTTTACATTTATAGGGAAGTTTCTCTATTCTTCCTTTAGCCTGTTTTTGTCAAGTGGGGTTATTTGGTATTTTTTTCAGGTTATTCAGAATTCTGAGTTTGTCTAATCAACAGAAGCAGGAGAGGTAAGGGGATTGTGGTATTTATATCCTGCATTCCTAGTTTATCTCTAAAACACCCAAGGCAGTAATATATCATAAAAACAAATTCAAATTTCAAAACAGAGATATGGGAAAGAAAATACCATCAGCTAGTAAGCCCAAACCTTCTGAATTTGCACAAAATTAAAAATGCATTTCAAAGGTATCAAAGAGAAAAGTTGAACACATTTCCCAGGGGAGGAAATTTCAGGTAGGTTGGCCTAATGAAAAAGATGCTATTGCTTTGATATCTTTAATAGTTTAGAAGGCAGTTGTGTAGATGGCAGGAATAACTATCTCCTCTTCTTCACCTAATTTAATGTCCTGGGTAGTTCTTCTGCAACTTTCCGCCAACTTTGAAAGAATAAGAATGTTCAGAAGAGCTTCCTCTGATGCTCTGAGCAAATCAATCATTCCCTTTTACAGGGAGCCACCATGAATCCCCAGGGCTTCAAAAAAAGTGTCTGCCCTAAATAAGCAACTTACAATTTATAAGCTCTTAAGAACTTCCTTGGAACTTAGATTCTCCATCCAAGAGAAGGGTTGTTAACAAGAGTCTTTCCTTGTATCATTACATTAGACATTATTGGCTCAAGGCTCAAAGACGACACTGGATGGAATTGACCAAGAAAGTCAGCAGGAGTGCTAGGCAGTCCAAGAAAGGTAGCAAGAATGAATGCAAAACTTACAGGGGGATTAGTTGGTTGTGCATGTGCTTGATGACATGTGATGGTATTTGTCATTATTTTGTTGAAAGGATACAAGACATGACAAGGAGTAAAATTAGGAATCCCAGGACAGCTTTATGCCAAGGAGGCAGTATGTAGACCAGAGTTTTGTTCTTCAGCATTGAGAAATGAATGAATGAATGAATGTGAGAAAGGAAGTTTATCGTGCATGTGTTGATTCAAAGAAAGTGTTTGATAAAGTGAATAGGCTCAAATTATGGAATGCTTTGCATGAAAATAAATTAAAAGTTACTGCTTTGTGCAATAAAATTAGCATATGATGGAAGTAAATTGTGCATAAGAATAAGTGGAATGTTTAGCGAATGGTTCAGTCCTGAGCAGGGAGTTAGACAAGGATGTGTGATGTCCCTTTGATTGATTAACACACTTATGGATAAAAATATAGGGAATGCTAGTGATAAGGTTAAAATGTGTTGGATGGGGAAATGTATGTATATTATTTTTACATGCAGATGATCCCATGTTTTAGTTCAGAACCTGAATGATCTGCCAGAATGTTAGACTACAGGATGAAGTAAGAAGTCTAGATCTGAACATTAATGTATCAAAGGTCACTGCTCTTGACACGGAAATGGAGTGAACAATTGCAAGGTACACATATATGGCAGGAACAGCAAGTAGATGCGTCCCATGGCAGGATGTTTGCTAAAGATGGGGAAATGGATAGAGGAATTTGAAGACATCAAAAGGTTGGTTGAAAGGCTGTAGGTACCAAAACAAAACAAACAAAAACCCGCGCTAATTTGATATTTATATAGAACCCCAATATTGAGATAAGGCAGGGAATTATTGGATTTAATGACCAAATCACCCTCAAATCAGAATGATTCTTGTGATGATCAGGCAATTGCCTCAAGAAACAATGGAAAATATTTGGGGAAAATTCTGTAATTTCCTTCTAATTCTTGAGAAGGGAAAGATAAGGGAGAAAAAAAGATTTTGAGTCAGTGATACACTAAAGTTGTCCCTGACATGGGAAATGCCACTTTTCATCAGACCAAATGAAATGTGAAAATTAGTGAAGATGAAACAGTATTGAGAAGGTAGTCTTCTTTTGTTAACTTAATCTCTTCCAGTGCAGGGTAGTTTCTCTATATTGTTGTCTACCACTTTGCTCAGTTGAATACAATCAAGATGGTTAATTAAGATTACTAATTAGAGAGTCCTGACAGAATTGTGCTTTCAACACAAAGGACCTATTCCCCTCCCACTCATGCCAGTGTCACTTAAGAGTTGATCTGGGGAAATCAGTATCTGTATAAATAGCCAGCCACAAACATTAGAGAAGTAGCTCCCAGCATGACAAATACTGAGATTATTAGCCAGGGAATTTGTTTGCCTGTCATCCTAAGAGGCAAGCAATTCCTTTTCCATTTGAGGTGGCATTCTCCAACAGCCAAAACACCACAGTTTATAAGACAGAAGAGAGAGAAAACAACACCCTCTTGGAAAATGCAACTTTATAGGATTCTGAATGCTGTTGTCATTGGTTACAATTTCTGTATTAGCCATATATGTAGTAGTTCACTACTTCTTTTAAAAAAAAAAAAAAATCCATGATTGTTTTGCTGAACAGATGCACTTCTGTGACTTCTCTGAGCCATAATTGGATGTCAATATGCTTTCATATAGTGCCATGGTGAATTCAATACATTTTTAGTTTCTTGGACATTAATTAGGATCGTATGCTGGCTTATAACATCTTTCTCAACCCAGTTTTTGAGGAAATAATTTTAGCTTATTTCCATATTAGAAAATGCTCATATTTATACTGCTGGTTGCTCTTCTGGATGATTTGTTTCCTGGAAGAATAAGTTACTCTTACCACTAATTCAGTACCTGATATGAGGGGAAGAGAGTTGGGGGAGCAGGGGGTGAGAGAAGAGGATACATCCTAAATTGGCTGGGACTGTCACTAACTTTGAAGCCTGTGCAAAGTTTTAAAGAGTTGCCCCAGGCAAAATCTTGCCCTCATAAATCTCAGGTTCTGCCAGAGAACTTTGCTGCTTTGACTGCTGCTACCCAATGCAGAATAGTTCCCAGACATCTTTATGCTAACCTAAAGATTTATCCCTTTGTAGGAGGGGAAAATTTCTGAGTGGACACAGGAAGAAGGCAGAACTGATACAGAACCAGACAGACACCATATTTGCACAAGCTTTGGCAATGAAGTGAATCTCTAGCCGTCTGCTGCTGCTACCAAGGAGACAGTGGGGCAATTCCTTCTTCTTGCTGAGAGCTGGAATTGTGTCTTAAAGCAATCACATCCAGGGTTCCAGGAAAAGCAGGAGGTACAGGATGATAATGATCCTTGAAAATGTTTGTACCTTTACTTCCTTCCAAGATTGCCTTGTCCTGAGTAAATTGTGGATGGAGACGTAAAGCTAGACATTGTAGGAGGACAGCCATATTAGTCTATGGTGGCAAAAAAACTGGAATCTGGTAGTGCCTTTTCTGACTAACAAATTTTATTAAAAGGCATAAGCTGCAGTTTACTTCATCAGATGGAATGAATCTGTGGTTATTTAATCATAGATGGCTATGCAGGTAAATCTAGACAGTGGCTGTAAACAGTGAGTGAGTTGACATTTTCTCAGCCTTAGTCTAATTTATAAGGGTTCCTGCAAATTTTGAGAATATTGGTACATAACAACTTCAGGATTTTAAGAAAAGGGTACCTTACTGATCACTACAATTCTGTAGCAAGGTTACATCTGAATAATTACAACAGAACCAAGCTGTAGTTACTGCTGGTGGTCTAATATTTGTGGTAAAGCATGTACTGAGCATAATAGAAAATAGAGAGTTGAAATGGTTTAAAAAGATAGGGATCAAAGTACTCCTATAAAAGGAATGTCTTGCATATAAGAAATATATATCAGTGAAAATAACAAAATGCAAAATAGACTGTAAAATAATTTTATACAAAAAATAATTCAATAGTTGAAGAGCTATGAATACAATTTGTTTAAAAAAGCTATAGATCAAGTGTTTTTTTTTTCCCTAGAATACATCAAAAGTCTTCTAGCATCTCCCAAGGTTCTGCTGATTAACCCAGTAGGATATTAATTAACAACACATCTGCCATCCATACTCAACATTATCCTCTTCCAATTAAATGAGATCTGGGAAACTCAGACTTCTGAACCACATATGAAATTAGTTTGGTAGGCTTAAGTATATAGAACCTCCCTGATTGAGACATGTTACAAAACATGCTGTATGAATCTTTGAGTTGCAGAATCCAAACTACAAACCAGATAGTGATTAAAGATTGTGCAACTCAGTTTCTATACATCCAGAGCTTATCCTCATAAAGATTTTGCTTGGTGCTAAGCTAAAATCTCTTCCCTTCTTTTTTTCAAAGGCTGCAAAATTGGGAAGTTCATCAATATTCAGAAGGCACAAAACAAAATATTAAGAGACAAGCTTATCAGTAACCATGTTTCTGGTTGGTGGAAACCATTTCTACCCAGAGTACAGACAAATCATCATCATCATCAGCCTCCCCTGATGATATATGAAGCCAGTTCAGAAATAAAACACTGCTACCTGTCCTCACTCAGGAGTCTTTTGAATGACACAACAAATAGAAGCAGAACTGCCACCACCAACAGATGAAATAGCAATAGACATGAGCAAGCTGTTGAGCTTGAGCTGAAAAAGGTTTCTCAAATACACCTATCCCCAAGTTTGAAATTAAAAGAACCCTAAAACAAATTATCAGCTCCAATATTGCCGTGAGCTAGAAATACTTATTTTTGGCCCTGGATAATGTTACCTGTATTTTTCTGTGGCAGAATATTATTAATGTATGTTCCTAATGTCCACAACTATAATTTACTAAAGATTTTTGTTTGTTTGTTTCATTATCAGCCACATTTATATCCCAACTTTTCTCTAAAAGATAGCCCTACTCTCATTTTTAACCTTGTAACAAATGCTGTGAGGTAAGTTACGTTGCATGCAGGTTTGACCCTAGATCAAATCTAGTCATACTCCAGCTTACCTCTAATTACAATATCCCTCTGGCTCTAAATTAATTAATGAGGGAGAGCCGGAATCAGAAAGAAGGTATTTGGACACAGAGGGCAGAGATGGGAACTCCACTTAGGTTATTTGCCAAGGTCAAATGGATTTGTTTAAGCATGTGGTGATAACAATGGCTTGCTTCATGCTCGAGAGATATATACAATATGTAAGGGTGAGTTATAGGAAAAATATTTCCCTTTACTGTTTATTGTTTGGATGTGTTTTCCATCATTTTTTCAATTATATGAGAATGTTCATTAAGTATTTACAAGTTGTCCCAAAGAAGAAGGAAATCCTCTGAAACATGTAGGCATGTTTCAATAAGTATTTTGACTTAGCTGCCTATCAGAATTTATCTCTTTTCCTCAAATGGTTACTTTTGGAGCCTTCTCCCTTCAGCTTCTTTGATTTAAAATTGAACTGGAAAAAAGAACAAGTGGAAGAAAGAAGCACAGAATTCCAGATAACATACAGTTTGAATCTGAGTAACAAATGGAATGTGACACAGTGATTTGTCACTAATTGTCACTGAAAAGTGTGAGGGAACAGTCATGCCAACTAGCTCTGTTCCTGATGGCAATGCATCTTATCCATTTCACATTCTAAATGCATACACATACACACACACACACACACAAACCCATCACACTGTTCTCTTTGGGAGTAAGTAATATTATACAAAGTATAGAAAAGGCATAAGAAACAGTGAAAGAAATTAAAGGCATGAGAATGCAAGTACTGAAAAATGTACAGAGAGCTATTTAATGGTGAATCCGGAGCCCATAAGAGTCTTTGAATACATGAAGGAGCCATGTATGCACCTAAGGCATAGCCAGCTGTGTCTGTGGCCAATGTATGCCCAGTGATCTGGAACAGGACTAAATGAAGTGATCTTCCTCCCCCATATATGTTCCATTAAAGAAAGATGTGTGGGCGGTGAGCAAAAATTCATATGCATGCACACTCTCTCACACAGAAACATACACCACTTCCCGACTGATGCAGAAAGTGATATATAACATTCTGATATCTAACCTGTCACTTCACCTGCTTATAAATGTTGTACAATGGCCAACAATGAGGACAATTGCAAAGTTCTCGATCAGAAAGCCCCCCTTTTCTTTCCTTTACAGTGTCTTGTTTTCATGAAAGGAAGCCATACAGCTAAAATGCAGCACTTCAGCCATTTGGTTTTGATTCACAAGTATGTCATTCGTTCATTCAGGAAGCATAATTGATTGCTGCAGATTCTACCTGTGCTGTGAACTTTTTCCCCCTTCTGTCAGAATGCTAAATCCCCACAGCAGTGGATGATGGATTAGGTTTTGTTGCTTAATTCTTAATTACTGCTGCAGAGCCATATGTATGACATTATGATTAGCTTTCTAACAAAGAGCACTATAATATACAAGCAAGGAGTAATAATACTGATAATTACTTGGAATAGTAAAGACATTGTTTAGCCTTTCTTAAGGAGCCTTGTTATTGTTTCTTTTATACTGCTGCTTCTTTGCCCTTTTGAAAACCAATATCTATACTGATTGTAGAGTATGTAAAAAAATCAGTCAAGGATTTCTAGAAGAATGAATAGGCACAATCCGCCACAGCTGATTCTGTTCCTGCACATAAGGAGGATGGATGGAAACCAGTGATATTTGTCATTCTCCAGTCAAAATCAGTGTAAATTTACATACCAATGAAGCATATTGGTGAAAAAAGAATACACATTGGAGTGTTTGCATCAAAAACAATATCAGAAGTAGTTTCAATTAAAAGCATATATTAGAAAAAGATATTAAATACATTTTAAAAAGGCATGAATTTATGAACATTTTGTTTACAATTATGTGTGGAAATGTATGTTAAAAGCCATGTATTTTAGGGAAGATGGGATGTAAAAGCTATGTAAGTCAAGAACACTGCAAATGAAAAACAAAGTTTTTAATGTATTTTTTAATTACAATATCAGAATAAACTTTCTCTAAGGTAAATATGAACATAGAACAGGTTTATCATCCCTAGTTGCTCATTGACTAGTATGAAACCATTTTATATTTATCCTTCCTGTTCAGCATTTGATTTGAAACAGTTGAAGGAATAACTCAGCAATACTTTAAATGACAGCCTTTTTAAAACAATCAACTTGCATTGCCCTTCATTACTTTGAAGACGTGACTGATGGCTTGAACTGCAATTGTACTAAAATATTAATTCTGAATCTACACAGTAATTACAACTGGTTTATCTACACAATTGAATCAGAATATGGTGGTTTACATGTTTATCTTGTTATAGATGTATGGAAGAGACTATTACAATAATCTGTTAAAAATACACAGATCACTTAGGGATAATGGTTGTACTTTCGTTAGAAGCCAGATTTAGTTATGCACAATGTACAATTACACCAGGGTTTTCAATGTACTCAGAGATAACTTTCTATTAGGTGCAACCAATGAAACCTATTATGTTGCTTGGCAGTAATAAGATTTTCTAAGTTTAAAAACATTCAGAAATGCAGAAGACCATGAAGGTCATCAAGCCCAACTTGTGCAGAGCTTAAGATTGATGGGAAACCATAGCACTCCAAACACCATGATAAAGATGATGCTTCTTGCAGGCAGACAACTTTTAAAGAAAAGATTGAACAGACTGATTTTTTTGTTGCTTCAAGGGGCAAGACTGGCACGGATGGGTGGAAATGGCAATGAAGCAGACTTTAGCTAAAAACATTTTGACAAAATTTCATAATGGCAACAACTGTTCAACAATGGACAGACTGTCTCAGGAGGTGGCGGGCTCTTGCTTGCAGGAGGTATTGAAGCAGCGGCTGGAGGACCATCTGTCAGGAATGCTGTAGTTGTATGATTCTTGCACTGAGTAGGGGTTGGACCAGATGGCCTTCAAGGCCCCTTCTTAATTTTTAATACCATCCAGCCCCTGTACAACACCCATAAATTCCACAAATGACTCCAGAATTAGGACATGCATGAAATGGAGGGGTGCCTGCTTAATATTGGATTAAGGGAGCGTGGAAGACTCAGAGTCTGAAATCAGCCCACTGACACAGTTTTGCTTTGTTTTGTTTTTTCGTTTTTTGCCTGAAGAAACATCAGTGGGATGCATTCATTTATTTGCACACCTTTCTTTTATGGTAAAAAAAAAAAAACTTTTCAAAGTGATTTTCAGAAACTACATGGACCACCCCCACCAGGTGAGTAGCAACAGAGCAACCACAAAATATCTGAAATAAGCAAATTAGCCATATAAATGCTAGAGTGAAAGTAATCGTTCACATTGCTGTCCATTTCCTTAGGCTCAATCTTCACCTTGACTTTCTAATATGGAAGCTGTTTCGAATCCCTTTCTGTAATTCTGGCAGCACTTTTCTCAGCTGTTGATATTGCCTTTTGTGAGTTGTATTCAGTGGGTGGACCACAGCTCTTCACACATGCACTAAACTAACTGGGTGAATCATCTCTTATACTTTGCCTCATGATATAGTTGGTGGCGTGGTGCCATGGTTCAAGGTGAAATATGTGCTTTGTTCACTGAAGGTTCAAGTTTCCATTCTGAACATCTCTGTTCTCAAAGGCTTTCAAGGATGGGAAGAGACGGGAGGATGGGAGACACTGTCCTGAGTTCTCCCCTCAGAATGAGCAGTAATTACTTAAATCTAGGACAGTACAAAACAGGTCTGTATGTTCACATGAAGACATAGGTTTTTTAGCTTAAAGTTGACATTTTAAAAAATAAGGGCACCCCTTTATTGTTCCTGCAGTTATTCCAGTTATTTTATCATCCAAACAAATTGGATTTAGATGTATGTTAAAAATTAAACTCTCTTTATAGGGACTTGTGGGAGAACCTGTTACTTTTGGTAAAGGTTTGTCTGCCAAAAATCTTTAAGTGACATCTGCATGTCTAATATTAGAGAACACAATTGAACTGCTTGCTGCAGTTTCACAAAGTGCTCCTGCAAGGAACATTTCCTTCTCCCCATGATATGACATGGCAGCTTCTACCACTCATTAGGATACCAACATGTCTTCCAGAAATGAGGCCAAAGGCCACATGCTTTAGCCATCCAAGTGCTGATATTATCTCAGCAATGCACCCTAAAATATCTTACTGTGGCATTAAAAAGCTGCCCCCTAACGTGGAGTTTTGATTTTGGTTTTTTTGTTTTAAATCTCTGTAGTCTCCAATTTGTGGGTAAGGGAAACTGAAAACGGTTCCAAATGTAAAGCAATGAAACTGGCACTAAGAGGTAGAACTGAGAAAAGAAAGGGGGGGGGGGAACCTTAGTTTAATTACCACACCATCAACATTCTTCTGTGCTTGCCTAGCTATAAGTTTTAATGGCAAACACACACACACACCCTCCTGCTTTCCCCACTCCAAAACTCTCACCGCCTCCTCCTCCAATCTGGCTTCTCTGCCTCCTTGACAGGCTTTTTAGCCTCAAGTTGATAGTTGTTAAATCAAAAGTAAAATGTAACCAAAGTTTGTTTTAAACTAGGAACACAGAAGGAACACTGCCTGATCCCAGTCAGCCCAGAGAAGCCAGCTACCACTTCTGCTGCAGAACCAAAGAGGACTCCTCTGCAAAGCAAGTTGGACAGAACCAACAATTTCTCCTATTACAGTGTTTGCCTCCCACAGCATCAGACCATCGTATTGCCTGAAGAAGAGATCAAATTGTGCTTCCTAGCCCTCTAGGGCCTTCACTTTCTCCTTGTAACAGGTCACTTTATCTTTCTGCATGGTAAGGAAAGCCCCCTCCTAAACCCCCAGCCTCTTGCCAGAGTCATTAATTATCGAAAGTATGCACATACACCAAGCTGGTTGTCCAGCCAGAACAACGGATATCCAGCCAGAAGAATGCAGGATTGGGAACCAACGCCTACTGGCTTGGCTGCCTGCATGTGCAAAAACTAAACAAAAAGCAAATAAAAACAAGAAATCATACCTGGCAAACATATTATTTTCATTTGATAGAAGCAGTGAATTTAAGGATATGTGATATATAAGAAAAAATGAAGGAAGAGTCTTAATAAAAATGAAAACTGAAATTATGAGAGGTAGAAAAATTTCACAGTAAATAACAACTACAATAATAAATAGTTGCATTTATATTCCATCTTTCCTTCTGAAGAACTTAAAGTTTTGAGAACACCAGAAGCTGTAGAACATCCAGCAATAGAACTTACTGTGAGTTTTGACCTTATACATAAATCAGGTCAACAAATACAAAAAGGAGAGAGAGAGAGAGAGAGAGAATAACCACTTACTTATATTAACTTGATAGTAATGAAGGAGCAGAAATGCATTTTGTTCTTCACTCCATTCCCTTCAAACATCTCTAATCTTTACACTTAAAATGTGTGCATGTTCCACAACCTGGCTGCAACTGTAAAAACAGATAGTAATCAAGCCATAAATGGTATTGGGTTTGATATCTGGCAACAGGTTGCCAAACTTATCAAATAAATGTTCTATTGAGGCTCTATTGACCACATAGTTTCTAGAATTTAAGGTGCAAATAATTATGAAGAACAGAGAGGGAGATGATAGAAGAAGAATAACCACTTCTATTTACTTGGTAGTAGTGACAAAGCCAAAATACATTTTAGCCTCACTCCATTCTCTTCAAACATGCTATTTTTTATACTTAAACCTACTAGAAAAGTTTCACAGCTGTGGAATGGGATTCTTAAACATCCTTTATTACTGAATGCATTAGATACATCACACATACATACACAGGCTTAGATACAGCAGCTGAGCCAAGTCTGATGGATGTCAATAGCATAACATGCATCAACAAAGGTGAAACCTTTCTCTACCACTACAGAAATAGGGCAAGTGCGGGCAGGTCTTTTAAAGAAAAATGGCTGTATATAGTTACATGGATATAACTAAAGTTTTAAAAACACACATTTCCAGAAACTGTGTAACAGATTGGTTATAAGGGCAGGTTAGCTTATGGGACAAATTAATTTAAACTTTTTAATGCCAGGTCCCGGTGTGAGCACCTAGCAGTTCTCAGGAATAAGATCTTTTTATACTGGTGCACTTGTTTCTACATATATTTTGGAAAAATGGGGCAGTAATCAATTCAGTGTTAAAAAAAAAGAAGAAAGGGGAGGGGGGTAGAAAGAAAATGCCAAAACATGTTGCAGCTATCTAATGAACCTATCAACGAGAAAAGTTGAGACGGTAAAACCAGCAGCAAATACAGCTTTGCAAAATGCATCACTAAGAAAGAAGTAATTTACTTTTATTAAAATGTGATACAAAATTCCACCAGATACTGCTAAGTTTTCCAGCTGGCCCTTTTGATAATATAATTACATGTGATTCAAAGCTTCATAATGAAAGAAGAAGCTTGAAAGCGGCCTCGTGTGCGTGAATTAAGTTTGCAATATTTGATTTGCAATTTTTACAAAGTGAGAAGCATATTACATGTGTTTGCCACAGAAATATCCTTCCATCTTTTGTTACATTCCATCCCTTGCTGTGCTCAGCCTGATTCAGATTATAGAGCACCTTAGAATACAGGCAAGGCACTATTATTTGCCCGTAAAATTATTTGCCCATCTTGGTGCTCTATAATGAATTGATTACAATGATTAATTGTAATTATACTGTTCCAAAAAGGCCCTGCTCTGTTATCAACAAACTTGTAATTAAACCACATGTCCAAGGAGATCTTAAGCATTTCTTGTCCTTCATTTGTTTGTACCAGAAAACCAAGATTATCAGCTCTTGAGGTAAGAAGGTTTTCTAAACTTGGATTAGAAAAGCAGAAAGAAAACTTTTGTATTAGACCTCTGAGAACAGCTCCTGGAGCACCTCACGCACTGAAACACAACATTTAGAACTATTTAATATGTGTAAATTAAAGACTTCTGCTTCAGTATGTACTTACTGTGGTAAGAATATATTTTCTCATTAAGATTTGGGCAAAGGCTTGTGAGGCAGGGTAACACCTCTGGATTTTTTTAAAAAATAAGAGAAAACCGAATGGATTGTGGCTAGCTAATGGAACCAAGTATGCTTTGAATGAACTTCCATTTCATAAGAATGACTTACACAAATGACAGTAGTCTAAACACATTTACTCAGAAGCAAAGATCACCAAGTCAATGTACCTACGCCTTGCAAATTATGCTTAGGACCATGGTCTTACTTTCTCCACTATGCTTTATTTTATCTGCATTGCTTTTTACAGAAATACATATACTTTTAAGCAAGGTTTGGCAATTTTATTTCTCCATGTTGTTTGCTTTGTTTCTTTTTTTGCTTGGATGGCCTTTTGTGTGGGGTGCTGGGTGGATAAGCACAGTAGGTGTATTAGCAGAGTCTCAGCATTCCTGTTCTGATGTATGTTCAGTGCCATAGTCATTAAAATAACAAATCAAACTATACAGCTGATTTTCATTGACATGAACTTGGGTGGTTTCAGGAGCTTGAAAAAAGATTCTGAGGGGATTTATGAGCCATGGGCTTTCAATCTGTGTCTTAGAACCAAAAGGGCAGAAAACAGAAGGCTGAATTTGGATTTCAGAGGCTCAGATTCTAATACTTGCTCTGGAATAAAGGCCTTTTATAAAGTGATGACTGTCCAGTGCCCAGGGATTAAAGAAGATGGATTTCTGTCCCTTTGAATAGGAATTACTCATCTTTATCTTTAGAGGCATCAATATGCATTTCACAGTTGATAAAATTAGTTATGGGGCCTGTGATCTTTTCCATTTGTTCAAAAAAGTGAAATCCAGTTTACTGAACAATTTTCTGGTTTTGTTTTGTGAGTGTCTGTGTATGTTTCTGTGAGGGTGGGTGAGTGTTTCCTCCTATATTTTTCAGAACCTTACAAAAAAAGTTGTTCATCAAAACTGCTCTGTAACACTGTTCATTTTTACTCCCTAAGAAAGCTACTGTATGAAAAAATGCCATCAAAATCCCAGTGGCATTTTGGGAAGTAAAAATGATGATGGAGGCAGATTCTTTGTTTTACATCATGCTAGCTTCCTATGGTATTAATCAAAAGGTGTTTGTATTATAAATAGCAAGATGGGTAGAGAACCTCAGACTGAGAGTTCTGAATCAGAGTTTCCCTGTATGTATTCACCTTCAGAAGCATAATAGAGGGGATAGACCTAATGACATTGTTCTTTTATCCCTCCTTGGGTGGACAACCTAACTGCAGTAATAGTGTGTGCATTTGTGTGTGTCTGTGTCTGTATGTAAAGTGCTTAAAACCGTTTTGTTGTGAATACTTGCAGTGATTTCTCTGAGATTTGTTTTCCTTATGACAAGATTTCTGTGTTGGTGTTAGGCAGATTTTCCAGTCTTCAACAAACCAGATGGCTATCCAAAAATGTGATATGACCATTTTTAAGAGATTTAAGAACCAAATCCATCAAAGAAATAAGCAGATTCTTTTTTGCTGAGATTTTGAATTATTAAAATGTTTTTATGGTCTGGTTTATAATAAATTATAATAAATAGCTGTAAGGATATCTACCTAATTTCTATATTTAGATAAAACAAAATGTGTGTGCAATTTTGTATGTTTTTTTAAAAGTTCATTGTGATATTAATAAAATGCAAGCCTTTTCTAATTAAAGGCATTTAGGATTTATCTAAGCTTCTTAGACTATTGAAATAAGCATGCAGCTTTTCATTCTTTAAGTAATGATTTCATCTTCATATAGTCAATATAATCAAGTTACAACCACCTGAAAGTGAGTTATTGTTAAATATCATAAAACTAAAAAGATGTTTTAATGATTTTTTTTCTAGGTCAGACCAGTTATTTTTTTCATTTAATAAATAAAACTCATACAAATCAGGCCTTAGAATTTGTGTCATCCATTCACCTTTTTTTTTTTTAATCTCAAGTATAGTTCATCTGGCATGGCTTACTGCTTTAAACATGCCGATCCTGTGCAAGGAAGAAAACTCTTTGCACCTAGCCTACTACCTGTAAAACAATCAGATCACTCTTCTACAGTTTTCAGAGTGTTTTTTTGTTTTTTTTATCCCAAGTCCTTTCTGTCCTATTGATATGGGATGTGGACAGGATTTTATCAAAATCTTTACTTGCTGGCAATAGTAGCAGCTACCTGGTATTCCTTTGCCAGCTGACAGTGCAGGTGAAATTGTCTGTATGGATTAGTTAGGGACAAGAGGTGTGTTTGTTAACTGAGTGGGTCTTCCAGACGTATCTTCTGTAAAGAAATTGCTGCTAGAAGGCATTATAAATATGTTTTCTGTGCTTGTTAAAAAATTAAGGTAGATGTCCATCAGAAACCACCATCACAGCTAGAACTACTCTTGTGGTGCAAAGAATGTTACGTTGTTGCAGGATTATTTCCTGAAATTACAAGAGTAGCAATAGTAATGATGTCATCTGTCCTCACAAAGGCTTTCTTGGTCTGTTCTGCACTAGTGCCTAAAAACAGCCAGCAATGAGGTGACTAAAATGTTGATGGAGATTAGTAATTGACCTACAGGTATGTTTTGAGATCATATAAATTAGATATGTTTGATGCAAAGACTGTCAATGTTATAACCCATTCATGATTATTATTATTTTTTTTGCTATGAATCTTCTGATGTTATTGTATTCATTATTCTTGCATAGCGTGTAAAAATGTCATATAAATAAACTACATAGAAAATGTGCATAAATAAATACTAGTTTTTGATTAACCTAATACTGTTATTTCAAATTTCAGACCAAGGATACCTTATGAAACATCCTAGTTCTCTTGAGAAGTCTATACAGATAGTCCCCTACTTACAAACAGGTTATATTCCAAGAGGCTGTTCGTAAGTCCATTTTGTTGGTAAGTCCAACCAAGTAAAAAGTAAAAAGAGGAGGCAGGGCAGAGGTGTGGGCAGAGGAGCCCTATCTTCTGCTGCCAATACGTCACCAGGTGAGGCAGGAAAGGTAGTGGTAATGGAGGAGAGGGGAGCAAAGGATAAGCCGGTGGGGTATGGCATGCTCTGTTGCCAGGCAAGACAGGAGATCTCAGCCCCCTCTCTTCTGTTCTCTGCCACTGCCCCCTCTCCTGCCTCACCCAGCAATGGAGTGGGCTACATAAACTAACCCTTTCTGGGAACTCCGACTCCAGTGCAAACGTCTAATGCAAATGGAAGGCAAGATAAGATGGGAAAGGGTTAGTTTGCAGCACGCTGTAAACTAACCCTTTCCCGCCTTCTCCTGACTTCTGGCCCGACTTCTGGTTCTGACTTCCAGGTCCATCTTATTCGTATCAATGAAAGTTTGCAACATGAAAGTTTGCAAGTAGGGGACTATCTGTAATGCTGGGAAAGGTGAAAGGAAAGAGGAAAAGTTGATGACTAGCAACAGAGTGGATGGATTCAATTACAGCAGCAATGGGTGCACCATTGGAAGAGCTGAAAGACCAGGTTGAGAACAGATCATCCTTGAGAATGTTCATTATGTGGTCACTAAGAAATGACACCAACTTGATGGCACATAATCAATCAATCATTACCATATGTACAAGTTTCCAAAAGTTATTGTTCAGGTTTATATGAAACCAATTAACAGTTCAAATTAACTCTTCAGAAATAAATATCAGAAGAGATAACGCTCAGAATTACATCTGCACATATTATCTCAGCTTTGGTAAAGAACCTCTTGTTGGATATATCATATCGGTCCATCAAATTGTTTCCTTTTATGGGGCAGAATAGAAAAGGATCACCCGGTATTCAACTGTCCATCTCCATTCTGATCTTTGAAGCTGGAACAACCATAGGCCACTCCCTTTGGGAATACTCACAGTGTTGTTTCCGGTAGCTGTGGAAAGTGCTGTGTCTTTTTGATAGATAAAGATAACGTAAATTCTTGCCTGATGTTCATGTTCCTCTGTCTCCCTGCTTTTATCTGGCGTTTGTGCTGTTTTCGCAGTTAACTGTTTTTTAATGTTTGCTGATGTTTAATAAACAGCAAGCTATTATATTATTATTATTATTATTATTATTATTATTATTATTATTATTGCTAGCTGTATTGAGTTGCACATCTACTTGCTCTGATCAGGATATAGGGATTGACTGGGAGTATGCTGGGTGGAACTTACCCACAGCATTTTTCCAACATGTCTCATATAGATAACTGTGAATACAATTGTCAGAATAAATACATGACCAGTTGTACGTGGCCCATTGGGCTGGATCTACTGTATATAACCACAAGGTGTGATGCAATATGGTATTTCTTGAACATAGATGCTTGCATTCCACAATAAAGCCCTTTGCACGGTCACTGGAAAAAGTGTGTGCAACAATTATCACTGCTGTAGGTTTCTGCATGTGTTTCTCACAAAAATAAGCTGAGTTAACACACACCTGTATAAAAATTATTACTGTCATCTTGGCTGCTTGATATTATATTTAATATTACATTTCAACTTCTTTGCTCTTCCGGCAGTTTTCCATTAATACTATGCAATCAAAAATACTGAAGATTGGCCTTTTTTATTTTATTTTTCTTTCTTTCCTTCTCCCTCCCTTGGGAAGCAGTAGTTATCATGGGTTTATGCTAGACGAAAGGGTAACTGAGGTGAACATGTTTGAGTACTTTTTCCTGCGGTCACACTGTAGTTTTGCAATGGGCAGCAATCCATGTTTTTTTCCAAGTCTCAGTAAATAGAGCCCTGTGAAATTTTTGATGCAAACATGTGTCCTAGTGTTATGCATGGGCATAGAAAGGGGTGCAGCTTGTCCATGAACATAATTGATTTTCTTGTGCTCTTGTCCCCTCCCCTGTGACCTGACCTCAAAACCAACCAGGTGTTGTAGTATTTGCCCTATGAATTTAGCAAAGTACACAGAGCTCATTTCTGTTGCTGAACCCATGATCATGGGCTGATTTATGGTCCCAAAAACCATTTTTAATTAAACCTTTCCCAAAATACCAACAGAATGTTTTTTACTTTCAAAGATTGCTTAACAGCCAGTCCCCCCCTCCCACCACCAACAACACAGAAACTCACCTCCAAAACCAGACAACCTTTCTCACATATCACCTCTTTGGTGTTTGATTCTGGCACACTGTGGACAACATTATACATTCCAATGTACTCGGAATCAGTAAACATTCTTTTGGGAAAGGGAACTGAGAAAAAACTGCCTCCTTTCCAGTTAGCTAGTGAATGCTAAAAATGGAGAAGTGGAAAATGAACACTGGAATATCAAGCTCCGTTACTCCTACACTAGAGGTGACAGAAATTGCTGCCATGCAAATGCAACATGATAGAGTATATTTTATGATCTTTTGACAAGAATATGGGAGCTTGATCAAAAAGCTACAATTCTTGATAATCTCCAAAAAGAAACCTTGTAGGACTCATTGTTTCAACAGAAAGAACTTAAAAGTACATATGCAACAGAACTAAATATGGATAGAGCCTTACATATTCTTATGCAGGTTTTGTTGCACTACCTATGGCTGCAAACTTTTGAGTAGACATGGATAGTAAGTATTGAGTGATAACTGACAAAAGTCCATAGCCAAAGAAAACATATGCACCTTTTACTACTTATACTAAAAACAATTATTTATAATAAAATGATGAAATCAGATGTGCCGCTTACTTTAAAAAAAGGTTATATCAAAATAATGTAATGCCAACCCAGTGCAAATAGGCAGAAAAAGGTTATCTTCCTAGGCTTCAAAATTCACAGGGATGGTATATATAGCCATGAATTAAAAAAAAAAAATCTGCTATTCTGGAGAACGACTATGACGTATCTATATAAAATTTAAAGTGACTGCTGCTGCTGCTGCTGCTGAACGCCAGTCAGTCAATAATAAGCCCCCCCTTATTCATGACCTTACTGGGGAGGAGCAGGCTGACCTGGCGTGCATCACCGAGACCTGGCTGGCACCAGAGGGGGGAGTAGCCCTTTCGGAATTGTGTCCAGCTGGGTTTAGGGTTTGGCACCATCCGAGACCCCAGGGCAGGGGAGGGGGAGTGGCAGTGGTCATCAGGGAATCCCTATTGGCCTTCAGGGGTCCTGCTCCACAAGTGGCTGGATGTGAGACCCTGTTTTTGAGGTTGGGCACACAGGATCAGTTGGGAGTGCTGCTAGTGTACCAGCCTCCCTGCTGCATAGCAGCCTCCCTGCCTGAGCTGCTGGAGGCCATCTCAGGGTTGGCAGTGGAGTTCCCCAGACTTATGGTCTTGGAGGACTTTAATCTGCCATCCCTGGGGTTGGCCTTGGAGGCGGCTCGGGAGTTCATGGCTACCATGGCAGCCATGGGTCTATCCCAGGTCATCTGTGGCCCGACCCGGGACAGTGGTCACACTCCAGACATGGTTTTCTTGTCGGAGCAGTGGCAGCGTGATCTGGTGCGGGATTTTATATTATCCCCCTGTCATGGTCAGATCACTCCCTGGTGGCGGTGGGATTCTCCTATGCCGCCCCCCTCCGCAGGGAGGTGGGACCTATTCAAACAGTCCACCCCCAGCGACTGATGGACCCGCACGGGTTCCAAAGGGAGCTGGGGGTTGTTCCTGAGGCCTTGCTGCACAGCCCAGCGGAGGCTCTGGCCACAGCCTGGAACAAGGAGGTGGCTGGGGCCTTGGACAGGATCGCGCCTGTGCGTCCTCTCTTGGCCCATCACTCCTGGTGCTCCCCATGGTTCACGGAGGAGTTGAGGGAGCTGAAAAGGGCTAAGAGACGTATAGAGTGCCACTGGCCAAAAACTAAGGACGAATCTGACCGAACACGGGTTAGAGCTGCTATTAAGGCCTACCTAGTGGCGGTAAGGGTGGCGAAACGTCAACATTTCTCTGCTCTTATTGCATCCTCAGAGTGTCGCCCTGCAGCCCTGTTTAGGGTCACTCGGGCCCTCCTGGGAAAAGGGGGGGCAGAGGACTACTTGCAGGGTTGTGCAGAGGAATTTGCTGAACACCTGATGGAAAAAATCGCTCAGATCCATTCTCACTTGGAAGCCAAGCATGGAGCAGGTCCAGGGGAGTCGCCCAGGGAACATTCTTGCCCAGTTATCTGGGAACGGTTTGATCCTGTTGCCCCTGAGGAAGTGGACAGGGTCCTCGGGGCTGTCAGTGCGACTACCTGTGGTTTAGATCCTTGTGCCTCCTGGTTAGTTAAAGCTACCAAGGAGGTGAGCTTAGGGTGGGTTCTGGCGGTGGTTAATTCATCCTTGCAGGAGGGGGTGTTTCCGAAGCCTTTCAAAGAGGCTTTGGTCCACCACTCCTCAAGAAACCGTTGCTAGACCCTACCCTTCTGGACAATTTTCCTCCAGTCTCCCACCTCCCCTTTTTAGGGAAGGTGATGGAAAAGGTGGTCACGCGGCAGCTTCAGAGGATCCTGGAGGAAACGGATTATCTGGACCCTTATCAGGATTCAGGCCCGGTTATGGGACAGAAACAGCATTGGTTGCACTTTTAGATGATCTCTGGCGAGAGCGGGATGGGGGGAGTGCATCCATCCTTGCTCTTCTTGACTTCTCGGCAGCTTTCGATACCATCAATCATGGTATCCTTTTGGGTCGGCTGCAGGAGTTGGGGCTGGGTGGCACAGTGTTGTGCTGGTTCAGCTCCTTTCTCCAAGGCCGAACCCAATCGGTGTTGATAGGGAGCGAGAGGTCCAGCCCCCGGCTCCTACTTTGTGGGGTGCCGCAGGGGTCAGTGCTTTCACCGCTCCTATTTAACATCTACATGAAACCACTGCGTGAAATCATCTGGCACCATGGGGTGAGATATCATCAGTATGCTGATGATACCCAATTATACATCTCCATCCCAGGTGCCCTAAGTGATGCTGTGACTGCCCTCTCGCGGTGCCTGGAGGCTATGGGGGCCTGGATGGGGGATAGCATGCTTCAACTGAACTCTGATAAGACGGAGTGGCTGTGGATACAGGGAACCTCAAGATCTAGAAGCTTGTCATCTTTGGTTCTTGACGGGGTCACACTACCCTAGACAGACCCGGTGCGTAATCTGGGGGTTCTCCTGGGCTCACGACTCCTGCTCAAAGAGCAGCTGGCAGTCGTGGCTAGGAGGGCCTTTGCACGACTTCGTGTTGTGCCGCAGTTATGCCCCTTCCTGGATCAGGAGGACCTCCACACGGTCACTCATGCCCTGGTCACCTCCAGGTTGGACTACTGTAATGCAGTCTACATGGGGCTACCCTTGAAGAGTATCCGGAAGCTACAGCTGGTGCAGAATGCGGCGGCGCGGACAGTTCTCAATGCCCCTAGGAGGGCACGTATAACACGGCTGTTGCGTGAGCTGCATTGGTTGCCAGTTTGTTTCTGGGTCCAATTCAAGGTGTTGGTCATCACCTTTAAAGCCCTTCATGGCACAGGACCAGGTTATCTGAGGAACCGCCTTGCCCCAGTCATTTCAGCCCACCGCACTCGGTCCAGCAGAAGGGGAAGGTTGCAGACCCCACCGGTCAAGGAATTTCGATTGGTGGGGTCTAGGCAGAGAGCCTTTTCTGCTGCGGTTCCCGCCCTATGGAACATCTTGCCTCCTGAGGTCCGGTGTCCCCCCTCCCTCATGGCCTTCCGGAAAGGGATTAAATCCTGGCTCTGCCAGAAGACCTGGGGGCCGGATGGGGGCCTGCACCTGTGGAGATGCTGGTGGTGTGGTGGGTTTGCTCCCCCCCCGCCCCAGCATCTTGCAGGTTTTTAGGGCTAGAAATTAGGAGGTTCTTAGGATATTTTTAATATATGTTTCTTTTTAATTATTTATAGATTTTATCCATTGTTGGAGGGACTCATGTTTTTTCCTTTTTTATTATTGTGAGCCACCCAGAGTCACCCGTTGGGGGAGATGGGCGGCATAGAAGTTTGATAATAATAAAAAAAATAAAAAATAAAAAATAAAATAAAGGCCGGACTATCAAAAAAGCTAAATGAAGAAAAATTGATGTTTTTGAATTTTGATAGCAAATAAAATTGTTGAGAGTATTGGACCACATATAGAATAAATTATTTAGTACTAGAAGAAGTAAAGCCAGACTACTAAAAATTACTTGCCGAACATGGCCTTTGCTGAGAATTCTGGGAGTTGGTCCACAGATTTGGAGTGTGCCAAAGTTAGGGAAAGTATAACACTGAAGTCTGCCACTCTATAAGGATGGCAAGAATGCCTTTTTTCTGAAAATACATGTGCATGTTTGCATCTCACAGAGAAGTTAATAATGTAGTCCGATCATGTTTTTCATAATTCTAATGCACAGTTCCCTGGGGGGAAAGTCCCACTGAGAACACTGGTAATTGCTTCTGGGTAAACATCTATAGAATTGCACTACAAGGTCTGACAGAAATGATATGTAATAAGAATTTCCTAATGAGTCATGTTGATCTTGATGACAATGTCCATGTAAGTTATATCATGCTGATTGATTGAATGAGTATGAGCCATCAAGCCAATGTTGACTCTTAGTGACCACAAAGGCAGGCCTTCTACAGGATGATCTGTCCTAAAATAGTCTGGTCTTTCAGTGGTGCACCTATCATTACTGTAATTGAGTCCATCCACCTTGCTGCTGGTGATCCTCTTCTTCTCTTTCCTTCTACCTTTCCCAGCATTATAGACTTCTCAAGAGAACTGGGTCTTTGCTTAATGTGTTGAAAATATGATAACTTTAATCTGTCCATTTGTGCCTCAAATGAGAACTCTGAATTGATTTCTCAATTATTTCTCTTATGATCTACAGTATATGTAGCCATGGTATTCTTCTCCAACACCAAAGTTCAAAAGCATAATTACTCTTTCTACCCTGTTTCTTCAAGATCCAACTTTTACTTCCACAGAGTGTCACGGGAAAACCAATGAATATCTTTTCTTCATTGCCACACTATCAAGTGCTAATCTGCTATGTATTTCTTGGCACTGGTTTCTTTATGGTTGATAGTTGATCCTAAAAGGCAGAAGACATTTGTTCAGTGGAGAACTAATTTGCTTAAGCTTTTATTTTTTTAATATAATAATTCTTATTGAAGTTTACAAATACAAAGATAAAAAAACTAATGCAAACTAAGAAAAATATAAAAAGAAAAAATACAAAGTGCAGAAAAAGAGAAAAAAATAAAGAAAAAAGATATATAAAGAAATGACTTCCCTCTCCATCAAGACAAGTACAAAAAACTTCAGTAACTTATCACCTTCTCTGATATTTCAACAAAAGATCTCTTCTTCCCTTATCCCATCTCTTATCAATAAACACATTATAAAGCTTCATCATTTAGTCCCAATCAACAAACGTCCATTAAGAGTTACCAGAAATAATATATACATTTTAACCTTAATCAAATAATCAGTTTTATATTCATTCCCTTTCATTTTAACACAGTAACTTATGACTTTCTCTAAAAATACAACAAAAAAAACCCCTCTTCTTCCCATCTTATCTCTTATCTATAAACAAATCTTTAAAGCCTCGTCATTCAGTCCTAGTAAAAAAAAAGGTCCATTAAAAGCTACCAGAAACATACATATTTTAACCTTGATCAAATAAACCCACTTTGTATTCCTTCTCTTTATTTTTAAGAATCTTAATCTTTAATCCCTTCAAACAGCGTCCCATAAGTTGATTTCTTATGATTTTCTCTTTGTCTCCTCTCAGAAACTCCTTCAGAAGCTTAACATGTCTCTTTTGTAAATGCAAGATAAGAAAGCTATCCAAGTCACTCTTCTGATTTATTATTTCTATGTCCTCTTTAATTATTAAGACATCAGCTGGTTTCATTTGTAAATCCAGTGTAATATCATTTTCCATACCATTCTTGTAGCCTGACATTTTTAAATCCATTTTCAGATCCACATTCAAATCAGCCTCAGTCTCTATTTTATCCAAAAAATTCTGCTCCTTTCCCATAACTTCTTTTGAGTCCATTTTGATAATAGCAGATATTCTTAAGAATAATTTCTGAATGCATCATTCCCAAATATCCTTGGATTCTTCCACAATTAAATAATTTTGATCCATTCTTCATTCTTCATCTTCTCCTTTAATTTCCTCTAGTCAACCTTCAAAGTCCCTTCTTATCATGTTTTTTTTTTTCCCTAATCAACATTTTCCCACAGGAAGATTTCTTACAGTTAGTTTCAAAATCTTCATATATATATTTTTGTAAGATTTTAAACAACCCACAGGAATTATTTTTGTAAATAATTTCAAAAACTTATTTCAAGTCCATCTAGCCCCTTAATACATTTATAACTTTCCAAAATCAACATTGTAGTCACCCTTTTGCTGTTTATTCCAAAAAATTTTTTAAAAGTAAAGTCCTTAAACTTGCATGAAAATTCTTTCAATCCAGGGTATAAGGAAATGCACCTGGTGTAATGAAACTTGCCCTTCTGAAGGTTCTTAACATCCAAAAAGCCATTAACAAGCAATTTCCTAAAGTGGTTAAGAAAGGAACTATACAAACCCAGTGTCCTTTTGAAGGCACCAAACTGTAGCTTAGGCAGAGATGACTTTCCCTCAGCTCCCAGAGCTCTAAAACCCACCAGAGACCACTGTCTTACCGTCTCCTCATGGGGAACCACTGTATGGAGCATTTGTGGGCAATCCTGGTCCTCTCCTTGCTCCGGAGAGGAATTCTGAGTTACTAATCTATTCACTGGCTCCTTTTTCCACTGCGGTCATTGGCTCTGCTCTTGTGGAGCCATCTTCAGTCCGCCATTGCTTCCCTGCAAGTCCCTGTTTAAGCTTTGATTAATAACAGGACAAAGATAAAATCTTTTGAGTCTCTTACTATACAGTGCTCTTTTACATTTAATTGGCTTCAATATCTTCAGATCAGCTGTGCAGTAATAAAAGAATTACCGAAAGAAAGGGCAATATTGAGAAATTTGACCAAACTTGACAATCTTGTGAAAATACATATCACTGACCATTTGTTAAGTATAGTTTATGCATAATTAGTGAAGTAAGAATCTGAACAAGTTAAATTGTATCATTAAATGGATGCAGACTATGAATATAGTTATAGAGGCACAACAGTGGGAATATCAATGGAAAAGCAATATTAAATTTCCTTTGACCATTAGAGAAAATTGATATAAGATATTCTACCATTGTATATCACTCCTATTTTGATTGCTAAAATAAACAATTCTTTTTCTAAAAATGTTGGAAATGTAACAAGGAGGTTGGATCCTTCCTTCATATGTGCTGGCAATGCTGTAAAGCCCGACAATATTGGAAAGTGATTCACTGTAGAAAGGGCCACATTTTGAAAGTTGCAATCCTATCGCAACCTGAGATATTTTTATTAAATTTTATCAAACCGTACAACCTTCTAAAATGTACTGAATTTGGAATTATACATGTAATGGCTGCGATGGCTTTATATACCTTTTATTCAAAGACATTTGATTCCCTGTTTAGGAAAATGGCTAACTAATTGTAGGAGTGTGCCTCAATGTCTAAAATAATTTTGTATTTAAAAAGTTAATATGACATAGGATTTAATTTTAATTGGAAGCCATTCTTGGACTACAGTCTCATACATGGCATTGTGCCACATCCAAAATTTGGGTTTTAGAGCTCATGTTTTAACTTGTTGTATAATGTATAGTATTTGTGGAATGCATTATTTACAACTTATAGTTTTCTTTTAATGATCTGAATGTTAAACAGGATTTGTTTTGTTGTGTTGTTGTTGTTGTTGTTGTTTTAGCTTAAAGCTCTATGGAGATCTTGTAGATCTTGACTAGAAAATGGATATGAAATATTTCATAATACTATAACCTTCCAAATATGTAATGGAATATATTAGTTTTGTGATATTTCAGTGTTGTTGTTTATTTACTTGTATTTCAGTATCTGTATCTGTTTTTTTCTTTGTGCTTATTTCTTACATTCTTTTAAAAGATATAATAAAGGAAAGCAAGTACAAAAATAGACAGAAGCTAACCACCACTTTAATATCTAAATATTTCATTTCTAAGGCTATTTGCTGTACCTGTTGTCATTAGTTTGATGTTTTGAATATTTAATCTTAGTCCCATTTTTTCATTGTGCTCCTTCCAGTCTAAAATCTCTCTATATATATTCTCATGTAGATTGAATAAATAAGGAGAGAATATAGAGCTCTGTCTCATTCCTTTGCCAGCAGGAACCAATCTGTTTTTCCATGTTCTACTTGGACTATGGCTTCTTACTTGTATACAGTTTCACATGAGGACAATTAGATGCTGACATAATCAAAGGCCTTTCTATACTCCATGAAGCACATATGGACCTTTTTTGGTATTTTTTGGCTTTCTCATTTATCCAGTGTGCATTAGCAATAATATCTCTTGTTGCTTGGCCTTTTCTAAAGCCAGCTTGAACATCTGGCATCTCCCTTTCCATGTAGGACTCTAATTTTTGTATGATGATTTTAAGCATTATTTTTCTGGCATGTGAAATTAAGAATATTTTGCAATAGTTTGCACACTCTGTTAAGTCTTCTTTTTTGGTATTAGAATGTAGATTGATCTCTTCCAATCTGTTGGCCATTGTGTTGTTCTCCATATTTGTTAGCATAGTTTGGTTGGAACCTTTACTGATTCTTACTCTGTTGTTTGCCATATTTCTGTGGATATTCCATCAGTCCCTGTAGTCTTCCAGCTTAATAAGGACTGGAATTGTGATCTAACTTCACCTTCTAGTACTAGAGGTTCTTGTAAATAGGGAAATCTAAGCTATGTTAAATGTTGACATCTCTCCTAATAGACTTTCAGAACACTTCTTCCATCTGTGATCTTTGAATCAGTTACTTTCTGTTGGCATTCTTTAGCATACCAATTTAAGGTTGGAACCTCCTCTGAGTTCAGAGATCTTTTGGAAGACTTTCCTTGTTTTGCCATATCTGTTTCCATTTTCAATGGCTTTACAGATGTCACTTTAATACTGCTCCTTATCTTGTCTAACAGCTCTCTGAAATTCTTTGTTAAGTTCTTCCTGAGATTTTTTTTTTCTTGGCTTTGCTTTCTATTCTTTTTTTGGCAATTTCCACCATTTGTTCTGTCACCCAGTTTGCTTTCTTCTGTTTCTTGGTCTTTGGCAATCTCTTTTTACATTCATCCTTAACAACTTCTTTAATTTCATTCCATAGTTCCTCTGGTCCTATCAATGAGGTTCAGGATTTCAAAGTGATTCCTTGAAAATGATGGATATATGTTCAAGACCTTATGCTTGGCTTTGTTCTTCTGCTTTAGCATGACTTGGTACATGCACATGAGCAGTTTGTAATCTGTTCCATGATCAGCCAGTGGCCATGTCTTTACTGTTATAGCTTATATCATTCTAAGGCCTGGAAATTCTGCAATGTAACTATTTGATATCATTTCTCTGTTCTTGTAAATACAAACACAGAACATATTAATTTAAAAGTTTCTGTGGCCAATAACAATTTATATCTTTCCTGCTTTTAAAGTGAGCTGTTTATGGCCAAAGGGTCTCCTTTTACTAGAAAACAGTGAAATCAATCACCCAGAAGGTTGTATCTTCAAGTCACAGTTAGATCAACAAAGCACTCTGAAGTTACATGATTATCTCTCTCTGAGGAAAACAATGCTGTGCTTGAAGTACTGTTTCTACTTCCTGATAAGAGTAGCCCTGTTGGCTACTATTGATCAGAATCAAAGCTATGAGGATCACCAAACTATATTTTACTTGGCTACAGCATACATGTTTGACTCCAAAACAGAGTAAAAAATGTCAGTGATCACAAATCATTAAAGTTGAAAAAGAGGATGGGCCAAACATTTATGTACTGATTCCTACTATGGTTATATAGGGTGTTTTGTAATTATTCCACCCTTCCATTCTCCATTTTTGTACAGAAAAAAATAGTCTCTGTTCCCTTAGGACTTCTTGTTTTTCTTAGCATCTGTCCCCATTTATTTCTGCAATATATTCACCTAGTTTTTACAGCAAAGCAATCAATGCATGATGTGACAAAGGGTTTTATCAGCCAGATTGTCTGAGAGACTGATTCTGATTGACCTGAGGAGTGATTGGCCCAAGGTCATCTAGTTGGATTCTGTGCCTAACAGAAGACTACAACCTGAGTTCCCCCATTCCTAGTCCAGCATTTTAACCGCTATACCATCATGTGTTTCCCTTTTCTCTTAAGACCACAGGGTAATAAATTATTGAAACATTAATATTACTATAATGTTTTAAATTGTCTTCCCCCTATTTATTATGCAGTCTTCCCCAATTTCTGCAATCCACATATCTTGGACTACAAAACCCAGCAAGCTCCAAAGAAGCATGCCAATTGATTATGATGGCTAGAGATGATGTGAATTATAGGCCCTGGAGGACACCAGATTGGGGAACGTTTCTGCAATCTATTAGCATATTTACAATCTGGTCTTAATATATATTTATACAATCTTTAATATTACAAAAATATCAGAATAGAATGACAAAGCTTTAAAACAGTTTTCACATGGTAGCTGTTCTTGGTCTGTTGCAGAAAAACAAGAATCTTACAACATCTGAAAGACTAACATATGGATTAAGATGTATATGGATAAAGGGGAATGTAATGCACAAACGTTTTTGCCATAAGTATTTTAGCTTTTAAAATGCAACAAGACTCTTCTCAATATGATAGACTATTATAAATGATGCACAGTATATTGTAGAATAGAAGTGAGACCATTTCTAAGAATCTGATCAAAGTAGTGCACCAAACACCACTTGTTTCTTATAAAAGCATATTTCTTCAGATATATGCTTTCTGAAGCCCACTTCAGAACTTAACGAGCCAGAATTTAGGATGGAGTTATCAGTGCCTAAGTTAGAATGGTGCTCCCCACAACCATTATGTTCTTTTTTACCATGCCTCTGTGCTCATTGTCACACAAAAGGTCTCTAATGTCACAGCAAGATTAGAGACCCAGACTTCCCAAAGCCCTTTAGGCTATTATTGGCTTATTGCTACAATGCCTAAGGCTATGCTGTTGGGTGTTTAGGCAAATTCTCTGTTGGACCCTTAAAATTTGATGGTCAAAGAACAACTCCTCTGAGATCAAGGACCAACATGGGTTAAATTAAAGCACAGAGGAATTGCTTTGATGCCACGGGCTTTCAAATAACAACTTATGGGTGCCAATTGGATGAGCATTTTTCAGGCTCTTGAGGGAAACAGGCAGACAGGCAGGCGACGTTTGCTGCTTATGGTATGCAGTTGTAGGCGCAGTATGTCAGTGAGACAGGCAGATACAGTAGCACAAATGTTTAAGATTATGTTACATTGATTTTAGATAGATTTAAGCTGTTCACTCTCCTAACCACTTATTTACACTAGCCTTGTTTGTAATTTACCTCTCCATCATTGCTCAAAGAGGTAAACGAAACCTACTGCTATTTAAGCAATCCATTTATTATGAGAATGGAACCTGCTGATTATCTGAGGGTTATCTATCATCCTTGGGACTCAAGCTTTGCATGAACTTTTGAGTGATCCTCCCAAGATGCCCTAGTGCAAACTTCAAGTTCATGGGAATGACCAATATTGATGCTCCCTGCACTGCTTCCCACAGCTAAGAGACAGCTGTTATTATTTAGCTGAAGCTCTTCCTACGTAAGCTGATTCAGCAGGAAATTTATGACACTTTCCCTGCAGGTCCAAGCATAGCTTTGGATATTTACCAGACAGACCGATCACTGAAGGAGGGCCATGGTCATCACTCACAGTTTGGGTAGCAGGAGAGGCAGGTGGTAGACTCAAGATCAAATAGCAAGCAATGACTGAGAGAAAATACAAGTAACTTCCCTGCTGCCGCCTGGCCATTATTTATGCCATGGGTGGTCAAATTATGTGTTAAAGGATCTTTGTAACATAGGCTAGGCAGGCATCTATGCCAGAGACGAAAGGAGGGGCAAACATGACAATACACTGATTTATAATTTATTATAAATTATAGTGATTAATAGGTATAATTTATTAAAGTATCATAACAACATTCCAGGGAAGGAAAAGCACATTTTTCTTATGAGCAGTTTTTTAAAAATAAAAAGAGAAAATTAACATTACTAGCATCTATAAACACAGGATGCATAAGGTTTTGTGCCTAAGATCCTCTTTATCTGATTCTGTGATTTCCTATAGTTCAGGGATAAAGTAAAGTTACATTCCAAGGAAAAATTGAGTTTCATTTGGAACAGTCCTATTGTTGGAGGGGTCTACTCTCTCTCTCTCTGAGTTCCTCCTAGGTCAAAAGGTGAGTTGTTGGCAAGCAAAGTCAAATGAGGCTGGGCAAACCCATTTAAGTGCTCTTCAGTTGCTGTGCTTTATTTTTCCTTACCACTCTCCTCGCAGAGCAGAGTCACAGCCAAGTTGTCTCAGTGCAAGTATGGGCCACTAGCCATTTCCCAGGGTAGCGGCACATGACATCCTCCTTTACCCACCCCCAGCCCATGGAGAAAGCAACTTCCACCCATCTTTTCCCATTGCACATCAAAAGTTTTGGCTATTGCAATTCATGTCATTATAGCAAAATGCCTTCACTTCAGTTGACTATTGGAACACCTCTTTCACTGCTCCCCATGACCATTTTGTCCTGGACTGCTTGCCCCCTTCTGAGAAGACCTTGGCTGGTTAATCTCTATTTCTATTTTTCACTTTTTATTTCACCAGTGGACTGCTGAAGCAATGAGTCTTTCAGTGCTTTTCTATGCTCACTTCTTTCCCTCTCTTCTGCTCCATTCAGCCACTTGCTTGTTGTATATTTGAATCCCCAGCAATTAGAGAGTGTAAGTAGAAAAGGAGCCAAGGGCCAAGAAGGAGAAAGCTGGATCAGTGAAACATTAGGCCCTTTTCCTTTTCCTTTTCCTTTTCCTTTTCCTTTTCCTTTTCCTTTTCCTTTTCTTACAAGTTCACCAGAGAAACAGCGAAAGGTTTTTTACAAGTTCACCACAGTGAGGAAAAGCCTTTGAGACTGAACTAATTTCTTGGTTTCTATTAGGAGTGGTGGCTTCTAGTGTTGGTAGAACTACTTGGCCCCACAAAACTTTGCAGGATTCAACCTAAGATTTGTTTCCTTTTTCTAAAATGGTGTAGATACATGGTCTTTCAGAATTCTTGTTTAGGGAAGGTTAGGCACAAGTGGTTGTTTGTCTGGACTGTTTCAACTGCAAGTAACTTTTCTTCCCCAACACATTAAGGAAAACTGAGGGACTAGAGAACACCTGTAGCTTTCTGTGACATGCAACATTCCTTGACATTGTATAAATTACAGATTGGGGTTAACTTTTTGTTACTGTTTTTTCTCTCCTCATATGCATAGATAGATGCCCAGCCTATGTCACAAAGATCCCATAATACAAGGTTTCCCCACATATGGTAGCATTATTATTATTGTTATTGTTGGTCGTACAGTCAGCCAGATGTTTAGACTGGATTTGGCATTTTTATCCATCTATTGAGTTCTTCCCAAGAATCTGGGATAGACAGATGTTGTTGTTTGATGGTGTTAAAGGTATCGTCACAGGATGTAAGCTATTCCAAATAAAGCTGCCTTTTGCAACTGACCCATGGTGATTTTGTCAATGCTGATGGTCTTCAAGTGGTACTCCAGATGTTCTGGGATTGCACCCAAGTGCCTATTACTATTGGTACTGTCTTTGCTTTCTTTTGCTGCAATCGTTCTATTTCTATTTGCAGGTCTTTGTGCTTTGTGATTTTCTCCAGTTCTTTCTCTTCTATTCTGCTGTCTCAGGTATTGCAATGTCCACTATCCAGACTTTTTTGTCTTTCTTATCAACAGTTGTTAAGTCTGGGGCACTATGTGGCAGGTGCTTGTCCGCTTGAATTCTAAAGTCCCAGAGCACTTTAGCTTCTTCATTTTCTATTACTTTGTCTGTTTTGTGGTCCCACCAGTTCTTGCTTGCAGGCAAATGGTATTTCTTGCAGATATTCCAGTGCACCATTGTTGCTACTTCGTCATGCCGTTGTTTGTAGTCAGTCTGTGTGATCTGCTTGTAGCAGCTAACTAGGTGGTCCCCTCTTTCTTCAGCTTCTTTGCAGAGGCGACATTTGCTGTCTGTTGCTGTCTTCTCAGTTCTGTCTTTGCATGTCCAATAGCTGTGCCCAACCCAAAGAAATACAAGAATGCAGCTTGGATTGATGATGATGACGATGGAATACCAGCATGTGCATATTATAAGTTCTAATTTTTCATGATATCTTTGCATAAAACTGGCTAGAAATAAAATAAAGAAAAGAATGCCAAAGATAATTGCATTATTTACTTTTGAGAAGAATGAATATGGAACATGAAGGAGAAAAAAAAAACTGATATGCTAAAAAATAAAATGGAAGTGCCAGTTGAGGCCAAAAATGGATTCCAAGACTGCAATGGTTGAAGGCTGTCAGCTGAAGCCCCCCTAAACAACTGTTCTTCTGGCCGGGGAACTGTGTAAAACCAGACTTCTAATGGTATTGCAGCATTGCAATTCAAACGCTGAAAGAGCAATAAAGACTCAAAGGTAAGAGGATGGGGAAAAATAAATTTCACATATAGATTGAATTAACTGCTCCTCTGAATAGATAAGAAACTTGATAAGGTCAGCTGGATGTGAGCAGGAAAGTGTGCTTACCAGAGGTATAAACTATGGATTTTTAGTGTTGTTGTTGCATTATTTTCTAAAGTAACCGGTATTTTATGTTAGAAAAATAATGTGTTCATAGAACTAGATAATTGCTACTGCAGAGTAAAATGATTACCATGAATACTATTTGGAAAATCATTATATTAATAATGCCATCATTTCATCAGATATATGCCTGCCAATGGTAACATAAGTAAATTAATTCAGTGGGTATATCCAAAATGACTATTCCATATCTTCCCTAAAAGTAGGACAGAAATTTGGATCTAAAATGTACCTACAAGTGTTGGCTTTGTGGTTAGGCTCAGCCAATCATGAGCATGAGATGTAGACCATAAGGCCAGGTTTTTGTAAATTAATTTCCAAGTTCAGGAAGAGATTTGAAGTCTGCCCAATCACCAAAAATTTAAGCAGGAGAAAGGAAAAGGGAATCCATCTTGATCCAATTTTATTTTTAAAAAAGAGAAGAGAGATTTTCTTTTAATTTCAGAATCCATTTTCAAATGTGGCAGCAGAATGTGATGGGCTGGCAAATGCTGTTTGTTCTGCAGCCATGCCTGCAAAATTATGCACCCTTGATCTTTCCATCTGAGCTGTTACTCACAGAGCAGGTTTTGGAGCAAGTTCTGCAGCACATAGACATCAGGATACAGAAATAATGCTTAAAACAGATAGATGGATTCTCACTTGTATAGCAGTCTCAATAAATGGAAATAAGGTTTGAGAATGGATGCAGAAGGCTAGAAATGCTGTTAAAATTTATTTTGAGTTAAAAAAAGAAATTGGAACTCATGGACTTAAATTTCGGACTTTTATTATAAAAATTTCTCAGGAGCATTCACATTAACCTGTTCATACACGAACATACACACACAAGTACCTGAATGACAAATTCAGGATTAACATACTTATTGTGGTATAAACTCTTTATGAAATAGAGACTCTTTCACTTGATGCATGCAAAAATTTAGGTGCCCCAGGTCAAACTATAGTCAAGGAATCATCCTAAGAACAGAAACTGACATAACCTCTACATCAGTGTTTTTCAAACTTGGCAACTTTAAGATGTGTGCACTTCAAGTCTCAGAATTCCCCATGTTGGCTGGGGAATTCTGGGAATTAAAGTCCACACATCTGCTTTACATGGTACAAAGTTAAACACTGACTGTGGGATGTTACTTCTAGGATATGTGGATCTTTAGTTAAATCCATTGTTTCTTCCATCTACATAATGTTTGCTGTGCCTGTAGCTGCCATAGAATCCATCCTTAATGGTTGGCAAGGTGTCCTTTTCTTCAAATACATCACTCTTTCTTCTCCAGAACTACTGTGTGTAGTTGTGACCAACCACTTCAATTTTTGTTTCTTCAGTTCAAAGCACTATATTCCAAAATATTTCAAGTTTATCCATTTTTTTTTCTTTTGCATACTTTATCTATATACTACTAAAACTCTTGTGTCTGTAACCTTCAACTGGGCAAAACAGTGTGCCATAGAGCAACAATTTTTGAACTAAGGTACTTCAAATGGGCTAACTTATAGAATGGTCCAAAATCTGGGATCCATTACTTCTGTGGGATTGAAATTTGGGAAATTTGTGGCCACTTCAGCACTGGTGCACTGCTATTAACCCAGATCACGTGATAGTCATGGTAGTATCCCTGACCTCTTTCCCACCTCCCTCTGTCTCCTGCGCCCATTCAGCTGGTGACAAGACCCAATGGGTGAGTGGCAATTGGCTGCTTTGGAAATGAGGCAGAAATTTTAAATATCTTAATGGCTGTGGGCATTGAAGGAAGGACAAAGGAGTGACTCAGATACCTACTTGTGAGGTAGAGCTGGCTGGGGGGGTGCCAGTGGTCAACAAGTGAACCCTCTTCCTTCCTTGAGGGAGGGAGCCCTTGGGGCCACACCAGAATGAGTAGCAGGGATGCAGTTTTCCTCATAGTCTACAGCTCCCTTTGTTCCACATCCACCCAGCAAAGTGGCAGGCGGTTCTGTGGGTCAGCCAAGAAGGAGGAGGAAGCTTCACTGGTGGGGTCTTCTGAGGGTCATGAGGGAAGGGAAAAATGGCACAAGACTATATTATATTTGGGAAGGAAGGAAGGAAGGAAGATTTCTCATGCTCCCTGCCAGCTTCACACAAGCAAAGTCAATGGGGAAGCTGGCAGCAAGTCGTAAGTCGCTCACACCCCCAACTACTTTTTCGCCCTTGGTCATTGTTTTTTCTGTTTAGATAAGGAAATATATCTAAACTGATGGCCCAACTGGTAACAGGTTGTCTAATTTGATGACTAATAATAAGATTAGTGTCCTTCTGGCAGTTGTTCCATGCAGATGTATTGTAGTCATGTGAACAACTACTCCAATGTCAGCTAGACTTTTCAACAAGTCATTTGCAGTGATCTGGATTCTGTTTTGCAGCTTTGACTGTTTATGGGGCAGTTCTAGCAAAGACTTTTTCTTGTTCTTCCAGATTTTGTCATGTCTTCAACAGTTTCATATAATTGACAATGTTTCTCTCAATTGAAATTGCTGGCTTTAGAGATTTCTGTATAATCCTGCCCTAATTTGTAAGACTGAATTGCCTTATTTTCAAATGTCAGACAGCTGCTTAGAGGAGCCTAACATGGTTGAAAACAGACAAAACAACAATCATAATCTGATATGTTGGAAGGGCTAGAGGATTTGTTCATTTGTGGAATTGTCTTTAGGCCTAATGAGTCAATCAGCCTTTTTGGCCTTATTAACAACTTTACTGTAAAAAAGAAAAAAGTTGTACTCAATCAACCATCCAAACTTCTGCATCTGTCATATTCACTGTTTTCTTGTTTTGAATCTGTAAGCAACTGCACATAAATAGTAAGTATGCATTCAAATCGTCATGTGCCAAGGATGCTTCAATGTAGACTCCTATAACAATGAGAAAGTTGGTCTTGAGAGCTTTAAATGTCTCCTTACAGTTCTATGGTTTTATTATCCTTTCTGGAGGCTTCTTTTCTTTTCTTTTCTTTTCTTTTCTTAGCTTTCTTGAATTGAATCAGTGTAAATTAAGGTCCCTTAGAAGTTGATTTGCCCTTCAGACATTGCTTTAATAAAGAAACCTGGACTGAGTAGCCAGGTTTACCCCCATCTATCCTTTCAAAAGGCCATTACAGAGTGTGAACAACTGGAATAATCTTTTTTTTTTTGGTCTGCAGCTACTATATATGTGGAACAGTTCGGGCTCATGTGATAGCCTACTTTTTTTTTTTCATGTTTGAAAGTCTCCTCCCTACTATACTACACTACACTACACTACATAGTATGTATGTGTGTGTGTGTAGTACACACACACACACACACACACACACATAAACGTCATAAAAGAGGAACCTGGGTGAGTATTTAATTTTGGATTAGAACTATTCAGCACATAAGCTAACCTTCATTGTGTACCAGTATAAGTAACTTTAATATTTCTGACTTACATTGTATAAGTAGGTTTTATCTTATTCATTTAGAACTCATTCAAGATCAGGAACTAACATAGCCAAACAGGGAAACCTGGTATTTTCACCAGTTACTACTGTTGAAATTAGTCATTATACTTTTTTGTAGATTTCATTAGCTTTGGATAGAAATGCTACAGACAGCAGCTAATTTTTTTCAAGATCCTTAAATCACACTGTTTTTCTCGGTGCCCATGTACATGCACAACTAACCTCCTGGCTCCCACAAAACTCTTATTTGGTAAATATTAAAAGAAAATTCAAAATATTCTCAAAATTTGTTTCTTGATTCAGCAAATGGATCTTTTAATGTGGGTTGTAATATGGGCTGAGATGGACAATATTTAATTGATCTCCTGGGTTTTACCATTCTTCCACACATCTAAGTTTAATATAGTAAAATTGTATTTTATTTTTTATTTCTATTGTATTTTACTGTTCTCATACTTGAGGTGCTACGGGAATTAAATCAAAAAACAAAGCTGAAAGTCCAAATAATATGCCATTTTTTAAAATATACAGCTAGAGCCCAACAAAGTTCAAAACCAACATTTTTTTTTCTGAACCAGAAAAAAGGCTGATATTTTTGTATTAAGTGGATATTAAACACATTTCTTGATACCATAGTACCTCCATGGCTCAGTTAATATATTCCCCAGACAATATAGCGTGTTTCTGGGCATGCCTGGGGAAAAAAATGTCTCTCACACTATTAAGTAACTGCCGCCAATCTTGAATACCTGCTCAACTGGAGTAATAGATTCAAGGCTGGGAAATTTTCCTGCCAAGGTTTCATGAGAGTTCAGTTGAAAGGACGTGTTTCCTCATTTAACTGCTACTTAGTTACAGCTAATCAGTCCATTACATTTTGTTTGGACTACCGTCACACATTCTGCATGAAGTTGCCTTTGAAAAATATTTGGAAAATTTGGTTGATCCAGAATGCTGTTGATGAATGCTTCCTTTGCTCTGGAGGATTTTATAATAAGCACAAGACTGCTGTTTAACCAAAACTTTATGGCTCAAAGCCATTTCTGGAACAATTTACAGTGCTGATCATAATTTATAAACTTGAATGCCTCACTGGTCCTTCTCTCTGTTCCACTGTCCATGGAAGTAAATTTGACAAGAATGTGGAAGGTTCTTTTCAGTGGCTCCTCCAGGCTCTTGTCAGCCCTTCAAAACCAAAAACAAGAATACTAATATTACCTTTATTGTAAGGTCACAGAACAGAATCTTGCAAGTCTGAAAGCACTTCTTCCCTCCCCTGCCTTTATATTCCAGAGAACTAGGCAGGGTCAATTCTGAGACACTTTCTCCACCCCCATTCCACCTTTGGACCCAGATTTCTCTTGTCTAGGATGCAGCTCTTCCTCCTGTCTCCCAAGGTTATTCTCACAGCCCATTACAGCTCTGGAACAGGCAAGATAGCAATCTTCTCTGTGCCTTTTCCACAGCTGACCACAACATACTTATCTAGGCAGGTATTTCAGTTGTTGATGCAGATTTTGAAAGATGAATACTTTTTATGTGTTTGTGATGGATTTATTTTTCTATAATTGCGTTTGTATCTCCCTGTTTGTAGGGAAGAGTCTCCCTCTTCCATTTGTGGTGGAAATATAAATCCACATGTAAAGAGGTGGTGGATTCCCCTTCCCTAAATGTCTTCAAGCAGAGGCTGGACAGCCATCTATCATGGATAGTTTAATCTAGATTCTTGCATGGATCAGGGGTTGGCCTTAAAAACCACTTTTAGTTCTGATTCTTGAATTGTAAGTATCATAAATGGATACTTTTCCTTGCATTTAAACTACGTCTCCAGTGTGGTGCATGGGGACAACAATCTGCTTTTCAACATGTTCCTAGGTGCTAGCAAAGCTCCCTGTCCTATCTATTTTTTATTGTTGATTTCTACTATGTATAAATGTTTTTAATGTATCAGTTAGAGTCCATTAGGATTGGGAGGACTATAAACATCATAAAAATAAATAAATTATTTTAATTTAAAAAATTATTAGGAATCTTTCCCATTCAACCCAAAGCAGCCACTTCAAACATAATCTATACTTCTGACAAGATGTCAGGACCTTACATAGTTGCCAGGGACATTTTTGGAAACGAAAATGTTAGAATGATGCAGCCCTCTCTTTGGTTGGCCTCCTGGTTTGTGTGTATTTTGCTATTTGACAATCCCTCGTGTGTGTGTGTGTGTGTGCGTGCGTGCGTGCCTTCGAGTCCCTGTTGACTCCTTGTGACTGCTTGGACAAGCCCCTGCAATTTCTCTGGCAAGATTTCAGAAGTGGTTTGCTATTGCCTCCTTCCTAGGGCTGAAAGAGAGTGACTGGCCCAAGGTCACCCAGCCTAAGGCAGGACTAGAACTCATGATCTTCCAGTTTCTAGCCTAGCGCCCTAAGCCACAACACCAAACAATCCCAGCATGGCAAATGTTACATGAGACTGTCCATAACACATTCTCAAAATTCTAAATATTGACCACAAAAGCTGGGGAATCTCTGATCTCGTTCGTTCACTGCAGCAGCAAGTGCTTCATGCGATGCTTCTGCACACAGATCTCACACATCTGTTGGATTGCCTGTGACCTCCCTTCAATGTGATGTTGTGCCATTTTACAGCTTTTTAAAAAGGAGCGAGAGCATTGCTGCTGCAGTGGCTACTACAGAAGTTTTTTTTCCAATGAAACACAGGAATGCTCATTTAGCTTTTTGAAAATAAATTGCTACAAAAGTCAAACATCAGCTATTATTAAGTAAACATGCTGGACAGAATGTAAAAGGAATATTAAAACTGCTGGCCCTGCATTAACAGCATCATTAATGGACATTAGTTATCTCTGCCTTTACCAAGGGGCATAATCAATAAGCATTCCCACTGAGTTTTCTTTATACATGTCATAGATTTAATTATACAAGGAACTTGTGTGACCTGTTACATAACCCCCAGCTGGCGATTCAGTTTGGATGTGAAAGCGCTTAATGCTGTATTTCCCCCCCTCACCCCCTCACCCCCAATTTCTTCATATTTCTCATGATCAAGCATATAATACATTGACATTTTGGGCACCAACCTCATACATATTACTGATAAACAAGACAAATTCCACTCAGTGAAACTTTCTACAATTCCACAAGATCTGAGGACGGATATTTCCATGGTTTCCAAATCACAATTTTGCAAAACGGCTCCTAAACATTCAGTTTAAATCCCACCTCAGAATGTGGTCTAATTTGACTCAGATATCTTTGGGTGATTCCTGCTTCCCTTGAAAAACTAATAAAAACCTCATTCAAGAAACTCTAAAGTTTTCTGACTCCACGTAAATGTAAATGGGAAAATCAATAAATTAATTAAAAATGTTTTACATTGACATTCCTGAAGAGGAATGACCAGTCTTTAAATTTTGACTTTTTTTTTATGATCTACTGTTTTTTGGCATGTTTGGATTCTTTTATAGAATGCATTTATTTCATTTATTCATTTATTCAGATAGGCCCAGTGTTTTTAAAGTGAAAATACTGTGTGTTAAGAAGTGAGAGGAATAAACAGTTTCTTCCCATTAGAAAAAATATATACTTTACAAGGGGCCATAACCAGCAAAGTTTCAGATTGTTGCATGGCCCAGCAGCGGAAGGGATTTACTGCTACAAAATGTTTTAACCTTACTACATATATGAAACATTCTTTACAATATGTGCTAAAACTATCAATAAAATTAAAAGAAATTATGATAGAATAAAGCTAATAGCAGCAGTGCTTTGGATTTAAACACCCTGCTAATAAGCAGCCGAGATTAACATTCTGCTTGATTGTTATCATTAGGTTCCTTCAGGTAGCAAGAATTTAGGGCAAGAGGTTTAGGAAATTCTAAATCTTTGCTACTACAGTGGAACCTCGGTTCACGAACGCATCTGTTCACGAACAATTCGGGTCACAACCAGCTCTGGCTGCAAAAATTTACCTCCGGTCGCGAATGCCGGATCGGGTGATGAACAGGATACGTGGCCATTTTCCCTCCCGTGACACGTGGTCGCAGCTTCCTGTAGGCAAGATCGCGGTGGCAAACAGACGTCCTGTGAAGCTTTTTGGTGTCCTTGTTAGCATGGCTCCGAAAAAGGTACAGAGCAAGCTTGGTCAGAATAAGGGTTTGAAGAAAATAACCATTGAATTGAAGAAGGAGATTATAGAAAAGCACGATCGTGGTGTTCATGTGACTGATCTGGGCTCGGAGTACAAGATGCCAAAGTCGACAATCTCGACTATTTTGAAGAATAAAGATGCCATCAGAGAAGCTGATGTGGCAAAAGGAGTAACGATGTTAACCAAGCAGAGACCACAAGTGCTGGAAGAGGTGGAAAAGCTGTTGTTAGTGTGGCTGAATGAGAAACAGCTGGCAGGTGATAGCGTGAGTGAAGCTATCATCTGTGAAAAAGCCAGGAAACTGCACAGTGATTTACTGCGGAAAAACCCCTCTACCAGCGCAGCAAGTGAGGAATTTAAAGCCAGCAGAGGCTGGTTTGAGAAATTCCGCAGGAGAAGTGGCATCCACAATGTGGCAAGACATGGAGAGGCTTCCAGTTCTGACAAGGCTACTGCAGAAGCCTACAAGAAGGAATTTGAGGCATTCAGGAAGGCGGAAGGATACGTCCCTCAGCAAGTGTTCAACTGCGACGAGATGGGGCTCTTCTGGAAGAAGATGCCAAACAGAACCTACATCACGCAGGAGGAAAAGGCACTGCCAGGGCACAAGCCCATGAAGGACAGACTGACCCTTTTGCTGTGTGCCAACGCAAGCGGCGACCTGAAGATTAAGCCGCTACTGGTGTACCATTCCCAGACCCCTCGTGCGTTCAGGGAACAGAATGTGAACAAGGCCAGACTGCCTGTCATGTGGAGGGCCAGTGCGAGAGCGTGGGTCACAAGGCAGTTGTTTATGGAATGGCTGCACGAGGTGTTCGCACCCAGCATTAAAAAATATCTTTCTGAGAACCAGCTGCCTGAAAGGTGCCTTCTTCTTATGGACAATGCCCCGGCACACCCTCCAGCCTTGGTGGATGATATGGATGCCGAATACGACTTCATAAAGGTCAAGTTCCTCCCCCCCAACACGACACCTCTTCTGCAGCCCATGGACCAGCAAGTGATCTGCAACTTTAAGAAGCTCTACACAAAGGCGCTCTTCACCAGGTGTTTCAATGTCACTGAGGAAACATCCTTGACTCTGGCAGAGTTTTGGAAGAAACATTTCAATGTCCTCCACTGCATCAGCCTCATTGACAAAGCCTGGGAAGATGGCACCTGCCGGACCTTAAACTCAGCCTGGAGGAAACTGTGGCCAGAATGTGTCGCTGAACATGACCGTGAGGGGTCTGATGCAGAGGTAGTGGAGGAGACTGTGTCCATGGGCAAGAGCATGGGTCTGGTTGTCGATGGTGCAGACATAGAGGAGCTTGTTGAGGACCATGAGGAGGAGCTGACCACGGAAGAACTTGCTGAGCTCCAGAGTGAGCAACAGAAAGCGCTTGGTGAGGAGCATTCCACTGAGGAAGAGGAAGACAGGGAGGAGGTGAGCAGTGCCGAGATTAAATCCATTATGAAACAATGGAATGCGTGCCAGGACTTCTTTGAGAAGCACCACCCCAACAGAACTGTAACGAACAGAGCATTGAACATGATGAACGATAACGTGGTCTCTCATTTCTGGAGGGTTATGCAGCGCAGGAAAAAACAACTGACTTTAGACAGGTTTTTCCCCAGAACTGAGCCTGCAGCTAAGAGGCAAAGAAGAGAGGACTCTCCCTCCAAACAATAACTGCCTCCCCACCCCATTCTCCCTCTTCATACTGTGCTGTACGTACTTTTTTTCATATTTTGGTGGTTTAAAAATAAAATGCATATGTTTCAGAATGGATTAACCTTATTTACATTGAACCTTATGGGGAAATTTGATTCGGGTTGCGACCATTTCGGGTCGTGACCAGAGTCGCGGAACGAATTAAGTTTGTGAACCATGGTTCCACTGTATTTAGTGGTGATCTAGATCAGTGTTTCTCAACCTTAGCAACTTTAAGATGTGTGGACTTCAACTCCCAGAATTCCATGCTGGCTGGAGAATTCTGAAAGCTGAAGTCCACACATCTTAAAGTTGCTAAGGTTGAGAAACACTGGTCTAGATCTTTGAAGGTCAAATATGGTTGTCCTAGAAATTATTAGTGTACAACCGAAGTAATATTCTCTGACTGTAGCTCTTATAACAAGCTATGTAATAAGCTTGTTATTGGTTTCCAATTCCTGATTTGCTTAAAAGCCCTAAAGCAGGAGTTTCACTTCAGATATAATTCAAAACAAACACAGTGTTTCCTACTTTTTTAAGCTGCCCCTTTGGCTGCAGATACAACAAGCAAGAATCCATCAGCATTATGGTATGGACCAAAATGGATGTTTTGATCTCACTAAAGGCTGTATACAGTATTCACAAGGAAATCTCTCCAGTAGAGAATTTTTTCTTTAAATCTAGAGGGTTTTTTTTCTTTTTTTCAAATATGTAAGAAAAACAATTGCCCAATGCATAAAGGGGACCGAACAAACATGTGAGAAGGGATTAAATGAACATGTAACCGTAACATCAGATTTCAAATAAAAGAGCCTATGTGTGCTTCCACTGAAATATTTCTTCTCCTATTACCCTTACTATTCTTTACTTTTCTCTAACTTACATTTATTGCTTTCCAGACATGGAAATGTTATAAGCCTACATTGCCACTTTATCCAAAGTATTTGTCTCCCTACAAACATCAGATCACTGTTAGCAGAATATGTCATTCTTTAGCAAGACCAACCTGTGTCTCAGCATCTTAACAAGAAGAGTGCAGGTAATGGAGAACAAGAACTATTGCAAATTAATACATTTTTCTTCCTTTTTATAAGCTTGCCCATGAACAGGAAGACAATGAATTAATTGCTTACAGACATTCTTAACCCTTATTCCATTGACCATTTGAAGTATTAGTTTATACAGTGAAGGGGGGTGGGAGGAGTCAGATCCAACTCCTCCTTTGTGTAATCTGGCATTAAGGAGCATACTCCTTCCCAGTTTCTGAAGTTCATCCTCTTTTAAAAGCTTGTTAGGACAGGGATTTGAATTAGGATCAATGAGTAAGAAACTAGATTGGTATACTAGATTCTGGGATGTGCTAAACATTCAGAAGAGGTGCTTTCTAAAGCCCAAACAAAACACCTCTCCGTGAATGATTAAAACAGCGGCCTCAGTCATGGAGCTGTTCTGAAAGCTGTCCCTGGTTTTTTCCATCTGGGTATATAGGTACATTCAACACTTCCACTGGGACCTCCAGTGATGTGGCTGTCCACACCCATATCTGCAGACAACCATGTAAAACTCATACTGATGTGGCTTAATTTATGATGATGAATGCTTCTTTCAGTCTTGGATCGCAGACTGTGGCTATTTTCATCTTTGTCTTTGGGACACCTGAATCCTTTTTGCCGATGTTTGTCCCTAGTGCTGTTCTGCTTTCATTTGCCTGGTTTCACACAGAGTGACAACATTTACTGTGCTAATTTTATGTTATATACTTTCTTCCACATCTTGGTCACCCCACGTGTTTTTAATTGGTTTCTCAAGCTGCTCTGTTTGGCAGCCACAAGGACCCACAACCACCAGTGCCTCCCTCCGTCTATAGTTTAGATATTTCTTTTGGCACAAAAAGGAACAGTTGTAATCAGATGTGAAGTGTAAGGAGGCATGTAGAATTCTTGTGGCCACCCAAATGCTGAAGTGGGTCTTTTCACAAAGGGGACCATTCTTGTACTTTGGACTCCTGTCTTCTGGATTAAAACTGCTATTTTGCATAAATATTTTTTGTTGCAAATGGAATTACTTATTACGATGATGACCAGTTATTTGTGAGAAAGGATCTGGACTCAGCATTTAGAAGGCTGAGTTCCTGTCCATGTGCTTAAGCTCTGTAGCAGGTTGTGTGTGTCGGTGTGCTTTACCACATGGAAGATCTCACAATTCATCTGGATTTTTTTATGAAAGAATCTCAAGTAAACCAGGGCTTATATAATCTTCAGTACAATATTTTGGAAAACTCTTTCCTGGGGGTGGGGGAGGGTGGATAGATAAATATATAGACAGATAGATGGAAAAATAAGCAGTTTTCTGGTTTAAAAAACAAAAGTAAAAGGTAAACAGCAATAAATATAAAAAGACATCCACATTTAAAACAAAATAGCAACAACACACAAGAGTAAGATCAATAACTGTAAATAACTATAATATAAATTACAATATATAAAATGCACCATAAGGTTAAAAGATTGAAAGAAAGGGGGGGCGGGAATCAGAAGGTCCTTTACCAGTGGTAAAACAAACAAACAAACAAACCTTAATTGAGGTGCCAAGTGAGTTTTCCTGAGAAGGCCATTCTACAGATGGCTTTTTATCACACTGAAAACAGCCCTTTCAAATATTTGAGTACCACATTTTATTCAGAGAGAAATACCAAATGCTTCTGTTCCTAATGTAAGATAGGTAGAAAATTGCCAGTTACATAACCCTCTGGGCACCCAAAATCTTTGAGGAAATTCTTGTCTCCCATACTGCAGACTGTATGTTTTGTAGCTTGATCTAGAGGTAGATCTATTCTGTGATGGTTCCTGTGCTTTGGATTAAATTAATTAAACAGTTGGATTAAAACTATTATACTCTAGGTCCTAAAGCAGATCTATTCTAGAGGCTTTTTAAAAGCTTATCAATGATTACTCATTATTATTAATTATTAATATGAATTAATATGAATTAATAAATATTAATTAGTAATTAATTACTTGACCCAATATTTCAGTTTGAATGGAAAGGTTTTTACCTTGTTTTTACTCTATTTTAGACTGATTTAACAGTTTTTGTAAATAGCACAACGAAATATTTCTAATGAATACAAATGAAGGGCTGAAGCCTTAGTCTTGTACACCTGTACATTCCTTTCTTGGTTTCTAGAAAACTTTCTTGACAGTGATTGTGCTAATGGCTGATAGTCTTGTCACTTTGTTTTTCTGTGTAATTATTTAGTGAGATTTCTAAAGTGCTCCATTTTTGCAAGCTCTGAGCAGTGCACAATCATAAAAAAAATTAAAACCAGTATACAATTTGGCTCAATTCAACCCTATAATCTCAGAAACAGGGCCCCAGATGTTTACAGCCCTTAAGATGGATGGGTAGGTATGTCTGATATTTACATAAGTAAATGTTTGGTCACTTCTTGTGAAAGACCCAAAGAAGCTGAATATTTGGTTTCATCTAGGGATGTAATACTAAGATTGTTCAGGGTTTAATCCTTGATAAATTCAACAGACATTTATGTTGATCTTTCCAATTACTGAAGTGAAAGTAAAAAGTATCTATGACCTTACACAATAGGTTTTCAGTCCTAAACACCACCTTAGAATCCACTTCTGATGCCCTCTTCTAAACCCACATAATAAATCTGAATCTTAAGGTGAAATACTGCAAATATTTTAATGTCCTAAGTAAAATAGATATAAAAAGGCTGAGCTTTTTTCACACTTCCTGAATAGTTTGCATCTTTAGCTAACAATACATAGAAATACTCCTCTGACATTTGAGCAAAATGTTATAGGGAGGTAAAGAAAAAATGCCGTTGCATTAATTATCAGTTTTCTATTTGACAGTTTAATTAAGAACAGGAGAAAGTGTGTTCAGGGCTTACAGGATTCATGATGAATCACATACATTCTTATAGGCATCATATTCATGTTTCAATTATACACATTGTGAACTGATGAACAGCAATCTAGCATCTTCTATTTAATAAATGTGATATCTGTTGGAATTGATAACATTAGTTCAGTAATTATGAGCTGTTATTTTCAGGCATCAAGGGGAAATGGGGAGATATTCTGGAAGTTTGCCATCTCTCTCGTTCTCTCTCTTTTTTCTGGCAGAGTCCTATGCCTTTAACAGATGTGTGATGGCAAAAATGAAACAGGTGAATATTTTCTAGCATATGAAATTGGACTCACATGAGAACTGCTTTAAGCACTGAATGTCTGCTGGTTATACAGCAATTTAAAAATGCGGTAATCATCAGAACAAAAGATGGCACCACCCATAAATGATATATATTAGCTGGAGTTCTTTTTAAGCACAGCCAACAACCCAGTCCAACTTTACCTTTTCTGAAACAAACTTCTTATTGTCATTTGTTTATCTGTTGGTGTGTGTATCTTTGTGAGTATTCAATTTGCTCTGAAAGAATTTTGTTTCACCCGGAATGTATTCTACTTCTACCCTAACAGACAATGCAGCCTTTCCATATAAGTTTCAACTCACATACTCATGTTAGCCACAGATTACTAAAGTCCCATGTCTGGAGGGCACTGGGTTGGGGAAGGCTGAAATTAGTCTTCTGCCATAAATACAAAACATCCTTTCAAAATTAAATTGCCTATTCTTCTAGGACTAATGAGCTTTTCAGGATTCTTTTTCTTTTTCTTTTTCCCTTTCAATGGCTAAAAAATCTTTTGTATCAGCAGAGATTGGGGAAGGCTAGTGTGCAGGTAAGTATTTGTTTAAAGGAACTTATCTTTACCACAACTAACATTCCTAGTTCCAAATTTTCAACATTTCTGATGGTATTTTTTTCCTTTCTCATTCCCCTTTTCCACAAAAATCTACTTTTTGTAGCCAGAAGAGATCTAAAAATTGGAAGCTGCAGTCTTGTGACCTCTCAGTTGGTATATCAAAGAGATTGCTATAGAGTTTTGAATTAAAGTTACCAGTTTTTTGCAGGAGTACAATCATCAATAACAGTCCAAGGATATAAAGGAACATCTAAATGTAGTGTTTGCGCTATTTCACTATTTACTCTGTGTTCCTGTGGTCTCACAATACCTTCTCAGTTTGGCAGCTGAACTGATTTATTTCCAGCTCAGCTGCAGGGGACTTTAAACAAGTGTGGCAAGTTTGTCTTCTAAGATCCTGCAGCTCAATGAAGCTTATGGGCAGGCCTTGCTCTGCTTCTGAGCACCTGGGCTGTAGCTATGCTAGCAAATCTTTCAAGAGATAAGGTGGCATGACTCTTTCTCCTGTTGCCTTCTTGCTTAGGAACTACTGGAATGTTCTGCACACAACCAGATGTTATTTACTTTATTTAGATATTTTGTTTCATTTTAGTATGGAATGGGGAGGAGAAGTTTTTTTATGCTATATGACTTACAACTGCTTCTTGCTTTCTGCATTTCTAAGTAAGCTGAAGCGAAGACGATTGCAGGTTATCTTCAAAGGGCAGTGGTAGCCTAAGTTGTTAGAAAATATATTTGAAAAGGATCTGCCCTTAGTATTCAAAGGATAATTTTCTCTACCCAACGATGGAGTTACAACCAAGTGTTACCAATATTGTTTAATACTTTTATAACCTATCTTTTCAGAAAGCTCATGGCAATTTACAGGGAGGCTTCCCCTTATTTTATCTCCACAGTAATGCAACCCATATTCTCAAAAATTGAAGACAGGCTATTAACCTGCTCAATTTGCCTATTAATGGAAGACATGTAATTTAATGCCAGAGTATGTTTTGCACTGAGAAGCAAAGTCAATCCCTAGCATATTCAGTTAAAATAGGGATGGGAAATCTTTTGTAGGCCATGGCTGCACTATTGTTCATGTTGTTATGCTCTCCAAGGGTTGAATCTGAAGTGGAGTTATAATTTTACTGTGGAAAACATGGTTGGGTTTTCTAGCCTATTTTTTCCTTTTGGGGGAAAGCTACATTTTAAGCTTCTTGGAGGCTTAATAACAAATATTTAATTTTATTTTATGCCCCAAATCAAAGGAAAACAGCATGGCTATTATGTGTTTCCTTGACACTGAATTTCAGCATTGCACACTGGGGGAAGGGGAGTTGCTTTGTGGTCTGCAAAAGAAGAACTTAGGAATCTCCCCAATACTTATGTGCTGTGTTCGCCCACCTCTATTTTAGGCAGTACCTTCCTCATTCAAAAGAAAATAGGTTGGATTAGAATTTTCTGGGAACCTGTAGCCTCCAGATGAGACAAATGAAACCCATCGTAATTCTTTGGCCCCAAAGAAGGTTGCAAGGAAGTAGCAACATGGTACATTTGTTTATTTGGCTGTCCTTATATTTCATTGAGACCAACAGGTACACTGCTTGAAGATCTGAATGACCAGGTTAGAAACAGATCCTCAAAGAGAAGATATATGTAGTTGCTAAGTATCAACACCAATTGGATTGCACCTAATCAATCAAAAGTTGAAATATGATAGTCCTTCCCAGTTTCCATCTCTCAGAATGAGATGAGTGACCTGCAAATTGGGATTCAGTTAAGGGGGTAAGAATTGTAGACATCCTTGGCTTTCCCAGAGTTATAAAGTATCCTGTCTCTAACCAAACAATATAAAGATACCAAAGAACATCAGGTTGTTATTATTAGTTACATAAAAGCTATCCTTCTGACACACTGAACGTTACATCTAATGTGTTGTGTAAACCTAGACTATGTGATTTGTTTATAGTTCACAATATTGTGTGAACACAGAAAATTAGACTAATTCAATGAATTATGATTAAGTTAACTATGGCAGGGAGCAGGTCCGGTGACTGCTGAATCCTTAGGGGAAAGGGGCCTGGTTCTTCCTTGACCCACCAAACCTCTTGGAGTCTTTCCTAGAAGAAGCAAAAGGATAGCAAGATGCAGAGCAAAGGGCTCCTTATTACCCAGCAACTCCTGCCAAACCTTTTTAATGTAGCCAACGTGTGGCTACAGTCTGATTTTAAGCCATGGAAAAGCAAAATACAGAACAGTTTGGGCATGGATGTTGGAGCCAGGGTTCTTTTTGGATTGTTTAATAGCACTCCTTTGCCAAGTTGAGTGCATATGCTTGTTTCCTCTGTGACTGATGCAAGTTGAATCAAATGATTATAAACAACTGCTTACGCTTGAAGAGAAGGTTTCAGCTGTAATTACCTTTGAATTTATTCATAATTATCTTTCAGGAAATTACTGATCTCAATTCCTGCCAAAGGGAACAATTGGAAATGGCTCATTTTTTCCCCATTTCTAAGGCAGTGGGGCTTCTTTCATTTTATAGGCTCACATTTGGATTGGAGAGAAATTAGACACTTGACTTCCATTCCAGATTTGGTCCCCCCCCCCCCCCCTTGGATATTTTTTTTTCCTCCTCCAACAAAATTACTGCATAGTTTATACCAGATGAATAGTTGTGTTTTGGTCAGGTGGAAATATAAACCCTAGATTTGCACTTCTTGGGTATCCCTTCACAGACACTGAAAATGTTTTTGGCTGAAGTTTTGATCTATAATCAAGTTCTAAAAGAAAAAGATGGGGAAAGGAAATTGTGCATGTATACACACACAAAAGCTGCAAGACCACATTACTTCATTACATTTACATAGAAGGCATCTAAATCACTGGAATAAGAAACAGAATCTTGAGGGAAATTGAGATTTAAATGGTTCATTGCCTAATTGAAATAACACTAGCAACTTGCAGCTAAAGTTTTGGCTGGCATCTTCAAATCAACATGTGAAATTTAACTTCCTGCTATCTTTCTTTGCCTGCCTCCCCATCTATGTTATATAAGGCTTCTTGGTTCTCCTTGGCCCTGCAGATTTTTTTTTTTTCCCTCTGTGATTTGAAATATGTGAGTCTATGCAGTCCAGTCCATTTTACTGCTCACGTTAGACTGGCTGTAATTTTTTCCCCCTCAAAAAATTGGTTATTTTACAATGTGCCTTTTGCAACTTGCTTGTTTCTGCATGTTGAATTTTTTGTCAAAGCAAGACAGACTCTAGGGGACTCCACTCAGTGTTTTCACTATTGTGATTGAGGTTTTAAAAAAAAAAAATCTGCAATTATTGCCTGTAGAGAGTGGCCAGAGAGAAGGCATACTTTGGGTTGTGGGAGGGATCTTAATCCTCCCAACCTTGTCCTTATGTCTACCTTCCTCCTCCCCTGCTGTAGCCTCCAGTTATGGTCTGCATGCTATTGTCTCACAGGTACCACCCGCTTTCCCTGAAGAAGGAAATGGTGACCCTGTTCCTCCCCTTAAGACTGGCTACTGAGAGACTTGGGTCTTTCACAGCCCACAATAAACTGCTGATGCTGATGATAGTGATAGTAAACTCTGTAGTGTCCCCTCCTGGCCCTAGCAGCTTTGAAGTACGTGGCCAGAGAACAGTCCTGTCTCCCTGTAAGAGAGGTGTTTACAGAATTGATTGTATTAGCAATAAGGACAAGGAAATGTAAATTGGTAAATGCCCCAATCAATTACATTTAGATGGGATAAGGCAGTTGATGCTGATAAGATCCTAATGCTTAAAATGTGTATCTCCTAGAATGCTATAGGGAGACAAGAGAACAAATCCAGATGGGCAGGATCTGAGGTTCAAAGAATTTAAGGTAGTACAAAACAATAGCACAAAATACAATAAATTTCACAGAACTACAGGGAGTGGGACCTGAGAGTCAAAGCTTAAGATGGAACCAAAAATATAACAGAATGAAGTCATCACAAAGACAATAATTCTCCTTGAAACAATTAGTACAAATTCAGTGATAATGAAAGCTGCTGAGAGGTCAAGAAAAGCAAAGATGAATGCACTACCCCCATCCTGCTTCCACCAGAGGTCATCCAAAAGTATGACCAATGCTATTTCAGTTCCATACCCAGCCTGAATCCAGACTGAAAGGGGTCTAGATAATCTACTTCATCCAGGATCCTCTGAAGCTGCTGAGTGACCACCTTCTCAACTAACTCACTAAAAAGGGAAGGTTGGAGATTGGATTAAAATTGTCCAGCACAGTTAGCAATGGCTTCTTCAACAGAGGGTAAACCTCCACCTCTTTAAGGGGAAGATGGACAAACCCCTCTTTCAAGGAAGAATTAATTACTGCCAGCACCCAAACACATGTCACATCCTGGGAGGCCTTAGCCAGCCAGGGTGGGCATATATCTAATACACAGGTGGCCAAGTTCACAGTCCTGAGGACTCTGTCCATTTTCTCAGGTCCAACAAAATCAAATTCCTCCCAGATAACTGAGCAAGACTTGTGTCCCAGTCACCTCCACAGGAGCTGCTTCAAGGCCAGAGTCTGAGAGTGGATCTGAGTGATTTTGTCCAACAGTTGTCCAGCATATTTCTCCAAATGCCATTGCAGGTAGACCTCTGAGCCCAATCTACCCAAAAGGGCTTATTCACACTGGCCAGTTGACCCTTCACCAGAATTGGCAGGCCACTGTTTCTGGATGCCAGAAACAATCCCCCACTGATCTTCAGTGTATGTTTCTCTGCTCCTTTTCCAAAGTGCACTTCTCCCTGTTATTTTGCATCAGTACTCAGTCTGGATAGAGCATTTCAGTGTGTTGCAAACTATTTTCACAATTAATTGGTACTTTGCAAAAGAAGGACTGTCCCTTCAGTTGAGCCAATGCTCATCATGCACATTAAAGGGTTCTATACTTCTGTTTGTCAATACTGTTGAAATAGCAGAATGGGTAAGGTCTTTGTTTAACATAGGACAGCATCTGATTCAAACTCTTTTTTTTTTAATTTACAATTTTTCTTTTCTTGGGTAGCTAGTCCCCCTTCCCCCCCCCCCCACACACACACATTTTTTTTAAAAAAATAAATCTAATAACCCTGTACTTATGTTTTTAAAAACCTCAGGGGAAAAACTAGCTCTTCAACAAGAGAAAAATTGTAATTAAAAAAAGTTTCTACTGGGTCTTGAACTCACAACTTTCCCTATGCTAAGCAAGAATCTTAATTACTATGGTGTTTCTGCAGTACTGGTAAGGGAGGTATGGAAACATTAAAGTGTATGCTGAAAAGAAGGGCATCTTTTAAAGCTACTTCTGCCTGCATGGTCTACATTTTAATGCTTTATCCTTGTATATGTAAATTAAACTTAACTTTGTGTATTTATACTGTGTGTGTGTGTGTGTGTGTGTGTGTGTGTAAAGTGATTGGTAGATATTTTCCTGAAAGAGAAAAATGACAGGGTACAGCAGCAGGCAAAGTGTCCAGAGGAAGGATAGTACAGTTTCATTTAATAGCTGTACCCATTTTTGTTTTTGTTTTAATTTTCCAAGAAACAAAAAACCAATGCAACTATTTAAAAAAAAAAGATTAATAGAGCAGTACCCAAAAATATGTCTATCAATATATCAAAACTGAGCATATAGCTAAGAATTAATGGAAATTATTCCAGCCATTTTATTTTAAAAAATTGAAAAAGCAATAATCTCAAAACCATAACATCAATATTTAATTAAACTAATCAATATCAGCAATTAATTAGATCTTAAGATCATAACAACAGCACTTATAGTCCCCAAACATGTCTAAATATGAACCCAGGCACATTTTGAAATAGCAATTACAGCAATAGTAGATTGAAGTATGCAGTTATAAATACAAAGAAAATAATAAATACAAATATATATCAGTGATATTTTAACAGCGAAACCAGTGGACTCCACAACTGAAAAATCATATGACAAGTATGCTAGTGCAGAAATTATTCTTCTATCCAGTGGATGTTCCAGTGTGATACCTTCTCCCGTTGGTGATGACAGCAGTTTTCAGGGAATCTATTTGTTCAAAATGAAAGATCAGCATCAAGTCCACAGTTTTATAGAATCTGTTGGAATCATATCAGACCTTAGCATCATATAACTCCTGCTGAACCTGTTGCTGCATACCAGCCTGTTGATCTTCATTATGGCATTAATGCATAACCAAGAGAAGCAAAATACCATGCAGGCAGAATTTTCATCATTGCTGCTGCTGATAAAACCAAAATATTTTCAGTTGTACTGTAAGGACCTGGACGAGACTGTCCTGCTACTTCAGAATTAGGATCCACCAATCCAATAAATACTGTACAATTATTTTGTGATACTTCATAAGCAGACTATGAAGTGAAAGCTCTTGAAGGAGTTCAAAGAAAAGCCAGAGTCCTACCAGAAGGCATACCTGTGACACTTCAGTGGTATTGCCAGTAATCCAATACTGGATGTTATATGCAACCCAAAACTATGGCAGCTGTGCAAATGCTAGAAAAGAGGCCTTTCTCCCTCTTTGAAGCTTCTGCATTGGGAGAAATACCCATTCACACATGCATCTCCTGCCTCTTGTCTTTGGATTGGAGTGTTTTACTTTCTGCCATTTCCTCTATCTCCAAGCTTTGCATTTCTGAACTTCTACAAGCTCATGAAAGCAGTTTACAAACTGTGATTGATGAGAACAAGATAGTAGAAGGACAGACTGGGTTTACTCTCCGTTGGGAATGGCTTGCAAATCCCACTGGTTGTGTGACAGGAAATAACTCACTGGCTCCCTCATGGTTTGTGGCTGTTAGGATTTGCTGATTAAGCCATACAGCATTAAGCCATTATACACTACAATGGTTGTTTCTAGCGTTATTCTAGGCCAGAATTAAACACAACCGCATTATGGCCTAGCACAGTATGCAATCCTATTGGGGAAATTCAGCTGTGTTAACCCCATATTAACCTCAGTAATAGCAGTAGCAGATTACTTTATCCATGTATTTAGTGTGTATGTAATTATTTGTTTTTATACATGCATGCAATGTAAATTGGACTCCATATATTCATTATCTATGGGTTTCCTATGTATCCTATGTACAATGAATCCATTTCCCTTTAATCTGAGATTTCTTGAATGTTTGGTGGTAAGTCCTTCATGTATTGGCCTTATTTGGATGCAACACTAGAATGTTTCTGAATGAACCTCAGGTTTCTTGGTTGCTCCCTTTCCTCATTATATTTGGTGAATCAATATGTTTCTGTTTTTATCTAAGCATATTCCAGTCCCACATCTATCATGGACAAACTGTGAACTGTCTTGATCACAGTTAAAACCATCCCTTTTTTTAAAAAAAATCAAGCTGGTTTGATTTTATAATCCTGACTTGTTTTCCTGCATGGTAGATAAAGTTGATCATAGTTTTGAGGTTTAGACATAGCTAATTTTAATTTGTGGCCAATTGAAAACAGAAGCAAAAGTGTTTGGTTGCCTCCTTGTGGCCACTGTGAAGGAGAGGGTGGGTGAACACACCAAGCCAAGGCATTCTCTCAGAACCAGCCAGTTTCGCATTCTCCCATGAAAATGCCTCCCCAGGATGTTTTTGTTCCATCTGGATTTTTCTGGTTTTCAGAGGGAGAAATAGTTGGGAAAAAAAACATCTGGAGAATATTTCTAATGCAGAATTACCAGGAAATATTTAATCCCCCTTGTCCCGTTTCTGCAAATATTCCCCTACAAAGATAGTCTTTCTCCTGAACATTTGTATTCCATGGCAAATGCAGGTTTTGGAAACCTGTGTTTGCTACATGCTGTGTATTTCAGTCTTAAGAATGGCAACACTAGTTTTCATCTGTTACAGACATTACAAAGCTGATACTGTAGGACATTGATATACAGTGACTTTTTCTAAACATAAAAATAAATTTTAAAATGTCAGGTTCAAGGCTTGGATAGAATCAAGTTGTATATATCCAGAGATGTGTTAAGTGGACGCCTGAAACATAATATTCTATTCAGCCATTATGTGCTCTTGTAAAGGGCTGAGCTGTACTTTTCTGCAGAAAGTGGAATGGGAAATGCCTGTACTGTATGTTTTTTGCTTTACTTTCCTGAGAGACAGACAAGTGAACTTTCAACTCCCCAATAATCTGTAATGTGGGAAAGTTCCATTTTTAGGTTTACATGAAGGAGCTACCTCTGAGAATAGCCTTTTGGCCTGGTGGAAAAAAACTAGAAACATCCCAGGAAGTCACTGAAACCTTGTAGTACTGTGAGAATTTGAATAAAAATAAACACTGGATTATTTCAAGCAAACTCCCTTGAGAAAACAAAGTAGGGTTATTCAGAATGGTTTGCCTAATCTTGACAGAACAAGAAAAATTAGCAACTGATTCCAGGTTTTGAGGGGAGGGAGAAGCTCATAACATAATGCTGAAATCTTGGAGAGAGGAAAATAAAAGGAAATGCTAAATGATATCAAACCTGAGACAAGAACAGTGAGATCTTCATGAGAAAATGCAGAGTCAGAGTGAATGATTTGGAAAAGGTGTTAGCTGGAATTCTCAGAAGCTTGAGTGTTTGGAAACTTCACAGTCCCAAAGAACCAGGCAGCAAATATTTTCTCAGGAGAATTAATGTTTCAAGAGGCAGGAGGAGCTAACATTCATGTCATGAGTTTGTGAGGCTACAAAAAATAGTCCCCCAGCTGGCAAAAATAAGTGAGCAGCATTTTGTCCTTTTTGAAAGTATGATTCCTATCAGAAAACCTTATTTTATTTTATAAAATTAAAATTCACTCTCACACAAACCCACAGCATCCATTAAAGAGGCAAATTAAATAAATAATATCTTGCACAGGAGCAGGCTATAATAGGAATGGCTCTTGTTTTCCTTCATACTAGCACATTAAACTTTCCCAGATGTCTTGACTGGCTCTTTTCAAGGGTTATAAAATGGAAAGAATGGAAGGGGAGCCAGGCTATTTACCCCAACCCTGCCCACCTCATCCTGCCCTACAGAAAACATCTGCCATCAGGTTGTAGTCACAGCCATGCTACTATAATTACAATACATTTCCTTGATTTCATGAAGAATTGGAACCCTGCTCAAAATAACAGAGAACCTAACTGAAGACTGTTCTCATTTAGATGGAAAGGTTTGGAGTGAAGGAGATGGGCAAAATGTATACAATAGCTGCATTTCAGTTCCACACTATTGCTACTGTTATTATTATTAGTCTTATAATGCCTAAAGAGGCCTGTTTATAGGGGTATACAGACTGGCTCCTATATGACTTATTAGTTTGAGTCACATCATTGATTCAATCCATTTTGATCATTTGAATTGAGTTGGAAAAATCATGTCAATTCAGTTTTCTGAAGGAATCTAATTTGATCTGGATCCAGTTCAGAAATTCAGTTCAGAGACTTGATAGAATTGTCACTGAATCTCTGAATCTTTGCAGAACCTGCTTGTTTAATAATGCAAGATGAACCTGCATTAACTGTCTTCCAAAATCTCCAGTTTTATGTTTGCAATCCTTGGATTAGAAGAGAAGAGAGGGAGCTTAGGTTGGGGGAAAAATACTGATTAACTGACACTTGTCCAACTAGGTTCCTTGCTTAGGAATCTAGGAGGATTCAGCTGTTTGTGAGAAGATTCTGCCAGCCTCATGGTTCATCGAGACTTCTGCTGCAAAAGTGAACTCTTTTTTCAAGATTTCTCTTGGGTATGTGTCTCTGCTAGACTTCTGGCTTGCCTTTTAAAAACAAAGAAGGCAACAGTCTCACACACAGATTGGTTCAGCTGCTAAATTTCAAAGGTACGTGAGCAGCTTTGAAAGATGTGAAAAATAACTGAGCTAAGGTTTTTAAGAAGGCAGCAACAGTCTATACACTTAAACCTATGTAGCATGGAAAATGCTTTGAGTGTTCCATAACTAGAAAGGTGGGGTGTAAAAAGAAGCAATAAAAGAACAAAACATAGTTGACACATTTTGTTGGTAGCAAATCTGATGCCACATGCATTCTCATTCCTGCGCTCATAGCAGATTGTAAAGCCCTTTTTTGTATTCATGTTATCAACACAATCATAACAGAAAATATTCTAGTGGGATTTACATTTATGAAAGAATACCCCATCCCTGGTCAATGGGATGCCAAATTTAAGAAACGTAATCTTCTGGTGAAATCGTAGTCTTTGATACAATGCTTCTCTCTTGTTAATAGAATTACATTATTACATGATTCCATGGATCATGACTGAATCATTGCCTAAAATAAATTTATCTCAATGACATAAGGTAGTCATAACTAACTTCATTCCAATTTATCAGTACATTTATCAAGTATTATTTATAACTATTAGAACAGAGCTTGGGAACCTGTGATGTTCCAGATGTTGCTGAACTAACATTTCCAATAGTCGCACCAGCACAGGGGCTGGTGATGAATGTGGAGTTTGTACTTCCTAATCTGTGTTCTAATATACAGGTATTTGATAAGTTGAGTTGGAGTTTGATGGGGAGCAACAATGGGAGAAGAAATTCAATTCCTGTTTGCATACTGTTTGGTTTCATTAACTACACATATGAAAAAAAGGGCACAACTCCAGTCCAAGTACAAAACATCTTTCATTGTCTTCTGCCTTCAAGTTCATCCTCTGACTCCTCCCATAACTTCTATTTTCCTTTCTATAACTTTCCTAAGAATTGTAACTATTACCACAAGAAACTGAGTTCATTGTCCAGCTCCTTTCTAACTTCTAATTAGACATTCCCAGTTATTTCTTTGATGCTGCAAAGGCTGTTAGTGTTTTGAAGAATAAATATCCTTTGCCCCAACTTTCAGCTGGCATGTCTGCATAATAAATCAACGGATCTAACATATGCATATATAGCACAGCATATAAAATTCCAAATTGTCCCCTGCTGCGATATTTTGTAAAGCAAGATAGACAAATCTACAAATGCAACATTAATAACCTTGTGGTTAAATAACACTTATTTCATGGAATTCAAGTTAACTGCTTTTACCTTACATCCTATGTTTGTAACTTGCAGGCAGATTATAACTAGAGAGGGATAAAAAGATGGAACAGCAAGCATTTTTTTTTTTCTTTTGTTTGACCCCAAAAGTTTGTCAACAATATACTGTAAGTAAATTACTTATGGCCTGGAGAAGAACAAATTCAAGCTGTCCTAAGGAAACTTGTTCTTTAGAAGATAGCTGGGCCCCCTCAAGAATACATTAGAAAGAAAGCAGTTGCTTCTATGCACATGACAAAAAGAAAAGAAATCGATAGGTCCAACAACAAGAAAAAGTGTGCCAAACATTTTTAGATCTATTGCTAAAATGAACTTACTCTAAATCATTAAAAATAAAAGATAAAAATCATTCTGTTCTAGCATATCTACAGTATAATATTTGCTGCCATTAACAACATCATTAATAACAAATGTCTGTTTAATTACTCTTACTAAGATTTAAAAAGCCATTATGCTTGCAACTTGAGAAATTCATTAGCACAAAAACGATGCTTATGCCAAATGCACTCTCCCTAAAGAGATAAACTTTGGAATTTTAAAGGTATAGCCACGATCATTTTTGTATCCCATGAGAAATTTTAAAGGAGTGTATTTTTCCTGCCCAGTGGGATATAGGCTTATCAGCAAGAGTGGACTGATTTTAAGTTTGTGAGCTCACCAAATTTTATTTATTTTTTACTATAATCCTGATATCCACTAATGGGTACTTACTGAAAAGGATGAACATTTAGAATAAAAGAATTCTGGACCTAGGAAAGTATCTGAATAACCAGAAACAAATGGAGCTTCCACACAAAAATCTGTCAGCCCAAACATTCTTCATTTAAGTAGTATAACTTAGACCAAAAGGGAAATTATTTTGTTTTGGTTACCGTATTGATAGAAAACTGGGATCTGAATTCCTTGCTGATTTACTGCAAATCATTCTGAGATCCTCCAGTAAATCTAGATCTACTTTTTTCCATCCATGTTCTACAAGAGCTATTTCTCCATTCCTACAACTCTCTACACAACTATGTTCAGCTTAGGTTACCTGACATTCATCACCTCTGAGCCATTCACCCCATCATCCTATGTGTCTGGTAGAGAGATCCTATCCTGTTCTTGGAGAATCTCTTGGGGCCTATGCTGTAAACTCTCATGGATGACAGCAGTGGAGGAACCAAGTTAGCAGACACATTTCCAGTCTCACTCATATAATGCTAATTACATGAGTTTATTTAGTTATTAATTTATCATATTTATATGGTCACCCATCTCATAAAATGTGACTCTGAGCAGCATACCATAAAAAAAACCATAAAATGACAATATTAAAAAATATTCCACAATTAAAACATTAATATTATTGTTCAAAGGCTAGAAAAGAGTACTAGATGTTACAATGTGGTCACCTCATTAAGTCACCATTCCTTTGAGACCCCCAAGCCTGTTGACACAGCCAAGTTTTGAGGGACTGAATTGCTGAATGTGGTTCATGTCCCTGAAGCAAGAATGATTTTCTGTTTGTTTGGGGGTTAAGTTTTATAGGTATATTAAGGCTGTGAGTAAAGGTGCATTCTGGGAAGGAATAAAGAACACAGATTCTTTCATTAGGGCTGTGCATGCTTCAGAAATGATTCAGAAGAAATGTTTTGGATTTCTTCTATTCATTAAAGCATATTTTCTCTTTTTCTAGGCTTCCAGGTAAACCTGAAAAATTTTGTGGCTGCTTTAAGGAATTAATTCATTAAGGTTAAGGAAACTCTTAAAACATTTTTTTCAGGCTTTTTCAGCAGCGTAAAAAGAAAGTTGTTGCTTTCACTGTGCACACCCTAAGACCCAAAGCACTTCTTCTGAATCATGGACTTATATTTTACCACTGATTTAGATATAGAGGACAATATATCTCCCCTTGCCTTTTGTCAACTATAACTATATAGCAGGCCCATGCAAAGTGAAGTCACTTTACTTCACCAGAGCAGCTTGAATCAAAGGAGCAAATTCACTTCAAGGAAGTTTATTGATTGAAAAAAAGTCAGATGTTTCACCTGAACCCCTTCATTTGAAGTGTTGAGGTAGGCTGCTTTGCTTCAGTGGAAAGCCTTGTAAAACCATTTTCTTGGCATGTGCACATATGTGTAGGCCATTTAAAATGGTGAACATAACTACTTAGAAGTGGTTTGGCCTTGCTTTCCAGGCATCTCGGTATTGCACAGAGAAACTTTACATGGCATTCTGATCAAAGTTCCAAGTGGAGGACAACAGTTTTCTGAGGGTTCACACCCCCTTACTCTATAGCAGTGTTTCTCAACCTTAGCAATTTTTAGATGTATGGACTTCAACTCCCAGAATTCTCCAGCCAGCATGCTGGCTGGGGAATTCTGAGAGTTGAGGTACACACATCTTAAAGTTACCAAAGTAGAGGAACACTGCTATAAAATATCCATCTTCCTTTTACTCTTTTAACAAACTTATTGGAGCATAAGCTTTTGTGTACCTTATGGGTTTGTGGTCCATAAAGTTTAACATGTGTTACTTTTTAAGATTATAGAGCTTTATTTGACTCACTGCAAATTAAATATTATTTTTGAATTGATTTACTGTTATTGTGTTGGTATTTGACTGGGTATTGAATAGGAATTGGGGTATTTGTCCAACATTTTATTTGTTCTAGGTTTTTGGTTATGGTGCCTAATTCATAAGATCTTATACATTATTTTTCTCTTCTCCTACTTATTCAAACATATAATATTTCTAATAAAGCTCATTCCAGAGATATGATGACTTGTAAAGAAACCTGAAGGAACAAACAATTAGCAAAATTTTTCTCATTCTTGTTTTCCCTTGGGTTTCACTTTCCCACCACTTTGAGGTAGGAAACATATGAACACTGTAGCATAAGTCTTAAAGTTGTCATTTATCAGTGTAAAAACAAAGAAATCACAGAAATCCCTCCCAAAATCTTACTGTATGTCATATGCAATGCAATCTCTCCTACTCTGCAGCCTTCAGGATTTCACAAATATTACATGTAGCCCTTGGTTGTGAAAAGATTATGCACTCCTATATTAGAAGATATATGAATAGTGGGTGTCCATTTTGTAACCTGTCATCTGCTCAACTACAAAAGGTTGGAGACTCACTTTAAACTGTAAATGGAAAAAGGGAAGATTGGAGTTTACATTTAGAGAACAAATTTGTAAAATACTCAACAAACTTTGTAACTGGTCTCTCAGCAACATGCAAAGGTCTTCTTCAAGTTGAACAGAGCTGTGAAAAACATCTGTTTCTTGTTCTACAGAAATGTTGTATGCCAATGAGCATGTAAAATCCAGGCTTAGGTTCTTTATGTCATTTAAAGCCAATTTTATACTAAAAAAAGTTTGTGTTGCTTTTTATTTAGCATTTGGAAAATAAGTGAAGGAGATAGCTATAATTTTGGTCACTGTGGTGGGCCCAGTTGGTAGGAAAGGAACTGTCTGTAAACAAAGGGCAATATGCCAGTTTATTTTCAGATCAACTCTCTGTTACCTTGAACCTTATTCCTCCAAGGTATGATTTGTAATGCTGCAGCTGCTAAACGGAATGAATGAATGCAGTAAACAAAATCTCTTTTGCCGCACTCAAAAAGTGGAACACCCACAAGTCTTAAAACATCTATTACAGACAAGAAGACCTATATGCATATTGGCAAGTGGTTTGGGCCTAGGTGAGTGGGAAAGAACATCCATATTGTACAATTCATTTTCAAATGAATGCACCACATAGCACATTGCAAATCTTTAAATAAATACAAACTAAGTTAGAGTTACTTCAAAACAGGCAGCTGTTATGTTAAAAACGTGGGTAGCAAACTGCCTGAAGTTTAAACTATTCCCCTACCTGAGTTTGAAATAGAAAATGATGAGCAAGCCATGTTTATTAAGTTACAGCAAATTGTTTCATCTGTTAACTATTAACAATAACTATATTACTGGTGGTGGTAAAACCCAAAGAGTTTTAAAAACAGAGGAATAAGGCAATGAATTTACATTGTCTTTTCTGGTATGTTTTCAGTGGATTCAGTTGTTTATATTTTCTAGATTGTTGTCTGTTAGCCATGGATTTGGGAGCTTGTTTTCTAGACCAATGGTTTCCAAAGCAGGGTATGTACACTCCAAGGAAGGCATAAGATGATCCTTTGGGGTACAGGAAAAAAAAATAATTTTTATTTTTGCATATTTTTCTCATCCCTTATCTCATCCTTTTTTATTTTCTATTCAGTGGGGTATATTTTATAATATGTATAATATTATTCCAGTAGTACACCATTATAATGTCTAATTAAATAAACATAGGAGATACATACCTTCAAAAAGTTTGGAGACCACAGTTCTCCAATGAAGAACGTTTTTAGGATGAATGCCAGTAACAAAGTAACTGTTTGGCTTTTCCACATTTTATATTTTTTTCTGATGTTGCTTCATCACACCATCAGTGAAAGCAAGCCACCATCAGACAGAGCAGGTGAGGAAAAGAATACATAATTGATTTCCTTGTACTACCCCCACCAGCCAAAACTGTCCAATAATCAGTACAGGTAGTCCTCGCTTAACAACCACAATAGGGACTGGAAAATTGGTCATTAAGTGGGATGATTGTTAAGCGAGTTACCATGTGACTGGACCCAATTTTACAACCATTTTTACAACAGTTGTAAAGAAAATCACCACATCATTAAGCAAATCGCATGGTCATTAAGCAAATCCAGCTTCCCCAATGGACTTTTTGCCAAAATTCACTTAATGATCATGTGATTCACTTAATGACCATGTGATTCGCTTAATGACTGGAGTGATTCATTTTACAACCATTGTAAAAGTACCAAATCGTGATTATGTGACCATGGTGGATGGTGCGATGGTTTGTGATGGTCATTAATGTGAGTACAGGTCATAAAGAACTTTTTCTGAGGCTGTTGTAACTCTGAAACATCGTTAAACAAACGGTCATTAAGCAAGGACTACCTGTACTTGAAGCCATCATCTGATACTGGAAGTATTTAAACATATATATGTACACATATATACCTGCCTTTCAAACATGTGACTGGCATTGTTTTAAATTTGGTTGGTTTTCCTAAGCATGCCATGACCTTGTGGCTTGAGTAGCTGCCATTCCAGTATGGGTCACTGCATGCCAAGTGCTTGCCAGGGCAGTGGGAGATAAATCTAAAAAACTAAACATGAAATATTGTTAAAACCCATTTCAATTATTTTAAAAGAGGGTCAGTTATATGCAAGAGAGAGTAAACCTAGGCAGTGGAGAACCTGTTCTCTCCATGAGAGCTGTCCATGAATTTACAACATTGATTTTCCAGGACTTGACATTGCTTTGTAAATGGCATTATGATATTGAAGGCTGCCTTTCAGTTCTATTCCTAATGACATGCCAAACAAAATCTGATTTTTTTTTCATAGCAGCACATATTAGAATTGCATTTTCACACAGTTATTCTTCACAACTAACAAAAAAAAAAAAAAATCCCTTTCTTGGTCAGGAAATATCAGCTCTGATCCTGTATGTGAAAAGTTATAATGTTTTATAATGTTTTGCTTGAATGTGTATTTACTTTCCACTTGAATACTATGAATTGCTTTTGTTATTTTAATGCTCATTTTTCCACTTAACAAAGGTCAGTTTGAAATATCTTTTTATTCTAATCTCACTAATTCAGAATCATTGTGAACTTGGCCACTTCACTGCTTGGGCTTTATTCAGAATAATTTATGAATAAGATAAAAGTGCTGGTTCTCATACACCACTGATCCTATTCTTCCATTGCAAAAATGGTCCATTTAATCTTCCTCCAGGCTTTCTTTAACCCTTCCTTCTTAGCACATTTTTTCAGGAGTTTTTGGCAAGAGTCTTTGTCAAAAGTTTTGAAAGTCCAAGCAGATTTTGTCTACCAGGTCATCCCCTCCACATGCTTGCTGACATTATCAAATAAGTCTAAAAGAAATTATTGAGATAAAACTTATCATGGCAGAAGATATTTGATGCTTCCATGCCAAGCCCTGCTTCTCTACTTAAAAAATAATTTCTCATTAATTAATTAATAATTAATAATGCTTTCAGTCAATTTGCCTGGAACAGATCTTAAGCTAATAGGCTGTAATTACCTAGATTTTCTCTGGATCTCTTTTTTAAAACTGCAAGTGTTTACTTCTCTAGTACAGAGGACCATTTTAGAGACACATCGGTTCCCTAAGAATTCTTGTGTTGACCCCATTTGGGCTTGAACATTTGTTTCCTTTCAATTTGTCAATAAAATCTAGAAGTTTCATTTGCCCCCATTATTTATCTTCTGACTAACTTCCTAAAAATATTAATTCAGGTGATAAATTGAGCAACCCATTTCTCCCAGTCATTTGATTACATTTCACAGATTCATAAATGAGAATGAGAGCAGTTTTTCTGAGAGTATCGATTCAATAACATTTGATTTTAACTGGAAGAGAGAGGGGGGATTTTATTTATTTTATGCTTAATGTTGGCAGCATGTTCATGTTTTGAATTTTTATCTGAAGCCTCCATATCCTGTAAGATTTCAAATTACCAAGCAGAATTAGAATCAGAGACAGATTAAATAATGCTCTGCCATTGCCCATATAAAGTATTAAATTTAGTAGCAGTATGGTGTTCTCAGACATTTTTATAAGTGACATTAACAAATGCCTTTTAGATTCCTTGGGAACAGTTGAGCATACTTGTAAATTACTCTTCTGTAGTATGTCTTTCAGTTGAGGGCTGAACTGCAACATGGATTTATAGAGGCACATCATGGTTGATACATTACTTGAGCTATTTTGCTGAATGTTGTGATGAACACTTAGCCAACACTTACACTGATGTGTCCATGAAATCACCAGCATCTGAGCTTGATTCAAGGAAATTTTTACCTTTTTTAGTATCATTAATGAAAAGTAAACCTTTAGTTCCCATTCTTGTCTTATGAATTCTCCTGACTGAAATTAGATAGTGATGGTTGGAATTAGAAGTGCCAACTTCAATAATGCAGATGTTTGGGGTTGGCAAGGCATGTGAAATTTAAAGAAAAATGTTTCTTTGACACCTGTGAAAATATTAGTAGTGGGGTTGTGCTCCTGGTTTCTCCTACTCCACCTGCCATTCTTACCGAAAGAAAGATGTGTAACTGTTAGGAAAGAAATGGCACATATATAGATACAGACATTTACACACACTTCTTTTGGTGATAATAAGATGAACGTCTGTTTATTACAAGACATATTGCAGAGTAAAAATGTTCTGTCTTACAGCATTCCTAACCAGATTTAAATGCTCTCCCTTCCTACTATCTGTATAAAAATGACATGTGGAATCATTTTTGTTAAATTATGTACTAAAATTCAACTGTCATAGATTTATTGGAAGGTGAGAAGGAGAGAAGTTTCAAGGGTGACAACTGGCTTAGCTAGAAATTCACTTCTATAGCAGTTTCTTCTTACCTTTATTCAAAATCTTTCCTCAGATTTACTGAAGACAACATTTCATGAAGTCTTCAACTAAGCTAAATACTTCACGGTGTAGTAAGAAATGTGGGCTCAGGGAAAAAAGTCAAGTATGATTGCTTCCCCTTTTCCTCAATTAAGAAAGAAAACAAGTCTTATTTTCCATTTTCTTGGTTGTTGAGTATCCAGGTAACAAACCACTTAAAACTGAACAAACAAAACTTGATAATTGGCCCCATCCCCATCTGAGCCACAGAAAAATGTAACCATGGAAACCTGTAGACCATCTCCTGCACCTTCAGGATTTAGGCTTTTCAGAATCTGTCCAGCAACCAAGTAAAATTACATTTCAGGGAACATTCTGTTCTTTCCTTTAAGGATGGGTGGAAGTGGACCCATAAATAGTTCTTCACAAGGAGGAAAGGAGGGGAAAGTGCAGCTGATATTCAAGACTCTATTTTAAAAAGGGAGATGTTAAAGTTCTTCTGAGCAAAGGAACAAACATGCATGGACCCTGCAAAAGGCAATAATTAAGACTGGGATAATTCAAGCCCAGCAGGTTGTCAGAAAGCTTAGTTGCAAACTGAACTTTCTTCAGAGCTAAGAAGCTCCATATAAAATAAGTCACTTCCCAGTCTTAGTTTCAGCTCTCTATTCTCCCCTTGGTAATTGCAAATGTAAAATCTGCCTTGCTTTAAGAGTTTAACAAGAATGTTTTCATAAGGCTGGGTTATTAGAAATGGCAATATTGTGCAGTCCTGATGTATTGCAACAATTCTAATTTCTCTTAAGATATATATTCCACGTTAAGAAAAAAGGCTGGGTGGATCACAGAGTAACAATAAGAAAAACAATAGTGTATCTACAGTTTAATTTACAGTTAAAACAATTTGAATAATTTGAATAAATTAAAAGTACATTAGTGTGTGTGTGTATGTTGCACAGTAGTAAATTTCTCCAAAGTTTTCAAAAATAGGAGTAGGTTGGGAAAGAGACTCATGTAACTCCCTTAGAAAGAAATTCTAGGAAGTCACTACTGATAAGCCCTTTCCCTGGAATTAATCAATCTAATTTTTGCTTAAGATGGCCTCCAAAGCCAACCTTTGGCTGTGATTTTGGTAGATTCAAATAGCAAAAGTGAATTTTCATGTAAATAAGCCCTCAAAGCTTAAAGTTTAACATCAATACATTAAATTTAGCTCAGAAATGAACAAGCCACCAATGTTATTGTTGTCAGACTGATATAAAATATGCTCTGAGCTTCTTGTTTTCTACCAGCATCTTGGAGATAACTAAATTTTGAATCAATTGTATTTTCCAAACTGTTTTAAAGACTGTCTCAGAATCTGTCATCCCCTCTCGTAAGGAAGCCCTCCCAGACCTTGTAATAATAAGGCTGAAATTGCTCAACAGAAGTACATTGTATTTTACCACTACAGTAATTTGATTTAATCTTCCATGAGCCTTTTGTTCAATTTGACTACACTGTCTAACAAAAGAAAGCACCATAACTTTGCAGTCTGCTGTTTGGTATATAAATGCTCACACAATGTTCTTTAGCTTCTTACAAAATTGACTGTAAAGAATGCCATGAAGACTGTCCAGTGCTATGAAGTGTTAATGGATCCAGGAGATGAAAGTAATTTTCCTAAAGTTTGTTGCATAGGCACTGTAGATTAGACACCACCATTATTATTAGCACTAGTGTAATATTGTTCAGGTTTTCCCCCAGCAATTAAAGATTCCTTGCTGCTTAACTTTATCCTCAGAGAATTTTATATCTCACACATTTTGATAGAAGTATAAGCTCATTAACAGAATATTTTTTAGCCAGACCATTACGTCTTCATTTTGAATCACAGCTCATTAAAACAATTATAATCAAATGTTTCATTTTCTTTTTCCCTTGTGAGGAACAGCTGAAAAGGTTATGTTTGTTTTTCTTTATCAGAATCTCTAGAGCTATATAAACAGACTACTTGGACTTGTTTGTGCTGCTTTTCCTTTATATTTTAGACTGTTCTTGAAAATGCACAGTTGAACTGGTAGTGCTCTTCTTTGTGTCAAGAGAGCTAAAGATGAGGTACAAAACTCTGGATGTACTTTGTGGCTCTTCATGTTGTTCTCTAGCTGGTCTTAATCAAAAACTCGAAGTAAAAAACTAAAAATGATCATGCATTATACATTGGCAACTTACCTTTGGTTCAAAGAATGAGCATAGAAAACAGTAAGAACTAGAGTTCAGATAAGCCATTGCAGAAGAGTGTTCAAGAAAGGAATAAAGTTGAGTAATAACCATGAATATGCAAATGAAGTATTACTCACAAGTAGTCATAATTGTAATCAGGATACCAGAAAAGAGATGGAAAAAGTGAATCAAAAGGAAGTCAAAAAGTAACTCTAAACCATAATATGGTTGTGTCCAAATGCAGCTTATATAACTTAAGTTGAGAAGATTTGTGCTTCCTGATGATGATAGTTCTGCCTAGTAATAACTTATATATGAGCTACAAGGATACAAAACCGGCAAGAGGCCTAGAACAAAAGGAGAGAACAAAGCACCATGAAAAAACCATGGGTTCATCAAAGAGTAGGTGGTTGGTGCCTAGGAAATGAGCAAATTTTCCCAATTTAAGTTTTTTATTTCTTTTTTTTTTTTAATTTGTTTTTATGTTCTTGGAAAAGTGCAGAATCTTAAAGATGCTCTTTGGAGTAAAACATTTTTGGCACACTGCCTCTGGTGGCATACCAGTTCTGTGGAATTCAAGGCTTTTAGAAGGAAATATGCTACCCCTTTCTGGATCTAGAGTTGGGGCTGCAATTTCTGGTCTGGTTCAATGATGTTTGGTATATAAGTGTCAGGGAACTTAATTCTTGGAGACTTCGGTGTAGTTTTAGCTTAGAGGTCTCCAGAACTTCTATCCCAAAACTCTTTGGCATGTCAAGATACTTTGATCATATTTTGGTTCCTTTCTCTTCTTTCTAATCACTCTCCTCAGCCCCTTGTCTACTATTCCTCTGGGCTCCAGGATGACTGAGATAGATGAATCTGCCAATCTGATGTCTCTCTATTATTCTTATCTGCAATCTTAGAACATTTCCCCATTTCATGACAAAAACAGCTAACAACATGAGTCTTGCATAGCTCATCCTGCTTCCCAGCCTTGGCAGGAGGATAGAATGGATGTGTAAAAGAGGTCTAATACAGACATTGTGACAAGGAATACGCCACTACAGCACACAGACAAGAGGCTCACAATTTACTTTCCATTGCTTCTTGGAGAAAGATCCATGCTTTTGAAGCAAGATTGAGTTTCTCTGTGCTCATCTGTTAGCCTGGAAGAACAAACTGTGATTGGCGGTTCATTCTCTATGAGTGCTGCAGATGTACAATTAAGTAAAAAAGTCTGCTCCCATTGTATTGCATTCCAGAATCCTAAAATATCTGAACATTCCATTCAAACCCTACTTCATTTGTAAGAAACATTTGGAGGACAAGATGCTAAGTCTGGGGGGTTTTGGAGCTTAGTTTTATTGGTCTTCAAAGTCACAATTTCACATTTCATTGTTCCAGCACTCAGTCCCAAAACAGTTTACTGCTTTGTCCATTCCCAGTGAGGATGGTACATCATTTTCCAGGCCTTTCGCTAGAGTGAGTGAAGCCCCTTCAGATTGTGTGAGCCTGTTTCTTTTTTCATTCCTGTCCAGTTTTTGTCATCTTTGCTATATTTCTTTTTTATTTTTTGTTTCTTACTGTATTTTTAAAATGTTTTTATTTGTGAACCACCCTGCGTTGTTGAGGGGGGTACATGCAAATTTAATCAATCCATAAATAAAATCTCATCAGATGATCAAAAGTTAAATATGTGCTGGTTATATGGTTACTGCAAATCAAACTTTGCTCAAGGAAGTTTCTGGTACCATTTTTTTTCTGCTATTACAATCATAACAATGCTGCTGGAAATTGATAGAAGAATGGGTTTTTGTAATAAGCAAGTTCTTGTGGAATGGTACATTTGTTTATTTGAAACACTTAACGTGTCTTTCAGTATGAAAATTAAAAACTAGTAATAAATAATAATAATGTAGTTGCAGTTGTACAGGTTCATAGCTACTATATCTCCAAACCATTCCCTGTGACAAAGTTATATCTCTCCACTCACCCTACCCATGGTCAGATAGCAACCATTGGCCACTGCCCGTGCTTAGTCATGATTATGATATTTGTACTTTTGTATTTTCACTACATTTTCCTTTACTGTTTTGTTTGTAGTGATATGAGCTTTGAAGTTCACCCAAGCAGGCTGATAAATCAAAAATGGGTTAAGGTTATTTTGGCCATACAATCATTCAAAAAAGTACAGCTCTGTTAAAAGTGAGTCAGTCTGCCAATTTTTCAGATTGAAGAGTATCTAGTGGTTGTTATTAAAAAAAAAAAGTCTGATCATATTTCAGCTGCTTCCCAGTATGAATTTTAAGACCTTTAATTTTGATTCTGATAAAAAGAAAAGATACTATATTTGAACCCTTGGTACATATGATAATAGTACTTTTCCATGTAGAATATCCCAAGGCATTCCACTTTAAAGTAAGGAATCTGTTAAAATGGCGTATTTTCTTTTTTTTTCTTTTTTACAAACACAAACACACAAAAATTCAGTATCTGATAACCAATAACCATAAATCTGCTCCACAAATAAATCAGGTATTTGCCATTGTAGTAAGTTTTCTCTCACAGCCCTTGACCTCTTTTTGCATGGAACGCTAAATGCTATGTTTCTTTTCTTAAGACCATTAACAGTCTGACTGTAAATGCATGTTGCTATTGTGCCATGAATTGTATAATCAGTGTCGATTATAATGAGGTAAAAGATCTGCTCTTCATTGCCTCCATGATATATCATTTTTAAAACAATGATTTCATTTTATTCTAGATAAGAAATTATGTTAAAAGCTAACCATTTGGTCTGTATCAGAATACATGAACCAATTTTGTTCTCTTTTTAATTTGACTGTTGTTATCTACTTTGTTAATCCCAGCACACTCAGGCATTTAGCCTCTGCTAATACTTTTCACAAAGATGGTTACAAATCCAATGTGAAATACCACAGAGAAATAATGGAGTAGAAAGTGGGTGAAGTTCTTGTTTAAGACTAGAAGCCTGATGTTCTCAAAATGTTTATTAAATGATTGGAACATCTTGCTGCTCCAGGAGTTACAGAGATCTGGAAAAAGCAGAAAGGGAAAGTGACCACTGAGCATCCGGGAACAATTGTCTGACAAAGTTGATCTCAGAGGTAGCTAGACAATCTATTCAGAATGTCAGACCTGGCACTGAAAGAAAAGCCATTGGCCTGCTGAATCTACCTATGAAGTTGGCTGTCCTATGACTAGTATATATAGTATACACCTTAATCTAAACTTTCAATAGAAATATTTGTATCATTAAAAGCCATTCATGTAGACAGCCATTTTATTTCATTTTTGCTTGCCTTTTAGTAGTCTGTCAGGATTTTGGGTTTTGGTCAGCCACTCTGTATGAAATAAATCTGCCAATGGTAGCTTTAAATGTATAGGAAATAAACATATTAACTATAATTCATTTAGTTCATTTAGTAATTCAGTTTGTTATGGCTCTCTCTATTGGCAAGCCACCCAAAGCTTGAATTAGACTTCTAGCCTGAAAAGTATTCTGTATCTTAAGAGTACAGCACTGAAAATGAAAACTGTGGTTCCATTTGCCTCCGGGATATTCCTACAGTCAGCAGAGAGAGTCCAGCTTCAATTAGCCTGCATAGAAGATAGGCAGTATAGTGGGAGATAAATGGCCACCATCCATTCCAAAGCCTCCTAAATTAGATCATACCCAAAATCATTGCTAAAATTGCTTGGATTTCAATAAGAAGAGCAACCACAAAGTGATGACAATCTAATGTACATATGACAATGGCAACATTTAGAATTTCATGTTTCATAAAACTTAACAGCAGATTACAATTTTCCATATTCTAGCATTCATTCCTAAATCTTTAAAATTAAGATTTTCCCAGGCTATAGAAATCTAGGAAGATTCCACAGATCTAGATTTTGCAGGATCTCTCAGGAGGGAATCAAAACACCAGCTCTTTAGTATCCCAAAACATACACTAATTATTTTGGTTGCTTATTGGACAACAAATAAAATTGACTATCCAAGCAGAATTATCTGGATGAATGGATATGTGATAATAACTGGGATATATTTGCAGAAATTATTACTGGGGTGCTTTAAAATTGTACACTGTTTTAACAAGATACATTGACTTTGATATCCTTGTTAAGAGCACAGTACAGGGTATGAGCACATTAAGAAACCTGTCTTACTTCTCAGAAAAAGCTGATTCCAATCTAAGCTATTGGAGCTCTGTGTTTCTAGTGGATTTTCAAGTGCTCAGAAGCCAAGGAATCATTCATATAGATTAAATTGCATACAAATGCTAATGCATGAACTCTTTTCCTATTGAGCTAGATTGTATGGCATTTTCTTTTTCTTTATCTAGAATCCTTAATAATGCATTGGATGACCAAAATTTCAAAAGAATCTGCTTAAGCTTTCTTCTTCAGCTTCACCTCTGGTTGCTGATGAGCAATGTATCATCCAAACACATTACAGAAATTAGACCTTGCATTGCATTATGCATTCAGACATTTATAGCAGTATGATAAACCTGTCTAAACCCCTGGGAGTTGGCTATATAAATCAATGCTCCATATAAAAAGATTACATTCTCATTTGATAAAGCTGAAGTTCTACATCTGTCTCTCTGGCCTTTGAAAAAAATCCATCCGCAAGAGAAAGTTCCAGTGTTTTATAGAAAGGGTAGGGTTGCAAGCAAACTCAAGGAAGAAGAGAAAGATCTGAGCATCAGGTGAAAACTTTCCCTCTTTGTAACTTGCCTGAATCTTATCCAAGCAACTGTGAAAAATTTTAGGTCAGGGATGCTGAGTAGCAAAATGAAAAGGGAATGTAGTTGCTAGGCTGTGCAAATCATTCAGTGAACAAGGCCAGGAACAAGAGACACTTAATCCTTCTCCTGACAGTCATTCCTTTGCTATTGGGGGTGGCAGATTTTCAGAATATTATATCTCTCTTTGTAAGGTAAGACTCACAAAGATAACTATGGGATCTTGAAATAGTGCTTGTGTGGGGATGGGTGGGGAGGAGGGAAGGGAAGCAGATCTGGGACCCTCACAGAGATAAGTGCAGAGGAGGTGGGGAAGGAGAGCCAAATGTGAGCTAAAAAACTGACAAAGAACAGGCAATAAAAGATAGCCCTGCTGAAGATGCTCCTAACATCAGCCTGATATAAGTACAAAAGAACTATGAAAAGCAGTGATAGCTATGCTGCCCATCACTAAAAAAAAAAAAAATGTAAAAAATCTCTTCTCCCAAAATATGTAGGAACAGAGATACTGCTGCTATATTAGTAGTCCTTTTCTTTCCATGGGGCTTTTTCCGCACATCTGTCATTGTTCTGGACTTTTCCTATTCATTTAAGTGGAGAAGGGTTATTCAGCTTAAGAGGAGAGTTAATGTTTCATAATGTTCATTGGCTCAGCTGTACAAACTAAGACTTCAGATGCCCAGAGCCAAGTAGCAGGACTTAAATGCAAACCGTATGAAGTCCAATATGTTTAAGAATTCAGAAGCACACCTGTATCAATGTCTTTGTGTGTGCGTGCACATGCACATTACAAACTGTATATAGACCTACTGCTAATGCATATAAAACATTTTGCTGAATAGTCAACCCTAATCTTCCATGTTTGCATGGACACTTCTAATGTGTGAATTTGGTTATTGGTTAAAGATGTCTGCAAATCCTGTTTTCGCAACATTTCTTTTCACAGTTGCTATAGTCATAGAAAATGCTTCAAGTTACATCTGCAGTTTTCCAATTCATATTATTATTTGCTGACTGTGCATACACATATAATTCTTTAATATACATCTTACAACAACGTATACATAGTTATAAAATATATAAAGTTTAGGATTTGATTCTTAGATGTTTTATATTACATGTTCTCAGTTCTGGAATACTAAAGCTATGGCTATGAGCAAGGGAGGAAGAAAGAAAGAACCATATTAATCTATTTTACTGGAAAAAAAGTAGTTCTCAGTATTTTGTGACTTATAACAGACCTGCTGGCAAAATGTATGAAACTTTTGAAAGGCACATTTGCATTTTGCTCTCATAGTCAGCTCCTACTGACAACAGTAGGGACTGCACACATGTATTATGTGTTTTAGATATATTTATAGTTTTCATGTTTTTTGTAAGTCGCCGAGAGTCCCCTGTTGTGGGGGAGATGGGCGGGGGAGAAATCAAATAAATAAATAAATAAATAAATAAATAAATAAATAAATAAATAAATAAATAAATAAGATCCGCTATTGGACCACAGTCAAACCACAGTGGAAAAAAAGGATCAGATTTTTTTTTTTTCATAAGCACATACAGTCGTAAAAGATGACACCAAGGTGCAGTACATGTATATGAAATGTAAAAGGTTGTATTTGCATAGTATAATATTGAGTGGAAATAATAGGAAAAAATGCAAAGAGCATTTTGCAAAATAAATACCTGCTTCACAGGGACAGCGTGAGTCAAATAAGTAATAATAAATTAATTATTTAGTCAAAGGATGGACTGATGTATGAATCACCACTAGGTAGAAATATAGCTGCACCTTAAAGTCCTGAAGATATATAATTTTGCATTTTAAAATCTCCTAAGCTATAAACTTCATATAACATTTTTATACAGCCTACTGATTTAGAAGAGATTTACCCCTATAGCTCTGTACCTTCAATACTGAATTAACCAGGCTACATTAACTGTTAAGTCACTGAATGTCTCTTTCTTTCTCTCCCTTTCTCATAAACACAAACTTAACTATCCAATATTGTGGAGCGGGGAGGTGTCTCATAGATAATGCTCATGACACAAGTACGAAAATCTTGAAAAACACCTTAAGGAAGTGAAGGGATTCTGCCCTGATTTGGCATTTTGGTTCTTTGGGGGTTCAGGAATTTAAACAATCAAAAATGCATAAATTATATAAATGTATATTACGACTAACTCTGACAAAATAATACACTATGTAGTTATGACTGCAAAGTGCAAAGGAAATGAAAAAACACAAAAAAGCGTATACATTTGCTGAAAGGAGGGGGTACATCTTTGATGGAATAGCTACACAAGCCAATGGCTGGGGATCTGTTGCCTATAGAAGGAGCATGGGCATGTTTCCCATAAGTTCTGCTTAGATGATTAAACATAACTTAAAAAAAAATACTAAAACATGTAGAAAAACATGAACTCCAGTACTCTGATCCTTAAGAGACTAAACTCTTTAGCATTTGAAGGATCACACCACTTGCAAACTGGGTAACAAATTATAATGCTATTTATAAGGATATGTACCCACTCTGGATATAACACTGGAGTTAAGTCTAGTGACATAACACCCTGGCAAAACATGCTATGTAACAGTTCTTAATATTTCTATGAACAACAATTTATAACTTATTTTTTCTATATAGTATCATAGAACTGGAAAAAGATAGCCAGTTTGGTCCAGTGCTTAGGGCGCCAAGCTAGAAACCAGGAGACTGAGCGTTCTAGTCCCACCTTAATGACGCTGAAAGTTGCCGGCCAGAAATGGCTGACGCTTCGGCGGTTCAAGTCCAGCCTTCGCGTTAACAGGGTGAGCTCCTGTTTCCTCCCCAGCTCCTGTCAACCCAACAGGTCGAAAACTCACGTGAGTAGATAAATGGGTACTCTCACTCCGGTGGGAGGAAAAATGCTGGCAGCGCCTTGCACAGAGAGACGGGACCAGTTGCCAGTAAGCGCGAAACCGCACTCGCCCGAAAAGGGCGCGAAGCAACGGAAATCCCGCCTCCTGCGCTCGCCAGCTGGGCTCTGCTCTAGGAAGGAGGCTCTGGCAAACCACTTCCGAAAAACAATTGCCTTGAAAACTGCAAGGATTCGTCCAGGCAGTCACTGCAGGGTCAGTAATGACTGAGCGCAGACAAAAAAAAAAAGGCATGAAAGCCGGCTGGGTGACTTTGGGCCAGTCACTCTCTCTTTCTCAGCCCACAAGGTCAGGCTCAGGCAACAAGCCAGTTGGTCAATTCCTGTCGCAACCAACTGGATCAACATTTGGTTGATCCGAAAAAAAGCAGACCCTGCACCTGCAGGAAAAATGATAGGAAATTAAAAAAAAGATCATAGAACTGAAAGGGGCTATTTAAACCCTCCAGTCTTGTCCCTCTCACCCCAGCTACGGTAAGTGTGAAGGGAAGCCTGGCACTTCTTGGGATAATTAATTCCCTATCAAACTATTCTTAGTGCTATGAAGCCATTTTCTAATTTGCCTTCTTTCAATTTAAATCCATTATTTTGTGTCTCGCAGTCTGAAACAAGAGAAAACAGATCTCGATTTTCTCCTTTGTTACATCCTTTTGGTTATTTGAAGAGTGGTTCCATAGCCCTCCTCAGTCAGGGCCAAATATTTAATTCCTTCAAAAGGATCTGGTCCCATAATCACTTGTTTCCTTTTTTTTGCATCTCTTCCAGTTTCTCTGAATCCTTCTTCAAGTATGGTCCCAGAATATGACAGAGTGCTTGCAGTCGAGTGTGAACAATGCAGAGTAAAGTAGAACTGTACTCATAATGATTTGAAAATGTACACTGTTATCGTTTGCTTTTTTTGTACCCATTTCCCTTTTTTGCACCCACATCTCACCGCTGATTCATTCAAAGTGAATAGAAATTCCATCACTATGTTTCTTCAGGCCTCAAGCTTCAGTTCTGATCTTTCGTTCTGTTACCCACAATTGCCTGATAGAAAGCATGCTCTTTTATTTGATAGGATAACATAAAATAGAAATGCTTGTACCTTTTCTGTTTTTCCTTGTTAGCATTTTGCCATCTTCATTAAGTAGTTGATTACTTACTGTTTTCTCTTACTTTAATTTTTGTTATTCTAGCATCCTTTGCTCATTCTGAGATTTAGATTCCTGACATCATTACAGTTTGGGGCTATCCATGTGCATTCCTGTTTGGTTAGTATCCTTGTCTCTATCAATAGCCTTTTCTATTTGCTTTAAAAACTTCACTAAACTTTTTGCATAGTTACACTTCTTTTATTGTCCTTTTTTTCCCCTCACCAGAATGGTATGTAGTTGTGTTTTTAATATTTTCCTTTTAAGAATTCTCACCCACTTTGGATTCTTTTTCCCATTTCAAGGTCTGAGATGTGCACTTTACTACACACAACTTTACCTGTCCTTAAAATTAAGAACTTCAGTATTACACACTCATTTTCACCCAAAGTTCTTGCTACTTCAAACTCTTTGAATAAATATTTCATAATGGTCAGTATAACTTTAAGGATAAGAGATCCTCTTGTGTCTTCCTCTATCTTCTGAAGGTGGTAGATGTCAGCAGGACAAATCAGATATTTCCTGGAAGAATATGTCCTCAGCAGATGTTGGAATAATTAATGTCCTACAACACTTTTACTTCATGACACTTTGTATATTTTTTAATATACTTCATTATAGGTCACAGACCCACCAAGCATATCAGAATAAAAATAATAAGATAAAAATACAATAAAATCAGCTGAGAAAATGAACAGAAAGGCAAAGGTAAGATACAGTGAAATAAGGCAAGAGTGATACAATGCTCAGAAACTCTACACAATACTCTGCTCAACATAGTATAATTCAAAATCAGTCCAAAATTAATATGCCATTAATAAAACATGAATTCTGCAAACTACAAATGCAAACCTAGCAACAGCTTGTGTTATCTTAGGGTCTTTGTCTGCCAGAAGGAGATTTACATAAAATTCATCTGGTCATCCAGGGAATATCTCTAATTTACTTTTGGAAAACATTATCCACAGAAGGTGCAATATCTTCTCCTTGGTTGGGTGGAGGATAGTAGACATAGTCCTTGTTCACATGTAATATTTGTGTTTTCCTTTCTGGTCTTCCATTGACTGAAAAAATAGATAAGACTTAGGTCTCTAAAATCCATTATAAAACGGTTGTAGCTTTATTATGAATTAGCAGAAAGGGATAATTATCACTGGGTTTGATAAGCCTTGGAAGCTATTTTATCACATTTCTCATCCTTGCTCCTGGCAGACTGCATACTTCATGAGCAATGGACATGGTTGGCACACTTTTGTTCTGGTTTCTCATGATAGTGAATCACCAAATATCAAGCTTCTTCTCTTTATCTTCATGCAGAGTATACTTGCATCTCAACTGTCCTTCAGAGATCCATCATCCTGCCTGCTGATCCACTGTACTCTTTTTCCTTCCTACAAGACTCAGGACTATTTCTTCTATGAAGGCCTGAAAGCTGTCTCTCAGAACCAGCTGTTAATAATATCTTGCAGTCACTTATTTTTTGGGTTTTCACTCTTATTCATTCCTGAATTAATTATCTTCCTCATGAAATATTCCTTCTTCTGAAGCGCCTGTTATGGTAGATTCTTTTTTATTTGATAAATCCTCATTCTCTATCATCAGCGGAAATGTGGTCAGTCACTGCTCCAATCTTGTGATTTTTTTTCAAGCCCTGCTACAAGCTTGTTGTTGTTGTTGTTCAGTCGTTAAGTTGTGTCCGACTCTTCGTGACCCCATGAACCATATCGTACCAGGCCTTCCTGTCCTTCACTGCCTCCCTGAGTTTGCTCAGTTTCATGCTCATTGCTTCAGTGATGCCATCTAACCATCTCATCCTCTGCCGTCCCCTTCTCCTTTTGCCTTCAATCTTTCCCAGCATCAGGGTCTTTTCCAAAGAGTCCTCTCTTCGCATTAGGTGACCAAAGTATCTGAGCTTGAGTTTCATTATCAATCCTTCCAATGAGCAGTCAGGGTTGATTTCCTTTAAGATTGACTGGTTTGACCTCCTGGCAGCCCAGGAGACTCTTAAGAGTCTTCTCCAGCACCACAGTTCAAAGGCATCAATTCTTCAGTGCTCAGCCTTCTTTATGGTCCAGCTCTCATAGTCATACATTACTACTGGAAAAACCATAACTTTGATTATGTGGATCTTTGTTCACAAGGTGATGTCTCTGTTTTTTAATATGCTATCTAGGTTTGCCATAGCTTTCCTTCCAAGGAGCAAGAGTCTTTTAATTTCATGGTTGCAGTCTCTGTCTGTGGTGATCTTGGAGCCCAAATAAATGAAGTCTGTTACTGCTTCCATTTCTACCCCTTCTATTTGCCAGGGATTGATGGGTCCAGATGCCATGATCTTAGTTTTTTTAATGTTGAGTTTCAAGCCAGCTCTTGCACTCTCCTCTTTCACCCTCATCAAGAGGCTCTTTAGTTCTTCTTCACTTTCTGCCATTAGGGTGGTATCATCTGCATATCTGAGGTTGTTGATGTTTCTCCCTGCAATCTTAATTCCGGCTTGTGATTCTTCCAGCCTGGCATTTCTCATGATGTACTCTGCATATAAGTTAAATAATCAGGGTGACAGTATACAGCCTTGTCATACTCCTTTCCCTATTTTGAACCAATCAGTTGTTCCGTGACTGATTCTAACTGTTGCTTCTTGGCCCGCATACAGATTTCTCAGGAGACAGGTAAGATTGTCTGGTACCCCATCTCTTTAAGAATTTGCCACAGTTTGTTGTGATCCACACTATCGAAGGCTTTTGCATAGTCAATGAAGCAAAAGTAGATGTTTTTCTGGAACTCTCGTGCTTTCTCCATGATCCTGCGAATGTTAGCAATTTGATCTCTAGTTCCTCTGCCTCTTTGAAACCCAGTTTATACATCCGGTAGTTCTCAGTTCACATACTGCTGAAGCCTAGCTTGTAGGATTTTGAGCATAACCTTGCTAGCATGTGAAATGAGCGCAATTGTGCAATAGTTTGAGCATTCTTTGGCATTGCCCTTCTTTGGAATTGGACCATAAACTGACCTTTTCCAATCCCACGGCCACTGCTGTGTTTTCCAAACTTGCTGGCATATTGAGTGTAGCACTTTAACAGCATCATGTTTTAGTATTTCAAATAACTCAGCTGGAATACTGTCATCTCCACTAGCTTTGTTGTTAGTAATGCTTCCTAAGGCCCACTTGACTTCGCTCGCTAGGATGTCCGGCTCAAGGTCAGTGACCACACCAGCACGGACATCAGGGACATTAAGATCTTTCTTGTATAGTTCTTCTGTGTATTCTTGCCACCTCTTCTTAATCTCTTCTGCTTCTGTTAGGTCCCTGCCTTTTTTGTCCTTTATCATGCCCATCTTTGCACTAAACGTTCCTTTGATATCTCCAATTTTCTTGAAGAGATCTCTAGTCTTCCCCATTCTATTGTTTTCTTCAATTTCTTTGCATTGTTCATTTAAGAAGGCCTTTTATCTCGCCTTCCTATTCTCTGGAAATCTGCATTCAGTTGGTTATATCTTTCCCTTTCACCCTTGCTTTTCACATTCCTTCTTTCCACAGCTATTTGTAAAGCCTCATCAGACAGCCATTTTGCTTTCTTGCATTTCTTTTTCTTTGGGATGGTTTTAGTTGCTGCCTCCTGTACAATGTTACGGACCTCTGCCCATAGTTCTTCAGGCACTCTGTCTACCAAATCTAATCCCCTAAATCTATTCATCAACTTCACTGTGTACTCACATGGAATATGATCTAAGTCATACCTGAGTGGTCTAGTGGTTTTCCATACGTTCTTCAATTTAAGCCTAAATTTTGCAATAGGAAGCTCATGATCTGAGCCATAGTCAACGCCTGGTCTTGTTTTTGCTGTCTGTATAGAGCTTCTCCATCTTTGGCTGCAAAGTATATAATCAATCTGGTTTAGGTATTGACCATCTGGTGAGGTCCATGTGTAGAGTCATCTCTTGTGTTGCTGGAAAAGAGTGTTTGCTATGACCAGCTTGTTCTCTTGACAGAACCCTATTAGCATTTGCCCTGCTTCATTCTGTACTTGCCTGTTATTCCAATTATTCCTTGACTTCCTACTTTAGCATTCCAATCCCCTATGATGAAAAGGACATATTTTTTGGTGCTAGTTCTAGAAAGTGTTGTAGGTCTTCATAGAACCGGTCAACTTCAGCTTCTTCAGCATCAGTGGTTGGGGCATAGACTTGGATTAGTGTGATGTTGAATGGTTTGCCTTGGATTTGCACTGAGATGATTCTGTCGTTTTTGAGGTTGTACCCCATTACTGCCTTTCCCACTCTCTTATTGACTATGAGTGCAACTCCATTTCTTCTAAGGGTTTCTTGCCCACAGTAGTAGATATAATGGTCACCTGAATTAAATTCACCCGTTCCCATCCATTTCAATTCGCTGATTCCCAAGATGTCGACGTTCAATCTTGTCATCTCCTGTTTGACCACATCCAGCTTGCCTTGGTTCATGGATCTTACATTCCACGTACCTATACAATATTGTTCTTTACAGCATCGGACCTTCTTTTCGCTTCCAGATACATCCACAGCTGAACGTCCTTTCGGCTTTGGCCCAGCCGCTTCACTCTTTCTGGAGCTACTTGGAATTGCCCTCCGCTCTTCCCCAGTAGCATGTTGGACCCCTTCCGACCTGAGGGGCTCATCTTCCGGCGTCATATCTTTTAGCCTTTTGACATTGTCCATGGGGTTTTCTTGGCAAGGATACTGGAGTGGGTTGCCATTTCCTTCTCCAGTTCTTCTTAAGTTCTTCTTAAGCTTGTGCTTAGTTGCAAATGTAGGCCACATGCTTTTTGTTTAGGAACATGAACAGGTCATAAGTAGTGCAGATCATGACTGCTCTATGTACATTTATTTTCACTTTTGTTTCTTTAGTCATCATTGCTAGAAAGTTTTTATTTTTTCTTATTCTCTTCTTAGGTTAGCTGAGTACTAATTCTTAAGATAAAGGGAACAGTTGCTAAACTTCCCTTAAGCTTCCTCGCTGAACTCCACTAGCAAGCTCTTGTTTGTTCTCACTGCCCACTCATTCAGCGATACGTGCACGTTACGTATTAGGGTTTGGGGTAGGAAATAGATACTCTGGCTGAGATGCCCAGTCTGGATCCTCAGACATTGCATGACGTTTTTTGGTTTAGTTCAAAAGCCATTAACTGCATTTATGGCCGGATTTAGAAGAGATTTGGAAAATGAATCTCTACAGATGTGAGTAAGAAAGTATAAATGGCTGTACATCTTTTCAGCAGAATGGGATGAAATTTATAAGTAAACCAGTTTGTCCCGAAGAGTGAGGTGTGTCAAATTTCACAATTATTTGGAAGGCGGCTGTAAATTTGTTATTTTTAGGAACTGAATGGAATGAAATTTGCAGCAGCAGTAGCCCTTGCTGAAGAGAACATCAGTGATAAATTTCAGACTAAAAGGAGAGTTTTATACTAACAGAACGAGTGTTTATAAGGAATGCTGATGTCCTTATTTGAATATGACTGCTGGAGGTTGAGATAGAAAAAATACACTCAGTAGAGTTTTCTATAAAATAGCTGCTGGGTTAGATGAAACAGCTAATGCCACTTTCAAACAGTCATTCGGTAGGAGAAGCTGGATGCACTCTTCCTACTTAACTATGTAATTTTGTGTAAATGATAAAGACCTTCCTTCCTTCCTTCCTTCCTTCCTTCCTTCCTTCCTTCCTTCCTTCCTTCCTTCCTCCCTCCCTCCCTCCCTCCCTCCCTCCCTCCCTCCCTTCCTCCCTTCCTTCCTCCCTTCCTTCCTTCCTCCCTTCCTTCCTCCCTTCCTCCCTTCCTTCCTCCCTTCCTTCCTCCCTTCCTTCCTCCCTTCCTTCCTCCCTTCCTTCCTCCCTTCCTCCCTTCCTCCCTTCCTTCCTCCCTTCCTCCCTTCCTTCCTTCCTTCCTTCCTTCCTTCCTCCCTTCCTTCCTCCCTTCCTTCCTCCCTTCCTCCCTTCCTCCCTTCCTTCCTCCCTTCCTTCCTTCCTTCCTTCCTTCCTTCCTTCCTTCCTAGCTGTAGCTCTATCTGTATCTCTGGAGGAACAGATTGGGATCAGAACTTCACTGACAATATAACAGAGTTCAGAAAAATGAAAATTTGTTCTGAATTATTTCTCTCTGCCTTAGAATCCAGAATTCATTTTGAATTTACCGCTCCCACATAATAGCAAATAAATAAAATATTAACAATGTGGTAATATTAATATTATTAAAGCACAATAAACATTTAAGGTCAACAGACAGAGCTCCAAAGCTTGTTAGAATAGTCATGCTTTTTAGTTCATGATAATTGATGATCATGGCCAAAATCAGGCAAACCACTCTATGCAGCATTCCTCATCTTCAGTATCACAAATAAAGATTACCTATTGTTCCTTTCATAGTGGTATGACATGAAGCAGTACTCATGTAGACTCCAGTGGAAGGAAGCTTAAGTTCTGATGAAATCAATGGAACTAGTCAGTCACAACTAACAAGCCTCAGGTATTACAATTAACTCCAATCCAGTCCAGTTTCTGCTACATATTTCACTTCACAGTAATTGAACATAGACATTTTAACTGCCTACTTCCACTATTAATACTCAGTAATATTTATTTAGCATCAAAATACTTTCAGAAATAACATATATTTTCCTAGTAGGCTTTATAGTTTCACACAATGGTGCCATAAAGATGAACGTAACAGAACTGCATGGATGAATGAATGAATGAATGAATGAATGAATGAATGAATGAACGAATGAATGATACTTCAGGGCAGAAGTCTGTGGGTATACTGAGCAGAATGGGAATTGATGGCTGAAAGTAGTATTCTATTTGCTTGTGGTGTACTGCATACATGTTCTCTATCTCCCTGCAGAACTCAGAAATGCCAATTGCTCACATAGCTCATGAGAGTCAGAATTTAGTTTGCATCCCGTTCTTGTGATCCTGTTTCAACTCACAACCCCATAGAATTGGTCTGAATTGGTGGGGTTTGACTTGGGCTATGGCTGAATTTCAGACATACCCCTGTGTCTCTGCCACTGATTTTTCCTATCCTTTATATTAGCATAATTTTCTCTCACCCCCAAACAATACATTAGTTCTGGAAACAAAAGAAAATCTGCCTGCATTCTCTTTTCATCATCAGAGTGAGCTCTCTGTCAGATTCTGCATGGAGCCAAATATTTGCATAAGTTTTCTATAGTCAATTCAAAACCAGTTCCACAGAACAAAAAGGTCAGGTAGCAATTATTTATGTGGAAGGACTGCATTAATAGAACAAGCATCAGCTGTTTGCATTCAGAGGTTTTCATATGCACAGCTTTGTTGGGAATCTGAACACAGTCCACTTACTCTTTTTAAAAGTTCTATATCTTTATCAGGAGATTGCTGGTGGGCTCTTTCACTAAACACGTGGTGTTTCCTTTGGCTGCCGCAAAAGAAAAATATTCTTTTCAGTAATGAGTTCTTTTTCAAGACAATCAGTTCTCCCCGAGTATGTCATCGTTAGCAATTTACTGATACCTTTAGTATTGGTTTAATGAGGCTTTGGTTTACAGTTGAACAATCATCATTTATGCTTTGTGCATTCAGGAAGACCCTGATTTTTTTATGATTTACTTAGCTGTGTTTGGCAAGCAAGAGATAAAGGATAACAAAAGACAGGTTCTACTCACTATGTTTACATTTTCTTCACCATACCTCTCCCAAATTATGTGGCAAGAAATAATTATATTCAAATCATGCCTGCACTATGTTCACACACAGATCTTTTCTCTCAGTATACCGAATAGTGGGTTTTGACTTGAGGTCTGAAAATGTTGTTCTCTGCTTAGTATCCGGTGGTATTGGATCTGCAAGTTGCTTATAACTCTTGTGTTGCTTTCTGTGGGGATAAACTACAGCCTGCAAAATGATTGGATTGTTTATTCATTAGAGAGGATTTTGTGCAAAGGAAATAACAGTTTTTATTAGAAAAGTTGCTATTGCATATCAGCTGACTAATGCCGTTCACAAAACATGGGCAACAATAAAGTGGAACAAATGGTAAAACTAAGGCTTTCTCTTCACCAGCAAATTCTCCAACTCCCTGCCTGAATATACTAAAATACTGTAAGGGCATCCAATACGGTCCAATCACAAGCTGTAGTTAAGAAACCTTCCTTCAGGAAATAGAAAGCCACTATAATGAAGAGAACAAAGAGGAGCAGAACTCTGGCAGAAAAAGTATAAGATGATCATATGGGATGCGAAAAAATAATTTGAGGAGCATATGGGGAAAAGAAAGCTTAGCATAGTTGGGCCTGGTAAATGCTGGGCGGGGGGGGGGGGGGGACTTCCAGAAAATACCAGGGCTGTAGGCTAGACTGAAAAGTCAAAACAATATTCCAACAGAAGGAAATGGCACCCTAGTCATGTAACATGCCAAGAAAACTGCATGGGCATATCCATAAAGTCACCAGGAGTCAAAATTGACTAAAACAGGCTTTGTTTTATATTATGGTAAAGAAAACATCAAAGGAGCAATTAAGTATTCAAAAAGGAAACCCATGAAGGAATTGGATTGTGAGCTAAGAAGTGAAAAAGATATTCAAGAAGGATATAGAGACTGCAGAGAAATTGAATGTATTCTTTGCAACAGACTTTACTGCAGAAAAAAATAGGGCAGATATCTGAGCTGTACTAAGACTTTCTCAGGCGGAAATCAGAAAAACTAAAGCAAATTGAGGTAATAAGAGAAGATATTCTAGGTCATCCTGAGAAATTACACAGTTACACATCACCTATTCCTGATTATGTCCATCCCAAAGTTTTTAAAGAACTGAAATTTGAAATTACTGACCAGGTAATTTTGTATCAGATAGTAGTGCAAACTAGAACAGTCAACACAGATCTAAATTATTTTTCATCAGCTACGAGTCAGAAACATACAAATTTGTATAAGTCAAAATTTGTATCAATAGATATAGTTCTCTATTCTACCTAGGAAGCTGTACGCAAAAAATAGCGAACAAAAGAATTTGGCAAACATCATTTAGGGGCAGATAAAAATAAAGATGAGCTGACTGTGATTTATATATGATTCTTTTTTTTTTCCTAGTTGTGAAGAAATTACTGATAGAGAAACATCTTAATCCTGTGTGGTTTTACATATATGTGTGTGTGTGTGTGTGTGTGTGTGTGTGTTACACTGACACCTAAAATTTATTGAAACTAATGTAGCATTTTATTGATATTCTAAATCCTGTTTCTTGCCTGATAACATTTTCAGCTGATAATTTGATTACTCTTATTCTAATTTTGCCATATTGTCCTTGAACTCAAACATTCTTTGCCATTACAGTTGTATAGATTGGTCTATATTTCTGGTCCATCTTAGTTTTACTTCTCAATACGTGTATTTTGTTAAATCTTCACATAACTCTATGATTTTTTAAAAATCAAATTCATTTTATACACAACTGCCTCTAAAATATATCTTATTGTTTATTCAGCCAAGAACCACATTGTAAAAATCAAGGAAGTATACAATCTGAACTTTTAATCACGTATTAGTTTGGAACTGGAAATTATGTTTGCTTAAAAATGTAGTCCAAATTAAATCCCCAGTATATCAACTTGCAGTTAAGATAGGAAGTGTAAATTTCCCATACATCTAGTCATGCTATATTCATATACACATAGACATAAGTGGCTTCCATATAAGTATGCATCTCACGTTCTTCACTGAACAAGTAACTCTATGAAGTTAAAAGAATGTATGTATGGATTTATCCATCAACTGAAGAGACTAGAAAATCCTTCTTCCAAAACCTTCAAGAGCATACAGTAACACAAATGAAGGCCTGAGTGTCCTATCATGTCAATTTTGACTTACGGATCCTGTTAGAAGATTATATTCCTAATTGATTCAAGCTGAAGCTTATCGGCCAAAACGTTAAATATACAAAATAATGAAATATAGATTTGCCAAGTTCACATTTTCCCCTGGATTTTTTTTTTTTTAAACATCCTGGTTGAAAACAAGGGCTATTTTTATGTGCACATACTGTACATATCCTACATAGAGAGTGCTGGCTTTTTTCTCAGTGGAAGAGATGGTTCTATATATTTAGATAGTGGAGCTGAAGCTGTGCTTTCCACTGATATAAATGGGAATCCCATTCATAAAACAGCTCAGAATGAGAACTGATTACACATAAGATTCTAGATTGTAGCAGATTGTTTACTGCTAGGTCTGGAAATATCCCAAAAGGGGATTCCATAAAAGTGCACCATATTATTTCTGTCTAACTATATTTGTGGTTTAGAAATGCAAGTGAGAGTCATATATATTGACACCTTCAGTCATATTAACATTCCGTTGATAAGAGTCTCTCTCTGTATGTGTAGTAAGCGTATGCATATTCACTCTTTAGGAAAATTTCAGGGTTGTAAATCTAAATTTGACCCAGAAGTAGTATCAAGCAAAAAATGTGTAATATCATATGTGAAAAAAAGTCTTCTGAAAAGCAGGGTGTATTGTTATACTAAATAGATTCTGCAGTTGTTTTTGTGTTACAATTCTTTACGTCAGAATTTAGCAAAGCACACCAGATCAAAACTATGTTACAACTAAATGAAATCCATCTCGTGTTATGCTATTGGAAGTCCTTGCTCTCATGAAAGTATTAATTTGAGTGGGGACAAAGAAAATCCTGCAACTGTTTAACACCAAGAGTAACAGTTGAATGAAACCTGTATGGACTTTTCTTCTTGTTCAACAGTATGGATCTTATGCAATTATGTCCAGATGAATCATGGAATATCTGCTTATGTCAACTTGGTTGGCAAGTTCTATTGCTTTCCTCCATTTTTACATTAACATGCAAGTGGAATTTTAAAGATGAAACTGATATAGTCAAAGGCTGAAAGCCTTTTCCTCCATGTCCCACCTGATTTAAACTGTTCTGGATCTACACTGGAAAGGTTCACTTACCTGCCAACACTGTGGCTTTGCATAGTATTATACAAGGGTTTCTTTTCAGCACTTTATTCAGAAACAATGCTTTGTTTCATTCCACCACAGGTTTGGCTCACTGGGTTGACTTAAATGCTTAGAATCTTATTCCATACTCCTAAGGATAACTTAAAGAGAGATGGAAAACAAAATAGGCTTTTTCCCCTGTATTAATGATAAAAATATGTTTGACTTTCTTTTTCAAGTGAAGTTCAAAACAAGTGGTGTGAATTAGTCTTCTTACATTGGATCAAGAATGATTGCTTGCTTCCCTTGCAAAGCCAGGGATTTGCAAGTTGTTTGGCTAAAATTTCTGTGACAGCTTGAACAAAACTGATTTTCTGACTATAAGTTTTGATTTGGGGGAGGAATACTTTCCTTCACTTTAAAAGCATGTGTTGGGAAGTGGGTGGTGAAAAAGTAGAAGAAAATGCATATGCATGCTATCAGAAAGAGATAGGGTGTTTTTTTTCCCCCCTGGGGGTATTATAACTAGCTGAAGCAGAGAAACTCAAAGAGAGAGAGAGAGAGAGAGAGAGGGAGGGAGGGAGGGAGGGAGAGAGAGAGAGAGAGAGAGAGAGAACGAATACCGGTAGTTATGATAACATTTTTCAGTTCTGAAAAGTTCCTTTATTCCCTCCCCCTATTTTTTTTTAAACTGGATACAACTTCACTGTTTCTTGCAGTGACTCCACTGAATTGAATGGAACACAGCTCCCATTCGTCCCAACTGGACATGGACAGGATGAAGTCCTCAGTAGATTGTGCACATTTACTTAGGTGCAATGTAAGCAAAAGCAAAGTGTTATTTTTAAAAACAACAATAATTCCTAGATGTGTCAATTGGGTTCTATGTCTTGAAAGTTAAAGTCCACCTTTTTCCACATAAAATGCATTTCTCGAATCTCCAAGGCAGAAAATTTGCCCATGGAAGCTGGTGGTTTCTATAAATGGCCATTTGAAGGTGAAGATGAGAATGGCCACAGAAATCAGTTTAGAAACTGATGGACACTATTTGGACCTTGTTGCTGCAATTGTTAATAAAAAATGCAAAATGTACCAATGCTGCCTTATTAAATCTGCCAGATAGATCTCTAGGCCTTCTCAGTGTCATAAGAGAACAAAACCACAAGCCTCATTTCTGAGAAAATGCCTTCTCTCTATCTATATGACCATAAAACTACAGGAAATGGGGGATGGGCGGGGGGTTACAGAAACATATTCTTAAAACATAGATTGGAGTGACATGAAAGAAACAAAGTCTGAGCCCTCCAAATCTCCTGTTTTGCTAATGGTGTCTCCCTGTAGAAGAAGATGAAGGCTGATGTTCTTCACTCTGTGTTCTGGAAAGCCTTAAGCTTTGTGAATGTTTCATTTACGTGGGCATTGTGTGATTGAAACAACTGTAAAACCACAACTATGGTTAATCCCTGATGAAATATATGGCTCTAGCATTCAGGTTCTGTCATCCATGTGAAGTATGGAGACCTGAATCAGAAAAGACTAGACTTTTATACGTTCGTGCTTTCACAATACTTGGAACCATGTGAGATCAGAATTCTTCTATATATAAACTCATATACAGGTGAAACTCAAAAAATTAGAATATCGTGCAAATGTTCATTTATGTCAGTATGGCAACTCAAAAGGTGAAACCAATATATGAGATAGACGCATTACATGCAAAGCGAGATATGTCAAGCCTTACTTTGGTATAATTGTGATGATTATGGCATACAGCTTATGAAAACCCCAAATTCACAATCTCAGAAATAAATGAACATACTGACATAAATGAACATTTGCACGATATTCTAATTTTTCGAGTTTCACCTGTATGAATTGAGGCCCATATGCACAGACTTCTTATTTATTTATTTATTTATTTGCAAAATTTATAGGCCACTCCAATCTGTTATGACTTTATGTAGCTTTAAAAAATGCAAAATATTTTTTAAATTAAAATATACAGTAGAAAAAGAAAAAGAAAACCAACCATCATTTAAAAAATCAGCACATTACACAGAAGGGGCACTATCTCAAGGCCTGTGAATACAGCCAAGTTTTAATGTCTCATTTAAATAGAGGCAAGACAGGGACTATATGAATCTCAGGGGGAATAGTGTTCCAGGACACAGGCACCATGATAGACAAGACCCACTTTATGGGTCCCACCAGATGACATTGTTTAATCAATGAGACCCTAACTCTGTTAGACTGGGGAGGTGAGGGAGGTAGAAACAGTGGGGAATAGGCAGCCCCTGAGATAATAAAGCTGTATGCTATGAAGTGCTTTATAGGTGATAACCAGCACCTTGAATTGAATCTGGAAGCCTCCAGGCAACCAGTGCAGCTTATGAAGCAGAGGTATCACATGGGCATGCCATGGCCTAACCATGGCATGACTTCTGTGCCACTACACTCTGGACCAGCTGCAGCTTCCAAATGGTATTCAAGGACAACCCCATGTAGAGTGCATTGCAACAGTCCAATCACCAGGTGAACAAAGCATGACTGCCTTAAGAGCCTTCCAATCAAAGTATGATGCACCTGGTGCACTATATAACTTTGTGCAAAGGCTCTCACAGGATCACAGCTGCCACCCGCTGCTTGAGCAGGAGCTGAAAGTCCAAGAAGACCACCAAGTTGTATACCAGTCCTGAAGAGGAAAGTGCAATCCTATTCAAGACCAAAAATGGAACTGGTAGGCAAGAGCTGGACTAACTTTTTCTGACAATTTTACACACATCCTCCAAACAAAGTAATAAGCCGCTATTACCTCTGTGTATGTATATGGGCATGTATATGCATAAGGAAAGTAATGAATAAGTGTAATGTGATCATACATATTTGAATGCTTGAACATGTTTCCATTTTAGAGCCCTTTTGCACTGCTGAGGAATGACTTTTCTACAATTATGTGAAAATAGGTTTAAAACCAAGGTGCCACATGCATTCTTAATATTATGTAATACAATCTCACTTTAAGTCCATTCCACTGAATCTAGATAGGTGGATATTGATGAAAAAGCTATTAATTTTCCCTGACATTGCCTCACTTAATGGGCCCAATGTTAATTTCTGTTCCAATTGGATGAGGAACTGGAATTGCTTATTTACACAAGTTTTCTTGTTTTTTCTAGCACGAGAAAAGAAAAATAATGAAAGGAAACCAGCAATATAAGTCTTCTCATAAGAACAGGAACTGATACTGGAACAATTCAGGGAGACCATTCATGGAGCAATTGCTGGACTATTCAGATTTGTGCTGTTCAGGAAATAATAAAGTGGGCTAATCTGAAAACAAAAAGTGTTTAAATATGGAGAAAAAATCCTTTAAATAAAAAAATTAACAGTGGAATATCTGTGCATCCTAGACAAGGCTGGTAGAATTGTGTTTTATTGCAAAATAATTATCACAAATAATATCCAAAAGAAACATGGTGGGACAACACAACAAAATATTGGAATACAATAGTCTGGCATGTTGTCTGGATAAAAGGCAAAACAAAAAACAAGAATAAGAAAAAAAATTGAATAAATTATGCCTTTTCCAGAGTAATGTGCTAATTTAGAAATATTGTCGAGTTTTACAGAACAAAATTGTCTTGATGAAAGTATTTATCAACTAATTTAACTTTTAAAGCAGACAGAATTCATCCTCAAGTAGCTTTAATTTATATTTGTCTTTTTGCATCATCTGGGTAGCCTCCCCACCACCAATGGACCCTCCTCACGTGCGCCAGTCCTTCTCTTACACTCTTTCTGTCTTGAAAGTGGAAAACCGTGTTTTGGGCCAACACTGTTTCGAAATATTCAAACATCTCATCACAACCCCCAGTTACTCATTACTTTACATTTTCAAAGCAAAGCAGTGCCACTGTGAAAGCAATAGGCAATCACTTTTAAAGATGATTTTAATATGACAAAATAAATCTAACTCCATACTAGGCAGGCGAGTGGCAGGGGATAACACAAGCAAAGGGAATAAAAAGAGCTCTGAAGAGCCCATACCAGTTGCTAATACTTAATCTCTTTAAATAATGAATTAGCTGCTCATATCTACTGTCGCTGCTAAGAGAAAGCACTTTCTTTGTAGAGTGTAGTAAAGCTTGAATACCCATGAATTATTCAATATAAAGTGTGCCACTTAAAATGCCCTGATATTGGAAGGCAAGTGTAAGATTATCTTTTGTCTGTCAGAAAGCATTGCTCCCAAGCTACTGAGACTTGAGGGGCTAAGGAAGGGAGCCAAGATACATCAGGCCAATTCAAGGCATTACTGCAGTTCAAAGAACTTATCTTATTTAACCTGACCTTCACTCAGAGGCTGTGCTAGTACTTCATAGCCCTCTTCCCTTTCTCCACTCCCATCCTTTTCTTTTTACACAATTCAGTCCTGGTTCTGCAGTTGCAGCGTAAATTGCCAAACAATGTATACATTCAGTGATGCAACAGAGCAGTTTCAAGAGTGTATTTGTTGTTTTCCCCCTTTCTTTTCATCAACCCCCCTTCCTCCTCCCTCAGCATAGAGTACCAGCTATTGATCTGCCAGTCTTGCTTACATAGAGAAATGTATTTCCTTACTCAGGTTTCTAACAGCTTACAGAGCTGAGTGATGACCTTTCTTGTGCATAAGAATGTGTAATCCAAAAGGGGGGGGGGAGCATAGTGGAGTGCATTGAACATTGGTAGCAATAAGCATCACCTTCCCAACAATCTAAGGTTCCAGGCAAACCCTGTGTGCCCCATGAGTAGCTCTGTTAGATAGAATTGGGTTGGTTATAGAGTAAACATGCATGGGTTTGTATTGAAAGACATACAAACAAAAAATAGTCCAATCCAGGCATCCTCTAAAAATCATCAGTGCTGTCAGCATTCAGTGTCATAGTGTTTGCGTCTTTTATTGTGATGTCAGTTCTACTTCCTGACTTCTTCATAATAAATAGGTATCTCTTAAACTACTAATTTTAACACACTCATGTCTTACAACTGACCTTGTCGTATCCTCTTCTTTCACCTCTTTCAAGCTAGATGCATGTCCTTAAATCCAATAATTTCCACTGGTACTTAAGTTCATGACAGTTAGTTTGGTGTAGTGGTTAAGGCAACAGGCTAGAAACTAGGAGATCATGAGTTCTAGTCCTGCCTTAGGCATGAAGCCTGTTGGGTAACTTCAACCAGTTACTTTCTCTCAGCCCTAGGAAGAAGGCAAGGGGAAACCACTTGTGAAAACAATGCAAAGAAAAGTGCTTTTCCAGGCAGTCACCAGGATACAAGACTAACTCAAAGGCACTTCAAGTAAGAAAGAACAAGCTTAGTTCCATAAACCAGCATCACCCAAAAGACATTTTTCTAAAATTTGGCAAATTTAGTTGGATGTTCAAACCAGAACTGAAAATTGTCTTGTTTGAGATCCACTGAAATATGACAACATTTTGATCATCTTTTAAGTAATAAGAATTGCCCTGAAGTCCTAGTGATGAGAATCGCCTTTCAGCTTCGATAAATAACAATGCCATTGGAAGTATCACCCCTAGGATTCCAGATATGTTGGGACTACAACATATTGGCTTTGCTGGCTGGAAATTATAGGACTTATGACTGGATTCATTTGGGCACCAAGCTGAGGAGGGCTGCATTAGAAAAAGGCAATTTGAGTCCTGCTAATGGTGCTACTGCAACTGTTACAAGAAATAGGATAGAAATTTTTTTTTAAAGACCAAAGAGGTCATCTGGCCATGTTGATCTTACTGGAAAAGAAGTTTGTTGTAAGAATATAAATAGGAGGTCCGCAGAGTAGGGTAGCAGTGCCAAGTTATCGCTATTCAGGTAAGGTTGCAACTGGGATATCAGCCAAAACTGATAAAAAGTCCCTTAACCCACAGAGGTCACTTGAGCCTCTTACTACAATCAGTGCTGAGGTTTTTTGGTAGGCAAGTTATAAAAGAGCATAAAATAACAGTTATTTAACTACTGGTGTCAAGAACCAATTCTTGGAGCATGGAACAAAGAAAACGGTGCAGAAGACAAGGTTTCTTTGGAAACTTCAGTGCATCAAAAAGTGATAGTGTTTTCAGCTCTAACCGGACTACAGATCAGTCTCTCTCTAAATAAAACTTAGTTGGGCAACATTAGAGCCAATCTTTGTCTTAGAACTGGAAGAAGTTAGCTTTCCTCATCTTCCTAGAGGAAGAGCTTTAGAAGAAGAGAAGAGACTGCTTAAATCATATAATTACTAGAACGAAGGGGCAACAACTCTCCTATAGCTATCTCAGCTGCAGTTATTCACTTTTGACTGATTTCAGTCATCCTTCTTCCTGGTTCCAGTTACCACCTTTCATGCTTTTTGTGTTCCTGTTACAGATTCTTTGAAGCTTGAGATCAGCTAACTTCATGTCTCATTTACAATTAGCCAGTTTCAAATTTTAAAGAAGCCAGGGCAGGCTTATCTTGCTTTTATTCCAGCCTGATTGCCAAACTGAAAATAGAAGTCTGATCTACATTACTGTTGCCTGTTGGTGAAGCATCACTGGAGATCTGGAGGTTCTATCAAGATAGTAAACAAATGATGAACAGCTGTGTTTCCTGATGTTGAGATGTGCAGGAATAAAATGGGGAAAAATATTGTGCATGAATTCAATTACTCTTTAGAAACTGTAATGGGAGCAGTACTCTTAAAAGAAGGGATACTGATTTATATCCCACTTTGGAATAGATGCAGATCAAACTCTGAATAAATAAGTGATATTTTAATGATGAATGAAGCTGAATGTTTGTGTTCTAACAGGAAGATTTATAATAATAGGGTTTTAAACTTTTTATTTATATATTCACATATACACATAATCTTGAAATATAGAAAATGCCAAATTATTTGTTTTTAATTGTTATTTAATATACTGTAAATAAATAGAAAGCCACATTGAGTTCTAATTTATCATCACTATTTATCATCATTAACATAAAATACCTCCAAACTGCTAAACAACTTTCAGCCTACTGGACCAAACATTAACCAACACATACCTCTATTTTATCTGGACTCGTTTCTACTTATTTATTTTGGTGGATCCCATTATTCAGGGTTGGTCCAAGATATTTTTCAGCTTAAAGCAGACAAAATGGTATCCTCTTCCAAATTCATCTAGAATGCATCACTAGATTGGCAGCTGAAATTTACTTTGATATTTGCAATGGGATTTCATCTTCAGCTATTTCTGAGGTGCTCACCAGGTTTTGCAACTGGGGTGGGGGGGTAGCCACCACTCTCCTCAACACTGGCATCCTGAAGCCATTGCCTCATTCACTTTAATGACAGGGCCAGTCCTGTCATTATCAAACCAAGCTGTCGGATAGCCAAGGCTTCATGTACACTGAATTCAAAACATAGGATTCCTACATGTTACACAGAGGGGACATCTATGCACATATTCTGGGAAATTCACCATTTGAGACTCATCCACAAAACAAGGCACAAAGTAATGGCAGGTGAAAGCATATTGTTGGGCAACAGAGAAGAAAAGGAAGGCAGACACAAACAAAGCATGCCAACGGTGTGATGCCCAATCTGTTTTCCTTTATGAAATGGCAACCTCATGAACTTCTTTGCAAAGTATACACAAAGGGAGATGAACATGATAACAGATAGAAACTGGATATAATAATAGAATGGTAATAATATTTTTGACAGCCAGTTTGGCATAGTGGTTAAGACATCAGGCTAGAAACCAGAAGACTGGGAGTTGTAGTCCTGCCTTAGGCATGAAGCAGCTGGGTGACCTTGGGCCATTTGCTCTCTCTCAGCCCTAGGGAAAAAATGCTTCTGAAAACTGCAGGGACTTCTCCAGGAATCAACACTGACTTGAAGGCACAAGAAATATATACAGTAAAACCTTGGATTGCAAATAACTTGATCTGCGAGTGTTCCGCAAGACGAGCAAACATTTCTAATAAATTTTAACTTGATAAACAAGCGATGTCTTGCAATACGAGTAGTAATTGACGCCGAACGTCACAAGATCACAACTGAGCCAATGGTTCTTCTCTCTCTCGCTGCAGGATTGTGGGTGATCGTCTCCCATGCTAGTGATAGTGAAAATCATCCTACACAATAACCCTCCTCTCTCTTGTCTCCCTCACACCAGCCACGAAGGTTTTCAAAGGTAAGTGCAGGTTAATTTGTTTTATTTTTCTTTATATTTTGTATTTTCTTTATTATTTTGTATTATATTACAGTATTTTAATCATTTTTATATGAATATTTTTGGGTTGTGGAATGAATCATCTGAGTTTCCATTATTTCTTATGGGGAAATTCACTTTGATATACAAGTGCTTTGGATTACAAGCATGTTTCCGGAATGAATTATGTTCCCAAACCAAGGTTTTACTGTGTGTGTGTGTGTGTGTGTGTGTGTGTATTTGGCAATAAAGATAACTACAACAAAGGAAAGGAGATCAGAATATGTTTACAGAGGAATATGGTTAACCCAACTCCTTTCTCAGCACCTAAAGCAGCCTTCATTTAAACCTTAATGTCACAATCTCCCTTTAGTTTTCCAACTCATGCTAAATATATTTTTTTAATAGAAATAAGTAACTTCAATATATCTAAAGGACACAAGATTGTGAAGGCTGGCCTAAAGTAAAAGTCATCATTTTCAGCTGCAGCAATAAGAACACTGGCCTTTTTGAACAGAGAGATGCTTAGATGGAAAAATAAGATTTTTAATTAAAATATGTTTCACAGAAGATATTTGCACCTTTTGGGCACCAAGCCGCCTTACATTTTTGTGAAGTTAAACAAATACAGGCAACATTTTCTTTCTTTTCCAAAGAAACTGTTTGTGTAATTACGAAGCGTATGAAAAAAAGTTCATAGCAGAAGGATAGGATAAAATAGTATGGACTTCTGTTATAAACACCTTTCCTGCCTTTTAAAAAGTACACTTATTGCTAATTAATTTTTCTTAATTGGTCTCTTTTTTTTTCTGCTGATGATCTTCTTCTATCCAATATGTGACTATATTTTCAGTCTGTTGCATTTATAATACTTCTTAAATACTGAAAATAACACATTTCCATTTTTTGTTGCTCAATTTAAAACTACGCTGAAAACAGCTCGAAGGAGATAAAAAGTGGAAATCCAGCAATATAAATGGATCTTAAGAGATAGATGGATTTCTGTAGTGATATTAGGTTACACTGCCTTCTAGATCATGCTAGGGGAATATACTCTGAATGCAGCAGTTCTTGAATAACAAAGAAACTACTGATGCCACATGCAACTGCATGTCTGTGGCTTGTACTGAAGCATGTTACACATTTTAGTAATTAAAAAGGACTCACTGCTATAGTCTCACTTTCGAGGTATAACGTTGGGATCTTGTCTGCCCATTTTAAAAGTATTCCTTTGTAGAATGGACTGTTTTTAGTTCTGTTTTTGTTAGAGCACATCGTGAAGAGCAACCAATTAGTTGTGACATGGCAACACACAAAGAAGAAATTGTCCCTCTTGGCCTGTAAAAATAGCCCAATAAGAATATTATAATATTTATTCTGCTGATAAGAACAGGCCATTCCTTTTTATCTTGTATGCTTTGCACAGAACTGTAGCAAATGGATAGCTACTTTTTGTATTTGGAAGCCTCATTTGGACCTCACAGTTAGTAATTCTATTTCTCTCTCTCTCTCTCTCTCTCTCTCTCTCTCTCTCTCTCTCTCTGTATATGTGTGTGTGTGTGTGTGTGTGTGTTTATATATATATAAAAATAATATATATAAATGCATAAAATGGGTTCTTCACGCATGGTATACGTGATAGATAGATAGATAGATAGATAGATAGATAGATAGATAGATAGATCGATAGATAGATCGATAGATCGATCATGTATACCATGGGTGAAGAACCCATTTTATGCATTTGATAAAGTGGCCCCCATAATAAATTTCAAAGCACAAAATGCTCTTTGTTGGATTTACTGAAACAGATCAAAGTAGCCACCTCTCTGGACTTTATTCTCTGTTCCTGGCAGAGAACTGGGTTAGAGATCAATGGTACATTTTTCCTAGGCTAACTTCAGCAGGTATGAGAAATAGTGCTTTCAACTTCTTTAAGATTCTGTATATAAGCTTTTTTTTTTTAATGTGCAGTTCATTGTTTTGTATTGCAAATGAACCACAAAAAGACATGATAATCAAGATTAATTGCTTCTCTGTGGCACTCTGAGATCTTGAGTTTATACACTCCCTGGACAATGGAAAATCATACCCGGAGGCAGAACATTGGATTAATTGCATGACACTTTAATCCTTTCTGTTCTATGATTCTACCAAGTGTGATACTCTCACACTTGTAATAACATGTCACACTTTGCAATGGAACTGGTAATGTCCACACATGATGATTTATCAGCATAGTTTTACACTAGGGATATGAAATAAGATTTAAAGAAAACTGGAAGGTTGTCATTTTGATTTTTTTTCTCCTCTATGGCTACTTTTGCTTTTGGGGTACATGTGGTTAGATAATCTTTCCCATCTACTAAATTATTTCCTTCATCATGCAGAATAGAGAAGGGATCACCTGATGTCCAACTCTATTTTGCTTCCATTTTCCAACTCTATTCCAACTCTAATACTGCTACCATTATGTAGATAAAAGAGTTAAGGCTGTAATATTGAAAAGTCACATCCTTTGGGACTATCCATGCTAATTACCCAAAGTATTATTTCCAGTGGCTCTGGAAAGTTCTGTGCCTTACTCCAAATGCAATGCATTTGTGCAAGCCATATTTATTGGAGATATTAAGGAAGTTTCCAAAGCAGTATACATTGACTTCCTGGAGGAAAGGCAAGATATAAACCTAGTAAGTCAGTGAATGAAAGAATAAAAATTCCCATTGAAAAAAGAAAGATGTTCCTATCTTTTCCTCTACTGAAAGCATAAGGAAAGCAGATCAAAGCTATAACTCTGAGTTAAAACTTCTATCATTTATGCCTAGTGAATTTGGTGAGAAAAAATCCCTAACTTCTTCAAATATATTGATAAACAGCATTTAAAATTTGATTCACTTTGTGGTAAATTCTGAAAGTTGGGCTTTGAGTTCAGCACAAGAGTTCCATGAATGGTATCCACAAAGATAATCTACCTCTATCTCCTATTCCTGGCATTCGTCAAAACCCAGCTGTCAGAAAAAGTTTAACAGTATTGAAAGTGATGGTTTTGCTCTGTGTGTGAATGTGTGTCACATCAGTTATAAACCAAATAAGTTTTTTAAAAAAAAAAAAAATCATCATCATCACTATGCGTAAACCCAAATTGGAGCATTAATGTTTCCACTACACATGCAGAATCAATAGATTGCTGTTTAAAACTTGTACTCATCGTTGCTACATTTGGGGAACCAGTGAGAATAAAGACAAAGGTCATTCATTCAGCTACTCTTGCAAGAAAATTTGGAGAAGGCAGAATAGCATTTGCAGAACTGAAAGAATCCAGATTCCCTAAAGGAGGACAAGACATCTGACAGATTTGTCCACAGGAAGTGGAGGGGGAGGGGGAGAAAAAAAAAGATTGCTCTAATCTCATTTTATCAAGAAAAACTGACATTTCTTCTAACCTCAGGCATAAAGTGAGATCCCAGAAGTGCATTCTGTCTTCTCAAAACAGTGCTGTAGAGATCAAACATTCTCTCTTCCTTCGAAGATTGTATTTGATTGATGTCAGTTTACAAAGATTTCTCTGCCTTAGGTAAGGTATTATGGGCTTATCTCTCTGATTCATTCTTTTTTTTTTTTTTTTGCTGTTTGTTTTCCTGGAGTTAGGTCAAAAGCAAGACAAATTCAAATGAGAATAGACAATGCAGCAGCTGATTACTACATAAATAGTAATAGTACTTGTAGTATTGCTTTGGATGTTTTCAAGCATAAGACATCTGGCATTGCACTTCTGGAAGTAGGTCAGCCTACAAAGCTATCATTCTGTTCATTGTAGGAGTCATGAAGGAGAGAGATTACTCAAAATGATGAGAGCAATTCAAGCAGCTTCTGAACAAATGAAAAAGAAAGCTTCTCAATCAGAAGGTGACATCCTTCCTTTGTTCTGCAAAAATGTTATGTTTATGTAAGAACCAGAGTCAAAGGTTTATTCATAAACTAAAGCATGAGGGCCAAGATCAACTACCACCTTGTCAAGTTTAAAAAAGTAGTCATCTTTATCTCACACCAGGGGTATAAATCCAAGTGTCCTGGTGAGTTAGCAAGTCCCACTGAATGTAGGGACTATAGAATAAACATCTGTAGCACTATCATACAAGTATTTTTGCAAGTCCCATATTGGTCCCCATAGAATGAAATTTCAAAGTGGGGCTTCTGTACTTACATCCCCCCAGTTGTAATCCAATGCTTAGTTAAAAATGTGGTTGGCTAGTTTGTGATTCAGCATGCATGTGAACAACAGCTAGTTCAACAGAACTCAGTCTACCACTTCCACGCAACCTCTAGCCTTATCCTCCAAATCCTCAGAAACACTTTTGTGCCTCCCTTGAAGTGTCCTCACCATTGTCAACCTCACAATACTGAGTAGCCCTACCTCCAGCTTACTAATGTGGAACTGCAAGAATTTATTTCCAATCAGCACTTCACATACTGATACACTCACATCCTCATCATTGCCTTATTGTGTTTGTTTCAGTAGTGAGGAAAAACAAAACTGTTTACTGTTTAAAAAATACCATGACATGTTATTTAGTTATAATGGAGCCTTGACTTCACAGGGAAGGGGGAGACCCATTCATTTAAACACAGACACAGACATTCACACAGAGGAAATAGCAGCAAAGTACAATTGCATCTTGACTTTAACAGGAAATTGCCCACTTCCCAGTTCCAGTTCTGACCTGTAGAACTGTTCTTGCAGTTTCCTTCTGTGCCACCCCAAAGCAGGAAATTAATTTGCTAGAAAAGCTTGATGATGTCATGGGAATATAGCAGAGTGGTGCCCATTCCAGATGGGAAGAAATGCCGTGTTCAGATAAGGGAGTATAGGATTGCATCTTAGATAATTTTGACAATATAGAGTATCCAGAATAAGCTTTGCTTTCAATTAAGTTTGCGTTCAAGGTAATGCATAAAGCTTGGTAGAGAGAAGATCCATGCCTCTACCTGTTCCCAGTCTAAATACCCCATTATGTTGAACTGATTGTTCATAGCCCCCTTAATCTTTACAAGAAAAGACAGAGTAAATGTGTTCTAAATCATTATAAATGAATAGATTTGGATGCATATTCATAGCATACACATGTGGTATGGCATGAATTTCATTCAAGGATCTGTATATTGGTGAAATCAGGGGTGGTTTTAGAAGAGGGGAAATACCTTATTCATAATCTTTGGTCATTTCCCTCCCAACCCCTAACTCTCCAAGCCAGACAGATGGAAACCATTGCTTAAATCAGTTGTGGAATGTGAAATATAGGTTTCCACTGAAACACATAGCGCCTTGTTCTCTTAAGGTGTTTTGATTATACTTTCATTCTTCTTTGCAAGACCATTTTGGTTATAGGCTCAAAACAAGAGAAAATTTGTGCACATGTTTTCGAGCCAACGAAACTTTGATGCAACATCTCTATCTCCTGTTTTCACTTGAAAAAATTGTAGTGTGACAAAGCGGCTATGGAAAATGTGTTGGAAAATGACTGTGGGTAATTTCCAGTTTATTTTGCACCCAGATCAGAGCAAGCACACACACCACTCAGGACAGCTTGCAAAAAGATAGCTTGATGTTTATTTATTAAACAATAGCAAACATCAGAAACAGATAACTGGCAAAATACGACAGAAAGCAAGCAAAAGCAAAGAGGGAGGGAGACATAAACAACAGGAAAGAATTTACATTATTTATACATCTACAGGTGAAACTCGAAAAATTAGAATATCGTGCAAATGTTCATTTATGTCAGTATGGCAACTCAAAAGGTGAAACCAATATATGAGATAGACGCATTACATGCAAAGCGAGATATGTCAAGCCTTACTTTGGTATAATTGTGATGATTATGGCGTACAGCTTATGAAAACCCCAAATTCACAATCTCAGAAAATTAGAAGAGTGTGAAAAGGTTCAATAGTCTAGGCTCAAAGTGTCCCACTCTAATCAGCTAATGAATCCATAACACCTGCAAAGGGTTCCTGAGCCTTTCAATGGTCTCTCAGGCTGGTTCAGTAGGAATCACAAGCATGGGAAAGACTGCTGACCTGACAGTTGTGCAGAAAACCATCACTGACACCCTCCATAAGGAGGGAAAGCCCCAAAAGGTAATTGCAAAAGAAGTTGGATGTTCCCAAAGTGCTTTATCAAAGCCCATCAATAGAAGGTTATGTGGAAGGGAAAAGTGTGGTATAAAAAGGTGCACAAGCAGCACGGATGACCGCAGCCTGGAGAGGATTGTCAGGAAAAGGCCATTCAAAAGTGTTGGGGACTTTCACAAGGAGTGGACTGAGGCTGGAGTTAGTGCATCAAGAGCCACCACACACAGACGGATCCTGGACATGGGCTTCAAATGTCGTATTCCTCTTGTCAAGCCGCTCCTGAACAACAAACAATGTCAGAAGCGTCTTACCTGGGCTACAGAAAAAAAGAACTGGTCTGTTGCCCAGTGGTCCAAAGTCCTCTTTTCTGATGAGAGCAACTTTTGCATCTCATTTGGGAACCAAGGACCCAGAGTCTGGAGGAAGAATGGAGAGGCACACAATGCATGATGCTTGAAGTCCAGTGTGAAGTTTCCACAGTCTGTGTTGATTTGGGGAGCCATGTCATCTGCTGGTGTTGGTCCACTGTGCTTCATTAAGTCCAGGGTCAACGCAGCCGTCTACCAGGAGATTTTGGAGCACTTCATGCTTCCTTCCGCAGACGAGCTTTATGGGGATGCTGACTTCATTTTCCAGCAGGACGTGGCACCTGCCCACACTGCCAAAAGTACCAAAACCTGGTTCAATGACCATGGGATTACTGTGCTTGATTGGCCAGCAAACTCGCCTGACCTAAACCCCGTAGAGAATCTATGGGGCATTGCCAAGAGAAAGATGAGGGACATGAGACCGAACAATGCAGTGGAGCTGAAGGCCGCTATTGAAGCATCCTGGTCTTCCATAACACCTCAGCAGTGCCACAGGCTGATAGCATCCATGCCACGCCGCATTGCGGCTGTCATTGCTGCAAAAGGGGCCCAAACCAAGTACTGAGTACATATGCATGCTTATACTTTGCAGAGGTCCGATATTGTTCTATTTCCAATCCTTGTGTTATTGATGTCATGTAATATTCTAATTTTCTAAGATTGTGAATTTGGGGTTTTCATAAGCTGTATGCCATAATCATCACAATTATACCAAAGTAAGACTTGACATATCTCACTTTGCATGTAATGCATCTATCTCATATATTGGTTTCAACTTTTGAGTTGCCATACTGACATAAATGAACATTTGCACGATATTCTAATTTTTCGAGTTTTACCTGTACTTCTAGATAATATGCAAACTAATCTCTTCCTCAAAGATATTGTGTCATTTTCCTTCCACTTCAATTTTCCTTTTTCTCCCAAAAAATACTATTTTAAAACCATGTTTCAATTCCTCCCTCCTATTTTTTCCATTTATGAACAATGCTGAGAATGGGGGAGGAACTGTAGTTGCAGTTCGATAAAAAACACTTTCTCTGTTAACCTTGGAAAATGGTTTGGTTTAGCCTTAGCCTATTTATGAACCAAACCTATCACACACCATGATCCTTATATGTTATTTGGAGCATGACAGAGTGTAATTATTTCTTTAGGGGCATTCAGACCCTTCCCTCTCTTTTCCCTTTTCTCCATTCACATATGAGCCTTTGAGACTAGTATTATGAGCTGAACCTCAAAATAGCATCATTATGAGCCGGGAAATACAAGTTACCCAGAATTACAGCTGCTTTGAATTTTGTGGTATAACTTTCAGTTCCAAAGATATACAGTATCAGAATGAATGTCTAGTATAAAATGTATTTCATAATGAGTATTTTGAAATAAAACACATTGAAAGGTATTTAGAGGTAAAAATGTCTTCTAAGATATGAATTGAATTACATACTTAAATATGAGTCTTGGGGGAATTGTCTTTAGGGTCCATTGAGTCCATTCTGGCGTGATCCCTTTCCTTGCTGAAAGAGGCCAGGAAGATATGTGCAGGAATGGCACTGCAGCCCTTAGAGACTTTCAACAGTAGCAGTATATATATTTCATAAATAAATAAATATTTGTCTGTAGGTGGGAGACAGAATGGTCTGTGTGGATATCTGTATGCAGATTAATTTTACAAATGGGTGCCTTACTTTACAGGCAATTAATTTTAAACAGGAATTATGAATTCTGTAAACGTTGTCATGGCCCTGGGTGCAAACATGTACGCTTTCTTGTGTATTTATTCATTTTATCATTGGCGGAGTGACTATGTGCTTCTTTGCACTTGGATTTGGTATGCATTCAGGAGATGTAGACTGGGTAAATTCCCATTCTTATTCTGTAATTGAAATCTAGTGAATCTAGGTTTAGTACTAGTCATGAATAGATTCTAGAAGGTGCAAACCTTCTCCATATATTACTCCAGTTTCAGATAGTTTTAACCTTGCCTTTTAGATTTGGACTTTCCTTTAATTTCTCTTAAATACACAGCCACATTTATCCCTCATCCCACTGAGATCTCAAAGAGGAAATTACAATGAGAATACCCTGAGAAACAGGAGTGAAACCATTTCTCCTCTTCTACCCATCTTCACAGAACATACCTATTTTGACTAGCCAGATGCAGACAGCCCCCAAATCTGAGACAGCTGGTTAAGCAACCTCCAGGGCAAGCTGCTCCAAAAAGAATTTCTTCACAGCACACTTCCAGAATCTCTGAGCTAATTATCAGGGTTGAGATTCTCAACTTAATCATCACTCCTCAGTCTCTAGAGTGTGAGGGAATCAGAGAAGTAACCCCTGCCTTGTTGGGCTGAGCATGCAGCAAAAGAGCAAAAGTCCAATGCAATTATCAGCTGAGCAACCTTGTGGTCGTGAGGCAGCATGTTCCCCACAGAGGCATGAAACGAGCTGAAATTCAGACCAAAACCACCATGTTAAAGAAAAGAAAGAAAGGAAAAAAGGACTCATTTGCAGAAAGCAAAGTGTTTTGTTCATTAAAAAGCTCCAAAGACAGCAGAAGGCTGTGGCTTTCTTTGTTTTAACATCAATTTGAACTCAGGCTCTCCTGACATGATAAGAGTCTTCCTTTTATTGTACATGAACAGTAGGAGGAAGACAGCTAGTTATTTCCCCAGATGACAATAAAGTCTGTACAAAGCACATAGATTCCAGTTAAATTAAAAACAAACTTAGGTGGAATGTATACAATATTTTCTCTTCATCACCCTCATTAACTTTCAGTTTGACAGGAAATCATATTACTTAACTATCATTTGATTTTAAAAATTGGCAAGTAGATTTCAGCCTTTATTTGCAAGCAGTCCAGTCCAGCACAGCAAGTACAGTTGGGCTTCCAAATATTAAGGGTGGAATTTCTTTGTAGAGAGCCAGTTTGATATAGTGGTTAAAGGCACTGGGCTAGAACCCGGAGATCGGGAGTTCTAGTCCTGCCTTAGGCACAAGCAGTGGCAAACCACTTCCAAAAACTTTGCCAGGAAAACTGCAGGGACTTGTTTAGGCAGTCTCCAGGAGTTAAGACTCACTTAAAGGCCCAAAAAAATACACACACACGCATGCACGCACGCACACACACGTGTGTAGTTATTTTGCATTCAAGATAAATTCCCACATGTTTGCAAAGGGAATCAGAGAATCAACACCAGGTAACGTTAGTTTGGATGGCTGGAGAATAGAATCCTAGATAAATATTCCATTTTAAAAAAAAAATCACCTAGCAAGATGAACTTTTAAGTGCTTTGGAGCAAGTCAGCATTAAATTGTATTTTCTGATAGAAATGCTACTTATCTGAATAGAAACTGTTTCTGGAGTGTGCACAGTAAGTTAATTGTGTTGTTAGGAAAATTCTATTTCTATATCCCTTTGCAAATGTTACCTAGAATTATTTTTTTCTTTGCAAAAGAAATCAGAATGTACTTTTTACTATATCCAGCCTAACTGGAAGAACTTAGGTGGAGCGAAATCCGTTCAAATATTGTGCATACAAGAGAAAGGGAGAAAGAGAATGGAAGGGATATAAAAATTATTATGCTATATCTCCAAAACTTTAAACATTTGAGGCTTACATGATCCAACATAGTTCCATAACTAAAATTTAAATAAGAGTTGTACAACCTTTCTCAAATTGAAGGACATATTTGAATATTGGAAATAGTGGCAGCAGGGCAGAACAAAGGAAGGGCATAAAAGCCAAACCAAAACTATATTTAATTAAAATAAATACAATAAAAATAAAATAATCAAATATGGTTAATATGACTGTTCTTTATATATCTGGTAGTTTCCCTTCTGTCATATTAACACTTACAATCATAAAATTAAGTTATTAAATATAAAATTGTTCCTTGTGTATCTAATGATATTTCCCTTTTATCATGTTAAAAATTACCACAGGGCCTGGATGAACTCTTGGAGCTAGACTTTAGGCCACATGTGTATTTCTGATCTAAATACTGAAGGCTTTCGCCATGCTAGCTTGACCACCCATTCCAGCATTCGAGAAGCATCAGCAGGAGCAGAAATGTTCATACTCCTTTCAAGGCTTCAGAAGGACATTTGCTGTAACATCCACTGACCTAAATCTGAAACAGAAACAAGCCAACCATATCTTGTATTGCTGGAAAAGGTAAAGGAAAGAGCATATGAAACAATATAGTTCCTAAGGAACAGCCATAATAGCAGGGGGGAAAAAATATTTTCTGGCACTTAACATATGTATTATATCTTAAGCTCACATAGATTACAGTTCACTTCATCATATGTATGCATGAAGTGACCAAACATCTGATGAAGTGGACTGTGATCTGCAAAAACTGATGTGATAACCATTGAATGAGTCTTCAAAGGGTAGAAGACTAATGGATGTAAAAATAATAAGAGAGTGGAATAATTACTCTCTGAAGAAAGGCTACAATGTTTGGGGCTTCTTATGCAATAGAACAGCATATGGAGAGGTAGGCATATGCAATGGATAAAATATGCAGTCTGTCCTAAAATGTGACTGAAGAGAGAGATTTTTAATGCCTCTCTTCTAAAACTAGAACTAAAGTCATCCATGGAAGCTGAACAGCAAGACTACTAGTTTCCTAGCAAGAGTACCAGGATATTTAGTAACATAAGAGATAGTAGTGGCTACAAATGTTGGTGGCTTTAGAAGGAAATGAGACACATTCATGGAGGGGAAGTTTTAATATTGGATCTGTTTATAAAGGCTGTGTGTGCTACTCAAGATCAAAAGCATTATACCCATGTTTACCAGTTTTTAGAAACAGCTTCATACTCTACATATGGACTTCCAAGGCTTCAGACTGATCCTTGTAGAAAGCCCTTCATCTGATTCAGTAGGACATTCAGAAAGCCCTTCCTTGATTCAGTAGGGCTTTCTGTACATATGCAGGGTGATTGTGTGACAGAATGTTCATATCCACTTGCATTCATTCAAAACATTTATTGATGTGTTCAGATATAAAGGCACAAAGTCAGCTGTTAGGATGCAAAGTAAGCACGCTTCTCTATCTACATAAATTGTTGAACTCCTGTTCAATTGCTTGTGGGTTTACTGGTGTGGTCTGTAGGCTAATGGCATCTAGAAAATTACTCTGGCAGTAGTTGCAATATAATTGGATGGAACATCAACATAAAATAAAAGCAAAGGCACTGAATACAATATGCAGATTAGCAGAGGATGAGACTCACTTTAGTTGTTCACCAGAGAATTGGACTTTAGTTGTGATGCCTTGTAGAACTGCCAAACAAAAAACAAACTTATGTTCCTGCTCCCAGGTTGCTTCCAAGGGGGAACCACAACTTGCCACAGAATGCTAATTGAACAGGATGATACTAGAAGCATGTCTGTACTAGACTCCCAGTAGACAGACCATAAAAGATATGCATGGGATAACAAAATTCAAAGAGCACCCTGAGCCCAAAGTGTAGATCTTAAAACAAAATAGTTAGAAATCTGAGCAACTGAAAGAATTGTAGGGAGAAAAACATTTTTAAAAATTCTCCAGTGATTTAAACAGCCACGACAAGAAGCAGAACGAAAACCAAAGGGATGCTTAAATTATTATCATGGGAAGTAGCAATTCATGGAAATACATCTGTATTTCAATCATCATCTTTTAAATAAACTGGATCCCCAAACACTTTGCAGAGTTAATATAATAAGAAAGCAATATGCATTCAGAATAAATTGTGGAAACCAGTGGAGTAAGATTAAAAGCCTTGCTACAGCATCAGGGTAGCAAAAGCAAATAAAGCATGTATCATGACTATGCAGGAAAGAGAGGGTGCAAAGAGGCCAAATGTTCTTTTTTTTTTGTATTAAATAATAATTGCTTTAAACACAATGTATCACTTTTCTCCAACAATCATTTTATTGTATCAGTATGTATGAACTGGCCATATATGGTGGTACTTTGTTCTCAATAATATGATAATAAAATGATTTCAGTCTGATCCAAGGGACTGGCCTGAAGCCAAGTAGTAAACCTGTTCCTTTAGTACTCAACAAAGTGGAGACAATGTAGAAGGGGTGCTACTATGCTAAGAAAAGAAGGACACTGAAAGGATCAAGGCCAGCTAATGAAGGGGAATAATATAAAAGATGAAAAGACAGAAAAAGTCATTGTGACCAGGACCACAGAGAGGGAATTATGAAAATCTTTCAGATACAGGGTAAAAGAAAGTGATAAAAGAAAAAAAAAGAACTGTAGGTTTTATAATGGAAATCATGAGCAAAGAATACCAGATGTGAAATGGAAAAATTCTTCCCCCTAACCCAACAGGACAAATGAGAAGACACTGTAGAAAGCTCAGCTCTCATTCATTTCAATACAACTGATAGAAGATAATTCACATACTGTATGCATTGTATTCAAAGTAAGGAAAAGGACAGAGAAGATGGTGCATACAGCTTGTGAGAAGATAGAGAACACTGTATGAAGAACAGATTGGGTACCATCCCAAAGTCAGATATAATTCATCTGAACTGGAGACAATTTAAATATCTTTTGTACACTAACAAATTGGTTTTGTCAGTGTTCTTGGAGATTTGACAGCTTCTCTAACAAAGTCATAGGAAGGACAAACTGTCTATCAGAACCCAGAATTTTCTCTCTTAAAATGCTATGTGGGAAGGGTTGAGGATTCATCTGCAGCTATTAAGCACCAATCAGATGGATTGACTAGGGATGTCAAAATGACAAGGAACCTTATTAAGCTTTTTTATTAGTCTTGAAATTGGTTTATTTCTTTTCTTTTCTGCGGGGAGGTGGGGTGGGTTAACATGTTCTATTCCTGCAACATTGGAAGGCCTGCCGTCTTGGAACAGAAATCCAAATCCAATTCCCCTTCCCCATTGGCCTTTGAGATTGTTTCTTTCTGAGATTGGAAATTCCAATTTTGGAAAGCTCCCAAAACTTGTGGTGTGGGGGGTGGGGGTGAGTCAGGCAGACCTGATGATCAGAGACCTTCTCCTTGTCTTCTCTCTTGTTCCCAAAGACAGCAGAAATTTAGGCAAGCTCAAAAGCCATTGCATTTAAAACATATACAACCCAAAAGGAGATATCTCTCTCTATCCTCCTTTCTGCCTTGCTATATCATTGTAATTGGACATATCAGACAGCTCCAATTTTTAACACCTGAATTGCTCTGCTTATTTCTGTTTCTACCTTCTTTGGTTCTTTTTCTGTTTCTTCTGAGGAATCCTTCACTAATTAATTCCTAAATTCTGATGTTTTATATCCTCTCAATAAAAGTTTCAATCCCTGCAAAGTTCTGACTGCCTTTGTATTGCTTTATTGAGCACTTTACAAAGACACTTTGCTCATTTGATCAAGTTATTCCAAATTACACATTTGACATGTTTGACTTCCTGGAATGTTTTAATCTGAGCCAGATTTCTCTGGAAGGCTGCATAGCAATCTGATCACTAGTATACAGTCATGGAAAACTCTAGCACCACATTTGACCGAAGCAAGGACATTATTGGAAAGCACATGGGGAGCTCAGAAATTTACACTTTTATGGAATGAGTAGATCATTTCTCCCACAATTCTATTTTTTTAAAAAATGTTGGATTAAAAGGGAACTCCAAAGAAATTGAAGGTTTAAATGGTGTTCAAAGCAAGTTTATTGAAAAATATAGTTACACTGTACAATCCCTACAATTACTGGGATGGGTTCCATATTAAACACGTCAGTGAATCAGCAGAATGAAGACTTCATTGGGGAGCATTTCATAGAGTCAATCTCTTCGAAATATTGGGTCATTCTCATAAATTTGTCAACAAACCATTGTTCCTTGTCAATTCTAAACTAAGCCACAACTTCATTAAAGGAATGTGGAATATTATTTTTGCACTAACAATAAGTACAGAGGGAAGATATAAAATGTTGACGCACTGGCATCGGTCACCAGTTTTCCTGGGTCCCCAAAGCTCCCATGCATGCTGAAGCCAATGCCTTTCCAGACCCCACAAGAAGTGTAACAATGAGAAAAGTTTCCTATTAAAGCCACCTGCATACGCTGTTAGAGTACAATACCATCCCTACCCTGGAGAGCCATCTACATTTCATTCCTTTTCATCGACCACAACAATGAGGTCACTTCTAAAGATGCCAGATTCTGTTTCCGAGCTGGTCTCATTAGGAAACAGATAGTGAAACAAGACAATTAGTATCCAACCTCACTAGATACAAAGGAGGTAATTTGGCAACTCTAAATGTTTATGCTTCTTTTATTCTATTCTATTTTGTAAGTGGATATATTCTTCTTTTACACCTTTGCAACACAGTTTTATAATGCAGTGATTAGTGTTAAGTAACTCTAATATTTTATTGCTCCATTTTATTTTTTATTTGTACTTGAACTTATTTTATTGTTTCCTAATTTAATTAGGATGGTTTATGTAATTTGAGCTTTGTAAAGCCTGTCACATAACAGAGTACTTTTCTGGTCAGTGACCATAATAAAGATGTTTTTCTCTGTTCACCACTCCTATAAACAGCAGTTTCATGCATGTTCCACTTCAGACTTGGAAATGCCGTTCTACCAAAAATTATCCCTCTGACAGTATCCCCTCACTTCTGGGTTTATTCATATTGGCCAGACCAAAAATATCTAAACAAATTAACTAGAGAGCCAATGTAAAAAGCCATATTGTATATTAAACATAATTAAGCAAATAACCATGTTTGATTCCTTACAATTAAATCCATAAAAGGGAAAGAACATTCCAAGGAAATCAACAATACCAACTAATATGATTATTAAATAAAAAGAAGTCTTTCTAGCCTTGGTAGAATACCTAGGGTATTCTTTGCCAAGGAAGGCAAGGTGGATGGGTGACTGTTCCCCTGGCCCAAACTGATAGGAGTTGGACAGGAATTGGGCTTACCTCCACTTTCTTGCTGGAAGTCATACAAGAACAACTTGTATGTTCAACTCTCAAGACTGTCAAAGCAATCTCGATTTGAAGCCTCACCCAAATTAATCTTCATTTTTTCCAACTTTTGTAACCACTCTTCCTTTTCACAGACAACCATCGCTAAAAGCAGGGAGAAATGTGCACTGTAATAGTACCCTATTATGTAGTACCCATTACTTCTGTTCATTTTTAAAAAGTGCTGAATGTTCTTGGTGACCACTCATTTTTAAGTTTCAGGTCAAACTACAATATCATGGATGCTGAAATATATTAAGACAGCAAGTAACAAAACTTATTTCTCAGAATTTCCAGGCTGGCATTTATTTGAATATGGTAACTCTGAAAGAATATCCAGGTGTGTTCTAGAAATAAGAAGAATGAAATACTGGTTTAGAAAAATACATGTGATTTTTGCTATTCCTCTGTTCTTAGCAACCAAGAAACAAGTATTGTATCTTATTTGAAATGGACTACAGCTTACAGCATTATGCTTATATTATTGGCTTCCTCCAGGCAGAAAGGTATAAATGGTCTGAAATACCATTTCCTCTCCATATAAGACAAGGAGTTGCATTTCAAAAGGAGTGAACTTAAGCAGAACTTGATTTAGATCTGCTTTTACTGATTCAACCATAGTGTTTTCATTTGGAAAACTTTACATCATAGTCTTGGCAGACAGCCAGATGTTCTCCTCTGTAGTCTGCTATTTTTCCTTTAGCTTACCCAAAATAGCCACTCATAGATTTAGTGTCCTCAAATTACTAATGCTTACAGTCAAGAGTGTTGTCAACTTTCAGCTGGGTAGCCAGAAATTTGCTATGGGTGAACAAAGAAATATGAGTGGAGGCTCCATACAAATTTACATTCCAAAGACTGGCATTTCATAAGGTGTTTCTGTGTGAACTTAGATTGGCTGGCAGATATAATAAACCTTATTTTTAAGTATGTTCACCTGCACACAGTTCAGATGGTGGTGTTGCAGGCAGAATTTTGTATGTGATAATGAGATTGCATTTCCAAGGTTGCCAAGTGAATTCATGGCCAAGGACAATTCTGAACTTATAATGGAGTAACAAGAAGTTTCTTTATCTCATCTCCAATACTAGAAGTTGATGATTCCCTAATTAAATTGACTAGCATTTATTTTGGAAAAGTTGCCGAAAAAAGTATTACACATGAATGCCCCCCCCCCCCCCCCAAATTATGATGCTACTGCCAACTTTGATGGATTGGTAATGGTGATTATCATTGTGATATCTGTATGATCTGATTTACCATATTAAGAAAGATATTTCAAAGCACTGTGCATTAAAAAAAGCAGAATAGTTGAAACAATTTCCAATAATTAAAACATGAACATTTAAAACCAAAAATTCATTATTGCTCTAAGTTAACAAAAACACTGAAACATAAAAAATGTCTACATAAAGATACACCTTTAAGATGCCACAAATAAGTATTTGGTGCCTTGCAAATATTGAGGGTGACAGGGAAAAATTCCAAAGTCAGCCCCACTACAGAGTGGGGTCTTTTCTGAGTAAATGCTACCAACTAATCATCTGTAGGCCATACTTTCATCAGGAATATCTTCTCTGTTGATTTTCTTTACTGTGCATGCAGGGAAAAGCAGTTCACCAACTAATCTGGTCTCATGGCGTTTATATGCTCATAAGACCTTGAATCTGGCTTGGGAGGTAATAAACAGCCACAGACAATAATTAGTCAATACAACTGTATTGATATATGTGACCAGGTGTCTTGTTCCCAGCTGCGGCTTCTGGAACTAACACAAGACAAGCCCTTTATCCAATGACATCACAGTATTTTTAAAAAGGACCTTTAAAGAGGGATTGGACAAATGTTTTCTTTAAGAGGATGGGGTCTACATAAGCTGTTGGCCACAGAGCTTCCTCTAGCAACATGCCACTATGGCACACTGGCATTGCCTTAAAATAGTGGCCAGTCTCTCCTACTCTTATTACTGGACATTCCATTAGTTTCAGATACAGTATTAAAGTGGTAAGAAATGTTCACTGTGCCAAGAATGGCATTAGAACTCAGAGCCAGAAACCTGAAAGAAAAGACATACTTACACTATGCAGCTTTCTTGGCTCCTGATGAGAGTTTCAGAGCTGCTGTGATAAAATGAAGGCAACCAAAAATATATTTCCAGTTACCAAAGACATTCTCCTCTGTTTACTGTTTAACAGTTTTATTTGAACAGGAGTTCCTGACAAAACCACCACATTTGCATGAAGGCAAGACATCTAAGGAAACTGCCTACATGCTTTATTTTGTGTTTGTTTATTTTTTTTCAACAAAATGTTCACACTGTTTCTTCCAATAAGACTCAAAAATTAACAAACACAAAGTGAGAAACTTCATATAGTTCCCAGAGGGCCAAAATAGTTTGGCTGGTTGAGGAAGACTCAATCTTTTATATCTATCAGATTCAACCTCATGGCTCCAGAGTGGATGGATTTAAATTCATATAACTGAAATCATGTTCTGAAGAGTTTGTGTGTGTGCTTGTGTGAGAGAGAGAGAAAGAGGGAGGGAGAGAGAATACATATTCCATCATCAATTTCATCATTAACATTAGGAATACATATGGTAGTGGGTACATACTTTCATGCTAGAAGTAGAAAGTGGGGTGATGATTAGTCAAACCATCTTATTAAGAATTTCAAAAGGAAAAAAATGAGGATGAAAAAGCCACTACTCCTACCAAAATAAAATATTTTTACCTGATTTTTTAAAAAGGGAGTAATAACTGCTCTTCCTTCATTGTGAAACAATTTCTTCCCACTATCCCAAATTTGCCACTAGTGAATAGTGGTGATGATTCTAGTCAGTTTCCTGGTAGTGATTCGATCTGTAGTATCGCAGTGACTAAAGCAATCATGAGAAAAACGTTTTGAGAGGATTTCTTTTTTTAAGAGCTATTGAAATACAGCCGATGAAGCCCACTGACATGCTGGACTGGCAAAGTCAAATCTCTTCAGGAAATGATGCAAGATGACTTGATGCAAGATTTCACTCAAGCCAATCAAACTGTTATTTTGGGAAATCATAAATTTGTATTCAGTGTCAGAGTGTCACTCATTAAAATCTTATGAGAATGATTAGAAAATTATCTTAATGAGAAAAATGTCTATGTTTAATTGCCTAAAATATGTGATTACTTCACTTATTTGAGTGTCAGATGGCCACTGACCATTTCACTATGACAGTGTGCACTAGCATTACTTTCCCTATTACAGTTCTTTAAGCAAAACTCATTCATGGTTTAAACTAGAAGCTTGATTCTTCAAAAGGGCAAGTACCAAGTGAGCATAATTTAGCAATCACTAAAAAGAATAATGGGAAAGATAGCCCTGGGGATGATAATAGCATTAATATTTGAAAAATTAAATGATAGGGATCTTTCTGGTAAGGAAGTCCTGTGTGCACAGAATGAATAAAGTTACCTTGGATTGATTTCAGTTTTGTTTTTTGGAAAGATCCATTGAAATCAGTGGGACTTAAATCAGCCCCCTGGGACACCTTACTCCCCCCTCGCTCCCCCCCCACCCCCCCACCCCCATCAGTGCTGCAGGAAAGCCTGTCACTTTCACTCTGCCATGGAAACAACCAGGACTCTAGTGCTGAAGTGCCCTCCCATCCACTGGCTCCCTACCCATTCTTTCCCTGCTCTAAAAGTTGGGATGTAGTCAGTAATAACTAACTCAACTCCCACTGATTCGGATGGATTCTATTCTAAGTATGGCTAAATCAGGGACCAAGACTTTCATTTCTCAAGTTCAAGTTCTAATTGTCAGTGGCAATTAGATATAATTACTAAAAGTTGGAAAGCAAGAAGTCTCATGTGATCTGTCCTGCAGTGCCTAAATTGGATTACTACTCAGTTGCGGTGGAGGATCCCTGCCCGTGGAGGATTGCCAGGGCTCAAGTAAGATGCAACTGTCAATCCAATCAGCTTCTGTGAAAAGCACATTGTCACAGGAGGCAAATACCCTAGCCTGACTGTAGCACAAAGCAGCATTTGTGCCCTCATTTAGATTTACATGCAGTGCTAAGCTAGAAATAAATACACCAAGAATTTCAATTAGGTTTTAAATTCTTTTTCTGGGTTTAATCTTGATCCAGCACAGGTAATACAGATCCTTCCCTTGTTCAGTTTATATGGTGTGGATGACGTGAACAGAAAAGATAACTTCACAGGGAAACCTTCACTGCTGTTGTACAGAAGTTGGCATATATCTTCAGAGTTGTTCAGAAGACACCCATATGATGTAGGAATTTAGCGTGAAAGCCAGTGGACCTGATCCAAAATAGTGGGAGGTGATTGGCAGAACAAGGTATTTTAGAACAAAGCACATTTGTAGAAAGCATCCTTCGTTCCAAGTTGTTAATTAATACTGCGTAGTTTTATTGTATGTGTAGAATGCAGTGTATGTGTGTAGTGACTATAGACTTAATTTGAACTGCAAACTACATTATTCATTAAATGTGTTAGATACATCATCCCCGTCTGCCAAATTGTTTCCTTCAGGTGCAAAATAGAGGTGGGTTCACCTGGAGTCCTACTTTCCATCTCTATTCTGCTGCTGTTATGTATGTAAAAGAGTCAAGGCTGGCATAACCAAAAGGTACTCCCTTTAGGACTATCCATACTAATTACCCCCAATATTCTTTCCAGTGGTTCTGGAAAGTGTCATGTGTTTTGATAGACAAAAATATAGATACATAGATAGTGTAGACACTTGCCTGTTGTTCATGTCTTCCTGCTTTTGCCTGTTCTTTGTCTCATTTTCCCAGATAAATGCTTTTCATGTTTGCTGATATGTAATAAACACCAAGTATCACAACACACATAAAATGAGGTGAGGCTTTAATTGCATGGTTGTAGCTGCTACTGCAAATTTTTTGACCCCTCCTCTGCGAACACCCCTGCAAATGCTTCTTGGAAGAAATGATGAAAAAGGTTATCTGGTTTCAGTAAAAGAACTCTGCATAAGCATCCACAGGAGAGGTGAAAAAAGTAAAGATGGCAGTGACACACATAAAAGGAGGGGGGCTTCAATCACCTTGCTGGTTTTTTACCTTCTTCTGCAGATCTTCTCTGTAAGATGCACAACTTTCATGTTCAACTGCATCTCAACCTTGTTGTTTTTTTTCCTTTCAATCTGTTTCCGTTTCTTACCTAAGTGGACAAGAGTATGATGCACATACAGGAAGCAGAGACATCCATGGAAATGGTCAGGACATACTATTCCCTGTGTCCAGATCTGGGAAGTTGTAGGCAAATCATCTGAACCAAAGCCCTGCTGTACCAGCTGGCAGGACAGAGAAAGACTGTGCTGATTTTAAACATTGTGGCTCTCTCGTTTCACAAAACCTCATCCTCCCATTTGCTGCCTAGGAGTGAGGGAAAGATGCATCACTAGCACCAGGGACAATGTAGTCCTCTCTGCACTGATCTGAGTGGACTTCAGATGTTGAAAATGATCCAACTGCTCCCTTGTTATGTTCCTACAGGCCTCCAGAATCATCCCTTTTTATGTTCTCCATTGCGGACGATGGAGGCACAGCAGCAGCAGACCTGTGTGGGATAGCCAGGAGTGGCTTCCAAGGGTGAGTCTCCTCTTTGGACAGATCTCCTTCTCAGCCTGTAGGCAACAACCTATGACAGACTCATTGCAGGAGCCATGGGAACGATTTAACGTCTACTTCATTTTCAGCATTATTTGCCTAATAATCTGATCAGCTACCTGTTCCTCTTTATCTTACCTTTCATTTCAGCAGGGTTTTTTCTTTCTTCACTGTAAAAAAATCATTTAACAGAAAGTTTTTTCAATAACCTCAATCATAAATATATCTGCTTTTTCCTACATGCCGCAGCTCAGGAAACTGATGAAGTCTCAGAACTATGCAAAGAATGTCTGCAGGACCAGAAATGTGGGGTGTTCATAAACTGTTCAATGCATTTTGAGATTCAGGTCAGTGGCTCAACTTTCCTTTAAAAATGTAACCTGCTCCTCTATTTCTTGAAGCCTGAAATGTGTTAAAGCAGGTAGAGAAAGAGTAGGATGGAAAGAGTAGGATGGAAGCATTGCAGTGTTGTGATATAATTTATTGTATAGCTCTTGCCTCTGTTTCAAGTCTACTTTTCTCTGGTAATTTCTTGCTTGGAGTATTGCAAAAAGGTACATAAACCTGCTTTATGAAGACACTTCATAAAGTCAGTCCAAAACAGATGTGTTAGATTACTGGGACTGGATAAGGTGATGATGTGAAGCCAATGCTTCAGCAGCTGCATTGACTGCCAGCCCATTGAAGGACCTAATTCAAAATCTTTCAGTGGACCATTAAAACCATGAATGGCTTGAGGCCAGAGTAGAAGAAATGTCAACTTCCATATGTACCTCACTGGTTGGTACATCTTTAGAACCCACCTCTACATGAAATTAGGTGAGTGGCTACAAGAAAGGAAGTATTGTCTTTTTCAGGACTGTTCTTATGAATGATCTCTAAAGAGTGGCAAATTTGCTGCCTGCAATATTGTCTGGCACCAGCACGTGAGACATTTAGACTTTGATAGTTGAGTTTTGAACTCCAAGTATGCATATATTGTGAAATCAGAGGGATGAGAGAGAGAGAGAGAGAGAGAGAGAGAGATGCTAGATCATTTCCCTTCTGCTCATTGTTGTAACTCTGTTTTGGAATCTCATTATTTGCTGGATTACAAATATAATTCATAATTCATAATTTTATCATTTTGGTCCAGTTTGGTGCAGTGTTTGGAATATTTGGAGAGAAAGCATGCAGTCCTATCAGCAAGTATCACTGTTGGTGTACTGCTTCTCAGTTTAATAGTCTGTTTGATATACCACAACTTAATCGACAGAGACTAGAGAAAATGTCAAGGAGAAACCAAAAGAATCTTCTTGTACAATCCTGAAACAATTTCTAAGAATATTTACAAAGCAAAGGTCACAGAGGTGAAGAAGAGATTTTTGAGGTCCAGTTATTATACAGATCTATTCAGTGTGTATCTTGTGAATTTATACAAAAAACACAACACACTTGTACACCGAAATATGCATTTTCTGATTTACTGCAAAGCAGTTTGCAACTTGAAAGAAAGTGCAGAACTGTACATTAAAGAGCATGCACATTTTTATGCAAATCACATTCACCCTTTTTTTTTTTTTTTGGCCATGTTCAAAAACATGTGCAGAAAGGTGCCAAAATGATCTTAAGGTCAATACATTATTTAGCAAAACTGATCTTGACAGATTCACCATTTGGTCTGTTATCACTGAAGAGTCATCACTGCATTCTTCTTCAGGCAGTCTTTTAAATCTGAGAGCTATAATATTGGCCTAAAGAAAGAAAAGTTACTCTGAGCATAAGGAGAGTTTCTTAGAGTCTCCCTCAAGCAGATGGCATGGCTCTCCAGCATGGGATCAAGCTCTTTAGACATTAAAAAATGGCAGTGCATCCATTTAAAGTATGCATTCTATGCTACTGAAAGCAAAATACCTTTATGCTCATTGTAAATTTCATTCCCTCCTTCCTCTGCCACAAAACCTTTAGACAATTTGTAAAATAGCACAGAATTTAAGGGAGTGCTTCTTTAGCACAGAACCCAGCTGCTCAAATACTTATCAACAGAGTCGGTGCTGCCTGATTAGCACCACAGTTTGCTGCTAGTCTCAAAAATAATAAAAGGAACAGCTGCTTCTGTTGCCGGATGCCTTTATTTTCCATGAGAAAATGTGAAGTTTTAAATTGGAAGAGTACTATTACTTATTATTCCAGTATGGATATTACAACCAAAAGCAGAAATGCATGCTTAATCAAACCAATGTTGAACTTATAAAGACCAAAAGAAGGCAATGATGACAAGAATGTGCTTTAATGCTTTACTTTAACAATTTGATTCTGCCCCCTTTGCGGACTCTTCTTCTAAGGAAGGATAGTACACCATTGCTTAGATGTAAGGTGTGGAAGTGAATTTGGCTCTTGTTCCTTTTTTGCCCTCCATTAATGTTAAAATCTCATGTCCAAAATGTTTTTGCCTGCTGCAGACATAATCATTTGGTGTGATATGCTTGTTGTGATTATAGCATTGGTACATATATTTGTACAGGTAACTATCAACCATCGATCAATAATCCAAACTCTAACCCTAACCCATCTGGCAGGGGAAAAGGCTTGAGACAGTTGAAATAAGTGGACATAATTAATCTGTGAGCAGATTTACTGGTGAGCAAAAAAGGCACAAGAGCTGCACATTTCACTCATTCAGGTAGGAGACCCCCAATTCTCTTGATTCATTCCCAGTTGCAGCTTTTCACATGATGTCACAAGCCTTTCTGAAGATCTTCCAACCTTTAAGACTGCTTTTCTAAAGAAGGAGTGGGAAATGGAACAGAAAAGCTCTATTTTCAGACAGGATTCCCTTCATGGTTCTTTAGATGTAAGTCCATTTTTAATCTGTTAAGGTGAGAAAACAATAGAACATTTAAATGATTTAATCAGCCTTTTTCCCACTACAAAATGGCATCTGGACACATAGCTACAAAGAATTATACCAACAAGGTAGGAAAGATTTACATGGACACCCACAGTCAGGTGCACAGAGACACAAACACAATCTTTCTGCATAGGAAAATAAGAGCCTGTAAGGAAATACAAGAGTGTATATAGTTCAGTCTTCCTAACTTTAGCTTTGTAGCATGTTTTACTGTTATATTCATACCAGTAAAACATGCTACAAAGGAATACATACTTTCTTACAATAAGCAATCAATATTCTGTTAAACCAACAGCAGGCAACCTTTTTGGTTCCAAGTTACATTGTCTTTTTTTGAGGAAGTATCAAGAAGGGCCCAATAAAATGGCTACAAAGGGGAATGCAGTATTCACAAAATGGATTGCCATGGAGGCATTTCCATTCACAAAACAGGGTAGGGAAGTTAAATTCAAATGCAGGTATACAACAAAGAAGTGAAAATTGGAAGGACGGGGCTTCCTCTGAGGATTTTTGACTTGAGCATTAAAAAGGAAAAAGTCTCCCAATAAGAAAAAAAAAGAGGTAGCAGTATTTAACAAGGTCCCTAAATATGTTAGAGGAAAAGACTTCAACAAAAGATGGATTGTCTTAAAACTAGAATGTTAGATGATTTTTCTTATAATGGCCACAGCTCCAGCCCCAGAAAGCTGCCAAAGAAGTGATGTATTAATTATGTCTGAGAGTTTGGTTGTTCTTTCATCTTCAATTCTAGATTAACTCAATCAAGCATTACCAGGAATAAGAATGGTAGAAGGAACACACCCAGCTAAAATATCCAGTTCTCAGGAATTTGTACATTCACAAAAACTTGCATTGGGAAATTGAATGAAAGGGTAGGCAAACAATTGGACTTTGGATCAAATTATTCCTTTTTCCCTTCCATTTCCTCCATACCCACAATCAACAGATCCACAAGCAAATGCTTACTCTCCACATGTCCTTCTCCAGCTAACAAAGGAAAGTTGGCTTCAGCTATCCAATGAGCAGGCCTGGGAGAAAAAGCAGGAACCATTTTCAACTTTACCTCAGAAATGCTTCCACCTAATAAGAAGCAGAATGACTTTTGCAACTCCCAAAGTTATGAGGAACATCATGCTGCCAAACCAAATAGTAAGGAAAAGAAAGAATTTATCATACATCAAATTCAAGTTGGCTTTGGAATACTATAACTATGATTTCATTAATGAATCTCACTGGATTATGAAAAAAAGATGTCTGGAAATGAATACTGAGACTTGATACACAATGCTTTTTATCTGGAAATTTTGGTGGCATTATAGTGGCAAAAACAATGCATTTCCATGAATAGTAAAATCCTCAAAATATTCATCACCTTGATGAATCTGGATTCTGGGTGCATGTAGTGCATATCCACATTTGTATCTGTGTTAATCTATAAATTAAGCTATATCAAATACATGTCAGTATTACATGTATACAAACATTAGTAATTCTGTAAAAAATGTACCATTCTGCAATATTTTCTTTACAGTTCTGTATGAAAGTTTCTGGAGCATACGCATTTTGCGTACATCTTGTATGCGACTTTTCTCAATATGTGTATTTTTAGATGCAGCTTTCACACAGGCAACATGCAATATAAGCAATTTTGAGCCAAAAAAAATGTTTTGTGATGGATATTAGTAGAGTTATGATCCTGTTTCTGTGAGACAGGCTCTTTTTTGGCAGATCCCACATTTCACTTGAAAAGAAATCAATGACAGCTCTCTCTGACATCTCTTCCACATGCGGAGCCCTAGCTCAGTGGAAACCTCTGGAAACAAGGTTGGAATATGCAGTTACTGCCTTTGGTCCAACAACTGAAATCTTTCAGACATTCTAGAATCCCATGACCACTTGGTCCAAAAGGGACCGCAGGATGCATTCACTCCTCTGACTCTTTCCCCTTTCCATGCCATATTGCAAATCATGGAGATTTCTGCTTTTTTGAAATACTATAGACTGCAACTCTTTTGAATATGTACCTGTGTTACTTTAACATTGATTACTATATCTAAATATGATGGTATGCAAGGATGAACTGTGAGAAACACAATACAATATGAACTTTCAGAAGAATTGCTAAAAAATGAAGTGTACCTCCTGGGAATTAACTACAGATATTTTTAAAAAAACAGTATATCTATTTTTTATCTTTCTCTTTGTTTTTCAAAGATGTATGAAATTAATTGGTATTAAGATTCGTCCTGCTTTTGGTGTTCAGAATACAGTTATGATGCTGGATGGGGCAAGTATTTTTCTGCCTGAGGCTATAGTGAACCATTACATATTCCAATAAGTAATGCTAAGATAAATGGATAAATATTCAAATTGACATGGCAGTGTTCTGTACTGATTCTGTTACATTTTATTTTTGAAAACAGATACACAGAACTTCCATCAGCTTCCATCAGTTCTACTTCCACCAGGAAACAGAACTCCCAAGGCCTTTCTTTCAGACAATAGATACCAGTGTTTCCAGCCTTGCTGGCTGGGGAATTCTGGGAGTTGAAGTCCACACATCTTCAAGTTGCCAAGTTGAGAAACACTGATATATACCTTACATATTATACAAGGGGGCATTAGGGAGGTTACAGTTCATAATAATATTAATGCTTAACTTCCAGCAAAAACCTGAAGAGGAGAAGGAAAAGGAGAAAGAACAGCTATTCAGCCTTTCAAGGGCCAGGGGCACCACTACCCATCAACTGTCCTACCATTACCACTTCTGTGTTGAAATGCTTACCTTCCCCTGACTGCCTGCTTCAAGAGAGCAGCCTGGAGTTCGGGTATACTTTGTTGCTCCAGTGTTATGGTTTCTTCTGATGTTTTTCTCAATCCAGTGTCTGGGCACCATGGTCCTTTTCATCATTATTGACATAGCTTTTTGATACCTGTTTGAGTGGCTGGCTTGTGGTTTGGCCATCTTCCATGAGCATGACCAGAGCTGAAGCTGGTTTTGAACATAGTGTTTAAGGTCCCAGGGCTGTAGGTGCTTGGAGATTTCAACATCCATGTCAAGACTAGCATATTGGGAGCAATTGAGGAGTTCATGGCCACTATTACTTCCATTGGCCTGTTTCAGATAATATCTGTCCCCATTCACCAAACCGGACACACCTTGAATTTGTTTTGTTTGCACTGAGGAAAGTTCTCTGTGAGCGGACAACTCACAGTGACTTCTTTGTTATGAACAGATCACATTCTGATTAGATTATGATGGATAACTTCAGCTCTCCCCATAAAAGCATGGGATCAGTTTGAGGGCTATCTCAGTAGCAACTGATTTCTGTGGAATTCCAGATATGACAGTCATCAGATTTGTTGATGCATCAAAGCTCTCAGTCAAGGCCTTGGGAGCAGACTGAAATGACCAGCTGTCCTAGGCCAATGACTGATTGGGTCCTAGGCATCCCATTGCCAGAAGAGAGATTACTGAATATTAACCCACTAATCATGAGTTACTCTACCCATTATTAGAATAGGAAATTGTCATAGATATAATGGTATCTTGAAAATATCTTCTTGTTAATCATGAGCTTCAGTGATTTGCTCTTGCTACACCAGTAACAAGATTTGTGTCATTGATAATGATGGTCTTTCTTCCTTTCTGCATTCTCTTTCTCACATTTCTGTTTGAATTGCCTTCCATGGTCAGCACCCCCAGAATATTCTAGACTGACCATATTAAAATGAAACACAGAAAACTGAAGAGCTCTGAAATAAGAAATGTCTTTTCCACCAAATATTTTGATATAATAAAGGAAGAATCACAGATGGAATCTTTTTTCTTTACCATTCCTTGTAAACAGCTTTTCTTTCTTTCATTTTTTTTAACTGTAAGAAATGAAAAGATGAGTCTCATTTCTGCAACAAGTACTGGCTTGTATAAGGCCTTAAAGTGTTTGCTATCATTTGTATGTTTGCTCTTAAAAGGAAATACATATTGGAAATAAATTGTACACGTACACAACATGCTGCTTTTCAGAGGGAAACTCTCAATTACAGTAGTTGAGCATCATGCACTGTCAGATTTTGCTAACAACTATTGGCCATTTGGTTGTGAAGCAGTATATACTTGTTAAAAAATCAGTGCCAAATACCAAGAATGAAAAGAAACATCCTTTTATATTTCTCAAATACTGGAGCACACTACGCACTCACACTCTTAAGGTATTCAACAAATGGGTGACCTTTAGGGAGAGAGGGGTCAGGTTTGCTACTCCCACTCTTTTTGGTTATTTTCCATATGTTTGGGACAAGTGTCTAGTGCAGAAACATAACTGCATAAATATGCCATGCAATTTAGGATGCTGATTTCCCAGGGTGCTCATTCATATGGAAAGCCTCCACAGACAGAAAAGGCTCTCCACTACAGATGGTTGCCCTCAACAAGAGGGCAATATAGGAGAGGCACGGCTTGCTCTCTTTTTCTCACCACCCCCAAACAAATGAGTACTCTTGCCAATTTCCTGAATGCTCAAAGAGGGCTTCTTATATACTTGCAATACTTTTATTCACAAAGTATTCACAAAGGGGCATTGCTTCCACAGCCACCACCATCTCATTATTGAACACCCAAGTGTTCTTGCTTGCCTCTGTACATACTGCATTCAATTCTTCTGTAACAGCCCGTATGTTAATTTTTAAATTTTTGTTATACTTTTATTCCAGCTTCTCCATGGAGCTTGGTGTATCCCCATTTTCTCTTCGTAATAACTCTATGAAGTAGCTTTAAGTTGAAAGTATCTATGCTACCCAGTCAGCATGATGGCTGAATGGACATTTGAACCCAGATCTTCTGGTCAGATTGCATCACCTAGCCAGTGTGCTAATGAAATGAGATCCTGAAAATGAAAGGAAAGGAAAATACACAACAGGAGAGAATGCACAGATGATTGCTTAATTTATAATTATATACATACCATCCAATCAATCCATTTCTATGCAGTAGTATTTCCCTATATCAATTTGAATATAATGATAATTTTAATTAATTTGAACATGATGATGATGATGATGAAGTCCTCTACTCAGTTTATGAAAATTAATTGGATAGGCATGTCTATTTTAGAAATTTAAATACAGCCCAAAGGAAAAATATATAACTACTATATGGCTAGAGACATTTGGCAAAAGAGTTTGTCTTCATTTTAGATTTCAATCAAAAGTGAAATCAATTTAAATTATATGAAAAAAATTAAAATAGCATCACAATATAGAAAATGCAGTCAAGAAAGATGCATAAAATAGATTACAAATAATCTGAATAAGTTGAGTATTTCTATTTTGGAATGCCATTTAAAAAAAAAAAAAGAGGAACACAGCAGCTCAAAATCAAGAAACAGTAAGAACTTACCCAAATGTCAGAAGACACAGTCAATATTAAATCATTTCATCAAATAACATAAGCAAGTGTCCCACAAGAAATTGTCTTTAGATTTTGGATTTTCTCTATAAAATTTAGCTTTATCATTACCTTCTTGGTCTTCCTGCGCATTTGCCTCCATAAGCCTTTATCCCTATCATTCTGCAGATCTCTGTTTGGTCTAGGTTAGGGAGGAGGCATATCTGGTCCTTTGGCTGCTGCTGAACTATTTCCAGCAGCCATTGGTCTTGCTGGTAGGGACTTCAGGGAATCATAGTTTAGCAAGAATTGAATTTGCCAGCTGATAGGTTTGGCAATATTCGCCTTGATTATCCCTCTGCAAGCTTCAGCAATGTTGGGCTACAACTTCCAGAATTTCCACTCTGGAGATTAGTTTTGAGAGCTACATATCTGGTAGTCTTGGCTAGGAAAAACTGGGCTCGATTGATTCATTATTTTTAATAGGATTAAGCATATTCCCATCTCCTTTTCTTTTCTAAGTATCATGCCTAACTCTACTTAACAACCAAATAATATTTAACATACAGTAATAATATACTACTGTATAACAGAATGAATAGCATAGCAAAAGATAAATCACTTTTTCCCCCCAACCCTTTAGAAGCACTTCAGGTTATACCCAACTCCCTGGCTAGTGCCTGCCCCTTGAAAAACAGCCTTTCCCCAGCCTGTTGCATTCTGTCCAGTAATACTATGAGTACAGAGGATGGAAATTGCAGTCATTTGGCTTTGACACCAAACGGCAAAAAGTTTAGTATCATGCACACAACATGGTCTCTAGCAGTAGGTTCAGTTCATCCACGAACAGTGATGTCTATTTACCCAAAGAAGAGCATGCCCACTTCAGAAGCAGATGAGGGACAGAACTTGTAGCTCGTGAATAATGCTGCATCTCACTGCTTCTGCTGTCCTCCCATTAGCAACAGGGGCTATGCATGCAATGATTTAGAGTCTCTGCTTAATCTTTTGCCTTCCCACCTTCACCTCTAAACTGTCCCCACAAGGCTCTTGTCCCTTGCAGAGTTACAAGTGTGTGTAGTGTTATCAAGGCTCAAAGCCCATGTCAGACCCACACCACCCACTGTTGTTGCTCTTTGTACCTCCAGTTTCATTCTCTGAGCAAAATAACTCCAGCAGAAGCATTTACTTTCTCACCTTCCCTTTTCACATCCCCCACAATCTCCAAGAGCAGTGGTATGGAAACAACACTTGAAAATAAAATGAGGAAGGCCTGAAAACGAAATAATGCTGTTAATTAGAAGAGAACATGGGGGTGAACAAAGGGTTATTCAATGTTTTTAATTCCATTTTCTTGAAATGTCTTTCTCTCCCTTTCGTCCCCTTTTCATAGTCTAAGTAGAAGTCATACTGCAGCCAAAGGGAATAAGCAGGACTCTCACTTCTTCACCACTGTAGGCTCAGCATGCTGGACTTTCATAACACTGGTTTGTAAAGTACTATCTTACAAATCTGCCTCTCTAAAACAAAGGGCAGTGAAGAAAATTAAAGTGGGGGGAAAGAGGAAGGAAGGAAGGAAGGAAGGAAGGAAGGAAGGAAGGAAGGAAGGAAGGATTTGTAGTATAAAACAGATAGACAGACAGACACGATGGAAGAGATGCAGGCTGCCCCAACCCTGTTAGCCCCTCAGCAGACCATGAAGACTTGGCTTTGGCCCCAGGCACTGGGGCTGAGATTTTAATGGAGCCCTGGCATTTGTGGAAGTTTGTATGTGTGATGTGTTGGCAATAAGTTTCTTTATATGGGCCCCAAGTTTGTTTTTTAAATGACCTGGATTATATATTACAGTTTGTTTGCCACTCAGAGTTCCACTGGTTAGATGGGTGGCATATATACTTGTTAAATAAATAAATAAATCAGGGACTAAATTGGAAGAATTTGTCCAAGTGACTTCCATGCCTGTTCATCAAGCAATGGATGTGCTAATAATTGACAGGCAACATCTAGACCCCTGATCTTCCATCTTATATATCTTTGAACCAGTTTGAACTGACCTTCAAATACAGGATATCTTTAAATAGAAGACTATTTATGCAGTTTGTATTGCTGCCTGGTTTTTCTCTTAAAACCTGGTTAATTCCCACCCATTGCCCCCTTCAGTTTAACCATCTCTGTGCTGCATATCTTGGCCCTACCACCTATACATTTGTGCCCTATTCCTTCCTCCCCCTGACCTTCAGGAGGTGGTATGAAGAGGAATTGTACTAGCATTTGCTTGGACATATACACAACATTTGGTTCAAATATGGATTCTCTTTTATCAAAGTCTCTAACCATACAGAATGGTGGTTTGTAGCCAACATGTAACCAGTGATCACTATTTGATCACTGTAGAAGGGAGAAAGGGCAATGTGCAAACATATAAGGCATTGGGCAAGCTTGTGCAGTCCTACTTGTGTCTCATGTGTGAAGAAAGAATCAGGAACTTCTAGCATTTCCTTTCCCAATGGGACTTTTATACCAATTCCCAGGGCCAAGCCTACCGTTAGAGTTTCTGGCAGTCGAGTGGTGTAAACATTTAAATAAATAAATAAATAAATAAATAAATAAATAAATAAATAAATAGGGGGAGAGAAGTGATCATTTCAGGCATCAGCTGCTCCAAGGCACTAGTGACCTTAACTACCTCTCAGCCATTCCTTGGGCATTCCCCTCTGTTAGAGGGCAGAACTATAAATGTCACATTGGCTGCCCCAGAATATAGAAACTAGTTTTCATATGTAATAGAGAAGAGTTTTCTGTCACTAGTGTTAAAGTTTCATCTACTAGTTTCATTGGTTTTGGGCATGGAATAGAGAAGGTATACTCTCTCATCACATCCCTTCAAGTAAACAATGTCCTTGAATAGAACTAAGGAGGTGGGCCTTTTCTGTCACAGCACCTGCCCTTTGGAACAATATCCACAGGGAGATATGCATGGCTCCCACCTAACTTGCTTTCAAAGGATCTTTAAAAACTTGGATTTTCTTGCAGGCCCTGGGTTAGATGAATGGATGTGTTCCTTTGTAGGAGCTTGGAGGTGTGTGGGGGTGGGGGGCTTCCTGATGGACACTGTTTTTAGTGTTGGGCTTATTTTGTATTTATAGTAGTTTTAATTTTGTAAAGCTCCCCATAGTCATTTGGAAGGGGGCAGCCTACAAATCGAATTCATTTTCATCATCTGTCTGGTAGGGGAAGCCATAGGCTTACCATGCAAATTCACTATATCATGATTGTGTTTATAATTTGATGATTAATTCAGTTTCTAAGTTTGCCCCATCATCAACCAACCCTTGGCAGAGGCATGCAAAAAACACCTCATGGAGCTGAAAGAAGAACCAAAATCATACAGCACTTACTCTTTATAGAAATGAAATACTGCAGCTAAATTTATATCTATCATTCAGCTTTCAATCTACATGATCATTACCACATACTGGGAAACTAGAGCCATTTTAGCTGTTACTGAGGGGTTTTTGTTTTGTTTTTGTTTTTGCTCAGCTGCTCCTGCTGTGGAAGTGGTGAGGGAAAAGTTAATTTTCTGGTTCCCCTTTTTCCATGCACTCTCACAAACATCTCCTCTGGAGAGTTCATGGACCCTCTGGAACACTGTACAGCAGACAGCATTGTGAAGAGGGGAAATAAGTGAAAATAAACTTCCTTCCACTGACAAAAACGTCGTTGGATCAGAGTCCCTTTTATTCAAGAAAGCTCAGTCCAGGATTTAAGCTACAGTTTGTTGTCCTTTTTTCAGCAGTATAATGGAAGAGAGAGACATCCAAAATTCCTTAAAGGTTATATTTAGAGCAAAAATAAAATTTACAAATATATGAGAAATAGTTTTTAAGAAATCTGGGGATGCATATGTTGATTTGATTCACATGTAGTATTGAGCTGATAATGTGATTTGTTGGTTTTTGGTTTAGGGTGATGTGCAAACCCATCTATGATAACTTAGACTTGTGGACAAGCCAGACCACTATGGTTTGCTCAGCCAACTATGGTTAAAAAAAATCCATGCTTACCATTGTGCTTGAACCCAGTCATTGAATAAGCAGAAGGACAGATCTACCTCCACAGCCCTATCTATCATGTATTCCTGATTATTTTATGAACAGAATTTACAAGTATACAAATTACATGCATGCAATTCCACAAAAGGTAGGATACATTATTATACAAACAATGCCTATGTACACACAATTGGTATATAAGTTCTGTTTACAAAGGAACAATGGAGGCTGGGAGCAGAGACAACAGTTACAGTGTCAATCCTTTCTCCATCATTCCTGAGAAGTTCTTCTAAATCACATGAATAGGATTCTAGGTTTCTATGCACATTTCTTTATAAACATTTTTTATATAGAAAAATGAACCTCATCCCCAAGTAGATGAAGTTAGATTTGAAGATGTTGTATCCCTGTGTATTGGGAATCTTAGTTACTGAGATCTGATGTTTTGAAAGGCCCGTACAGTTCGGGAATTTAATTTATCAGATCACATACTTTCACTGGTTGCTGTACTTCTTTTTCCTCAGAGTTTCTCTGTCTTTGGAATATATTATAAAATCTGGAATGGACTAACTTGCAATTATTTCAGGTACCCTGGAACTATATGAAAAATCAGTGATTGTATCCAGTATAAACACTACAGAAGTTAGCCAGCTCTACACTGAAAATAAAAATCAGTTCTTGTGTAATTTTTGCAGTAGAATCAATTTACATCATTAAGTAACAGAGTAAATATTAGACTAGAAGCTGCTTCTCCATTCTCGTCAATAAACCCTTAAATCCCTAAAAGGGAAAGCAGAGAATTGCCATAAGTTACCTCATCCCTTAAATTAAATACATAAGAAAGCTGATTTTTTTTAAAAACAAATCTAATTATTGTTTCATTTCCACAGTTAACTACTTTATCACTCAGAATAACATTAGATCATTTAAAAATAATAAGAACAGTTAAATTATTTATTTTAAAAACAATAATGTATGTTATTGCTCATGTTTTGCTTGATTGAGCAATGAAACTTAAGGAGTTCCCAGAAGCAATTTCCATGAGTGGTTATAGTGTGGACACAGTAATCATTTGGGTAAACAACAGTGAGTGCTTAATTCACCTTGAGAAGGGTATAACTAATGCTAGAATTATAAGATGCTGAAAGATCTTAGAAAATACTATACTAACATTGGCAAAAACATTCTCTGTGACAATTCACACATATTATAATACAGTCTACATCTCTGATATTTATTCATGGTAGCAATGTTTTGTTATGTTGTTGTGCTATATTATTTCTTTGCTATTTGAGCTTATATGCTATACAATCTACAGACTATTTGTGGAAGTTGTCATTAGGGTAACAATAATAATTTTTATCAGATTTCATGTGATTGGTTGTGCAACTGCAACGATGGTTGGATTATCTGAACCAAATCTCCATTTTCTTTGAGGATAAATTCCGTTGTCCATTCCTTCTGTCTTGTTATGTTTGCTGTATATCTGAAGGCATCACTTTTTCATTATTTTTCTTTCTCTCTCATGTATAGACATGTGCATCTACCCACTCACCAGCTCCCCACACAGAGTATGAGCTTGAAATACAAAGGATAATTAGAAGCACATATTCCAAAGAAAAACCAGACAGAAACAAAAGGGTCATCTTCCAAATGACCTAATTAAAAAGACCTGGCGTGTTTGGCATCAGCATAATGGTTTTACACATTTTTTTAACCCTGACTTCCTGTTTTCAATCAGGTTATTTTAACATTCCTACAACTACCACAAGAATGAATTGGCATTTTATTCTAGCATACTTAGACCTCCAGCAAATGCCTTCCTCAAACAATTTCCAACATTTCAGAGCCACTGAATAAGTATATCTGATTTGCTGTCCTGTAGTAAATCCAATGCTAGGAACTTCTGTTAATTTCAAAGAGAGCCTCAGATGGTAGCATCATGTCGGATGGTAAAAGCCACTCACATTCCTGGCTGTGGATCCTTTCAGGGGTTAAAAAGAAAAATGTGCATCTGCCTTGTTTTACTATTTTGTTGCTGAACATTAAATTTATCTGGAGCTCATTGTATAAATGGGGCACCTGCCCAGGGGTATTATGATGGAATGCAATAGAGCACCAGGTTCTTGGGAGGGAGGGAGGGAGGGAGGGAGGGAGGGAGGGAGGGAGGGAGGAAGGAAGGAAGGAAGGAAGGAAGGAAGGAAGGAAGGAAGGAAGGAAGGAAGGAAGGAAGGAAGGAAGGAAGGAGCACAGTCCAGGAGGGGGGAGACAACAGGTAGCACTGTCCGGAGCAGGAGCATGGGAAGAAGAAAAGAATTAGGATAGACATTCCCTAGAATCTCCCAGGATATACCCACTAGGTTAAAGTAGTACAGATTTGTCTGACAAGATTCTGTCTATATGGTATAATCAATAAAAGAATTAAACTTAGCTGGACTGTTTCTCTGTTGTTCTTGGGCTGGGCCTGACAGGTATCAACAGAGGGGTAAAAAAAGTCAAGATGGTGTCTGTGACTGTGCAGTTGAAGCCCTACCCCCTTTTTTTATGTGGAAAGGTTAGAGCTTTCATTGTGTGGTTGCAAATGCCATCTTGACTTTATTGATCCCATCTGTGGGCCTCCCTACATATACCATTATATAGGGGTCAGTAATGAGACTTCTGTAGAATCCCAAATTCTTCTTACTGAATCTGTGTCCAGAGTTTGTCCATGTGAAGGTACAATACTGTCCAGTGAACACCAAAGGCCTAAACCAGGGTTGGGGATTGCCCTCATAATTCCATTTCCATTCTGTGCACTCTCAGTGGATCAAATGAAAAACCCATCAGTTTGGCCCTGAGGCATCAGTAAGGATATATATGAGAGGCTGGAACATTTCAAATGTCACTTTCATCTTGGGAAGATTTTTTTTTTAATGTAAAGTAAGAATTATTGTAGATGCAGAATATATTTGCTGTAATGGTTCCTAACCTTTGAACCTGGGTCCCTCCACAGTTCAGATCCTTTCAGTCCAGATAAAAGCAAGAATGTTAACATCCTCTTAAAACAAGAATGTACAAGTTGAGGACCTAGACCAAAGGTGCTCCATAATAACCCTGAACGAAGCCCCTCTGAAAGATGTCAATATCACAGTATTAAATTATTAACTAGGTGGACGATAATCATGTCAACTATATCCAGTACACTGATTCCACTGGAGCTGGGTGGCCAATAAATTTAAATACATACATACATACATACATACGTACATACATAGGAATTTAATTAACATTTTACATTAAACCACCTTTTATTTTTATCTTAGTTTAACCAATTTCCTTTTCCTTAGTCCTGCCAACATGCCCATTTAAAGATAAGTGGCTGAGAAAGTAACACCCTGTCCAAAAGTAACCCTTGAACTGGGTTATAGAATATAACATGATTTCAAACATTGAAAGAGATAAAATCTATACGCCAGTCAATCCATCTCTTCAACATAGTAAATTAAGAAAAACAATACTCCTCAACAATGCTATTGGGCATGAGGGGGGAAAATCCTTTGCATGTAACTTGATGGCTTGAATGTAGTTTTTTAACCTGTACAGCATGAACACTCATACAATTAGAAAGTCTGTGTCTTTGTCAAAATAGTTGATGCTTTCAGCCACCAAAGAGTAAAAGAATGAAAAATCTTCTCTTAAAATGGAAATTGTTGGTTGGTATGTGGGGGTGGGAGAGGGAGAGGGAGTGAACTACTGAACGCAGAATTAAAATATCGCTTGTTTCAGTTATGCCTGAAATTCATCCAGACTTCCAGCTCCTGGTAAAGACAGAGAGCTGGAGCACTAAACACTACAGAGAACTTATACTGTATACTTTCTTCTCATCTTTTCAACCTACTTATGTAGTATAATAGCAAAAGTTTTCCAAATAGAGCATAATTTTGAGGTTGGCAGAGGGAAATCTTAGATGCAAAATGTAATCTAATGTTACAGCATGAATTGTGAAGATCCATTGCCTTTAAGAAACCTGATGAATACCACCAGGAAAAAAAGATGCAAGCAAATGATCAAATTCCTTTACTAGGCTCCTCTGATGTGAATTACTTTTTACTATAATACTCCATTCTTGCCATTCATTCTTCCCATTCATTAGCCCACTAAAACGTGCTGATTAGGGTTCATACACCATGGTACAAATTCAACTTTTTTATTTCTCTCAAAGCACAGGTTTATGTAAACTGCAAAGTCCAAACTGGAAAAAATTCTGCTTTGTTTGGCAATGGAAATAATTTTTTAACAGGTCTTAACTTTCTCTTTTTGCATTTTTTAAAGTTGGCTACATACTTGATTGGGGCAAAATGAGTGAAAAGGAGAATACAATCTGCCTGGTTTAATACACAAACATGTTTTCTTTCTAATATCATTACAGTGTTTGCTTTATTATGTATATGTCTGTTCCAAAGTCCTTTTAGTTCATATAAGTCCTGCCTATTAAAAGAATTAATGTCTTCCTTATGTTGTATTTTTTCATTCTTTTTAAAAAACATTTTAACTGAGCTGAGCAAAAAGAAGTGACAACTCCTGTTGCTTCTCCTTGATGATGAATGTACAGGTGGTGAGGTTAGAAAGGTTACCAAAAGGAAATCATTTGTTTCTGCCCACACATCAGACTGAGAAAATCTGTCATAACCTTCTTGTAATACTGACTGGCTGTTGTAAAGAGTTAAATTACACACTCGGTAATGCTATTCTCTTTCCCACCAGGGAGGAAGGAAAGAAGGAAAGAAGGAAATAATATTAACCTGTGTGGAAATCCACCCAGGCCTACAGACCCACATTTTTAAAATGGGAAGTTTGATACTTGTCCTGACTTACAACAGGTATGATGAGCACCATAGCCAAAACTGGGAAGAGCAACAAAAGAATAAAATCCTGGTACAATTTTAAAAGATAAAATATTACATTGATTCTATATCAAACTCCTTAGTACAACAGATACATGGTAAAGGTACCATGAAAATGACCTTCACATGAATCCTTCCTTTAGAGTAGTTCATTTAAGAGAACCAATGTGATGTAGCAGATAGAAGGCTTGCCTTAGATTAGGATTAAATCTTTGTTTAGCCACAGTTTCCTGGATGATCTTTGGGCAGTCCCTATCACTCAGCCTAATCTAATCAAAAATGTGTTGAAAAATACATGATTACTGGTGAGATACAAATGTGAAATCATTATTGCTGTTGTTACTGTGACAGATGGCATCTTTGGAAAGAGGAGGAACCGCTGGAGTGAACAGGGGAGTTTTCTGAAGGAGTTTGAAAAAGGAGCACATTAACCTCTCACTTCCAGAGACTAACATTAAGGTGAGTTTGATGACTGCGTGAAAAAGACAAGGTTCTGTAAAAGTATAATATAACTTCTTCCTAAAGAAGAAAACCAAATTATTGATAGCAGCTGGAGGGTAATAAGCCAGTGGGGAGAGGGTACTTTCCAGTACGCAACATAAAGCGATAAATATATGAGTATTTGCCTCTTGGAAATAATTAATGGGTTTGTGCTGCTGTAACAAGCTCCTGACTTTCAGGAGACAAATCTGAGAGGAAAGAGTTGGAAACAAATATGTTCCCTGATTCTCAAGATATGCAGGCCCTTGCTGTCAAGAAGAACAAGGGTCCTGTGGAAGGCCACAAATGTAAATTTGATTTAGAGATAGGTTATCACCCATTTTATCAAAATGTTGTCAATGTTCCTGACTTGGTGAAAGAATTAGGGAGGCATTGAAAGGAGAAAGTTGAGGTAATAATAGGGGAATTCAATTACCTTCATATAGAATGGGTACTTATACAGTGGAATCATGCCAAAAAAATCCAATTTCTAAATAACCTATATTATTATGCCTTAGAACAGTTAGTGTTAGAATCAACCGGAAAGGAGGCAATTCCAGATTTAATCCCAAATTATGACCATCACCTACTGTAAATTGCAAGGATTGTAGAAATGAGAGGAAATAGTGGCTATAATGCTATTTAAAATTAGTATATATGTGGGAAACTGCTAGCAGGATCCAAAAGGGAAACTTCTGAAAAATGGGGGGATTGATTAAAAAAAGATTGAAAGGAAAGATCAAGAAGGCCAGATCATCAAAAGGCATAGTTATTATTTAAAATCACAGTAATTTAGGCTAACGTGCAATTCATTCTACAATGTAAGAATGAATGAGCTAAGTTCAAAACAAGCCTCCATAGCTGCCTAATGGTGTCTAAGAAATTGTAAAATTTAAGAAAAATTCCTTTGAGAAATGGAAAGCCTGTCCTAACAAGGGGAACAAAAAGGAGAAAAGACACTGGAAGGGAAAGTGGAAGGTGATTATAAACACATAAAAAGGAAAAATATCTGAAACTTTTTCAGATATATGACTATTTCTAGTAGAAACTGAGTCAGGGAAGTGGTTTGGCTATTAGATGACAACAAAATGAATGAAATGATCAAGGAAGAGATGGACATTTCAGTGAAACTGAATGAATTCTTCACATATGTAGTTACTGCAGAGGAGAAAAGAACCTATGTTGACTTTCAGAACAATTAAATTACATTGAGGTAACAAAAAATATATTCTAGGACATCTTCAGAGACTACAGTAACAAATTACCTGATCCTAATGACACCTGACCAAGAGTTCTTTTAAAAGCTTAAATGTAAAACCTCCCTAGTAATAAATAAATAAATATATAGACACACACTGTAATTGGGCTTTTAAATTGGGTTCAGTGCCAGGGACTGGAAGGAAGACCATGTGACATCACGTTTTAAAAAAGGGACCCAAAGGAGATTCTGGGAATCATAGGTTAGTCAGCTTAATGTTTATTAATGGCAGTTTATTAGAAAAGGTGATCAAAGTAAAAATAACTAATTGCATAAAGGACCAAGGCTTGCTGAAGGAGCATCAGAATGGATGTGATACAAATAAATCCTGCCTCTCCAATCCTGCCATCTAGAATTCTTTGAGAATGTCAACAGCCACATGGATGAAGATGACCCTATCAGCATTATACACTTGTATTTTCAAAAAGCTTTTGACAAACTTCATCATTAAAAGATCATGAGCAAATGAAGCAAACATGCCTTTTTATGGATTAAGCAATTAAAATACAAAAAGCAAAAACAGGAATTAATGGGCAATTTTCTCAATGGAAGCAAGTAAGGGTTAGAATCCTTCAAGGATCTGTGCTAGGACCAGGATGTTCTGAATTTTCCGGATTTATAATACAGCCTACAGGGTCTTTCTTGTGAACCATTCTGATTTTTTTTTCTTTATTCTTAGCATAACAAAGATAGAAAGACATCAGTTTCTTTGAAAATTTAATGTTTCTAGTCAGATAGCCATGCAAGCAGATTTCAGCTAATGCAGATAAACAGATCTATAGTTCTCCCCTCCCATCCATGTCTGCTTTCAAAGGAAGTTAGAATGCAGTAAACTACTTAGTCACCTAAGTGATTTACAATTCAGAGATTAACTTCTTTCTATCAACTATAGTGCTGCTTCTGCTAAAATGACATTGTGCCTATGGTTACTACTAAATCCTCCAAAGGGTTAATCAAGAGCTTCAGTTGAACTTAGCTAGCAGCCTCCTGCAGTTTGCGACATTTGGTCTTCCTTCTGGTGTCTTCAGTTCTTTACCTTTGGATATCTGCATGGGTAGACAGATCCCCTACTTTATCCTCCTTGCAGCACAAGCCCTATACCAATTCTTCGTTGGTGGTCTTGAAGCCCCTTGGAACCTTTTCAGAAGCCCAAGTCTGTTTGATTCCATCTTGCTTGTTATCTATTTTTTTCTTCTTTCCCTCTCCCTTTCTCCAAGTTCAACTCTACTCCCTTTATGCCAATTTCTTAGCTCATTTCAGCTTCCCTCCTTTCATGAGAGACTTCGTCTGTGAAAAGTTTTCTTTCCTTTTCTTATCTGTGCTTTTCTCAGCTATTTCTCAGACTCAGGTTATCAGTCACAACTACAGTTTGTATGTCTGGGTGGTCATGTGACAGGATGGCACTCAGTATTTCCCTTCTTCATATGGTCACAGAGGGCTTTTTAACTTGTTCATAAATAATTTGAGCCTCGAATATGCAGTAAGGCAGCCAAGTTTGCACATGATACTAAACTATTCAGGTTTGTGAAAAGTGAAAGTGATGATGAAGAGCTCCAGAAGGACCTCTTTAAACTGGGCAATTAGTCAATCAAATGGCATATGTGGTACAGTTAAGAGAGTGCAAAGTGATGCATATTGAGGGAAAGAACCTCTATCTTTAAAAATACATTAATAGGATCTTAGCTGTCTGTAACTAACCAGGAAAAAGATCTTGGGAACAACAAAGATGTCAACTCAGTGAACTATAACTGTGCAAAAAAGCAAAATCCATGCTAGAATCCATTTGGAAGGGAACCGAAAATACAGCTGCTAATATTGCAATGCCCTGCAGATCAGTGATATGTCTGTATCTGGAATACTGCATGCCATTCTGGTTGCCATATTTGAAAAAGGATATAAAAAAGCTGGAAAATGCAAAAGGGGCCAGCCAAAAGAATCAGAGGGTTTGAACATGTTTGTTAAGAGAAAAATATGGATCCTTTAGTTAGAAAAAAAAAAAAGGCAACTGAAGGGTACATGATTGAGGTGTGTTATCTCATACATTGCGTAAGAAAGTGGGCAGGGAGGAAATCTCCTTCCTTTCTTGAAACACTGGAACCAAAAGTCTTCCAGTGAAGCTGATTGGAAGGAAAGTGAGTACAGACAGAAAAGACACTACACATGATTGAGCTGTGGAATACACAACCACAAGATCTGGTGATGGTCACTAATGATTGTTGTATACCGCCCAGAGTCAGTTTTGGTGAGATGGGCAGCCATATAAATGTGATTAGTTAATAACTAAATAAATAAACTTGGAGGACTTCAAAGGGATTGGATAAATCCATATAAGACAGATCTCTCAAAGGCTTTTAGTTTTGTGAATTCAGTGGTACTTCTATGTTATGTCAGCATGCTTCCAAATTTATTTTATTTATTTATTAAATTTTTCAACCGCCCATCTCCCCCCAATGGGGGAACTCTGGGCGACTCACAACAAACATTAAAAACATAAAACATCAGTTAAAAACATTACTAAGAAGGGGAAGGAGAGTCCAAGAAGATGAAAAATCTGAGGCTGAAGACAGAAGGCCTCTATGGGACTAGCCATCCCCATGCTTGGGGATATAAGTCAATAATGGCAGGAAGCAAGAGTGACTCCTATTCCTGCTTTATGAACACCCCAGAAGCATTTGTTTTGGCCACTGTGACAAACAAAATGATGAACTAGGATAAGCTTTAGCTTCATCCAGAAGAGATGTTCTTATGTTCTTCTTTACTGTTGATGTTATACAATACTGCTCTTTATCAGTTTTAGAATATAGAAATTCATGTAAATGATAATAATTGGGAAAACTCTACTGAGATAAAAAGTTTAGTTCCAATAATATCAGCTATAGAATTCCTATATGAATGTGGTAACTAAAGTTTTGGATGTATTTCCAAAAATGAAGGCTTTTTTAAAGGAAGTCCCTCAGTTTCATTAAAGAAAAAATGAGTTGGAAGGAGGTTCTTGCATCCTTAGCCATGGGGAAAAAAAAACTAGGTGACTCTGGGCCAGTCACACTGTCTCAACCCATCTTGCTTCACAAGGTTCTGCTGTACAGAAAAATTAGAGCAGTGTTTCTCAGCCTTGGCAACTTTAAAATGTGTGGACTTCAACTCCCAGAATTCTCCAGCTAGCATGCTGGCTGGGGAATTCTGGGAGTTGAAGTCCAAACATCTTAAAGTTGTCAAGGTTGAGAAACACTGAATTAGAAGATGGAGTGCTATGTGTTCCACCTTGATCTCCTGGAGCAAAGGCAGGATATACATTTAACAAACAAACAAACAAATTTCCCCAGGGAAAAGAGACCATTGTTCTTGGTTGCAGGGAGGGGTCAAATTTGTGTTGCTATAGTGGCACCTACTGGTAAATTCTGGAAACTATTGTACAATCCACTTCATAGCACAGAACTAGTCTGGCCAACTCTGCTAGTAAAAAAGCAGAAACCAAATTCTTTCCCAGTGCTGCTGCTGATAATAAAGAGTTGATACCACTTTAGCAAGAGATAAAAAGCTAAATAGGGGGAAAGATAGCATGACCAGAAAAATAACAGGAATAGTAATGATGCCAAACATTAACAAGCTGGCACAAAGAACTGGAAAATCAATGTCCCTTTCTATCTTTTGCAGATGGATCTAGAATAGGTTGCTCCTTTTTTATTCAACTAAAAGAAAACAAATTTTGCAAGTTATGAATCAAAGAACTGTGTTGTTCCTCACTGGAAGTACAGAAGAATTTTGCATTTGTTAAACCACATGTATTTACACCGTTATCTAGATAGTAACTAGCATGATATTTGATGCTTCAGACTGTTTGAAGACTAGTTATAAACAGTTTTGTTTAATGAGACTTCTGAATTATAGGCTGAAGGAGACAGAGGGAGGCTTTCTAAGAAATGTTTAATTTCTGATCCAGAAAGGAGGCCCAGAGCAAGGCTCAGTTCCAATGTAAGCATATGGCATATGCTTGGACAGGTACTAACTATAAAACTGTAAGCCACGTGTACCACATAAGGGACACGTTTATGCTATGCCTGCACCGTTCATTCTCTCTGCTGAATGAATGATTGGCAAGGTGCCTGGAAAAGAGGGAATGTGTGGCAAGAGACAAACTATCCCCCAGATAAGGTACAGAAGTATGTAAATTGTTTGCTTCATACTAAAGCAATAACAGGCAGCTACATAATATGTGTGAAATCACCCAGTTAGTTCCTTGACAAAGCAGAGGACAGTTCAGTTCTTATAGTTGTGCTGGTCATATACCAACAATATCAAGGATATCAGAACTGAGCTACAGAACTCCAGACAATCAGTAGGTGGCAGGAAACAGTTAGATTTTTCTGAATTTCTGTGCTGATTCTACTGGTTGTCAAGATTTTTCCAGCCCAGATCTGGTAGTTTTATGGGATTATACTCCAGGGAAGTCTATTTAGGGGGCAGTTTTGGCCAAAAAAAGATGTGAGAGATCTGTTCTTAGGATCTTTCAGTATTGATTAATTGATTGACTGACTGTTGAACCCCTAGAAGTGATTTTGTATCTTTCCCAGGGACTCCAACATACAACGTAGCAAAAGAACTGACAAAAAAAGCTTGGACATCTCACAGAGAAGAGTGAATATTCTATCAACTCCTCACTACAATGCCTCCAGAAAATCAAAGATGTACATATAGATGAAGATGAAATTATGGTCTCATTTGATGTCACAGCACTCTTTACATCCATAAACTTGGAACTAGCGAAAGAATCCATATCAGCAGTACTACACAACACACCTGACCTAATCAAATATACCCAGATTGAAATACCCAGAATCATGGACCTCATCAACCTCTGCCTCACCACCTATTTTCAATTCGATGGACAAATATACCAACAAATCAGAGGCACATCCATGGGATCACCACTGTCAGGACTCATAGCAGATATTGTAATGCAACGCCTAGAAACTATAGCAGTTCCACACATACAACCTAAAGTATGGATCCAGTATGTAGATGACACCTTTGTTACAATAAAAAAAGAACAACTAGCGAAGACACATGAAACTATCAACAATATCTTCAAAGGAATAAAATTCACCAGAGAGGAAGAAAACAACAACACACTACTCTTCCTGGATATCCTCATCAGCAGAGGAAACAACAGCAAATTAGAAACCCAAGTCTATCATAAGACAACCCACACTAATCAAGTACTCCATTACCAAAGTAACAACCCAACCTCCCACAAGAGGAACTGTGTAAGAACATTATTCAAATGAGCACAATCACACTGCAGCAACCCAGAACAGCAGAAAAAGGAAACAGACCACCTATACAATATCATCCAACAAAATGGATATCCACGCAACTTTATCAGAAAGTGCCTGGCCACTCAACCTACTACAACACAACCAACACAAGCTATGAAAAGAATAACACTGCCATACATCAGGAACATCTCAGAAACTACTAACAGACTACTACAACCACATGGCATCTCCATAGCACACAAACCAACTAAAGCCCTCCAAAACATCTTAAGCAAACCAAAAGACCCAGTAGCCCAAGGAGAAAAAACAGGAGTCATCTACAACATACAGTGTTACAGTGTAGCAATCACTATGTAGGACAGACAGGCAGAAGGCTAGCAGAGCACATCCATGAACACCAACTAGCAGTCAGAAGACACAATGAAAACTCCTTAATCTCATAACACATGGACAGACTTAACCATAGTTTCAACTGGGAAACTGTCAGCATCTTAGTCCAAGCTAAATCCAAAAATGTGAGGGAATTCCTGGAAGCTTGGTATTCAGACAAGACACCATCAACAGGCACATAGAGATAAACAACATCTACACACTATTCAAAACAGACAATAAAAAGGCAAACAAAAGACCAGAACATCTCCTCACCAGCAATCATCACCCAGATAAGCAGAGATTAACACCAAGATTATCACCAGACATACTGTACAATCAGCAGTAAACAATACCCTAATCAAGGAACTACCAGAGGGAAAAAATAAAACAAAACAAAACCCACACCCACACCAACACTAGCAGGGCATGCCACTGTATATAAACAGAGAGCAAACCCCATTCCATTCTAGCACTGAAGATGTTACCTAGCTGGGTAATGAAACATTTGCAAGAAAATAGCCAAGCTGAAAGAACCCCAAGGACTCCACTGTTGAACCCCTGTTCCCCTAATATAAATTACCTTCCAACCTATTTGTTTCATCAGAAGAAGGAACTGTAAGGAAAGTACCTGTTATTCCATATTGTTCTCTTCTAACTAATAGCAAGGGAGGACAGTGTGGCCCTGAATTTGTCACATAGAAACTTAACACTCCTGCCTTGATCCACAATGACACACTCTTAGACTTTGCCTGTAAATCTGACATAATTGGACAACACAAAGTTTCCCTCTTGCTGGGTAAGATCTACTGCTCCATAAGCCAGTAAGGTTTAATAGTCAGCAATCGCTCATGTGGGATGTGAGGGATTTGCATGATCATAATCATACTTTATTGACGTTAGTAACAATTTACTAATTATCAGCAATAGGTTTCTGAAAAACATTTTTCTTTCCATTAAGTTTGTTTCATAGTGCACCTCAGAGGCAGGACTGAATATTCATGTGTACATCAAATCACAGCTAATTTGGCTCATCACTTTTTTTCCCCAGATAGACTCCCAGCCCATCATTTTTGTGCACTGCATTTGCTCCATGTCGAAAATCTTCTTGGATCTTTTTCATTACATAGAAAATGTTGTGTTTAAAGTAGAAAGTTTTATCCATGGTTCTGAGTATAAAATCTTCTAAAGCTCATATTTCTACAACTGGACTATCTTCTACACTCTTTGGCACTGTGAACAGAAGTGCTATCATAGATGAGAAGGACAGGATGGACCATGTCAGTAGAAAGAAAATGATAGAAGCTTCTTTTCCTAGACCTGTATAGGGAAGTGTGCATAGCTGTCTTCTACTCCGGAAGAGTCATTAGTTCTCTTGTGATACCAGCAATCATTAGGGAGATCAGTCAGGGTTGGCAATAACCTGAGCAGGATCAGGCAAGGCTCTGCTGGATTTGCTGCAAGTAGCACTAAAGCAGCAGGCGTACTGGAAAGCAAATCTACTGTAGAAAGCCATGGAGATCACCTTGGGGAAACTAGACAGCGACAATAATAATTATGCAAGCAAAAGCATACTTTGAGCCTGGGAAACATGAAAGTGTGAGAAAGAAGCTCAGATTGGCTCTTCCCTAATTCTGTATAGTATAAGAGGGAGGGAAGGGAAAACTCAGTCAGGCTTTCAAGATTCTGTTACTATAGACTACATGGATGAAATATAATTTCAGTCAAATGTGGAGTCTGTTTCCTGACCTCACCTACCTCAAAAGGCTGAGATCTACCCATTTTTCACTTCCTTGCGTGGGTGTTTTATTTTATTTATTTTTTATCTTCTACATTAAAAGATGGAGGCACTGTGAGAAAAGAAGGCTGGTAGATGATCCTTTGCTTCCCAGATCATCTGTTGTAGTAAAAAAAAAAAAAAAAAAAAAATTAAAGTAATCAAGGTGAGAAGAAACTTTTATGCTCCTCATAGGAACAGTGATGGCCATTTGAAATCTGGTGCTGGTTCTGCAGTCCCATTAGATCAGTTGGCACCATCTTGGATCTATTTGCACATTTAATATACGTGACACTAAGGAAACAAGTTAAGAGCATCGGGCACAAGCAGCTTAGAAACAGATGGTCAAAAGAAAATGTGGGCAGCCATTGATGAGAAACTACTAGCCCAGTTATTGTCTGGAAACACAATCCTGTGGCAGTATAGGATTTGTGGTAACAACTAAACTGTCAGTTTCACAGGACTAGGATAGGGAAAACAAAAAGTAGGGCTGGCTCTTACCACTTGGCAGAATGGGTCTGGGTACATATGAAAGGTGGTGCAGAAGGAGCAACAACTGTCCCCTGACAAGTCAAGTCTTATGCAGGATACAACTGTCTGTCTTTTAAACTAGTCTGTTATTCACTGGTAGAGTCAAGGAGAATATTCCATCGCCAACACTGAAATAAAATTCCACTGCCAGCCCTGTCAGCTTTTTATGTGAACTATTGCTACCAGATCTGAGCTACAAAAATCTGGATGATTACTAGATGCTAGCAAAATGTTAGAGTTTTCTATAGCTTGTTGCTGTCATGTAGCAGCAGTCCTGATTTCTGCAGCAGAGATCAGATAGCCCTGTGCTTGGCAGCCCCAGCTCTATTACCATGCCCAATGTTTGATGGGACTTTTGCTACTTTTCTTTCAACTCATAGGAGGATTGCCAGGCAACCTTGTTTAGATGCAAGGATTCACTAAGGCTTGATGGCTTACACATGATGTTTTTCCATAGGAGCCTTTCCTCAAGAGTTTATTTTTATTTTATTTTTTAATGAAAAGAGTTTGTGAGGTAGCAATTAAAAACAGATTTAATGGGGAGGGATTGCTTAAGCCTTCTTGCCATCTGACTCTTCAGAATTGACCTCCACCTCAACATGCACCCACTAGGGTGCTTTCCCCTTCTAGAGGAGGAAACGGGTATAGCCAACAGTTTTGATCTTATGTTGTTGACATTTTCATCATAAAATGGTAGACAAATAATGAAACAGCCTCACAATTATTCCATAACTTCTGAAATTGTAATGAAGATGCCACTAAAAAGATAGCCTAATTATCTAGCTGACACAGAGTAAACTGCCTATGAATGAGTTGTTTATTAGTTTAGATTTATGGGGAGAAGTAACATTAACAACTGATTTATTTGTTTAAATCTTGGGAAAGAGAAATTTAATGGGAAATTATTTATTCAAAATCCAATTGCTGATAAATAATTATCAGCATTAATGAAATTAGAAAATGTATGCAGATACATGTTATATAAACATATTGCTTTTAATAACTTGTTATTGTTTGTCAACCAATCAGTACTTTTCTCTCCAAAGATGACTTTATTTTGATTTTAGTAAACAAGTTTTTTTTGTTTTGTTTTTTTAACAAAGATGACTTTATTTTGATTTTAGTAAATAAGGTTTTTTTTAACAAATTTTGGGAAATTTTGGGAAATATTCCACCTGGAGTTGCATTTACCTGAACTAAATAAATAATTAGGTCAATAAAACTAATAAAATCTCTCAACTTATTGAATGTCACTGAAAAGCCAGGCATGTATTGGCAATTCACCCACGGATATCTGAGGGGGTGATATGACATATGCCAAACGGCTGAACAGCAACAACATGACATGTAAAGCATCATTGTGGCTCTTTCCAAATGACTGTGAAAGCATCTATGACCTAACTGTACACAGGTAAGTTTTAAATATTTACAGTCAGAATGAAAGTGTTTCTCACTGCTGTGAAAAATCTCTACCAGCTATTTGTAAGATAACCACTACTCCAGGATTAGATGTCTTATAGATTGTCAAGACATTCTACTTTATTTTTGATTTAAGGATGTTCATTTTATTATGGATAGTTTTATTTAAGAACATTCGTTTCTAAATTGCTCTGGGGTCCTGCAGGAGGAACAACAGTCCAGACAAATAATAAATAACTAAATAATAAGGTCTAGAAGGACCTTTATGACAATTTGCTTACTTCATGACATCAAAGCAGCTAAGCCAATGGCAATAAAAGGTGCACTTGGAATTAACCAAGTTCAGAGCAGGCCAAGGGGATGGAAGCCTGCAAAGTGTGACAATTCTCAACAAAAATGGCAATGACTGAAGATCCATTAACTAAATCTGAGGACCACCTCTCCTGATTACATATGCCCGTCCCACCAGATCCAGCAGAGAGGACATGCTGAGGATCGTGTCAGCTAGCGAGCTACATTTGGCAGGTCCTAGGCAGCAGGCCTTTTCTGCTGTAACACCCACTTTATGGAATATCCTTCCCCCCAAAGTAAGGCTGGCTTCATCACTTTTGACCTTCTAAAGGTCCCTCAAAACCTAGTTGTGCCATCAGGCCTGGGGACCCCAGGGGACTGGTGAATTATTGAGATGATGCCCGTTATTAACATCCCTTTGCCTGTATTTCTTCTTTTTTAGCTTTGTCTTTTATAGCTTTTTAATGTTTTTATAATAATGATAATTGTTTTACTGTGTACTAATTTAACTGTTTTTTAGCTTTGTTGTACGCCACTCAGAGTCACTTGTTTGTGAGATGGGTGGCTATATAAATTTGACAAAAACAAAATAAATCATGTTCAAGTTCATTATGGAATTCAGTACATCCAGAGTTATCAGGAATAGAAAAAGTGTGAAAGAACAAAAAGGGACAGTCTTTTTTGAAGTGGCAACCCGATTGTGTCTCTCTCTCCCCAACAGCTTCAAGTATCCCTCCAGCATCTTTCTTTTGATGGTAGACCTAAATCTTCCCAGACATTTAAAATTATTAAGCAAGCTGATGTGAGCTGTTCCTGCTTTTTATTATGGGAGTTGTTTTACTGTATTCATTGTATACAGAATAATACATAGCTTTCTTTAGATTTTGTATGCCATCCTGGTATCATAAGATGAAGGGTAGTAGCACATATTTTACCTTAACAAATAACCTGTAGTTTTGCCTTTCAAATACTTGTCCATTCTAGCTGAAATTCTTGTAGGAACTCTTAAAAGTACCGATTGCAGAAAGCTCAACAGGATGTCAGCCCTGCTGCCTGTTTCAAAAATGTTCTTAATTAGGAGCATATTATGATGGATACAGATTGTAATTAATGCATAGTTTAATGGTTATTCTTGACAGGCTATACATTTTATATAATTTCCTGGTTTGCTGCACTGTAGAAGTACAAGCAGTCTTGCTCAGGCATTAGCTTGAACTTGGGGCATGTGCAAGCAATGATTTTAGGGCTAAAGCCCCACAGGTCTCTGAATAGCATGCCAAGGGGGCACACCACAAAGGCTGGGGAGGAGGGCATGACAAAAATTAACCTGATTTTGTTTTAATTTAATACAGCTAATGTGAACTATCTTTGAGTATTTAATTATTTTCCCCTTCTCTGACATGAAAAGTATGACTCACTAGCAACTTGTGGAGCAGAACTGAGGGCTAGGGAAGCTGTTTGCAGGCTTAGGGCTGGGGGTTGTCTACACTTAGCACAGGAGGATGGGACCATGGCACTCCTTTCTTTCCACCAGGCCAATCCTTGCCATGCTCAGCTCCTCTCACAATTCTGAGCCCTGTTTTATTCACCTTAAGTGTTCATATAAGCAGAAAGGTCAGGTATAAATATGATAATAAAGAGAATGATCAGAGTAAGAGTTTCACTGCATTCATATAAATATGAATATTCAGATCTTGCTGTACAAAGTAAAATCAGGCACCAATGCAGGGGTATCTGTAGGGGAAGGTCAAAAAAGTCAAGATGACACCCATGTCCATGTGATTGAAGCCCTGCACCTTTCTTACATGACACACCTACAAAGGGGATAGAACTTCAATTGCACAGTCATAGCTGCCATCTTGACTTTTTTGACACATATCCCTCTGTGGGCACCCTGGATTGTGGTAGTAGAATACATCACAGAATACATAGTGAATAAAGCTACATAGAGAGTATGCCCAATCCCTTTATGGCGAAACGTGATCAGCTGACTACCTAAAGACGACTAATTTAAATTCACAAAGAGAGATAAGAGAAAATTATTGTGATTATTATTACACTTTTTTTTATTAAACCAGGTTTATAGGCTGCTTCAGTTGTGAATGACTCTGAAGCAGCCTATAAATCTGGTGCCTATAAACCTGGATGTGTGGGATGTACCACACATCCCAACCTCTGTAAACTGTGCTAAAAACTATTCAGTAAAACAGAAACAATAATATACAACTTACATGTAGCACCAAGAACAATAATCAGCATAAATTTAAAAAAGCCATCCACTAACAGAGAGAACAGAATCAGAGCGTGCCATGTCAGATCTGGAAATGACATTCCCTGATTGAAGGACCTGGAAGGAGCCCCCTCTATCAGTTCTTTTTGGATGGACAGATACCACAGGGCAGCATTTCTCAACCTCAGCAACTTTAAGTTGTGTAGACTTGAACTCCCAGAATTCCCCAGCCAGCTGGCTAGGGAATTCTGAGAGTTCAAGTCCACATATCTTAAAGTTGCTGAGGTTGAGAAACACTGCTATAAGGAGTTGTATCATTGTTTTAAATCATCATGGCTACTTCAGAGCTAAGACTGAATCAGTAACCACTTGAGCATCTTGGTTTTCCTTTTGAGGTCATCACATTTCTTGAATTCAGTGACAGGTTTAAGAGGAAGTTTCCTTTCAGCCTTTAGGCATCAGTCGTTTTCTGAAATTTTCAGCAAAGACTGCAGAGTTATGCACACAATACAGCAATAAGAATTACATCACAAATTAACTTACCCCCAGCAAGAAACTTACTGGGTTCATGATATTTGATCCATTCTCTGTACCGGGGTGTAGCAGAGGACAGAAATAAAAGATTATGCCAGGTTGTAGTCTCAACTCCTATCAGTCTTGGAGACAGTTCAGCCTTACAGGTTGCTCACTGCAGACGTTGCTGGCCAGAAGTCAAGGGAAATGAAATATTGCCTGATGACACTCTTTAAAAAAGAATAACCACTCAGTGCTAAAACGGGGAAGGCCAAATGAATGGTTTCTATTTTATTCCCATTGTTTCCTCCAGTAAACCAGTTAATAATGCCACATTGTTCTTCTACTAGTGACTCTTGTTGTTTGTCTGTCCTCCCCACCCTGCCCGCCTCTGCTTCTTTTTGGCTTCCTTCTACCCCAAATTTGCAGCTCTAGGAATATAGAGAGGGAGAAGAGGGAGAGAGACAGAAATATTGTGCACTGACCTCTAGCTGACTGTCTGCATGAGTGAAAGAAGCCCCTGTGTAAAAGTGACCCTTTGCCCTTGCGGTTACCACACTGCTCTGCACAGTTTCTGAGGTTGTGGCTATTCTATTGTTCCAGCAGTTCCATGCATCGAATTGACTCATTTGTTGGCTATAGTCCTTGTGAAAAGAAGAGCTCAGCTAAAACTTCAATTTAATTTTAATGAGCATATTTTATATTTACTAAATAATTTCAGACTACCATACAATAATGACAGAATGAAAATGTTACTTGTTACATGTTGATCCCTTTCTCCAAGGAATACTGAGCTCAGAGTTTCCATGCATAGACACATATAGACACAGCCTTGCAGTCACTTTGCAAGTTGAAAGTTGGCGATTGGCTGATCTCTGATGATCTCTGATGGGGATCTGGGGAGTTCAGTTGCAATCTCCCTAATCTCCCTAATCTTGGCCTCTAGCCACACTGCCCTAGCATTGCCCTACATTAAATTTATTTGAAATACATTTACAACTAATTCACCAGACCCATACTGCTATGTTATCAGTGCTGGCTTGCTCTTTTGTGACCAGCATTTTTAGAGTAGATTAAAAGTGAGGATTTTCAACTGAGCTAAAAACTCAGGAATTTAGTTGCAAATATACTCTTTGTTTCTAGGTATGGTCAAAAAAGTTTCCATTTTCAAAACACATCTTTTGGACTGCAAGGCTTTTTTTTTTTTTAATTTGACATGAGAATTCCTTTGGGATGAATACTTCCAAAATATTAAACAATTATTGATTCCTTAATTACATTGGTTATTGAGGAATAACCCACCAAGTTCTATCTTTGCTAACAGAGGGGAAAAACTCAATAAATCACAAAAAATTTACTGTATATTCTGATTATACTGAATTTTTACATTTATTTTTATTGCTTTTTAGTTAATAACAAAAAAAAGAAAAAGAAAAAGAGCAAAACACAGTGATAATAATGATGAAGAAACATGTCCAAGAGAAAAAAATAACATAAAAAATGCTTTATAAAAAAGTGAAAGAAGTATGACAAAGAAAAAGAAACATAGTATGATATGTCATTATAACAGAAAACAGTTACAATTCTATATATACTTATCTGACTCAAATATTATTCAAGTACATATACATTTCTAATACATTTATATGACTATCATTTTTTTTTCTTTTAACCCAGTAAATTTTGTATAAATGAGTTCCATATTTCATTATACTTGTCCATACGAAGTCTACATCTATAGGCAATCCGCTCATAAGTGGCAAGTACAATCAGGTCTTTGATCCATTGACTAAATGGGGCCATACACTTATCTTTCCAATGCTGCAGTATCAGTCTTTTAGCCACAGTAAGGGTATGGAGAATCCATTTTCGTTGTCCAGTTGTCAAGTTCCATGTACTAGGTATGGAATTCAAGAGAATATTAACCTCTGAAACATTTAGCTTTTGTTGCACAGCCACATTTATATGGTTCACTTTGTTGTTGTTGTTTAGTCGTTAAGTCGTGTCCGACTCTTCGTGACCCCATGAACCATATTGCTCCAGGCCTTCCTATCTTTCACTGCCTCCCTCAGTTTGCTCAATTTCATGCTCATTGCTTCAGTGATGCTATCTAGCCATCTCATCCTCTGCTGTCCTCTTCTCCTTTTGCCTTCCATCTTTCCCAGCATCAGAGTCTTTTCCAAAGAGGTCTTTTCCTCTTTGCATTAGGTGACCAAAGTGTCTGAGCTTGAGCTTCATTATCAATCCTTCCAATGAGCAATCAGAGTTGATTTCCTTTAAGATTGACTGGTTTGACCTCCTAGCAGTCCAGGGGACTCTTAAGAGTCTTCTCCAGCACCACAGTTCAAAGGCATCAATTCTTCGGCGTTCAGCCTTCTTTATGGTCCAGCTCTCACAGCCATACATTACTACTGGAAAAACCATAGCTTTGACTATGCGGATCTTTGTCGGCAAGGTGACGTCTCTGCTTTTTAATATGCTATCTAGGTTTGCCATAGCTTTCCTCCCAAGGAGCAAGCGTCTTTTAATTTCATGGCTGCAGTCTCCGTCTGTGGTGATCTTGGAGCCCAAATAAATGAAGTCTGTTACTGCTTCCATTTCTACCCCTTCTATTTGCCAGGGATTGATGGGTTCAGATGCCATGATCTTAGTTTTTTTAATGTTGAGTTTCAAGCCAGCTTTCGCACTCTCCTCTTTCACCCTCATCAAGAGGCTCTTTAGTTCTTCTTCACTTTCTGCCATTAGGGTGGTATCGTCTGCATATCTGAGGTTATTGATGTTTCTCCCTGCAATCTTAATTCCGGCTTGTGATTCTTCCAGCCTGGCATTTCTCATGATGTACTCTGCATATAGGTTAAATAAGCAGGGTGACAGTATACAGCCTTGTCGTACTCCTTTCCCTATTTTGAACCAATCGGTTGTTCCATGACCGGTTCTAACTGTTGCTTCTTGGCCTGCATACAGATTTCTCAGGAGACAGGTAAGGTGGTCTGGTATCCCCATCTCTTTAAGAATTTGCCACAGTTTGTTGTGATCCACACAATCAAAGGCTTTTGCATAGTCAATGAAGCAGAAGTAGATGCTTTTCTGGAACTCTCGTGCTTTCTCCATGATCCAGCGAATGTTGGCAATTTGATCTCTAGTTCCTCTGCCTCTTCGAAACCCAGCTTGTACATCCGGTAGTTCTCGGTTCACGTACTGCTGAAGCCGAGCTTGTAGGATTTTGAGCATAACCTTGCTAGCATGTGAAATGAGTGCAATTGTGCTATAGTTTGAGCATTCTTTGGCATTGCCCTTCTTTGGAATTGGAACGTAAACTGACCTTTTCCAATCCCGTGGCCACTGTTGCGTTTTCCAAACTTGCTGGCATATTGAGTGCAGCACTTTAACAGCATCGTCTTTTAGTATTTTGAATAACTCAGCTGGAATACTGTCATCTCCACTAGCTTTGTTGTTAGCAATGCTTCCTAAGGCCCACTTGACTTCACTCTCTAGGATGTCTGGCTCAGGGTCAGTGACCACACCAGCATGGACATCAGGGACATTAAGATCTTTCTTGTATAGTTCTTCTGTGTATTCTTGCCACCTCTTCTTAATCTCTTCGCACTACTTTCTCCCAAAACTTAGTAAGTATAGGACATTGTAAAAACGTGTGTTTTAAAGAAGCATTGTCCTTATTACATCTCCAATAAAATGCTGTCTTAGACAATCCTTTTCTATACAAACATAATGGAGTGCAATAAATTCTAAATATTGTTTTTTTGTTGTATAAGTCGTAGTTTAAGGTCCACTGACACTCTTACTATAGAAGCTAAGACACTCTCCCATTGTCTAGGCAATATAGGAACCTGTAACAGCTGTCTTGCCCCTGTTTTATCATCCCACCCCACTGGGTCCAGCAGAAGGGGCATGTTGCAGACTCCACCAGTCAAGGAATTTTGACTGGTGGGATCTAGGAAGAGGGCCTTTCCTGCCATGGCCACCACTCTGTGGAACAACCTACCACCCAAGATGCACTGTGCCCCCACTCTCATGGCCTTCAGGAAGAGTGTGAAATCTTGGCTATGCCTGGGGGCCGGATGGGGGCTCGCACCAGTGGAAGTGGCTTGTGGGGTAATTGATTTTACTCCATCATCTTGAATGTTTTTAGTTTTTTATGTACAGGGCTTATTTTTGTAGTTTGACTTTTTAATTAATTAATTAATTTTAATTAATGACTGGGGGTATTTATTTTTTAACTGTTTGTGGGTTTTACTTTCATTGTGAGCCGCCCAGAGTCACCCACTGGGGGAGATGGGCGGCATACAAATTTAATAAATAAATAAACCTCTAATTCTTTCTTCCACTCATCTCTTAGTATCTGCATATCAAATTAATTTATTGATAACAAATATCTATAAAAACTAATAGTAGGTTTTTGAGTTTTAAAGGGTTTAACAAGTTGTTCTAGTATCCTGGGTGTCTGAAAATGCTGCTGGTCCAAACAACGTTGTTAACAAATGCTGTAACTGTAAATATTGCCACTGAGTTACATCTGATAGATGATATTTATCTCTTAACACAGTATATGTTAAAAATTCATCTTCATCATCTATCCACTGGTCCAAAGTCAATATCCCTGCTTCCATCCAATTTTTCTATATCACCATCTTTTTCCCAATTTTTAATGTTGGGTTTCCCTATAAAGTCAATTTAGCATGGGAAAAAGGATTGAAACTTTTTTTTATTAGACATTACATTCTGTAGCTTTTTGACATAATTGTTTCTCAGATATGAGAGTTCTATTGTATTTAGATCCTAATACTGTCCATCCAACCAAAGATGCTATATATGTATATTCCAAAGTTGCCCAAATCAGAAAATTAACACCATTCGTTGGCTTTCAGTATTTAATACTTAAATACTTACTATTGGTAAGCTTGATGATATAGCTCGATTTGGAAAATTGAATCTTCGCTCTTTAACTGGTAATTGCATTTTCTGTAAAGATATTCTCAGAATCGAAGAAACCCATAAAAAATTTCTAAACAAAGAATTTATTTTCTGAAAATACTTTCCAGATATTTGAACAGGAAGTCCTCTCAGAATATAAATTAATCTGGGAACAATATTCATTTTGAGAGCATTCATCTTTCCTTGAGCAACTTAGACTGTATGATAAAATGGGCTAAAACTTTTGGACATAATATACAAATGGAACAATGGGAAAATATGTGGATGAAAGGGTTAAAAATTACATTGTGTTATAATTTGAAGATTTTTTATAAAATGATAGATAGATGGTATTTGTCACCAGAAAGATTATCCAAAATGTATAAAGGGGTTTCAAATATAAGTTGGAAATGTGAACAAGAAGGGACTTTTTATCATCTTTGGTGGACATGTAATAAGGTTAAAAAATTTTGGACCCAAATCCATATATTAATTCAGAAGATCTTGAAGGTTAATATACAGTTAAAACCAGAGGCTTTCCTTTTGGGACAGATGGACAAACAATTGGAAAAAGCTGACGATCTTTGCTTTTATATATCATAATTGCAGCTACACTTTTATATGCTCAAAGGTGGAAAGACTTGATATTACCTACAATGGAAGAATGGATAATGAAGTTGATGGAGTTAGCTGAGATGGCAAAACTGACAGCTTCGCTTAGAGAAAAAACATTCACTAACTTTATTGTCAATTGGAAGCCCCTTTTGGACTTTTTGCAGGAAACAGAAAAAATGAAATTATGATTTATGGATTTGATGATTAGTTAAAATAATAGGTTATACAAAATATGTATGTTAAGATGTAGTTTAAGAGTAAGAGGTCACTATGTGATTTATCTACAGGTGAAACTCAAAAAATTAGAATATAGTGCAAATGTTCATTTATGTCAGTATGGCAACTCAAAAGGTGAAACCAATATATGAGATAGACGCATTACATGCAAAGTGAGATATGTCAAGTCTTACTTTGGTATAATTGTGATGATTATGGCATACAGCTTATGAAAACCCCAAATTCACAATCTCAGAAAATTAGAATATTACATGACATCAATAACACAAGGATTGGAAATAGAACAATATTGGACCTCTGCAAAGTATAAGCATGCTTGTGTACTCAGTACTTGGTTTGGGCCCCTTTTGCAGCAATGACTGCCGCAATGTGGCGTGGCATGGATGCTATCAGCCTGTGGCACTGCTGAGGTGTTATGGAAGACCAGGATGCTTCAATAGCGGCCTTCAGCTCCGCTGCATTGTTCGGTCTCATGTCCCTCATCTTTCTCTTGGCAATGCCCCATAGATTCTCTATGGGGTTCAGGTCAGGCGAGTTTGCTGGCCAGTCAAGCACAGTAATCCCATGGTCATTGAACCAGGTTTTGGTACTTTTGGCAGTGTGGGCAGGTGCCAAGTCCTGCTGGGAAATGACGTCACATCAACCTTCTATTGATGTGCTTTGATACAGCACTTTGGGAACATCCAACTTCTTTTGCAATTACCTTTTGGGGCTTTCCCTCCTTATGGAGGGTGTCAATGATGGTTTTCTGCACAACTGTCAGGTCAGCAGTCTTTCCCATGCTTGTGATTCCTACTGAACCAGCCTGAGAGACCATTGAAAGGCTCAGGAACCCTTTGCAGGTGCTATGGATTCATTAGCTGATTAGAGTGGGACACTTTGAGCCTAGAATATTGAACCTTTTCACACTCTTCTAATTTTCTGAGATTGTGAATTTGGGGTTTTCATAAGCTGTACGCCATAATCATCACAATTATACCAAAGTAAGGCTTGACATAGCTCGCTTTGCATGTAATGCGTCTATCTCATATATTGGTTTCACCTTTTGAGTTGCCATACTGACATAAATGAACATTTGCACGATATTCTAATTTTTCGAGTTTCACCTGTATATCTGCTGTATAAGAAGTCAGAAGTCATTATTTTTTCTTTAATTTTCATCACTTTTGTATTCCTTCTTTATCTCTAATTCTCTTGTTTTCTTTTCTCTTTGATTATTAGTTCTTGTTTGCTTTTATCTGTATGCTTTTTATAACTTAATAAAGTTCTTATAAAAAAAAGAGAGAGAGAAAGCATTCATCTTTCCCCAAAGGGTGAGGTTTAATGACTCCCATCTATCCATATCTGAAGAAACCTCTTTATATATTTTATTTATATTACACGTTACTGAGTTATATCTTTTGGTATGCACATACCTAAATTTTTAATGGATTTAGTACTGATTATACTGAATTAAGTGGTAAAAGGCACAGGTCTGAATCCTTTGATTTTAGATTTATATACCAACTCTGCTGCCAAAGGGTTTCAATCCTTATTCATTTCTATAGACATGTAAAAGAAATGTCACATCACATCGTTTTTCCAAAAATATATTGATTGGTTATTAATATATTGATTATGTATATGTTAAGCCATCATATTTGACCTTCTTAGTAACAAGTTACACAGATTCTTAATAGTACCTGGTACTGTCCAAACATGGAATAAATTGTTAGATAGAAGTAGTCCAGTTCTGTTATTTTGTATTAGGGATATATTCACCCCTCATCTTTTAGATAGCACCCAATTCCACAGTTATTCCAAAATTATAATATTCAATTTGACAGAAGGAAATTACAAAAAAGTATGGGAAATTATTACATTAACAGTATTTTGCTTTATGTGTAATTTGAATGTAAATTAAGTCAAATAGTGTTTGTTCTGCCTGGGTCCACATCTTTATTCAGGCCCCATCTATTGCGGGGGGGGGGGGGGGAGGGGGGATTGTGACCTCTGGAACATCATTCAAAGTTCCAGTGCAGTTTTCAGCCTGAAAAAATTGGGTGTCTCTCCCTTTTACCTCAGTTCATATGAAAGATTCAGCAAAGTTATTTCTATTAATATTTAAGTCAAAAGTCTTCCAATTGCTTTACAATGATCTCCCCAGAAATTACTCCACAGACTGTTAGAGGAAAACCCAAATCAGGCTGATAATACACTGTCAGTCTGGTAGTACAAGATTATATTTGTTGTATCACCAGCTTAAAATAGCAGAAACTAGATATAAATATTGCTTTTTCACTACAACAACAACAACAAAATTACAGGCAGCCATGCCGTTTTCTTTCCATCCATTCCCTAACTGTAATATTTGTGGAAACCCAATTTAGTGGCAACAGAGCTATTATTTTTACCCTACCCCTTCTCCATAATTTGTCAGTAACAAGAAACTGCTTCAGAACAGTCCATACAGTAGTCAGGAAATACAATAAATCCATCCTCAGTTGTCTCCTTCTGAAAGCAGATATATGGCAAGAGAGTTGGGTGAACCTTGTTTCCATTATAAAGGGCAAATTGAAATGGAGATGTGGTGTGTTGGGGTGTGCTTGTGTGTGCTGATTTTCAAAGTCTGATTTTCCCGGTCTGATTACTGAAATTAAACATCTCTGCTTTTTCTACTCTGCAATGTTGAGAATGTGGTGGGAACAGGATGGGGCAGGAACTCAGCTGGAAAATATCTCAGATAGATGAAATATTTGTCAAGGCATTTTCTCATGTGAATATGCCTATTGCTGGTGTATGCCAGGCGCTAGTCGAGGGCATTCGTTTCAACTCAGCCTGAAGTTCTTGTTTGTATATTTCTTTTAAAAGAAAAATTGCTGCATAAGGCAGCAGAAACAACAAAGTAATGTAAGTCTAAGAGAAGTGCCAAGCTTCAATATTTTTCAAGGTCTTTTCCCTTCAATAAAACCAGGATAAGAAAAGAACCTTGGAATTTGTTTTCCCCGCCCATCACTTAGACTTACATCAATATATTATTTGCCCAAAAGACACATTTTGCATTTTCTTCCAATAATATGCATATTGATAGCTCCACAATTCAAATAAGCCACCTCAAATCTGTTGAAAGCAGTCTTCTTTACTTCAGTTGTTTGCAATCAGCATTTTCAGCGTGGAGATGTGCAAAGATTTTCTTTGAGGGCTATTTTGTAATGTACTGACATGATCTAGTCTTCCTGGACTAAAGTACAGGCCAAATAAAATTCTCTTTTTTCATATTTCTTCAGATTTTGCAGTGCAGTTCTTGCTCAATAATACATTAAGATGTATATTAAGAATCACATAAAATACTTTTAAAGATGTGGGCATTAAAATAAAATATGGTTAGAAATGTATGTGAGAAGAAAGCTTTTTAAATATGTAATTCATTCCTGTGCATTTTAAAAAAAACTCAGATTAATGTAGAAGTGAAACAGCAACAGATTTATGAATGAACATAATATAGACCAAAAATTAAATAATTGAGTCCTAGCCAAAATACATAACGGATGACCAAAACAAAGACAAATTTGTATCAGATAGATAGTATCTAGCCAAACATTCTCTAGGTATAAAATGAAATCAGAGGCAGAAATGCTACTTAAGTAGAAAAATGTGATTGTTAGAAATTTTCTAAATGGCAATTCAGTGAATGATTACATTTTCGGTGTTATGGTTTCTCCCTATGTCTCATAAACCTATCATGATGATTATAGACAGTTCATAAAGAAAACACAATGAATCAATGTAAATCTCTCATATAAATATTTTCTTTCCCTGATATCCACAAAGGACTTCATGAAGATAATTATTCACAGAAGGAGTAACAAATATGCACAGAAGTTAGAGCTTGGCATTTTTGCAGATTTAAGGAGACAAAATCACAAGAAAGGAAAAAAAAACCAAGATTGTACATGGTACTCAAGCAGTGAGAGAAGCATGATACATTTAATAATCCACTTTTAAAATCTCATTTATGCGATAGGAGTTCGTACGCTAGAAACAGAATTGTTGTTGTTTCTGAGATGTGCATTTTTGTAGGTACAATCAGACTGGATCGTTCTATTCTACATCTGGAGAAATAGACTTCACTTTCATAAATAGACACTGAAGTTATAAGATGGTAGAACATCAGAAGTTATTGTATCACTTCTTAGTGTTGTAAGACTGTACATACTGGATGTATGCACATATTGCAATATTCTCAACAAGCAATTTAACTTTTGAAAAAAGCTAACACAGTTTTGGGCTGTATTAGAAGTACTACATCAAGACTTATAAAGCCTTTGTATTCTGCATTACTGAGACCACACCTGGAAGTTTTGGGCACTACATTTCAAGAATAATATTGACATAACCGTTTGAGAGGAAGGCAAAAAAAGATGATAGAATTATTTGAGGACATGCCCTATGGGCATAGGCTGAAGCAACGCAGGATATTCAGTCTGCAGAAATGAAGACATGATATCCAACAGAATGATATTGTGCTGGAGCTGCATATAGTCCCAAGTAAGTAAGTAAGTAAGTAAGTAAGTAAGTAAGTAAATAACAATGTTCAGGGATATAAAATGGTGCCATAGGGAAGATTACTAGAAACTATTTTCCACAGCCACAGAAACTAGGACAAGTAATCATCAGTATAAAGTTGCAGCTACATAGATTTCATTTAAATAGAAATATAAACTGGATGACAATAAGATCTGTATAATAGTGGAACAGTCTACCTGTGGAGGTTCTCCATCTCTAGAGGTATTTAAGAAGTTGGACGGCCACTTCTTGAGGATGATTTAATTGGTTTTCCTTCAAGTTGCAAAGGGTTGGATTAGATTATCACTGTGTTCCCCTCCAACTCCACAATTCTATGATTCTGTGAAAAAAAGATGTTAAGGAAGGGTAGGCAATCTGGAACTCATAAGGTGTATGTGGTGCCCAAACCTGTTTTTTTGCAGTTCTTGCAACCTTTAAGATCACATGTGAGTAGTCAAAAATCTGTATCACTGACTTTGCAGTCCAGTCTCAAATACAGAAGGAGGTCTAGAATGCCAGTCAACTAAGTACCAGGAAAACAGAGATTCATGCTTTATTTTTCAGGCCAGTGGTATGAGGAAAGTAGGAGCCAAGGTTACATTGCCTGTCCTCCCCACTTTTTCTGCATGCCTTGAGTTATAAGCCCAAACAATGACTGAGAAAGAAGTATAAACATGCATTGCAGCAGTGTCTTGGCAGTGCTAGAAGACAAAGAGAAAGACTGACCTTGCTTTGGACCTAAATGGGGGATCCCCAAAGAATTTGATGTAAATGTTTGGCCTCCAGTTTGCTGAGTGTGAGAAAGGGATGGCGGAAACTGGTACACTTCCTTCTCTCTTTTAAGTGCTGTAAAAGGAAATTGCATCTGTATTTTGAACACAAAAGATGACTTGTATTTCTGAGACAGTCTATCTTTAGAAAGCATAAAAGCTTCAAATGCCTCTCCTCTTCAAAGTAGGTTAGCTAAAGCTGACCAACTGGATGCCTGTGAGGAATAAATCTCAGAACAATTATCTTCTGGAAATGGATGAAGAACAGAATCACAGAATATAAGCGCTGGAAGGGATTTAAGAGACTATCTAGCCCCATTTCTAGTCCAGTGCAGGAACCTATTCTTGCAGCATTCCAGCAGATGGTCATCTGTTAAATATTTCCAGAGAAGGAGAGTCAACCACCTCCTGGGACAGATTCCTCTATTGTGTTAATGTACTTCATACAATGCAGTGACTAAAACTGAACACATTATTCTAGATGTGGTCTGACCAATACAGAATACAGCAGAGCAATAGTAATCTTGGCATAATACATCTATTGATGCAGCCTGCATTTTCTTTTACTTGTCTCTTTTTGCAGCAGCATCATGTGGTTGGGTGATGTTCCATTTGTGATCTAGCAAGACACCCAGATCCTTTTCACACACACCGGTACACAGCATGGTCTCCCTGATCCTGTACTCGTGTTCTTGATTTTTCCTACCTAAATTTTTCCATATTTGTCTCTGTTAAAATTCATTGTGGTGGTTTATGCCCATTGTTCCAGCTTGGCAAAATGCTACTGAATCTCATCTTCTAAATGCTATCTCCTATCTTTCTGGTATTTATATATATACTGAGCAATGCATAGCTCAGAACACAGCCCTGCTATATCTCACTTGCCACTTCCTTCAAGTCTGACAAGGAGTCACTGATGTACACTCATAGGGTAGCATTACTGAACCAGCTTTGCACCCATATAATAGTAACACAGTCCTTCCCACATTTTGCCATCTTTTTTACTAGAATTTCATTTGGGATTTTGCCAAATGCTTTGCTAAAGTCGGTATACTATGACTGTCACATTCCCATGCTCTACTAAATTGGTCACTTTATCAAAAAAAAGGTTCGGTTGGCTGATGCATGACCTGTTCTTGCTAAACCTATGCCATTCACGATGGCTCCTAGCAAGTAATACATTCTTTTCTAAATGCTCATAAACTACTTAACAATATGTTTCAGAGTTTTGTTCAGTATCAAAGTCAATCTGGCTCATCTCTAGTTATCTGAGTCTTCTTTTTTTCCTTTTTGAAGACACAAACAACATATATTCTTTTCCACTCCTCTGGCACTATGCCCATCCTCCATGATTTCTGTAAGATCACAGAAAGGGGCTCTGAGCTTGTAGATTTTCTGAGAAGGCTCTGTAATCTCCTTCAAAACCCTCAGATGTAACTGATCTGGCCTGGACACTTAAACTCATTCATGGTAGCCAGGTGCCCCCTAACTTTTTCTTTACCTCTCTTGGGTTGCTCCTCCCTCCATTCTTTTGACAATTGTTTTGCTTAGGTTCATTTGCATATCCTTTGTCCATTCCCTTTGGAGGGAAGTTTTCAACTACAGTTACCAAAACTCCGAGACCTCAAGAAGCTGTCGCCCCAATATATCTGGAAGACAGCAGATTGAGGAAGATGTGTCTTCCCCTTCCTGTACCAAGTTAAGAAAAATGATTAAAAAAAATCTCGGTCAATGGCCATTTAGTATGGGAAGAGTTGGACTGTTTTACTGATTCTTGCTTATAATTTATTGTAATCAGTTTATTTTGGAGGTTTTATTGTAGTTGAATTGTGGTAAGCTGCTTTTGAGCCTGTTTATGATCAAAAAGTGGTAAATAAATTATAACATAAATAAAATATCCATTGAGCAGAAACAAGAGATCCCCAAGAAAGTCAGTGAGAAAGCCTTTCATAGCACTGATGTTTGATGCAAGTAGCTTGCCTGCACATAAGCAATTGTCCTGCAGCAGCCTTCTACAGCTGATGCTAAAACAATACGCTTCTGCTTACTCAAGAAATAAAGAACATTACAAGTGCAAAGTCCTCTAGAGTACTCAGTGGCAGTAGTCCAGATATGGATCTCTCTTCTATGGGTGTTCAAATTGGTCCAGTCATCTCTTCTTTCCGAAAACTGAAGACCAGGCTCTTCTTTCAGGCTTTTGTAGGACAATTACTTTGCTTTTCTGCTTTTTTTCTTTTTAATGAATTGTATTTTGCATCATTGTTTTTAAGCATTGTTGGTTGGTTTTATTGTGCTGGCTGTATTTAAAGCTGTTTTTATTGTTCTCTTGTAAACCACTTTGGGAGGAAGACGGGTGCAGAAATAAAATAAATAAATACGTTTGTATATATTGCCATCTTGAGAGCCATCTGTTGGCAGAAAGGCAGGATATAAATCCCCAAATAAATAAGAAATTTGCTCTGTATGTTTCCTTCCAAGCCACTCTGAGTGGCTGAGTAAGACTACTGCTTATGTTATCAATATTTGCCAGGTTTTCCATCTCCCTAAAATCACCAAGATCTTTTAATCACCCAATCACTGTATGACAGAACACATATTCCAAATATGAGTATTACTGTTCGATCTTCCTGCAGATTGTCCTCCAATTGTAATCCTAGCAAAAAGTCACTGTGTCAATAGCCTAATGTTTTATTGCTTCATATTCTGCACAAATAGCCAACTTAGGCAGACACAAAAAGGCTAATTTTTACAGCAGGACAGTTTTTATTACGAAAAGAATAATTATCATTATGCTCCTGTTTCATGTGGGAACAAAATCAAAAACAGAAGTAACTGGTTTTTGAAGAGTTTAGAAGTTTGTTTTTTTAAAATTTCTTTTGAACAATAAAGCAATTAGTGCAGACATAATGGATGAATAAGTATATGGAAGGATATACAAATGATTCACCACCTTTTATATTGTCCAGTTGGTGAACAGGCATTTGGGTTTTATTTAAGATGTACTTTAGTTAGAAGACAGAGTGCTGGAATTAGATTTAGGGAATCTATTTCCATTTCTTAAAGAACAATATTATCTGTGCATTTATTAAATTTGTATCTCACTTTTCAGGAGGTCAAGATGGCATACATAATGCACTCACCTCCCATTTTTCTATGGAAGAGAAGATGAAAATCTGGAATAGAGTAGAGAAGAAATCTAGTTCATGAGAGAAACATTTAATTTCAGATCTCCTGGATATCTAGAACAATCATGCAGAGTAAAATCAACACTTTTTAGAATTTGGCAACTTCTGTCAAGAAAGAATATGCATAAAAATAAATAATAAATCAGAGAGGAAAATGGTAAAGGTAAAAACTTCTTCAAGTTAAAGCTGACTCTAAATGACTATGTGGTCATGTTGCCAAGAAACTTAAATAGATAATATGAAAATGGTGTGGCATTGCATTCTTCTGGAATAAATTTTTAAAAAAACTTCCCAGTATAGCTTCCAGATGTGCTGGAGATTTTCCATTCAAGCATTAACCAGGTTTGACTCTGTAAGCCAGGCACTGCCACCAGCATTGACTAAAACATACTGCATTTTCACAGTGAAAAATTGTTTCTAAAATTATATGGTGTAGAAAAAATGCATATAAAATGTATTCATTTGGAGAGATATGCATGAAAGTACAAGGAAGTATTCAACTAAATCTTTTTCTCCATAATTCTTCATCAGCAGGCTAACCAGGTTTTATGATTTTATGATCAAAAAATGAAAAAATATTTGGCAAAAATAAAATTAACAGATTATATGTTTAATTCTGAGGACTATTATGTCAATATTTTTGTATATATATTTTAAAAGCAAAATATTAAACATTAAATAAATCTATTTCATATATGCATATTCATTCCCAAGCACAAAATTATGATGAACAAGTAAATGGACCCTACAGATGCTAGTACGCTTGCGTATAGAACCTCATTCCAACTCATAAGACACACAAACACACACAGAGTAAGTGAATATTATGCATGTTGATTCATTTGCTCCATTCTTGCACACAGAATATCAGAAATGTCCAGATTGGTTCTAGTCAATTCAGAAGAACCCTCCTTCATCTCGGGGAGACTCAGAATCTCTCTAAAGTAACCTGAATTTGCTACATCCTTGGCAGATCTGTAGTTAGTAGAACTACACTGTGAAATTCTGCTATCTGTAAGTTGCTTCTGCTCTCTAATGGCATTGTGATCTGGCAACCCAAGAAGGAAATCAAGGCCAAGAAGTAGCAGAAGAGGGATAAATATTAGAGACTGAAGCAAGCTAACTAATTCTTTGCCTGAAAGCTTATAGTATTGGTTGAAGGTTCCTGATAGTTGCTGGTCTGTTTGTTGTTGATTGTTAAGGGCTTGGGAAATGGGAGAGGAAATTCTATCAAGTCTATAGTCTCTTTTGTTGCAACCCCATTTTTTTCTATTCAGTGCTGGTACTTGAATGAATAAATATATACAACTAGAACAAGATACTCTACTAAGATTTATCTAGTGCAAGCAATGAACAAATTTATCAATATCAAGGGTGTCCTGGGGGAGGCAAAAAAGTCAAGGTGTCCACAACTGTGTGATAGAAGCCCCATTCCTTTTTCAAATGTGTCACGTGTGCATAAAAAAGTGGTAGAGCTTCAATCACATAGTTGCAGTCACCAAGTTTACTTTTTTTTTATGGTCTCCTGTTGCAGGCCTGACAACAATCCTATCTTTGAATAAGATGGTTTGGGGAATTAACTAGACCACTTTTGGCCCCACTACACCAATAGGCTTCTCTTTTGGCCCCTGTCATGGCCCATTTCACACTGATTATTCACACTTAAAATAAATACATTTAAATATACAGTAGAAGCTGAAATGCAGCAAACAAAGCACCAGCTTCAGGCACAATTTTTATTTCCACAAATGCCTCTGGTTCCATACGTTTTCTTCGAAAATAAAAATGGAGAGTAACTGCACCCTCATACTCTGGCTGGAAGTACTGTAAGTCCACCCTACCTGAAAACCAATCAAAATAAAATAAATATATGCAGGATTGGTACAGAATAAACCGGTGGGGAGGTTAGCCTGCCAGAGGGCCATGAAGACCTAGCTGTCCCTACAAGCATTGGGCTAGGATGGGGGGCTGAACTGGGAGGCTATTTAGTCTAGCACCTGGGGGGGAAGGGTATCTTTGTTTTTATCTATGTTTTAATGGACATTGTGAGCCACCTAGAATCATTAAAGGAGATAGGTGGCCATGTAAGTTCTGTAAATAAATTCAATAAATAAATAAATAAACAAACAAACAAACAAAGGACAATGAAAAATTAAGAGAATTCTGTATATTGGTGCTTTGTGATCAGGTAAGTCCCCATGGCAGTTGTTTTGGAATTTGGCAACCCCTATACATAGTAGACATTTTGTGAGAGTGTTCAGGACATGCTCTCAAAATTCCAAAGGTTCCCACTAGCCCAAAAAGTTTGGCAGTCTAGACATATTTTTTTCTGTATCAGAAGGGAGTTCATGTTGAACCTTAGAGAGTTCAGCAAGACCCATGTAACGTCTCTATAAGTATGCAATGAAGCATAACATCACACGTGATATAAAATTAAGTACATTTTCAATACTAAACTCAAACATTCCTTAAATGAAATATACTCTGGACATTAAACTGTTTTGTTTTCACCACATAATTAATGTACATGGGAGCCTAAATTCAGAGTTTAACATGCTTGAAAGACTGAGATTATGCAAAAGATGGTGATGAATTTTAATTTTCATACCACATTTTCCCCAAGTCCAAAACAACTCCTGACACAAAAACAAGGAATGCATATCAAAGCCTAATTTTTATATGATCTAGTACCAATCCAAAATTAAATAACAAGTCAAAACATTATTTTCCATTACATTAGCATAACGTTTCAATGTGTTACAACAGAAAAAGTATCAGTCATTGAAACCACTCAAAAGTATCTCATGCTGGGGGAAAGAGGAGAGGGGAGAGACAACAAATCTCCAAGGACAGCAGCTGAATTGTTGGCACTATTGATCCAGCTGAAGAACACTGCCATTGTGGGTCTTAAAGAGAGAAATGCTGTGGGTGTCAATGCTAGTTTCAGCAAGAGGATGCACTAAGCTTGCTGTCATTGGGATAATGCAATAGGGACAGAATTGTCCAAACACTTTTCATTATTTCACATACAAACTTTGGTGGGAATATTCAGGACATTCCTCCAGGGACAAGGCAAAAATATAGAAGGGCTCTCACAGCCCTTCCATAAGGCAGATAAGGCAAGGCACAGGCAGTCATTATAACCATGGCCATACATGATTCATTCTGAAAATATGCACCAGAGAACTCAACCAAAGTCAAATATGGTACTGTAGTTGTTATAGCCTTATTTGAGGTGACGACTACTGTCATCCTGGACCTAAATACGTACAGAAAAGTTGCAGCAAGCTAGTGCCTAGTGTTTCTTGGCAAATACCACTCTAAGAGTGCATAATTTCAAAGGACACTGAATGCTTTGGACTGGGAAAAAACAACTTTTCTGGGTAGTTGATCTTGCAAAGTATTACAATCAACAAGAGTAAAAGTAAATATTCACCTGTCACTTGGGTTCTACTTTTAAATGCACTAGCTCAAAAAAGAAAAAGTTGCTTGAGAGACATTTTAACAACTTTACAGAAAAGAACACTAGCAATCAAAAAGAATGCCAGAACCAGAAGGAGCCATCAATCCAATGAATTTACATGTCAAAGTTCCTGAGAAAAGAGGGAATGTCTCTCTGTATCCCTCCTGCCTTCATAAGAAAGCTTCAGAGCTGTAGCAAAGAAAACTATTTACTGCTACTTAGAAAAGCTCATTCCTCTGAAAGGAGGCTTTTAACCCTGAGAATGGGGCTGGTGGGGGGGGGGGGGGCGGGGATGGATGGATGGATGGATGGATGGATGGATGGGAGGGTGGGTGGGTGGACAGACAGATTAGATAGAATTGTCCCAGGAGTTGGTGTGGAACAGCTCTGAGACTGTGAACATTTTTCCTTTTGTATATTCTGTTGTTCAGCTCAGTTTGTAATACACTCACCAGTCTATCTTTTTATGCACATATTTTGAAAGTGCAATTTTGACTTTGGTTACTCCATCAGCTTCCACTGACAGTTATGGCTCCAGTTCAAAGAACATCAGAATTGTAAACCAGTGCTATATTGGAGCAACAGTAAAAGAAAAGTCAGGATGTTCTAATAAATTTCAGACTGATTTGCAGTTAATAGTCCAGGGTTTCTGTCCCATCGCTATAGTAGGAAATACCCTCACCCTAAATTGGGATATTTTAACAAATAAAGTTTAGGGGAACCAAGAGTAATTTTTTTATGTATAAGTACTGCAAATTCAGTTCTATAACAAGCACACATTTTAGGGTCATGTGTTCAGGGGCATTCTGTTCCTGCACTAGTATTTTGTATTAGATACAACTGGCTGGATCCTGGTCTTCTAGTAATAATAAAATACAGCAAAGCTGAACCTAAAAGCTTGAAGTTCACTTCAGGACTTTATACATACTGTAATAGAATACTTTTTGTTAGATAGTACAGTTCCAGATAGTGATATGGTAACTTATATGGGCATAACCAGATGTTGCTTCCAATCCACTCATAAAGTAGTTTAAGGACTGCTCTGAACAGTCAATACTGTCCCTGATCACACACAAATTCATTTGCACCCACTTCTCTTCTGCCGCAGATATGAGTCTTTGTACAAATGGGAAACCTCTGCATGCAAGTACCAGTGGCCACCACAGAAGCAGCTCCTTTATTGGGGCCATTGGAGGAGACAGCTGGCACATCCTCCCTCCAGCACCTTCAGTCCCAGTGAGTTGTCAGTCTTATAGGACAAAATAAAGGGGGTGGTTATCTGGAATTGCCCCAGGTTATACTCCAGGGTTAAATGCCCCAGGTTATACTCCAGGGTCAGAAATAAGGATTGTGCCCATGTAACTGCAGCTTTCTTCGAGCATGCAGGAAGCTATTTATCGGGAGCACAGCTCAGGAGATATATAGAGATTTGTTTTTTCTCCCAAGCACCAGACTCTGCCCCAACTCCCTCCGGGGGAAAAAAGATTAGTCCTTAAGGATAAGGACCTTAACACAGGAAGACATAATTCATAGGGAAATAAATCTAAAGCAGCCCTCACATTTTGAAAATATAAGATCTGGATTTTTCTGAAATATACTGTATTTATCTGAAAAACAAGCTAGGCACCTCCCCACAAAAAATATACCTTGAAAAAAGGAGGATCGTCTTGGATTTGCTGAGAATACAGTAATGGAGGCAGATGAGGGCTTTTTTCTTCCTGTCTAATTTTTCTTTTTATGGGGTGGGGATCCTCTTAAATTTACAGATACTTTTTTTTTTTTTGTTTGTAAATATGGTGTTTTCATGGAAATGTATTTACAGTCAACATTGTAATTTGCCTGGAAGCCTTTAAGGTGTCATTCAAGGTCCAAGCTCTTTGTTGTTGTTGTTCACTCGTTAAGTCGTGTCCGACTCTTCGTGACCCCATGAACCATATTGCGCCAGGCCCTCCTATCTTTCACTGCCTCCCTGAGTTTGCTCAATTTCATGCTCATTGCTTCAGTGATGCTATCTAGCCATCTCATCCTCTGCCGTCCTCTTCTCCTTTTGCCTTCCATCTTTCCCAGCATCAGAGTCTTTTCCAAAGAGGTCTTTTCCTCTTTGCATTAGGTGACCAAAGTGTCTGAGCTTGAGCTTCATTATCAATCCTTCCAATGAGCAATCAGAGTTGATTTCCTTTAAGATTGACTGGTTTGACCTCCTAGCAGTCCAGGGGACTCTTAAGAGTCTTCTCCAGCACCACAGTTCAAAGGCATCAATTCTTCGGCGTTCAGCCTTCTTTATGGTCCAGCTCTCACAGCCATACATTACTACTGGAAAAACCATAGCTTTGACTATGCGGATCGTTGTCGGCAAGGTGACGTCTCTGCTTTTTAATATGCTATCTAGGTTTGCCATAGCTTTCCTCCCAACGAGCAAGCATCTTTTAATTTCATGGCTGCAGTCTCCATCTGCAGTGATCTTGGAGCCCAAATAAATGAAGTCTGTTACTGCTTCCATTTCTACCCCTTCTATTTGCCAGGGATTGATGGGTCCAGATGCCATGATCTTAGTTTTTTTAATGTTGAGTTTCAAGCCAGCTTTCGCACTCTCCTCTTTCACCCTCATCAAGAGGCTCTTTAGTTCTTCTTCACTTTCTGCCATTAGGGTGGTATCGTCTGCATATCTGAGGTTATTGATGTTTCTCCCTGCAATCTTAATTCCGGCTTGTGATTCTTCCAGCCTGGCATTTCTCATGATGTACTCTGCATATAGGTTAAATAAGCAGGGTGACAGTATACAGCCTTGTCGTACTCCTTTCCCTATTTTGAACCAATCGGTTGTTCCATGACCGGTTCTAACTGTTGCTTCTTGGCCCGCATACAGATTTCTCAGGAGACAGGTAAGGTGGTCTGGTATCCCCATCTCTTTAAGAATTTGCCACAGTTTGTTGTGATTCACACAATCAAAGGCTTTTGCATAGTCAATGAAGCAAAAGTAGATGCTTTTCTGGAACTCTCATGCTTTCTCCATGATCCAGCGAATGTTGGCAATTTGAACTCTAGTTCCTCTGCCTCTTCGAAACCCAGCTTGTACATCCGGTAGTTCTCGGTTCACGTACTGCTGAAGCTTAGCTTGTAGGATTTTGAGCATAACCTTGCTAGCATGTGAAATGAGTGCAATTGTGCGATAGTTTGAGCATTCTTTGGCATTGCCCTTCTTTGGAATTGGAACGTAAACTGACCTTTTCCAATCCCGTGGCCACTGTTGCGTTTTCCAAACTTGCTGGCATATTGAGTGCAGCACTTTAACAGCATCGTCTTTTAGTATTTTAAATAACTCAGCTGGAATACTGTCATCTCCACTAGCTTTGTTGTTAGCAATGCTTCCTAAGGCCCACTTGACTTCACTCTCTAGGATGTCCAGCTCAGGGTCAGTGACCACACCAGCATGGACATCAGGGACGTTAAGATCTTTCTTGTATAGTTCTTCTGTGTATTCTTGCCACCTCTTCTTAATCTCTTCTGCTTCTGTTAGGTCCCTGCCTTTTTTGTCCTTTATCATGCCCATCTTTGCACTAAACGTTCCTTTGATATCTCCAATTTTCTTGAAGAGATCTCTAGTCTTCCCCATTCTATTGTTTTCTTCAATTTCTTTGCATTGTTCATTTAAGAAGGCCTTCTTATCTCTCCTTGCTATTCTCTGGAAATCTGCATTCAGTTGCTTATATCTTTCCCTTTCACCCTTGCTTTTTGCATTCTTTCTTTCCACAGCTATTTGTAAAGCCTCATCAGACAGCCATTTTGCTTTCTTGCATTTCTTTTTCTTTGGGATGGTTTTAGTTGCTGCCTCTTGTACAGTGTTACAGACCTCCATCCATAGTTCTTCAGGCACTCTGTCTACCATATCTAATCCTCTAAATCTATTCATCACCTTCACTGTGTACTCACATGGAATATGATCTAAGTCATACCTGAGTGGTCTAGTGGTTTTCCCTACATTCTTAAATTTAAGTCTAAATTGTGCAGTAAGAAGCTCACGATCTGAGCCACAGTCAGCTCCTGGTCTTGTTTTTGCCGTCTGTATAGAGCTTCTCCATCTTTGGCTGCAAAGTATGTAATCAATCTGGTTTCGGTATTGACCGTCTGGTGATGTCCATGTGTAGAGTCATCTCTTGTGTTGTTGGAAAAGAGTGTTTGCTATGACTAGCTTGTTCTCTTGACAGAACTCTATTAGCCTTTGCCCTGCTTCATTTTGTACTCCAAGGCCAAACTTGCCTGTTATTCTGATTACTCCTTGACTTCCTACTTTAGCATTCCAATCCCCTATGATGAAAAGGACATCTTTTTTTGGTGCTAGTTCTAGAAGGTCTTGTAGGTCTTCATAGAACCGGTCAACTTCAGCTTCTTCGGCATCAGTGGTTGGGGCATAGACTTGGATTACCGTGATGTTGAATGGTTTTCCTTGGATACGCACTGAGATCATTCTGTCGTTTTTGAGGTTGTACCCCATTACTGCCTTTCCCACTCTCTTATTGACTATGAGTGCAACTCCATTTCTTCTAAGGGTTTCTTGCCCACAGTAGTAGATATAATGGTCACCTGAATTAAATTCACCCATTCCCGTCCATTTCAATTCGCTGATTCCCAAGATGTCGACGTTCAATCTTGTCATCTCATGTTTGACCACATCCAGCTTGCCTTGGTTCATGGATCTTACTTTCCACGTACCTATACAATATTGTTCTTTACAGCATCAGACCTTCTTTTCGCTTCCAGATACATCCACAGCTGAATGTCCTTTCGGCTTTGGCCCAGCCGCTTCACTCTTTCTGGAGCTACTTGGAATTGCCCTCTGCTCTTCCCCAGTAGCATGTTGGACACCTTCCGACCTGAGGGGCTCATCTTCCGGCATCATATCTTTTAGCCTTTTGACATTGTCCATGGGGTTTTCTTGGCAAGGATACTGGAGTGGGTTGCCATTTCCTTCTCCAGTGGACCACATTTTGTCAGAACTCTCTGTCATGACCTGTCCGTCTTGGGTGGCCCTGCACGGTATAGCTCATGGCTTCACTGAGTTACACAAGCCCCTTCACCACGACAAGGCAGTGATGTTCCTTCAAAATATAGCCAGGAAGCAGAGAATAGACAATTAAGAGACAGTAAAATAGCCATCTTCAGTCCTTTGAAGGCTGCCACATTAGTGATGGGATGGACTTTGCTTCAGATGCTTCACAGAGAGGGCCCAAAGCAGATGGATTCCAAGGACAAGCAGGCCAAATTCAACTAAACAGGCCCATCCCCACAAATAAATGCCTCCAGATTCACTTCTCAAGGCATACCTGTCATGCAGACAGAAGTGACTGTCTTCCTGCAGGCAGCCAAACACTCTATTGCTCCGCAGTCCCCAGAATATGGTTCTTTACCCCCAACAGGCCTCCATGTCAGAGAGAAACACCTCATCTGCACTGTCTTCAGTGTTGAAAAACTGGCTTTTTGCCATGTCTCCTGCTTCCAGAAAACGGCTTGCAAACCATTTCTGGGGAAATCGGTGCTGCCAAGCCAACAAAGAGTAATGCAGAAGAGCTCAGTGCATAATAGTAGACTGCCTGCATTTGCTGATCTTGGAGTCACATCATATGTGGTATGTTCTACTTAGAAATCAATATACAAAGTAAAATTACATACAAATAACCTGAAGTGACTTGCATAATTCTTATATGTATAAATCATACCTTTTGCTAGCAAAAGAGATATTGAGCTGCTCAGTCCATTCCAGATTGTTGCTTTTTTGTATTTTAGAAACAAAACACACCACTTCTTCATAAATACTCTTCATAAACAATGCCAGAGGTATGCAGTGTATTCACTTTGATATAAAAAATGGCTGCAATGTCTTGGTTTATAAAGTATTTTGCATGATTACTTCAGGGATTCTTATACTAACATAAACATGAGTAATAGTATTATGTATTTCCAGCTCATATATTTACTGGGAACTAGAAAAGACTGAAAGTTATTGAAAAATGACAGTAACAGCCTTGCTTTCCTCATAATTCAAGGAAAACTAATAAATTAAAGTTTAGTAACTGGCTAAGTTAATGATATGAAAGCATATGAAGAGAGAGGAATTGGGTATATTACTGATTTCATTGTCGTATGTAGCTTTAGGGAACTTGCACACAAATCTGTGTGTGTGTGTGGGTGTGCATGTGTAAGAAGGAAATAAAATATGTCAGACCAACTGTGAATAATCTTCATATTAGAAGCCTAAATTCAGCATCCATCAGTGAGTTTATTTCTTCTATTTGCATATGGAAATCAAGTTCTGAAATGGGGCAATGCTTATTCTACTCAGACAAGTTGTGAATATGTTCATGCTCATAGGGAAGTCAGAAGTTCCTTTTTTGGACACCACTAAGGTATATGAATAGAGGAAAACAAACGTGCACAGTCTCTTGTTTTTTAAGACATTATTTCACTTCCACATTTGTTCCAAGGAAGAATGACCTTCCCAAGATTGGGCACTGTAATCAGTGGATAAGCTGGGATTCCCAACCCACATCCTTTTTCCAAGGTCAGCAACAACTTATTGAAGAGTACACTGATTCATTCTCCCTTCCCACCAGCCCCAAATATTACAGTGCTCTTTCTTGTTATAGTGAAACGCAACTCCTGTGTGCACAGTTACAGTCTCAGACCAACTTATTAATATACATTATATTCTGTATTTGGGAAAAAATACAGTGCCAACACACTCGGTAAATACCACTGATTCCCTGTGAACGTCTCCTGACCTCTTGGTCTGAGCCTGTCACCAACTGATGTACATAATTCTCTCAGCACTGATCCATTACTTCTGCTCTGCATTAGGGGTCAGACCTGTGGTGTAAGTCAAAGATAATTAGCAGCCCTATCAATAACCAGCTGCAGAACTGCTGCCCAAGTGACAGCCTAGGAAATCAGGGGGAAAAAACATGAAAAAGTGGAAAGAAAGAATATGCCTTTATAGATTTAAGAGTTTGAGCAGCTGCTGTGGACTGTTGGAATAATCAGGAGACCTCCGTGATTAGCATGAATTCAGATGACAAATGTATACAGCTATTCAGAGGCTCATTAATTTGCATAGCATTCATGACATATTAGTGAAATATTTAAATGTCTTTTGTGGCAACAGGAGCTTGGGTACAGAACTCACATTGCTAGAATGAAAGTGTGTTTATTAAATTATGAAGTGTGATTTCTATATCTCCACATCTTTTCCAGCAGATGAAGTCCAGCATGCTTCAGCACCAGAGCACGTGATTTCTACTGATACTTTACTGTCAGACAAATGTGAAGCCTTAAGACAGGAGGCTGGTTGCGTCTTACACTACATGTAGGCGGACAGCTCCCCCTTCTGGACAGATTGTGTTACCACATAGTTTTTTGGGGGGAGGTTATGTTATTTATTGTCCATCTTCAGGGCTGAATGTAGTCTTAGGTACAGGCTTTGGTGTACACTGGATAAAGAGTCAGCAGAAGTTTTTTTAAAAAAAGCCAGGCATGATTATAGATGGTGAGATGGCATATATAGACGGTCTTTGCAATGCCACCCTCATTTAGATACAAGACATTTATAGAGCACAATGTGCAAGATATAAAAAGCCTTAATTATGAGTAACTTTTTTAAACAATTGCTTTGTTTACATGTATTGACATAAAATTAGAACAAAAAGTTTTAGAAATAGCTTAGCCAGAGTGCTTTATCCCACAATCGTAACTAAGCTTACAACTGTAAGACAGAATTTAAGTACAGAGTAGTAGCTATTATTCATCTTGGAGAAGGTCTATCTGTGTGGTAGCTAAGAGTCGACACCAGTGTGATAGCACATGATCAGTCAGTCAGTAGCTACTATTCTAGGGAAACCGAGAACCATTGTCTGCAGCAATGTAGCATTTGTTAAAGGCTGGGCCAGCCTGAAAATTTAATGCTGCCTAGGTTGGGGATGGTAGTGTGGGTTGATCTTTGTTGTTAAAATCCTTGTACTGTTGCTTGTATTTTTACTGCTTTTTATTTATATTTTTATCTATATATGTCTCCAAACTTTTTTTTTTAATGGTAGAAGGTGGGGAAGACTACATACCTGCAAAAAAAATAAACGATCAGCCCTTCATGGATTGGAACCAATTCCTGTAGTGCAGTTTACAGTGGCTGTAGCAAGGTGATCTTCTATCCAGAGCAGTGGCATAGCAGAGAGAGTGGAGCGCCTTTGCATGAAGAATGGTATGGCTGTGAATGTCAGCCAGCCCACTATCATATTCCCCACACCACTAGCCTTATGCTTGGTAGACGTTTGGGATCATAGGAAGAGGGGAAGTGTGCTAAATACAGATAAGCTGTCTGCATGAGCTGGAACCTCACAAATCTTGGGGAGAACTATCATGCCTTTGACAAGCTTCTTCCTTTCAAGCCCACTTTCTGTTCAAGTAATATTTTCATGGAAAGGAAAATGTTTGGATAGGGCTCCTCTTGCGTGCTACACTGGGAGTTTAACATATAAGCTTGCTACAGATCAACTGTATGTTAACAATGACCATATATGATTTTTTCAAGTATTAAGTGACTGATAGTAATAAGTTAGGTGTTTGACTTATGTTGGTTTAAGAATCATAAAAATGCAGTGCAGTGATCAGCCCAGCCCCCAAACCATAGAGTGTCTATGGCTAAGAAACAATATATTTGAATGGCAATCAACTTCATTTGTACCCAAGGTAACAAATATTATAATTTGGATGTGGAGAACTTTTGATAGCCTGCATTAAAACAAAATGTGAAGAAAATAATATGAGAAATGAAAGTCTACAGCCACCCACCAAAGCAAAATTGGGTCCAAAACAGAGACAGAAAGGGGCAATGTTTGCAAGCCAATGACATTAGTTATGTTAATATTTTCTTCGTGCAAGGTATGTTTGTATTTCAAATGGGAAATTATTAGTTCCACTCAGCACCAAGGGCAATTAATTCAAGGCTATAGATTTAGTATAGTATTGGTATGAATAATTCAGTGCTAAGAGGTTTAAGCATGATTTGTAAAATAAAGCTGCTGTCTTCTGTTTCTGTTCAAAAAAAAGTGTGGAAAATTTGATGGTTTGTTGCTCCTTCTGCGGTTGCTCCTTCTCCAATGGAAAAAAAAGATCAGCTTCTTAAAATTGGATAGAATGATTTTAGCTTCATCAAGAGGAAGACAAATGAAAAATAGAGTATTCAAAAGAGGTGTACTTTTCCAAAGGTACTTTCCCATTTCCAAAATACTTTCCTCTTTGTTGGGGGTGCAGTGCGTGAATTGCAAGAGGCAATGTCCATAGCACATGCTCAACTTTCCAAATGAGTCCTTGGGCCAAAAATGTTGGAACTCAGCTGTAGTTCCAAATAATACAACTAACAGGGCATTTCCCAATTCCCCAAAATTACACTTCTAAAGGTAACCTAAATTGTCTAAAATACCTAAATATAATGTCTGATCAACTGGCTAGAGAAGGTTGAATTTCGAACTTTTAGTTGACTGTACTCTAGAAGGACGTTACTTGAGATAAAATGGCCATAACAGTAAAGGATAGGATTGAACATGTAATAACTTTCTAATTATATGAGGCTTTACCATCAGCAGCTTCAAGAAGTATTATTCAGGAAAGGCTGTCATGTTCTCACAAGTCACAACATTAAGCATAATCTTGGGACTGAGCATAATAAGTCAGAATGACTTCTAGAAACTCACAAGATACAGTACAACCAAAATAGCAGAGATACTATGTGTAAGGAACCCTGCATTCTTGGAAATATGCTAATATGGCACAGCCAGCTCATGGACGAACAAAGGGAACCTAGAGAAATAAGAGAACTTGTACAGACACAGAATTATTATTCTTCAGATAGCAATGCTTTTTTGAGAACATACTAGAAGGTGGCAAGCCAGAGGCCTAAAGAACCCTAGCCTCATAAACAGTAGACAGAGAGTGAAGACTTCATTTGCAATCTGAAACAGTTTGTCAGTAAGTTCATTTTCTCTATCCTAACTCACTTGCTTTTAGTCATCCCAAAGTGTAGCAAAGTTATAACGAATAAATGAGCAAACAAATAGCATTTAGGATTATTTGGGCTTATAGGCAACTCTTAAGAAGCTTTCCTCATATTTTATACTGTCTCACATGCCTCTGTCTACACTTTACAGCAGTGTTTCTCAGTCTTGGCAGCTTATAATGCATGGACTTCAACTCCCAGAATTCCCCAGCCAGCATGCTGGCTGGGGAATTATGGAAGTTGAAGTCCATGCATTTTAAAGTTGCCAAGGTTCCATAATAAAAAAAGGTTACAGGTTCCATAATAAGGAACCTTGCCAAGTTGCCAAGGTTCCATAATAAAATCATATAATCAATAGAGTTGCCAAGGTTCCATAATAAAAAAAAATGCTCAACAATCTTAGACAGCAGACTTGTGTTTGAATAGCCCAATGCTCCTCTCAGTCCATCTTGCAGCAGAGACTTGATCTCTATGCTCTATTTGAAAGTAAAAATAGAGTAAACCCCAACTGCACATAACATAAATGGGGTTTATCTGGAGTGCATTGGATTAGGAATACATTAACAGAGCTTTGAATTAGCCAGTATCCACTTGCTAGAAAGCCACTAATATCAATATCATAATTCTACAGCAAATGTGAATCTGCCAAACCTCAGCATGGTAAGGAATTTTTCAACTAATTGGGGTGGTTTGCAAATACTGTAAATAAAAAAAAATTGCAAGTGAATAATACTGATGGAGACTGTTTTCCAAAACAGAGCTTGCTTTGCCAACCCTTTCCACTAAAATACAGAAAACTCTGTGCCTGACCTGATTCCTAGTAAACTTCTCTGTTCAGAGAGAGAAAGGGAGGGAAAGGACTAATCTTTTCAAGCGACTCATGAACAATATGCTCCCTAGAAAGATCAGTGAGGAAAGACAATTTAAAAAAAAAAGAGTCTGAGAGTGGAGATTTAGAAAATATGCAGTGTTTGACTTTTTTTCCCTTTCACCTGTAGGAGTAATGTGTCAAAAGAGAGATGCAACTATCTCAGTTTATCTACTGGAAAAGCTGAACGACAAAGCTCCAAGTTAGCAGTCCACTGTATGGGAGTTGCTCACGTTCAAGGATGTTTGTATTTTAAAGGATAAAATTGTCAGTGTTGCCTTTCTTTCTTTTAAAAAGTAGTCTTTGTAAATGCATCATTAGGAAATATGTCTTTAATTTTTGCCACTTTAGTAGCCATCTGAGGCTTAATTTACACTCACCCTAAACAAGTGCTTAGATGTATATCGGATGCAACATTTAGCAGACGTTCCTCTTCATAGCGCAACCCTTCCCCCTTTTTCTTTTCTTTTTCTTTTTTTTCATTTGTGCTCCCAGTGAGTGACTGCTAAGTGTGCAAACTAGAGCATGCAATGTCACAAGGTCGCTGGCTTTAGAAAGGCTAGATCTTGTACCAAACAAGTGTGGGAAGGGAACAACTTGAAAAATGGCCAATGGGAAATTGCGTGGAAGGCATTTTTATTGCCTGGTGTTTACAACTTGTACTATCTCAGATCCTAAAAAATCCATCATTTTACCCTTGCAGTCAGCTGGGGTTTATGAGGATACGCTCAAAACCAGCAAATGTCATTGCACAGTAACTAAATTACCCGTTTTCCCAAGGAAAATATAGGCTGAAACGGAGAGGTCTACATCAGAACATTTTGGCAGGCAGTGATTTTGCTTCGTTGATCATTTTTTAGCTGGGGCAAACCAGGAGAACTAATGCATATAGACTGAATATAACTAAAAGCAGCCCAAATAACATTCTGTATTGCCTTACATGAGAAGCACAAACAGCATGAGTACAAAGCTGTATTAAATCCTAGGGTATTTGTAATAGATATAAGGGAAGGAAAGTTCCTCCACTTAATATGAGTCTTGTGTGCTTACTATATATAAATATAGGCTGAAGCCTTTGTTTACCCTGCCTTCCGTACTGTGTTCATTAGGAATGGACTTTGACAGAGCACTGGCTTACCTCACCAGATAACTCATGGGTTCTTCCAATAACATGATACCGAGTCTGGGTGCCATGCATATATGACTGATATATTTACAAATCAGTGGCAAACGTATAATCTGGATTGGTAATTATATTGTGATTTGCCTAATGGCTCCAGAAGCCATTAATCTACAAGTACATAATACGTAACCCTAAAAAGTGAACTCCTCGATGAATTTGAAAAGCTGGTAACAGTTTGTAATGTATAATGTGAAGAGAAACTTTTTAAATACTGGACAGGCGAGTAAGCATACATTTCATATTTATTAAATGTTAAAAGTAAAATAAAATAATAAAATTTAGTTTGGGTCCTGGTCTCATCTACATTTTTTGACAAATTTGGTACCTGTTATGACACTTGAAGGCCAAGGGAATCCCTTGGTTCAGAAAAAGTAGTGCACTCATTCTTTAATCATATAGCATATATGGAAAATTAGGGTTGCCTCTCAAGAGTGTTCAAACTCCAGCAGAAGCTTGTAATTCCATTTCTACTTGATTTGCATTGCTCCTGGTATTCTTCTAAGTGCAATTCGAAGTGATGGTTAAAGTTTTTGGATGTAGGCTAGTCTTGGATTTAGCTTAGTCTAGGATGCTCACAGTTTCAAAATTGCTGTCATAACCCGAGGAATTGCACCTTGATTGTGACCTTCCAAAATGGAGCTGCTTACGTAGGCCGAATTACAATGCAGTGTTAGAAGAAAGGTATTAACAAAACCTTCTCAAATATTTTGGGATATTTTTATTTATAACTCTTGTTTTAATTTTTAAAGCTACTAACTTGATTCCCGAAAAACTTTTCAGTATTTTGCCTTACAATCATACTGTTAGTACTGCTTTAAAACCTTAATCTGAAATACATGATTTGACCCTAAGCATCCATATCCACAACTGTCCATCTATGAACACTGTTCTTATTATATTCCTTCCAATGTTATAGATATTTGTCCTTGACCTTAATTAAATAGTGGTTTTAATTTAGTCCTCATTTCATTTCATAAAAAAAGAGCATATCTGAAGAAATTAAATCTCATCTTACTAGATCTGGGTCCCACATAACTTCCGCCATCACTACCTTGCATTTTGTGTTGTTTTGTATAGTTGCAACTGTATTCCATTCATTCATTCTTTACATTTCTTCCCATTATAAGAACATTCTTTCAAAAGGTTCTAAATGTATCAGAAACTTTTTACATGAATTTAAAACAAAATGGTAAGAATTTGAGATGTTTTTCACATTACAAGTCCAACTGGCTGCAAGAGCACTGATTTTTAAAATATTCTAACATGTCCATATTCTAGGAATTTATTTTTCACCATGCCAGGCTTGTTTCGCCATCCATGACTAATGCCTCTTTTATACTTTACTAAGGGCTGGCCTGGATAACTAGTGTTCCTGGAGTGAAGACGTTTCCAAGAGGTTTTATGTGGTGGCACCATGCAGAGGGCATCAGTCTTGCTTATGATTTCCTCTTACTGTAACAGTGAAAAAGCTTTAAATGCAGAAATCTTGTTAAATCAAACATTTCTTAGAATTTAGATCCACAGTGTGAAAAAGGAACAACTTTCAGTTCCTACAGACAATTTAGCCATACAGTATGTCTCCTATACTATAATGCTAGAGAGTAAAAGATGTAAAATGAATGTCATTTTTATTTAAAAATGAATTGTGATTGTTGTTTCTTGAATGACATTCTTATTTTTAGTTAATAATTATCTTCACAAAAAATACAATGAAATCCCAACATGCTATTAACAAACAGTCAATTAGCATTAATTGTTTAAAGCTACCTTTGAAATACGGCTATATATTGCTTGAGAAAAAGCAGTTGGCTGAAGCATTCACTACTTAGAAAACTTTATATGTACAGTATGTTTTGTTTTGTTTTGTCTTTCAAATGCATGAATTTGGAATGGAAAAAGTTGTTTTTAACAACATTAATTTATTCAACACAATATCCGATATGCAACTTATGTTCAGGTTGCAAAGAGCCATCCTTTATTTATTGAGTTCAGTTTTCCCATTACTGTTAATTCAGAGGATGCTTGTGATATAGTAAATTGAATCTTTGTTGACATGGCTATTACATATGTGCATGTCTCTCACTATACTTGCTCTACCGATATTTTTTCAGTCTTGCTGAATTCAAGGTATGATTAAAGGTGGGATGTTAGTATTTTCAAACAAACAAAAAGAAATATTTGACATGCTGACAGTTTCCCATGGTTGAATCTGTTCATCTGTTGTGATATTAAGGAGATTAAGGACTCCTTAATCTCACAACACATGGACAGACTCCTAGAGTCTGCATCCTAGACCAAGATAAATCCAAAAATGCTAGGGAATTCCTGGAAGCCTGGCATTCAGACCAATCAGCCATCAATAGGCACATAGAGATAAACCACATTTACACACCATTCAGAAGAGACAATAAAAAATGTAAGAAGGAAGCAAAAAGACCAGAACACATCCCTTCCAGCAGCCAACACCCAGATAAGCAAGGATTAATACTAGACGAACAATCAAACAGAAAACAACCCTAACCCTAACCAAGGAAGTACCGAGAAGAAAATCACACCCCCACCAACACTGGCAGGGCAAGCTACAGTATACAGGGAGCAAACCCCACATTCACTAGCACCTAGTCAGGTGATCAAACATCTGCAAGCAAGCAACCTGGCGCAGAGAGCACCAAGGACTCCACAGTTCAACCCTGAGCTACAGATATTCCCTTCTGTTGGAATAACAGACAGTGAAGCAGTTTCTGAGGACTAAGCAAATTGATTACACACATCTCATTCTCTTTCTTCTAAGATTACATTTAAATACATAATAATCTTTCCTCAAATTGTTAGTGAAACCATTCAAAAATAATATTTACAAAATTGTAACGTTCTCTCTCTCTCCCTCTGTCACACACACACACCTTTTACATCTGTGCTAAATAACGTGAAAAACAACCTCAAACAAATAGTACCAAATCATGGAGTCCCAACTGAACTCCAGGGAGATGTTGAAAGGACTCAAAACTCTGCCCTTTAATAGATATTCAATCACCTTGATTGTGATAATAACAGGGTAGTTAAAGAATGTTTAAGTGGTAAATCCTTAGCATTAACTATTCTTGAGAGTTTTTCTTAAACAATTTACAAACAAAGATTTCTGCAAATTAGAAATTATGCATTAACTCAGCTAAACTCTCAACCTACCTGTCTAAAACGTATTTATTGCCTTGCAGACAGTATTCCTTTACAATCATACAATCATTCCCCTAGTCATCAAAGCAAATATCACAATCTCTCGATATGTGTTTGGGATATTTAATGACAGTAATAGTTTCTCTAAACTAAATAACAGACAAGTCATTTATTGTTTGTCTTGATTAATTTCTCTCTAATAAGTGTATTAATTATCTTCAGCTTGTTCTTTTAGCAGTTTATTACTGTTTATAGAATTGGGTACATTTTATACCAAGCAGGAAAAAAAGAGTGCAGCCTCATTAAAATTAAGCAAGCAAACAGGAGAGACATGTGTTGAACATAATTTACCATACAAATTTGATGCAAAAATATTAACCTCAAAGTCATAAATAGAATGATACTTAGCCAGAGGAATAAACTATTATATTCACCCAAACGACAAATTACAGTGAGCATCACAAAGTAGTACAGCTACTTTTTGTACTATCATAGTGGTTTTTCATATCACATTTTAACTTGGCTATGGAGAGTTAAGCATGCTTTCCTAGATATAACCTTGATAGAATTTGGGGCAGGGCTGCTAGCTAGTATTTCCTGGAGTAGAAGTAAGCCACAACTTCTGGTCCAAAGTTTACTAAAGAACTACTACCCTTTCCTCTGAAAGCCTCTTTATATCTCATCCTTTTTTTAAAAAGACATAACTTCATCCATCAGGATTGGCTCCAGGAGCAAGTAAAAGTATCTCTCTAAAACAGTGTTTCTCAACCTTGGCGACTTTAAGATGTGTGGACTTCAACTCCCAGAATTCCCCAGCCAGCCACACATTTTAAAGTCACCAAGGTTGAGAAACACTGCTCTAAAGCAAGGATGGACAATTTCTTTGCCTCTAAGGGCAACATTTAACACTCGGACAGGGCAAGGGATGCAAAAGGGATGAGGCCATATCACATAAGTGGGCAGAAAGTTCGGTGGGCTCCCCTTACCCATGCCTTCAACAAACCTGACTGTGTGGAGTACATGTACTGTACCTGAGCTGCAAAAATTCATAGTACCACAAAGTGACAGCAAAGAATTAGCTTTCTGTATCTCCTTGCTGCCATGTCTAGTGGTTGTACAGATTTTTGTGACCCAGGCATGGTAGCCTAAGCACAAAGGAGCCATAGGGAAGAGTGGCACAGAAACAAGGAGGGAAGAGAATTGCCTATTGGCTATGGACACAATCTATCACACTTCATTACCAATGTAGTTGTTGATACAGTTAAGGGCTCAGTCTTTCCAGTTCCTTTTGGTCATTTTAAGCTTTTGTGGGCACACCCCTCCTGGCTGCTGAACACTGCCAAATCCCAGACTTCAGGAGAAGCTAGACACATGACTTTGGCAGTGTAATGGGCAGAAGGAATAACCTTGAGGAACAGGAGAAAGAGTTGTAACCAAGACAATAGTAGATAAAAGAAATCTGAGGCTGGGACAGAAATGTAATTTGAGAAAGCATCTCAGGCAAGATCCTCCCTAGTTCTCACGAAGATAAAGGGAAGAGAGGGGAAGTGTATTCAGACTTGCAAGATTCTGTTTCTGTAACCTTATACTAAAAGTAGCATTAGCATTCATAACTTTGGTTTCCTAGTCTGGGCTACCTTGAAGGGTTGAGATCAATCTTGCAATCTGACCACCTATTCTTCAAGGTTATTCCTTCTACCCATTACAGGCAGAGGCATCTGCCTACATAATAGCACTTTCCAAAGTACTGGTCAGTTCTTATGCAGTCTCCTTATAGAATCAGTTTTAGCATTCTTCTGAAAGAGCAGTAGACTTCTCTTGATAGAATGCTAGTCCTGTGGTGCTCAGAACATCCATTTAAAGTGAGAGCTAATTTGGTCTAGTGATTAAAGTGTTGGACTAGAAACTCTGAGACTATGAGTTCCAGTCCTCCCTCAGGCTGGCTGGATGACTTTAGGCCAGCCACTCTCTCTCTCAGCCCAACCCACCTCAGACGTTTATTGCTATGAGAAAAATAGGCAGGAACATTAAGTATGCCACCTTGAGTTATACATAATAAAGGCTGACTATAAATCTAATAGTAACAAAAACTTGGGAACTGTCAGATGGGAGTTGCTGGTTTTGTCACCAATGAGTACATTACAAGAGTTCTGTTGCTTCTGCTGGCAAGAAGTCTTGCACAGCCATATTTTTTAATTCTTTTTATTACTTTGGAAGTGGGGGGGGGGCAGTAGCATTTTGGCTTACTTCATGGATTAAGTCTGGGTGATGCTGGCCACAGCCATATGCTATCAGCACTGCTGTTCTTGTGCAGCCCTAGCCGAGGATGGAGTTCACTCATTATTGATCACCCTGTCCTGCCCTCCTCCATGCCTATTAGTATGACTGATAGGTCAATGATTAGCGGGTGGTCCATGGAATGAAGCAGAAGCTCTCCTAATGCTCCTGCCTAGCAGATCAGGAGAGCTCTTTCCTGCACCACCCCTTGCCATTTCTTTGCACCTATAACTTGTTACTTGGGCATTTTGACAGATGGCTAAACCTGCCATTCAGTGGATTCACCCACACTTGCCCAGTCCTGCCAACCCACACATTAATGCAGTGTTGTCCAAACTTGGCCACTTTAAGATGAGTGGACTTCAATTCCCAGAATTCCCCATGGCTGGCTGGGGAATTCTGGGAGTTGAAATCCACTCATCTTAAAGTGGCCAAGTTTGGACAACACTGCATTAAGGGAAGCAGCTGGTGCTTATTTTTTTTCCAGTAGCAGGTAAAGCTCTGTGGGAAGGGAAACAAAGCCTGAGAAATCCAACAGCCACTTTCATTAACTTGTCTTGCATTAAAACTAAGAACAGTGCCACTTGCTAACCTCAGCACTGAGGCAGAATAGGGCTTCTTGGCAATAAATATTATGTCACCATACTATTAATGCACACTTCCAGTTGTGCCCAGAGACCTAATATATCAATTCTGAGATTCAACCATTCTGGAATAACCTGCATCAGTCCCCACCCTTTTCTTTCCTACATCAAGGTAGGAAAAACCTCATCTGAAATTCCAGGTGGGAAACAACTAAATATATATTAGCTGGCTAATCTGTGGCTTGGGAGTCACATGTCGTTCTGTCACAACTTTTGAGGCATTCATTTTGGAATTTCTGCCATCACCACAAGATGCCAGTAAGTTGGGCAATCCTTGCTCTGTGCTGTCACTTGTGCTTCAGGTGGCACTGAGGACAAAATTGAGGAATCTGGCATGCAGGAAAGCAGAACTAAGCCAAGGGCCAAATGTTGCCTAGGACTCCATTGCCCTAAAGCTAGGCAAGTTGGACACACGAGGCATGGCTTTCTTTAGCATGGTGAGGATGAAATGGCTAGATGGCATCACTGAAGCAATGAGCATGAAATTGAGCAAACTCAGGGAGGCAGTGAAGGACAGGAAGGCCTGGCGCGATGTGGTTCATGGGGTCACAAAGAGTCGGACACAACTTAGCGACTGAACAACAACATACTTGGAAAGTCCAGTTGGCCCCTATTTATAGGTGACAACATGGTTGGACCTGATTAATATATAGATGGGAAACTACCAGCCTACTTGGATGGAAAGTCAAACATCATTTTAGAAGAAAGCAGTAGAAAACTACTTCCATCTTTTTCTTCCATCTGAGAAAACAAACTAATTTTACTATTTCATCACTAGGAACTGAGGTCAACTGAAAAGGCACTTTACCTTTACTTTTATATTTCTTTTGGTGGACTAAACATCTTTAGTACTTTCAACAAACCTTCTGGTTCAATGATAGCTAATTTTATGATTTTTTTCTTTTTTTTTTTTTGTGGCTAATGTTAAATGACTGGTGATTTTATATATATATATATATATATATGCAGGGGGGATGTTATGACTTTTTTAGTTTTATCATTCCTTTATTGTTGCTTTTATATTGTTGGCTGTTTGGTGAGATTACTGAGCAAAGTACATGGTAGAAATGTTTGTATCAATAAAACTAGAGAATAATAGTATCACAACATAAATACACATGCAGGCAGAAAATCTTTTTTTTTTCTCTCTTTCTGTTTGATACTGGCAGCCCTAAAATTGAAGAAACGAGGTAATACTGACATACCAAACATGCCTTTTTTCTCATTGTCATGTAGACCTAAAAATAATTGCCTCTGCTGAAAATGTACATGAATTTAATCTTCTAAAATTTATCCAGAGCTGGAATATCATGATTTGAAAAACAGGAACATGCTAAAATCCAAGTTCTTTCTTAAATGCCTCCTGAGACTTTTAATACTGATATCCCACCTTTAATCATACCTTGAATTCAGCAAGACTGAAAAAATATCGGTAGAGCAAGTATAGTGAGAGACATGCACATATGTAATAGCCATGTCAACAAAGATTCAATTTACTATATCACAAGCATCCTCTGAATTAACAGTAATGGGAAAACTGAACTCAATAAATAAAGGATGGCTCTTTGCAACCTGAACATAAGTTGCATATCGGATATTGTGTTGAATAAATTAATGTTGTTAAAAACAACTTTTTCCATTCCAAATTCATGCATTTGAAAGACAAAACAAAACAAAACATACTGTACATATAAAGTTTTCTAAGTAGTGAATGCTTCAGCCAACTGCTTTTTCTCAAGCAATATATAGCCGTATTTCAAAGGTAGCTTTAAACAATTAATGCTAATTGACTGTTTGTTAATAGCATGTTGGGATTTCATTGTATTTTTTGTGAAGATAATTATTAACTAAAAATAAGAATGTCATTCAAGAAACAACAATCACAATTCATTTTTAAATAAAAATGACATTCATTTTACATCTTTTACTCTCTAGCATTATAGTATAGGAGACATACTGTATGGCTAAATTGTCTGTAGGAACTGAAAGTTGTTCCTTTTTCACACTGTGGATCTAAATTCTAAGAAATGTTTGATTTAACAAGATTTCTGCATTTAAAGCTTTTTCACTGTTACAGTAAGAGGAAATCATAAGCAAGACTGATGCCCTCTGCATGGTGCCACCACATAAAACCTCTTGGAAACGTCTTCACTCCAGGAACACTAGTTATCCAGGCCAGCCCTTAGTAAAGTATAAAAGAGGCATTAGTCATGGATGGCGAAACAAGCCTGGCATGGTGAAAAATAAATTCCTAGAATATGGACATGTTAGAATATTTTAAAAATCAGTGCTCTTGCAGCCAGTTGGACTTGTAATGTGAAAAACATCTCAAATTCTTACCATTTTGTTTTAAATTCATGTAAAAAGTTTCTGATACATTTAGAACCTTTTGAAAGAATGTTCTTATAATGGGAAGAAATGTAAAGAATGAATGAATGGAATACAGTTGCAACTATACAAAACAACACAAAATGCAAGGTAGTGATGGCGGAAGTTATGTGGGACCCAGATCTAGTAAGATGAGATTTAATTTCTTCAGATATGCTCTTTTTTTATGAAATGAAATGAGGACTAAATTAAAACCACTATTTAATTAAGGTCAAGGACAAATATCTATAACATTGGAAGGAATATAATAAGAACAGTGTTCATAGATGGACAGTTGTGGATATGGATGCTTAGGGTCAAATCATGTATTTCAGATTAAGGTTTTAAAGCAGTACTAACAGTATGATTGTAAGGCAAAATACTGAAAAGTTTTTCGGGAATCAAGTTAGTAGCTTTAAAAATTAAAACAAGAGTTATAAATAAAAATATCCCAAAATATTTGAGAAGGTTTTGTTAATACCTTTCTTCTAACACTGCATTGTAATTCGGCCTACGTAAGCAGCTCCATTTTGGAAGGTCACAATCAAGTTGCAAGTACAAGTAGTCCTTGGGTTACAATGGCAATTGGGACCAAGACTGCTGATGCTAAGCGATGCAGTCATAGAGTGTGATGTCACATGAACACATTGCTTAGTGACAATTCCAGCAGTCCCGGTTGTCATTATAACCCGAAGACGCATGGGTCATTAAGTGGGAAGAGGTGGGAGTCCCGGGTAAGGGGTGCCACAGGGAGGGGGATGCCAGGGGAGGCCCTGGGAGCCTGGCACAGGCCGTGTGCAAGCTGGGGGAGGCTGGAGGAGGGGGTGCTGTGATGCCATGCAAGTGCAGGAAGGCCATGGGGTGGAGGGTGTGACACCACATGAGCATAGGAAAGCCATGGGATGAAGGGCACAGTGCGGTGTGAATGCAGAAAGCCTGTGGAGTAGAGGGTGTGGCATGGTGCAAGCACAGGAAGGTCATGGGGTGGAGGGTGCGGTGCGGTGCAGTGCAGTGCAAGTGCAGGAAAGCCAAGGGGATTTACTAGAGTGACTTGTGACCTTCCCTGATGGCTTTCCCATTGCTAGTGGGAAGCTGGCAGGGAAGGTCACAAATGGCAATCAAGTGACTGCAGCTCCCTGCAATGTCATAATCCCGAGCCAGGTGGCTGAGTTCCCGGATCACAACCATGTGACTGCAGGGGTGCTGCAATGGCTGGAACTTTGAGGATCAGTCATACATCCATTTTTTCAGTGCGACCATGACTTTGAACAGCCACTGAGCGAATGGACATAAGCCAAGCACTACCTGTAGAGTGCTCTGGGCTCAAAGAAAACATCTCCAGTGCCCCTCCTAACAATGATGAGAGTCATACCTGAACAGAGCCACCATATCTGAACTGCAAATATTTGGAAGCCCAACAGATGGCAGCAAAACTTCAAAAGGATTGATATCTCTTTCCTACCTTCTAGTAGTCACCTAGAATTTTGCAGCGCATACACAATCTCGTTATTTGTTCTCCCTTAGATCCTTGACAAGCAGGAAGAAGGAAGACAGCAAGAACAGGATCAAAGAGGCCAGCAGTGGTTGTGGAAGAAGCTACCATGGACTCAGGGGGCTCCACTTCCTTGACGTTTTCTTGCTGAGGCAGTAGATGATTCAGAAGTGGCAGCAATGGAAGTGTTATTAGCAGCAGCAGAGGTAACTCTTCCTTTACTGCTGAACACAGTATCAGCACCAACTCAAAGAAGAGGACAGAGCAGGCCTCAATAGCCTAAGGAAGGACCAAACCACCATCATCCTCCCAGCAGACAAAGGCTGAACCACAGTGATTATGGATAGATCACAATACTTGCAAAAAGCCAAAAAGTTATTACAGGACAAAGAAACCTAAATCCCACTTAACACCAACCCAATACAGAAACTAGACAACCTAATCAAAAAGTGCCTAACCACCCAACCTACTGTAACACAACCAACACAAGCTATGAAAAGGATCACACTGCCATACATCAGAAACATCTCGGAAACCACCAACTGACTATTACAACCACATGGCATCTCCGTAGCACACAAACCAATTAAAGCCCTCCAAACTATCTTAAGTAAAGCAAAAGACCCAGTAGCACAAGAAGAAAAAACAGGACTCATCTACAACATATAGTGTAAGGACTGCAACAAACACTATGTAGGACAGACAGGCAGAAGGCTGGCAGAGCACATCCATGAACACCAGCTAGCACTCAGAAGACATGATCATAATCTCACAACACATGGACAGACTTAACTACAGTTTTAACTGGGAAACTGTCAGCATTTTAGACCAAGCTAAATCCAAAAATGCAAGGGAATTCTTGGAAGCTTGGTATTCAGACAAGGCAGCAATCAACAGACACAGAGAGATAATCAGCATCTACACACTATTCAAAAGAGACAACAGAAAAGAAAACAAAAGACCAGAACATCTCCTCACCAGCAATCATCACCCAGATAAGCAGAGGTTACCACCAGGCACACAATCAAGCAGTGAACAATACCCTAATCAAGGAACTACCAGAGAAAAAAATAGAACAAAACAAAATCCCCACCCCCACCAACACTGGCAGGGCATGCCACAGTATAGAAACAGAGAGCAAACTCCATTTCATTCTAGCACTGAAGATGTTACCTAGCTGGATAATGAAACGTTTGCAAGAAAACAACCAAGCTCAGAGAACCACAAGGACTCCACAACTCTTCCTTTGCTTGCTCCCATCTTCTTTCTATGCTCTTCTTTCTGTACTGGGTAACAAGGGACTCCCTATGGCATGAGTGGGAAAGGGACAGGTGGTACGGCAGCATGGATGAACTGGCATGGCTGGAAGGGGTCAGTGCGCTCATGTTGAGATGGCTAACCTGGCCAGAAGAGGCTGCAGAGCAAAAGATGTCAAGCAATGAGTTCAAAGCATTCCCAATTACAGAGATAAAGTATTGAGCAGAAAGGGCAGGTTCTTATTATTATCCAGCCAGAGCGAGTGGAGCAGTTAAACTGGAAGATGGGCTGACATTATGGATGGCAGAGGGAAATCTGGTTAGCAGAGGGGAATCCCAGGCCCTGTAGAATCCAGGTGACATGTCTATTGATCAAGCTTAACAAAACAATCCCTCAATATTTAACCATTGGCTTGCACATGCCTCTTCCCCCACCCTCTGCCTACAAGTCCCTTACAGCATATCCCTGTTTGAAATGTATGTGCTTCTTTTCCTACTTTGTGGCTGCAAACAGCTTACAGATATCCCTATACAACAATGTTTCTCAATCTTGGCAACTTTAAAGATGTATGGAATTCTGAAAGTTGAAGTCCACACATCTTAAAGTTGCCAAGGTTGAGAAACACTGCTATAAAATAAACTCCACCTAACAAACCATTAAAACTCAGGAACTAAAAATGTTAAGAAAGTCATAAAAAACTGATTAAAAATAAAAGTTTAAAACCCCTCCTGGAATAAAATAAGGTTCAACTCCAGTGACAAGATGTTCCATAGCCTAGTTCCTGGAATGGAAAAAGCAGAATCAGCCCATGTGGGATTTGCAACATATGCCCAGTTTAAGATGTAAGATTGTGGGGTGTATGTTTTTAAACAATCAAATATGTAGGGATTAAGCCATGTGAGATGTTCTACTATCTTTAAACTTGCAGAAATATATATTGACTATTAAATTCAGAGTGGTCACTGGATAACTATACAGTATGGGATGGTGTTAAAGAAATAATAAATGGAATCATTTTATAATAAATGGAATCAAAAGATACTTCCATTCTCCCTGTGTTCCAAATGATTTTTTTTTAAATTTCATACCAGTTTGAATGTCGCTAGCATGAACTGTGTATGAGGGATAAAAATACAAAAGATTTTTTTCCCCTTTTAAAGTTCATAAAAAGAAAGGGAAAACCAAAATAATGCTTTATTTTTTCCTATCGCCAAAGTTCCCCCCTCCCAAAATATATACTGTAATTCATACTAGTTTATGCTTCAAAGACATTGCTCTTTTGGTAACTTTCCCATCATGTAGCATTATAATGATGTAACTTTCAATGCAGCAAATTATACACCACACACTGTAACCAAATGCTCTTAAAATATACTCAAAGGATGCTAAATGTATCTTGTGCATTCTTTGCTAACTGTACGGCATCTAGTCATTGATATACGTCCCACAAAGTATCTAAAAATACCCAAGCAATCTAAGAGATGACTGCAATTTCTTTTTACTCTTTGTAGTTGATGACCACAGAAACCAGTTGAAAGATTCGGCAATGGTACCATTCAGGAAGTCAAAAATGGGAGGGCAAGATTTAGAAAGCCAGAGCTTGCTTTGCTCTCTATTGGCTGCCAACAGCATGTGGTGCCAAGAAACAGAATAAGCTCATGGATAAAAGGCAGCACATCAACAATATGTCATGTGTGCTGGTGTAATTTTAATGTAAACAAGCAGAAGAGCAAAATTTGGCAACTGGCTGAAGGATGGAGAAATAAATTCTTTCTGTCTGTATGGTGGTTGAAATACAGATTGAAACAAATTCATTAACAATATAAAGAGATACTTCTCTTCGCTCTGGGTAATGAACCTTAGTTGCATAGGAATCATTGCATCCTAAACGTTATCCTGGTAAGACTGTGAGATCTTGCCAGGTGAAAACAGCTGATATATGAGAGACTAAGAAAAAAATAATGTACTGACCTGCAAAGTGATATTAGCAATAACAATACCCTTTACTATACATAAATTGTTATACATGTATTACAGTATATATGAGTTGTACAGTAGCATATTTGTTCATATACATTTTTGTATGCTTGTACTGTTTCTCTAATCCCCTGCTGCTTGTTTTGGTCCCATTCCTAATTCTTCATAATTGAACAAAGAGATCAAACTGACATGTGCAGTTTCTTTGCATAACATTCTTTCAAAAAAGAAGCTGTCAGTTTTTTCAACATAAACCATTGAAGGAACAGGCGAGGTTTGGTAAGAAAGTAATTCTGTATTACCTTTGTAGACCAAAGATCTCAGGTAATGTAGCCAGGTTCTATGTATTGTCTATGATGAAACATAAATTCTGCTTCAAAAAACTCTTCAACGTGGATCAGAGGCCATTCAGGATCAGCTCAGTTCTCTTCCTCTTATCTTCCAAGTGCTCCTTTATTTTGTTAGCACGATTCAGGTTAGAAATCCACAGCTGTTGTCTATAAGGCAACTGCCATCAAGATGAAATAGTCATAGAAAATCACATAAGATAACATGAAGCTTAATGAACTGGTTTCACAGGTGACCCCACCCTGAGTTCATCATGCCAAGAGTGTCATCACTTTTCAAAGAGGAACTCAGTGGGAAATCCAATGATTGGGGAACAGCTTTGTGATTTCATTACAGTTGTGTCTCATGCACAAATTTCACTGCAAAAGGCATGATGATGTTCATTAATTAGGGCTGTGCAGAACTTTAGATTCAAAAGCAAAAAAAAAAAAAAAAGCTTTGGACTATACAGGATATATATGTAACATATGTCTACAACTATCAAATGCATCTTTTCCCAGGATCACACTGCAGTGTGGAGAGCAACTGCATGATCCTGAGAAAACTTGCAGCTGTTTTTTGAGCAAAGGTAGGGACTGGAAGACACCACCAAAGCATCTTTTTGCCTTCAGATTTAAACAGCTGCACAGCCCTATATGTTATAGATCTTTAGTGAGCCCCCTGTTTCATATCTGTTCAAGCTTCTGAGAGCATATGTATCCAACTGTTCAGTCTAAACCATGAAGCATGGAGAAGACAGAGTGTGTTTTCCAGCTGATGAGGTACATAACCCCCATTATTCCCAGGTAGTATATGAACTAGTCCTGCAGGCAGCAGAAGGTGTAAGCAGTAGCATAATTCATCAGGAGTGTATCAGAAGGCTGGGATAAAATGAAGACATTTTCTTGGGTCGAGATGAATTGAACGAATCTATTTTTATAGTAATTCATTTTACAGTACACTGGAAAGTTGGTCCATTTATTCATTAGATTCCACTCTTCTGTTGATGGGGCACACATTCATTCATTGATTCATTTATATCACACATTCTTCTTGGAACAGAAACCAACATACATAGCACTTCATTCCCATTCTTACCCCAGTACCAATGGGAATGTTGCAAGTTGGAATAAAAGGTATTGATTGGTTCAAAGTCTGTCAGTGAGTTTCCATGGCTAAGGATGGCCTTAAATCTGGATTTCCCATGCCTTAGTCCAATATCCCAAGCACAGGTCCATGCTGGCACAAATGTGACTGAAGAATTTCTCATGAAGAATAGATGGATTATTTGGTCCACTTCCAGTTGCAGAATTCAAAGGAGAATGTAGATAATTGTATTCTGCTTAACTGCTATAGTTGTTGGCTTTTTTAGCATTGCTACTAATAATAGGAGCTACAGAAGCAAAGATACACAATAAATTTCTTATTTGCACCAGATGAGTTGCTGGGAAGTTGTTTTGCATGAGTGCTACATGGGTGATTTGGGTGGGTGAAATAAGCAGAAGCATTACTCATTGCCATCTGTGACAAACGATTACCAGATTTTGTCTAATGTGAGCATATGTCCACAGTAAGCGTGTACAGTATAAGTAGAGCTGCATTATAAGAGCTCACAAAAATAGCAAATTATATAGCTATGAACCTCTTCAGAACACTATCTACATATATGGATATGTATGCAAATGCATATGTTTCAGATCAAGAATTAAACTCTGAAAAAATGTAAGAAGGAGGAATGTTTTATGTTCTTAAGATAGCGATAAGGTTTTTTAAGTAGAATCTGAATTAATATTGTTTAATAGTAACAGTGAAAACACCTACAAGCAGCTTTATGCAGACTATTCAGTTCATCTGAGGGAGCCCAGTTGATAGAATATCATCATAAGAGTGCCTTCAACAGTCTAAATAAATACATAACTTAAATGTATTTGAAACAGGCTGTCGCATTTATCTTAGCTATATCCATGTAGCCCTCTTGCCCCAGCATCAGGATGCCCCGATAACCATTCCCTGGACAAATATCCACATGCCTCCACCTGTTTCTCAAGATCAGACAGAGGCAGAAGCAATACAAGTGCAGGCTTAATTGCTCATTCCTGTTTTGGAAGACCAGCACATGGTGTTATTCTCCTTAAAAAAAAAAAAAATTGGATGAGCAGTCAACTGGTTGACTGCATGACAAGACAGAACCACCACCACCACCACCATCCAGCCTCTCATGCTGAGAATTTCCCTGTTCATCAAATACTGCACTAGGGTTCTGCTCAGCAAGGATACCTAGACTCGTGCTTACAATGTCTTGCTACTGCTGGAGCAACATGCACAATCAACCTTGTCCTCAGCTGTCTTGACTTTATACAGTAGCTGGGCAGGCATGGCACTTTTCATTTTTCTCACTGCATCAACATTTGCCTTAACATTGCATGGGTGCCTGCAATAGCTTCAGATGGAGTGTTGATAAGTCAGTCAGTTGACCTTATGAGTTGGGCAGTTGATGGTGTTTCCAAAAGAATGACAAAAAAATAAATACATTTTAACAAGCAGGCAGTGTATCAATTGGTAGTAGCCTTGCATTAGGCAATGATGTTAGCCAGTGTTGAGAAACCAACCGCCAATCATTTCCTTTGCTCTAATGCAAGGTACAGGTGTAAGGTCAGTGGCACAAAGCACATTCAGTCTGGGTGCCCCACGTAGGGTGGACTGTGGAGGCAGCAAGATTTAAGGCAAAGTAAATTCTTTCTGGCTTTGGCATCATATGATAGCAGGGCTTCCTGGCTGTCTGGATTTGTTCTTAATGTCATTATAATAATAAATGGTATCAAGAAAACTCTGTTCTAGTTCAGAACAATAAACCTTAGTACTCTAAATCTGGAGAACACAATGTTCATTGATGAGATCAGTTTGGAAATATATATAATTAAATGATTTAAGAACGTTTCAAATCATGTTTAAAAAAAACAAACAAACCAAGAGTATCTTAATCCTGTTTTAAAAACAAAAGTAAAATTAAAAACAAAAATAAAATTATAAACATCAAGTTTAAATAGAGATACATCCAAAAATCCATGGGAAGGGGTTGCAATATCTTTATTTATGATCACACTAGATGTAAATTTATTTAAATTAGAAGACAGCCTTTCTCAACCTGATATTCTTAAGATGTATGGGCTATATCTTCTAGAATCCTCAGATATAGCAGTCCTTCTTATCATATTGGCTAAAAATAATGGAAACAGTGGTCCAACATTACTGGAGGACAGCAATTTGGGGAAGGCTGATACAGTATTCTGTCCTAAAGACTATTTCAAACATTTTTCAAAATATTACAGTCTATGAGATTATTCCATGGTGGTGTATTCATGAGTACAGAGGAGACAAATTAGAATTGTTTATCTGTGTGAACCAACCTAATATCTTTGTATTTCTAATTTCAATTTAAATTTCAAGAAATGTGTATTTAAATCCTCAATATTTTACCTATTCATTGTTTACTATTTCTGATGACGAAATTGATTACCAGACTTAGTTTTGTCTCTTCTGTTTCTCCATTTACCTATAACAACAATAACAAAAACAATGAAACACTATGATTAAGCTTTGTAAATCAGCACCATTTTGACCCTGGCTGATTTAAAGAGTCTAAACAGTATTGGACTTGTCTGAGACTTAGATGGAAAACCTTTAGGAAATTCCAGGGCTATAGGCTACACCAGCATTTCTCAACCTTGGCAACCTTAAGGTGTGTGGACTGCCTGGGGAATTCTGAGAATTGAAGTCCATACGTCTTAAAGTTGCCATGGTTGAGAAACATTGGGCTAGACCATGAACTCTCTCTCTTTTTTTTATGTGTCACACTTGCAACACATGGAGTGGGGTTTAATCACTGATTTGCAGCTGCCATCACTTTGCCTGTGGGTCCACATCTTCTAGAATCCACAGGCAACATGGCCAGAGCTGAGAGGACTTTCTGAGAATTGTAATCCCCACATATTTGAGTAGAAGCAGGTTATGGAAGGCTGACATAATGCCACAACAGGGAGAAAGATATAGACATCCCACTTCAACTTTTATTATAATATAAATTATAATAAGGATTTATTATAATGTAAATCACAAAGCAATTTTATCTTGACAGATATTATATATTGTTAAAAAAATTCTTGATGAATTTAGCAATGCATTTGCTTTTTCTTTGCAACTGCTGTGCAAGTTGGACTTTAGCCCAGAAAAAAAAAAAAAAAAAAAGATAGCAGCCTGCTTGGTTTACCAGGAATAGCTTAAATCTCTCTCTTCCCCCACATTTTTTAAGAGATCAGAAATTATAAAATACAAGTATGAAGGATACACAGTGCCTGAACTCTGCGCTCCCACCAAGCAGGAGCAAAGAGTCCCCATATATACAAATGTGGTTCTTTTTTTAAAAAAAATATTGAATGTATTAAAGGAGAAAATATGCAAAGAGAAATACAATAGGTATAAAGGAAATATAAAATAATATAAAACAAATAAGTGGATAACAAAGGATGTAATAACAAAGAATGTAATAACAAAGGATGTAAATTATCATATGGATTACTAATATCCCGAATATATAAACATGATTCCTAATCTAGGATGTCTTTCTGCATGCAGAAGAGATCCAGAATGTTGTGAATATATTACTTAATATATTTAGCATTGCAAACTAAAAATGAAGCTAAAACCAACAATAAATTCCTGCTTTTTCTAGAGAGCGTACAACCTCTTACACAACCCAAAGCACAGGAATACTGTAAAACTACTTAGGAAAACACTGAATCAACTTTTAAAAAGAATTTTACACCAGTGCTAGCTGATAGTTTGTTTTGGCTTGCTAGTTTGTGTTTGTATGTGTGTGTGTGTGCACGCGTGTGTGCGTGCATGGGTGCTTTCTTATCATGTATTTTATGGCATCACAGGAGAGCAAGACTGGACCTGAGTATATTAAATCTTTGCTTTTTGCTTGCAGTACTGCAGAGAAGCTTAAGAGTACTTAAAAATTTAGAAGTCTAGAAATTAATTAAAGGTTATTATGGTGGAAAACTCTGCATCTTTTAAGGTGTCAATGCATTGACAGAGTTAAAGGACCATGCTATAAAATGTGTCAGTTGGTGCAATTATTGCTTCTTCAAATACTACTTTATAACAACAATAGGTCCCCCTAGTGGATAAAAAGTAAAATAGACCCTGTCCTACTTCTAAATTTATCTTCGCCAATCCACTACAGCAACCTTGATTCTTGTATTCAAAATTCTCTCCCACACACAAAATGAATGCATCAAGAGATTTAATTAAGCTTTCTGTGTCATTTTAATAATATAATGCATGGCATGCTATTTCTTTGGTACTGAATTGCCTCATTAAGTGATCATGTCAGAAAATTCTCCAGTCCACAAATATGAAATCTATATTCTATGTATTTCATAACAGAACAAAATATTCAATCCATCACAATAATTTTGCCATTGATATGTATCAAGCTCACCAAATAGTATAACATTTGTGTAAAGTAAATTTAAAGCAATGACTACACATTGTTACAAAAGCATTTGTTGATGTTATAATGGAAATGTATGTGTGTATTTATGCTAAATATGAATTCTCACATGATTGTGCTTGAAAAAGAAAGAAGCCAGTTCATTTAATTTTGTAATATGCTTACCTCACAGATAATACTGGCAATTTTTTGGATCCGAAGCACATACACAATTATTGAACCATTTTTATTAGTTGTTACCTACATTATTTTCCATATGCACATGAGCAAGGCACTGAAGTAGCACGCTATGTTCAGATAACAAAGAAGACTGCTTTCCTTTTGAGAAGTACTTTCCATGGATGATCAAACATCTACTAAGGTTTGCTTCCCCTATCAGAGATCTAAAGTTTAGGGAACATTGCTCAATTCTCACATCTAGAACACCAAAGACCAGGGTAAATCTAGTGAAGTGTTCTGATCATAGCTTCCACTGAAAGCAAATTATTTAAAGCAGAGCTAATCTGACACATCTCTTGCCCTAATTTCAAAAGCCCTTTGCATGTGACAAATTCAGATGTCTGGCAAGAACAGTATGGAAGGAAGGAAGGAAGGAAGGAAGGAAGGAAGGAAGGAAGGAAGGGAGGGAGGGAGGGAGGGAGGGAGGGAGGGACACCGTCTCCTTTGGCTCTGCCTTTGTACATCTGTGACTTTATCATTGCCAAAATATCCTTTGTCCACCCCCCCCCCCAACATTTTACATCTTAAAAAATTGGTTAACAGGAAAACAATAAATCAATTAAAAATCCTGCCCTTAAATTAAAGAAATTCCAGCGTAAATAGAAATTGCTAGTTTTGTGAACAAAGAACAAAATCTGAGTGAAATAGGCCGGGGAAAAAATTAAAACGAGGGAGAGGCATCACTTATTTGAATGCAAAAGGCAATCTTTCAGCCAATATTGCACATTCAAGAATGTAGCGTGCCTCAAACAAACATAATTAAACACTATAGCCTTGAGATTAAGTATCATGTACTGAACACACTCAGTCTAAACCTGTTTAACATTTTCTGCTGCAATTTTAGCAAAGAATCATGTCTCTGCCAGGGATTTCAGAGTTTAGTAGAACATAGCACCTTCTTGCTTACCCTTAACAATATTTCTTTTAATATGCAGAGCATCTATTTTAAAGTGTTTTTTTGTATTGTTGAGAAACAAATTCATATTCAAAATAAAAGAGCTCTTTGGCCTGCAACTCAAACTTGAAAAGTTTGAAAAACATATGGTTTTGAATGTGATAAAAATGTATTTGAAATTGAGTTACATACTAATGATGAACATCTTATTGCTAAAATGTATAAACTTTTATTGAGAGTTGAAACAGAAGATGAACAAGTTAAAGACTGTATGATAAAATGAGCTAAAATTTTTGGATATGACATACAAATGGAACAATGGAAAAATGTGTGGATGAAGGGGTTGAAATTTACATTATGTTATAATCTTAAAGAGAATCTTTATAAAATGATGTATCGATTATATTTGTCACCAGAAAGATTGCCAAAAATGTATAAAGGGACTTCACATATATGTTTGAAATGTGAACAAGAAGGGACTTTTTATCATCTTTGATGGACATGTAATAAAGCTAAAAAATTTTGGACTCAAACACATATATTAATTCAGAAGATTTTGAAGATTAATGTACAATCAAAACCAGAGACATTTTGGGGGGGACTGATGGATAGACAATTGGAAAAATCTCATGCAATTTTGTTTTTATATATGATAACTGCAGCAAGACTTTTATATGCTCAAAGGTGGAAAGACTTGATATTACCCACAGTGGAAGAATGGATTGTAAAGTTAGCTGAGACGGTGAAATTGACAGCTTTGATTAAAGAAAAGACATTGGCTAATTTTAATGCTAATTGGAAGCCCCTTTTGGACTTTGTGCGGGAAACAGAAAAGATGAAATTATGATATATGAATTTGAAAATTAGTAAAATTAATAGAATAGAAAAATGGATGTTAAGTTGAAATCTTAAAGTAAGAGTTTAATGTATGTTTTACTTTTATCTGCTGTAAAAGAAGTCAGAAGTCATTCTCTTTTTTGCATTTCTGCTTTCTTCTTTCTTTACTTTTCTGCACTTTTGCTTTCTTTCTCTTTATTTTTTCTTTTCTTCTAGTCTCTTTCTTGATTATTCATTTTTGTTAGTTTTTATCTTTCTGATTTTTAAAATGCAATAGCATTATTATAAAAAAAAGAATTGCAGCAAGTTAAGGTCTGCATATACTTCTGGGGGAAGATTATGCCATAAGGAGGGGCTATTACAGAGAAGCCCTGCCATCTGCCCATGCCCCGCACACACCTCACAAAGGTGCCACTTCTCAAAGAACAGACTAGACAAACAGTGTTGAACCATGTTATTAACCATCTTTTGGAAAAAGGATGAAGGTTTTGAGGAAGGAAAGCATAATCCTAAGGAAGGGCTGAATGGTTCTTTTTAAAGGACCCATTTTTGTAGTTGAACAAATAACCTCTTGAGCCAAGAATATACTTGTCAAGCCCCATGCAGCAGGGAAAGATCAAGTTAGCAAGAATGATGGAGATTCAGATCAGAATAAATATAGAATCTTGGAAAATGTAATACGAATTTCCCAGCCCTTGTTTACTTGAGGTGGAGTTTCTTTGAGTGATTTGAAATGCTTCTTCCCAGATTTCTCCCCACCCAGGTAAGCAGCCCTTTATGAGATAAACTGTCAATGCCTCTTGGTTCAAGATAGGTTTCTCTAATATCTACCCAGGGAAGAATATAATAAAGGGGGGGGGGGGTGTGGGGGGGTGGGTGAGTGGGTGTGTGCATGTAGAGCAGTGGCTGGGGAATTCTGGGAGTTGAAGTCCACATATCTTAAAGCTGCTAAGATTGAGAAACACTAGGGTAGAGGAATACAGATTTAGCCTTTAAGAAAGTGTGCAGCAGGTGTTATGAAAACATTAGCTTAGCCCAGAAAGACAGGAGGGGGAAGAAGAAACTCAAGATTTCCCCACCTTGACTGTCTTTGGTATAAGAGGAACAAAGAGAGAATTTTTCTCCCAGGCTTTCAATAATCTGTTATTATATCTTATAACAATAAAGTAGAGGCTTTCAAGAATCTGTTATTATACCTTATAACAATAAACTGGGGTTCCAGTAGTTCTTAATGTGTCTGTTTTCTGACCTGGCCTACATCAAAGTACTTCTTTTGTATTGGTCTCTCGTGTTTCCATTCAATCCACATTCATTTAGCATCCATTCATTCTTGTGATGACATTGTATCTCACCTTTTTTTTATACAAGTAATTCATCCCTACTATGTTCAATTTACTTTTATATTCTTCCTGATGTACCCAACTCTTACTTTCATATAATATAATAGAGAGAAGCATCCTAATATATACAGTAATTTTCACTTCTTTTGACAAAGATTCATTCCCTGCTACAGACCATACAGCATTCATTCCATTTTGTCTGTCAAAAGCAACGTTGGTCTTGGATACATTTCATAAGTCCTAAGCAGAAGAGTTAAGTCAGCTAGAGAGCTTTTCCCAAAGTTTGCTGCCCAGGGAAGGAAGAACGAGACTGATGCAAGGAGGTTTGACTTTTTTTTACCAAGCCACCTTTCCTGAGACACTAGTGGTGCCACCAGCTGGGAATGTGGTGGGTACAGCTGAGGGAAGGTCCAGTGTTGGGAAGGAATTCTTCTTCCCACAAAAGCAGAGGAAGTGGTGGGGTTGATGCTTCAGGCAGTTAGCTCTTTTCCCTCCATTAGCAACCTAGAGGCTACAAGTGAAGGTTGGGAAGAGCAGAATCTACCCTTTCTGAATCTCACTCCACAGCATGTGGTGGCAGTGGTGATCCAGATGTGCTAGCAGACTGCCCACTATCACTAAAATAGGCATGCTGAGGATCTGAGGACAACATGGTATGGGAGCATTTAAAGATTATGGTTGAATGAACATGCTAGTCTTCCTGCATCCACTGTATAGCATGGGTCAGCAAGGGGAAGGATATCAGGCATAATTTAATATCAGGGAGGCATCATCCAGGTGCCCTTACCATCTCTGGCATCACTAAAGCAAGATGGCCATGCAGAGGAAGAGCCTGCTCAATGGTTGAAGCAGACATTTGGCAACAAGTGGCAGATGGTTGAAAGGAATCAGACATGGTGGTCCAAGAAAGCAAATGATGGTTTTGGATGACCAAGCTGTGATGGAATGGACTTATGAAGGCCAGGCTCAGGGAGATAAGCACGTTCTTAGTCCACAGCAGAAGCGTGGGAAGTTCAAGAGGATGAGGCTGGCACCTCCCTAAGGAATTCATGGTGTTGTGGCTGGCTGGCTTGGGAGCTAGGGTTCAGTCTGGGAAGATTCTGTCTAGAGGTTGTAGCTAATAAACACAGCAGAACTGAATTTGCATTGTCTCTTACAGTTCTTTGGGCTGAACCTGACATCAATCTCCCCAGACTCAACCCTATCTCCCAAGTCAGCCAGCCACAACACCATGAATTCCTTAGGGAGGTGCCAGCCTCATCCTCTTGAACTTCCCACGCTTTTGCTGTGGACTAAGAACATGCTTATCTCCCTGAGCCTGGCCTTCATAAGTCCATTCCATCACACAAGCATTCATCATGATGGATGGTGCCAGATTCCCTTGCTTGTGGGATGCCTCAGAGCTCAATGCTCTCATCCCTCCTGTTTAACATCTACATGAAACCACTGAGTGAGGGCATCTGTCAGTTTGGGGTTCAGTATCATGCAGTAGCTACTTCATGACTGGACTACTACAATATGGGACTGCACTTGAAGACCACCTGGAAGCTACAGCTGGTGATCCAAAATGCAGCATCACAGGCAGTAATGAGCATTCCTTAATACCTCCAAGTTGTTACTGTTTCACAAGCTGCATTAGTTGCCATTTGGCTTATGGGTGCAATTCTAGGTGCTGGTTGAAGACCTGTTTCTGCTACCAGGCCTACAGTTAGATTGTTGAGCCCCTGGCTTTTTTTTTTTTTTTGCAACTTACAGGTGATTTTGCCTAGGTGGATATGTCCTTTTCTCTTTTCGCTGTCTTTCTTTTTTCTTTTTCAATTACATAAGCTGCCCAGAGTCATTTGGCACTCAGTCAACCCTCTAAAGTTAATAAATAAATACATAAGTGTGTGTGCTGGTGGAATTTTGGAGGTAACATCATGGTACGTACTAGTGAATGTACATGCACTATTGTTATTAAGTTCTTATACATACACATGATGTAAATGCAAAGAGTACTAGTCCACATAGGTTCAATAGGCCTGCTTGGGGGCAGGCGGGGGGCACCAGGACAAAGAGCAAGCACAGAATCCACATGCACATTGATATCTCCCAAGTCATCATCAGTGTTTTTTTTTTTAACAAAAGTTTTTTGCTGATGCTTCATTTGGTTTGGTTATCTCTTTAAGAGTTTTTGACTTTGGACTACAGATAAATCTGTAGGTGATCCTTTAAATACTAAAGTATAAGGAAATAGTCATATTCCTGTTTGCAAGGTAAATTTGGAAGGGAAGGATTATTTTAAAACTTTTCAAAAATAAGCCCTCAATGCATCCAATGGGATTAATTATCTTTTGTAAAAATGTCCTCCTGTCCTGGACAAGGGTAATTCACTGAAAGGTTTATGTCCCGTATGAGAAATCCAAAACAGAGTCAACCTCTCTGGTCTCTCATTCCTTTCAGTTAAAATATCTATAATCTCAGAGCAAATTATTACTCTAAACTCAAAAAGGTCTAGGGCTAATGCTGTCAGATTAATGCAAAAATCTGGATGACTGCTACGTCATGCTGGAAGCCAAGTACATCAGCATCTAAACATAAGGAAAAGGAAGGAGTGGGTGTGCCAATTGGATAGCTGCCAACTCCCTTGGCTTCAGGTATGGCATATTCAAATAGCTTGTCCACCCTCGATCTTCCCAGTCCTGCCTTTTCCTACCTCTGCTTGGCTGCCATTTACGTCCTTGGCTTCAAATATGGCATAAAAGGAGCTAGAGAAAGCAAAGTACTAGGAAGTCTGAAGCCCAGGCTAAGACTTTTCCAGGTATTGTCAGCTGACACCCAGAACAACCCAAATGCTCTTTGGTTGGATATAAGCATATCAGGTGATGTGTATTTGTGTAATGAGGGAGGGTGTGGACTAAGGAGATCAACACCCTATATCAAGGTGTGCATAATTATTAGGCAGCTTCTTTTCCTCGGGCAAAATGGGCCAAAAAAGAGATTTAACTGACTCTGAAAAGTCAAAAATTGTAAAAAGTCTTTCAGAGGGATGCAGCGCTCTTGAAATTGCTAAGATATTGGGGCATGACCACAGAACCATCAAACGTTTTGTTGTAAATAGTCAACAGGGTCGCAAGAAACATGTTGAGAAAAAAAGATGCAAATTAACTGCCAAAGATTTGAGAAGAATCAAATGTGAAGCTACTAGGAACCCATTATCCTCCAATCCTGTCATATTCCAGAACTGCAACCTACCTGGAGTGCCCAAAGTACAAGGTGTTCAGTGCTCAGAGACATTGGCAAGGTAAGGAAGGCTGAAACTTGACCACCACTGAACAATACACGTAAGTTGAAATGGCAAGACTGGGCCAAGAAATATCTGAAGACAGATTTTTCAAAGGTTTTATGGACTGATGAGATGAGAGTGACTCTTGACGGGACCAGACGGACGGGCTGGATCAGTAATGGGCACAGAGCTCCAGTTTGACTCAGGCACCAGCAAAGTGGAGGTGGGGTACTGGTATGGGCTATATTATTACAGATGAGCTAGTTGGACCTTTTTGGGTTGAAAATGGACTCAAAATCAACTCCCAAACCTACTGCCAGTTTTTAGAAGACACTTTCTTCAAGCAGTGGTACAGGAAAAGTCTGCATCTTTCAAGAAGACCATGATGTTTATGCAGGACAATGCTCCATCGCATGCATCGAAGTACTCCACTGCGTGACTAGCCAGTAAAGGCCTCAAAGATGAAAGAATAATGACATGGCCTCCTTCCTCACCTGACCTAAACCCTATTGAGAACTTGTGGGCCCTTCTCAAACGGGAGATTTACAGTGAAGGAAAACAGTACACCTCTCTGAACAGTGTCTGGGAGGCTGTGGTTGCTGCTGCACAAAAAGTTGATCAACAGATCAAGAAACTGACAGACTCCATGAACGGAAGGCTTATGACTGTTATTGCAAAGAAGGGTGGCTATATTGGTCACTGATTTTTTGTTTGAAATGTCAGAAATGTTTATTTGTAAATTTTGAGTTATTATTCTCACTTTAACAGATGAAAATAAATGAGTGAGATGGGGGAATTTTCATTTTTCATTTAGTTGCATGATAATTCTGCACACTAATAGTTGCCCAATAATTGTGCACACACAGATATGCTCCTAAGAAAACCAAAACCTCACTTTTACTTTCTTAAAAATTCAGGTTTGAGGTTTATTAACATTTTGGATTGACCGAGAGCACTGTAGTTGTTCAATAATGAAATTCATCCTCAAAAATACAACTTGCCTAATAATAGTGCACGCAGTGTAATATAAAACATATTTTCCAATATTTTCCAATACCAACCCCAAATTGGTATTAATACTTTGGTTCCAAAATACATATTCTTGTATTTCGTAAGATGCACCTGCTTGGACTTTGGTATTCTGATTAAAATACAAATTACTGTATGTTAGTCAGTAATGCTTCAGTTACAGACATAGCCACATACTGTATGTATGGAATCTGTGTGAAAATTCAATAAAAATTATGACTGATAACATAGGTGGGAAGATATGCTTTCTCATTAAGAGGTTGCACAGAAATATGGATCTTTGTATACACTTTTAGGATACCAGACCTTTTCTTCAAATTTATTTCAAAATGGCTGTAGACATGGACAATCACTTGTCTATATGCAATGCTTCCAAAGGATTATTCGCAGTCTAATTTCATTAAAAAACAATGTTAACTTTTAAAATTATACTTTTCTTGTATGACTAGTATTACTTTATTATATTTTTATCATATTTTCCAAGAATTCAAGGGAGCATATATGCCTTAATTTTATCCTGCTCCTGCAAACTGATGCCCTCTCCCTTTTGATTCCCTTTAGAATTCACTAATACAAGTTTCTATCACATCAGCAGCTACCAGTTTTTAATGAAATCCACAATTCCATAACCAATTCTTGATTTAGATTGAGAACCAGTGTAGTCAATGATTAAGGTGACTGAGCAGGGAATCCCAAGTTCTAGTTCCTTCTCGTCACTTGGGTGATTTGGGCCAGACTCTGAATTAAATACTCCAACAAAGATTACAGAATATAAAAAGAAGACTTTATTAAAATGGGTGTCTTTAAACTTTTATATAAAACTAAGGCCACAGCTAATGCTAAAATAATGTCAAAAGGTTTTATGATTTAATTTAAACATTTTATACAAAGCTATTTTACAAATGAGTACTCAAACAAACATGCTTATTCTAAAATTTAATGATATAAAATATTAACCTCTTAATACATATACTTTATATTTCTTTTGGTCCTTTAACAATTTTTTTCATGGCTCCTGCTACAGATATTAACTGAAAAAGAAACGTTGCAGCTTCCGTGCTGAAAACTAATAATCCTTCCTTTTTGTATTGAGTTCATTTCTTGAAATATTAAACATCGCCAGTCATAATAGCAATAAACTCCTCCTGATTGACTGTTAAAAAGAAAAAAACAATTACATACGTACCAAATTTCTTCCTCAAAAGTTTTATCACCCAAATTAGCACCTCAAACTTATCTCATCCAGGCTAATATTCGCATCTTCTCTAAAAAATATTAAGGTAATCTGGCAATTTCAACTGGAAATCCTGCAGTGCATCCTTTTAACGAATGGATAGTATTTAATAGTAGAGGGAACCAATTATTATAACAAATTAAAGTAACCTAGCCAACATAAACACCCCAAATTACTTTGAGATAAGTAATTGCTTTCAGTTAAAAAGATTTTTTAAAAAGTTTTTTGCTATGCTATATATAGTTTACAAGCATAGGTAATTACCACTATATCCAGCTCCTTTGGGCCTTGGGTTCTGAGTCTGAATGCATATTTTATTTATTGGTATTTGTTTATGCTAACACAATCACTTTTAAATTCAGAAGTAGATTTCCATACTTATTTTTCAGTTATCTATATTGTAGCAGATATTCATTTCAGTATATTTACTCATTGTACGCAACAGAATAGAATGGACGTGCTATCTCCATCGACATGTCAAGGAAATTCTCATTTTGAACAGGAAGATACTAGATTTCTTTTCTAAATACACTGGAAGCTTGTAGGATTCACAGTTTTTGGGTAGCAAATCACTGAATTATTTCCACAGGTCTTATCATGAAATTATTGCATGATCATGAAATTACAGCAAATAGAGTGCATATTATTTTTTGCTTTTCTGATCCAAAATTAGAATATGAATACAACACCTTCAAAACTTACTTTCTCCATCACCATCCTTATCAAATTCTTCAATCATTGCCCGAAGTTCTTCATCAGTCATGTTTTCCCCAAGTTCTCTAGCTACACGACGCAGATTTCTTAAGCTTATTTTACCTGAATCATCATCATCAAACAATTTAAATGCCTTGAGTATCTCCTCATGTGGATCTCTTTCAAGTATCCAGTCTGTCACTAAAATGGAAAAATAAAAGGTCATATCTTCTATAAAGACATTTTTTTTGCCGCTGGAATCATATTCTGCACAGAAATAACTTTTACTTTTGTTCCATACATCAACTTTATGATTCAATTTAAAAGATGCACCTTTACCACCAACCAAAATGTCAGTCTGTATTTGCGTGCATGTTGGCTTATTCTCTTGTAAAAGCAGTAGAAGAAATCTATGGTTCTTATTACCAGCTATACAGATATGGTGAGAACACAGTTACATTAAGAAAATAATATAAAATATTACAGGATGTGATTAAAACTATATTTTTCCCATAAGTGAAGTAAAACAACAGAAAATATAGCTTACTTTCTGAAATACTGATGGTTTCTTGTTTTCTCCTGCCTCCCTCCTAATGCATTAAAAACTTCTGTGTTAATAGGTTAATGTTTCCATATCTATTAAAATACATATAAACTGAGCTTTTATTACCAATTACTGTTTTCCTATCAATAAGTTGTTTAAATTCCAACACCTACCAACTTCATTAAAATCTTCAAAGGAGATTTTCCCACTTCCTTCCCGATCATAATCTTTAAGTATCTTTAATACATCTGCCTTTTTCACATCAAAACCTAAGGCTCTCATTGCCACCTTTTGGGGAAAAACAGAAATACATTTCAATTTGGCACATAAAAATAACTTTTCTTTGTAAATTAAATTTAGGTAAGAGGCACTGTAATAATAGGAAAAACACCCTTACTAGAGCTCATTTCAACCAATTAGACTCTATGGTAAGATATGGGAGATTTCAAGGAGTCCCATATGAAGAAAGACTATGTATTTGTGGCACCCCAGCTATTGAAGATACTGCACACATCCTGTTTGATTGTAAATTATACTCAGTAGAAAGGACTGACCATTTAGATTTATATTTAAAAAATAAAAAATACTGGAGCAGCCAGCAGAAACTTTCTTACTTTTTACAGGGCAAGAACCTGCATATTACCAGTAAGACTGCACTCTTTATATCAAAGGCAATTACAAAGAGGGCAGATTATTTAGATCAGATTGGTGTTGACTGCAGGGGTGATGGCTTGACATGAACTTGTATCATAGTTTTACTTATATTTTTATTAATTTTTATTTGTATGTTTACAATGGCATTTATTTTATTTTATCTTATTTCCTTTATACTTGATATGGTCAATAGACTAAATCAATAAAGTTAAAGTATAGGAAAAACACCCAAAAATTTGGGGACACACTGTTAATTCATTGTTTTCCAGGGACACAACTATTTATTATCCTAGTTAAGATCCTTTCATCTTGGTGGCAATAACAAATTAAAGGTGACATTATAGATTTAACTGATTAAATACATTTTTCAAATCTGTCACATCTGGACTGTATTTTTAAAAGAAATGATTAATAAAGTCATTGCCCAGTTCCAGGAGACTAGCAGGAAGGCAAATGTTCTACCCTGAGGAATCTATCACTGTTGAATTCAGGGACAGGAGAAACCACCTAAATAGCCTTTTTTCTACAATTTCCTCTGATCTGGAGTCTGTCTGAATGGGGGCAATCATGGTAGTATTACATCCCAAGCATTATTACAGGGGTTTCTACAAAAATTGGGCCAAAGCTATCCACATATCTTAATTAGCTCTCATTTAGATTACTACACTATACTTTATATCACCACCTCCCATCCTTAATAGTTGCCAGATGTCTGGTCCTCAATTTCCTAAATTTTAAGTAATGGACATGCTGGCTAGAAATTTTAGGTTGGTCTTCACATTAGGAAGCTGTCATGGTTGGAAAACACTGTCTTCCATGATTCTGCCCTTGAAAAATGTTTGAAACTACAACTAGTAATTCAAGATTTTAATTATTCTTCTGAAAAAAAGTTTGATGAAATTAACTAAAAAACTGTATCTTCCAATATGATCCTACCCACAATCTTAAGGCTATAACATGATCAGTTACACAGGAGTAAGCCATACTGAAATCAGAGAGCTATACTTAATAGCAAATTTATTTAAGATTGCATTTCATAAGCCTGAGTTTAGAAATTTGGAATCTTCATAAATAAAAAGAAACTCACAAACCAGGTGGGCACTTCACAGCTAGATTTTATGCAGCTTTTTCCACTGCCTTTCCAAATAAAATGGTAAGTGCCAGGTAGCCATATATGATAATAGTGGGACAAAAAACAACAACAGAGAATATGGAATGGATGGTATGTAAGAAAGATGAGAATACAAGTAGGGCAACTCAAGAAAATATCTTCCTTCTTTTCTGAGATTGTTGACCGAAGCAATGTGGAATTGGAATAAGTGTGGGTCTGCTCTAGCCCTGCCCACCAACATTCCCCTAAGATCCTTGGGGTTCTCTGAGCTTGGTTCTTTCCTTGCAAACGTTTCATTAAAACAAACAAAACAAAACAAAGCACTCACCCCTACCAGCACTGGCAAGGCAGGCCACAGCACATAAATAGAGCAAACCCCATCCCATTTTAGCACTGAAGATGTTACCTAGCTGGGTAATGAAACATTTGCAAGAAAAGAACCAAGCTCAGAGAACCCCAAGGACTCCACAGTTCAACCCTGAGCTACACATATTCACCTCTATTGATTCCCCTAAGACCTTTGCTGAAATAGGATTTAGTAGAATTAACTAAGCCTTTAATGTCTACTTTTTCCTCTATAGGATGTACTAAGGCTTTAAGACTGTTATTGCAAATGCTGTTCCTTGGTCATGCTTTTATGTTATAATATACTAACAGCTTCACCTGCATTCTTGCCATTCCTAAATTAGCATGCAACTAATTGCGTAATACAAAAGTTATATGCAATATCACATATTAAGATACAAGCCCAGTAATTTAAAATATTTCAAAACAAGATATCAGACTTTTAAGAGAAAATGAATTGCCTTTAGCTCATGATAATCTATAGCATTATCTTTATCAGTGTCAAACAGTTCAAAAGCATCCTTAATTTCTTGCTTCTGTTCTTCAGTTAATTCTCTTCTTTTCTTTCTCTTGGCTTTTTCAACAGAAAATTCAGCTCTAGAAAAGAAAAGAAAAGAAAAATGTGCCATTCGTTACAGAAAGCATCATTTGTTTTTATCATCAATTAGCAAACAATATGTAGTTCTAGAACACATTTTAGTGGATGAACATAACGGTTTTCTTGATAAGTAAAAGTAAGCAAATGACATTTATCATGAGATATGATTTTATGTAATATCTAGCCATACATTAAAATTTATGTTTACAGTATAAATATCCTTCAATTGGACTACAAATTGTTGTATACACACACACACACACACATACTCTGAACTCCAAACTCTTAAACTTTCTGGCTTACATACCTTTTATCTCTTTTGCGTATATTACTTGCCTCCTAATCCTCTCACTTGCCCTGCTATGTATCAGCAATGCTCACTGCACTACTGTTGTAACAAGATACACGGGAAGTTACTTATAATGGGTTGATTTATGCTCATAAATGTTCCCTACCAAAATATTACCTCTGTTTTAAATAACTGTAAATGTCCATTTTGTATCAACATTCACTATTTTAAAAAATAAGTTTTTCTGTATTTGTGGCCAGCCTACTCATTCTGATGGGATATAGAACTTCCACCCCAAAGTCTAGCTCTAACTACATCACTTGCTACATTATTGGTTCTATTGTTTATTTAACATTTTCCCACTGGCATTTTGTCCATTTTTAAATTATATATACAAGCAGCTATAAAGTTGAGCTGTTTAAATGTAAATTATTATTTTAAAAACATTAATAAAAGAAACAGTTTTTGGAGAAAATAAAAGGAATTGCAAAAATCCGATGGCCAATCTATTCCAAGGTTAGGATTGACTCCCTTGACTCCTGGTAAACACATGAGTACACACACACACAGCTTTCTTAGCAAAAGCATGGAACGGTTTACACTGTCTTCTTCTGGGATGTGTTTTTTACTTTCCTTTCTAATCTACAGCTCTGGCATTTCCCCATCTAAGTACTAACCAAGTCCGCTTAGATTCTCTTTCGAGATTAGTCAAGGCGGCTTGGTGCTGCACCTGAACCAACTCAGAAAACAGGCAGAAATTATTATCCCTGGAAATCTCATGGGGTGAACTGTGTGGAAAAACCTCAGCACAATAACACGTGCAGCAGGGCACCACTGAGCTTGTACACGAAACCATCGCGCGCGACGGCAGATATCGCGACAAGCGTCGCGCGAGGGGAGAACGTTACGTTACCATAGCAACAAGAAGCGAATCGTTACTTGTACTCTCCCCTCCTCCCGAACATTCATACCCACCTCGATACCAAATTCATTCTCCCGGCCCCACCCCTTGAACCGGACACCAGGCGGGGGAAAGAGAGCGTATCTCTTGTATTATGATCAACTAAGCCCGAAATTCAGACTCGACAACAGCCTTATCTCAAAAGCGGGACGTAAACCCAAGTCTCTCCGCCAACAATGCCGCTTCCCTCTTCAGATTTCAGCTACAGTTGGACGTTGCAACGCCTCTTTGTGTGTAGCCCAAAACAATTGGCTAAGCAGCCTGTCAATCAAGTTTCAGGCGTCCCTCCTTGTCTACCATTAGAAAGGTTGGATAAGCGCCAGAACTACCCAGAAAACACTGCGAACCCAACGTCACATTGAAGTTAAGGTAGACTGAGGCAAGTGGAGTCTGCCCGGCGCCGTGTTGACGTAGAGGCCCCGCCCATCGAAGTCTCAATGTTCGGAGTTCCAGAGCTCCCTGTAATGCAGATCCTGATTGGGTAAAATCCTTGATACAATTTGTCAGTGTCTCCTTCCGTCTTGAAGAGTACGTCTTTTTAGGAGGCAGATGTGTACTATTGTGTAATAATTAGTTAAGTTTACGTTTAGACAATCAACAAAACGTACGCATAAGGCTTGTTTTTGGCATATAAACTGTAGACGAGGGGGCGGGGGTTATATTGTTCTCTTACAGAGCGGGATGGCCTAACACAAGTACGTCTTGAATTGACACGACTGGGCTTAATGTAAATTACAAATTAAGTGGCTCAGACCACTCATTGGATCCTAAAAGGAGACAGAATGAGTCTTGTTAAACACACGCACACTTCTATTATGTTACTGTAAAGGTTAATTTTATCTTGCTTTCTTTTGTTTTACAAGACCATGTCCCGAACTTTCCCTTTGTGCAGAACACTATTATCATTAAAACCTTTAAGAATTGTCACATAAGCAAAGGGTTGACTGTGGGGCATCAGTTGGTATATGATACACAGTCCCCATGATTTTAGAAACCATAAAATTGTAATAAAATTAACATTTTATTCATTTGTTTTCAATGGCTGAAATCTTACATGATTTTGTATAAGAATGCCCTAAGCATCTTCAGTTTCCCAAAATTTTGTTCCCAAAATTTAAATACATGCATTTTTATATTTTTAACATCATTATTTTTGCTCAGATGAGATAACATCTGTTCCTCAGACTAGATGTTGGGAAGTACTATTTTAAAAACCTGTTCTGTAAATAAAGACATTAATCACATGGTTAAACAGGAGTGGAATGGCTTTGAGAGATTGGACTAGCAGTCCCTGTGACAGGAATGCCACTCCTGTAGAAGTAGAACCATGGGCCTCAAAATGGACAGATCAATTTAGGGAGCGACAGATTTAAGAACCAAATAAGTCTCTAGAATAGGAATGATATCTTCTATGATTCAATAAATCCTAATATTGAAATGACAGTGCTGCGAGGCACCTTGACCCTAAAATGAAGCCTCATGAAATCTATTTATATAACCTACTTTTTTACATTAAGCAGGTAAATGTAATTTAAGTACTTGAGTTTATTTCTTCCATATCTGTAACAGTTTATCACATTTATACCCTGCTTTAATTATACGGTCTCTCAGTGGAGTGCTGTACATCTATATATTAAGAAAACTTTTCCAAACGATACCAATTATGGCAGTTCTTGAAAAATAAAAAATAAATCAGTTGTCTACAGATGATAATTTACGAACTTTTAAAAATATATTCCAGGACTGATATTTTGTGTGTGCTAAAGTTCCTATTTGAAAGCATTTCCACTTTCTAATATCAGTAATAATGCAATTGACATTTCCTGATTTTATGCAAACCTTGCAAATGAAATCAATGTTAAGTTTTACAGGATTTGATAGCAAGCAAAATACCACTTGGCAGTTGCAACTGTTCTATCTTCCTATATGATGCAGATATACAGAGAAATCATAGCTGTCAATCTACCAGGAGAAAAACCCTTTCTTATCATCAAAATAATTAAGAGTATGCAACTTTTTGAGCTTCCCAAATAACTGCATTAGGAAGGATAATACAAGATATGAGGAAGCAAGAAATTGTAAAAACATGCCAGACATTGAAGCCATGAGGTTTATTCATTTCTTTTAGACTGACTTAAAATGATGAATGTGTGAATCCTCTTTGGTCCTGATTTCTAAACTGAGTACATAGTTATGGAAATTTTTGGAAGGAGGCAATACTGTCTATGTACTTTTTTCTGCATGTTCAATTCCTAGGCAAGCAAACTTACTTGTATGCCAATTATAGGACTAAGCCTCACGTTCTACTTGCTGCAGCACAGATACTACATTAAGGATTTTTGATGGATATGTTAAGATGTTGCTATCATATCCCCAGCCTACTGCTCAGGCAGCTTAGAGTTGCCCTTCCAGTTTAGAAGTGGCATTTTTTTTTCTCCCAACCAAAAGCTTGTCATAAGGAATGATCTAAGGTGCCTTGGAGATGAATTTGGGAGTACGTAGGTATGAATAGTTATCACTCAGTTCCAATTGGCCTGACAGGTCTGATGTGGTGCATGCCGCCTCCATCTGGTTGTGAGTACAGAGCATCCAGGGTCATTCTGACTTTGGCTATGAGAGACTGGACACCTGATTATTTTCCCTTGTTAAACTCCCAGGAGTTTGATAGACTTGTCGACCAGAACTTCTGCTATCTGGTGCATATGTACATTAGATATGTATACTGTATGCTGGGTATATAAAAAAAGGGGAAGTGTGGGAGACACACACTTAAATGGGAAGAGGGGAGTAGAAGAGAGAAACTCTTTCCTGGCCAAAAACAACACTGACTTCAGGAAGAAGAAAGGGAAGAAAGATGCAGAAGCACAATGGCATTGAGCATTTTGGTTCAGGGTTCTCTGCTTTGTATTTCAAATCTCATGAAATCACTCAGGCAGATTAAGGGGTAGGGGTTATTTGACATGGTTATCTTTTATCTCTTACTGATAGTAAGAGTTATTGCTCTCCCATGTTCCTGCAGTAATCTGGATAATCTCTAGATGGCAGTATGCACAAAATGGAAAGTTAATCGTCTTGTCAGAAACAGCCTGCAGTAGATGGTCATAATAAAGGCTAAATAAATCATAAAAATGAAGGCTTGAATTCCCAATTCCACCCCACCACGAGTTTAGGAGAACAGCCGGTGGTTGATTTTCCTGTTGGTAGGAGATGGTGGGAGGGGAAAAGATGGCAGGGAATCCACCTTTCACTGCTCTGAAACTGCCTTTAATTAAATTGTGTGAGGACAGCAAAACTGCCCAGCATTGTTGCTAGGCGCAATAAAGGTAAGCTGTGGGGGTAACACAGTTTATATCAATAAGCTTTCCTCCAACTTAAAGGCAGAACAGCACATTAACATGGCCCATAAGAGCCCATAGTATGTTTGTTAATTAGGGGTTTTATTTTTAATTATGAAAACCCAGTAAAAATGTGTATGACACATACATGCATACACACGTGCACATATTGCTGAGCACATTTATGTATATGAGTTATTTGGGCCACTGTATTTCCATATAACAGAACCCTCCAGTTGCACTCCTAAATATAGAGCTTCTACCATCAGTAATACTGCCATGTTGTGGTGATACTTCAAGTTTGGCTGAATCGACAGTCAACATTTCTTTTCTCATGATACTATTTTTCCAAACACCTGATGCTGTCCAGAAATGTAGATGTTAGTGTTGAAGGTTGATGTAAAATGCTGTTACTGAGAACTCTATTGACTCAACCACTGTTATTTCCAAAATCCACACCTATGTGGGATATCTGCTCTGTCAAGAACAGTAATGTTTTCCTAGTGGAGCAAATTTTAATTTACTGATTTCACCATGATGCCGAACTTATTTCGCATTTCTTAAAATCTTGACCCATTGATTCTCCAAAATTGAATATTTCAATTCTTCATTTCACAATTCAGATATATAATTAATATTAAAGTTCATTTTACGTTTTAATTTCTTATAAAATTGAAATGTTGAACTCTGTTCCAGTTTTGCATCTCTTAAAGATCCTACAATGCAGGTACAACAGAGGCTACTAAAATATCTGGGCCATACTGTTTAAATGCATTTTTCAATTGTATACATTGCCAAGGAAATGGTATAGATAAGTGATATTTAACGCACAATCTCTCAAAGTCTTTAAAGCAATCATTAGAAATCAACCAAAATATACTTTTGAAAATGAAATTAATTCATCAGAAAATATTATTTCCTGTGTATTAGATTCCTAAAATAATGTTTAAAAGGGATGGTCATCAGATTTTTTAAAAGTTAGCTTTGTAAGCAATTTAAAAAAATTTTTAACTCACTATCTGGTCTTGTCCAGTCATAGCCTTATTTTGGTTTTAAATCACTACATATGTCAATATAATTCTGGAAAGATTATAGTTAAGGATCTTAATGTGATGCTGAACTATATGCCTAAAAAATGGAATTTGTCATTTTGTGGAGAGCTTTGGCTCCGTTGAGGCTGGGGCACAACCAAGAGGATAATTTTACAGAATTGAAAAGAAACTTATTCTCCTGTTTTTAAGAAACGGATTCCAGGACATGAGCATATATTTTTTTTGTAAAATCTCTTTACAAATGAAAGTGGGTAATATTCACACTGAGGATATCTACTAAGAAAATTCATTTAGATTTCAACAGCAACTTAACAGGAGTTAGTCTTTTATGTTGCCACACTTGAAGACAGAAAACCCACAACTTTGCAGCCTGTCTTACTTGCATATATACAACTGCACCAGCAGATGGCATCATAAAATAAATTGTTCAGCATAGATTGAACAGACCATAGAATTCTGAACATCTCAATGAATTCACTCTGCTCAGTCTTTGGTAAGATTATTTGCTTTCTCAGTGGCAATAGATACATCCATCAATCAATTTCTCCAGCACATTTTTCTGAAACTGATCACAAAATTTGAGTCTTCAACCAATCTTTAATTTACTGATCTGTAAAATATGGACAAAACCATATCCATTTTTAGGTATTAATGTGGCTTTAGCATGAGAAAAATCTCAATCTCAGCATCTTTCACATATTCAGATATGCTCCTGAACTTCAAATATCTTCTATAATTTATCCCAGACAAATTAATGTATATCTTTTGTACCTTGTCTTGATAAAGGTATCCTCAGTATTATTTAGAATGGTTATCAAAGAGATAACATAGAATAGAATATATTAAAAAATCAAAATCAGTTCAAAAGAACTATTAAGAATTTGATGTAAAATAGCATTGTACTTTAAAAAATTGGGCTCTGGGAACTCCCATATCTATATTAACATGAAAGGAAGGAATAAACAATTTTTTTTAAAAAGAGATAATATGCAGTTGATTGTACTAGCCTAATTTCATTAATTGTGTAAAGCACTCTCAGCACTTGGGGTGAAAGCAACTTTAAAATACCATTCTGATTAGTGAACTAAGAAAAAATCAAGTGATTAATGAATAGTTACTGCAGTTAATATAGTTACAATAAATGTAAAAAGGCCCTGTCTAAAACATCAGTGCAAGATATGAAATGGTCTTACAGAAACAAGATCATCCTAAAAATGATACATTTTCACAAATGTTATCACTATACAGTAAGTACAGTAGAATGCTGAAGGATTCAAGAGAACCTCGATTCTTGGTTATTATATGGACAAGTTATGTGGTTTTCTTGGCAGCAGTATGGACGTATTTCAGATTGTTGTATGCCGCCCAGAGTCACTTTTTGTGAGATGGGCGGCCGTACAAATTTGATAGATAGATAGATAGATTTGCTGATTGCTTCATCCCTCTCTATTATCTTTACAGGCTAATCTTATGCCCCTGGGGTTTCCTGGAATTTTCTTTCAATTTGTCAAGATACACAAAGCAATTTTAGAGGTAGCAACTGGTATGTTCAAACTATCCCCCCCACCCCCGAAACCTTGATTGTTTATACCCCTATCACTCCTCTTCTCTCTCCTAAGGGAAACAAATATGTATCCTCTCACTCAAAAGGAAAGGGAATCAAAAAGAAAAATGGAAATCTCACTGGAGAAGTATTTTGTGTCATTATTATTTTATTATCAATATCAATGATAAATTATATAACTGTTTTCTTGAAACCAATGCCATTAGTAAAGTTTTATTAGTATGGTGCATTACAACTTTTAAAAATTATTTTAAAACATATTACAGCAGAATTCATGACCCAGTTAAATAATACCTCTTAAAGTGATAACATATCAACATGGCTGAAATCCAAATAACTTTATTTCAGCTAGGTTCTTGGGTTTTTAAACTGTGAAAAACAGACAAATACAGAATCCCTTAGTGGTTCCAAACATTTTTACAAATAAAAGAATAGTAAATGTATGATCAATATCATTTTTTAAAAAATGTTTTCTTTCAGAAATAAACTTTATAATATAAAAATATTTAAAACAATAAAGATTCTATAGCATTCTCTCTCAGGGGTAGTATTTTACTAACCAATAATAATCAAAAGTTGAACTGTGACCCACTTCTAGGTTGAAACTTGAATAAAGCTACAATCCACTATTCACTTACTAGAATAAAATCTCACTGAATTGAGTAGTATTTATATTTCAGTAAGGAAGGTCCTTCCCATCTGAATATATTTCCCAATAACCATAATTATTTATTGGCTTCAGTAGGTAAGCTTACTTTGTGACCTAATCAGATTGAAACAAGATAGATTTTCTTTAAAATCAGCAAGTTGTATAAGTAGCTGATTGCTTGGTAACTTACTAAACCAACAGAAAAGCTTCAGATCAGTCCTTCACCACAAGACTTTTGACAACTGTAGGATTCCTTACATTGAATTACTCTCATAGTGAGAAATCAAAGTATCATCAACACTTTGGTAAAATGACTTTCAAGACATCAGCAAAGGGAGAGGGAATAGAAAGTGAAAATAAGCAGTTTGTTTTACCTATGGATAAAATTGTTATTAATGCCTCAGCAATATTTCAGAACAAAATCATTTTGTAATGGTCCAGACCAAAAAGTCATTCTGTAGCAGAAATAAACAAGGCACTACAAACTCACATGGATTCCAAGATGGTTGAAAATCTTGATTAAGCAGGAATCAGATTAACCTTGATTGTGCTTAATACTGCAGCTGACACTGTGCTTAACTGTATTTAACCCAAGAGGAAGAAATCTGGTCAAAAAGGGAATGGATATGAGTGCAATAATATGGCAACATGCTCCTAATCTTTTCATCACAATTGTGTGGCTCCTCAGCTATGACTATACAATTTTTAATAGCATACAAGCAGCATTTGCTAATCTGAGGTTATACTGCTAGATGCCTTTTTCCTATTATTCAAAGGTACTGAATTAATAATTTTTGCTAGTATAGACAGTAATTCCAGTATTAATTGCCAAAATGATGTACTTTGCACTATTTATTCATCTGTTTTAGAACAGGAAATAGGCACTATTAACATTTCAAGAACTATACTTTCATAGGATACAAAGTGCTTAATATTGTGGTATCAAGCATCAAAGTGCTGCTTTGATGTTGGGGAGATATTGTGCAATGGAATTCAAAAAGGAAAGAAGTATGATGGCCACAATAGTCAAATAAGTTACTGTTCTTGCAAGAAAAGTAATTTTAATATAATTTTTACTGAATTCCAACAAATCAAATTCTGATGTAAGACACAAGCTCTGTTTCCATACAAAAAACTTTCCACAAACTGTGGAAAGAAGGAAAGAAAAGAAACTAATAAGAGAAAAATAATATATGATGGGTGAAAACTTTTAACTGAAGTCTGACCCGCATGTAATGTGCAAAGGGCCAGGGTGCCTGATACAACCTACCACCCAATATCAATTTGCTTGCTGTGGATGCCCGTTTTGTTTATAACTGTGGTTCAATCAGCAACTCACACTTGCTGAAGTGTTTCTGCAACTGTGGTACTACAGGACTTAAAAACCTTGGATTATGGGTGCATGTTTTACTTAAAAATTGTCAGACTGAACTTTTAATACTTATACACTCACACTTATAGCATTAGTCATATTTGAAAAGCAAGCAATATACTTAAAATATTAAATGGCATTTCATTTTTTTAAACCAATACCTAAATGCAATACAATTCAAGAACAACAATAACATAGAACAATATTGGATATGAACATTTGGTATTAACTTCAGTTTACATTCATCCCATACAATAAAAATTACTTAGGTACTTAGTGCATTCAACATGACAGTGGAATGTTCTAATAGCCCCTTTTTCCCACAACCCTTGCTTTTAAATTTCAGTCGTTTAAAATATGCTTTCAACATAAACCTCTAACTGAAGCTGCATCAGAAAGTTTGACACAAGTGCAAAACTTTTATTTTAGCGCGCATGTTTCAAAATGGTTTAAAATACAAAATAAATTATTTAGAACATCTGTCAAATAGCATTCAACGTATATGCAAACTTGCCTTGAAAAGAGACAAAAAAGATGAGTAGCTTTGGCACAGCTACTAGCATATATTGGCATTTTTAAAATATAAATTAATTAGATAAAAATAAGCATCTTTGTGGCTGTGAAGTTAAGACTATGAAGTTGTTCTAGGATTTGTTGCGCGAAGTGCTAGGCTTGCAACTGATCTCATCGCACACGTAGAAATCTTGTGACAAACCCCAGCATTTGAAATATAGTTGGAAGCCAAACGGTACAGCCGTTCAGCTCCAAATGTGTTAAAATGCCCTGGAAGGACTTTCTCCACAAGGCCCCTATTGACTAATTCTATCAGTCGCTGGCAGGTTGTAACGTAGTCATTTATCCGGCTGTAGGGAAGCCAGTCAATCATTGAGCCATCATATACAACATCCCCACTGAAAAGAATCTTCCGTTCTCTGTCATGCAAACAAATGCTTCCTCTCGAATGGCCAGGCATGTGCATGACAGTGAGCTGTCTATCACCAAGGCTGATCACATCCCCTACAACAAGAAACAAAATTTTATGGACAAAACGGTTTTCGTAAATGCAGCCTTACGTTTGTCTCTGCTATAAACTCATGCATTAGAACTGTAACTAGAAGCCAACTATGCAGGAAGACATATATTGCTCCTCCCCACATGCTTGACAAAGATGAACACCCACGCAAAATAGGAAGGACTCTGTGAGCATTAATACTTACCTTGGTTTAGCGCTCAGTGGAAGGGGAAGAGTAAATATATGAAGAAAAGAAACTGATGTTTTTAGGTCTCTTCCAACCACATTTGCCAGATGAGCAGCAACACGGCAAAGCTATAGTCTACTGGGAAATCCAGCATATAATACTACGCATGTTTAACATCATCCTTATCTCACAGCATGATTTCATGCCTGTTACCAACTGGGTTTCCTCTCATAAGAGTTCTGTAAGACTGGACAGCTTGTACTTTTCTGAGCTCTGCTCTTTTCCATCAGCTCCAACTGACAGCCAATTGTCTCAAACTGCACTTTCTTATTCTTTATAAAAGAAAACAAAACAACTGTCAGCTTGAAGCCTATCTCCCACAGAAGCCATAAGTAAGGAAGCTACACGTGAATGAAGCTCAATACACAACAGTAGTAATACCTGGCTTGTGGACTATTTGGTTACATCAGCTCACTCAATATCATTCACAGAATACAAAGCTTACTGAACATAAACAGAGTAAAAAACGTAAACGTTCTTCACAATTAGCACAAATGCTTTTAAGAAGTAGCTTTCTAAGTCTCTGGCTCTGGCATCCTCGTCAACGTTTTGGAGATTAAAATTGAGACGGGCTTGTAACACTGTTTAAACACTGTACGCCCTCCACTATTGCCTATTTTGAAGGCTTTCTAGTTCATGGGTATATTTTGAGGTAATTTATCCTGTGACAGTGGTTAGAAATTAAGATGACTATTATTAAGGAATTACCAAGAAAAAACCCTGCAAGCTTGTTCTAATATAATGCTGTCAAATCCTTTAAAATATACTTCAGCAACTGAAATTGTGAAATGCTGCCTTCACACTCATATGTATGCATTCTGCGCACTACAGACAAGATGGATTCATTTCTTATTGGATACATAGCTTCTAGAGGACAGACTAATACTACAAGAAATGCTAACCTACAGAATCATAACATAGTTTACAAATGCAAAATAAAATAACTTTCAAGAAAATGCAGACTACTCCTGGTAAATGTTGCCATACCTACTTCTTCAAATAAATGAACTTATAAAATTAGACAATTCTTCTATCCCCTGTAATCTTTGTACATCATGGGCAGGGAAGCTGCAAGCTTTCAGAGTGATCAGTTTAGGTATTCTGGTAGAAACAATACTCCTCCCTGGGCAGCAAATCACTGTAAATCATTAATTTACAAAGGATGTAAACTAAGAAAAAGAAAGAAAAGAAGCAGCGGTACCCATTTACAGCCCCAGTTCCATGCACATGGTCTTTTGTCAGAGTTCAAATCTTTGATATAAAATAAGAGGTCCTCTATCTTTGTTGTATCCTGCAATTTAGGGTTGAGGGTAGAATCATAAAGAAGAATTTGTTGGAAAAAAACTGTCCAAATAATAGGCTAAAAGACCAACACAACCTGAAATATTGCCAGATCAGGACATGCATCCTCTCACAATTCACAAATATAACCAGCAGCCCCAAAAGGTGACAAAGTACCTAAAGACTACAAGATCTGATGTTGCTTTATTTTGGTCATCACAGTACAGTTCTGACTAAAAAGGAAAGATGGCTCCACAATTTTGGTTTTTTTCCTATTCTTGTATTACTACATACAAGAAGGTAACTAAGCAGGTCACAGTGCTTTCTTCATATATAATTGCCTTACTGACTAAGCTAATGCAATGCAGAGTAGAGTTATTTCTAAGTACACAACCAGTCAAAATAATATCTGAACATTTTGCCTTATATCCATAGATCTTACAGAGCCAGAAATGCTCTTTGCTTTAAAAAAAAACTGGGAGGAGAGTTAGGGTTCCAGGCCAAATAGCAACCTGAACAAGCACTGGATAAAATGTCCAGAATCCAGGCTAAAGCCAGATAACCTGGCCATATTGCAGCCATAGTATTGACCTTCAAACTAAAAAGAGCTATAGAGATTTCTATTTTACTAATCTGGCAACAGAAGTTTATTAAAGAAAATATTTAGTTTAAAAAAGCCATACCTAATTTATCAATCTAATTAACCTATTATATAACAATTTTACTAATAGTTAACAATAAACCAAATACAGTTTTCTCTGAACTGTAATAAAAATCCATAATTCAATAGAATAAACTGAACATTTTACAGGAAGCTTTTGCAATAAAAATGTAATAATAATAATAATGGTAGTAGTAGTTACTCAGATTGTTTCCAAATGTTTTTCATTACAACCACGTTATTGGCTGATGTCACAAACTTTTTAATGAAGGTGGTTGGACTAGAATTAGAGTCCTCTGGATGAAACAGATTATCTGGACTCTTTTCAATCAGGATTTAGGTATGGGTATGGAATTGAAACTTCATTGGTTACTCTTCTTGATTACCTCTGGCAAGGTTTGGATGGAAGGAGTATGACTATACTAGTTCTACTGGACTTGTGAGTGACCTTCAATACCACTTATCATGGTATCTGCCTGCAATTACTGTATGTTAGGAGATTTTGCTGTGAGAGTTGTGGGACAGTTATTCCTGAGTGGTCAGTTCCCACTGGCAGTGGCAGAAGTTGGGCCCTTGGCTTCTGGATTGCTGCACAGCTCAGTTCTCTTCCCCCTATTGTTTCACATCTACCTGAAGCCCCTGGGAGAGATCACCTGCCAGAATGAGGTGAGGTATCATCAAATATGCTGATGATATCCAATTATATATTTTCCATCTGGGTTCAGGCAACATACAGAGTGGAGATCTTGACTCAGTGACTGGAGGCTGTTAGGGTATGGACTGTGAGAAACAAACTTAAACTGAATTCTACCAAGACAGAGCAGCTGTGGATTTAGAAGATGACTTAGTCCATCTTACTTGGTCCATCTTTGTCTCCAGATGGGGTAGGGTTTTCCCAGATGGAACTGGCCTACAATTTGTGGATCAACATGAACTGATGGCTCCTGCTTGAACAGTAGGTGGAAGCAGTGGCCAGGAAGGCCCTTGTGCAACTACAGTGGCCAGGTGTAACTTTTTCTAGATCAGGAGGCTTTATTCACAGCTACTCATGACCCTCAAGGCTGGATTATTGTGATGTACAATACATGGAGTTGCCCTTGTAGATCATTTTGAAGCTTCACCTGGTGCAATATGCAGCAACCTGACTAGTTAGGCTGCATTCAGGTTCACCCATGTAACACCACTACTATAGGAGCTGCACTGGCTGCCAGGGAGTTTCTGAGTACAGTTCAAGATGATGATTGTCACCTTTAAAACCCTAAATGGCTCAGGAGCTGGATATCTCTGTTACCACCTCCTCTGAGTTGAATCTGTCCATTCTGGGAGTGAGGACTTACTGAGGGTCCTGCCACCAAGGGAATGCCATCTTTATAGAACCCAGACCAAGTGACAGTCCCCTTCCTTTGTAATGTCCAGACCACATAAGAAAGGCATTTGAATCCAAGTGAGATCTTGTTACTCCCAAATGGTGGTGCCTCAGATGGACTGTTTATAGTTATATTAAATGATTTTTAAAAATCTTGTTATATTTATATTGCAAGCAGCTCAGAATCTCTGGAAATGTAGTATATGAATTGTATGTGTAATAAGTAACTAAAACTACACCACTATAAAATACTGTATATTTGTATAGACAGTATACAGATATACCACACGCTATAGTGTATCTTTCATTTTTCACATTGTGAGTAGCAGTAGTAGATAATGGCTAAAGTAAGGGGCTGATAAAGGATGAAGAAGAACACAAAAGAGGATAATGAACCATCCTCATCAATTAGATTTCATATTTACTTAATTCTGTACATTTCAGCAATCAGGAAAATTACTAAGTAATTATTTTGACATTCAATGAATTAAAACTACTAGCTGCTTGAACTTAATTTCACAAGATTTCTTATAGCCATTTGTTTTTAATTTCAGACATTTCCCCAAAGTAAAAGTTAGTCTCAAAAGGCTTTGTTGTAACTGCTACAAAGGGGGGGGTGTGTGTGTGTGTGTATTAGTCTGACTAATTTCATTTAGTTTGCCGTTTATTTATACTTTCTCCTACCTTTTCTATCTTTCCTCTGATAAACCATTAAAACTTAAAATATTTGGTGTATAATAATATACAAATAGGAATACATATTATTAAACTTATCATGCCTCTGTCTCAATAGAAAATAATTTGAATAAGGAAAATAAAATTTCAGATTAAGGTTCTTTCTAGCCATTTTTAGATATACTGCAGTTTCCAGGACACAAGCATTGAGAATAATTCCTTTTGCAATTAGACACAGAGCCTAATGTTCCAATTTTGGACCTTAATTTCTCATAAAACATGGATTATGTCAGTAGAAATTAAATTCTGAGTCAGAAACTCTTCTTCCTCTATCTCCTTAATACCAGCTTTAGCTCAGTTTCCCTGCTTATTTTAAACCATTGCATCCAAAATAGGTTATTGAATCAGTCAGATTACTGAGATACTAACTCACAATCTATTTTATTAGCCAATATTAAATCAGCTTCCCATTTTAGACTCAGAATGAACTCTAGTTTCAACTAAACTTTAACCTAAGGGCTGAAGTCTGTGCAAGAAAGGAAGAGCAAGGAGGGGTGACCATCTTTCTCAAGTCCATATGCCATAATTTAGAAACCTAGGAATCTGCATCCAAAACAGGTCATTATCTTGTGTAAGCTGTTCTATGGGTGCTTCAAAACAAACAAACAAACAAAACCAAGTTAGGAACAAAAGCATTATTCACTCTGAAGCAAGCCCCATCAACATTAAGCACAGGTACTACAAAGAATCAATGCACATAATTGCAGAGTGGCTCAAAAAATAAAACGATCAAACAAAGGAAAATAATTTTCTGGAGCCCTACATTTACAATAGCAGCAACAACAGAAAGTGTGCTTCACTGGGAAATGTAAGCAGATAGGATTCTGAACTCCTATCTCCCTCTAAAATCTTAAATCAAATGATCTTCTGACTGAGCTTTTCTTGTAATGCTTTTCTTGGCTGACTCCCCATCTTTGAGAATGCTATCTTCCCAGAAAAGATGCAAAATATAATTTCAACTAGTTAAAGCATAACAGATAATATTTTCCATATTTTCAATTTTTAATGGACCCCACAAAAAATCAAGACGGAAAAATTGCTTCCTTGTTTGCAGTAGTAACCAGCAGCTTACTGTAATATAGCCCCAAACATAATCCATTATGCATTTAATATTTAATTAACAAGAATGGTCAACAGCTCTGTTAATGTTACTTTGGATATACTTACATTTCACAGATACTATGACTCAAGTCTTCCTGAGGTATTCACTTACACATATAAAAGATAAAATTGTGTACAAAGAGGGGGCAACGTATGTACCCTACCACTGAACTACTGCTCTTTTCTCAAATATGGTGTAGAATGGTTTAAAATCAATTTGTCCTAAGATAATTTTAGTAATGCATTGGTAGTGTTCAGATACATGAATTTGTTCATACTTAGTGTACTGCTGCTCTACACAGGTGTTTATCTATCCATGAAAACACTAAAACAGTGATAGAATTGGAGATGTCCATGAGTTCTACCTCCACGATCTCCAGGGTTCCCTTCAAATATTCAATGATTATTTCTGAAAATAAATTCTAATAAAAATGAAGATGTAAGCTTTTTACGGTAGCCCACACTCCTAGAGACACTGAGGGTTGTACTTGCATGTACTTATACTCTTTAGCTATCACATCTGTGTAAGATTGCCTGCACTTAAGTTTAGAATATTAACCATGGATATATTAATGCAACACAAACATTATAAACATGGGAGTTTGTAGAAGGGGGACAAGGGGGGGGGAGTGAAAGAATGTGTATTAAGATGGGTTGACTCAAACTCCACCCTGTAGATACTTGGATGTGACCTTACGAAACAAGTATATAAAGTGAGAGTTGGTGTCATGTCACAACATATACATTTGATCATTTTGGCATCATCATAGTTAAGAAGAAATGCCTATGATTATGAATGTACTATTAACAATAATTTAGGCAAAATAAAGATGTTTCTAAGTCAATTTTGAGTAAAAGGTTGCAGTTTCATGGCAGAGCATATGCGCTCATGCAAGATACCCATATTCAAACCACAATATCTCCTGGTAATGCTAAAAAAGACTCCAGCTGGAAATCTTTTGGAACAACTGTCAGTTAGTGTCAAGACAAAAATGAGAAAGGTGGATCAAAGCTATAAAGTAGTATTCTATGATTTTATGTTGACTATAATTAAGGTGGCTTACAAATAACAAAACATCATCAACAACAAAACCACTATTCTCTAAAAAACTTTGTAAAAAGTTGAAGAGCCATGTATATCCTTGAGAAAAAGTATGTCAGATTAGGCACAATGAAATAAAACTACTACCTAAAATCAAGCAATGCTGGAATTTACTACTGGACTGGTATTCCAGATTGTGGGCATCATAATCAAAATGGACATTTTTATAGTGCCCACACACCAAACATTTAATGATAGTAAGGCCTAGTAAAAAAATCTCAAAAGTTGATAAAGTTTTGTAATAGTCTTATATGAGAAGTTATTCTTGACATCTTGATTTCTGCCATAATGTTATTGTAATTTATAGAGTACAATCAAGTAGAAGATGCTTTACAGAATATAAAGGGAGAGCTTTCTCCCACAAGGAGCTTATAATCTAATAAATCAGGATGCACCCTTTGAACATCAATCAGAATCTTTCTACTTTTTCTCCCCAAATTCCAGCACTGTTTATAACCTCTGAAAAGTTAATCAGGCCACAGTTAAATAAAAATGTAGCTAGGGAAATATTAAAAGTGAAGAGTCTAAAATAATAGGTATAATGAGGTGAGTGAAAAGAATCAGATAATCAATCTAATTTGGCTTATGCCTTCAAGGTTTTCCACACCTATTTTATAAATTAGGTATTAAACATATAGGCTGAACTGTTAGATATTGAACTATATATTGAAATGTTTGGGTTGTAATGTGTGAAACACTTAATTGGAAGAAGCGTGCATAAGATGCCACTCCTAGGTTATAATCTGTGGATAGTATTTAAAGGACTTAAGCATGACCAGTTGTTCCAAAATGTTGATAGAACTGCAGAATGGACAGATACATGCTGAAAACAAATCTCATAAAACTAAGATCTGTTGTTCTCAAAAGGTGCCACATACAAACACATACACACACATACACAAAGCACCACAATGTTTTCTCCAGCATACAGCACAAATATTTCATAGATAAATGTTCAAAACTCATTGTTCATAGCAATGTTACTTCTTGGCAAAATTGAATTCCTGGGCATTTTTTCTCTGGATGATATGCTTACTTATTTTTTTTCGCCCAAGCAACAGGGATACCCTACAGAAGCACACGGTATTAAGAGCCTTCGTGATTTGCTGCATCATGTACTTTGTATCCCACCCATTCCTCAGCAGATGCTCAAGATGTCCCCACCCACACTGTTTCTTTCAGATTCTGACAGTGCATATGCACATTTGTATGACCTTTAAGAGCCAGACTCACTACTTCAATGCTCTGTACATGGATTTTACAAAGCTGCTCTCAATCTCTCCTTCCAGATTTAAAGAGATACAATCTTTTACATACAGCCATACCAAAAAGATGATTTCAACATCATGGATGAAATATGCATTTAGCTCATGCATTTTTTCCCTTTAAGAAACCAATATACACTGCTCTGTTTCTATGCTCCCATCTATAATCTCCTTTTAAAACATTTTTTAAAAGTACAGGGACCACATAACGCTATACTTTCCATTTCCACTCCACCCTCACCCCCCATGTTTTCCTCCTCCATTCCCTATATATGTATTTCCTAGTGATTTCAAATCTTGGGAGAATTGCTCCACCCCTTGCCATACCCGAAGAACTGAAGCTATAAACCCAGACTAATTCTATTATTTCCCTGTACTGTATCCCCAGAAATTCCCTTCCTTTTACACACTGTTACTGAAATGGCATAGTACACCCCTCCCATGCCTTATTAATTTAACACTAGCGCTCAAAATCCATCTGCCTTCATTACTGAATCTTTATAACTTAAGTACACTTATACTTTAAGTACACCTTGCACAATAAATTATGCTAAATATTAATTTTTCTGAAAAACAGAACTTACCATTTTTATACCACCACCCCTCTCACAAGGCTCCAGACAATGCTCCTGCATTTTTGATAGGTGAATACGAATACCCAGTATTTTATTGCAGTAACAGAAAAGTTGCAGGACTCCAACAGCCCACCCTTCCCATTACTGTGTACAAATAATCCACTTCAGCAGAGGCCCAGCAGTCCATTTGCAATACAGAAATAATGCTGATAATACTCAAACCTGCCTGTTGTACGCCCTTCCAATTCACTATGACCTATACGATATTAAAGAAAGCCAAATTCTGCACGTGGCCAGAGCTTACAGAGGGTTTTCTGAAGTAATAAGAAAAGGAAAAAAAATAAGAAAATGAAAAATAAAGAAGCACCCCCCAAATATATTGCATACAAGAAATCACCCAGCCTAGTGTTTAAAGAATCATTAATCCCTGAAATCACACATGCGCGTCCTTTCAGGACGTGGGTCAGAAGGCAGCTTAAGAAGAAAGCGTTCTTCAGTTCAAGACTGTACTCCGGGGTCCCGGCAGGCGCGGTGCAGTTGGGTCGTGGAGCCTGCCCGCCCTGCTGCTGCAAGCTGCCTCCGGGGCGAGATGGCAGCCCGCCGTCCCCCCGCCCCGCGCTTACCCTCCTGCAAGACGTGAGTCGGCTGGACGGGTCGCACTCGGAACTGTCTGGCCCTCCAGCCGGGGCTGGGCGGCCTCACCACCTCGCTGTCCGAGAGCCAAGTGACGGTCTCGTAGTTATCGCCGCGGCGCAGGGCTCCGGCCTCGGCGCTGTGCACAGCCACCTCCTCGAACTGGTGCAGCCCGCCCGAGTGGTCGAAGTGCACATGGGTGGCGATGGCTAGCAACGGCCGCCTCCGCCCGCTGCTTGCGGGCTCCTTCCCTGCTTCGCCGCGACCTGCTCCCTCCTGGTCGCCCTGGGCCGGCTCGGGATCCAAGAGCCCGGCCAGGTGAAGGTAGTCGGGGAGGCTGCGCAGCCCCAGCCCCGTGTCTATGACCACGTCCCGCTGGGAGCCGCGCACCAGCCAGATATTGGCGCGGTTGCCCGACTCGTAGAAGCGCTCTTGGATCCAGTAGATACCTCCGCCCAGAGACTTGTGCGCGAACCACTCCAGCGCCGACATCACCGCCGGCCGCGAAACGAAGCGCTGAAGCCAGTCTCCTGCCTACGGTAATTGGGCGAGAACCGCGTGTGCCAACGGCGTGGACGCGCAGCTGGGCGAGAACGAGGGCGGCCTGCGCAGGGGGAGGTGCTGGGGCGGGGACTGAATCTCCAGGTCCTCGACCTAAGCCGCCTCGGCTTAGGCGGCCGTCCCCGCCCGGTTCTCTCCCACTGCAGTAACGCGTCAGAGGGAACGAAGGGGGCTGTGGGAAGGCGGGCTTACCTCGGAAGGGGATGCGGTTGCGTGTGGGGATTGCCTGCGAGGTTGAGGCTGCAGCTACGTGACAGCTGCTACAGCAAAGCGCTCTGGGTTGTGCTGAAGAAAATGCGAGGCTCTCTCACCAGGGAGCCCTAAGTATTTAGGAAGGGGAGCTGGGTAAAAGTCGGGTATTTGAACTCAAACACGGATTCTCCGGGTTTTTAGAAGGGATCCGCATGAAACCCCCTTGTCCTGTTATTATACAAAAGCAAGGGTGATTAATCTGTGTCCTTCCAGATCCTCTTTCTCATGCTGACCAAGTCTGGAGGGATATAAGGAAGGACACGGTCCCTGTCCCTGAATTAAACAGTGCATCCCTTAAGCTCAGAAATTGCAATAAACGCAGCACCATTTGTTCAACATTTAAAGAGCCATCCATTGCCCATCCCTGATTAAATACCTCCTCTTAGAACAAGGATTCTCAAATTGTGGGTTCTATACCACCATCAGCACCCCATCACAAGCCACATAGGGTGAGGTTTAAACCTGATCAGCCTTGAATAAGCAGATTAAATGCACTGTCAACATTTACATTGGGCTTTACTTCCTGCTTTGGCTGTGCAAGACTCATTGGGTACTTACAGTATCACAAAATTGGAGATCAATATAGTTACCAGTATTACAACCACCAGCTAGAAACAGAACAGAGTATTTTAGCAAGAGCTATACAAGTAAAATAAAATTTAGCATCCATATACTGACAGAGAAATTAAGATTTGTTACTGACCTACAGATCTTACATGCTGTTGCACAACTCTTTGTGTTAAAAAGGAATTACTATCAGATTAAAAACAACCACATGAAACTTGCTGGAGTGATCCAGCATTCTAGTAAAAAGTAGAAGAATAAGGACACTGCAGATATCTCTATGAGAGAGTCAGTTTGGTGTATAGTTAAGGCACCAGGCTAGAAACTGGGAAATGGTGAATTATATAATCCCACCAGAGGCTCAAAGCCAGCTGGGTGACCCTGGGCCAGTCACTTTCTCTCAATCCTAGGAAGGAGGCCATGGTAAACCACTTCTGAAACCTTGCCAAGAAAACTGCAGGAACCTGTCCAGGTAGTCACCAGGAGTCAACACTGACTCAAAGATGTGTGTGTGCACACACATACACACACAGGATATCTCTATAAAATTGGCAATTCAAAAGGACGTGGTCATTTGTCTCTACCTGTTCATCACCACAGAGGCATAAATGTTATAAGAGAGGAGTTTTGCTAACCCTTCTCTGTAATAAATTGAAGGGAGAATATCACAGCAAACCAGAATAAAGGAACTTCTGTGGGTAGGGACTATTTTTGTTTGTTTACATAATTTTGGTCGTGCTTTCAGACGATCTCTGGCGAGGGCAGGATGAGGGTTGTCCATCCATCCTTGGCCTACTTGACCTCTCTGCAGCTTTCGATACCATTAACCATGGTATCCTTCTGGATCAGCTCAGAGGATTGGGGGTGGGCAGCACTGTGTTTGCTGGTTCACCTCTTTCCTCCAGGGCCGATTCCAGTCAGTAGTGGTTGGGGAGGTGAGATCCCACCCTTGGCCCCTGTTATGCAGGGTTCGGTGCTCTTTCCCCTCCTATTTAACATCTTCATGAGGCCACTGGGAGAGCTCATCGGTCGCCATGGGGTGAGGTATTGTCAGTATGCTGATGATACTCAATTATACATCTCTGCCCCTGGCGAATTAAGCGATGCTGTAAGTGTCTTATCACAGTGCCTGGAGGCTGTGAGGGTCTGGAATGGGGAACAACAGGCTTCAGCTGAATCCTGTCAGCTGAGTGGCTTTGGGTTTTGGGGCCTTCTGGTGCTAGAGCTGTGCCATCCTCGGTACTGAATGGGGTTGCACTGCCCCAGACAGACCTTGTGTGCAATCTGGAGGTCCTCCTGAAGGTGAGGAGCAGGTGGCAGTCATGGCTAGGAGGGTCTTTGCACAGCTTTGTGTTGTGCGCCAGTTGTGCCCATTCCTAGATCAGAGGGACCTAATCACTGTCACTCATGCCATAGTCACCTCCCATTTGGATTTCTGTAATGCAAAATGCAGCAACGCGGAGAGTTATGTGTGCCCCTAGGGTGGTAAATATTACACCTCTGCTCCGCAAGCTGCATTGGTTGCCAGTTTGTTTCCAGGTCCAATTCAAGGTGCTGATTTTGATCTTTAAAGCCCTTCATGGCATGGGGCCGGGTTATCTGAGGGACCGCCTGTCCCCGATCACATATGCCTGTCCATCAGGTCTGGCAGAGAAGGCATGCTGCGGGTCCTGACTGCCAGATAATTACAATTGGTGGGTCCCAGGAGGTGGGCCTTCTCTGCCGTGGCACCCACCTTGTGGAATCTTCTCCCCCCAGAAGTGAGATTAGCTCCATCCCTCTCAACATTCTGCAAATCCCTCAAAACCTGGCTATGTGATCAGACCTGGGGGTCCCAGAGGATTGGGGAGATTTTGCGATGGCTCCCTTATTAATTTTATCACCTCCTGCTTTGTGTGCTGTTTTGTGTGCTTTTATAGTTTTTTATTTGTAATTGTTTTTATGTATTTATTTTTAACTTTTGTACGGTGCCCAGAGTCACTTTGTGTGAGATGGGCGGCTACTGTATATAAATGCAAATAAGAATAAGAATAAGAATAAGAATAAGAATAAGAATAAGAATAAGAATAAGAATAAGAATAAGAATAATTCATACAGCTGCCCATCTCAACCTTGTGAATTTAGGTGGCTCACAATACAAAATACATAAAAACACAGGAAATCGTAGAAATAACATTACAGTGTAGAGAAGGCACGTAAAAACAATCTCTCAATCAACATTCCATACATTTTGGGTTCCACTAACAGTCTGGCCACAATGCCAGAAGAAAAAGCCACATCTTCAAGGCTTTCTGGAAGGATAACAGAGTTAGGACCATCTGGATCCCAGTGGAGATCCTGTTCCATTGGGCAGGCACTGTGAAAGAGAATGGATGCTTTCGAAGTCCCACTAGATGGCACTGTTTCATGGAAGAGATTTGGAGCATGCCACCCTGTCCGATCTGGTAGGATGGGCAGATACAATTGGGGTCAGACAATCTCAAATAAGCTGGCCCCCATGTGGGGCCTTATAGGTAACCACCAGCACCTTAAATTGCAAATTGCACCCAGAAGCCTACTGGGAGCCAGTGCAGCTTGTGAAGTAGTGGTGTTATGTGAGCATACCAAGGTGTACCCAAAATTGCATGCTTCACAGCATTCAGAAGCTGATCCAGAATGCATTCTGGATCAACTTCTGAATGCTGTTCAGGACAGCCCCAAATCTAGTACACTGAGTGTGTTGTACCAGAACAGCTGGGAAGGGACTAAGGCGTGAGGGACCCTGAGCATAGCCTCCTATTCCAGGAATGGATGCAATTGGTGCACAAAATGCATTTGTACACTAGCCATAGCTGCCACCTGCTCCTCAAGCAGGAGCTATGAGTCCAGAAAGACCCCTAAAATGCACGCCAACTTTGTCAGAGGGAGTGCAACCCCATCCCGAGTCAGAGATAGGGAATCTCCAGACCTGGGAGGTCCTAAAACCCAGTGCCACTTTGTCTTGCTAGGATTGAGTCTAGGCTGTGGGAAAGAACCTTGACAACATCATTTGGACATAAAGACACAGTTGTATCATCAGCAAACTGATTGTACTTAACCCTGTGCCTGCAGATGACCTCACCCAATGGCCATGTGGATGCTAAATAGAAGTGGGGAGACAGTTAACCCCACAGTCCCTGTGGCTGGACTTCTCCTTCCCCCAACACTGACTGGAAGGATCTATTTGCCTGTGCATCCCCTCCCTGTTTGTGGATCCTGGGGGATTCACTAGTTTTTAGAAAAGCTCCAGGAGATGAAACAATAGAAGGGACACCTGGAGTGCCACTGATGAAGATGAGGAATCTGAACAAACACATATTAGAGTCTATATTAAGGACTACATCAAGGCAATCAGTGTGGCAAAACTTAGTTATTTTTCCACTGTTATTGTCTTCCACAGAATGCCAGCCAGTGGCACTCTTTAAAGTGTGTGTGTCTTCGAGTCAGTTTTTGACTCCTGGTGGCTGTGTGGACAATAAGTTCCTTGGCAAGGTTTCAGAAGTAGTTTGCCATTGCCTGCTTCCTAGGGCTAAAAAGAGTGACTGGTCACCCAGCTGGCTTTGTGCCTAAGGCAGGACTAGAACTCACGGTCTCCTGGTTTCTAGCCTGATGCCTTAACCCACTACACTAAACCCTCTTTAAAGTGACCTAGTCCCTACTAGTCAGGGAGCAGTCAGAGAAACATCTATAGGGTCGTTATGAGGATTATTCTAGGCATCTGACAGGTAAAATTGGTCAGATCTGATTCCAGCTGTACATGTCCTGTGGAGGTGATTAAGGCATTGTATGGTTTGAGCCTGTAAATCTTGAGGAAGTGGACAGGGTCCTCAGGCTCTGAGTACAGCAATCTGTTTATAAAATCAGTCTCTCTCCTTGTTGGTCAAAATCTCCCTAGAAATGTGTTTGGGTCCAAGCAGTGGTGAATTCATCCTCAAGTGAAGGATTGGTTTTCCCCTTCTCAGGAAAACATCCCCAGATTTAATGATGTTGGATAATTTCTGACCCAATTCCAACCTTCCCTTTCTGGGGAAGGTTGTTGAGAAGGTTGTCAGAGGGCCCTGGAGGAAGTAGGTTATCTAGAACCCTTTCAATCAGGTTTCAGGCACCAGCATAGTATTGAGACAGCATTGACTGGACTTGTGGATATCCTCTAGCGGGCTCAGGATGGGGTTAGAATGGTATCCTAGCCCTTTTTGATTAGCAGCTTTTGATACCATCAATCATCGTGTTCTAGATCAGTTCAGATGGTTGGGAGTGGAGGGCAAAATGTTGTAGTACTTCTCTTCCTTTCTCCAAGGGCTGTTCCAGTCTGCGTTGGTGTGAGAGAAGAGATCTGGCCATTGACTCTTGTTGTATGTGGTGCAACAGAGCTCACTGTATCCCTGCTCCTATTTAAAATCTACATGAAGCCTCCAGGTGAGGCCATCCAGTGGCATGAGATTGGGCATCATCAGTACATTAAGGAGACCAAGTCAACCCTTGACCAACCAAATGATGCCATCAACATTTGCTTCAGTGTCTGGAGGTTGTGAGGGTCTGGAATGGATGTAAGCCTAACTCTGGGAAGACCACATAGCTGTGGATTTTGGAGCCACTGGGCTCCGTAAACCTTCCATTATTAGTTCTCAACAAAATTGCATTCCCATACAGACCTGATGTGCAGATTGGAAGTTCTCCTAGACTCCTAGCTCCTGCTCAAAGAACAAGTGGCAACTATAGCTAGGAGGGCTTTTACTGTTTCATGTCCAGCTTTGTACATCAATTGTGCCCATTTCTGCATCGGGAACCCTTACTCAGAATCACTCATGCCTTAGTTACCTTTCATTTGAACTATTGCACTGCATTCTACATGGTGCTGCCCTTGAAGACCTCTCAGAAGCTGCAGTGGGTCCAGAATGTGGCACTGCAAGTAGTTATGGGTACATCTATCTGCTCATGTAGCATCACTATTGTGCAAGCTGCACTAATTACCAGCGGGCTTCAAGGTGGCAGTGGTCATCTCTAAAGACCAACATGATATAGGAAATGGAGAGATCATCTGCCTTCAATTATCTCTGCCTGTCCTTCAAGCTCTAACAAGATTGGCATGCTTCAGATCCTATCAGTTAAGCAGTATCACCTGATGGGGTCCAGAATGTGTGCTTTCTCTTTCACAGTTCTGCACTATGGAACAGCACTCCTCTGAGATTTGGCTGTCTCTGATCTTTCCAGCCTTTAAAAAGGCCTTGAAGATCTGGTTCTTCCCCCAGGCACTGGGCAAGGATGACATATGTGTATGCTTTAAATATACGGGTGTCGTGTTTTGTTCCCGACAGTGTACTTTATTTTTTATTGCTGCTTTGCATTGTGATTTTTTAAAACTCTATTAGCCTTCCAGAGTCGTTCTACAAATAGTTTGCCATATACACTGAATTAACAAATAAATATGTGTCTTGTGACATTATATATTCTATATACATTCAATAAATAAATAAGCAAGCAACCTTCCTGTCTGAAATTATTTTTTTTGAATTTGTATGTTCTGCAGGAAGAATAGTTTTTTGTTTTTTTTAAATAAGTCAAAATTGTAGGATCAGCCCAATGAAGAGAATGTGCTTCATTAACAATCAATGTTGAACTGTTTGGCTTTGTTTAAGAAGAAATGCTCTCTGAAATACTTGTCAAGCATCTTCACTGTATCTGTAAGTATATAGCAAATGGCTAAATTACCAAGCACACACTACCATGAGCATCTGGGTGGGGGGCAAGGGGGGAGGTGAATTGATGTCATGTACATCATCACTTTATTATGCAAATGACATGAAATATGTAATTTGTGTCAATCACATCACAAAAATTTTATAATTAGTATCATTTGCTTAAATTCCTCATGATCATGTGACATTATCATAAATTCTGTTGGACACCTATGGACCATGCCATTCAGAAGTGTTTATCATCCAGAAGGCAGGAATAATTGTCTTGGATTAAGGTACCAGGCTAGAAACTGGGAGACTGTGTGTCAAAGGCACAAATTTCCTTTTTGTTTATTATAAGGAAATGAGACTATCCTTACCAGTACAATGTGTAGTGAATTATTTTGGATATTATACTGATCTTCTATCAGTGTAATGGAGAACTTCAGTTATAGGACACGAGTTGAGATTCCTACTAAACACATTTTTCTTTTACCTTTACATCTGAATATTAAACTCCCAGGAGATTGATAAATCTGGCAGCCAGGAATCTTGCTATGTAGTGTGTCTGTGTGCTGGAGATCAAAATGTAGGGATATACATGCACATGTAATCGCAAATAAGGAGTAGGGGAGCAAAGAGGCTCTTTGCCTGACCAAAAACAGGAAATTGAAATGAAAGAAGCATCCAGAGGCACAACAGTTCAGAGAAATATCTGGCTTAGGCTTTTCCTCTTTGTATTTCAAAGCATCTCTTCCGATCACTCAGGCAGTCTTTTTTATTTTGTGTGGGGGCAGTTATTCAATGTATCACTCTTTTATTTTCCTGACAGACTGTCAGTCTCCTTCAGTAATCTGGATGATCTCTAGTTGGCAGCATCTATGAAATAATTTCATAAGATTAGCACTCAGGAAATAATAACAAAACATGGCTAAACAAATAAATCATAAAAATTAAAGCTTGAATCTCACACCCTGCCACACATTCAGAAAAGCAACTGGGGTTTGGCTTTCTTGCCAGTAGGTGATGCTGGAGAGGAGAAAAGACAGCAGGGAATCCACAACCCTTCCTTGAAACTAGCTGCATTAATTTGTGCGACTTTGCCACACAACACTGCCAGGCCTCACTGCTGAGGCATGGTAAAGGCAGGCTGTGAGGGAAGTGCAATTAATGTTAATGTGTTTTCCTCCTGACTCAGTGTTTTGAAATCTTTTTGATTTGAACATTAGAAAATGTAGAATAGGGATAGTAGTTGTCACCAGAGATGTAAAGTGATCTCTTCCACAGGAGGTTGAAATTAGCTCAAGAGCCATAGGTTGCCTGATAGTATATGGTCAGGTAATACTGAGTGGGGCTCACACAATTTGCCCTACTCACGTACTGTAAGTAGACTTGGCACAAACCTTCCACTGAACCTTAAGCATTTTTTAAGACAGCTATATCACTGTCATATTTTATGGGTGGCATTACAGCGGGAAAGGAAAGGGAAAGCCTTCCTTTAGTACCATGTAATAATCTGGTCACAGCTTTTTTCAGAGTAGGTTTATATGTATCACTTATTTTGTCCCTGTATGGTCCAAGCCCTACAAGGGGACTTTTGAACAAGACTGCTTAAAAGAGCAACTACTGTAGTAAAATCATTAGAATATTTACTGAAATTCATGTTCATATCCGGGATAAATCAGAACTTCATGCCAAAACTTATTTTATTCCTATCCATTTAAGTTACTTTAGAAATAAACAAAGAAATGCCTATGTAAAATGTTCTCATAATAAAAGTTACTTTAAAATAGAAAGAAACAAAGAAACAAACATATAAATATATGCGTATATATGTATGTATGTATGCCTTGACATACTTCCAAGAAACACTTTGCCTTGCCACCGGACAAATTTCTAATGAACTGAAAGTACTGAACCATAGTGCACAGATAGTAGTTAATACACTAGCTTTTTGACAACAATGACAATATTTTCATTATGTTTAGTGACTTCTTGATCGCCTCTGACAAAGATAGTTTTCAAGAGTTAAGGCATCTTAACTTAAATCCAACACCTTAAATTTCTTGAACTCGGAAAGAAGCCATTAGAAATTAATTCTATAAAGAATTATATTGTTATATGTGCCTCATTTCTCCAAAAACAGGAATTTTCTGGGTTCAAAGGGTATAAAGCCATAAGCTTCCTCTTACTTTTACATGGTGGTTCTGAACCAGAGAAGCCCAGAACATGCTTATTTTACTAAAGATTGTAATAGTGGATTTCTGCACTGAGGTAGGAGTCATACCAGATGAATTCCAAGGTCCACTCCAATTCTTACATTTTATGACTTTACACAGTTTTTAGAGTCTTTGGAACAGACCTTTGTAAGTATTTAAAAGGTTATTTAAAAAAAAAATCTGCAGCAAAGGATAAGATCACCAGACAAATGCACATGAGTTTCACCTCTCAGCTAGAAAATTAAAGAATTAAGATTGGTTGAAATTTCCCCTCACCCAATAAAACTGCATGAAATAGGCATGCCAGCTTTGAATATCAGCACACCTTGGATAAATCCTAGGATGTATTTTACAAACAAAATATTAGTGAAGAATATATATGATGGGTTATATATTCTAGAGAATCACAAAACTTTGTAACCCTCTGTAATAATTCTAGGCATTTAGAATAACCTCAATCCTCTTTTGGATAATTCAGTGTGATATAACAATGGGATATCTCTGTGTAGACTTCTATCTGAACTGCTTGATTTTAGTACATTTCTTTTTCTTTAGAAGAGTTTATAGGACCTCTGGTTCACAAGCTTTTAGACTGTATGGAATAAATGTATGATACACAAATTCATTACTAAACATATGCATTCTACAATTCATATGATTGATTCATCACTCTAAACAGAATTAGAAATATATATTTATTTATATTGTTCTTTTTGAAATAATACTCTGGCCAAAGGCATTTTGATAAATTCTGAAACTTACACAAATCTCATTTTGTGAAAATTTCTTCTCAGAAATGACAACTAAAATTATTTCATATGCTTCAGTTATGTATTGTATTTAGAAATCTGATATTCTGACACTAAATATTTTTGTTTTAGTGGAATTTTTTAACCTAGTACTCTCAGTTTTTCCTGTAACTTCAGGTTACCTTTTCATAGTCTTTCCAGTCCTTCACATGATGAAAATGTACTTTGGGAAAGATAAAAACATATAACAACACTGTACAAGGTTTACACATTCTTAATCTTAGTTTCAAAATGCACTTGTTCACATAATTTTTATGAAGAAACCTTCGATTCTATGAGCATACTACTTATTCATGAAACACTATGGATTTAAATTTTTCAGTTGTAGAAATAAGGCACAACTTCTGAGCTATGATAAAGCCCAAGACCATTTTTGGTATAAAACCTACATTTACATTTTAACCTCTTTGATGCCTTTTATATTTGATTTTCAAATGCCTTAATTCAAGTTATTACTAGAAAAAGTCTAGCGTAGCTGAGGTACATCAACTACACAACTTCTGGTAGCTCAAAAAGTGTAGGTGGTTGAAAAATATTATTATACGCTGCCCTGTAAGTTTTATGGAACAGAGATCTTCAAAATAAGTCTTGTATGGCCTATGATTTTCCTTGTTTTAGAGTTCTATCAGTCAGCCATACTTGGCCTTCTAACCCATTCATGTGCCAATTGTAAAACATGTCTTTAAATTTCAGAAGTAATATCAGTGGTGCTGCTCCAGGACCTTTATTTCACTTGTATTTCTTTTCTTGCAACTAGTCATATGCTACAATGAAAAGACTGACCTTTTCCCTCTCTTAAGCATGCATTATAGTACACATCCAACAATGCCTTAAGGAGACAATAAGCTTGCTTTTTAAAATAAGATTAGCTAATGCAAAAGGCTTTGGATGGGTGCAAAGGCAACTGAAAAGTTTCAAATCAGAGGATTCAGGAAGGAAATGAGCCACCACTGTACGGCCTTTCATTAGTGGAAGGAATTAATGTATGTATATACCTGTGTGGCTTTCATCCTCTCCCTCTTTTCCATGTATAGATTAGCTTCATACCGTGTACTAAACCATAGCTACTGAACCATGGTTTTCCACTTTTTTTTATCAATGTAACAGGCCAAGCCAAAAAGCCTATCTTAAACACCCCAATGGTTGTTAACGTAGCATACTAAATCAATGCAACAGTTTAGCAATATTCAGCTCAACTGTACAGGTGATACATTGCTGCAAAGCTGTGGCTTTTGTTAAGGGGCATAGGGTTGTTTAATCTCCTCCACAAGGTCATTGCTATGATCTTGGAAGAAATCTGACATCAGATTACCCTTCCTCGTTTCCTGCCAGCGGCTAGTACTTTTTAACTATAATTCTAATGCATTTTCTAAAAGAAGGAAATTGTGCAAACTCCTTGTGTATACAGCCTTTCTGCATTTGAAAATATGCAATAACAATATGATGCAGTGAGCACTTTGAGAACAAAGAAGTTAAAAGAATATGGAATGAGCTCCCTTCACCTTCCGTTTAAAAGTTTCCCCTCTCTGAAAGCCGTCACAGTTAGAACAATGCAGTCCTATGAATCATTGGCTCCTTTTCATTACATAGTGCTCTTCAGATAATTCAAACTGAGTATCCTGCTCAGCAATACCAAGTAGTGTACTTGTTCAGCAAATCTAATAAACCAAACTATCTCTAATTCCGGTATTACTGAGCCAGAAGGTATTGTTGCTTGATATACATAGGACCTTCATATTATTATACCCAGACTAAACAAAGAAAACAAATATGAAGTTTACATAGAGGTACTTGTGCTTAGATTGGTTTCAATCCTATCAACTTCAGTGACAGTATCGCAGTTTAGATCCATATATTTTTGCAGATCCAGATAAACTCTGTTTAATTTTTCAATATATTGATTTTGACAACTTTTCCACAGACACAGTATATTACCATCGGAGATAGCCACTTTACAGTTCCACCCAGAACACGTTCATGCTTGTTTGCAGAATACATGGAAAGGATGCTCAGACATTTAGCATGTAAAACGAAAACCTAATCCTCATGAAACATGCTGTTTTATCCCATTTTTAATGGCTTTGACTGAGATGGTGCAACTAGTGAATATTCCACTGTAGAATGATGACTAACATCCACTTTGACCAAAACTTCATAGTATAAAAGATAAAAAACAGGTGTTATAATGCCTACTACCACCATTATTACCACTGCTGTCCACCATCCAATTCCCCAGTCTGCACCATAATAAGGATCTTTTTGTCTGATAGATTTACCATCTGGTTCAAAATTTAACTGCTGGGTTGATAAGGCAGAAACAACTTCATTAAGATTCTCTCTTTTGGTAGCATTACACTTCACTATTTGTTCTATATCACGGTCCACTTCTTTCAAAAAGTTACCAGCTGTTTCAGTGGAGGGGAGCAACTCAGATGCTAGTGATGCATCTGAGAATTCTGCAGAATATGAAGAAGAGGCAGATCTTGAATTCTGTCTATTTTTTGGAAAACAGTGTGTCTCCGTCAGAAGGCTGAACTTTTTTACTGGAATTTTAATAGTTCTTAATGCAAAGAAGTCCTGATCTGTGATAAGATTGTTCACCCGTTTGATATCTGCTACCTGAAATGTAAGTTACAATAAAAAGAATTAGCTTAATTTAAAAAAGTTAACTCAAAAAGTTGAAAATTGTTACTTTCAACTCATTTTTAAAAAGCACCTGGCTCTGTCAATATTGGCTCTATCAATATTGATACAAAGGCCTGCTTTCAACATCAAACTAAATTATGGCTTATAAATCTTGCTTGGGTATATACAACATGCCAAATCAAAACTAAAGAAACCACACCATAGCTTAGATCAATATGCAAACTCTGCCAAATAGTGTAACCACATATTACTGCTGTTCACATGGCTAGCTCTCATTCTACAAAAGAATCTTTGGAATTCTAGAAGAATGAATTCTTCTGGAGAGACCAAAAGTGCTGGTTCACTGATTTTAGCTTAACCAGTGAGTAAAGAGTATCCATGTGAATCACATAAATGAAGTTAGAATGACCTCTTATCTGATGAAAGGAGTTGTGTCATAGCTCTAGTGTCAGCTAGGTTATTTGCTAGTATTTATTAGAAAAAGAACAAAGATATTTCACTATCTGAAAAATAGACATTGTGCTATATGAAGAATAGGAGCGCAGGTGGCAGAAACAGTTGAGGTTACCAAGAACAACTAGTATTCCTTTTCCTTAGCTAGCAACTATTTTGAAGCTACTTCTTTTCTAAAAAAGGCAGGGAGAAAAAAAGAGATGAATCAGTAATTCAAGTCACTTCACAACTGTGGGAGATGGATCTTCTAAAACAATCAGGATGTGGCTGTTTGTGCGGGACTGGTTCCTAACATGTATAATGTTGTTCATTTGATTATGCCTCAGAATGCAACATGAACCCAACCACTATAGGTTGTAAATCAAGGTTTATGACTAGGCCATAGTTTGCTTAATCATTAATGATTTTATTAAAAAAAATTGCCTAGGCATGCCTAAACAATTTTGATTTATTTAATCATTCATGATTAAACAAATTATGGCTTGGTACAATGGTAGTCCAAGTCATTGTTTTAAGGCACTAAACAGATGTAGTATTCCATATGTATCCAGTCTAAATGCATTTACTAAAGTATACATAACAAACCTATTTGAATGTGGCCTTAAATTTTTGCACAAGTAAGCATTTATCTATAGCCTGCAGTAAAATTATTTGATCCTAGATATCTTCCACTTAATTTTTTTATAGTTTAAAATTAAAATAACACAATATTTTATGTAGAAATTCTGGTTAACTCATTTTTTGTACAATTTTATATATGTAAACTGATTACCACTCAGAAAAACATTTGATAACTTGCAAGAACAAGGTTCCAAGAAATTATTAAGCCATGCTTTTTCTTGGGAATGCATGGTTGTCTTCCACAGTTATTGCATGATTCAGGAAAAGATGCACTGGGCTTAAGGACATGAGATAGGTGCTCTCTCTATACCTTCATGCACTCTAAAGCATTCTTTTTCCTGTGATTCTGAAACTATGCACAGGACTAAAAATTATTCTGGCTGTATTTAACAATCTTTTAAGAGCACACAGCCCCATTCTATTACCATCTAGCCAACTGATTTAAAGTAGTTATACTGTTGTAATAATGTTTCCTACTATTTATTAAAAAAAAAGAGGATGTATCCCATGTATTTTAAAAAGCTAATAAAAGAACCAACTCTATAGTTTTACTTGTATGTTAAAAAAGTGTCTTAGCAGCAATTTTCGGTAGTATTTTAGGGGGAGGGCAAATTAAGTCTAACTAGGTTGTGCTAAGATTTTAAGTTTAATAGAATTATTTTGAGTACCCCCCCCCCCGCCTGCCTTTAATTCTATCTGTCACCTCAGGTGGCATCATCAGGTCATTGCCACAGCCCCATTCCAGTCCAACAAATAAAATGTGACCACCAACTGGAGGAAAGTTGGCTTTGTCTGCATTAGAATAAAGAGTTATAATCCTATACAATCCTCTAAATTCTGGAATTTTCTACAAAACTTTCATAAAATATTATTTGTTAGAGAAGAAAAATATTACAATTTTAACAATTACCAAAATTAAAAATTAACTTTGAAATACGGCATGCTTCTACCTGACAAACATATACTGTATATTTGTACAGTCTCAAATCTAACAAGTAACCCTTCAAATAGTTTTTATTGTACAATTCTATTTAAAAATGTTCTACATTTATATGTCCCTACCATACAATGTAATTATATGTAACTTGAAAAAGATAAACTTACTGAACAACAATACTGAAGAGCTAATGCATTTAGTGTATCTCCTTCTTGTATATCTTTAGTTATAAATACAATATCATCCATTCTTTCTCGTGAAGTACTTCTTCTGGTTTTTTCCCTTCCCCGAGGTCGCAGTTCATATACCTCGACTTCATCCTCCAGAACATCACTGTCAGAACTAATACCATTCCCAAATGGATATACGTGGCTATCCACTGTAGGCTGCACAACAGCTGGGAGTTGGAAACTTAAAGTCTGGCTTTTTCCTGTCATTCTACTAGGAGAAATCTAGTAATGAAAAGATAATAAAAGGGGGGCATATAGTCACAAATTTTCATCCTGATTTATATACATTATTTCATTTAGCTCCTTACTGACACACTTATTCCTCTAGGTAACAATTCAGTGAACACAGATTCTCCAGGTTAATATTTTTTAAAAAGTCAATAGAAATAAATTGTTAAGAGAGACAACATTATTTCTGTACAGTACTTTGGAGCTATAGCAGAAGGAAGAAAGAGGGCAGCTATTAGGACCAATATGTACAGAGTAAATTAGGACCCATCTGGCAATATGATAAAAGCAGAGTACTAGGATATTTTCTGTTTGAGAAGTCAGACTTCAAAATAATGACAGGATTAGGCAGACATCATTAACACCCTTGTTTGTAACAAGCTCTGATCAAAATAATCTCAATATATACATTTGGACCCCCCCACACACACAATTAGACATCAACAGATATCTACTATGGATAAACAATCCTCCAAAGTGCCTTAAGGTCCCTGATATTAAATACAGGAAGCAGGGCATTTGTACATATCTTCTGGACCAAGGTCCACATCTGGCCTCTGAGGGCTATGCCAGGGACGGCTCTCCAAATTGAACTGCAAACACTGAAGGTGAATTTCATTTACACTTATTATTAATGTAACCTTAATTAAAATTAAATGTAGCTGATATGATGATTCTCCAGTCTCTTTTGTCACATTCAGTATTTACATCTGGCAAGTAGTTTTCGACGTCTCTAGAGCCTCCCACAGGCTTCTGAGGTCTCAAGAGCGTACACGCCGGCAGGAGGGAGGGCTCGGACCAAGGAAGTCTTCAGGTCCCACCACTGCCAAAGTTATTTGAGAGCCCCGCTAAGTAAAAGACAAATGAAAACTCCAAGCTGATGATCTTGCAGGACTCCTCTGAGTTTAACAGAAAATTCAGTAACTGAAGCATTTCCCATCCTAGCAACAGGAGGAAAAGGTACAACGTCCGGATGCCACGCATCAAAAGCCGGGAAACTGGAACAGGAAAATATGACTCCACAGAGAGAGAGAGAGAGGAGGGCGAGTTTGTTATGGAAAAACGCGCTGGGGTCTGTGGCAGCTCACCAAGAGCCTGTTCACTGATCCTCCGCAATATCTCTCACCCTCGGTATCTGACCCCCCCCCGCCCGACTCCAGACATTATTTTTTTTAAAACAACCGCCCTCCTCTGTATTCCAGACCGGCAAGCCAGATTACGTACCAATCTACCCGGGAGCGGCCATTTGCGGCCGGCGCGCTTTCCACGCCGGCTTGGCGTTCTCCGCGGATGCCACTCAGCACAGCAAAGGAGCTAAGCGAACTATAGCTGTTTCCCAGAGCGAAAGCGGCCGCGCGTCGACAAGATGGCAGCCTCTCGGCTCGTTTTCCTCGTGAGAACTCGAAATCCCGCGATGGCATTTTCCAAAATGGCGGCATGCTACTCTCGCGCGATTTTGCAGTAGCCCGTCTACTTCTTTGGCGCCATTTTCTTGGTTGGTGATAGAGAGTTTTCTTGTTTGAAGTATGTCGCTCATCCTGCCTTCTCTCTCTCTCTCTTTTTTTTTTACATAATTCTTCGATAAATTCAGCAGAGAGGCTATTGATGCTGGCTGGGGAATTCTGGGAATTGAAGTCCACGCATCTTAAAGCTGACAAGTTTGGAAACACTGGTATACAGCAGTCTGGTGTGTGTACATTTGTTACTACGCAGGAAGTACTGTGAGGAATTTTGGTCTTCGCATCAGAAAAATGAAACCACAAAGCTGGAGAAAATGCAGAAAAGAGTAACCAAAATGATATAGGGGCTAAAGCATCTATCAGAAAAAAAATATGTGGTAGTTTTTTAAACTTCGAAAAATTGTAAGAGGATGTGTTGTGTATATATAATTGTGCACAGGGGAAAAAAATGAACCTTTAATCTTTCTACAAGACGGGATCATCTAGTGAAGCTGAATTGTGGAAGATTAAGAACAGACAAAAAGAAGTGTTTTTTGGCACAATGTGGAGTTAAACCATGCATTGTTTCTATCAGATGGAATGATAGTTACCAAGCGGTGAATTTAATAACAGCTATTATTGCTTGTGCCTCAAGTTGCCTGGAAAAACAGGCAAGAGTGCTGTTCTTTGTGTACTGCTGGTGTCCTTCCCATAAAAGCCTTGTGTGTATGTGTGGTGTTGAGGGGAAATGTCAAATGTTGCTTTAAATTGAAATGCATGTAGTTTTCTTGTTGTCATTATTGCCTCATCTCTAAAAAATAAAATATGAATGATTATCTGTGCAGTTGAAATGCATGTAGTTTTCTTGTCATTATTGCCTCATCTCTGAAATAAAATATGAATGATTAGCTGTACAGTTCTTCTTTTGAAATATGCTGTGTTTTAAACTCTTTGTGGCAAATTTTGAGTTTTAGGATTGTTGGCTAATACAATACAGTTCCATTTCACAAGGAGCAGCACATGGAGGAAGAAAGTGGCTGATTTGTATGTGTGAACAACTAGCAAACCTACAAAGAAAATGAAACTTTATTCCAGTGGAATGGATAGTTTTCCTGGTGGTTTCTTCAAGATTTAGCAAAATGCACAAACCCAGCAGCATCTGTGCTACTGAGCATTTGATAAGACAGATCTGAAGCAGTTTTCATAGAGGAAGCTTTCAGACATAGTACTGTAGTGAAAGAATAGATGATGGTACAAGGAATTGTATGACTTAGCCATGTTCATTATTGCAGAAAGGTAGTTAAACTGTGGTCAAAAAGGCTGATAGAAATGAGTACAGCAGCAAATCAATTTCAGGAAAGTGAATGTATATAATGCCCTGGCACATATTGTTGTAAATGTATTTAAAGCATTGCTTTAAAATTTTGGGTGATAATGCAAAAGGCCAGAGCAAGTTAATTTCAACTTTTTTATTTTCTTTATAATTAGTGTTTGCAAACTTTGAATTGAAAACCCACCACGCTTGGATAGGCAAAATGGGACCACTGTCAAAACTCACTTTAGGCTTTCTTGCCAACTGTGCCTATGCAAGCTCCAGCGAGTGGTTGCTGTGCCACAGAGTTTGAAAGTAAGTAATATAGTTATTTCTTGCCTAATGTCAATTCTAGCATAGTAATTACTTTTGTACGTATATATTGATTTTAGAAGATTGTGGTCCCACAACATTTGAAAACCTCTGCTTTAGAGAGATGCTACTGAGTCAAATATTGCTAGAGCTACACACTTCCATACTGAAAACAAAGTGAGAGAGGATTTGCTGTGACCTACCTCACTCCTTTCTGTAACCATTTGTACCTAGTGACATTTTCCCATCAATGTACAAAAGATATTTCCAACTTGATGAACAGGACAGTAGCTACACAACCTGTGAATACTAATGTGGGTGCAGTCTTTCTCATTCCTGATGTAAATTACTTCATTTATCCAAATGCATGCTAAGTGAGCTAGCAAGGGCCAGTATTAATCACAGCATGACACCTGTGTGTGCAAGTACTACATAGGAACTTACTCAGCTCATTTGCTTTTCATCATTCTGTTTGCCTGGGATTGAAAACAGAATTTAGAAAGAGAAGCATGCTTCAGAATGCTAGTTCTAGGGAATAAACAAATGGAAACATGGAAATTGTGTCTTATGAAAACACTTTAAAGGGAAAAATACATTTTAATCATAGAAGAAAACATCTAGAAGTAAAGCTTATTCAAACCATAGATAAAACAAATCTTCATGTAGGTAGTTTTCTTCATATTGCTAAGAGTTAAAGAGAATTTATCAGTTATTGTTTACTAACTTGTGAGCAGGGATGGCGCTGCGTCTATTACTAAACTCTCATGTCTGTAACCTTGAGCTGGGCAAAACGGTGCGTCATAGACAACAATTTTTGAACCAAGGTGCCTCAAATGGGCTAACTTACAGAATACATCCAAAATCTGGGACTGATTACTCCTATGGGATTGAAATTTTGGGCTGCTTCAGCACTGCTGTGCTGCCACACTGCCACGGTCAGCTCAGGTTGTGTGATCATCATGAGTGTATCCCAGACCTCTTTCCTGCCTCCCTCTGTCCCCTTCGCCCAGTCAGCTGATGGCAAGGCCTGACGAGTGAGCGGCAATTGGCTGCTTTGGAAACAAGACAAATCTGAAATCTCTTGGTGGTGGGCACTGAGGGAAGAATGAGGGAGCAACTTGGATGCCTGCTGGTACGGTAGGGTTGACGGGGGTGATGGTCAATGGGTGATCCCTCTTCCTCCCTTGAGGGAGGGGGACCTTGGAGACACACTGGAATGGGGAGCAGGGGTGCAGTTTTCCTCATGGTCTGCGGCTCCCTTTGTTCCATCTCCACCCAGGAAAGTGGCAGGCAGTTCCGTGGGTCAGCCGAGGAGGAGAAGAAGGCCATCAAGGCTCTTCTGAGTGTTTGAGGGGAGGGCAAATGACACAAGCCTATATTATATGTGGGAAAGAAGGAAAGGGAGGGAGGGAGGAAGCGGGGGGAGGGAGGGAGGGAGGGAGAAAGGAAGATTTCTGACGCTTCCTGCCAGCTTCCCACAAGCAAAGTCAATGGGGAAGCCAGCAGCAAGTTGTAAGTTGCTTATACTCCAACTGCTTTTTTTGCCCTTGGTCATTCTGTTTCTATGTTTAGGTAAGGAAATATCTCTGAAACGATGACCAGATGAGTCACGGGCTGTCTAGTTAAGTTATAAAAAGGAACCTGACAAATGAAAATTATCCAGAATGGTACTGATTTTATACCTATGAATGAACTTTAGCGAAAATTAAACTTCAGAAATACTTTGAAATTAATCAAAATTGCATTTTTATTCAAAAGTCACACAAGACACAAATATTTGTATATCTATGGTTGAACAATAATTTTCAGTTCATGAATGCACTGGATAATGGATGCAGGTGGTAGCACCTGTCTGACCTTGTCTGGGCTCAAAGTTAAGCATGGTCAATCTGGTTAGTTAATTAGATGGGAAATTACCAGAGAATGCCTGGGCTGTAGGCTAGACTAGAAAGTTGAAAGGACAACCCAGAAGAAGACAGTGACAAACTATTTCTGTACTTTTGTCAAGTAAACTGGATGGGTGTGTCCATGAAAACACCAAGAATCAGTCTTGATTCAAAGGAGACTTGACTTGCAAAGTATACTATGGTACTATGCTGTTACATCTCTTAAGGTTGTACAGTGGAACCTCGGTTCACGAATTTAATTCGCTCCACGACCGGAATCAAATTTTCCCATAAGGTTCAATGTAAATACAGTTAATCCGTTCCGACCCCAAATTTGGTCGCCAACCGATTTCTGGTCACGACCCGAGTCAAATTTCCCCATAAGATTCAATGTAAATACGGTTAATCCGTTCTGAACCATGTTTTTTTTAAAAAAAACCGCAAAAATATGACACAAAGTACAGTATGAAGAGAAAGAAAGCTAACCTTGCTCGGGAGGGAAAATGGCCATGCTTCCTGCTTGGAGGGAGAGTCCCCTCCCTACAAGAAGTCGCGACCACGTGACACGGGAGGGAAAATGGCCACGCTTCCTGCTTGGAGGGAGAGTCCCCTCCCTACAGGAAGTCGCGACCACGTGACGCGGGAGGGAAAATGGCCGCGCTTCCTGCTTGGAGGGAGAGTCCCCTCCCTACAAGAAGTCGCGACCACGTGACACGGGAGGGAAAATGGCCACGCTTCCTGCTTGGAGGGAGAGTCCCCTCCCTACAGGAAGTCGCGACCACGTGACACGGGAGGGAAAATGGCCGCGCTTCCTGCTTGGAGGGAGAGTCCCCTCCCTACAGGAAGTCGCGACCACGTGACACGGGAGTGAAAATGGCCACGCTTCCTGCTTGGAGGGAGAGTCCCCTCCCTACAGGAAGTCGCAACCATGTGACACGGGAGGGAAAATGGCCGCCTATCCTGTTCGTCACCTGATCCGGCGTTTGCGACCGGAGGTAAATTTTTGCGGCCTGAGCTGGTCGTGACCCGAATTGTTCGTGAACAGATGCATTCGTGAACTGAGGTTCCACTGTACTGTATACTCTTTATATAGCTGTTTGGGAATTATATGTCAGGGATAGAATACTTATTCAAACCATTTATATGGCTACCCAATTCAAACAATGTGGCTGTGGGCAGTGTATAAAAATCATAATCAACAAATGCAAAATGTAAAGGAAAACAATGCATACTGTTAAAAAAACAACTAAATAAAATGGCAACCAGAAAAAAAATTGCTCTAATTAATATTACTTACCCATTCAGACTCTTCCTTTTCACCTGCCAAAAAGTTTTTGCCTGCCAGTGAATTTTGTGCACTAAATACATTATGTTCACTTATTTCAGCTGTCTAGCACTTTTTCCCCTGCCAAATGCGTTAGGTTTATTGACTGATGGTTGACAATTACCTCTACAAATGTGTGTATCCACACCATAATCATAACAAGGATATCACACAAATCAATTACATCCACAGTGGGCAAAAACTTTTTGGACATAAGTTTTTAACACTAGTGGCAGGCAAAGAAGGAAGAAGAGCCCCAACTCATATTAATATTTGACTATTGGGATGTGTGTGTGTATTAACTCTGGTTCCAGTACTTTTTTGATCTTGTGTACTTTTTCCCTTGGCCACTGGAACCAGTACAGAACCAAAAGCAATTCTTAGCCCATCAAAAGATTGCCTGCCCTTGAATATGGTAACTTAGTTGTCTGAATGCATTCACAGACTATATAAATGATCAGAATAAGTTGGTTTCATATCTTCATATAGGTAAAGCTCTGTTGACATATATTTAACCCTAAACTACTGTATACAGTTTTATACCTCTGTACTAAGAAGTAAGTTTATTTCCAATTAAGTGCATGCATTTGCAACCTTGTTAGCTGTCCAGAGTATATGAGATGGATGGCTTATAAATTTACTACCTAAATAAATAAATCTACATATTTAGAAATCTTTAATAAAAATATTGAGACGTGAGAAAATTCCTAAATAGTTATATAAAAGGGACTTTCAACATACGTAAACCAATTTAAAAAGCTTTTCTGAGGCATTTTAAAGCAATTTGCTCCACTCCCATATTCTATTCTTCTGTTCTCTTTGTCTTTTTATTGGATTCGTCCTTTATGGCAATATGCTTTAGAAGTTCTTAAGTTCTTTTCACATAGTGTCAGGAATGTTAATGCCAGGATCTTATGATTAGAATTTCCATAAGGAAAAAGCAGTAACATTACCTATTGCACACAAGGAGTTACAAGGTTTTAATATATGCTTAACATGATGGAATAGACTGATGGAAAGAAACAAGGAATTTCTTTCATTAGTTTTGTCTGAGCTCCTGAATAATAAATCTTAAAAGCTTCAATATTGATTCAAAGAAATGAATGGCTGAATCATTTTGGAAGGTTCTTAACAATTGGACAAATGCTTCCATGGTTACCCTGTGCTATGTAATGCGGTTGCCAAGCATTGTTGGTTTCCTCCCTCCACTATTGAAGAAAAATAACAAACTGCAGGGAAGTGCCACACAGGGGGCACATAAACAAGGAGCATCATAAAACATCAAGATCTGGACAATCTGACACAGATATCAAAGAGGCTGATTTTATCTAGTATATTTGAGAAAAAACACTGAACCATAAGCAGCACTTGCCCAAATGGAATCTTAATAATTTGGTTCACTATTGTTTAGGCCTATGTATCATTAAACCTAAGTGCTATTAATTACCACTTAAGATTTGACAGTTGACAAATAAAATAAGATAATGTGCTTTTTCACTGAAAATATTTCCAGTGATTGAAGAGTTTAGCCTCAGTTAATATTTTTACATTATTAATGGTTAAAATAAATGTATTTACAATGACAATATGAATCAGTTAGGAAAATGAGGGAATAAGATCAACATTGGTTTGAGTTTCATTCCATGCTTTAAAGTCTTCACTGGTCTCAGAAAAAATCCATGGGCTGCAGTTTATTCACTTCAGTGAATAAAGTGGATTGTCTAGTGGTGCTAAATATGTGAAGAAAACGTATGGGATGGTCTAACTTCTGAATATCAGTTTTGGGGAGCAAATAAGGGAATGTCCTGGGACCTTCCAAGAATATGTGACTGAACATTGCACAGAATGTAAACTAGATGGCTTTTTGGTCTGGTCCATTAGCGGGGAAAAATCCATAAGAGTCACAATCCTATAGCTATACAATTCCATTCAGATGTAAGTCTCATTGCAATTTATGGGGCATGTACCTTGTTAAGTGGATATATGCTGCCTTAATATGGTTTGGGTATAACTTAAAATTGATACAAAGGACACAATTTAACAGGAAAAAAAAAAGGATATGAATAATGTAGTGTTCAAGAAAGCTAAAAATCTATTATACCACAATTTATAAATGTGGGAAAAAAATAAAAATAGTTCTTAATGATAATGTTTGCAAAATTATGATCAGTGAAATATTTGTTGTACTTTCAAATTAGAAATTATTTCAAGATACCCATTTTTGGCAAGAAATAAATTGACAAACTTAAAGAGATTTTTGAATTCAATTTATAATACTATTTAACATAATCTCAGAAGTTGGTACATACTAAAAAATTCTGGCTAAACATTTACTTACAAACTGGGAGTTGATATTCCCTGAATACAGCTCAAAAATCATAATTTAATATACTCTTGGAAATTAAAACAGATGTTAAGATTCAGACACTCTTGGAGATCTGGTCATGTATAAGACCACATGTGCTAAACCATGGTGTGTTAAATTAGCACAATTAGATTCATGTATCACAATGCAAAACCATTAATCATTGTTTACAAATCCAAGTGACTGAGTATAGACAACACATTAAACCAAAATCAGGCAAATCACACTGTGGCTTTGTGCTACATGTTAACACATTTACATCATTCTGCATTGGAGTGAATAAATCCAGGAGGACACTCCTAAGGATACAATTCCAGGGCACCCCTCTTGTGGGTCATCCCCCTTATGCTTCATAGGTTCTTTAATCACTTCTTTGGTCTGCCAGACCTTGTGAAGTACTAGAAGGGACTTGTTGCATGCTTCCGGGTGGACTTTTATTGCTAGCACAAAACTGTTTAGGATCAAGCAGCTAGTCACTCTTTCTTCTCCAAGTTTCTTCCCTCCACCCACATTATTATTTCAAGTCCCTCTTCTCCTCTGTCTTCATTCATGCCATGCCAATAAAAGGAAAATGGGAAAGGCTTGAAAACAAACAAACAAACTGGAGGCTGCTGCCTTCAGTGGTGTTTTGTTTTCCTCTGGGGCATTTTACATAGAAGTGAAAGCAGTAGTCCAACTACCCAATTTGAACTTAGTCTTACTGTGTTTTCTGAACATGCAATTTAAGGGGGTGGGGACAACTCTCAGTGGAAGGAGGTCTAATTTTTTTTAGCCAAATCAAGCATTTTAATTTTCATCCTTAAATTTTAGAATTTTAAAGTGTCAAGGACATCACATCTACAGGAATGACTTTAAAGTGACTTTGTGTGTATTTGAGGGAAAAAGAGAGTACCTTTTCCCACTGCTGATTTATAGTGGTGTTCTCCATCCCTGAGCTGATGTGAAACAATTGTAGCATAACATTTGCAGTGCCTGTTTCCAACCCCTAAATGCTTCCAATTTTGTACCTGTTCTGAGTCACTGCTAGATGGTGTTGTCCTAATTTGTGAGTGTGCTACTTCTTATAGGCAAGCTGATTGGATTTTTTTTTTCTAGATTTACTACCATCCCATTTTAGCACTTCACTAGCCCGGGGGAAATCATCCACCTATTGGAGCACTGCCACAGTAAGTGTCTGAATTCATAGATTCTGCCTTGGCTGGTTGTTCTGCGATTCCTCCTACCCTAGGGCAGAAGTAGCCCAGGGAAAAGGGAGGTATTGATTGATTGACTTGATTGATTGGATTTATATGGCTGCCCAATTCAAAATACTCTAGGCAGGACTTTCTCTTAAAACATCTCTGCCCTGGCCCAGTTCTTGCAGGAGCAGCCAAGTCTTTACTGCCATTTGAAAAGCCAACTGTGTTGGGTATGTCTCGATTAAGGGTGTGGGGGATATGTTTTTCCATAAGGCAGGTACCATGACAGGGAAGGCATGCTTCCTGGGTCCATCAGATGGCTTTGCTTGATAGAAGGGTCCCAGAGTGGACCAAGCCTGTCAGATTGGGTGGGACAAGCAGAATTAATAGGAAACAGGTGGTCCTGCCAACTACCTGGATTTATGCCAGACATTGCCACCACTGTGCAACTATTTAGATTCTGCAGTGTGGAGAATTGAAATTGAAATTGACAAGGTGCTGAGCAACCTCTTACCTCAAGGGCAGGGAGGGTGCTACAGTTGGAGTGACTGAAATTGATGAATACGGGAGAACTGGCAAATTAGCAACAAAAGTCCAGTCCAACATCCTCATTATTTTCTAGACATTGCAATTAGGAAAAGTGGGGCTGCTGCATCTTAAAGTAAGGATACATTTCAGAATGCCATTAAAATGAAATTTCGCTATATACTGTACTATGCTTTCTAAATAAAATGGTGGTCTAGTCATTTCAGGAAATTGTTAAAGTCCAATTGTGTGTATAGGCCCATTCTTCTTCCACACATAGGAGGTCTTCTTTCCTTTCCTTATTGGAAGCCTAGAAAGAAGCTGGTGTCAAAATATAGGAATAGGAGAGGTGGTAGGTATGAAAAGATGTCAGGAAAGGAAGGGCTAATGGATGCATAAATGCTGGAGGAAACATCTGTAATGGAGGCTGGCTAGAGATCAGAGGAGTTGGGCATGCCTGTGGTAACACTTCCCAAACACCATCCACAGGAGGTCAGTTGATCTTGCCTCCAACAATAATGGTAATGATATGTTACAGATGTCTCACTCTTGAAACTATAATGGGACAGGGCTGGCTTAAGATATTTTAATAGTAGTATACTTGATTATGGCTCAATGCTATTTCACTCCTGGACTGAGGATGAGAGGAAGGCAACTTTGTGAGAGTGGGAATATTGGTGCTTTCAGGACATGTTTTTGGCATGGTGAAGTGCAAGTGGAACCTGGGAGAGACAGGAAAAGGAAAAGAGGAGGGGGGATGTGAGATAAGACTGACATAGCTTGTCCAAAGAAAGTTGTCCAAGATAAAGTTATTAGACCTGAGAAAAGCTGTCAACAACAGCAACAACCAGGATAAGGTATAGTGTATTATTACTACAGTATTGCACTTATTATTGTTATCCACTGAATATTGTAGGATAAGAGGAGGAGAGCCAATATGAGCAAAAAAGAGCCTTGTTAATTCTACTTCCTTCTCACTGGATTAGAGTCAGTCTTAAATATGCTTGGAATGATGGCCTGTCATGAATACTGAGGCCTGTTCCTTAGTCAAGATCCTCTGGAAAGTTGAAAGGCAAAATCTGGAGAAGTCTGTGCAGTTTTTCCTATCACACATTTTAAAAATACATTAAGGAAAGTCTTATATAAATGAAGCAAAGATGGTTGGCTGAGTTGTGTTCATATTTCTTTGATCTGGTGGCTGTTCTTGAGCCAAGCCATAGAGCAGGACCAAAATAAAAATTACAGTACAAAGATTAAATATTTGTGATAGATGCATCATCCAGTCATATCCAACGACTGTTGCCCAGTTGTATTCTGCATGACATTTGAATTCTGGACACCACATTTCAAGAATCTGGATAAACTAGAATGCCTTTGGAGAAAAGCAGCAAGGTTGATCAGTGGACTGGAAACTAATCCCTACAACAAATTTGATGGAACTAGGTTGGTTTGTGTTTGAGAAAAGATAACCAAGGGGGTATATGTTAGAGGGCTGCAAGCTCTTGAAAGACTTTCTCTTATAGACTTGGGGGGAGGGAGAGGGAGGAAGGGAGAGAAAAGGGGGAGTCAACAGGTGCAAAACCATAAAGATCCTTTGCATATGCCCAGACTCTACTTTCTTTAACATGTTGATGTGTATTCCCAAGACCACTGCTTTAATTTTAATTTTTAAATGCGCCGAGGCTCCCCAACATTAGCAAAAGGAGTATAAGTGGAAGGGTGAGAAGGCCTGTCCTGTCCAGGGAGGCCTCCAACTTTGCTTTGGAATTAAATTCATTGGAAAACCAGTCTCTTTGAAGAGGGCGGCCGATTGGGTGGCCCAGCTCTCCTCTCTCCCACCACGCCGGCGAGGAGCGGGAAGAGGAGAGCCCAGGCTGCAGTGCGGCCGGGCGCCCAATGAGGGCTCGCCCTGCGGGGACGCATAATGCAGGCGTGAGTGACAGGGAGCGGGCGGACGGCTGGCTGGCTGGCTGGCTGGCAGGCAGGCAGGCAGGCAGGCGAGTCCACGGACGCTGATGTCCACCTCTCGGAGTCTAGGTAAGTGCTTCGCGAGCGCCCGTAAAAGGCAGTCCCGGCTCTGCTGCTGGGGAGTTGCGAAGTTTCTTTTGTCCCTCGCCTGCCTTGAGAGGGCGGCTTTCTGTCCCAGAAGCAGCACCTGTTGCTGTCGGGCGAGCAGGCTGCTTGCCTCGCGAGCGAAGCCAGCGCAGCTTTCAGCTCAGGTTGGGGAAGAAACAAGGAAGGCTCCCTCCTAGCTCAGCTAGAAGCGCCTCGGAGCAGGAACTGCCTTACCGCCCCTTCCAGAGATTGGGGAGAACTGCGCCCGGGCGTCTAGCAAAGCCCGCTGCTGCGGAGTGGCGTGTGCGCGCGTGGCACCAAGCCGCCGGAGCCGACCTCTTGCCGCTGTTTTCAGGGGCAGCTCGTTCAACAAGAATAGCAAGACCAGAAGAGCTGCCGGCTGCCCCCAATGGTTTTTCCATCCTACCTCTGACATTTAAACGGAACCTCTTAGCATCGCATCTAAAACAAGGACAAGATGATGCCGGCTTTTGCATCGATAGTAAAATCTATCCATAATTTTTTTAGGGAGCAACGAGATCATGAACGGTCTTGTTCCTAACAGTGCTCCCAGGTGAGGTGCTTAGGGCAGAACCTCCCTGCATGGGATTTTTATGGTGAGGAGGATATCTTCCAATTTTGCTGTATTATCTAATTCTTAGCAAACCAGAATATTCATTCAGTAGCTGCACATCATCTACATTGTGGCTGCTTATCAAAAATTGGGTTGTAGTAATCATATTGCTAATTATCCATCATTGCATCATCCTGTAATGTTGATAAGTGGTACTTCAACTGAACTCCGCTTGCAATTTGCTACATGTTTCTTGTGACATATCCATTCCATCCCACCCCAAAGAAAGATGAAAAGGAGGAAAACAAGTTCTATATAGGGATAGTGGAACAATAAAGTATAAAGCAGAACTTACCCATTGTATACATTCAAGTGTTTCCCTATTCCACATAAGGCCTCAACACTTTCTCTCAGATGCAGTATTACATGTTGAAAGGTTAAGAAGTAAATAACTTACAAGATCTCTAATCTTACTCTGTGGTATGTCCCACTGAGTTGAGCCTGTCTCTTTGACTGAACAAAATAGACATGTGTAGGGTTGTAAGGTATTGTTGGATTTTGCTGATTCCAGTAGAAAACTAAATTTGAATGTAGCTCTTGTCCTAAATGAAAGTCCTGGGATCTGCAGCCCAATCTTTTGTGGGTTTACTCTGAAATGAATTCAACTTAGTTCAATGGCACTATCTAGTGTATGTTTACAGAATCATATCCTTAACAGTGCTTAATTTTGTTTTGGTCACATTGTGCTACAGTTCCATATGTGCTTTCCCACAAGTAAATATTATATATTAAGTTCTGAGTAAGCATACGTATGATTATTATGCATTACTAAAATTGCTTATAAATGTTATTCAAGTGGTTATTACCAGGCCATGAGTGAGACAAGTTCTAAATTTGTTAACCAATATTTATTACAATTGAAATAATCGTTATTTCATAATTTAATACCTTGAAATGAGAAAAAAAGTGTATTATTTTACTTGACTGTAAGTTCGAACCAAGGTATTATTAGAGTATTTCCACAATCTGATAAATATCTTAAATAATACTGAGACAAAGCAGAGTATTAATTTGTCTTTATTGAAACAAAATGGAAAAAAGAAAGTATCGAAAATACTATAATAAAAGCAAAAATTCTTATGTGGAGGAGTAGTCTTAATAAGCACTTGGAAATACAGCTAAAAGAAATTTGAAATATCAGAAATTTCCATTGGGATTGGAAAAAGGCGGGTAAAATACTAGACTTAGTTAAGTCTTTATGTATATTTTTTGATTAAAAAATGCAGACAACATGTTTAATAACGAAAGTACACAGATACATTTTTAACTTGCAGATTAAAAAATAAGACAGGGACTGAAATCCAGGATAACTGTTCCATCCCGGGATGTAAGTCCAATTGGACTTAATGTGTCTAACTTTTCAATAGACATATAGCCTTGTTGCAAATGTTTAATGTGAACTGCATTATGCCTGAGTTTATGAATAGAACATATTTCCCTCCATCTAATTGTTTAAGATTAATCATTTGGAAATATTGGGAGCCTATATCATTGAGTTAACTTGTAGACTGTCATCAAGTTCTCTCTTCTAGGGAGAAATGTTAATATGTTACTTTTTTCAAAGCACAAATCAGATGTTTGTTAATTATATGAATATCCCTGTTACATAAAAGTGACTATCTTGATGAATAGTTAAATATTTTTGGGTTTGGGAAGGTACATGTAAATGATATGAATGAAATTCTTTATTTCTTAAGATGTTGACATAGATAGGATTTTGATGTGTTTTGAAAAATTTAATATGAATTTGGACAATATATTTGAGATTTCTCGTCAGTATTACATCCATTATACAAATCTCACTTTAAATCAAGAGAAAATATGTCTATGCATATGTATTTTTAGGAAGAAGCAATAATGTCCTTCAACAAAGAAGCAGTTTGTTAAACTTATCTTCAGATTTATACATTTGGGATTGTCTATTTATGTAGAACTACGTTCTGTATAAATAGAAAGTGAATACAATCACAGAAATTGTTCTATGTACATGTATATTAAATGTAATAAAATTGATTTAGGATTTTTGTATATATTTAATTCTGGCTTATGCTAAAGAGAAAATGTCCTCTCTCACTGAGTACATTGGCTCAATATAGTAATGAATGCATTTCATTGTTAAATTTAACTTGACTGCTAGAAAATTATTTTACATTTACAGTATGTATTTATGTATGCCCAACTGTGCTGTGGCAGTAGGTTCTGAGATTGGTTGAAATAAATGTCTTTGTTGAATGACAACTGTCACCTCTATAATGAAGGTCTGTCAGATCAGAATAACTGTAATAAGCCATTTTTACTATAATTATCCAAAGGTTTACATATAATATAATCAACTAAGAAAATTACATATAAGTAGCCTAATTCCTGGAACCTTTGAAACAAGAAATTCGGAATAATTTGGAAATTCTTATAACTTGAATTGTACTCACTGAAAAGAGGTTGCAGAATATGAAGGGTTAAAAAACTCAGGGCTCTTTTTTTAAAAAAAAATGATTGGAATAATGCTAAAAATGCCAAAGCCGTTTCTAAACAAGGAAGAGGAGGAGAAGCACATTTTGAAATATTGGTATTTCATCTAACTCTTGATGGAATGAGTTTCAGAGCATTTGTCAGTTTATGCATGAAAATATTTCTTCAAAAATAATTTCCAATATATATTAAGTAGAACAGTTGTATTAGCACAGTAATACAGAACAGGCTGATGTTCTGCAGTATGCTTAACATCAAGTTCCTAATGTACTGTTTGAAATAGTTTTTAATTACTACCACTAAATATTTCTAAGCTAAAATATGTTAGGTTTGAAAAAGTTATGCTCCATCAATGCTAATCACATTCATTTTAATTTGCTAATTTATGACTGATGTCTCATTTGACCCATGAAATGCTCTTCTTTCTCCTTGGTACCAGTGCAAAGTTACTCTGGGCTGCTCCAGGCTTTAGTGGGGATTTAACATGGCCTTAATTCAACCATCTGTTACAGATTTGGCAGACCAAAGTGATCTGAAGCAGTGGTCAGAACTTTAGAGATTTCTCACATGTTTAGAAGTTAGGGAAAGCTTTTGAATCATTCTTTGCCAGACAATGATTTAGAACAGGGGGAAAAAAAAAAAGAATAAATTCCCATGAAGGCCAGGCCTCACTGTCTGCCTGCAGCGGTCCTGAAAGGCGATTAGCATTTCAACCAGCCAATTTAGTTACATGCAATGAAGTACTTGGGGCCTGTAATTTGCTTTCCTCAGCTTGGTGCTGTTGAGAACTAGCCCTTGTGTAATCCTCTCAAAGTACCTTTATTTCCTGCATGGTTATTGTTGCTAGCCTTAAATAATTAATCAACAAAGAGGGTTCCTTGTTTTGAACTCCAGGGGTGCCATGAGGCAGGAGAAGCAAAGTACTTGGCTAATAAGAGAATGATTATAATGATTAAATAGTAGTTATTAAATTGTGGACTAGATTACAAGGTTTATTAAAGCACTAAAATAAACAGTGCTCAGTTAAAGATAAGAAGATGGATGTCTTCCATTTTAGTAACAAGCTGGGGAGAACCAGAAGTCTCTTCCATTTATTTCATGTAGCATACCACAACAGTCCTTGCTTCTTCACAAACAGCCTTAGGGATCCTGAAATGAATACAAATTTTAAATGAGTAAATGAGTTAGATAATTATGAATGGGTTTTGCTTGAAATAAATCTTTATCACAAATATCTACAGTGTGCCATGCTCGTCTCAACAGTTTTTCTTGGTGTTTCATTTTAGAAGCTAGAGTCACATGCCTTCACCATGAGATACAATCATTGTGTTCTGTTGCAAGCAGATATTTTAAAATTATGACAGAATAGCAGCAGTGATCAACTATGCTACTTTTTAATCTTGCAATATTACCTGATAAATGATTGATTTTAGGAACATCAATTACTTGGAGAGTTACTGATGGTTTCCTAGGAAGATTGTCTTAAATTTCTGATAGTAAAATGATAATAAAACTGCATCATGGACACTATAAGTTGTCTTTCTAAAGCTAACAAGAGAAAATGATTTTATATAACTCGCCAGCTGTTACGTATATGATATATATGATATAAATCCTAACACTCTGGAGATGTTATTTCAACTATTCTCAACAATTGAAGTAATGCAACAATTGTTTGAAATTGCTTGATACAATGCATCCTATTGAAAATGGAGAGTTTATGCTCTATAACCAAATATGCATTGATTAAAACCATGAGCTACAAGTGTTCATTTATGTATGTTTTAATGTATGAAAATAACGAAGAATCACATAGGATCCTAAAGACTAGAAAATTTATTAGCACAAAAACTTTCATGGAAAACTAGAATTGATTATGATCCACAAGAGCTGATGTAATAACAGTTGTACTATGTATACAGTAGTAAAAAACAAAAATAATCTAACAGGTAGATATGTAAGTCCTATCCTGCCAAAATAAATGATGGAAATATTTAAAAATTGGAAATATTGATTTCAACAACTGATTTCTTGGAAAGATTTGGTGTAGTAGTTGAATGGTTTGAGCCATAGCATGGAAGGCTAAAGGTGTCAAACATCCTATCCCAGAAGCCCTGTAGATTTTTTCCTGCTTAGGGTAGCAGCTTGGTAGTTTCTGCTGCCACTATTTATCATCCAGGATTACCTTGTCTAATGTCCTCCTAACCCCAGTGTGTGAGAAAGATAGGGGGTCTCATACCTTAAGCTGCCTTTCTAGCGATAAGATGCAAGCTCCTGGCCTTGTAGATTAGAGTCATGTGGCAAGAGGTTTTCAGCCTGGTGAGGTAGACTAAGCTCACAAAAGATAAAAGAAAATCATATTTTATTACAAAAAAGAAGAGATAAAATATAAAAACCCTTGGCTCTTGTTCCTTTTTTGCCTACCAAAACATTTAAGCCCATTCATGAGTTTCAGCCCTTTCTTTCATCTGTCTCACAATTTTTTTCCTGAACAATTATTTTGGCAGTCTGAATCTCAACAAGGGTATCTTCAAATGCATTCTACATGGGTATAGCAGTGCAATATTCATGTAACATTCATCACACTGCTGGCTCATGTTTAGCTTGTGGTTGTTAAGGTCACTCATCCCTTTTACGTGTACTGCTGCCAAGCCTGGTCTTCCTACTTGTACCTTTAATTTTGCCTGTCCAGGTGCAAACATTTACATTTCTTGCTGTTAAATTCCATCTGATTAATTTCATCCCAGGACTTAAGCCTGTCTAGATCTTTTGCAGACTTCTCTCTTTCATCTAAAGCAATAGTCAGCCCTTCAAGCTCTGTCTCATCTGCAGATTTTATATGGGTCTTCTCATCTCCCTTATCCCTGTTCCCCCCCCCCCAAAAAAAAAAGTACAGGGCCCAAGACAGAGCCCTCTGGCATTGCATTCAACATTGCTCCTCAAGCCAGAGTAGAGTCATTAATAGCTATTCTTAGAGTACAGCCTCATCCTGGAGAAAATCTGTGTGGTCACTAAGAGTTAATACTGACCTGATGGCACATAATCATCAATCTCATCATTGGGAGTGGTCATTTAGCCAACTCTGAGTTCACCCAACAGTAGTATCAATCAGCTCATATTTTACCGTTTTATGAAGGAGAATATAATGAGGCATTATGTCCAAAGCTTTACACTCCGTCCAAATCTATACACTTTGATTCCTTTGATCATCTTGGCATTCCCTTGATCATATAAAGAAAATATGGTTAATATGACACAGTTTGCTTGCCACAAACTGATGCTGGCTCCTGTTAATCCAATTCAATTGCTCACAAACATGCGGCTTAATAATTAGTTTATAGACCTTGCCCAGCATAGATGTGTAACTGGCTGTAGTTTCCTGGGTTCCCCTTCTTCCCTATTTTAAGTTGGGGTTGTTATTTGCTGTCTCTCCGCCTTTTTGGATCTCACCAGCCTTCCAGGAATTCTCAAAGATTCCTGAGAGTGGTTCTGCAGTCACCTCAGCTAGTTTCTTTAGTACCCTGTGATGTAATCCATCTGGCCTTGGAGGCTTGAATTAATTGAAATTAGCTAAGTTCTGTCTTCCCTGCTCCTTATCTGCTGTAAGATATAGTCCCCCTTTTCCCACAGTGGCATAATGATGACCAGCTAGATCTCCACAGCATTTGTTTAGCCCAGATCTCAGCTTGAGTCTCTTTGCAACCCGGCCCAGCCTCTGTTTACTTCGCTATGGAGGAATTCCCCTGGGAAGCTAAAGAGCTTAGACCCTATAGTGAATCTACAGAATAATAGCCCTGGCCAGCTTTTAGAGAATGGAGGTATTGGGGGTGGGGGTGGAGGTTGACATCCTCTCCTTTCCAATGGAAGAAAAAAAAATTGACTAGCTGGAGCTATAAACCACAGTGACTCCTCTGCTCCTTTTATTTTTAAATAGCATAGTAATTTTCTACATGAGATTCAGTTTGGTGTAGGTTAGACGGACGAGACTAGAAGCTGGGAGACAGTAAGTTCTAGTCCTGCCTTAGGCAAGAATGGTAACTTGGGAACAATAACTCAACTTCTGGAAATGTTGCCGAGAAAACTGCATGGAGTTGTCCATGTAGTTCCAAGAATCAAGACTGACTTGAAGGCAATCATTCACATTAGTGGGAATAGAACAACTATGAGCCCAAATAGTGAAATGAAGTGTCAGTTGATGTTTGTGCATGACCAGGGTAGACAGCCAAGATGGAAGAAGCCTGGGAGTAACCCACCTCCCCCTGCTTCCCCAGGCCAGTGCCTTTTTATAATAGTGGACGGAGTGAGGGAAAGGACTTCTTAAATTGAATTATGAACAGTGGCCAGGGTGGCAACCTAAAAACATCCCGTGTTCTCTCTCTTGCTCTTTTACAATGACTATTTTCCTCCCAGCTCTTCTCCATATGGTCACAGGCTTCTCTCCTACTCATTTGCTGCTGCTCCTTGGGTGAATGTAGGTAACCCAAGCAAAGCTGGGTCACTGTCAGAATTCACTTTCATTCTGCCTGGACAAGTTGGCAGCAAAATCAGATAGAAGACAGTTTGTTTCAGGGAGTTCTTTTCTGGTGGAAAACCGCCTTAAGGAGATAAAGAAAATTGTTTTCTTCTCACTTTGTCCATCCCAAAAGCTGACTAATGTCCCTGAGCAGTGGACTGACTTTGTTACCATTGTAATAATGCATTCCAGTACCAGCTTATTTTTTTCTTGGTCCATAGCCATATATTTATGTGAAAGAAAGTTAACGGGTATAGTCAGAGATTCCACTGAATCCATTGCTAAATCAATTTCCTGCTCTATTTTTCCCAGCTATAAAGAATCAGAGCTAATTTTTATTTTCTACCTTGCCCTGAGTTAGTTGATTTCCTAGTACTTTAGAGGAGCTTTCCTAACCTCCAGATGTTTTCAAATGTAGCTTCCATTTTTCCCATCAACATAGCAGCCATGATAGATAAGTATAATGGCAATTATTCCAAACAATTGAGGGGACTTAGTTGATGAAGACTGCTGAGATATATGAGAGACCATTAGTGGAGTGATAGATGTGGGATTCCCAGTGCATATTATATATCTCTGAAGTATATGGGATGAGCATGTACCAGCTCAGATCAACAACTAATAATATGGCTTTATTCATTCATCTTAGTGAACTTTTTCTTTGTTGTTGTTGTTTAGTCGTTAAGTCGTGTCCGACTCTTCGTGACCCCATGAATCATATTATTGCAGAGTACAAAGAATTCTGAATCTTATGAATCCAGCAGTATTCTCCTCTTAACAACTCTTATTCAAAGCATTATTATTTCAAAACAGTCTGGAAAAAACAAAGCAGACATGAATTATTCTAAGAAACACATTTTATACCGTACAACTAAATTAAGTGTCACTGTAGGACTCAACTACAAACTTAGAAGTACCATTTTATATCCTTCCAAATAATAATTATCGTAAGCCAATATTTTACATTTTAGTGACTATTCTCAATTCATGTAAAGGCAAAACATTCATTAAAAACAATTTTCAAAATGACAGTTGTATATATGAAGTAACAAAAGTAATTGATGTTTGAAACTATTTTCAAGGCATTTTGCTAGTTGTTGAGATTTCATTTTTAAGGTACCATCTGCAACTGGAATAATTTTTATTTACACCCACACACACATTTCATTTCATTTGTTATTATACAAATGCGTACATATAAAATGTAATAAGGAAGAATTCTTGTTAACTGAATAATTGATGTTATGGTTAATAGGCTTCTCTTGTTGCACAGCAGTAACTTTATAGTTTTAGAATGACCCTGAGTAAGGTAATAGAATTCAAGTAACTCTAAACGTGGTTACCTTGCTCTACAAGGATCGTGTTTTCAGGTTTATTTTAGCAAGATTTTTAGTATGGGAAGATACTTGCTTCATCTATATCAAGGTAACTACTGAAGTTAAAAGTTCAGCCACCTTAATTCCTTAAGAATAATGACTACATTGCAAATCAGTTTGATTTTTCTCATACTTTACAAAGACAGCACAGTTTATGTTCAAAAGGCAAGATCTTAACTCCAGAAAAAAAATGAATAATTTGGGAAATTATAAATAAGAGGCATTTAATTTCAACAAAAAATAATCATTTTAACTCTTTTTATCTTTTATTCTTCCTGTCTTGCCTCATTCCTTCCTCAAATTACTACAATTTCAAATTGTTAAGGTAGCAATTAATAATAGTATTAATTTAGGCTATCTTCCTGGGAAGTCAGAAATGAGAACTTTTTATGTTGATGTGTTGTTGTGTTTCTGAGTGCTACAAAGCTACAAAGTGTAAACTCACATAAAAAGATTTTATTATTATCCAAACGTGTGATTTCCAGGACTGTGCCAATCCTTCAAAAAGGTACATGTATAAAGCAGTTCTCTTTGAGTAATAAAAGGAATTGCAACTTTTCCCTGGTTGAAACTGCTGCTTGATAAGCTGCTCCTGGCTGTTTCTGCATGGGTGTGCAAGAACAGCCAATTTACTTTGCTTTTTCCTCCCACTGCTGTGATTGTATATAATGTAAGAACAATCATGCTTGTCTCTTCAAATATTTTAAATATACAATAGAACAAGCCCATCATCCATTTTATACTTCCAACATAATGAAGTAATAGAAACTTTAGATCCTATGGAAATATATGCAACTTAGTCCAGTTAATCAAATAACCCAAAAATTACTCAACTACTGCACAGTAGATTTCACTATAGAAATGCATAATCAATGACATATAATATGTCAACAGCAGATGCAAACAGTTATGCTCAGTCCCACTCAGTGTTATACCTATAGTAGCCTGTTTGCCTAATAAGGTAAGGCAATGGTTACAATTCCAGATTAAAAATAAGGGAGAGATCTTAAGGGACATGCATGATGCATGATGAGTTCCACAAGACTATTTAATGAATGAGAAAGTAATTCCATTTGTGATAATTCCAGCAGTTGGATGCATTCCTGGACATGCTGGATGCATTCCTGGACATGTTGATCCAACTAATAAATACTAGAGGAAATCGATATTCAACAAAATTTATTTCAAAAATTTCCGCTAAACATTTCAAAAGCTTTTTCTATGTCTAGCTAAACTATGTGATATCATTAAATAATTTTGGGTGAGGTAATATTTTAATACACAAAGGGATCTAAAATGTAAGTAAAATCCTTAGCATAATAGATGTCCAAAACACCTGTGTAATATATCTGGATTATCCTTAGAATTACTATGGTAATTAATACATCCAGTAAATTTATTTAAACATTCTCTCTCTGTATCTGTCTGTTTCTTTCTCACACACACAAACACAGCCCTCCTTCTGAATCAATTATTTTTATTTATTTATTTATTTGATTCTTTTTATCCTGCTTTTCATTTATTTTTTATATATATATATATATATATATATATATATATATATATATATATTATAAATAACTCAAGACAGCGAACATACCTAATACTCCTTCCTCCTCCTGTTTTCCCCACAACAACAACCCTGTGAGGTGAGTTGGGCTGAGAGAGAGTGACTGGCCCAAAGTCACCCAGCCTGCCTAAGGCGGGACAAGAACTCACAGTCTCCTGCTTTCTAGCCTGGTGCCTTAACCACTATTTCAGAGTATTGAAAGTATTTCTGTCAGAAGTTGTGAGCACTTAAAATTAAAATTACTACACATTTTGCAGATTTGATTTTCCACTTTTTCCAGTATGTATTTGACCAGCCCACCCTCTAGAAAAAGATGTAACTCTTCTGGGAGAATATAAATTTCAAGTTTAAAATTTGCTTTTCATGTCCCCATTTCAATTTTCTCTTCTTTCTTTTCAGGGATGCCCTCTGTCTATTTACTAGTTATACTTCTTTTATCACTAATTATCAGTTTGATTTCTGGAGAAGCAGAAGTAAAGTTTACAGGACAAACAGAATTTGTAGTGAATGAAACAACTACAACAGTTATACGTCTCGTTATTGAAAGAATAGGAGACCCAGTAAATGTCACAGCAATTATATCGGTAAGAAACATTTCTAATCAAATTGCTCTTTATAGCAAACATTTACATGGTTTGCTTTCTGAAGTGGGGTTTTTGTGTCAGGGGCAAGCAGATCGACTTTTTTCTTGATAAAATGAGAAGACCAACATTAATACCTTGCTAGAATGATTAGCAGAAATATATATAATCCAAAGGAAATGCGCCTTTTCAACCATAGAGGTTTGTTTTAATAGTTTCATAAGGTGAATGTGAACAGAAATGCAATGTATTTGTTTTTAATTTCTTGATTGCATGTATCTATGTGTGTATGTATTACAGATCCATGGTGAAAATACAGGTGACTTTTTTGACACATACGCAGCAGCGTACATATCCCAGGCAGAAACAAATCGAACTGTTTTCATTTCTGTGTGTGATGATGATCTTCCAGAGGCTGATGAAACATTTATATTTTATTTGACGTTACAGGTGGGCATTATTTTTTCTGTATCAGCTATTACATACATATAGCTTGAATTAAGAGATAATAGCTTTTTTCTAGTGCTGCTTTTCCTTGCTGCTATAGTATATTAACTGAATATTACTTCTTTATTATTTCAACCATTCTCATTCAGTCTGAGGGTAGAACCCCTCAGTGTTCTTGAGAAGTAATTTTAGTGAAATTCATACTGGTATAAGGGTCTTGTACCTTCCTTAGTTACAAAGAAAGTCCACCCATCCTTCATTGTCACAATGGTTTCTCCAGCAATCTGCAGCCTTACTGGCTTATCTTCAATTTAATAATTAGGGAACTTCTCAGAAGTCTTTTTGAAGAAAAGGAAACATGGGCAGCCAGGGAGTTTTCAAAGTGATGGAGAAAAGTGTAACACAAACATTAAGAAACATCTCCTGCCACCTCAGAACGGTAAAGCCCCTAAACACTAAGAAAAAGTGTGGCTTCTTTGAAGAGATGCAGATGGGTGCTAAATTCACATCTCTGCACACTATGAATTCTAGAATAGGATCCAAAGCATTATACAGCCTTATTAATTTACGTAATTTAATACTTACTTACCACCTTCCAATCAAATCCCTCTATAACTTGACCTTGAAATAATTTTTGGTACTGGTTCCTCATTTTACATTGTTTTGTTTTTAAAACAGAAAACATTAAATCTTTTTGACCTATAAAATTTTATACCAATGATTTCATTCAGTGTCTGAATCAGGTAGGAAAAGAAAATTGAACCCTGATCACTTAGCAAACGTCTCTTACTTTCCTTACATATCTATCAAAACCTAATATAGATTTATTTGCCTGAGATGACAAATAACATGTGTCTGTAAGAAATTAAATTATAGGCAAGTTAATAGTTTTGATATTATCTAAAATATTATATAAGGTATATATATTGTATTATATATATGACCACTAGTTGTTTCAAACATGGAAATAGAAGCATTTGGTTCTCAATTCAGAAAACTCATTCAAAAATAGAATGAGAAAGTTTGTTCCTTATTAACTGTCATATTCATTTCTACTCTTTTTGTTATTCTGACCTCCAGTATAAGGGAATTCAGGTCACTGCATGTAGGTAGCTAATTGGTATGAAGTAATTACTTAATGAAGTAATATCATTATTACCTAATATTCCTTCACTTTTTTCCTTTAACTAAAGTAAAAGACATCTATGAAATATGTAATTGCTTTTAATGTAATCTGTATGGTTGCTCTGTTTATATTTTATCATAACTGCAAAACGATTTATTTCAATAGTATTTCACACAAAAGATCTTCAGATTCTTGAGGGAGGAGAGGGATGCATATTTCTCATCTAGCGCCTTATTGCTATGGTATCATTAGCTATGATTAATGATAGTCAAAGTTTGTGTCATATACTTTGTTGTTTAACCAGACTGAGTCTATAGAATTTGAGTTCCATGAAAAGTGCTTTTGCAGCATTCAGTTGATTTGAATACCTTTCCTTGGAATGTGTCACAAACATTTGTTTGCCCTGTAAGTACAGACATTAGTGACTAGGAGAATGATTTCTCCTATTATATAGATGGTTTCACTTATCATGTACCCATCAAATGTTCTGTATTGTCTGCCATGTTTGTTTTAGAAGCCGCTTCAAGGAGTAAAGCTTGGATTGCCCAGAGCTGTAACTGTAACAATTTTATCAAATGACAATGCCTTTGGAATTATTTCTTTTGATATGGTATGTTTTCATTTTCTGTATCTCTTTATTTAAATTAGAACGATAGGAAAATCACACAGAAAATGTGTTTGCTTATTATTTCAATGTATACCCTTTCAAATCAAAGATAACACTTAAGGTAGTATGACAGATTTCCCCCAGTTTTCTCTCTGGGTTCTTTTCTTTCTGGTTATGTGCAAGTGTGATGACAGAGTAACTCAAAAGGCAAGCAGTAGGTTTTTGAACAAGGCTTTACTCAATGCTCCAAAAGGGTTTGATAAAATAAGCTGCAAATTAAAAGTCCTTCCATACAGACCAACAGTCAATATAAAAATAAGGGCAGGAGTGTAAGCCCTCTTTGCCTGAGTAGCCTTACATGAACGTGTCTTGATGGCGAGAGGATGAACAAGCGAGTCCCCCCTCCTGCAGCCGAGGCAAGACTTAAAATCGTAGCTTCTCCAGAAATCTATTATGATGCAGAGCAGCAGCAATTCTTGGTCAACCTTTGCTTCTCCAGCGCCTCCCACTCTCCTCCAGGGCTAATCTTAAATACCCTTTCAGAATCGGCCTCCACCCCTCTCCACAGGTGTTAACAATTTAGAATCCCACTCTGATTAACTTAACAGAGTTTGCAATAGTTACAGTTTGGGATACAAACCGGGGCTCTTTCCCACGTTCTCATCTAATACAAAGGCTTATGGCTATCTAACAACGAAGTTAATTTCCTAGTGGGCGATAAATGCTTTATCCATGTCACATCGAAGTATAAATCAGGAAGTTTTTTCACCTACTATTGAGAACAGAGAAATATGCAAAAAAGATGGTTATTTCTCACGACCCTGGATTTCCGTCACAGGTAGCTATAAATAGAATGTGAGAAATACTGCAAACTCATCGAGTAAAATCACAACAGTAAGAAGTAAATAACAGCATCCACAGATTTAAACCTAATTCAGCAACAAAACAGTATAAAAGACAAACATCCATTTGAATTTAAAAAATTAACTGTAAGCAGCTCCATCAATACAACATTCCAGAGCTGGTAGCTGTCACCAAAAAGACCCACCCCTATTATGCCTGCCAGAAATTCCTGATAGCTTCATGTCAGAAAGAGAGAACTCTCTTAAAAATTATTATGAAAATGGACATCATAATGGGCATTCAGAGTATTATGGCTGATAGTTTGTGCTCAAAGCTTAACTCCCAAGTTAGCCATAAATGTCAAGACTATTCAGTCAGCAGCAGAATTTGTTATTTGAAGGGCTTTGTATAAATGCATTCTTTCACTGTTTAAATTAGCAGTTGTTGGTTTTGGAATTTAAGACTGAATGTTTTCAATTTGCTCCAAAGCAACCGTCTTTGTGGGTTCTTTATGATCACATATATTGCTACCTATATTGTTACATCAGAAATGAAACGGTGGCATCTGTGAATGTGATGATTGGCAAGACACCACAGGGCCTAAGTTAAATAAGTTGAAAATAGTTGTTCATTGAATTTAAGCAAAAAAGAAAGAAACAGAAGATAATGCAGAAAATAAAGCATTTTTCCATAAGTGATTTATACCTTCATGAGTTCATTTGACAAAGAAATGACAAAATGTAGCATCCAATTACTGGAATAACTATGAATAATTCTTTCTTACCTCATATCTTTGTGATCTGAAAAGTTCTTTTGTATCAGTTTGGAAATTTTCAGCAGTTATAAAGATGAGTAAAACAATCTGAAAAACAGTAGCAGCAGCTGGGGGAATAATTAGAAGGGCTTGCACAAAAAATTAATGATGGTCCATTGTCTGGAGATGGATCATACTACAAATGGAAAGATTTAAAACTGACAGTTTATACAAATTTGTTTCTGATAAATAATATTTAGGTGGCAGATCTTGGAAAATGTGACAATATGTCTATTCTAACTGCCACTGTGTACCTTAATTTTTTAAAATGTTTTTAATAATCTTTAGTAAAACTCCTGGCAAAGCTTTCCACTCTTAAGAGTTTAAGAGGATGATTTAGCATAAAATATATTTAATAAAGCAATAAGCTGTATAAATAATACAGTACAAATTGTTTGTAGAGAGCATGTTTTAGTGGGTGAAAAAGCCAATTCAATCATTAACAATATTTATATCTGTTATCTTCGATATATTTGATTATTAGAATTAATTGGTTGCTGAAAAATGGTATCTCATTAGTGGACCAATTCACAAATTGGATTAATTTATCATTGGGAAGATGTACTTCTGTAAAATAGCCTTTTGTATAATCGATTCCCTGAATATTTCATTGATGCCTGATGGTTTATTATTTTTCTCTTTTCTCTCGTTCCCCCCCCCCCCCCCACCATCTTCAATCCCATCTCTGAATTTTAGCCTGCCTTAATCACACTGACCGAGCCCAGAGGTGAGAATGAATCTGTGCCTTTTACTTTAGTTAGAGAGAAGGGAACATACGGGTCTGTGACTGTGATCTATGAGGTAAGCATGCTGAAATAAGTTTACCTTAAAAACATTATTTTAAATAAAGCCAGAAAGTTAGAATTATTGCTGTAAATAAATTTGACATTTTTTAAGTGAAGTAGAACTTACCATTTCCAAATATTCCTACTTAGTAGGATTAATTTCATTTTCAGGATAGTAGCCTAATCAGATTGCTGTAATCAGATCATTCTACTTAATAGCTATCTGTCCTGCTGAAGTCAGGTTGTGAGCTCTTGCAGAGTTCAGCATGACCTGGAGAATATTGGTCCTGAACTAGTAGTTGTGTAATGGGAACAGGGTCAAGTTTTCATGGCAAGAATCAGATTTTCAAGAACCAGGAAACAGAGTGAGAAAGGCATTTATTGATATAATAGTTTCAACTGTGATCTGATATTCTAAGCTGGACTTGATAAACCTGGTCCTTCAGCCAAAGCTACAGAGATTTTACAAGAACAGTCCTCTTGCTTGGAGCTATAAAGTCTGACACACTAGTGGTTTTAAATTCTGCCCTCTTTTTTGCCCAGCAGGGATCCTGGGAGGTGAACAGCTTTTAGAATTGGTAGATCAGTTCAGAGTCAGATTTTGCCATTTCCAGATGTAGAATCTAATAACTCTTCTTCTGCAAGTAGATTTTTGGAGCAGTCCTTCTCAGCTGTAGGCATGTTGCATTTTAGAATCATGAGATTTTAGGCAAATGTTGTAAAATCATGTCACAAATTAGCTTTCAATTCTTTATCCTACAAAAGCATAAATAACTAGAGTTTTTGATAGATCTTCATCAAATTTATATTAGCTTTTTGGAAAAGCCGTTTCTGCATCATAAAATCCTAAAAAAGGATACATATTAATTAAAATTCTTCTTCCTTGTTGTATTTTGAATTTATATGGAGTTTGGTATGAGTTCCTGTGGTGTACTGTCTAATTCAAACTACCTGTATATACCAAATCCATCTCCTGATTCTTATATGAATATATCAGAGGAAGAGTTGCCATTTTTATTTTTGTTTTATACATATGTTCTACAGCAACAGTTAAAAATGTACAAAACTTCCTTGTGGATAAATATGGATATTTTAACTACTCCCAGTCCAATAATTAGGAAATAATTCTTTTAGGTCAATTTGTCTCTTTTATTTGTACATAAATTTGGGAATGGAAGAACCCTTTCATAATTTTTTGAATAACTGTTATTGATGTAATCCTTGGGTTTATTTCAAAAATGATTGTCCAGACTTTTTGGAGGAGATCTTGGTTTCTGGATTTGTTAATTGATGAAACCACCCACTACTTTTATTAAATAGCTTCAGCTTTCTTCATAGGTTGAAGGTGGTCCAAATTCTCCTGAAGAAGATTTGAGTCCAGTAAAGGGAAATATAACCTTTATGCCTGGCACAGCTGTCTTCATTTATAACTTATTTGTTCTTGATGACCAGGTAAGGATATGTATCAATTATATTTACCCATTTGAGCAATTAGTAAATTAACAAAAAAGACAAAAGAAAAAGATTAGTAGCAGAGTTAGATATTTCTTTGGAAGGCAACTGGTTTGCTTGCAAAGAAGTTACAGTCTTTCAATTTTTTACCATCAAGCAGTTTCACAAAGTGTTATCATAATAACAGCTCCTGTTTTTGAATCTCCAAAGGAAATAGATGCCTGAATTTTGTGGCAGGAAAACAAAGAAACCATTTAAAAAATGTTTTCATCTATGAAGTTCTAATTATATGAATCTGAATGAGAAGTATAAATGATGTTTTAGTACATTTAATGTACATCTTACTAGTTATTATTTCATAATCTTTTTTTTTTTTAGAAAAAAATAAGCATTTGGCAGTTTTCACTGAAATTATATGTGTTATAATAACTAGGACTAAAGTAAAACAACTAGATGTCTAATTTTGACCTTCCTCAAAGCAAACAATTTATATTGTTCTCTTCTGTTTTGTTTTCCTTTTTTATAGTTCAGTAGTTTATGTCACAAATAGCTTTGACTCTGGAACAGTATGCGTAGGTCATTGGTCAAGGTGGACAAAGATAGATACCTTCAAGAATACAGTAGAGATATTTGGACATGATGGCTGTCTGTTCACATGTGTCCATCGTATTTCCTTGAAATACCGGACTCTTGGTTCATAGTTCTGTTTTGTTTGCAATTTGTTCTGTATGTGACAGTTCACCAGAGTCTGCTATTTCATGTTTGGATTGTTAGTTTTATATATTTCCATAAAGTTTTCCTTGACTTGAGCTTTCTACTGACTTCATAGGTACATCCAAATATTTGTCTACTGCTTCCCATTCAAAATCTTGAAACAATTTACAATAAATTCAAGCAATTAAACAGATTAAAACAATTGATGAAAATTTACATTAAAATGTTCTATAAATCTAAGACTGAAGTAATGGAAGCTATATAAATACAACAATGAAATACTAAAACAATAATAAAGAGGGTAAATCAGCAGTAAGAAAGTAAAAAAAAAAATCACAGCAGCGTAACGCTTTGTTAAAAAGACTGGGAGAATAAACATGCTCTTACCCCGTGCCAGAAAGACAAAGCTGGCAGCAGACATACCTCACTGGGGAGGACAGCCCACTGTTGGGATGCTATTGGTTAGCTGCTCACTGTATCTCAGCATGGAAAGGCATCCACAGAAGACCGTCTGAAGATGATCTTGGAATACAGACAGGAATATAAAGGAAGATACATTTTCCTGGTATTAATATGGAACTGGTTTGGTATTGCTTTTTGCACTGGGAAGTCTAGGGCCTACAGTCCTGAGATTTCCTAGTGGTCTTTCATCCTAGTACTAACTAAGTCCAATTTTGTTTAGCTTCATTGAGATCAGTTAAGATCGGCCAGGTGCTGCCATTTGCTGTCGGGACTTCCTTACATTGTATTACATATATATATAATTAAAAATTACCATTTTGGTAATAATTAAACATTAAAAAACTATGGGATTGTTCAATTCAGAATCCTAGAGGGAAGACCCACAGAATTGTAAAACATTACCATCTTTCTTGTAAGTCACAAAGTTTATGATGGCAACAGAATTCCAGAAATACTTGCAATGATCCCTGTTTGTCTCCAACAGATTGTTTTCTTCAAATCTAATTCTTAGATTTTGTCAGGACATGCATATTGGTTTCTTTTTCCTAAATCATTGTGTGCATACACCAAAATCCTTAAATATTTTGAAGTCTTTGTTCACAAACAGGTAATATTATATAGATAGTCTTACTAACTGCCAACCCCCTTTGACCTTTCTGATATTTATAGGAAACAACATCCTCCATGTGAGTATCTGTTGTTAAGGCTAATCAGTTTACAGTCAAGTAAGGAACTCATCAGTAGTAGGAGATATATAATTTTAGGTAAATTCTGATTATTCACTATTTTTAAGTCTGTTTTTAAGCAAATTGTGTCTTGAAAGTTTTCATGGCTGATTAATTCTCTGGTCAGTATTTCTGTCATCATCTCAGGAAGATTGTTTGGTAATTTATTTTTTTTTCCCTGTTGAAATTGCACTGAAGTGTTTGGACTACATAAAAGATGGCTCTAAACTTGAATTTATAAATTCTGTAATATAGAAGGTAGCCTTTAAAGAAGCCCAGGCTAATCTGGATCCAAATAAATCTTTAAATTTAAAACAATAAAGTATTTTCAAAATCTACCACTTTAATCTGTACATGTTCACCTTCATTTTCTAGCAATCTGATCTGGGTCAAATTTGTCAATTTTTCAGCATGTCTGTGTTCTGTGCTAATTTCTGTTATAAATCATGTGGAAATATTTTATGGATTAGATAAATACAGTGTGATGGGAGAGATTTTTTTTTTCTGATTTGATAAATTATTTACTGGTTTGTGCATGTTTACATTTGATTTGAATAATTATTGGATAATATTGCTATTCTAGATATCAGAAAATGATGAAATATATATTATACATTTGAGAAGCGTGGAAGGGGGAGCTGAAATTAATACATCAAGAAATTCTGTTGAGATTATTATTAAAGCAAATGACAGTCCAGTGCGATTCACTCAGAGTGTTTATATGGTACATGAAGAAGATGATATAATGGCAATCACAGTAGTTCGAGGTAAAGATGATGGTGGAAACAGAATTGGACCAGATGAACATCAAGTTTCCATAAGCTACATCATTGTAACGGGGAACTCTACACTACATGCACAGCTTAACTTAGACTTTCTAAATCTACAGCCAAATGCAACTATTGTTTTCCCACCTCTAGTGCATGAATCTTACATTAAATTCAAAATCATTGATGATGCCATACCAGAAATTGCTGAGACGTTTCATATCATGCTACTTAAAGACACCTTGCAAGGAGATGCCATTTTGAAAAATCCATCAATTGTTCAAGTTACCATTAAGCCCAATGATAAACCATATGGAGTACTATCTGTCAATAGCATCTTGTTTACTCAGACAGTTGTTATCAATGAAGATCAAATGCTGAGGTAATGTATTTTTCATTGCATTGATAATGTCAGAATATATAATTTTGGTTATAACATAGCTAGAGCTTCCAAATTTAGGTAGTTCCTATTTCTTTATAGCTGTGTGGGTAACATTTTGGTGGTTAGGTACCATGCTTATTTTGAGAGACAATGGTACAGTTAGTGGTGCAACTGTAGAATGGGCAAGGCTTCAAGATATAGCTGCTTTTTCCCAGCAGATGCTACATGAGCACCTCAGAATCATATTTTTCTTTTTGAATCCAGATCTCGGCACAGCCCTTGAAAACAGCTGTTGTATTCCACACCTGTCTACCAGATTGCAATAGGAATGAGAAAAATTCTGTATTGCTTCCATGATTTATTCTTTGCTTTGAGTCAAAGTTAACTGCACAGTTTTGTGTATATAGAAGCACTCTTCCATGTTCTTAAGAAGAGGTGTTTATGAATAGACTTTTCTATTACATTAACCTTTTTTACCCTCTTACTACAGCAGTGTATTTTTAAATCAAGCCAACTGTTTAATGCCCCTCTGCGTGCTGTGCTTTTAATCAATTGTTTGACACAATTTATTTGTTCTGATATTGTATTTTGAACTGAAAGTTGCTCTGAACAGCTTTTAGGGATCAAAAATATGATAGAAATTTTCTTAAGTAATACTTCAATCAAACCATTAAAATGATTTTTAATGAAAGTGGCTTATTCAGAATTTTCTAGTTTTATAGATTTTTAAAATGCTATTCTTACTTTGGTAAGACTATTTTTAGACTCTTTCATGAAAAGGTATGACCATGTTCAAAGAGACACAAAGATGTCACATAAAATGCAGGAAAAATAGGTAAATTACCCATTTTTTGAACCCTGTCTTTAATATCATTCTGCAAGGAGATTGAAGTCCGTGCCAGCCATTTTTATAGCAGGCAGATATTCCATACTCATGCATTATAGTAATAAAAAGCCTCTTTACAAATAATACTATGTATATAAGGTTTTAGAAAGAGGACCTTTCCAGAACATCTTAAAACACAGTTAAAATGGGATAGATTGATATTTTCCTTCAGTGTTTGGGTTCAAAGCTATCTAAGATTTTAAAGATTAAAAAAAAAAACAATCCTCAAAAACAGGTATTGAATTGGGCCCAGAAGCAAAGCAGTTAGAGGTGTTGAGGGAGAGTGAAATCAAGATACAGTAACTACTGCAACCATGTGATCAAGATGGCAGCTAAACCATGTGACCTACTCCTTTTTAACATTTTGACACTCCCCATTGAATGTCCATCAAAGCAGTACAGGTTTATCAGTATATGTTTAATGAGATTCCATCTGGCTGCATCAGCTTCAGTTCAAGAGAAAGCACATTTTCAATGCAATATACTAAATTAGAAGTTTACCAAAGTGTACCTAAATAGGCATGTCCGGGTCAGGGTGGTACCAACAGGGAGATGATAAAATATGCATCACAATGTTGCAGTGCAAATCACATGACTTACATACTTGTGTCCAATGTTAGGATGCAAGCACAAAAGGAGAGATTTCTGTCATGCAGTCACAATGCATAGTTCATCATTTTTGGATCACTACCTTTTTTATTGAATAACCATGCCTATCAGAAGTAGTCATAAGTGAAAAGCTAGAAAATTTTGGGCTCAAATACATACAATGATAGAGAGGATTTTAAAGATTGATATTCAACTGAACCAGACCTTTTCCTCCTGGGACTGATGGATAAACAGTTAGAAAAGAGCCACGGAACACTGTTTTCATATATGATAACTGCAGCGAGATTATTGTATGCACCAAGATGGAAAGATTTGGCAATACCTACAACGGAGGAATGGTTGGTGAAGATGACAGAACTTGCTGAATGGCTAAACTGACTTGTTTGATTAAAGAGAATATCTACATTTATCGGTGTCTGGAAACTCCTTACGGACTTTTTGTATAAAAAAGAAAAAAATGAACTTATGATTTATGGTTTTGATGATTAGACAGGATAGATTATAGAAAGAAGAGAGTCATGATGTTACCTCAGAAAGAGAGGTTAAAATATAATTGTACTTATAACTGCTGTGAAGAAGATTGGAAGCCACTTCTTTATATCTTTTTTATATCTTTTTTTGTCTACTTTTTTTTTCCTTTCCTCTTTTTCTCTTTTTGCACTTTTTGCACTTTTAGTATTTTATTTTATTTCTCCTTTTTTCTTTCTCGTTCTACTTTAGTTTGTATTCTTACTATTGTTGTTAAAACTTTTAATGAAAATTTTATTTATAAAAAATATAAAATAAAATTCCCCTCTTACCCAAAAGGGTGGTATGTGTCTTCCTCAATCTCGGGTCCTCTACCAGAGGCCTGGGAGTTTGAGGGTTCTGCGCAGTAGAGAGAGAGAGAGAGAGTCATAACTGGAAAAGCAGCTTAGACCTTCAGTGACAAAGATGGGAAGTAGTAAAGCTGTGCAATGCTTTGTAAGGGCGGCTTTGGAACATAGAGAGTGTAAAAACACCTAGCTGAGACTCTGCCTTCATGTTCCAACATGTTTCGAAACTGAAGCATTTTAGAGTCCTAGAATGTTGTCAGTACTGCAGCTTGGTTTGGTCAGTGTTGAATATACTACTTTTGTTAATTGTTTATGCATCCTGTAGATATGAAGGCATCACTGTTGTAAGGAACGGTGGAACACACGGAAATATTTCAGTTTCCTGGATTATAGCTCGCAATAGTACTGATCCTTCACCTGTGACAGCAGATATCATTCCAGACTCAGGGGTGTTATATTTTGCTCAAGGACAGTTATTGGCATCTCTCCCTCTGAATATTATTGATGATGATATCCCTGAAGAAGCAGAGCCATATCTGCTTCAAATTCTAGATCATACAATACAAGGAGGGGCAGAAGTGAGTGACCCAGCTGAGGTAAGTCTGCATTTATTCCTTTAAAGAACTGCAAGCATTCAGACATGACGTTCAGTGCGTTTGGGCTAAAATAAGGCTTAGAACCTGGTTAAGATGTACCCAAGAATAGCCATGTTAATTTTATCTTTAAAATGATATTTGCTGGGATAGTATTGCAAAGATTATAAGTTACGGTGTGTTTTCCTCTACTAGAGCAGGTAAGAATTTTAATCTTGAGGAAGAAATGCTTTCTGTCATTAGGGAATCCTAAGTTTAGAAGCCTATCAAAAAATGATAGAGGCAGCAGGGAAGGATGGGATAGATGGAATGTTAGATTCTGATGTAAATAGCATAAGAATGCTTAACGCTAAGGTGTATAATAACTGTTTCTCCATATCTGCAAAAATTTGCCTGCTTGCTAAAAAGTTCTGCCTTTTAATTTCATAGTGTTAAGTGTCCTCTTACTCTTTTAGAAAATATCTAAATATCTCTGGCTTGTGAGCAGAACATTTAAGAGCACAGTGATAAAATTATATTCTTATGATTTTTAAAAAATTAATTAATTAATTAATATGGCACATTTATATAACACCCTTCTTGGTGGTATGGCCACTTGCATTGTATTGCTATTAGTAGCTCAGTTCAAGCCAGCTGTTGGAGTACGGGAAAATGCTGGGCTTATGTCAGTGTCTCTCACATGCCTTCGTAGTAAACTGTGAGCTAATGACAGCCATCATTAGAATAGCAGAAGTTTGAGTTCTTATACTTTATCATGAGATAGATAAAAATATCAGTTCAGTTAGAATCACAGTCTATGGTGAGATAATATTTTATGTATTTATTTATTTATTTGTTAAATTTGTCCCCTGCCCATCTCCCCCCAATAGGAGACTCTGGGCGGCTCACAACACATTAAAACAATGAATAAATATACAATTAAAACCTATAACAATACACATTCACAAAAATAAAAGGGAAAAAAATCCAGGAGGCCGATGGTTCAAGGCAACAACGCCAGGCCACTAAGGGACTAGCCAACCCCACACTTGATGATCCCCCTCCTTGCCCCAGGCCAGATGGCAGAGCCAAGTCTTCAGATCCCTCCGAAAGGCCAGGAGTGAGGGGCCCAATCTCACCTCCAGGGGCAAGATATTCCAAAGTGCGGGGGCTACCGCAGAGAAGGCCCATCTCCTGGATCCCGCTAGTTGGAGTTCTTTTGCTGAAGGGGTCCAGAGCATGCCCTCTCTGTGTGATCGGGTGGGATGGGATGAACTCATGGGGGAGAGGTGGTCCCTCAGGTAACCTGGTCCCATGCCATGTAGGGCTTTAAAGATTGGGATTGTATTAGAAATTTGCTCTTAACAAGAATTCTGTTTGCCCCCTCTTGTAGCTTTTGTTCTACATTCAGGACAGTGATGATGTTTATGGTGTAATACAATTCTGTCATTTGGAGAATCAGAGGATAGAAAGCAGCCCAGATGGACGCTTTTTGTTGCTTAGCTTTGCAAGGCAAAGGGGAACCGTGGGAGATGTGAGGCTCTTTTATGTCATCATGTATATTCCTTCTGGACCTGTGGATCCTGAACGAGCTAAAGAAGGTGTTTTAAACACTTCCAGAAGAAGTATCCTCTACTTTCCAGAAGGAAAATCTAATGACACCATTAAAGTACCAATAAGAAATGATGCATTTCTTCAAAGTGGAGCCCATTTCTTAATACAGGTATATAAATGATATGCATAAAAATCATAAATAATTTGTGATGCATAATATTATGGCATAACTGTTCAATGAAATGTATCACCAATGCCATGATTTGTCACTCAAATAATCTCTATGTTCCTAATATCCAATCAATTACTGTTTTTTTTCTAACTTATCATATGAAAAGGAAACAATGAACTGTACTTCCCAATATACTACTCTCCTGAAAATCAACTTTTATAGCACTTGTGTTTAGATAGAACTCTTCAGTTGATGCAACTGAGCCTTTTTTCCCCTGCTCTAAGTGGGTATGTTGGATTTTTCTGTAGAAGGGAAAGACTTTGTGTGAGAGGCAGAGCACGTAAATTTGAAGAGAAAGGGAAGGAAGTGGGGGAAGGGACTGAAAAAGTGAGGAAAAAGTTTATTTTTTAATTATTATAATTTCCCCTATAAATCTTAATTACCAGAAGGTTTTGAATGGATTATTTCCTTGATATTGTATATTTCAAGAGTTGTGATAGAGTTGTGGTTCTCAGTCTCCTCAAAGTGTGTGGAAGCCAGCTGTGGAATTGTCTTCACTCCTGCAAATTTCAGAGGGCTGAGAACAGACAGACAACACCATAACTAATTAATGCTTCCTTTAACTGAGCAATAGTGTAAAAATTACCCTCCAGTCAGTATCCTGCCTCCTAGGCTAAAGAGGAAAAGAGAAGGAAATAAAAATAAATTGCAAGGTGTTCCTCCCCCTGCTCCATTTTTAGTACATGTTTTCTGCAATTGGCTGGCTGTTCTGCAAAAACTCTGAGCTATTGGTATGAGTTGAAATTAGCTAGCCTTCAAGAGACACTTGCAATGAAAGTGTTTTAGACAAGGAAAGGAGATGAAAGTGCAAAGTCCCTCTGCCTACTGTCCCTACGTGTATTGTTTCTCCTGGTCAGTAGGCATGTAAGTACAGAAAGCCAGTGCATGCACACTTTAAGTCTTCTCCCAGCTTGCCCCTCTCAGTTAGGGCTAGCCAGGAGTATTATCACCTCCATAAAAATCACTCATAACATGTGGCTGGGACAGTTAGACCAATTAGAGTCCAGGCAGAAGGTGGGCCAGTGTAGTGAGTATAGAGGATAGCCGTGAAGGACAGAAGAAAGATCTGTTGCCAAGACAATGATCAGATAAATGAGGCTTGAGCCCAGACCAAGAAAGTCATTTATGAAAATGCCTCAGATGGCTCCCCCCTCTTATTTCACATGAAGATAAAAGAGGGAAGAATGGAAGCACATTCAGATTTGCAAGATTCTGTTACTATAGCTGTTCTAATAAAAGTAGTTTTAAATCTACGCAGTATCTGTTTCTTAGTCTAGTCTGCACTGATAGCTAGGGGCAAGAAGTAATGGTCAAGGGAAGGGGAGCATAATGCAATAGGTAGTTCTCAGACAGTCAGTGAAAAATAAGATGATAGAATGATAAAAATAAGGGACTGATGGAAACCAGCCCTCCCATGTAAAAAAAGAACAGGCAGCTCATTATATAAGGTGGGAAAGAGGGGCAGAAGGGTTTCAATATTATTTCTATATATAAAGCTTGCTCCTAAAACACTACAGTCCACTAGAATTCTTTTGTTAGAGCCTCCTGAGGCAGCAAGCATTGGGGTAGGTGAGAGGGAGGAAGGGCTCATAGCTAGGGGAGGAGCTCTTCCTCCAGTACAAGTGAAGGATGGAGTGGTGCTGACACTTCAGGGAACTGCCCCACTCCCCTTTCTTAGTAGCCCAGGAGCTCAAAGCAGAAGTCAGAAGAAGGAGGAGCTACCCATTCCTGACTCTTAAGTCCATAGCACATGGTAAAAGTGGTGATCCAAAGGCACTAGCAGACTACATACTTAAACCAAAATCAGCATGCTGCGAACCCAAGGGCAGCATGGTATAGGGACACTGTTTGCACCTAGAAGACCATGTTATTCTATCTAAAATTTGCTGCAAAACACAGGCCAGCAGAAGGAAGAATATTGAACATATTTTGACCTTGGGAATGCTCAGCATCTGTTTAGACATCATCCAGGTGTCCTTCCCACCTCTGGCAGCACTAAGCAGCCCTTACTGCCAACTAGTAGCAAGACATCTTTCCAGCAGAGTAAGATATCTGTGCAGTGGTTTAAGTACTTGTCAAGCAGCAAGTGGGAGGGTGCCCCAAAGACATCAGATGTGATGCGGGTATTATGCAGGTGGATTTGGATGACCACACATTCAGCATGGTGGAGGAGGCTGGATGCCAACACCTCCACCATCTGGTTACCTTAATTAGCAGATCTCCTCCCACATTACCTTTAATAGGTGGGTGATGCCCTTCCTCTATCACTGATGCAGGTAGTATTGTTGGGATTTCTACAAGCAGCAGGTCCTGATACTTATGTCCACTTTATCGCAGACATTTGGTCCAGTCAAGGTGGAGTGCATGCTTCTTGCCTCTCCCTTACCATGGGGTAGGTTTGAAAATGCAAGATCAAGAATCAGGTGGACATTTTCTTATGCAATGGCTCACATTGCATATGAAGTGAGCTTCCAAATCACATCCATGCTTTATGGTCCCAGGCAGTGAGTCCAACTTTTCTACTGCTGTGATTCATTGATTATGTATCATCAAGTTGTTGTCAACTCTTAGCGACCACATAGATAGGTTTTCTCTATGATGATCTATCCTTAACCTGATCCTTCAGCTCTTCCTCCGGCTCCCCCATCGCCACTGTAACTGAGTCTGAATCCATCTTGCTCCTGATCATCCTCTTCTTCTCTTTCCTTCCACCTTTCCTAGTATTAGAGCCTTCTCCAGAGAGCTAGGTCTTCGCATACAGTAATGTGTCCCAAGTAGGATAATTTGAGCCTGGTCATTTGTGCCTTGAGTGAGAACTTTGGGTTGATTTGTTTGATGATCCATGTGTTTCTTTTCTTGGCTGTCCACAGTACATATTCTCAGGAGTCTTCTGCAACACCAAAGTTCAAAAGCATCAATATCCTTTCTATCCTGCTTCTTCAAAATCCATCTTTCCCTTCCATAAAGTGTCACAGGGAACACCATGACTTACATGATTCTGATCTTTGTAGGAATAGACACATCACAGCATTTGACATGATTGACACAAACGCCTTTCTATATTCAATGAAGCACATCATGACTTATTTTTGATGTTCTTTGGCTTTCTCAATTATCCAGCGTGCATCTATTCATTCCTGTGCCTTATCCTAATTTCCAGGCTTATTTCTATTTCATATTTACTTATTTATACCAGTCACTATATGGACCCATCTAGGTTTTTGGGCTGGCAAAAATAGGGAAGTGATTGACTATTTCCTTCTTTTGAGATTCCCCACCCCCACCCCCAATTTTCCATTTTCTCTACAGTTACAAGATTTCCTACTGTCCTCCATTCCAGTGCTACCCAACTCTGGCACTGCTTAATTTTTTTGAGATCAAAGAATGTTGTCTGCTATCTTTAGTATTTTTTCAGATGACTTCCTATTTCTCTGTGTCTTTGTCAGTGTAACAGATTCAATATTAATTTGTGCTGCTTGTGCAAATACAGTGATCATGCTATTAAAAAAAACTTTAATTCTGACAAGGATGTGTGGAAGATTCATATAGCAAAAAGTGAGGTTCCAGTCCAATGACTCATACTAATAATATAAGTAACAGCTAAAAATATGCTGTGTTGCATGTCTATTAATAACAGGAAATTTTAAAAACTTTATCTTATTTCAGCTGGAAAAAGTTGAATTACTGAATATTATTCCTCGAGTTCCATCTGTAAGTCCTCGATTAGGTGAAATTCAATATATATCCTTAAGAATTACACCTGATATAGCAAATGGAGAAATTGGCTTTATCAGCAACCTTCCAATAATTTTACCTGAACCAGAAGATTCTCTTTTTGCAGTGGTAAGTCAATCTTTCAATACATTGTTCTTGCAAAGTAAACACTTATTAAGAAAATACCCTAATTTAGGAAAGTTTTGTAACACATAACTGAAATATTTCTAATGTAATCATAGTCCTGAAATGAATGATTATTTTAGCAAGTCCAAATCATAGTTTCAACTGAAATTGCATCCTTTTTTCTTGACTATGAAAAGCCTTCTCAGAGTTTAAAATTGTGACAGTTTCATAGATACAATAAAAATTAAACTTTCTCACTCCAGATAAATCAGGCACTACTTAAGTTTTTTTGTGTTATGATTGGTTGGTGATTTGTGATGATGAAGCTGACAATGCTTTCAAACAGCTATTGTAAAATTATTAGTAACTTTTATTTTTGCATATGCACAAAAGTTTGCAGAATATTTTTTCTCTTGTCTTCAGGTTCAGAAATATGTTGGCAAAATATTAGATAGGTTATAGCTTGGAAACTCAAGTTTCATTTACATCTAAGAAGTGCAAAACTTACCAAACCTTGTATCTGTTCTAGAGCTCCATTCCTTTGCATCGAGATGGGACAGATGGACAAGCTGCTGTATTCTGGAGCCTAACACCTATAGGCCTCAATCCAAAAGCTGTGACTATTGATGATATATGGCCTTTTTCTGGCTCGGTTCTGTTTTTATCTGGACAAAGTGACACAGCAATCAACATAACTATTCAAGCTGATGACATCCCTGAAATGAATGAGATACTAACATTATCATTAGACAGGTACTCTTTGATATTTTCCTAGAAACAAATTAATGTAGTGCTTACTCTTGATGTAATAATATAAAAGACTAGTTAACACCTATTCAAACTGTAATTCTAGGTATACTAACTTGGCAATCAGAAAACACAATGGAATGCATTTCTCAGAAAAGCTGAGGACTGAAGCCAGCAAGGAAGGAAGGAAGGAAGGAATGAATGAATGAATGAATGAATGATCAGAGACCAGACAGGCTATTATCAAAACACTGCACAGATATCCTCAACATCAAAGGTTGAGAAACATGGAAAAATTTTGTTACTAAGTAAGGGCTGATGAAGATATTTAGGGTTTAAATAATGATGCTGATATAGAAATATGGCTTGATTCCTGGATACTGCAATAGCTGATCTTTCTCACTGAAGTTTCTCACATTTCTGTAAAAGTACCTCATCTGTTTGAGACATATTCCTGAATCTTGCTGCTAAGATTATGAATGTATGTTTGTGTTTCTAGAATAGTTTTTATCAACCTTGGTAACTTAAAGAATTCTGGGAGTTGAAGTCCACACATCTTAAAGTTGCCAAGGTTGAAAAACACTGTTCTAGAGAAGAGATTTATTGCTGAGCCCTGTGTGAAGCTCCAAGCCAACCCCCCCCCCCCCAAATCTATAACACCTTCCACTGGGGTGTGGTCCAACCGGAATTAAAAATAATAACAAATAAAAACTAAACAGCTGTTAAAAAACAAAAACAATTAAATGAATATACACCTTGATATGTTTACTATCAGAATATAAATAACGCACAATTATAAAATCCTAAACCTACCTATCATTAAACTTTGCTAATAAGATTGTGTAGCAAAAGAGCCTTTCTGCCACTCATCTCTGCTCACAACCACTTCAAAGAGTAAGTCTGCTTTATCAAATGAAGTTTTCAAATATAGTGAAATTCATAACAAAGTAACTTAGAGATTTACATGCCCCGGAGAAGAGCCTGCCAGGTATCTTTCCATCCTTCTGTTCTCAAATGCAGGAGAACATTTACTAAAATAAAGCTTGATGTGCTCCCTTCTGCTGTTCTCAAGGCAGATGCTGAAACATTGCTTATAAAGAATGCCTCTGTCCTTGTGGGTGGGGAAAGATAGAAAACTCTACCAATGTTTTACAGCAGTGCATATTCTATGGAGAGTAGGCATTAAGTACATTGCTTTTTTTTTTTTTTTTTTGGCACAATCCAGGCCAATCAGGACAGCAATGCCTCTCAGGCAAAAATAATTTCATGGCGCAGTGTTGCAAAATTCTGTGCCAAAGCATGTTGAGTGCAATATGAATTAACATCTAGGTCACCTTTGTGAACTAGCCACTTGACTTTTAGCTGATCAGAATTTAATTCTTATCTTGTTCAGGTAGAATTTGTGGCAGCATCCTTTAATAAGTGATTTGCTGTTTTTACATTACTGCTGAGTAAACCTAAGTGTTTATCTGATTGGTCTTTGATTGCAGCAAAAATTCTTATTTTACTTTAGAATTAAACTGTTCCTATATAGTTTAACAATTTATAGACATATAAATTATTATTTTATTATTACTTAACCACTTACATTATTATATTTTATGAACTATAATTTTATCATTTAGTTAGCCTAGTAGTAACACTACAATTTTACTTTTATCTCAGTAGTTTTACACCATTTTATGCTGGTCTTTGACTGAAATAAAGATTGTTGCTGTCTTCTGTTACTTTATGTCTAATTTGTTTATAAGTGACCATCACAAAACATCTGATTTGAACTTGTTTAATTGAAATGGCAACAAAACAGAGTTTTAGTCAGATGTCCTTCTCAGTCATGCCTGATTCTGGAATAATCTGGAGAATAATCTAAATGCATAGTTATATGCTATAATACTAAAAATGAACTGTGCTGCAGTCTAATATCAGCAGAATAAAGATAAATATCAGGTTACTAACAGTGTAGCAGAAATTAAATTGATAGGCACTGTTAACTAAAGATATGTATCATTGAGCTTTTAACTCTAGTAAATGTCAGCTTCGTATAGTATAGCGTAAATTAATTTTGTGAGAGATAAGTAGGATGTAAATGTACATATTACTTTGCTTTTAGCTAGAGTCTAGATCTCCAAGACCTTATTTGTTGTATGCAACTGTCCCATTTATCTTTGTTTTCCTCCTTCTGTACTGTAAGTTTGTAATGATTATGTCATCTTTATAGATGGTACATACCATATTTTTATGATTAAATGGTTAGATATTAATAGTAATTCTAAAATGCTTGCTCATGTTTTTCCCCCCTCACTCTCAGGGTGTGTCCTTAGGTGGTAGATTTTCTGTGCTTTCTCAACTGTTGTATTTGTAAAGATTCTCCTAATGTAGTGGGAGCTCATGGTTCCAGGAAAGAATGGTAACCTTCTATGTTTACATACACAACAAAATACAGAAATGCAGACAGCAATTTATAATTAATCAAAGGAACTGTTGTCTTAAAATATTAGGTATAGGATTAGAGATTCTACTTCATTTCAGATTTTATTTTCTGAACAAATCCGTCTTTGTTCAGTTCTAACTTTTTGTTTTTAGATGAAGCTCTTATGAGCTTAGAAAATGTTTTCCTCATTTATATCATTCTTATCATTAGTTTATTAAAACACGCACACATGCACCCATCAGTAAAACTTTAGACAAAGGCAACCCCTGTCCTTCATTAATTTACACAATCATTTGGACTGTTTAGTAGATTGACAGGTGCTGGAGGCAATACAATTACACACAAAATGGACTTTTTTAGTCTGATGCAAAGTGCTGAGTACTTACAAATAGTCCTGAATAAAAATGTACTCAACCGCTGGGCTTCTGTGCCTGAACACTGTACTGTGGCAGCCAGTAACTAACTCTTTGAGCAATGCTGTAATGAAGGGCTTAAAGAGTCCTTGACATCCCAATTGGTCATGGGGTCATCTGAATTACAAGTACGAATTCCTGAACCTCTTGCTAGCATTGCTCGAACAAGGATTCCCATAAAATAAACAGGTCTCCGAAAAGTGCTGTATTATGATCTTTCATTGGATTTCCACCATCTAAAGAACTCCCATACAAAGCATTTGGCCAACAGTGGTTTTATTTCTGTTCCCCGTTTCTTTCTCTCTGCATTGACAGGGTAGAGACAGAAAGGTTTGTCGTGTACTTTGGGTAAGTGCCACAAGCTGTGTCTTTGTTTTCAGTGAACTAGCACTTTTGTTTTGCAAGTGGTTGGTCTGGACAGGAGTCTCCTTTCGTTTTTCTTTCTGCCTTGCAAACCTTCTCAGGGAAAGCATGCTGTTATTGCGCTTGGGAACATGTCATGGTGGATTGAAAACATTTTGTGGGGAGGGGGGTCTAACAACAACAACAACAATAATGGTTATGAATGCATGGCTTGATGTTTGATGTTTTCAGATAGTCCAGAACAGTAGATGGCTTGAAAAACCTGCATCCCAAATCTCTTTTCACTGAGCCGTAGGAACAGAGTTAGGAAAAAGGGCTATTTACAGAAATCTTTAATCAAATTATACATTTTCATTGCAGCATTTAAATAATGTACAGCACAATTCAATGAATGCTGTTTATTTAGAAGTAAAATGGCTGCATTCAATATGACTCGTCCTTAGGCAAAAGGGTATAGGTTGCAAACTTACTGAAGAAACCTGCATACATTAGTACAACAGGCTTTTAAAATAGACTGCTGTTACACGTAGGTTGTAGTTTTTATACATTCAGGCATATAATTAGGAGCCTGAAGCAATACTTAACAAGATTTAAATTGAACCCTTATACACAAAAGTCTGGCAGTGAAGCAGTTGAACTCAGTTCTGTTTGCCAGGCAGATTTACTGAACTGGAAGCAGTCAGTGATTAAATAAATTCTTCTCTCTCTTCAGGGGTGTCCACAGATTAAGAAAAAGTCAAGTTGGCAACTGTAATGGTGTGACTGAAGATACGTCTATTTTTATGTGCGTTGCACACCTGGACACCCCTGTTTTCTGTGTAATGTGCATGTGTTCTATTTTCTAAAATCTAAACAATCTGTTACCGGAGGGTTGGATAAGCTATAGAATACTGAGAAATATTTTATTTGATCACTTTCAGTATTAGCAGGCTGTTTTCTGACAAACAAATTACATTTTCAGTGTAAAAGAGATTTTATTTTGTTTTACTTTTTGCTTAGGCAGTGGATAGCTTTTTTGCTTAGGCAGTTTGCATAGCTTTGGTGGAGGAACAGTTTTGTCTACTTCCTGAATGAAGCCAGTAAAGGACAAACCTTGTTTTTGTGAGGGCAGAAGATCACGGTTGGAAGTGGTGAGGTATAGAACCCCAATGCTTTATAGTTACAGTAACCATACATCCTTTATTGTAAAGGACAGCCTTTCATATCTGTCCTTTAGATTTATTTATTTTTCAAAAACTAACTTTTGTCCTTTATTTTGGTCATTTAACTTTTACTGTACAAAAGGTACCAATTAATGCACAGTCTTTCACATTCATGTGAAAGGTATGGAAATTGAATTGTCTTTTTAAAATAAAGTTACATATACTGTTTGAGTTTAGATATTTTTATTAAATACATGTTTTTGTAAAGCTTTTCTTGGTTTTGCTCATGAATTTTCCTTCGTAAAGCAAAGTCATAAACAATTTTTTTTTTTATCTTTATGAACCTCTTTCAGGTTTGCTCCTGTTTCAGGTTTGTCCTTTATTTTTTCCAAGAAAATAGGGTCACCATATGTATAATTTACCATAGGCTTTGGTCCATTTAACTGCAAACAATCAAAATGCTTTCAATTCTTTTCTTCAGTGTGAATGTGGAAAATCAAATCCTGAAATCTGGATATACTAGTCGCAAATTGATCATTCCAGAAAATGATGATCCTGGAGGAGTGTTCGAGTTTGCTTCATCTTCCAGAGGCCCCTACAGGATAAAGGTTCAAATATGAATTTCTTCTGTAATAGAGTCACATCCTAGATTAATACTAAGCTTTTGCATTTCAATTTTATATATATATTCATATTCTCCAGGAAGGGGAATCTGTTGAACTCCAGATTGTCCGGTCCAGAGGGGCACTTATGAAGCAATTTCTACATTACACTATAGAGCCAAGAGACAGCAATGAATTCTATGGAAATACAGGAATCCTGGAGTTTAAACCTGGGGAAAGAGAAATTAAAATTACTTTGCTGACAAGAATGGATGAGATTCCAGAGGTAAAAAGAGAAGGGGAAAATTTTTCATGTCTCTTTTACACTAATGTAAACATAGTGATGGACCCTGTTGGGTTTCAGAGGGGGCTTGGGGTTGTTCCTGAGGCTCTGATCCATGGTTTGGTTGACGTCCTCACTGCTGGTCTCGGATTGTGCCTTTGTGGCCTCTCTGGGTCCATAAATCCCAGAAAATTTCCTGGTCCTCTGAGGAGGTCTGGAAGTTAAAATGGCAGAAGAGAGACCTGGAATGCCACTGGAGGAAAATGAGCATGGGTAAGAATCTTTCTTACCTCGTGGCAATAAAAGCAGGAAAATGTAAGTATTCTACTGCTTCTTACCATGTTCTCAGATAACCATCTAGCTGCCTTATTCAGAGTAACCCAGTCTCTTCTGAGGAAGGAGGGACCACAGGAATATCTTCAGGGCCATTGTGAAAATTATTCCAGGTACCTGTTGGGTAAACTCACTCTGAGTTAGATTCTAGATATGCAGGTCCCTTGGAGATGACTAGGTCATGGTCTAGCAGAGTTACCTGGGAAGAGTTTGAACCTGTTGGACTTGAGGAATTGGAAATGCTATACAGGTAGTCCTCACTTAGCAATCATAAATGAGACCAGCAACTCTATCACTAAGCATTGCAGTTGCTAAGTGAAACATCACGTGACTGATGGGTTTACAATCTCACTTCCCCTTCAGTCATTAAGTGAGTCACCACAGTTGTTAAGTGAAACATCATGTGACTATGATTTACGATTTTACTTCCACCTTTTCTATTAACTCTGCTTGTCACAAGCCAGTTGCGAAACATACTAATGGCAATCATGACTGCGGCACACTGTGATGGTCGTGAATGCATGCCGGTTGTGAAGCCTGAATGATGATCACATAACTGTGGGATATTGTAATGGCTGTAAATGTGAGGATTGGTCGCAAAGGTTTTTTTTTACACCAGTGTAACTTTGGTTGTTAAACGAGGCAGTCAGTAACTGAGGACTACCTGTAAGTGCGACTACCTGTCTATTTTTGTCCAGTCTCTAGCCTTCCCTTTTTAGGAAGGGTTATTGAGAAGGTGGTCTGCTTACACTACAGAGGGCCGTGGATGAAATGGATTGTACTGACCTCTTTCATTTGGGTTTCAGAGTCAGATAACAGTGCTGAGACTGCATTGATCATACTTATAGATGACCTGTAGTGGGACTGGGATGGAGGTAGTACACCTATCCTAGCTTTACTTGATCTCTCAGTAGCTTTTGATATCATTGATCATGATATCCTTCTGAACTGGCTTCAGAGTTTAGGCATGGCAAATACAGTGTTAAATCTTGGTACTCTCCCTTCTTCCTGGGCCATTTTTAGTTGGTGTTGGTGGAGGAAAGAAGTCTAGTCCTGGATTCCTGCATTACAGGGCCCCTCAGGACTCAACTCTCCCTTCGTTCTACATGAAACTGCTGGACGATGTCTTGTGTTTGTACAGAGTCAGTGATGACACCCTATATATCAACACCCTAGGCCAATCAAGTTTTGCTGTCAAGTTTCTTTCTCAGTTTCTGGAAGTTATAACTTAGCTATGGGGTTAAGTAGGAACTTTAGATCCCCACATCTGAGATTTCTACTTAAAATTATTTTCTATTACTGAAGTGTAATGTAATGTTTACCGATTTTAAAATTTAGTGCGTTTTGAAGTATGTTCACCTTTGTTCAGTTAGGCATCCTTCAGTTAAATGTGCACAGGCATGCAGCCAGAATATACCGTAAGAATTCATTATTGGTTTATAAAAGTATCGTCTATGAAAGTATAAGTACAGTATAGAATTTTATTTTGGCAGCGTTCTGCGGGGGAATTTAAATCAGCATTCTCAATTGAATGAAGCGTCCATTGAAACAGAAAGTCCATTAAATCCAAATGAAATTTTACACAGGCATAAAATGGCAATTGGATTTTATGCATCTGTATTTTATGCATATTATGCAGTATAATATGAGTAAAATGATGAACAGGATTTTATGCATGCGTAGAAGCATATGGGGTATAGACAGATTTTGTCCATTATATTGAAAATCCAAGGTCCTTTAAATCAAAGGTTTTTTGTATTAGATGTATAAAAAACCTATTTTTATACATCTAATCTAGATAATCCTATTATCTAGATTAGATGTATAAAAATAGGGGGGGGGTTCTTCCTAGCAATTTCTCGCAGGTGCCTTTTTCAGATCAACCAAATGTTGATCCATTGCTTGCAACAGGAATTGATTGACTGGCTTGTCACCCGAGCCTGACGTTGGGGGCTGAGAGAGAGTGACTGGCCCAAAGGTACCCAGCCAACCTTTATGCCTAAAGCGGGACTAGAACTCTCAGTCTCCTGGTTTCTAGCCTGGTGCCTTAACCAATACACTGGCTGTCTGGTGTACAAAAACAGGATATATCTCACTAATTGATCCACCGTAGTATTTTTCTAATGTTCAGCATTACTATGGAGGATTCCTTATATCTTCCAAAATATATCTTGGTACAACTGAAATTGCATTAGGATTGTATTGTGGCAGGAAAGAAGTGTGAATGAGTCATTACTCAGTTTGATTTGGATTGAAAAATATGTGAATACTGTCCTTTAAAAATGTGTAGTAAAGGTACATGTTAGTCGATTTTGTACTGTATGTTCACATACCTATTCATTACTATGTTGCTAGTCCTGTCCCTATTGTTCTGATTTAGTTTCCCTGTTCTAGTTAGATGAATTTTACTCAGTGCTCCTCAGTAGCCATGGTGACCTGCCAAGTAAGCTGGGAAATGCCACAAGAGTCAACATCACAATTCTGAAGAATGATGATCCACATGGAATTATTCAGTTTGTTGACAACATACTGACAGTAACAATAAATGAAAGTAAAGGGGAAGATTTCTATGCTGGTAATTCATTATTGTTTTCTTGGCATAAAAACCTCAAGATTTTCATAAATGAGAAAGTGTATGAGTATACTTTTAATAAATAAATAAACTTATTTATTTATTAATAAATAATCAACTACTGTTGATTTACCAAAGTTAATCGTTTCTCTCTTCTACCTGATAACACTAACAGTACAAGAGTCATTGTAGCACAACTTTAATTATCATAATTAATCTACACATTATTGCTTTACTGTTTGCTACTGGATCAGGAGGGGTCCAGATATCTGGAATCAGTCATGGGAAAGATTGACTTGCATTGCCATTTCTCCAGTCATTTGATACTAGACAGGTGGCATCCATAATCAGCACAAAATGGTTTCACAACATCTAGATTTACATATTGTATTATGCCATGTTTTTTTCCTTTGAGTAGTGTGTACTGTGAGAATCCAACCACTGTGCTTTGTTAACCAAGATTTATGCTTAGCATATGTGAAGGTAATTATTGTGGTTAACAAATCAAGGTCAAACTTTAGATTAGCATATGTGAATCCAACCATTTAAACTATTATTCTATTAAACTATTATTAACTCATAATTCAGTTGAAAATTACTATACAGTATTATACAACACTAACATCCAAAGTACTTTTTAATGTTTTGTAGGCAAAATAGTAGTTTGGTCATTTGTTTATTTAATGGTTTCCAATGTAAATTTGTGTATATGATGTTATTAAAGTTAAAAATAAAATCTCATTTAAATTAATTTTATATTGAGTTTTTCTTACCTGTCTTGGATGTTATCTGATGAAGATATCCATATACTTGTGTTTCAAAGCTGTTTTTAAAATAATAAGAAACAAAGGAACCTTTGGCAGCGTGAACGTATCTTGGGCAGCAGACTCAATTTCTACGAAAGATATTTTTCCAGACCAAGGAACAATTTTCTTTGGAAATGAGGAATTTTCAAAAGATATCACCATTTATTCGGTGCCTGATGAGGTAGTCATTTTCACACAAGTAATTGTTATTTGTGGGAGAGGGGCAAGTAAATTTATAACACAGGAAGATGAAGATGATGATTATGAGAGGAGTAACAATGCAAATGCAGGATGTTCTCTAATCTTAAGTGTGAAAGGTCAAAAAAGGTACATGTACAGTACATTCTTGAATGAGGACTCTGCTAAAACGTTTCCTTTCGGCTGATTAGCTGAAAACATTGAAATGGAATAATAAAAACAATCAATGTCTGCCTTGGAGCAATTTTAGATTATAAATGTCTAATGGCTATAATAAAGGGTTTATCAATCATAAGATTTAGATTTCATTACTATTACGATGCAAGTATTTATGGTTTATTTTAAAGTTCTTATTATTTTGGAAAAGTGGACAGTGCTTTGAGAATTAGTGGTTGGCATCCGGGATTAATTCAACAATATTAATACATAAACATTGTGATTTTTTCCCAAGATACCTGAAGAAATGGAGGTATTCATAATTAGTCTTTTCAATACTACAGGCGGTGCTAGCCTGGGAAATATAACCACAGCAACCTTGCAGATTACCAAAAATGATTATCCAATTTACTTTGCAGGTAAGTATAATTCTACTAGCTTATGTTTAAATATAGGAATAATTCTGTTACAAGAAGGTCTGGGGACAAGAGTGAACATTTGAAGCTGTATGAGCTGTTTTGTATATTATGTTACACAAACCTGTGGCTATGACCATTAATCATGGTTTATATTAATCATGGTTTATTTAACAAGTCCTTGAGTAAAATGATTATAGTTTGTTTGACTAATGCCTGGTTTGTCTCTTACCTCTCCCCCCCCCCCTTTTTTTTTTAATAAAAACCCTGTTCTTGCCTTATGGGTTGATTATAGTGGGGGTGAATAACCTGTCACTTTTAGATATTATGATCTTTTAGGGTGTGTGTGCCCTTGAGTCTATCTTTGATTCCTGGTGACTGCCTGGATAAGTCCCTGCAGTTTTCTGGGCAAGATTTTCGGAAGTGGTTTGCCATTACCTTCTTCCTAGGGCTGAGAGAGAATGACTGGCCCAAAGTCACCAAGCTGGCTTCATGCCAATTTCTAACCCAGTGCCTTTAACCATTACATCAGACTGGCCCTCTTACAGTTCTTACATACCTCAATTAACATGACCAATAATAAGACTGATTAGGAGGTGTGGTTCAGCAACATTGTCAAGACCAACAGTTTTCATCCTGGATGGGGTACAAAATCAAACCAGAGCAAGCTAGAAAATCACAGTCAAGCAATGATATCACAACCTAGGCATTGAAATTCATATAACAATTATTTAATGTCAATTTTTGAAAAGCATTGTATGAATGTTGATGTTTATGACAAGCTTTTATACTTAATGACTTAAATGCTTATATTTTCAGATCCTGTTATTCTGAAGGTTCATGAAGGTGGCATTGCAGAATTTGTAGTTGTAAGAAATGACACTGGTACTGATGTTGTTTCTGTTTTATATGCCACTATTAATGGAAGCGCCAGTGCTGAAGAAGATTTCATTTCTTGTGAAAAAAATGGAGTGCTTTGGTTTGATGTTGGAATAAAAGAACAGAATATAACTTTGTTTATCCATGATGATGATACACCTGAATCAGATGAGAATTTTTATATAATTCTCTTCAACTCTACAGGTTTAAATTATTATTTGACTTATATAAACTAATCAGCTGTTGCTTTTTTATGTTGCTTTCCTCCCCCTGATTGATATTATGGGCAATTAAGGATGCTTAGCCAATAGCTTTTGAGATTCTTCAGAAAGTGTAACATCTTTACAGCCTACACTTTATCTGAAACATATGTTTAGGGCTATTTATAATATAGCTTACTTAGAAACAACCAACCACCTCCCAAAAAAGATTTAGTTTTTACTCACTTTTATGGAACTAATTTATATAACAATGACATTTAACATATGTTAATTTCCCCTCAATTATCTAAGACAAAAGCAGCTAATACAGGGTATTCTAAGTAATTTTTCATGTGCAAATATAATTCTGTAATTTGTAATACGTTATTTGGTATCTTTGATATTCTACTATAATGGTTTCTCTCTCTCTTACTTTGAATTTATGAATTTGAACTGTAAGTTAGAAGACCACAATCATACCAAGTTCACTTTCCTGGATGTGACTTTTTCCATAGCCAGTAGTGGGAGTCCATCTGTTCACCACAGTGATTAAGGAATAAAATACATTGTATAGTATTGTCTTGTTCCCTATTTTCAAGCCTTTTGCTATTAGAACCTGCTTGGATAATCTCCCTTTGAGTTTTGGAGGGAGAGGAAAGATTATACATATAAGTATTTCTTTGCTATCTTTGGATGCCCTAAAAAATCTGTATCTGGGCCTGGTGTTTACCTAAAATGTACATAGATTATATCTCATATATGTAGACCTGGATTAGGTGTGTCTCACATAAAAATCTGGTAAGCAGTCTCACAATCTAGGCCTACATATGTTGGATTTTAGACCCAGTGGAAATGTAATAGCTACATAGAAATCTTGCAGACCCAAAGGTGGGGCAGATGTACTAAGCAAGTGCTAGGGAAGTCATAATCACTTTTCCCCAAACACAAAGGGTGAAGATTAACTATTTGAACCTGTTCTTAGGTATTTGAAATATTTGTGGAGATATGTTTTCTCTAGATACGATTCTGTCTATCAACAAAATCATTGTTTCTTAGGAGACACGGTCGTTTACAAACCTAGAATGGCAACAGTAATAATTGAAGCAAATGATGATCCAAATGGCATTTTTATACTTGAGTCTACAGGCAAAGCAGTGGAAGAAGGCAAGACCAATGACTTTTTGTAAGTAACTTTCAAATAAATATCCTTTGCCAATTCTAGTAAGTATCGTGAATCATACTTTGAAATATTTTTTTCAGTCTATCTTACTTTTTATAGTAGTTTTTAAAGCAACAAGATGGTATTGTAAGCAGTTTCCATGTCCACAATTAAACAAAGTAAGAGTTTTAAACATGCATGGTGTAAGGCAGAATTAAAAATGCAACTATGGCTGGAATCTTTGTGACCATTACTCTTTTTTGGAAGTAGATAAGGATATATTTTTGCCATTTTTTTTTTCCAGTGACAAGATTGCACAGTCTGCAGCTTCTGGACCACACAAAAATTTGAGTTCCAGAGCTCCTCCAAATTTTGCCTCTAAATTGTAATTTTTTACATTAGCAAAATGGGAAGTTATTAAATAAATGAGAAATCTATTTTATTATTAAAACTATAATTAATTGCATTAAATTTAATTATATTATTGGCTTCTTCCTTCCAATTTTTGGAGTGCAGGATGGAAATTTCTCAAAGACCAAGTGTGTTTTGTATGTGTCTGATTTACAAGGTAAATTTTCAGGGCTATATTCTTGAATGATTTGAGATAGTATTTCATGCATACAAGGGAGACCATGTGGAAGAATGTAGAGGAGTATGGAGATGGCCTTGACTTCCAGTAGCCCTTGTGGACCCTGTTTTCTGACCTGGTCTATTTCACAAGGCTGACAAAAGGAGACCATCTGATAAAATATAGAAAAGAATTATAAGCAATTAGGGTGCAAGAGATTATGAAAGAAAATGTGATGAACAAAATGGGCACGGGAATCACTTGTGACACATCAAGCTGAATTACTACATAATAAATCCAAAATCTAGCAATTTATCAACAGATTTTTCCCCTGATGAAGTGACTTTGGTTTCTCTATTCTCTTAAGAATAAGGTACCTTCAGATATTATTGTTACTGTCATCATCGTTATCATAATTGTGTTGAGTTTCCTTTATTCTGAAACTTCCCTGAATATTCACACCTCCAAATCTGAAAAATTCCAGTGGAAAAGTTCCTTCATGTCATTTTTCAGAATTTAATTAAAATCCAGAAAACAAAGAGCAATGATTGTTCAATGGAAGATAACAGAGACAGAGACATCCCCATATCACCTCGTAAATAAACAAGTGCAAGAATACTACATTCTGCCATTAGAATTTAATTGAAGTTTTCTTCATCCTTACAAGAAGTTTCATAAGAAAGTCCCTTTCATCAAATGAAATAAGCACTAAGAAAAAAAAACCCTTTTCTGTCTGGCACAAGAATATAAACTGAATGTGAATTTCTTGCTAAAAACACAAAACTATATTGTAAAATCAATATATAGAAATAAGGCTCATTATAAAGAAATCTGAAGAGAAAATAATATTATCATCTAGATAGTCTATCTCAACATATTGAATGGAAGTACTGGCCAACATACATATTGCTTTATAAGTTTGCTTCAAAAAGTTTTTTATGTTAAGAAATATTTTTATCTTTATTTTCATTCATGAACGTTTGTGTTGATATTAGATGAATGTGAAATGAGTCTGGCTTGTAAGAAAGTTTCTACAGTTTCAGATGTGAAGCATATTATTAGTGCTTATTCATGGATACACCCTACACCAGCAGGGGTTAAACATTTATTCTTGCTTAGCTGATCACTTTTGTTATTGTCCAATTAACTCAGCAGGAGATGTAAACTTTCTAACAAGTGGATTAATAGATCAAAGAGATAAGTTAGTGAAACTTGGTGAATGAGAATTTTCCTTGTGCTATTTAAAATTGTAGTTACTGCTATTGCTTTCTCTGATTTCTTTTAATATGATTTATAGTAAACAAAATAAATAATGCTGATGGTAGGAAAGAATCTAAATATATATTTTAGGGCAATGTCTTTATTAGCTATCAGATATTCACCTCCTGAGATATTCAAGTCTTTTCATCAGGCAAGCCAATGAGCATTATTGAGTGGAAAAATGCTGCTTTCATTCATGATCAGAGTTTAAATGGAATACAGGAGGAGTTGAATATTTAAAATGAATTCCACCCAATGTTTTTATGGTTATATCAGTGTTTCTCAAACTTGGCAGCTTTAAAATGCATGGACTTCAACTCCCAGAATTCCCCAGCCAGCTTGAGTTGAAGTCCACGCATCTTAAAGTTGCAAGTTTGAGAAACACTGAGTTAGATTATGTCCAAGAATATCTGTAGGTTTGCTGGGATAAAGAAGCAACCAACCAAAGTTCTTTGAGTGGCTTAATATAACTGAACTGAGACATCTGTCTTGATGTTGTGTATATTTTATCATTTAGAATTCACAACACATGATACTTTACTAGATGACTTAAAAAAACAAAAAAACAAAATTGAGTCTTTACAGTAAGGAAGGTCCCATTCAGTGATGTTGTACAAATTTTGTACAAAGACATAATCCCTTATAATCCTCTTAGATATTCCAAGTTCAAGCTATTCAAGGCTTTGAAAAAAATTGACTGCTAGTATAAAGATTTCAATATAATACATTTCAGTGTATCTCAAAAAGATTTCAAAATAATTATTTCAAAATGGCCTACATATCTCTGAAATGTTATATCATAATCCTATGTAGCATCATCTGGGAATGGATACCAGGGCCCATTCAGCTATTTCCATGCCCCAAGGGGTGTGTGTTTAAGGCAACATCGATAATATGGCATGTTGGTGATGGTAAGGAGTCTTTTGCTCAAGGAAACAAATGAGAAAATTCTCCCTGAGCGCAAGATGCCTCTTGGGCATACCTAAAGTAGCTCTTTGGATCACAGCCAGGGTTTTTAATGATACTTTTTATTTCATTAAGTATTTACACTGAGCTTGTGAAAACTCAAAGGAGATAAAAGTATATTCCCAGTTTGCATTCCATTGAATAGGTCCTTTAGGACTGGAAACATTGCAGATGTTCAGGGTATTCTTTATTGCCCTCTAAAAATATATTTTAGATGGATCATGTGGAGAATTGAAAAATATAAGTCTGAAAATAGTTTTCTTTATTCTACTCTACAGGATCCTGAGGCACAGAGGCTACTTTGGCAACGTTTCTTTGGCCTGGCAGCTATTTAACAATAATTCTGCTTTAGATCCAGGAGAAGAATTCTATGAAGTGTCTGGAATTGTATGGTTCATAGATGGTGAACAGTCACAGTCTATAACTCTTCATGCTATTCCTGATAAAATTCCTGAATTCAATGAATTTTATATGCTAAAACTTGTGAATGCTTCAGGTACAGTTATCTATGTAGTGATACATTTAAGGTGCCACAGCCTGCCATGATTGTAGGTGGTTTAAAAAACATAAAAGCACATATAGAATAACACTGGAACAGTTTGCCACTGGTGCAGGCTGTCCCCACTCTCCTGGCCTTCTGAAAAGGTGTAAAAACATGGCTGTGCCGGATGGCCTGGGAGCCTGATGGGGGCTCGCATTGCTGGAGTTGGCTTGTGGGATGATTGATACTGCTTCCCCCATCTTCTTGATTTGTATATTGTTTTTATACATTTGTTATTGTGTTTTGTGTGTTGTGTGTGGGTATTTATATTTTTATCATTTTATTGTCTTGGTTTTTAATTGTAAGCTGCCCAGAGTCACCCTCTGGGGGAGATGGACAGCATATAAATTTAATAATAAATAATCAATAAATCACATTAAACACATATCCACATAAGGGAAGATATATCATGAGCCTCTGAACATACTTCCTGGTGTGGTTGCTTCAGTTTTATTTGCCGCCTCCATCCTGAAGACCCATTGGACTGGATTTTTGATATCTTGCAGAAAAGGAGCCATCTCAACTTCTGGGAACAGGCTATTCATAAGTGAGGGGGCAAAACTGAGAAAGCCTTTTTCTGGAGTCCATCCCTCTTAACTTCTCACAGGGTAGGGCTCTCAGTCTTCCTTTTTGGCCAGCATGGAGTGGTTGGGCAGAATGTATCTGGGTCATACAGTTCCAATGTTAACAAGGACCGGAGCCAGAAAAAGTTTCATTTGTGGTAACTCCCTACTCAATCATATTGTTCACTGGGTGGTCTTGCTTATTTCTAAAGACACTGAAGTCACTCTTGCTTACTTCTAAAGACACTGTGATGGTAACAATGGGAAAAAGAGGGAGTACACATCTGTTGCACTGAGCATCCTGGTAGATAGATAGATAACTAAATAAGCTTATAAGAGAGTGTATATGAATCAGTTATGAAAATAATGTCTTGGCCTTCTTTTAATGTACTTTAGGTGGGATTCCTGGTCCTGGTGGCCAGTTATCTGAAACCAACCTTTCTGTGACTGTGATGATCCCAATTAATGATGACCCCTATGGAGTGTTTATCTTAGATCCTCAAAGCCAAGACAGGGAGGTAGCAGAAGACATTCTGTCTGAAGATGATACATCCTTTATTACCAGTTTTACAGTATGGAGGCAGCAGGGAACTTTTGGAACTGTTAGGATTGGCTGGGAAATATTATCTAGCACATTCAGAGAAGGATTACCTCTAATGATTGACTACTTATTGCTTGGAAAGTTTTCAGATTCAGTAAAGTCAAAGCCTCACATGCGACGGCATCATACTGGAACAGATGCTTTATATTTTAGTGGCGAAGAAGATGCATATGGGATTATTGAGTCTGAGCTCCATGTTAGTAAAAACAGAATGCTTAGCGTCTTCACATTTTCAGCATGGGTAATTCCTAATGCCAACAGTGATGGATTTATAATAGCAAAGGACAGTAGTAATGGATTAATATATTATGGAGTAAAAATGGGCACAAACGAATCCCACCTTTCTGTAGAGCTCTATTACACGCCATTACAGTCTAATGTGACATATATAGCTAAGATAACAGTGATGAAATACTTGGAGGAAAATACTTGGCTTCATCTTCTGATTATGCTCAGTAATGGCACTCTTGAGTTTTTCATTGATGGGAAGCCTGTGCCTGGGGGCATTAAGAGTCTCAAAGGAAAAGCAATTGCTGATGGTAAGCAACTTCCTCCTCCTCCTCCTCCTCCTCCTCCTCCTCCTCCTCCTCCTATTATTATTATTATTATTATTATTATTATTATTATTATTATTATTTTATCCCACCTTTTTAATATATAACTCAAGGTGATAAATGCACCTAATACTCCTGCCTTCTATTTTCCCCACTACAACCATTCTGTGAGGTGGGCTGGGCTCTTGTAACTGAAATTTGGGATGACCAAACTCCATTCAGCAGTGAAATTGCTGAAGGCATTAAATATTTTTCTTTCATCAGATAAAAATTCAGCACCTTTCATTTACAATTCCATAAATAAATAAATATGTGAGCTTTTTATCACACAGGTCAGAAACAGTTACTCTCTGTGCGATATGTATTTACCTTTTTAAAAATGAATTGCAAATCTATGTTTGACTAATGCCTGGGAAATTTAATTCCAAACTTACAGTTTCAAATAGCTAGCTTTGCAGTCTAGCCAGTATATTTTATGCATCTTTTTAATGTAAAATTAATACTAATACAATTAACATATGGTACCATTGATCTTCTATTTACAAGGCAATTTATAGTCATTGTGCTACTACAGCATCCATGGTAACAGTAGCTTTAAAAGTTATTATAAAGCAATAGGATGATAGGAAAGGATTTTTAAAGCTTTTTGTTGTGCCTGAAAGTATGATATATGTACCTTACAAGCTTTGCCAAAATGTCTCAGTACAGACACAGTTTTCTTAAGTCATTTTAGAGCCAAGCAGCATGAGGACAGGACAGGAGCAGCTTAAATAGTAAGTGTAGATATGTCCTATGTAATAGTACCTGTACTGAACAGCAACTGTCATGAAATACCACTATATGTGATCTGTCTGACAAATAGGGGTGCCACCTATCCCTAAATCCTTTAGGTGATCCAGAAGGATACCATGGCCAATAGGTACCATCATGACCCAGACGCAAAAGATTCTATCCATAAAGAGCTCTTTAAAGGCATCATAGACAGCTTCTGAGAGCAAATTTGAAATGGAAGGAGTTTGAAAGAATCCCCTAACATTTTTTGCTGAAATATGAATGTACAGATGCAATAAATGCAGAATTAAATCACACTTACTCCATGCATCTCCTGATACTCCTTTTTCGGTAGGAAAGTGTACATCCTGCTTGTCTCAATCCAACCTGTCTCAGTCCACTAAAACTAAAACTGGTAGCTCATAAATTTCTTCTCAGATTTTCATCCCACATCAAAAGCCCAGAAACAAATGTCTGGTCCCTTTTGAGGCAGGCCATCAGCCACCAGTCATACCAGCTGCTGCACCACTAGTCTATCTTCAGCCTTTTATGCCAAACACTCCAGCACACCACCTCTCATGTAGGTGGTGAAACTTGACTGATGAAGCAGACCTTCATAGCTGTAGTTCATCAGGACAGAGATAAAAGCTAGCAGAAAAGTTTCAACAGGTCCTCTTCGCTTTGTCAAGGCCAAAAAGAGCAGCCTTTATGAACTAACTCTTGGATCCTGTTTACTGCTTCTGGAACTCCATTCTTTTAAGCCTTTCAAGATTTAACAGAAACTAGAGTTTTATATTACATTAAACTTTACAGGTCACAAAAATGGACACTACTCTTCTTCGTCCAAACTACTGGCTTTCACATTTGCTTTTCAATAAATCAGGTTTGTTGTGCCCAGTTCTAATGTGTTGAAACAATGGCTAGATAAAACAAATGAAATCAAAACATATTGTTCCATGAAGTTTGAGCCAAAAGAATCTCTCTTAATTACACTGGACTTGGTTATTACTTGAAAGTAATACATACATTTAAAATATTAATTTTAATTACATTGAAATCAGCTTTCCTGTTTTAGATAGTGAAATTCAAAATGAGTGATTAAGTACTAACCAGAATTTAATGTTTAAAAAATAAAAGTTCAAGCATTAAAAATAATATATATTTTTGTGTCTGTTTTTCCTAGGACCAGGAATAATTAAAGTTGGTGCTGGCATGAATGGTGGTAGCAGGTACAAAGGACTGATGCAAGATGTGAGGTTTTATGAATGTAAATTAACAAAGGAAGAGATCAGTGAACTTCACGCCATGCCAGCGAGGTCTGATTTGTACCCCATCTCTGGATACTTAGAATATCGACAAGGAGAAAGCAATAAATCATTCATTGTTTCTGTCAGAGATGATGAAGAAGAAGAAGGAGAGGAGCTGTTCATTCTAAAGCTTATTTCAGTTTATGGAGGAGCACGAATTTCACAAGAAAACACAACTGCAACATTAAAAATCCAGAAGAGTGATAATGCCAATGGACTATTTGGTTTCACAGGAGCATGTATTCCACAGGTAGAAAAAGCCTATTAACCTGATCTATGAAAATCCTTAATTCAAACTAACCAGCATACTTACTGGATACAGGTAGTCCTCGTTTAGCATTTGCTTCATTTCTTGACAGTTTGTAGTTGCAATGGTGATGAAAAAGTAACTTTGTGACAAATCCTCGCATTTACAACCTTCACAGGTCTGTAAAGCAAAGGAAAGTTGAAGTAAGATCGTAAGCACAGTCGCAGTTTAACTTAGCAACCGCTTCGCTTAACAACCAAGTTGCTGGTCCCAATCGTGGTTGCTAAATGAGGACTACCAGTCTCATTTTCTTTTCGACCTCAGCCCACCATATGCAATATGGGGGTAATGATACTGACTTTGTAATCTTATAATAATTTCATCTCTTCAGCACAGATTCAGTTGCTCGGAGAGGACCTGCAGATTGCTATCAAAATGCAGTCCTCGTGTTGCATAATCTTGTTAGTTGAAAAGTCTTCATACTAGCAACACATAATCTTGGGGAATTATTGCAATTAATTTAGCAATAACCTGGGGAATTGTTAACTGGAAGTAGGCTTATAAGCAGATGGAATTATAAAGGCAAATAACACCATGGGGAAGTGGGAAAAGAATGGTAGCAAATTAAGATAGAGACTTTCCATTAGGTTATAACATGGAGATAACAATGGATATAAGGCTTTTGTGTACAGAGGAAAGTAGTATTTTTGTCTCTTACTATGCTTCACAGATGATTATTATACCAACTCTGACTTTAAGAACAGGTGCTCCTTGTTTTCTTATTTTCCTCCCACCTTTTTCTTTTGTTTCATGTATTTTATATGGTGTTCTTGCCAATGAGAAATGTCTCCTTGTTAATAATTGGTAAGCTGCTCTCGGAGCCTTTACAGTTCATGAATGGGGCAACATGGTGAACAAATGAACATATATGTGTAATGGGACTTTTTCAAAAGAAGATGCATTTAAAAGCTAAATATTGCCTTTACTGTAGCATATGAATGTGACTTCATATTCCATTTCCAAACCTCAAATCTTCTGATAATCATACTGTTTACTACAATTCTTATTTGTTTATAGGTCTCTAATGAAGGTTCTACTGTGTCTTGTGTAGTGGAACGTACCAGAGGGGCCCTGGATTCTGTTTTTGTGTATTACAATATCTCTCAGATTGATTCTTATGGCATTAATTACACTGTTACTGACTTTGCTAACAGTAGTGGAATGATAACATTTCTTCCTTTCCAGAGATCAGAGGTAACTTGTGCATTCTTCTTCAAGTTAATAATATGGTTGTTATTCATTGTTACTTTGAAAATTTGGGTAATATATTTTGCTAATCTTATGCCCAATGTTTCATATGGAAATAATCCTTTTTGATTACTACTGATGTATTTTCAGGAATGCAAACTAATTTCACTATTTATAGCATGATATTTCTGCCTTTAACTGAAGATTCATTGTACTAGTTACAGACAGTTGCTAATTTGTATTTATTTACACTGTATTTATTTACACTAAATGTAGACTGATGAATAACAATTAGAGTGGAAATGCTGTCAAATCTTTTCAAACAGGCATATCAGGTAATCTGAGTAAGTCTTTCATTGTATTAGCCCTAAACTTTGTGCAAGTATTTTTTTTTAATTAAACAATTGTGATATTTAGGGGAATATCTCTTGACACTTGTATCTTCTACGATTCTAAACTTCCATCTGAAAATAGCTTGCCCTGGCACCTATTTTAATGTTCTTTTATCAATATACAAATATCACTTAATTTTTCCCAAGCCTTTTAAAATCACAATGGAGCTTTTAACTATATTTTAGCTTTCTTTATTTTTTCCTATTTATATTTTGTTTAAGTATTCCTAAATTTGTATGATGTTTTAATGCTGCATTTAATATTTTTGCTTTATGTTGTTCATTTTTAAGTTCCTACTTTATCAGCTGTCTAAATAATGCTTTATTTGCAGTAGTTTTTAAATAATGATAGGGCAAGATAATGGTTGATTGACCAAAAGTGTTTACGTGAGCTTTTGAATCCATTAGAAAACCTCGTCAGGTTAATATATCTGTAAAATTGGTTGCAAATATATTCTCAGACTGAAATTAGGGTTTCATGTATTCAACAATGTTCATGTAAAATTTCTCACACTTTTGGATTTGCCTTTTTTAATGCAATGACAGTATTTGTATTAAATTTGGTTTTTTATCTGTCTCTTCTTCTCTATCCCTTCTCTTCCTATCCCCAGGTTTTGAATCTGCTTGTGCTTGATGATGATACACCTGAACTGAAAGAATATTTTCAGGTGACATTAGTATCTGCTGTTACTGGGGATGGAAAAACAGGCTCAACCCCAACCAGTGGAGCTAGCATAGATCCAGAGAAGGAAGCTACTTACATCACCATCAAAGCTAGTGATCATCCTTATGGTAATAATTATAGGGAATCTGTTCACACATTAAATTTCATAGTTGATATATATAGATTACTGTATAGTTATTCGCATATAGCATTCAAGATGTAGAAAATTGGTATATGCTATAGATGGTTTGCTGATCTACAATGTAATGCAACATGCGTATGTTCATAAAAGAGTTCTGGATTATTTAGCATTTTTCATCCAGTTCTATATGTTGCTAAGAGTAAACACCTGCCTAGCTCTCACAGCATTTCAGATAGAAGACTAAAAATAGTTAACGTGGGAACCTTGTAAAATTACAGACACTGTTCTAAATATGCAACCTATTGTGTTTAATAGGACTTGCATAGGATTGTATTGCCTAGCAAAATCACTAATTCTTCCTAAACCATGATAATTTTAAGTAATCCTATTATATGCAGTTTTATATATGGCTGTGTCCCATCAAAACTGATTACAGGATGTAAGATTTTTTAAAGCTGAATAAATATAACAAGAAGCATTCTTTGCTGATTAAAATGCATTGTCTCCCTACCCCATCCCCAAAATGAGGATGTGTCAAGCACAGATTTAAGAGTTAAAAGTATAGAAGGGGGAAAAAAGGCTACAGCTTTATTAATGGAACGGATAGGGAAGGAGTTGTTCCTGAGGCTGAAACATCGGATTATTCAGAGAATGTAATATTGGTCTGCAAAGGAGGCCATCAGAGATTGCCCTAAAAGATCAGCCTATCAATGCAATGTTACAGATTTTGGGGTAACCCAGGCATCTTTCATCTATATGCTTGTAATCCAGGCCACATGAGCATTACCTCCTGGCTATTGGGTTTGGAGCAGGTGTTCAGATTAAAGAATGAGGAACCACTGAAGGAGGCAGTGATGAAATTTCTATCAGTGTTGGAAGCATCAGCGACATCCAAGAGCAATCTAAAGCTGACAAACATCAATTGGATATAACTTCCTGGAGGTTGTCTGTTGTGGCATATATATTAATTATTATTGTTTTGTTCTTCAGAATAATTGCTTTTTATCATTTATAGATATGCATGGATTTAATTAATTGCTATACACAATTATTTAAATAATTTATACAATTCATCATCTAAGAATTAGCAGACATTCTACATGGCTCCTGCCTTTCCATTTTTCTCTTTTCAGGGCACTACCAATCTATGCCAGCTGGAGAAGACAGGGACCTTTTTGTACTGGAGTTTATTATCCAATTGCAAAATCGCATACCTAAACTTATTTTTCCATATCTGTAGGCAAATTCACTTGAACGTGTAGCCCTGTCCAAATGGATATGGATCTTTATATGTTCAATTATATATCAGAGGCAAACTTATTTTTATTAATACATGTTTTACCTACACTTAAGACTAAATAATGCAAGATATATTTTTTTTCACTTGTCAGGTTTGTTACAGTTCTCCATTGGGCAGCCTCCTTCAGGCAGTGATGAAATCATTCTTTCAGCCATGACAGCACCCCACATTACTGTCAAGGAAGAAGTAGGACATGTCAGTTTGCTTGTTGTTCGAGCACAAGGCTTACTTGGGACAATTATGGCACAATACAGAACAGTTGCACTAACAGCATACAGCCCTCAAGATTATCAGGTATATAAACAGCTCTCTGAAAGAGTTGATAGAGGCTGATTAGGTTTGCCTGTATGAATTTATCATTGGAATAGTACAGCCGATGTGTACTTGTCAGTGTTTCGGAGTAAAGGGAATAGTTGGGATTGCTGCTAGTATATGGCTGTCCCTGCTGCCTGTGGCATTTTTGCCTGAGCTTTTAGATTCCGTTGCTGGATTGGCAATAGAGTTCCCTAGGTTGTTGGTGCCTGGGGATTTCAATTTGCCACCCTGTGATGTTGAGTCCGTGGTGGCTCAGGGTTTGTGGCCTCCATGATAACCATGGACTGTCCTAAGTAATTGATGGCCTAACACATATCGGTGGCCTCACATAGATCTTGGGCAGTGGAGCACATTAACATGGACAGATCACTCTCTGGTTGCCTTTTGACTAACTGGTGTCACCCCTCCCTGCACAGAGACAGGGCCTGTTCGATAGGCCTGGCCCAAGTGACTGATGGACCCAATGGGGTTCCTGAGAAATCTTAGCGTTTTCCCCGAGGATCTGGTGGGTGGTTCAGGGGCCCTAGTTGCTGCCTGGAATGGGTGGGTGGCTGGGGTCTTGGACCATATCGTCTTAAGCAGCCTTTCCCTGTGCACTGGTCCTGGGGCACACATTGGTTTACTGAGGAGCTCCAGGAGATGAAGCACCAGAAGAGATACTTGGAGTCCTGTTGGAGGAAGACTTGAAGCAAGTCTGACTGGACACAGATAAAAGCCCTTATTGGGGATTATCTTGTGGCGATAAGGGCAACAAAATGCCAATATTTCTCTGCCCTTATTGTGTCTGTTGCTAGCCATCCAGTGGCCCTATTTAGGGTTACCTGGTCCCTATTGGTTAGGGAGAGCCCCTCGGAACATGTGCTGGGCCACTGAAAGGATTATTCAGGCTATATGGTGGATACAGTTGCTCAGTTATGCTGATCTATGACCATAATAAATTTTTGATTTGACTTGGACTCTGAGCTTGGACTCTGAGCTGTGTTGGTGGTGGTGGTGCATCCATCTTTGTGGTTCTTGATCTCTTGGCAGCTTTTGATACTGTCTCTGTGGCTGATTCCAGTCGGTGTTGGTTCAGGGAAGAGGTTGCTCCCTAGGCCCCTCCTTTCTGAGTTGCTGCTGGGTTCTATTCTCTATTCTCTCTCCCCTCTTTTTCAGCATCTATGGTGGGTGCTGATGATACCCAATTATATATATTGACCCTGGGCTGGCCAACAGAGGCTGCCAAGATTCTGTCCTAATGCCTGAAGACTATATGGATATGGATGGGGAGGAACTGTCTCTGATTCAATCCTACCAATACCAAGTGGCTGTGGGTGTTTGGGCAGCCTGGATCTGGGGATATTCTATCTCTGTCCTTGGATATGGTGGCACTTTCCCATTCAGGGGGGGTGTGTGCACAATTTGGGGGTCTTCCTGGACTCACAGCTCTTGCTCAATGAGGAAGGTCTTTGCATAGCTTCAACTGGTGTACCAGTTGCACAGGGAGTAATGAGCCAGCCCATGTAACCCCTTTGCTTTGCAAGCTGCACTGGTTGCCAGTTTGCTTCCAGGTGCAGTTCAAGGTGTTGGTCATTACCTGTAAAACCCTGCATGAGATGGGGCCTGGTTACTTGAGGGATCTCCTGCTTCCCATAGTACCTGCCTGGCCAATTTGATCTGGCATGGTTGGTGCACTTTGGGTTCCAGTTAAACAATGCCATCTGTCAGGACCCTGAACGCACACCTACTCTGTAGTAGCACCTGCCTTCTGATGTGAGGTTCCCCCGGAGATCTGAATGGCCCCCACTCTACTAGTGTTTCAAACGGCTTTGAAGACTTGGCTGTTTGCTGATGCCTTTGGCAAGTGTGAGTGAAGCCACCTTTAGATTGTGTAGGTTATTTTCCTTTGTTCCCATCCAGTTTTGTCATCCTTGCCATCTTTACTCTTCATTTTTGTCCCTTGTTGTTTTTCTTATCTTTAATGTTTTAAATAATTTGTAAATCACCCAGAGTCGCTGGGAGTTGGGTGGCATGATGATGATGGTGGTGATGATGATGATGATGATGATGATGATGATGATGGTGATGATGATGGATCAGAATGTCAGAAAGCAGTTTTAGATTTGCTCAAACCAAGAGCAGACAGATGTGAGTGCCAGTATGGGGATTCTAATGAGCCTTCAGTTTCGCCACTTTCAGTGGTCAGTAGGAGCACAATTCATTCAAGATACTTTGGGTCATCTGTCCTAGAAATTCCAGTGCCATTTGAACATTAATATTAACACTAGTTGTCAGTATATGTTTGTGTTTTGTGTGTGTGTATCTGTAATTTGCACTTGTGTGTGTATGTGCATGCAAATGTAATTTACACCTTCCTAGAAGGGAGGCACTTCTTCTTGTACTGTGAGGTTGTCAAATTGTGTGGGATGGTTCAGTCACCAGTGTGTTCAACTTGAGAGAGAGTAGAAAGTATCAGAACTCACCAGCATTCCTGTAATTTTCAGTAAGGCTCCTAATAATCTTCTCTCAATTGTGACCCAGTGGGACCACCATGTGTCCTGGGAAAAGCAGAGCAGACGTATATAGTATTACTTGGCATACAAACAAGATACATATTTCATATTGCTTTTCCCTTCTTACTTCTATAAACAGACATTAATACATATAAGCTTTAGCTTTTTTTTTTTTTTTCCCTGCAGGGAATTACAGGCACCTTGGAATTTCTGCCAGGAGAAAGATACAAGCACATTCTTGTTAACATTACAGATAATTCTATCCCTGAACTGGAAAAGGCTTTCAAAGTAGAATTGCTGAATCCAGATGGGGCAGGTAAAGGCTTATAGAATAATTTTAACACATACTGTCTCTTTGGGGACTGAAATTGAGTTACATTTAATTCATTCTCTTTCAAAAGTGAATTGAATTTTCTTCAAAAAAGCATTGGATCTTTAATTTTCTTTTGAAGATATTAGCTGCGTATCTTCACGGTTAAACTAAACAATACTCCGCATAAAGTAGGTACTATGTATGTTGTCAGGTACCATGATACTAGAGTATGTGTCAAAACCTCCCCTTTATTTGACACACATTTATCTGAAGCTTCCCCAAAACTTGATATACCAGATTCATTAGCTTTATGGTAACCCCAGAACTGAAGCCAATTCCAGCAGTTGACTGCATCTGATACCATGAGAGCATTATTGCACAGGGACTTCTTTTGCTGCATTTACTCTTGCATGGCAAATATCTATAATGTAGCCCTGTGCCAAGGATCTATATCATTATCAGTTATGGAAAATGAAAGCACACTGTTCCCAGCCATCCGTGTTACTTTTTTGCACGCCATAGAATTAAAAATTGGTATTAACCGTTATCTTAATGGTTCACCTTTGGCATATTTAAAGGATGGAAAATTAAATCAAATCAGAGTCAAACTGCAATCTTCATTTTTAGTGTCATCATAGGATGTAAAGTTGCTCTTGATAAGTTGTAGTGAGGTTCTCTCTCCACCTTTAATTGCCTAAAAGTAAACAATATGTCTGCATATTGCTTTCCTAATTTAAGCATCAGAGCAAACTTTTGAATAGAAATTAGTACCTAGCTGATCTTGGCTGATCTTTACAAATCCAACCTGGTTAAAAGTCAGATGAGGCACCACCAGGAAATCCCTGGGCTATAGGCTAGACTGTGAAGTAAAAAAAAAAGAAACAGATGAAGGCAATGTGAAACTGCTTCTGCTTTGTTGTGAAGAAAGCTACATGGACGTCTGTAGTTAACAGAAGTCAAGCTCAATTTGAGGAAGTCTATTCTGTAATTAATTAAATCCCCCCCCCCCCCCCCCCCAGTATTTGTTTTAGCATTGTTTCTGGCACATACTAATTCAGAGAATTTCAGTTTATAGATTCTGCCTTTTCCAATTTCTTTGCTCTTTCACTTATCAAGTATATGTCACTGTTAGTTAAGGATAGTTGATATACGTAGGTAGCTAACAAAAAAGCGTCATCTTTGGCTTTTATTAACATTCCTTAAGGTTTTGAAATTCTTTAAAAAATTTTCAGGTCCATCTTCTTTGGTTGCTTTTGTCCCAGATGTTTTGAAATGCTGTCTATCGTCTACATTACATTTGTGTATTGTGTATCTTTGTCTTCTTAAAGTTGCTGAACTTTTTAATGGTGGCAGTGGTAGTGGTGATGGTGATTTGGACTTCCTTCCTCCTGTCCATCAATATGGTAAGTAGTTAATTATGGATTTTTTCCCCTTTCTCAGATATATGGTTCATTGTTTTAAAACAGTGTTTTTCAAATTTGGGAACTTCAAGGTGTGTGGACTTCAACTCCCAGAATTGTGGAATGCTGAGAGTTGAAGTCCACACGTGTTAAAGTTGCCAAGTTTGAAAAATACTGCTTGAAAAGAAACTGTACAATGTTGTACAATCATACCTTATTGAGAGCTTAGATAATTTATTTTGCTTTGCCTGTTTTTTTCCCTTCCTATTCAAAGCCTGCAGACTGGTTTATTTTCAAAGTGTATTACCAGATTTCCTCCAGCTTCTTAATGGAGACATAAGCAGAGCTCTCTGTGTCCAGGGTACAGTTTTCAGATACCCCCCACCCCTGGCATGGTAAGAAAGCTCTCATGCCAACCTCCCATGTTTCTGTCATGATGATTTACATATAAGATGATTTTAAAGGTTCCTCTGTCCCCTTGCTCTTCCCCAGATCCAGGAAGACTGGGAAAGCTTGCTGAATGAGATAAGCTATAACAGTTAAGTTGGAAAAAGGGGAATCCTCTGAAAATCATGTGGAGATATATTCCAGGAATGGAATTTATTCCATTTAATGAGATCTTCCAACCTTTGGAAGAGGATTATCAATATGATAGATGAATGCTGTGGGGGGGAAGTGGCAGAAAAGCTGCCTTCTTCTAAATGATTTTTCTCTGGATCTACCTATGTGTTTAGGGTTGCAGTTCAAACCTTTTTGGTTATATCAAATAACATCTGTTTCAGTTCAGTTGCATTTATAAACTTTGGGAATTATAAGTGAAGATATGATCTAATTAATTTGTTAGAATTAATGCATCATATATATATTTATCCTTGATATCAGCAGGCAGTCTGGGAATAGCATCTCATATCATAGTGACTATTGAAGCCTCTGATGATGCTCATGGGGTTTTTGAGTTCAGTGCTGAATCCCTCTCTCTGAATGGAACAGAACCTGAGGATGGAAGAGGAACTATCACATTTGAGGTCAACAGATATGGTCCCATATATTATTCTTGAGTTTTCATACTTTACTTGTTATGGAAATGCTCCATGCCTATATACTTTTTCAAAAATAGGATTTTTTTTGGTGATAACTATAGTTATCGTAATCTCTCTTCCCACTCTCTCTAATAGGCAGGGATACGTGAGTTTCATGAGACAGGAAATTGGAAATACCTCATTTTTTACTCACTTACAGCACCCGTATTAGTGATACTCCAGTTCAGTGACAAGATGCATAGGTCACAGGATAATAATCTTATATACAAGAGGTCCATGCTCATGAGACAGGGGATTGTGACTATATGGCAGAAAGGATTATAACAATTGCTGAGTCCTAGAAATCGTGTCTCAAATTCATTTTGCTAACTAAAATTGCAAACATACATTTGTGTAGTATGTAAGGTGACATGGGAACCTCTGTTTAGCTAAGTGATTTGATTATTTGTCCTCCATGATACAATAATAATGACGTATTGCTTTGCTTTTCAGGTTATTAGACATCATGGTGCATTGTCCCAGGTGATATTATATTGGTTTATAGTGCCAAATGATACTGAAGATGTGGTTGCAACAAGTGGCAACATAACTTTCCACATAGAGCAAAGAAAAGCAAACTTAACTGTGCAGATTTTGCCTGATGAAATTCCAGAACTAGACAAGACATTTTCAGTTTATATCATTAATATTACTTGTGGACGGCTTGGAGTTCACACAAATGCTACATTAACTATTCTTGCCAATGATGACCCATATGGACTTTTGATTTTCTCTGAAAAAAATAGGCCAATCAAAGTTGAGGAAGAAACCAAGAATGTCACCCTTACGATAGTAAGGTTGAAAGGTCACTTGGGAGTAGTCAATGTTACATATAGAACCATGCGTGACGAAGATGAATCACCCTATCTGCCATCAAATATTGCAAGGGCAACAGTGGAGGAAGATTATCTGCCTATTTCAGGATTTGTAATCCTTTCAGCCAATAAAAGTGAAGCTACACTAGACCTCCCTATTCTGGATGACAGTGAACCAGAGAAATCAGAATCTGTATTTGTTGAGCTTCTTGGTGCCACTTTGATAGGAGAAGTCCATCATCAGCCATGTAAGGCTAACTCTGTATTACTCTTGTTCAATAATATTTAAAGCCTAATCCAAATTATATTTTCTTTACAAAATTATATTTAGCAACACTGTACATGACTAAGAGCCACTTTGGTTTAGTGATTAAGGTACTGAGCTAGGAGTGGGAAAATCTGACTTGTAGTCTTGTCTTAGGCACAGAAGCCAGCTGATTGGCTTTGGGCCACTCTTTCTGAGTCCTAGGAAGAAGGCAATAGTTCTGAAAAGTTGCCAAGAAAACTGCATGGACTTGTCCATGTAGTCACCAGGAGTCGAGATTAACTCACACACACACATACAACCATGACTACTATGTATCTTGGGCTGTGTTTTTTTTTTTTCCTTTTAACATGGCAAACCCAATTGTAGAATATGCTTCTGATTAATGTCAGAGAATCACTTTACTGTGAGACTAGAGCTGCTAGTAGAAATAACTGAATAATAGTGGAAGGTAATAATTGAAGCTAAAGCAGAGCAAGTAGATTGTTAGGGGCATATCCTCATCACCTTTCCACAACATAGATACTACATTGATAAAGAAATTGCATTCTTTCTATTAGCAATAAAGTGACACGATCCATGTTAGTAATTTTAGAAATGATGTCTGATGTGATGGTAGTAATCCAATGGAAATAGGCTGTGCATATTGCTCTGTTCCTGCATTTCCTCCCCCACCCCACCCCGCTCCACACCTACCCTCCTCTCTCTCTGTACTGTATATAAATGGTTATTTGGCCTATGCAAGTAACATTGCTATAATTACTGCAAATCAGTATCAGAACCAATGTCCTTAGAAAATCATTGCTTACTTTTCCACAATTTAATCATGAATGTATTGAAGCATTGCATTTAAACATAAATTATTAGATTATGTTGGACACTTTCCTTTCAACATCTAAAATCCGATGCCTGAATCTGCATTGAATTGATTAGAGACCTACAATAATCTCCCTGGCTCACAGCTGAAGGACTTGAGTATTTTGCCTAGTTTTGAACTGGCACTGGGGAACAGTAAGACTCTTCTGCTTTTAACACTGTAGGGCAGTTAGAAAATTAGTGTTAAGCCTTTTCAGTCATGGAAATTATTACTGTGGGAAAAGCTTAACATATCTGGTAGATGCTTTATTATTTTTATATGGTGGTCATTTATTTCTTCTATGAGCCAATAGCCTTTACAGAAAACAAGGGCTTGCTGTCACTGCATTATATTTCCAAAAGCAAATAACTCCAAATTGTTGGAATAAGGAGTCATTCAACCTTGGCAGTTTCTGCTTGCTATGTTTTGTTTTTATAACAATTTATATTATGGTTAGTTTTTCCAAGTTTATATCAGTGCATGGCGAAGAGCATAGTCAAATATTAGCAGATTGGTGGCAATGTTTGTGAGTGGTAGAGGATTCATTACCAGTGTTAATTATCCCACTTTATTGAACAATTATATTCTGATTTTCACTCAAGTCCTGCAGGCTGTCATAGTGCCTTTCCTTTAGTTCCTAATAATCTGAATGATTTCAGCTTTGAAGCTCTGTGAAAAAAAAGAAACATCTTGCATCTTTCATCACAAGAATCTTAGATCTAATTATATATTTCATGCTAAATCTGTGGAAAAATAAGAATAAAATTATAGGAAATGCCCTGATGGATTGGGTCAAAAATCCACTGTAGTTGCAGACTTAAGTGGGATGGAGTGGGGTAAATTGCAGCTAGAAAATACAGTGAATACTGACCTTTTTGAAGATCTCCCTTGATTTCTTCCATATGTTTTGCCTTGCTCCCTGTTGCTTCCATTGAAAGAGAAATTAGGTATATTAATTAGGTATTAAGAGCCTCCTTAAATGATGAAGGAACTTGGATCCTCCAGGTTTCAAGTAATTTTTCCCCACATTTTTCAGTTCCTGGACAGCTTTTTTGGATCTTTCTATTTAATTCACTTGATGAGGGTGAAAGAGGAGAGTGTGAAAGCTGGCTTGAAACTCAACATTAAAAAAACTAAGATCATGGCATCTGGACCCATCAATCCCTGGCAAATAGAAGGGGTAGAAATGGAAGCAGTAACAGACTTCATTTATTTGGGCTCCAAGATCACTGCAGACGGAGACTGCAGCCATGAAATTAAAAGACGCTTGCTCCTTGGGAGGAAAGCTATGGCAAACCTAGATAGCATATTAAAAAGCAGAGACGTCGCCTTGCCGACAAAGATCCACATAGTCAAAGCTATGGTTTTTCCAGTAGTAATGTATGGCTGTGAGAGCTGGACCATAAAGAAGGCTGAACGCCGAAGAATTGATGCCTTTGAACTGTGGTGCTGGAGAAGACTCTTAAGAGTCCCCTGGACTGCTAGGAGGTCAAACCAGTCAGTCTTAAAGGAAATCAACTCTGATTGCTCATTGGAAGGATTGATAATGAAGCTCAAGCTCAGATACTTTGGTCACCTAATGCGAAGAGAGGACTCTTTGGAAAAGACTCTGATGCTGGGAAAGATGGAAGGCAAAAGGAGAAGAGGACGGCAGAGGATGAGATGGCTAGATAGCATCACTGAAGCAATGAGCATGAAATTGAGCAAACTCAGGGAGGCAGTGAAAGATAGGAAGGCCTGGCACAATATGGTTCATGGGGTCACAAAGAGTCGGACACGACTTAACGACTGAACAACAACAACAACAAATTTAATTCACACAATAGAAATATTATCAGCAATATCTGTTTGTCTGTCTATATCCATCTGATAGGGCATTCCCTCTAAAATAGGTATCTAAAGGGAGGGATCAGATTGCTTCTCCCGCAATGCTTTTTCTTCTACACCAAAATGTTCTTATAAAGTTGTAGTCAAGGTATGAATGTAATAGCTTTCCCTAGCTTTATGTCCCCAGTAACTGTCATTTAGTGATAGGTCTCCCCAGTATCTGTCTCTAAACATAGATATGTTCCATTTTAATCTTATCGTTAATACAGCTCATGCCTGGCTACTACCCTCATTTATATATTAGAGATTTAAATGAGAGCTGATAGATGGAAGGTTATTGTTTTATTGTGAAATTCCATTGTACATTTATTGTAGAAAATACATTGGAAATCCTTCAAAGTTCTTCTGTATTTCAGTTTCAGATTCTCCTTGCCTTGGATCTAGAGCTGATACGATTGCTCATATAATTATCAATGCCAATGATGGTGCTTTTGGAACATTACAGCTTTCTGCACCAGCTGTCCAAGTACCTGAAAATTACATTGGACCAATAATCAATGTCACAAGAACTGGAGGAATTTTTGCAGATGTTTCTGTGAAATTTAGAGCAGTGCCAATAACAGCAACTGCCGGTAAGAGGGTGAAGAGATTACAATGAAATGGCAAAAATGTACAACAACGTAAATTGACTTTAGCTATAAGGAAATGGCAAGAATAATGTCACAAAGCTTTGTATGGGATATGACTGCATGTCATACAATCTTTAAGCACATTCAGGAATTCAAATATTTTGCTGTTATTTGAGCATTTGTTACTCATGCAATTCAGCCTGTGTGATGGCTAGAATGGGAATGTGTTCATTGGTCTCATTCCAGTCACTCATTTTTGCTAACTACATCCATACATTAAGGCAAAATAATTATACTGGGGAGCCCACTTTAAATACATTGTCAGGCTTCCTACATAATGCCGTCCATCTCAATGTATAGATGAGACCAGGGAGGATATTATAATATAGTGTAGCCCCTGCATGAGTAATAAGAAACATTATAAGACTGTTGTATAAATGTCAAATAATAAATTGGTGCAAAATTCAAGATCTTCTAGGTGACAATACTCATCTCTCTTTTTATACAGTGCTTTAGTTTGATAGCAGTGCTTCCTAAAATCTCAGAAGCAAACTGTGGCTTAAGGTAGTTTTCCAGAAATCAGGACTCTTCTCTGCACCATTCCTGTAAACAATATAAAGTAGTGCTGAGGCTAAAACTCTTAAAAGAGCATTTGCCTTGACTGTCTGGCCATTAGGTTTTCCTCTAGAAACTCATATCACCCCCTTGTATTGCTTTTTGGACTTCTATGGAGAGGAAAAGGATAGTGGTGTGATGCTATCCAAGCTCCTCTCAGGGTAACAATTTAGTATCCTCCTCTGCCAAGTGACTGAAATGCTTGTTTACTTTCCTCCTTCATTCTGATATCTGCTACTGTGGCTTTATAATGGGGTAAGACATGGAAATGTTTCAGCTTGGAATAAGCAAAAGAAAAACATACAACATAGAACACGTGTTCCTTTGCTGAATTCAGGTTTATATGGGCATTCTATGATATGTTTTAATTTAGATTTGCATGTAACCTATTATTGTGTTAATTAACCTAAGATCATCTTCCAGGTTTTCCAGATTTATTGTTCTCATGGTAAAACAGATTCATTTGATGAAAAGGCATGCCATCTTAGCTTTTGAAAAATCAGTTCAGAGCAGACAGTACGATCATCTGTATATGCACTTTTCTTGGTGCCTGTTTTCAGTAGACCATGTGCCCCAACATCATCTCTCCAAAGAAGCTCTTACCCACCATTTAGGGAGCTCTGAGCTGCAGCAATATGAAACATGGAATGGTTAAGGAACATGAACGCCAAATATTTTCATAGGATAAAATAATTGGTATTGTTTCAAACATATTCCATATTATCTTCTCCAATCTTTCTCGTAGACTCTGCTCATCAGACCTGCATTACTAATGTTATAAAGAAATAGCATCACCATATTTTTGAATAGGCATCTTTGTCATACACAGGTGAAGACTACAGTGTAGCCTCCTCAGATGTTGTCTTACTAGAAGGAGAGACCAGTAAAGCTGTGCCAATTTATATAATTAATGATATTAACCCTGAAATGGAAGAGTCCTTCCTTGTGCAGCTGCTCAATCAGACAACAGGGGGAGCACTACTTGGGAGTCTAACTCAGTCTGTTATAACTATTGAAGCTTCGGATGATCCATTTGGATCTTTTGGTAAGGTGGCATTTGAATGTTAATAATCCCATCCATGGATTGAAGAATATTACAATAGATTTAATTAACAAATTTAAATCTGCTTTTCATCTCAACAACATTTCTTTTCAAAATATTTTATCTTAGTACTAAACATCCCTTCCTTTTTGGGAGACACTTTCTCAGAAACCATGATAAAATGCTTTAGATTAATGTCAGTACTCTCACACTGGGCTCTCAAGGACTTTGCAATTTAAAATTTAAGACCCAAACTCAACATTACAGCCCATGTAATCCTTTTTTGTCTCTTGATAAGTACTGTGACCCCAGGAAAGAAGACTTTAGCCCTCCCCGTCTCTACTCCCCTCTCCCCCCTCCCCCAATCTACTATTCATAGAATGAAAGGTACTTTGGTCCTAAATCTTAAACTGGTCTCTTGTGCACTCTGTGAAATTAGGGTATTCTTTTGTGACATTAGAGAAGGCTTTTCAAAAGCAAGATGAATACAAATCAAAAGAGAGAGGGGAGGAACAGAACCTATTTTAAACCTACTTAATCTACTTCACATGGTTCTGGTGAAGTTAAACAGTACATATTGTTCGTATTTGCCTCAAGCAATTGGTAATAAAATTAAAATATAAATATAATAAATACAGTGATATTAAAGGCATAGCCCATTGTTTACTTTTGTTAACCAACAATTGGAGAAAGATTGAGCCAGCCAGCATTCTGGGCTGGCAGGGAAACTTTTCAGTACAATTAAGAGTTGGATTGGTAAAATTTTATGAACTTCCTCATGCTCCTATTTCTCAAGTTCCTATTCCTCAGGTTCCTATTAAACAGAGATTAAAGGCATTTGTAGAAGATTTAGCAATACTGTCTCTACCTGAATGTCATCAGATTCTGTTCTATGGACTCTACTGCCTCTTTCTTGAATGAGAATGAGGTTACTTAGGCAGCAAAAATGCAGGTACTGCATTTCTGGTGCTGGGTTTCCATGTGATCCCACTCTCACTTTTGCTCTTGTGTTGTTGGAGTGGACAATGCAAGCTTTGATTGCTGTTTTGGAAAAATCTATTCAAAATTACACTATACAGTAGCTTATAAAATCCACTAATTATTAGCATTTGATTACCAAAATTCAATTGCTACTTAACATGTGTATTAAAAGTATGTAATGAATGGAAAAATAAACTAAACTGAAAAAATAAAATTTCATGTTACTAGTTTTCCAGATCACTGATATAGTTGTCAAAGAGCCTGAGGCCAATACAGTGATGATAGATCTGCCAATTATTCGCAATGCTGGAACACTTGGCAATGTGACCATTGAATGGATTGCCACCACTGATGGGCAATTTGCTGTCAGTGATTTGAATGTCTTCTTAGGCAACATTCAATTTTCCCCTGGGGAAGCCATGAAGAACTTGACATTAGAGATTCTGGATGATGATGTTCCAGAAATTGAAGAGGTAAGCTCAGAAATAAGACAAAACATAAAAAGAAAAAATAGTATTTGTTTTTTTTTTTTTAAATAAGTGCTTGCTGATGAAAATCATAGGTAAAAAAATATGGGACTTGTGAAAATGCAATACTATGGAATAATGATGATGATGATAATGATGATGATGTTGCCATTGAAAATGGAAATATTCATTGATTTGTGGGGATAACAGGGATCCAGGGAAAACTTTCTGCTACAGTGTAAGGATTTTTGCTCAATTCCCAATTCTCCAGTGGTGATCCATAGTTCTTTTATCTTCTAGAACAACTTTCCAAGAAATATACTGAACTGTTGCAGGAATGAAAATTGTTCCCCTGAGCTCCACTAGGACTCTCTTGAGCATTGGCTTGAGAGAATTATACATTCTAAATTGCTAATACCTTGAATCTCAGGAATAATTTATCTTTTGTCCAAAATATTTTGTAGATTATCAGAGTGGAATTGATCCAGGCTTCCAATGGAGGTACTATTGGACTAGATAGAGTGGCAAATGTTGTAATTCCTGCCAATGATAAGCCATATGGTACAGTTTCCTTTCAACAAAACTTGTATCGTATTCAAGAGCCATTGGAGAGAAGTTCAGTTGCAAACATAACAGTAAAGAGAAGGTCTGTTTAATATTCTAATATCTTACCAACTTATGGCTAATACATTATTGTAATGCATTATTTATGGCAATATATTACAGCTTATATGGAGAGAACACCATTTGTAGATAAGAATGACACACTCTTAGTATACTTTTTCAGTAAGCCAACCCAAACAAAGAAAAGCCGAGTGGAGGAAGAGAGTCTAAAGTACTCTTCCTTGATCGATTCTGGAGTTGAGCTACTCCAGAAGTAGGCATGTAGAGTTTTTGCTATAAGGAAAAAATAACAAAATATGCTGCAGTCTATCTAATGAATGTTTCCTGAAAAGCAGTAATTCCCACTGATTTTAGTATGATTTTTCAAATAGTGTGCATAATATATTAACCTTACTTTAAATATACGTATGTGTTTGTATATGCTCCTGTTTTGTAAGCATTAATTTTAACCATCTCCCATTGGTATAAAATGGACATGAAACCAGCTGTTCTTAAACAATAGCAGATAACTATACTATATGAATATGTATATGAATAGCTGCCTTTTTATTTGTATCCAGACATTTTGGTCTATAAGTATAAGGTTAGGTTGTAGTTAGGCAAACCTAACTGAAACACATCAGCAGAATCATTGCAAAATAATCACTTTTATTTTCTGGCTCTATTTGTCATCAATATTAAATAAATTATAAAAGGGTGTGTACTATGATTCTTGGTGTTTTACGTATATCTAGTCGTGCACATTTAAATATGGATACTAGAAACTCTGACTGTATTCTAAGGTAGGGAAGATATGTGGGCAATGAAGCATTTCAGGGAATACAGAGAGAATGAAGCTGAGAACCCCAATGAGTGTAGTTTAGAAGTAAGGACACCAGGGAAAGGTCTTGAATGAAGATCGTAGAGAGGACTTCTAGTCTGAGTAAACATCAGAACATATAAGCTAATCCTCACATCTGATTACTCTCAAAAAATTAAAAAAAGAAAAAGGTAGAAACATAGGGGAAAAAAACCTTCTCTTAATCCCTATTTCTTTGTTTCCCTTTCTACTTTTCATCCTAAGCATCTGAACTAAGGTTACAGTATCTTGTAAAGCAGGGTTCCTCAACCTCAGCAACTTTAAGATGGGTGGACTTCAACTCCCAGAATTCCCCAGGTGGACTTCAACTCCCAGAATTCCCCAGCCAGCCATGCTGGCTGGAGAATTCTGGGAGTTGAAGTCCACCCATCTTAAAGTTGTTGAGGTTGAGGAACCCTGCTGTAAAGTATTCTGTTTAAAATATAAGGAAGTGCTCAGAGCTGTGCTTTATTTTTATTTTTATTTTTTTTACATTTTTGCATTCCCCCCCTCAAATTTAACTATGATAACTATATCAAGGAAACTGTTCTAATCATCATAAATGTGTGTTGCTTATTTAATTTGTAGTGGTGGAAGATTTGGTCAGCTGCAGATATTTTACAGCACTTCAGAAATTGATTTCATAACACTTGCACTACAGCAAGGGCTGGATGTATTATGCTACTATGAAGCACCTATACAAGGAATTCCAGATGAAACTCATGTGCCTAGAGTGAATATTTCACTAGCCAATGATTCTCTGTACACTTGTGCTATTCTTTGTTTGAAAGAGCAAGCGTGTTCAGCTTTTTATTTCTCCAGTACCTCTGAAATTCCATCATGCTTTTGGGTGGCATCTTGGAGTAGCTCAATAACCAACAGCTCAGGATTCTGGATATACAAGAAAAACCTTACCACTTTAACTCCTATTTTGAGTACACAAGCGATTGCTAATAATGACTATGAGCCTGTTACAAGCCAGTGGGTGATCATGGAAGAAGGAGAGGAATTTGCAAACCTCACAGTCTCCATACTACCTGATGATTTTCCAGAACTGGATGAGAAGTTTGTCATCTCTTTGTTACAAATTGTGCTAATGAATATCACTGCCAGCAATGAAAATCAGCCAATCATAGGGCAACCAAATACCTCTACAGTTGTCATACTAATGAATGGGGATGCTTTTGGTGTGTTTGTAATTTATAGCATCACTCCCCATACAACTGAGAATGGCCTTTATGTGGAAGTACAAGAATGGCCTCAGAATACTGTGCAGTTAATGATACATAGAACAGAAGGTAGTCTGGGACAGGTGATAGTGGAATGGAGCATTACTGGTGGTACAGCTACCCCAAATCTGGATTTTATAGGTGATGGGGAAGTCCTGACTTTTGCAGAAGGTAAGAAATTTGGGAGAATCCTCTAATAAAAGCTCAGTATGCTACTATCCTGTCCAATCACTGCCATATATCAAGCTTCAGAATGACTTACAGAAAACACTGTAAGGGAAATACACATGACATGCTATTGAAGGTTATCATCCATAAATTATAGTTTGAATTCCAACATTTTAAACTCATTAAATGTAGATATTTTATGTCACTTGAAATGCAGAGTCGAAAAAGAAAGTCACACTACCTTTTCCAAAAGGAGCTAAAATTTCAATTATCTTTATAGTAGATATCTGTGTGTGCCTTATCTTGTCGACAGGTGTTCAGCCATATAAACTAAGAGTTGATTTGTAATTTTGATAGGTATTTGAGATAGTTTATAACTACCAATTTTAGTACCAAAATTATCTTGCTACCCAGGGGGTGATGTGTAGTTGGGTCCTTATAGTAAGTATTTTGTTAGTTGGGAGAGGGGGTGGTACTGCCTGCCTTGAAGGAGATGGTAGTGCACCCCATCGTTAAGAAACCAACACTGAACCCAACAGTCATGAGCAATATTCATGCAGTCTCCAACCTCCCCTTTTGGAAAAATGTTGTGGAGAAAGTGATAAGACTGCAGCTTCAAAGGGCTGTGGAACAAATGGATTATGTAGATCCCTTTTAGTCAGGTTTCAAACTGGGAGATAATAAGTATGGGAATAGCATTGGTCATGCTTACTGATGACCTCTGGCAGATCTGGGATGGGTATAGGGTAACCATCCTAGTTCTCCTTGACCTCTCAGTTGCTTTCAATACTAACAACTATGGTATCCTTCTGGACTGCCAAGAGGATTAGAAATAGAGCCATGGTTTTGTGGTGATTCTTCTCCTTTCTCTGTAGTCAGGTTCAGATAGTGCTGGCAGAGGGGAAGTTGAACCCTGACATGTAGGGTGCCTCAGGGGTCTATTCTCTCACCCCTCCGTTTTAACATCTACACAAGGCTGCTGGATAAGGTCATCTGTTGGTTTGGAATCAGGTATTATCAGTATGCTGATGCTACCCAGATGATGCTTTCAAATCTTGCCCCAGTATCTGGAGGCTGTATGGGTCTGGATGGAAAGAAACAGGCTTAAGCTCAGCCCTGACAAGACCAAGTGGCTGTGGATATTTGGATCACCAGGTTCTAGAAGTGTTCCATCTTCAGTCCTGAACAGAGTTGTACTTCTATCTTTGGGACCGGTACACAATTTGGGGGTACCTTGGACTCACAGCTCCTACTTGAGGACAGATACAGCTGTGGCCAGGAAGGCTTGCACTAATGAATCTTATGAGCCAATTGCACCCATATCTGGACAGGGATGCCCTAGGACAGTTATTTATACAGTAGTCACTTCATTTTGGATTATCGCAGTGCATTCTACATAGGCTGCCTTAGAAGATAAGTCAGAATCTGCATCTGGTCCAGAATGCAATGGTAGGGAGAGTTACAGGCATGCCATGGTATGCCCACATAACAGCTCTGCTTCATGATTAGCTTTGGTTACCAAGAGCCTTCTAGGTATAATTCAAGGTTCTGGTTATTACCTATAAACTTGTTCATATTGTAGTGCCTAGTTATCTGAGGGGACTGTCTGTCTTCCACAGTGTCTGTTCATCCTGTGTGATTGGACAGAGTCAATATGCTCCTGGTCCTATTGATTAAATACTGTCTTCTGAAGGGATCGAGGAAGTAGGCTTTCTCTGTCACAGCAATGATCCCAATTCAAGTGTGCTTTCCATTTGGAACAGATTGAAACAGAAATTTAGTTTAAAAAAGCAAGTCTTTCTTTTTTATTCCAAAGAATGAATATTTCCTGCAGGTTTGTGAGACTGCTTTGTTTGCCAGATTAAGGAGCCTCTGACAGTTTGGTCCAAGGACTTCACACTAATGCTACCTTGGAAGTTCCATCAAGTTTGTGCCACTTCAAAATTTTGCCTAGCCTAAATAAATATCCTATTAAAATAAAATAAAATGTCTACAATTTATATGCACATACACCCAAATTCTCAGACTGGTATTTTGTTTTCAGAGATTAAAAAAGCAATTATCTCATTCAGCATGTTCTTACATGTGAGAACTTCAATGTGATTTTTTTTTTCATGAAATTCACAATATAAATGAAAACATCACAGTAGGAGAGGGAATAAAACATTGGCTAGGTTCATGCTGCAACAAATAAGCAGGGACAGAAATACAGGTAGTCCTCATTTAGCAACTGCCTTACTTAGCAACTGTTTGCAGTTACAACAGTGATGAAAAAGTAACTTTACAACCAATCCTTGCATTTATTATCTTTTGGTCTGTAAAACAAAGGAAAGCTGAATTAAGATCATTACCACAGTCATGGTTATACTTAGTGACTGCTTTGCTTAACAACCAAGTTGCTGGTCCCAATTGTGGTAGCTAAATGAGGACTACCTGTACTGTATTTTAGGGTTCCATATCCACCTATAATGGGAACAGGGTTTGTTTGTTGTGTAAAACTTTGCACACTTTGGATATCTTAACATTCTAATTCTCTGAGACAATAATTATTTAACAGGGGGATATTTCCCGTATTTAGAGGAGAAATATAAGAAATACCAATGACTAAGTAAAAAGGAATATAAAGGCACATTTGTATATAATACTGTGTACTGAATCTGCTTTGTTTATATATGTGTATCTAGAAAGCTAGTTAGTTTATCTAAATGAAATACGTGTTCTTCTAACACTGAAAAGGTTGCAACAAAACATAAAATGCTCTATTTTTTCTTATCAGGTGAGACAAAAAAGCCAGTCACTTTGACTATTCTAGATGACTCTGAACCTGAAGATGATGAAAGCATTCAGATCACTTTGACCCACACTGAAGGTGGTAGTCATATTCTACCCAGTTCAGATACTGTCACTGTGGTGATTTTGGCCAATGACAATGTAGCAGGAATTCTTAGTTTTCAAACATCGTCAAGATCTGTAATTGCTCATGAAGGTGGGTTCCTCTCCATTTTCACTTCCCTTTCTTTGTGAATAAATGGAGCTATTTTGAAATAAGGAAGCATAAGTAATTTCCGAATATGATTAGAAAAGAAAGTATGCGAACTTAGTGTCCTTTTAAAGGTGCTGACCACGGTTTGAGCAAGATAGCTATTCCCTCATCTCCCAGTGCTCAAAACCTGCTGGAGACTGCTGTTTTGCAGTCTCCTTGTGAGGAGCAACTGTCTGGAGCACTTGTGGGTAATCTTCTGTCCTCTCTTTGTCCGGAGAGGTTCGAAGAACTGGTCTACTTGCCGACTCTTCGTTCTTCTCCACAGTCATCGTCTCTGCTTTTTGCAGAGCTGTCATCAGTCTGCCATTTCTTCTTCCAGAAGTTCCATCATTTCTTTCTTTGGAGAATTCAAAAGGTAATTACAAATAATAAACCAAGAGAATGACCTGGATAATACTTTTATATTGGATTTCCAAAAGAGGTTTGTTAAAGCTTGGATGAATCTTGTGAGAAGGGGTAAAAAAGAAATGAAAAGAAGTCAAGTTCTACGACATTACTTGAATGGGCTAAATATTAAGATTGTTAGAAGTAAAAGGAAGGAATATAAAGTTGGTTTATTTGATCAAGGTTAAAATAGATAAGTTGTTATTTCTGGCAAACCGTAATGGAGTTTTGCTGACACCAGGACTGAAATGACTATGCTTTATGGATTTGTTTATAGATAAGAGATGGGACAGGGGATGAAGAGATCATTGGTTGTAAATTAAGAGAGGTGAAGAGTTACTAAAATTGTATATACTTGTTGTGATTAAGGTTGGAATTCACTTCTTTATATACTGTATATCTTTTCTTTTTCTTCACTATATTTGCATTTTCTTTTCTTTCTTTTCTCTATTTTTTCTTTTCCTTTGCACTTTTTACTCTTTCTACTCTTCTTTCTTTCTTTTAGTTTGCATTAGTTTTTACTATTGCGATTATAATCTTTAATAAAATTATTTTTTTAAAAATGATTTGGTTCATTTCTGTTGGTTCGATTATGCACACACCTCTTAGAGGTAATCATTTTCAGTCGCTGCTCCCTTCTTTGGAACAGCATTTCCTCTGAGATAGATATAGCCCTTACCCAGCTAGGTTTTAGAAAGGCCACTAAAACTCTCCCTTTTCTAAGATGGGTGTTTGAAATTGAGACTGGTGTAAGACTGAGTTGTATTGTAATGTTATATAACTAATACTTATATATTATTAAGTGTATTTATGGAAATAGGGTATGTAAGCTCCTCAGAGCTGCATCAATTAGAACAGCACATACAGCAAATTAAAATATAAAGTCCTTTTTAAAAGCAAAAGAAAAAAACCTGCAATTCTCCAAATGTGCATTGTTTGTTCTGAATTATAGTTTTTAGTTATATCTGTGTCCATTACAAGGTATCAGTGGTTTTCTTACTCATCTTTAATTAAATAAAAAGAGTTTGAAAAAATGTTATTATAGTCATAATAAAATACTTTCCACAATGACAGTTGCATAATATGATAATATACATATTAATTAGTATACAAAATAGTTTATGTTATGTATGTCATTCCTTTAGAATGTTGTAATGCTGTATGTACTGCCAAACAAAAATATTGCAAACTTGAAAATACCATAATAATGAATACATAAGGAATGTACATATGTCTGAGTCATACAGTTTTTGCAACTCAGAACCGTTTTTTTTTTTTCTTTTTAAAAATGAGGAACAATAAATTCCACGGCATGCTTTTCCTTACTTTCCAAACTATACAACTGTAATTTATTTAATCATATAAATCAACCTTATTTGATTTCTTTGGAAATAGATTTTTACCCAGAAGAAAAGCAACTTTTTGAAAGACAAAACTGTAGGACCCTGAAAATGTGGCTATGCAAAAAGCAATACATTCCATCTCCTTATAATGTGTTCCTATTACATCTACCTAGTTATGAATGATCAATATTTATGCATATGCTAGGTTAAATATTAATTTGTATTTCTTATTTGTAGATTAGAAGAAAATTATAACAATGTTGATACCCTGTAAGTTGAAATGAGATAAATTGAACCTACACATAATTGCAAGCATTTTTGTGCATGCATTGTGTACCAGTCTTCCAATTTTATACTATATTTTGGTAATTGAGATATATTAGAAGTGAACATGGGATAGCTGGTACAACCAGAATTTATAGTTTCTATAGGCTTATATTCACTACTAGTTATGCATGTTCTGATGATAATTAGCTTCCAATTCTGTTAATTCCCACCCTGAATTTTATTTATTTTTTTCATCTTTCCAACACAAAATGAAAGGTAGGTTTTTAAGATTTAGCATCAGAGTAGTTTTGGGTTCTCTTACAATAAAGTAGTTGACTGAATAGAAATTTCAACAACTCTTGTCATAAACCTGTATCTGGATTTTTGCTTGTTAAGAATGTTCTAATTTTTTTTTCTGGTTTACATATGTTACAATCTTTTGACAGCTGTAAAAATATTACAGTTTTTTAACAGCAATTCAGATAATGGAAACAATCCCAAAGGCATATATTTACCTTTGAAACAACCTACTGGAAAAACATGTTACAACTGAAGTTGTATAGGAGAACTTTCCATTTCCTTATGTCCAAATACTGTATCGGCTTTCCCACACATATTATGATGTTATGCATTCTTTAATTTCTAGGAGAACTGTTACAATTTCATGTGCTAAGGACTGCACCAGGAGCTGGCAATGTAACTGCTGACTGGGAAATTATTGGTCATCATCTGGAACAAAACTTTGAAAATATTTCTGGCACGCTCTATTTTTTGGAGGTAGTTATCATTTATTTGCTTTAGATGCCAAAATAAAACATGGTTGCAACTGATTTGAGAACAGATGGACAGGCAGCTTTATTTTCTTATTTGCAATGCAAAATTGTACATATCTGCTCAGATATGAGCCATATTTAGTCTAAAGCAGTGGGACTTATTCCTAAGTGTTTAGCACTGCACCTTTTTCCCTTGCTGTCTTACAAGCGCAGTAAGTTTTTGTTAGAAGAAAATGTAATATTTGGATATTAATCTGTTAATCCTAAAACCTGTGAATGTCTCAGTAATTTTGTGCTGGCGAGGAGCTTTTAATAATGGAATGTTCCTAGTAAGGAAAGCCCTTTCAATGTACCTCTCAGAAGATGGTCCAGGCTAGTATTGCTTGTAATAAAACAATTTAGTAGATTAAAAAGTGGATTTGTAGAAATGAGTTTGAATGTTTTACTGTTATAGTTCTCAATTAAATAGTGGTCCTATTTTTTTTTTTCCTTAACTAATAGGGTTCATTAAATGTAACACTTTATGTATACCTGCTGGATGACCAGATCCCTGAAGAAAAGGAAGAATATCACATAATCCTGCATAATATTAAAACTCAAGGTATCTTCTAGATAAGCATAGCAAATCAGGATTGGTTCATACATGATGACCTGGTTATTTAGCGTTTTGTGATTTATAGATGAATGGATCAATGGATCAAAAACATCAGTTTGAGATACTATGAACAATCTCTCTCTCTAGTGTTTCCTATGAGTTGGTCTGTTCACAGATGCAAACAACCATTTAATGCTTCAGTATAACAGGGATATAGGGAACAAATGAAGAACCTTGTTGGATCAAACTAAAGCCCTATCTAAGCCAGAACCCATAGTGACTTACCAGATTTCTGGAACGATAGTCTCATGGGGAAATTATGTTCAGAGACAATTTGCTTTTGATTCTAAAGATATGTTGTTTAGTAATCATGATAAACATAATCTTCCTTAATTTCTTTATTCCTTCTTTAAAGCCATTTTAAGATATAACAAAATAGCAATGTATAGAATAAATCTGACAAATGGTTTTCTTTTGTTTATCCTGAAATGCTCATCATTCAGCTCCAGTGAATGACCTTAGGTATTAGAATTGTAAGGCAGAACACTAAACACTTTCTTAAAATAACATAATTTTATACATCTTACTTAGCCTTTTCTTATATAACCCCCACTGCTTTTTCTCATGAAAGAGTGGCTTCATCATTCTGGACATTTTGATTTCTCCTTTCTGTCTAGCAGTATACTTTTTTAAAGATGATATTTATAGCAGTGCACAGTATTTTACTTGCAAACATACCATGGGTATTTTTAAAGACTTTATAGTATTGTCTGTTCATTTTTTAATACTACATGGCATTCACCAGCAGCTGAGCAATGTTTTTATTTTACTATATAGTACAACCCCCAAATGTCTATCTTATAATTGGTGATTTTCCAGTCAGTGACTGGTAGCCAGAACATCCATTAGGCCATAGACTCCAATTGCTAGTATTAGCGGAGGCACACAGCCAGTGCAGTATAGTAGTTAAGGTGTTCTTTGTCCAACACAAAGAGCAGTCCACCCTCAGTCGCCAAAGTCACCACTGGTTGACTTTGGGCTAGTCATTTTCTCTCAGCCCGGCAAGTGGTTGTTTTTGTGGGAAGTAAGTGGAGGGGAGCTATGTACACTGTCATGATCAGTGTGCACAGAATGCAGAATAATGGAATGGAAAGATGCTAAGAAGATCATGGTTAGACGAAAAGCATCTAACAGTGCAGTTTCTTTTGCCATATACCACTTGCAATAAATATGACACCCTTCTTTCTATTAAATTAAAGTGCACATTCCTATTGTGAACCATGTTTTTTAACATCATTTTTAAATTTATTTTCAGGGATCACTTTTACTGGCAGTGCTATTTTGGACAATCAAGGTTATGAAGCAATTCTGACAGTAGAGGCTAGTGACGAACCATATGGCATTCTGAATTTTGCACCTTCATCGAGATCTGTACTAGTCCAAGAGGAAAACAAGACTATTCAGCTTTTTATTAACAGAGAATTTGGATCTCTAGGTCTGTATATAGGGGAACATAGGTTCTAAATTTATTTTGCTATGTCTTTGTGTTTGTGCATGTATGTACATGTATATATACATATATGCATACACATATACAACTTCATTATTATCACTTTCTTACCCATGATGTTTCACATTATGTCATAAAAGCAGAACAAAATCCATCAACATCCAAAGAAATGAACCTGAAACTCTGAAAAAAGAACACATTTTCAACCTGAGAGCTAAACTGACTCCAGGCAGGTGTAGTAGGGACCATGTGTCAGTAGTGGCTGGAGTGGAAACATCATGGTGTAGACATATAGCTCCTAACACAGTTTCCTTTACTCACATACATACATAAATATACTGAAGTACACACTATTCTCTAAGTAGTTCCTTAGCGAATAAACAGCTTTTCCTTTCCCCTGAAAAAAGAGATGATGGAAGCAGCTGGGAGAGTCTTGTTTGAGAGTTGGATGTGATAGAACCCTTGGAAAGGGTTCTAATCTTAATCCTGTTTAAACAGAGGGTTTCCTAAACTTTTACTAAAACAATAAAGATAGGAGGGCTTTTTATGGAAGGAATTTCATAATGACATACCACTGCAAAAAAAAAAAGATGGAGAGGTTTGTGTTCTACTTATTTACGATTTAACCAGCCAAGTGAATTCTGAACATATAAGGAAGAAGGTAGATAGATCTAGATGTCAAGTGTTCTATTGCAAATGTCCAAGCACTGGTGTACTGTAATATTTATATCTTTATGTGATCTTTTGTCATCATCACTAGACTTCACTTTGCTATTAAAAAATGAAGCAGATGCAAAATGTAGCAGTCATCTTTTAAAATGCTACATTTTACAAGAGCTGTAGTTTTCTAAGGGCCATTCTATGTATTAGCAATAATAACTCTGCAAACAAAAGGAAGAGCAAGCTTAGGAAAACCCAGACATTTGAAGATATAGACAAGGTTTGTTAAACAAAAACCCAAAGTTTGTTTTACATTAAAAAAAAAAAAAAACAGTGGGCATGGAATAGTAACCATGCTCTATGGGCATGTATACTGAGCATGATATGTTTGTCAAAATCCAAGTATGATGGACAAATAAAAGCACCTTGATATAAGTCAAAGACATATCTATAACACTGGACAGAAGCACATTACACTGCAGCTTTAGTTGCATGCCTCACATAACTGATAGATATATCATATATAGATATGTGATATTATACAAATCATATTTTGATTTTTTTCTTTGTTATAGAATATAGATGTGTTTAATTATAATTATATCTGAATTCTACATATTTACCAGGTGTTATCAATGTAACCTACACAACAATTTCAGAATGTCTTGGTTTAAAGAATCAGACTGAAGGGGCATTGGCTGAACCAGGAGTTGATTACATACCTATATCAGGATCAGTTCTTTTAAAAGAAGGTGAAACAGCAGCCATCATAAATATTACTATTCTAGAGGTAAATTGTAATTCCACTCTGTAAAGGAAAAGAAAGAGAGAGAGAGTGTTTGATTTTGATGGATACAGGATTTAGGCCATAATTTCTGATGTTCATGGGAAAATTCTTTGCTCTGATGGTTGATGGAAAAAGCCAAGGGGAATAGTTAATCACAGAAAGAGAACTTAGATTTATACAAGTGGAATAAATCTGTTTCATTACACTGGTTTCACTATCCATGTGCCACATTTTATAATCTTCAAAATGAATAATGCATTGTTCCATATTTTTTTCTTTTCCATTTCTTGATTACAGTACTTGTAGTAAATCTTACTGTTGGAAACAAGCCTTGCCAGTATTATATTATTTTAAAATATGTAATATTTCATTTTATATGCATAACATGAAAATTCTCTTGAGGCCTAGTAATTCCATTGGAGGTGAGGATGATAGTTACACATATTGTGTAATAGATATGTTAAGTGCTAAGTACACAACTTTTGCTAATTTAGAAATAACTTTCAAATGGTCAATAGCATGAGTGTTTGTTATGTTTTTGTTTTGCAGGATGATGTGCCAGAAATGCAAGAATATTTTCTTATTAATCTAACATCTGTGGAACTTATCAGATATCTTTTGACATCTTTTCCTCCCAGACTTGGTAGAAATTCCACATCTTTATTTCATGATTTCTTTATATCTGTTTATCAAATCTGTACATTTTTAAAATATTTTGCACCAATTTTTATAAATATACAAATATCTGTTATTCTCTTTATGCAAGCTTTCAAAATACCTTTCTTTCAAAAACTAACAGTATAGACTTATCAATGGCAATTTGGAAGTAAATTTAATTTGTCAAATTCACATAGAATAAAAAATCATTTTATTACTTACAATCATCTTGCTTATTTTAGATTAAATGTGTGCTGGTGCATGCTCTCACATTGCTGTTCCACAGTAGTGCAACTACTAACTAAACCATTGGTTACTTTATAAAGAAATGACATGTTTATAATAGATAGCACAGAGAATAGTTAGGAATACCAAGTTGGATACCAAGCATGCAGCGTGTTCTATAGAGATGCCCAGGGTATGGACTTACCCTGTTATCCGGGAACATTTTGATGCTGTTGAACCCAAGGAGGTGGACAGGGTCCTCTGAACAGTCAATGACACCACTTGCCAACAAGATCTGTGTCCCTTCTGGCTGGTTAAGGCTACTCGGGAGGTGACATGTGGGTGGGTCCAGGTGATGGTGAATCCATCCTTGAGGGAGGGAGTCTTTCCAGAGGCCTTTAAAGAGGTGCTGGTGCTTCCCCTCCTCAAGAAGCCATACTGGACAATTTTTGTCCAGTCTCCCACCTCCCCTTTTTAGGGAAGGTGGTTGAGAAGGTGGTGGCGTTACAGCTCCAGAGGATCCTGGAGGAAACAGATTATCTGGACCCCTTCCAGTCAGGTTTCAGGCCTGGATTTGGGATGAAAACTGCATTGGTCGCACTCACGGATGATCTCTGGTGGGAGCGGGATGGGGATAGTGCATCCATCCTTGCTCTTCTTGACCTCTCAGTGGCTGTTGATACCATCGATCATGGTATCCTTTTGGGTCGATTTAGGGAGTTGGGAGTGGGCGGCGCAGTTCTGCACTGGTTCTCTTCCTTCCTCCAAGGTTGATCCCAATCAGTGTTGATTAGGAGTGAGAGATCCATCCCACGGCCCCTCCATTGTGAGGTGCCACAGGGTTCAGTACTCTCTCTGCTCCTTTTTAACATCTACATGAAACCACTGGGTGAGATCATCCACCACCATGGGGTGAGGTATCATCAGTATGCAGATGATACCCAGTTATACATCTCCATCCCAAGTGACTTGAGTGATGCCATGACCACCCTTTTGTGGTGCCTGGAAGCTGTGGGGGTCTGGATGGGGAACAACAGGCTTCAGCTGAATCTTGGTAAGATGGAGTGGCTGTGGATTGGAGGCCCCTCTGTATCTGAGAACGTACCATCTTTATTTTTGGATGGGGTTGCACTGCCCTGAACAGACCCAGTGCGTAATCTAGGGGTCCTCCTGGATTCGTGACTCCTGCTCGAGGAGCAGGTGGCAGCCATGGCCAGGAGAGCCTTTGCCCACCTTTGGGTGGTATGCCAGTTACACCCCTTCTTGGATCAGGAGGCTCTTTGGTCAGTCACTCACGCCCTGGTCATCTCTCAGTTAGACTATTGCAATGCGCTCTACATGGAGCTACCCTTGAAGAGTATCTGGAAGCTACAGCTGGTTCAAAATGCAGCCATGCAGATGATATTAGGTGCCCCTAGGATGGCACATGTAACGTCTTTGCTGCGGGAGGTGCATTGGGTGCCAGTTTGCTTCCGGGTCCAATTCAAGGAGTTGGTTATTACCTTTAAAGCCCGACATGGCATGGGTCCAGGTTACCTGAGGGACTGTCTCAACTACATTGCATCAACCCATCCCACCCAATCAGGCAGAGAGGGCATGTTGCAGATCCCATCAGTGAGAGAATGTCAGCTTGCAGGGCCGTTGCCCCCGTTCTTTGGAGTATTCTCCCCCTGGAGGTGCAGCAGGCCCCTACCCTCCTGGCTTTCCGAAAGGGTTTAAAGACCTGGCTCTGTCAGTGTGCATGGGGCGACATGGGCTCTACCTGTCCCTGGGGGTGGTTAGCCCCCTGACAATGCTCCCTGGAATTACTCGCCAACTCTCCATCTTTCCTGGAACCTGTTTATTTTTAGGATTGTGTTTACGTTGCATTTTAATGAATTTTATCCCTGCTGTAAACCACCCAGAGTCATTTCAATGAGATGGGCGGTGACAAATTTGATAAATAAAATTTAAAAAATAAATAGTTGGATCTCTCTATTTTCTGATTGAATATCAGCTAACATTTTCTTCATTAATATTCTACTTTTTCCCAGGTACATTTGGGGAGAATTTTAGTTAATTAATATTATGAATATATTGATGCTATAAATAATAATTTACCTTATACATCTAGGCATTTGCTTACATTAATGTGTAAACTATTGTATAATTTTCTTGTTATTTTTAGACATGAATGGTTTAACAGCACAGATTATCATTGATGCTAATGATGGAGCAAGAGGAGTAATAAGTTGGCAAAATACAAAGTAAGTTTAATTTTCAGTTTAGATGTTTCATTGTTTTCAGTTTCTAGTTTACTCAGCTGATTCCTTTTGTGACATGAGTCATGGTGGCACCAAAGACACTAGGAAATATAGTTGGCCAGTCCTGGAAGTGAAATATGGGCTCTAAGTAGCCCAGAACAGCCAAGGTATTATTCTCAGAAATGCTACCTGTTCTACATTTAGGGCTTCTAAACAGGCAGTGTTCAAGGGTCTCAAAGTGTAGGTAGGATGGTGGTGTGAAGTAGAGGGTTTTACATTTGTTAGACATTGAGAACGCATCTGTACAGGAGAGATGAGTGCTACTTGAACCAAAATGAAACCAGGCTGCTGGTACATTCCAGCAAAAAGGTGGCAGAGCAGCTTTAAATAGCTTCCTCACTGTGGGAGAAAGCCATCAAATATTGGGCAGCATCCAGTTCAGAAGGGAGTAAATATTTCAGAAAATAATAGAGAGCACCCATCAAGACCCATTAGTTAATGGGTGATGAGGACCTTCAAGAGATAAATAGGAGACAAAAAGCCCATGAAAAAAGCTAATGCTAACAACATTTGAAAAAGAACATGTGTTATGGGCATGTCTGATGAGTTAGATTCTGAATTAGAGGAGCAGAGCTTGACAAATTCTGACCTTACAATTCAGGAGCCAGTAGGCTTTCAAATATTTGTAAATGAAGCTCAGAAAGAACAGGACCTGTTGGAGAATAGGCTTGCAACCTGGAGCAGCAAGTAATCATCTACCTTTTGCAGAAGAATAGTACCAGCCTGAGTCACCTATCCTAGAGCCTGAGTAGGAAGAGATCCTCAACCCTCACACATGCACAAAGTTTAGCAAGTACAAGATGTAATACACCAAGCTTCTGGCATAATCATGAGTCTCCAAACATGGGAATATCCACTGAGAAGTTGTATGCTTGCTGCTGTTTGCTTTTATTCCAGAATTACTTCCAGAAAAGTCTGGAACTTTTCCAGTCAAATATGTGTCATCTGGGTGGAAATGTACAGTCAGGACCAGAAATATTGGAACAAGGATAACTGTTTTGGCATTTGGCCTCTGTGCACCACCACATTGAAGTTGAAAGGAAACACATCCAGATGGGAACGAAGTCAGGATTTTCAGCTGTAATTCAAGGGGTTTGACAAAAGTGGGGCACTAACCATTCAGGAAGTACAGCCAGTGGCATACACACACACCCATCGTTGATGGCTCATAAGTAATGGAACGAATGGCTAACAAGCTGCATGGCCGGGTGTGGCCTGTTTCCTGGGTACCCCATGACCAATCAAGCAGATAAAAGGCCTGGAGGTGGTTCGGAGTGTTACATTTGCATTTTGTAGCTGTTCACTGGAACTCTCAGCATGAGGTCCAAAGAGGTGTCCATGCGAGTGAAGGAGGCCATCATTAGGCTGAGAAAACAAAATAAACCCATCAGAGAGATAGCAAAAACATTGGGAATGGTCAATACAACAGTTTGGAACATCCTGAAAAAGAAGGAATTAACTGGCAAGCTGAGGAACAGCAAAAGGCCTGGAAGACCATGGAAGACAACTAAAGTGGATGACCGCAGAATTCTGCTCATGGTGAAGAGGAATATCTAGCCAGGTCAAGAATGCTCTTGAGGAGGTAGGCATGTCATTGTGAACATCTACAGTCAAGAGACGGTTTTATAAATGTAAATACAGAGGCTTCATAACAAGGTGCAAACCACTGGTAACGTTCAAGAACAGAAAGGCCAGATTAGGCTTTGCCAGCAAACACCTAAAAAAGACTGCCCAGTTCTGGTATAAGATTCTTTGGACTGATGAAACCAAGATTAACTTGCACCAGAATGATGGGAAGAGAAAAGTATGGAGAAGGAAAGGAACAGCTCATGATCCAAAGCATACCACATCATCTGTCAAACATGGTGGAGGCGGTGTTATGGCATGGGCATGTATGGCTGCCAGTGGAACCAGGTCACTGGTGTTTATTGATGAACTGACTGCTGATAAAAGCAGCAGGATGAATTCTGAAGTGTATAGGGCTGTACTTTCTGTTCAGATTCAGCTAAATGCTGCCCAACTGATAGGACGCCGCTTCATATTGCAGATGGATAATGACCCAAAACATACAGCAAAAGCTACCCAAGTTTCTCAAGGTAAAGTGGGATGTTCTTCAATGGCCAAGTCAGTCACCTGATCTCAACCCAATAGAGCATGCTTTTCACTTACTGAAGACAAGACTGAGATAGCACTCCCGATAGCTGCTACTCATGAGTAGGTGGCAGGAACCAAGGTGTTTGCAGTTGCTTGAGAGTCGAGGGATTCCAGCCAGACTCACAGTCGCAGTGTAGCCTCTATGGACAAAAAGTTTGGCCAATCCTAAATTCTTAATCACCTTTGGAATTACTTTTTTATTGTATTTTAAATATTGAGAATCTTCAGAACAGCAAGCTTTACAGTATTCACTGGGTGAATTTCCTTCAGCCCCTAATGAAAGAAGTTTTAAGTATGCATTTAAGGACTTAGAAAAAAATATTTTTGGATTAAACAGCAAAAGGGAGATTAGAGTGTTGTTTATGGAAAGTTATAAACGGACTAAGGGTCCAGATGGATTTGAAATAAGATTTTAAAATTAATTATATGAATCCTTCCCATGGGAAACTGCTGATATTTTTGAACTCTAAAAATAGAAACATGATAAGACTTTGAAGTTTAGACTCCAGAGGGAACCAGAGGAACTAAAGTTTGTAATTAAAGGAGAAGAACACCTAAATTAATTGCTAATGGAGAATGGAACAAAATACTTTAACACCAGATGTATTGAGGGATATTGGTGAATAATGGATTCAGAAATTAATTTTAAAAATATTTGCCATCATAGATAAATGGTTTGTAAATGATGTGGAAGAGGAACAAGTTCTACCAGATAAGACTGAAATTGATTTAAGTATGGATTTGGAAATAACAGACTATAAGGAGATAAAATACTAGATATACAAATAAAACCATCTGACTCTTTAATAATTAAAGGGGACATACAAATAATAAACCAGAAGAGTGATATAATTTTCCTAGATTGTACAAAAGAGACCTGTTAAAGTTTTGAAGGATTCTGTGAGAAGAGACAAAAAAATGAAAAGAAATCAAGTTCTGGGACATTATTTGAATGGATTAAAGGCCAAATGGGAGTAAGGGGAAGGAATATAAAGTTGGATTATTTGATCAAGGCTAAAATTGTTATGTTGCTATCTCTGATAATAATTAATGGATTTTTGCTGACCAAGACTGAATGATGAGGTTTTAAGGCTTTGTTTTTAGATAAGAGATAAGATACGGGAAGAGCTTATTTTGTATTTTAAGTTTTTTGATTAAGTTTAAAATAGTTATGTGGTTATTTCTGGTAACCCTTAATGGATTTTTACTGACTACGATTGAATGATGAGGTTTTGGGGATTTCTTTATAGTTTTTTTTTTTTTTTTGTCTACGCTCAGTCATTACTGACCCTGCAGTGACTGCCTGGACGAGTCCTTGCATTTTTTTTCATGCTTGGACGAGTCCTTGCAGTTTTCAAGGCAATTGTTTTCGGAAGTGGTTTGCCAGAGCCTCCTTCCTAGAGCAGAGCCCAGCTGGCGAGCGCAGGAGGCGGGATTTCCGTTGCTTCGCGCCCTTTTCGGGCGAGCGCGGTTTCGCGCTTACCGGCAACTGGTCCCGTCTCTCTGTGCAAGGCGCTGCCAGCATTTTTCCTCCCACCGGAGTGAGAGTACCCATTTATCTACTCACGTGAGTTTTCGACCTGTTGGGTTGACAGGAGCTGGGGAGGAAACAGGAGCTCACCCTGTTAACGCGAAGGCTGGACTCGAACCGCCGAAGCGTCAGCCATTTCTGGCCGGCAACTTTCAGCGTCATTAAGCCGCTGCGCCACCGCGTCCCCTTTTTCTTTATAGTTAAAAGATGACATATAAAAGTAAAAGAAAGGATTAAAAAGCGGGTTTTTGGATTACATTTAAAATAGATATTTTGTTATTTCTGGTAACCCTTAATGGACTTTTGCTGATTAAAATTGAATGAAAAGGTTTTAAGATTTGTTTATAAATAAAGAGATGAGATACGGGATGAAGAGATTTTTGTTCTCAAGAGAAGGTGATGAGTTGTTAAAATTTTTTATACTTCTTGTGATGAGGGGGGAAGTTACACACATACACACACATACACATGCTTTGCTATACTTTTATTTTTTATTTTTATTTTTTTCTTCTATATAATTTTTTTTGTACTTTCCACAATTTCTTTCTGTCTTTAATTTTCTGGGTATTAAATTTTTTCTGTATAATTGTAATCTTTAATAAAATTATTATTAAAAAACAAGTATGTAAATAAAGAAATAATAGGTAACTTTTCATTTTTCTTCAGGTTTGAAATAAATGAACTTAATGTAAACTTAACATTAGTGATATTCCGGGACCGAGGATTGTATGGTAATGTGTCCTTATTCTTGTATGCTCAGAATCTGGAAGCACATCAGGGACTGGACTTTAATCTTTCTTCAAGGGTAAGAACAAGCCATCACAGAAAACCATTTTTTTCATAACACCAAATAGGTGCTTTGTTTTAGTAAAAAATGTAAACAATTGTAACCTGAACAATAGGGCTGTGGAAAGCTTCAAAGTGCTCCTTTGCTTTGATCAAGCTCTGACCAATATATTCCCTGAAAGCAACATCCCTTCATTTCTGTGGGTAAGGTGACAATAATGTCTTGCCTTGCTCTGCTTGAGAACCCCTCTCAGCCACTTCTGTGGAAGAAGGCTAAGAGAAGGCTTCTTTGACTGCTGCTGCAAGAGAAGGCTGAGTAGAGCCATTTCCTGCAGGAATGGCCAAAGTGCTTCTAGGTTGAGAAGCTCTGAGAGGTACCATAGGTAATCCCATTGCACAAATAATGACAGCCAGCTAGGAACCCATCAGCACACCCCAAAACTCTTCCAGGGTGATTCCAGTGCATGCTGTAGGCAGACCCAAAGCTGATTAACCTGGAAGATTTTCAGCCTGCAGTAGGAAGAAGATTGAGAGGACCTTTGTCTGCAACATTGACCCAGAGCAATTTGAGGCAACAGAAATTTTATCAAAAGGAATTGGATAGCCTCTTTGGTTCGGTGAAGTGAATCATGCTGCCTCCATTGCATTTATTATTTTGTCAAAGTGGCTTCATGCAGGCCAAGTGCAGATCATTTCTTCAATTTCTAAAGTACAAGTAGATGTTGGGATGAGAGATAAGGAGGTATACTGTGCTGCGCTGTGCTGTGTTCGTTGCACATACTTTTATGATTACAAAAGGACTTACACATCTTTCAAATATTACTGTAGATTCTTTGTAAAAGTCACAGAGGACTTACATCTTTCTGTACATTTTTTATGCATTGCATTTCAACATATTTTTTAAAAACATGTTCACAATATGTTTTATTAATAGACTCTTTGTTTTGCTGATGGAGAAAGGTATAAATATGTTGATGTTCAGATTTTTGATGATGAGATTCCTGAAAGAGATGAGAGATTTCAACTAATTTTAACAAATCCATCCCTTGGATTAGAGTTGGGAGAAAATGTAACAGGTAATATTATCTTGGAATTAGTATTTTATTTTGTGATTGCCATGGATCGGGAGGCTCTGCTATCAGTCACTCATGCCCTGGTCACCTCCAGAATAGATTACTGTAATGTTCTACATGGGTCTGCCCTTCAAGAGCACCCAGAAGCTACAGCTGGTGCAAAGTGAGCTCCTTGATCAGTGCAGGTAACACCTCTACTCCGCAAACTGCACTGGTTGACGTTTTGTTTCCAGATTCAATTCAGGTTGCTGGAAATGACCTATAAAAACCCACATAGCATGGAACCAGGTTATTTGAGGAACCACCTCTCCCCAGTTACATCTACCCATCCCATCAGGGCTGGCAGGAGAGGTATGTTATGGGTCCTGTCCACCAAAAAATGTCATCTGATGGGAACTAGGAGGAGAGCCTTTTCTGCTGCAGCACCCACCCTTTGGAACATCATTCCTCCCAAGGTTAGACTGGCCCTGACCCTGCTGGCCTTTTGAAAGGATCTCAAGACATGGCTTTGTTATCGTGTGTCAGTCTTCCCAGGTAGACCAGACAGGAAACACAACCAGATGAGCTAATTCTACTTTATTGTAAGGCTACATTAACAGAATCTTGCAAGTTTGAAAGTACAAATCTCCCACAGTCTCTTTTTACAGCCTGATAAGTTAGGGAGGATCCTTTCTGAGTTTCTTTCTGTGCTCGTTATGCAGCTGCAGGCTCCCCACTTATCTGTTCATTCCTAGGCAGCATCTCTTCCCTCCGACTCCCAAGGTCATTCCCACATACCATTAGATCATGCCTGGAGATCCAGTGGTGATATGGAGCCTGTTAGCTGGCTGCATTGTTAGTCACTATATTGATTGTATTCTCCTGTTAAAAGTTTTAATTAACTTGGTTTTTAATGGTTTTTATTTTGGTTATTTGTAACTAGTTATTGTTTTCTGTTTTTAAGTCTGTGAGCCATCCAGAGTCACATAGTTTAGATGGATGGCTATATAACTTGAATGAATAAATACATAATTTAAAATCATCATTAACAGCAGTAGATACTTGTACATTATTCTTCATAGTCAAAAGAGATTTACATAATTCCCTAAATTATTGATAGTTAGCAATGGTTGGCTGGCAGTCTGCTATATTGTTTTGCAGTTAGCTGTATTGTTATGAAAAAACAATTTTGTGAGCTCTGTTGCTAAAAGGGTTTCAGTTATCGTCAGTACTGAAGATAGGATGATATAACAGGACAACATGAAACCTTTCTGAATTCTTTGCACTTTCTTTGTAGTACATAATACAGGAAATTATGTCGATTTCATATTATTTATCTTAAGCAAAACTAATGAGATCAGTAGAATCAAATAGATTTAACTAACTTCCCAATGTGTGTGCTTATAACTTCCATTATTATCATATTACTACATGGCTTGTTACAATTCCAGGAATTGTCCTTGAATACATTTGGAGGTGAAGGGCAAATTAGAAAGTGGAGTCTAATAGGTCTAATTCCATAATACATTTCATGATTTACTAAAATCAGTTGAACATTATTCCACAAGTGCTTAGTTAATACTATAGTATTAGTGATACATCTCACTAGCGGTTATTTTTTCAGGGTAGAAACGAACAATGGATATTTATCATGAGAGTTTTTTCCTGTTTGATATAACTTTGAAATGCTTAATTTTAGTTAAAAGTTTTTCATTTTAGCAGGACTATGTTTTTCAAACTCTGCAAAAAAATTTTGGAACACAAATTTTCCTTGTAGGTATTAGAGATGGACGTCCTGATTTTTATTATTATTATTATTATCTATTTATAATCTACATAAACTTTGTTCCACAAATTTATACTTATATTCTTAAGAAAAATATCAAATATACGTCTGAATTTAAATACCAATATTGATAATAAAGTCACGTATTAAATTATATAGAAGAAAAGCATATGTTAATTTATCTTTATAAATGTTCTTATTATTTATCTACTTTTTCCTATTGAATGTATTATGTATATTAAGGTAATCATTTCATTTATTGTCTGTTCAAAGCAACAATTACTATTCTGGCCAGTGATGACGGTCATGGAGTTTTGTCCTTCAACAGTAGTGAACATTTTTTCCTAAGGGAACAGACAGCACTCCATCTGATGGAAAGTGTTGCAATACTGAATATTATCAGAGAACCTCCCCAAGGAATATTTGGAACGGTGACTGTCCAATATATTGTGCAAGAGATAAATTCTTCTGAAGCATCTGTAGATTTGACTCCATCACAGGGCTATATTGTTCTAGAAGAGGGAATAAGACTCAAGGTAATATGCAACAAGTAGTTACTACAAAATGGAAAAGAAATAAAAGATTATACCATTGTTTATTTAAGAAATAAAATACAACAAATTGATTTACATCAGTAAACATTACATACATACATACATGCATCAGTTATCGTACTGCATGCTTTAAGACCTAATTTACAAATTGCAGAGAATGAGGCAGGCTCTACTAACTCAGATTACAGGTGGGAGAGATTTCACATATTCAAAATGTTTTGTCCTTTCAAAAACAAAGATCCTTTAGTTGAAATCTCAGTACACATTTATTAGGAAATATTTATTCCAGTAAGGCTTATTTTTGAATATATATACATTTTATTGGACATCTTATTTGGTAAGTTAGCACATCAGAAAAGAAAATTTAGTGTAATCATCTCTCTGAAGTATTAGTTTACTACATAGAGGATTTACGTTGTTTTCAGTGTGGAATATTCAAAATATAAATATGCATAATTATTTGAAACCTATTCTCTTATTCTTCTCTCTTATGTATAATGGATAGAGTAGCCAGATATAAAAAGACACCACCTCCATTTTTAATTTTTGTGTAGAAGAGGAATTCCAGGAGAGGTAGCTTGTATTTGTAGCTACACTACAAATAGCTGAAAAAGATGACATATATATGCTTCTGTTTCAAAATAATAGCGCTCATCAAGAATATTTGTAATTGCTTATAAGTTGTGAAAATATTGTAGAGTTCCATTGTTGAGTATAGTTGATCCAAGACTTTGATACTTTTTTTAATATAATTTTTATTGAAGAAATTTTTAACAAGATAAAAGGAATACAAATATTAGAAAAGAAACAAAGAAAATAAGGAACAATAGTGAGTAAATAAGAAAGAAAATAGAAAAAGGAATAGAAAAAGAAAAGATGATAAAGAACTGGCTTCAAATATTTTTGACAGTGGTTATAAATGTATTTATATTTTACCCTCTCACTAAGTTTACATCATAATTTCCTTCTTTCCATAAGCTACCCTTTCTAATCTTCAAACATAAATCACAAGTTAATTTTTCTCTTTTTTCAGCAAAAAGTCCATAAGGGGTTTCCAGTCACTGATAAATGTAGTTGTTGATCTTTCTCTAATCAAACAAGTTAATTTTGCCATCTCTGCTAGTTCTGTCATCTTTACCAACCATTCCTCCATTGTGGATATTTCAGAGTCTTTCCATTTATGCACATATAATAGTCTCACAGCAGTAATCATATATAAAAATAATCTTCCATGGCTCTTTTCTATTTGTCTGTTTATTAATCCCAGCAAGAAAAATTCTGGTTTCAGTTGGATGTTGATCTTTAAAATCTGTATTATTATATGATATTGAGTCCAAAATTTTCTAGCTTTTTTACATGTCCACCAAGCATGATAAAATGTCCCTTCTTGTTGATAACATTTCCAACATAAATTTGAAGTACCTTTATACATTCTAGATAGTTTTTCTGGTGACATGTACGAATGATACATCATTTTATAAAAATTCTCTTTAAGACTATAACATAATGTAAATTTCAGTCCTTTCAACCGCATATTCTCCCACTGTTCCATTTGTATATTATAACCAATTTTTAAGCCCATTTTATCATACATTCTTTCACTATTTGAAGTATCTTTATACATTCCACACATTTTTTCTGGAGTCATATACCAACGGTACATCATTTTATAAAAAATTCTCTTTTAGATGATAACATAATGTACATTTCAATCCTTTTAACCACATATTTTCCCACTGTTCCATCAGTATATTGTGTCCAAAGTTCTTAGCCCATTTTATCATACAGTCTTTCACTTGTTCTTCTGTTACAAATTTCAGTAAAAGTTTATACATTTTAGCAATTACGTCTTCATCATTTGTATATAGTTCAAATTCTGTCTTCTGCTGCTCAGTTCCAAATGTTTTGTTGTCCACCTTAAATCTTTCTCTTAACTGTGTATACAAAAACCATTGAAAACTAAACCCCTCTGCAGCCAATTGCTCTTTTGATTTCATCTTATATTCTCCATGTTCCTGTTTTAACAACTCTTAATATGTTAACCATTTTTCTTTACCTACTGCTTTTTTCCTGTAAATGCTTCTTGTGCTGAAACAAAAATATTCTTGGCAAAATGTTCATTTTTATCACAAAAATTCTCCCCAGAATGATGCTACACCAGACATACAAAAGGCATTTTTGGGTACAATCTGGGTTTATATCTGTTCCATATTCTCAATATGGCACTTCTAATATAATAATTCTTAAAATCTACATTAACCTTGACTTTATCATACCATAGAAAACCGTGCCATCCAAACCTCAGATGGTGCTCTTCTAATTCTAAAATTCTCTTATTTGTCAGCAAAACCCACTCTTTCATCTAGACTAAGCACCAGGCTGCAAAATACAATTTCAGTTAGGCAGTCCCAATACTCCTTGTTCCTTTGCATCTCAGAGTGTTTTATATTTAACTCTTGGTTTTTTCCCTTGCCTTACAAACTTAGATATATCTTTCTGCCATTGTTTAAATAGTACATCAGTTGTCATAATAGATATTGTTTGAAACAAAAACATCATTCTGGCAAAATATTCATTTTTATCACAGAAATTCTCCCAACAATTATGCTACACTGGACATACAAAAGAAACTGGCTGATGTCTTAATTAAAATAGATATATAAATAACAAAAGAAGAGAGTGACCTGGATAATTTTCCTATATTGGATTTACAAAAGGGGCTTGTTAAAGCTTTGAAGAATTTTGTGAGAAGGGACAAAGAAAAAATAAAATAAAATTCTAGGACATTATTTGAAGGAACTAAAGATTAAGTTTGTTAAAAGTAAAAGGAAGGAATATAAAGTTGGATTATTTGATCAATGCTAAAATAGATATGTTATTTTTGGTAACCCTTAATGGACTTTTGCTGATCAGAACTGAAAAGACAAGGCTTTAAGGATTTGTCTATAGGTCATTTGTTGTATTTTAAGAGAAGGTGATAAGTTACTAAAATTGTTTGTACTTGTGATGAAGGGGAAGTCATTTCTTTATGTTTTTCTTTTCTATATTCTTATTTTTTCTTTCTTTTTTCTTTTTCTATTTTTTCTTTTCTGTACCCTCTATTTTTTCTTTTTTTCTTTTTTTTTAGTTTGTATTAGGTTTTATCTTTATAATTGTAATTTTTAATAAAATTACTGTTAAAAATAAAGAAAAAATCTCTCTAACAATGACAGTTATAATTCCTTCAATCTTAACATGTTCTTCCTGAATTTATTCCATGTCTTAACATAACTATTCTGGTATCCAAGATTTTGATAGTTGTATGTTGCTTTTTCTTACAGAATCTGCATATTAGTGCCATCCTGGATGCTGAACCAGAAATGGATGAACAATTCATTGTTACTCTGTTCAATCCAACTGGTGGAGCCAGACTGGGTGCAAGAACAGAAACATTGATCACAGTGTTGCAAAATCAGGCTCCTTTGGGACTTTTCAGTATCTTTTCAATTACAGAGAGGTAAATATTATGTTAGGTCAGAAATTAATTTGTTAGCTATATATAAAAGTTAATGTGCATTTTATATTGTTCAGCCTTCTTAAATTTATTGACATTCATATTGTAACACAGAAAAAGGCAAATGTCAGAGTTACAGCATATCGGGTACATCATAAACAAGCTAAATAAATAGCAACCTAGATGTTGATAGCAATTTTTTCAGTATCTTGTGTATTATAAATATATTGTTAATGGGAGACAGTATACAAATGTTTTAAATACAACTAACAGTCAGAAGACATGATGAAAACTTTATCTCACAACACATGGAAAGACTTAACCATAGTTTCAACTCGGAAACTGTCAGCATCTTAGGCCAAGCTAAATCCAAAAATGCAAGGGAATACTTGGAAGATTGGTATTCAGACAAGTCAGCCATCAACAGGCACATAGAGATAAACCACATCTAAGACACTATTCAAAAGAGACAATAAAAAGGAAACAAAAAGACCAGAACACCTCCTCGCCAGCAATCAACATCCAGATAAGCAGAGATTAACACCAGACAGACAATCAAGCAGTAAACAACAGCCTAATCAAGGAACTGCCAAGGAGAAAACAACACTCCCACCAACACTGACGGGGCAAGCTACTGTATATAAGCAGACAGCAAACCCCACTCCCTTCTAGCACTGAAGATGTTACCTAGCTGGGTAACAAAACATCTGTAGGAAAACAACCAAGCTCAGAGAACCCCAAGGACTCCACAGTTCAACCCTGAGCTACATATATTCTCTTCTATTGGTAAATACATACATTAAATAATTGCTATAATATTTTACCTAAGTTTAGATGCACAAGCTTCTATACATTGACCATCTTTTCTTTAACAATAGGCATTTGGAGGTTTCACCAATGTTTCCCAGGTTCAGTTTTTGTTCCTGTCATTTCATGTGTTTTCATTATTGATGTATAATGTGATACTGTGTCAGTGCTATTGAAATAAATCTGTGTACTTCTTTGTTTTCCTTTCCATGGATGCCGTAGCAAATGATATGCAGTGCAAACTAGGAATGTGCAAAACCATTCTGAATGGTGCCTTGTGCAGCAAGCAAAGCAAGCCTGCTGCTCAAAGCGCTGAAATGCCACATCTTCTCGATGGCTTAACTGGTTTGGAGGCCTCCCATGTTGACTGAGTATGTGTGAATGCACAGGATAACACAGCTGCTAGGATGACTACTGAAGCAAAGCAGTGACGGTCCTGGAAGAACTATCAACTGTCCATGCACAAGCATGGCCAGAGGTGAAGTTGGCAGGCCCTTGAACTGACCTGTCTTTATTAGTGCTCCACTCACTTGACAAAGCACTCTCCAGATGTTTTTGCACAATCCACTTCATATTCACCCAGATCAGTGGCACTTATTTCCAAGTTAATATGTGCTGTAGTATCTTTAAAATATTATATCATATATCATATCATATCATAGTATTTTTAAATAACCACAGGTTACAATTCTGAATATTTTACTATAATTTATAGAATATTCACATTATACTAGCATCTACTGAGATGTACTATGAAAGAGTCTGCTATTTTAAAATAAGAATAATGTGTCAGATTTTACATGTGCTGAAAAACAGCATTTTTAGAGACGGTATGCCAATAGAATACCTTCACCATATCTTTATTTTTGTTTTATAATTTATTTAGTTGTGTAGCACTTAGAGACACAAATCTGAAAAAGGATCTCTATTTATATATTTTGTTAAATCTTCCATAATTCTTAGGACAAATTCTATCATAGCTGAGGAAGCAAACACTACAGTCTACTTAAAAATATCTCGGAGCAATGGAATCAATACATCAGCGAGTGTAGAATGGGAAACACAATCTGATTCTGCATTTGGAATAAGTAAGTCAATTCATAGGTTTTGATATATTATGGAGAACAGGTTTTTATAACTCATGTATTACAATTTGGCCTATTCAACCAATGAGAACTAAAGCCCCTTCCATATACAAGGACTGTACCAGTCCAAGGTTGGCTTTGTGCCTTTTTGTCTTCATGACATCATGAGACATGTATAAGTCTTGGAAGCTGAGTCAGTTGACTACTGGATTAGCTTTCCCGCTAGAAAAAACTCTGGGAAGTTAGTTGTGCTGTTTTTCTTCTGGACCTGCAGGACAAGCAGTTTCCCATTGTAGGTGCCCTTCATCTGATTCCTACAATTTGCTTTTCCTTGAGCCTTTCATCCCCCATATTGTAACCTGCTGAGGGTTTTTTCTTCCTTTTCTTTTTTCCTTGCAGTTACAATGTGGTAAGGGAAGAACAAGGATAGGAGTAGAGTGCCAGTTGCTTGCTATTTTGGTGTCCTTCCTATGGGCAGCTGGAGAAAGTTTCAGTGGGAGAGTGCAGCAGTGAGATTTGAGGCTAGTGGTTTTGTGGGACTGCCTGAATTGTTTCCAAGGTTTCCAAGGTTTGATAAGCAGCTGCCTGTAGACTTGACACTGTTTGCCTCTTTTCTTCTAGGGAATGCAATTTTACCAGCTCATGGTCATTTGGGATGAAGTCATTGGTCAGTTAATGTGGAATGTCTTTCTTTGCTTTATGCTAATCTCTGCCATGAATAGCATTAATTTTCTTTTAATTTTTCTATCTGCAGAGGGTGGGTTAAGTGTACTGGCCATTTTACAAAGTTTTGAGGAAGAATCGATATCTAGCTGGTGTTTCTTTGTGGCAGGAGACTTTTTATACAGCTTATTGTTGCGAACACATCCAGCTGTAAAGTCTTCAATATATCAATGGCGGGGAGTTTTTGTTCCTGTTGAGGTAAATACTGTAAAAAATTAACTGATATCCAAGAATACTGGATCATAGCACTGTTTCAAGACATGTGACATACGGTAGTCCTCATTTAGTGACCACAATTGAGACCACAGCTAGGTTGTTAATGAAGAGGTCACTAAGTGAAACCCAACTGTGCTTATGCTCTTACTTCAGCTTTCCTTTGCTTTACAGACCTGCGAAAGTCGTAAATGTGAGGATTGTTTGTAAAGTTACTTTTTCATCACCGTCATAACTTCAAACAGTTGCTAAATGAGGCAGTCGCTAAACAAGGACTACCTGTAAATCCTATTTCAGTAGCAAGGAATATTAGTTAAAGTAAAATTATGTTTTTGTTTTAAAATAATGCATGGATGTTATTAATTGAATAGTAAAAAACAAATTTATTGGTTTACTTTTTGTTTAGGAATTCACTATTGAGAATCCTCATCATTGTATTGCATTTCAAATCAATGGCTCCTCTTATTTAGTAATTACTCATGGTGGAACAAAAGAACATAGACCTTCTAACAACACCATGTTCTTGTTTACCTCTGGATTCCAGCTGCTAGAGGTAATATTGTTTCATTGTTCAAACTTCCTTTCAACTTTTTTAGAATTCACATACTTGAGTTGAAAATTCCTCTCCCAGATAATGTCAAAGACATCAATATCAGAAAAATTATAAATATTTGTTTGTAAACCGCAGTGAAGTAGACTCATGAGTTGAGCATCTGTGAGAGAGAAAGCTAAATTCCATTTACTCACTATTTAAATAATTAATCGAATGCTAGAAGGTAATTCCTTAAAAAAAGTATAACATTAATTTACTCCTAAGGGAAGGAATAACTCTGTCCTGCAAAAACCTCCAAAAAGTACAATTATTTTCTCAGTCTGTAGTGGCAATAGTGTAACAAAGTTATTTCAATCTTGGAATTGGTGAGTGGGTTTAACGAAAAGCCACAAGACAGCAGATCTAAAGTGTTCTGACTAATTTTTTCAGAACAGCTCTAGGAATAGGCCTGAGATTCAGTCTGCAAAACCCAGCGTTAGGCTTTAGTTTTGTGAAAACAATTTAGAATGTTTTCTAAAAAAATAAAAAGACCTAAGTGTTAAGTATGCTTGTGAGTTTGGCAGCAAGGTGAGGAGGTTAGGTCATTTACTCGTCTCTTCTAATAAATTAAATAACTGATTGTCCGTCTAAATAAAACCTAACAAATAATCATAGGTATGCTGTCAGAAAGCTATGAAGGGTGTGTTGGCTGTTCAGTGTAGTGTCATATGCTGAGCAGAGGTCATCAGTGTATGATCAGAGCAATGTGCTTCTGGTTCTCAGGGAACAAATCTGCCCTCAGGCCAAGGTAACTGAACTCGAGAAGCTGAGCTAGATAGAAACATTGTCAAGAGAGGCCTTGACAACCTTTCTATAAAATAGAAGGCCTTTCTATAAAATAATAGCATCCCACTCCAATTTTGATACCTCAGCAATCAGAGAATGAAGCTCTCAGGGTAGGGAATGACATTTCAGAAAAACAGGGAAAGGATCTCTCAGAGGAGTCCTTCATAGGCAAACATACCCCCTCGTACTGAAGATTTGCCTCTAGGTGGAAAGGGTGACTCCTAACAGTATGGGTTTTGATTATTAGAAGTAAAGATAGATGAGTATGCATTGGACATGCTGACTGCATGATGATTTGTATGCTGGGACAAAGGTTGTGGACATCACTGATTTAAGTCTTAGGAAGACTTAATAAACTTAGGAGGTATGTAAAATTTTCTAAATAGTAATAATAAACTACATATCATCTAGATAATCTTCTTGGTAGAGTGTAACCATGGCCATTGTGTGCATTGGTACAAATAACATGAAAAAAAGTACTTGGATTATTCTGAAAGTCAGATGTATATAATTGGACACAACTATTGAGGTGTCTTTCTTGAAAATGCTACCTTTCTGTGCACAGGGTCAATAAACAGGAATTGCTGAACAATTTCAATGCATGAATGTGACAGTGGAACTGGGAAGAGGAAGTTTAGATTTTTGAGGAATTGGGATTCATTTTCAGACAAGCCAGTTCTATATAAAAATATGGGCTGCATTTCAATCATGATGGTATCAAATTACTAGTGTGTAATATCAAAAGTGTGATAGAACAGCCTTTAAAATAATTCCAAAGGAAAAGCCAACAGGATGCAAGGAACTTCATTTTTGGAAGAATCACTCCTAGAGGATGAGAGTGAATATTTTTATAATTGTTCAGAGGGAGGGTAGCATATTTGTAGGAAATAAGTATAGTCAGTCAAGAAAGACACAAGGTTGCAAAAATAAAGGCCCAAGTCAGAAAATCCAAGGGCAGGATCGTGTATTGATGCTCAGTGTGAGGGAAGGAGTTAGCAAAGCAGGAAATAAGGAGCCAGGGCCCAGAGAAGACCATATTGTAAACACAGGCCAGATGCCATCAACAAGCCAGCATGGGAAACTGGAAGCAACAAAAGGGCAGGAGAAATAAATTTAGGATTTAAATCTTCAGACACAAATAGTGTGTGTATATGCTAGACTTTTAAACCATGACATCATAATAACATAACTGGAATACCTTCATCATCAGTGGATCAGCTTGGTATCCACAATAAAATGACTTAACTATCCAAGATTTATCCTTGAATGTTATGATAAGTGTATGGATTATGTCTGTTCTGTTAGAGAGGGATTAATTACTATACCTGTAACACAACTCCTGACACTTACAGGCAAATACCAGAAGCCTCAGAGCCAAATTGGGAAGTTGGAGTACTTGATGTTAGAGAGGTTTATTTTATTTACATAGTTTTGCCTTGAGCAACATTATTACAGTTAAATAAATGAGATGCATTTTAAAGGCAGGATTAGATACATGCTTTTTATTTCCTTATCTTTCTTTCAGATACAGTCTATATTGGTGCCGGCCACCAGTGATATAAAATATTTCAGTTTGGACCAAAGCCATTATTTGATTATTGCAAGTTGTAGACCAGAATCTAAATCTACCCAGGTTAGGAGAATCTTCATTTTGTTTCATGTATATTAGCCTTGTTTGTATATTCACCTGAAATTAATAACATTCAGAACTTACGCAGCATTGTGAATTCTTTAAGGTTATGCATACAAATCAGGTAGCAAATTCAGATGTATATATGTGAATCATATGAAAATTGAAAATATGCTAAATTTAGATTTTTTCCTACTTTTTAATATAGCTTTTAAATTTACAGCAGACATGTCACATGTTTGTATCAATTAATACAAATGTGTCTCTATTGCACATTAATAAATGTAACTTGAATACCACCTGCATTAATATGTACCTGGATGTCTCTGCATTCTTCTTCAGGACATGGGTTTGTATTCATATCTACAAATTACTTTTCTGTGTACAAAAATATGATCAGTGATTAATCAGCTGAGGTGATAAGCAGTTAATGGCTAGAGACTTTTGTCAGTTTGAGCTCTGCTTTAAATATGCCCCCAATCTGCTATGATTCTTCATACTGAACAGATACTCTGGCTGATCAGATATCCTATTTCTGGATGGATCCTGCACTTGAGGCCCACATTATTCAGTACCATATCCATATTATGGCATATGAAGCTTTGAATATTCCTTTTTAGTCGTGCTCTCTAATTCAGTTTCCAGTTGCCTTGTGCCAGTGAAGACTCCAACCCATTCTACCATTCTGCATCCAACATGCCTCTCTCCAATGGTGATGCTTCCTCTTCAGCAAGATCTATCCAATCAATATTCAAATGCGCAAAGTAAAATACATGGCTATCAATGTAAACTCTGCCTTTACAAACCAAGATTGTTGTAGTACTTGAAGAGGGAAGTCACATAGCCTTTTGAGGTACAATAAAACTTCTGGTGGTATTCTTGAGCTTACTTTCCTGCTGAAGGTAGTGGAGAATTCTGTTGCTCCAAACTGCCCAGTTTTCCCTTTCTGAAAAAGACCCATGGTGAGACGTCTCTCAAGATATGTTATTTTCAAATTTAGTTAAAGTCTGGAAGGCTGCAGACTGCTAGAGAGGATGGTACAATGAAAAATAAGGCATTCAGACACATCCCTTGGCCAATCTATAATTAAATAACTGCAAGAGCATCACACTCCACAATGATGATGATCATTTTACCAGAATTATATTGTCCTTCAAAAGGAAAATTTAAAGAGAATTAAATGGTACAAATTTTAAAAAATGGTTCATATGAATAATTCCTATGACTGATTAGTCAGTCACTTATATATATGGTAAATGAGAGATATGTTCTAGTTTTTCATATTCCACACCAAATGTCATATTTAGGACAAAGATATTTTAACATGATACTTGATTTTTTCCAGTTTTAGTTGTAACTAGAGCTATTTTACGTTTTACAGATTTTCCAGTGGAATAATGGCATCTTCATATTCCATAATCAACTCTCTGTGAATGGAGTTTTAAGTCTGGATCTTTTTTCCAGGGGAAGTACAACATACCTAGTCACTGTCCCTTGTGAATCCACACAGAGACCTCTTTTATTCAAGTGGTCAGATAACGATTTTATGAAGTTTCAAGAAGTGCCAATCAATGAAATAACACAAGTCAAAGCTTTCATTTCTGGATCTGATATCTACCTAATTTTTGCAAAAGGTAGTCATATTTGACAGAAGTACATTAAAATTTAACTGCTATTGTGGAAATGGAACCATGAAGAAAAAATCTTTTAATGATTTTAATAATAAAAAGTTATTTTGTTTAATAATGATCTCCTTGGTAAATAGTTATATAATGTTTTATAAGGGCAAACTATGTGAAATTGATGATTTATATTGGGGGATTGTGCTGGTTGTTTTTTGCTTTTGTTTCATAATTTGTTTTTCAATGTTTTATTCTAATACTTGGGTTACAAAGAAAATTACTTGTAATGAATAAATAAAGGAAACACAGTTCTAGTTCTACCATCTACAGTATTTCCTTAAAAAGGTGTGCTTCATCAGATATTACTACTTCTTGATTATGACTACATTAATTGTAAATACCTGTATTCATAGAAAGTTGTCTGATTTTACTCTCCATAGGGCTCAACAGTACATGTGAAATTTTTGTGTGGGAGACAGGGCAATTTTCCTTCAGATATTTTCAGTCAATTTCCATCAGAGCAGTAAACACAATTCATACTTTTTTCCCACCCTCAGGTTTAGGTACGTATGAAAATTATCTCTGATTCCCCTTGCACTAATTCACACATGATTTTTTTTTCATGCAGAGAGATAATTTCCCTATAGGGGAATACCCCATGTGTACACCATCATACATAAATTATACTATGTGCCTTTTTGATGCAGTGAAATGTTGCACTTGCCCATGATTTTCCAAAGTATGCATTTGCAGTGATTTGGATATGTATATTACATGCATCATAATGGATTTGTCAGATATGAAATGGCCTTAAATAATTGGATACAAGTCATCATTTGCTGGCAGAGTCATTCTGTGCAACCCAAGCTTCTTGGGAGCTAGAAAATAAATTTATAGAACAGATTTCAACATGTCTCTTTTTGGATGATTATGTGATATTTGCTGAGTAGCAGTAACTTTTAATCGTGTTAAGAACTGCAGATCTGTAGTACATGAAATTACTTATTTTTGCCACAGCAAAATTTCCAGCCTTTGGAGCATCAAGAATGTCTTGAGTTTGCTGGGGAAGTAAAGATTTTTGGTGCTGCTTGGCAGAAAAAAGGAGAGCATGCTGCCGTGTGCAAACATTTTTTTCCTCTTTCAGGAAGGTTTTGCACAGCTGCTTGCACAAGGCTTTCCCTGATGGTCTGATGTGGCTGTGCATGCACAATTACTTCGCTTTATTTGTGATCACAGCAAAAGAGTTGTCTACATATGCACACACTCATGAATACAAATGTTGTAAGCCTTAGAAGCAGCCATGCTAAGCTTCCAGAGGACACTGCTTCACCATTTCAGTGCTCTTTGCAGAGCATCCTTTTGAGTGCATTGCACATCCTTAAAACCAAAAGTGCTAAGCAAATGCTTAATGCTAAATACACCTTGAACAAAACCAATTAAATAAATGTTTTATTTTTTCAGCAGAAAATTTTAAAATATGCCTCTAATATTCTTGTCTTCTTTGATTCTTGATGCAGTGCATGTACTGTTTGCTAGCAAAGATAAATCAGCTTTGTATTCCTGGAACTCAGAAATAAATCGGTTCTCTCCATTGCTAGAAGCTCCTTCTGCCAATCATATTGCCAGTGTCAATGTAAGGTCTCTTAATTCTAACAAAAGTCTCATTGTTGTGACTGGAGATTCCTATTCTTATGTTTACGAGCTAACTGCAGTTTCAAATCAATCAGATTTTATACCTAGGTATGATTTCATTTTATATATTGATTATGAGCATATTATTACTTTTGTAAGTTACAGTTTATAAAATAACGTTGTTGTCCTTTCCTTTGCTGTAAAGTTTGGGTTCCTAATACAGTTCTTTCCATGTGCCAATTCTGAATCTTTCGCTTTCTAGTGAAAATTCTATAGTCAGAAAGTGATGGACAAATCAACAACTGGAGACACCATCTTGGAATTGTTCAGAAATCCAGGAAAGAATACTGTCGAGGATTATTAATAGAAAATAACCAAATTAAAGGAAGATGATAATGGAATAAAATAGCCCAGAAAGCTGATAGAAGTCTGCTGGCTTGTTTTTGATTGATTGATTGAGTGATTGAGTGATTGATGATAGATTTTTTTTGGGGGGGGGGGAGATCTGGATAAAGTCTAAAAACAAAAACTGTATCAGGAGTCATGCCACTTCCTCTCACATAGGGCAGAATAGAATACAATAAATGTATGCTACCCATAGATTAATTTGTTTACTTGTGTCAGCCCTATATATTTTCAAGCTCTCTCTTATCCAAGAGCTTTGAAGGAATGTAACTGAAGGTGTGCTCCTTCTTAAAGCTGCATTTGTGATATGAAGAGATGAGATTGGTCTAATCTAAATGGAATGCAGTATACATTATTTGCTTAAAATATGTATGAGTTAATCTACCTGGCAGATGGAATGGCCTGGAACAGTAATATGGAGACAGAGAGATCCCCACTCTTCAGTGCAATGCTCCATGTATAGTACATTCAAAATCTGCTTCAGAGTATGGAATGATTCCCCAGAACAGACTGTAAAAGCTTCTGGATTTTAAAGATAGGAGGAAAAGGACAAGTTATACTGTATAAACAGAAGTCTACTTCCATGTTGTTGAATTTCACCTCATATGTTTCCTGTAATACTAAATAAATAGCAACAACAACAAATTAGTAACTGATAATGACTGTTTCTTTTAAGTAGCTGAAAATATAATTATTTTTCTGTAAAAAATGTGATTTTATTGTATTTGTCTCAGAAGAACAATCCTTTAATTATAAATATGTTGTGCATTTGTGTTTTTATGCTAGTTCAGGTGAACTGATATTTGAACCAGGAGATAAAGAAATTGTGATAGCAATCAATATTTTTGATGACACAGTCCCAGAGGAAGAAGAAGTTTTTAGAGTATTGCTGAAAAATCCAAAGGGTGGTGCAGAAATAGGTCCAAATGGTTATGTTACCATAGTTGTACCATCTAATGATGATGCTCATGGAGTTGTTGCATTTGCCCAGGTAAAAATTGAATTATTAAATTATGTATTTTTTATAATAGTCTCTTGTTAGCACATATGGTTTATATTGATGTTCTTATTTATAATGTTGTAAAACGTAATACCAGACCTAAACAGCTGTCTTAGTAACTTATTTCACCTATTATTCATTGGAACTTGCAGTTTCCCTCGTGTAATACTTGTTTTATTGTGAATGCTGTTGTGATGGTTTATAAAATTAAGACCATTTATTGTTTTACTAATCAGATTTATATCCCAGCCTTTCCCAAAGGAATTTAGTAGTCTACACAGATCACAATACATAATCACACTTCATGGTAAGTTAGTCTGAGAGATCACTGGTCTGATGACACCTGAATCCAAGGTCTTGAGTCTAAATTCAGCAATCTAACTGCTACCACGTAATGATGTCATGATGAGTGTGAAAATCTGTATAAAAAAACTGACCTAACTTATATATTAAATGGTTTGTTTTCATTGAGAAATTAAATATAGGGGACTCAGTTTCTTCACTGACTCCATTTCAGTCAAGTTTTGGACCAGGATATAGAGACTGAGATTGCTTTGGTTATCTTGGTAGGCTGCCAGGACCTGAATAGAGGAATTGCAGCTATAGTAATTTTCCACACTGCAGAAAGTTGTCAAAATGGGAACCAACATTTCTCAGGCTTGATAGAACTGTTAAGTAAATACTGATCAGAAGTCTCCCAATCTCAAGGCCAGGAAGAATTTAAGAGAGATAGAGACAGATTTGATTTCAGTATTTTGTAGTAGGCAGATCTGTATGTACATGGAGAGAGGGAGAGAAAGAGAGAGCGAGCACTTCTCTCTATTGTGCAATAAAGCCATGTCATGTCTGTGAGCTTCTACTGTAAGTGGGTTTCTGAGTATGGGGTTAAATGTCTGGGGGAGGTAAAGATGCATTGCTATGCCTGAAATAAAGATTTACTGCTCTACCTGGAGTAAAGTCTGATAGTCACACCTTTTTTTTAATAGTGATTTTGTAGAATTGTAGTGATTTTAACTATTTTATAGATTTTTGAGTATCTGACTATTCTTATTTTGTTAGTGTTTAAAGGGCAGAAAAACAAGATATAAAAATACATTTATTTATAATGTATTATATTATACACACACAAATATCCATGTTAAGCTATCTATGTATTCATTTTCATCATTTGTACATTTTTAGAATTCTTTATTTAAACAAGTAGAAGAAATGGAACAGGATACCTTGATCACCTTGAATGTTGAGCGCTTAATAAGTACATTTGGACATGTTATAGTATACTGGGAAGCTAGTGGGAGTATTAGTGACATATTTCCAACTTCAGGAGTGGTATGTATTTTGCCAAAATATTAGCTGTAGAAACTGCAAAGTCGTTTAATTAAATAAGAAGCAAATCTGCTAATAGGTTAACTTAGGAGTTTTCTTCCCTCATACTGTATTGACCTTTAATTTCTTGATCTAAAAAAGTCAAAATAATCTTGACTTATGGAAAGAACCATTTCTGCCCTTGCTTTCATGTGGTATTCTTCATGCTTTTAGATAACTTAGTCACCTAGCCCTAGTCACCTCCAGATTAGACTACTTTAATGCGTTCTACATGGGGCTGCCCTTGAAGAGTATGCCCAGCAGTGTGAGCAGTTATGCGTGTCCCCAGAACAGCACATGTCATACCTCTACTCTTTGAGCTGCGTTGGTTGCCAGTTTGTTTCTGGATCCAATTCAAGGTGCTGGTTTTGACCTTTAAAGCCCTTCATGGCATGGGACTGAGTTATCTGAAGGACTACCTCTTCCAGATTACATCAGCCCATCCCATAAGATCCGGCACAGAGGGCACGCTACAAGCTCCATCTGCGAGGGACTTACATTTGATGGGTCCCAGGAGGCGGGCCTTCGCTGCTGAGGTGCCCGACTTATGAAACATTCTTCCCCCCGAAGTTAGGTTAGCTCCAACTCTTGTTAATGTCCAGAAAGTCCCTCAAGACCTGGTTATGTCATCAGCCTGGAAGTCCCAGGGAACTGGTGACATTTTAAGGTGGCTCCCCTATTGTGGGTAATATGTGGTTGCTTATTTCTCTCTCCATTTGTGGTTTGTATATTCTAATTTTTTAATGATTTTTTAAAAAAATTTAATATGATTGTCTACATTTTTATAATGATTGTTTTTATATTGTGGTTTTGTTTGATTGTTGTATGCTGTCCAGAGTCAATTCTGGTGAGATGGATGGCTATATAAATTTGATAAAATAAATAAATAAATAACTTTTTATTTAATTTTCTTAACCTAAAAGAAAAAAGAGGAAATTAAGAAAATCAAATAATATCTAAAGCAATCTTGTAATTGTTTGATAATAATAATAGTCATGTTGTTTAATATTATGAAATGTAATACATATTAATAATCAGAGGAACTTCCATAATATTATCAAGTGTGATATGGGAGGTTGCAAAGAAAGATATACCTATATAAATCCTGAATTTCCTGTAGTTGAAAAAAAGTGCTTTCTGCATGATATGTCCCTGCAGTTCTTCCTAAGTATAAACTATTTTTTAGAAATCCAATATCAATACCATATTTGATGGACAGAATTAAAATATAGATTTATACTGTAATACAATGCACGCTGATACAGAAACAAGTTCTACTGAGTTCAGTGTGTCCTACTGCTAGATAAGCGAATAGAGGACTGTATATAGAGTTAATCTACAGTGCTATTCACGAATACCTGCAGGAAACTCCATTGCATACAGTAGTACTTATTTCTTAATAACCAAAATGGATCAAATCTAATGAAGTCAAAATGGAGTGCCACTCATATAATATAAATTATATAATAGGACTTACTTGCTACTGCATATACTCACTGAAAATTCACTCATGAGGAGGAAGACTCCTCTTGAATAATGTGGGGTTGGGTATGAATGGCAGCAGATGAATTTTCAGAAATGCCCAGATTTCTTTTCTAAAATTAGAAAGTTTCAGTATTGCTGTTAGGTAAAAAAAGTTGCATTTACTTTAGAAAAAAATTACAAAGTGTCATAAGGTGCTACTTATAAGTACTTAAGAGTTACAGTCAGTTGCCATTCCAAAGCATTATTGCAGAAAAAATGTCTTTTTCATTTCCTCTGAATGCCAATGCATCTTAGAATTTTAATACAAAAAGCAAAATAAACTAGACATAAGGCAGAAAAAATCCAAAATCATATTAGTGAGATACTTTGATTAGGATAACTGACAATTCAAAAAATAGCAAAATAAATAGATAAAACATAATGTTCTTATACGGTAAACAAGACAAAAGTAGCATATTTAAGCCATGGAATTTGCAATAGTCTTAATAGGAAATATAGGAATAAGCTGCAGATATTAAAATTAGGTACTGAAATTGGGTTAGGTAGTACCTGCTACATCAACTTTCTCCAATCTAGTTTCTTAAAATATGTTGGACTACAATAGGAGTTACAGTCCAGCCTGCCTGTAAGACTTTATTTTTTGCCATAGGTAAACAGAATAAGCATTGAAAAGAAAACAAACTTTACCAATTCAATTATTGGTTAGAAGTTGTATATTTTCCCGGTAGTACAAAAATATTTATTTTATTTATTTATTATTAAACTTGTATGCCGCCCATCTCCCCCAACGGGTGACTCTGGGCGGCTCACAATAATAGAAAGGAAAAAACACGAGTCCTTCCAACACTGGGTAAAATCCATAAATAATTAAAAAAGAAACATGTATTAAAAATGTCTTTAAAACCTCCTATAATTTTTAGCCCTAAAAACCTTCAAGATGCTGGGGGGGGGGGCAAATCCATCACCCCACCAGCCATCTTGCACAGTTTATTTATGGTGCATGATTATACTGGAGGTATTTTAATTAGTATAAGTAAGTATGTAACTTAAAAAAAATAACAACAACATTTAAGGAATGTTAATATGGCTATTTGATTAGGATAATCAAGCAAATGATTAAATGCTTAAGGCCTTCCTTTAACTGGAACAAAAAATACTAAACTTTGATGGGATCGCATCTTAAATTGTTGCGTTAAGCTAACAGTTACATGAAAAATATTATGTTGTATATTTTCCTCTTAATTTCTTTAGGTGGCATTTTCAGAAGGTCAGGCTTTGTCAACAGTCACATTAACAGTCCTTGCAGATGCCATCCCTGAAGCTTCAGAGACACTGAATGTAACTCTCACCCACATTAGCACTGTGGGCATTCAGGACCCCCAGAGAGGAGCCATAATTGATAGAAGTCGAGCAAAAGCTATACTTACCATTCTGCCTAATGATACTCCTTATGGTGTAGTGGGATGGCACACAGATTCTCTCTTTATCAGAGTAGCAGAACCTGAAGGTGAGTCAGTTCTAAGAAAATCTTAAGGAAGTTCAAGTACGTATTCCCAGAACTCCTTCAGCTTTCGTGAAATATATTCATTAAATGACTGAGGGCTTTAACATGAAGTTAGTTTATTTTTTTAACAAAGGATTTTTCATATACAGTGTTGCAGTTGCATCTGTACCTTTTGAAGAAAACATTTCTCAATATAGTTTCAAACAATTTTTTTTAATCTGTGGGGAGTAATATAACATGTAGAATTTAATATATGATTAGCAAAGAAATATGAGTTGTATTTTTGTTTCTCTTGGTATTTATGTGAGACGTCTCGATAAAAAAGTGTTTGAAATGTTTGGGAAAAAAACAGGTTTGGAAAAGTGTGCTTACAAATATTTTTTTTAAATGTCCTAATTTTTATCATAATATGATTAATCATTTTTTCCTGATCCCAGAGAAAATGCAATTCATGGAAGTAATAGAACTCATCACTATTATGTAGTTCATCAGCTACAATCCAGTTCATGCTAGATCTGGTAAAAAAAACCAAATTCTTTCAACAATTATAGATATATTCATTAACTTTAATATTCTTTTTCTTTTCTAGAGAGATCAACTATTGTGACTTTGCATATTTTCAGGGAACAATCATTTGTTGGAGATATTAGTATACACTTAATATCCCACCCTATTTTTTCACTCCCTCTTATCAATCAAGCCATTGAAAATGAAGATTATAGGCTGGAAAACAAGACCATTATTATGGCAGAAAATATGACAGTAGTTTCAGTCACTGTAGCCATTTTGCCAGTGAGTATTTGAGAGTATATACTATAATTTGTAGCAGACCTATATGTGAATGGCATATGAAAGCTGCAAATACTTTCCTGATTAATATTTCTGTATGACAGTAAGATAGTAGTTAATAATTTAAAGTTATCACTCCCAATAAATCTAAATCTTAATTAATTATATTCCCTGTACTTAAAAGCCTATTTTTTCTCACTTTCTTTCAACTTTACACTATATTTTACACTTTACATGATATTTACAGTAGTCAGAAATTCCTACCTTGATTGATGTTTACTATTTGTGCGTGGGAACAAGTCCATATATATCTATGTACTTTATGATTGATTAATAAACCGATCAATAAATACAGATCATATTATTGGAAAACTTGCTGGTGTATTGCCTTCTATAATTTGTAATCTCAACAACTTCTAGATTTTATCTACATGTTCTCTGATTGAATGGTATGTAGCATTCTGTCATATTTATGATACTACTACTACTACTACTACTACTACTACTACTACTAATAATAATTCATTAAAGGTATATGCTGCCCAACTTCCAACAACTCAACAGTTCATGCATATTTTCTGATGTTAGAATTTTGGCTGAATTTGGAGTGCGTCTCTGGTGCACCTGACCTTACTGGATTATGTTTGCCTTATCTCTGTGGAGGCAAATTGATCCCAGTCTAGCACATTGTGGCATCTCACTCCGAGCAATCATCTCTTGGCCCAGACAAAGCTTTAATCAAACTCAAACAAAGGATTTGGATTTAGAATTATAAAATGACAGTGCCAAAATCATCCATCCGTATTATGGTGCAATTGCAGGTTTGCTATGGATGATTCCTAGCTATTTCTATAACAACCTGAGTATCTCATATAGGAGACTTTTTACCTTGGCTTGAATTGGTGTACTACCTTTTATGGAGCCTATGGGCAAATACACTAGTCTACCACACAACAACAGATACAAAGAAAGAGCCCATTGTATTACCCATAGGGTCTGGCACTCATAAACCCCATTATCAGAAAGTTTAATTGTCTTTCTGATCAAAAATGACAATCTTTGTTCTGCAAGACCTAACTTGGACAACCACTACAAAGATTGACAAGTTTCTTGCAATAGCTATGGCTTGCAGAAACTGGGTGATATCCTCTTCTCATTATTATTTCAGGTTTGTTTGTTTTTCTTGTATTTTAAATTTTATGTTTGTGTTTTATAGTGTTTCTATATTTTAAATTCTGTATTTTATTGTCTGGGACCATAAATAAATCTACTTACTTAAAAAAAAAAAGATACATATTACCATATTTTAATCAGATTACTTAGAAAATCTAATACATGTGCAATTTACCTCTCAAACAATTTATAATGGGACAGTTTCCTCAAATCCCTATGTCTGAATAAATTTAGTTTACCTGATCAAGAACCAACCTTTCATAAAATATATCATCATCATCATCATCATCATCATCTTTTTATCTATGGTTACTCCTTATGGAACAATGTGTTGTCAGATCTAGGTTTAAACTGAAGAACCAAAGAATGTGTACTATCTGAATCAAAATCTATTCTGTGTTCAGTTACTGCTAGTAATAACAAATTTGAGACAAAATCTTTAATTACTTATATTCCATATTAAGAATTGAGATTCCTCTTAATGCATCTTATTTACTTATTTATTTTAAAAAATAACCTTATGTTTAAGAGAGAGATCTCATTCTTCCTTTTGTCAAAATTTCCTATGAGATGAAAATATAGTTTTAGTTCTCAAGACAGTGTCATAGATTCATTATAACTCTGAAGATTCAATCAGCAGGTTACTAATTGCGATATCAGTTGGTCATCAGAAGAGCTATAGAAAATAAAACATTTTAGAAAATAGTTTATATATTTATTAAATGTATATAGCCTCCCATCTCATACTTGTGACTCTGGGCAGTGCACACAATTAAAAACACAAAGCCAAACAATGTAATTAAAACAAAACCATTAAAATACAGTTAAAACAGTTAAAAACTATAATACAAAAGAGCAGGAGAGAGTGCATTTTAGACTTACACCCATTGCAACCATTTAACAGGCTCCACACTTCCATGGGATTCCCAAGCCTGATGGCAAAACCAAGTTTTGGGGCCTTCTGGAAGGCCAATAGGGCTGGAGCTAGTCTCACCTCAGTGGGAATGATGCTTCAAAAGATGGTTGCCATGGCAAAAAGGGCTCTTCTCCTGGGTCCCTCCAAATGAAACTCCTTGGCTGACAAGATCCGCAACATGCCCCTCCTGATGGGATGGGTAGATGTAACTGGAGAGAGGCAGTCCCTCAGATAACCTGGCCCCTTCATCCTTTTATTTTTATCTTAATTTGTCTTTGTAATTTAATTGAATTTATCCTTAAATCTGTAAGGTAATCTGACATACCGAGGGAGCAGATTTTAATAGGACATAATTATATTTTCAGTAGAGAAAATATAATTCCTAACAATCCTTTGTTTTTATATCATTAATTTTCTTTATATTAAGGGAAATTGGTTGGTTAATCCTACATGTTTTTACTTTCCATTGGAACTTAATCAGAACTTGAAATGAATTCTGTTACCTGTCTATGCAAAATCTGAATTTGCAAAGGAATTTAAAACATTTTTTTGTCTTACAGGATAATATTGCAGAATTACAAGAGAGATTTTTAATCAATATTAGCAATGTGCAATTACTGGACTCTTCCCTTACTAGAGGGCACCAAAGCATGAAGAAACTTGGTTTAGAAATAGCTGAGATTTTAATTGAAGAGAATGATAACCCCAAAGGAATATTTCAGTTCAATATTAGCAAGGTGAGAGAAAACTGAAACATTTCAGTATCCCTATGCTCTATTGTTCTTGTTCTAAACTGACCATTTCAAGGTATCTAGGTAATATATAGGTTAATAACATGAGAAATTACAAATCTTTTACCCATGCTCACAGCCCATTTTCTTATGACACAGTGAAGCCAAGTAGTCCATAATTATATTTTTTTCCTAATTATCTTAACCTGAATATAGCAAGGTTAGTTGGTAATGGCTTGTTAAGCATCTGTTGATTTTTACCACTAAAGGACTTGAGTCTTATTTAATCAATCAGTCAATCAATCTCATTACAGTTTGGTGACTCCCAGCAGCTTACATATATAATGTATAGGTACATGCTATATAACATGGCAAAAAATTTGTAGATATATCCCTGCAAGATCTCGGGGGTTGACCACTAGATATGATTTAGAATAGGCAATTCTGCAGGTACGCAGATGCTAAACCATAAAGGGCTTTATAGGTCAAAACCAGCACCTTAAATTATATCTGGAAATTAACTGGCAATCAGTACAGGCCTATAAAATCCATATTATATGTTCTCAGCACTGAGAACCAGTGAGGATGCATTCTGGACCATTTGTCATTTCAAAGTAGTATTTAGGGGCAGTGTAATATAAAGCATTTTGTAGTAGTCTAACCCAGTGGTAATGAGGGTATGAGTTCTTATAGCCTGGTCCTCCTGCACCAGGTAAGGCCACAATTGGAGCACCACTTGAAGCTTGGCAAAGGCATCTCTAGCCAAGATTTCCACCTGTTGTTCAAGCAGGAGTCATGAGTGTAGAAGGGCCCCCAATTGTGAATCTGCTCCTTCACTGTGCCTGTGAGATGAGATAACAGAGATAACACTGGTGTCGACAGAGAACCCCAAAGTACAAACAGTAGTTTCATCTTTCTTAGATTCAACTTCAGCTTGTTCTCTCCCCATCCAAACCCTTATAATCTCCAGGCACTAAAATAGGATATCAGCAGCATCTCACCTACTTCTCCATCTGTTCCCCTCAACAGCCAGGATGGGCAGGTGTGCAAAGAACAGGTGGCAGAGGACAACTTTGACAGACTCCCATCTACTTCCTCAGTGTTCACAGGCCAAAAGGAGTCCAGTTAATATGGCAAGACTCTCAAAGAATAGTCACTACTAAAGACTCTGTCCATACAATTGAGCGAGGAAATAGAAAAGCTGTAACATTTGTCATAAAATAGATTAATAATAATTAACTAAACATTTTTATTAAGGGAGAGAAACTCTCATCTACTCCATGAGAAAATCCAGAAGGAAAAAGTGGGCCTACTTATGTATGTGACAATTGTTTTTCTACTTTTGTTATTACTACTTCCATTTTGGCTTAACTACCCCCGAAAGAGCAACTCCTAGCCCCTAAAAGATATCCCACTATATATAATATATTATATATTATCTCCCACTCTTTCTCTTCCTCCCCCTCTTCCTTCTGAAATACATTCACTATAATATTTTAATAAAGATTCAAAGTATTAATTTAACACCATTTTCTTTCCAGGATATGAGCAGGACAGTGGCTGCTTATGAAGTACCACCACCAGATAATATTCTGAAGCTACCAGTTGTTCGGAAGGCAGGAACATTTGGATCAGTAAAACTGGATTGGGAAGCCACACCTGCCTCTGCTAGTCTGAAAGATTTTGAACCATCATTTGGGAATCTTACATTTGCTGATGGACAAGTATATAATATATTGATAAAACACCCCCCTCCCCCTATTTAGATCATCTTGCTGCTATGGCTATGTTTCTTTCAAGATAATTGCCGGTTAATGGTATAAAAACTCATCACAGGATTTTTTCCTCTCTTTATTTTTTAAATACTTTCACAGTACACGCTTATGTGTAAATATTCAAAAATAAGCTTCATTGACTTAGCGAGGTCTGAATATCTTTTAGTCAACAATGTAATTCTAGCGCAGGATGGCAGATAGGTTCCTTTTCTGATGGCTGGTTGTGATTGGAGAGTCACTCACGTATACTTGTAAATGCATATCAGGAATTGCTGCAGAGGGTGAGAGCCTCATTGAAATCTGAACCATGTTCCTGTTAATGGTATTAGAGAAGCTGACAGACTGATGGAAGTTGGTATAACCCCATTCATCTTTCTTGTTAGCAGTTCTGTTCTGGATAAATTATCTAATGCAACAGTCTGAGTATCTTCTTGAGATCGCAAGTTATCTACTTGTTCTGTACATATTTATCTAAGAATTTAATTTCATTGCAGCTTACATCTATGTAGATATATACAAGTGAGTTGGAGAGCCAGATGCAGCACTGAGATGTTGATGCTAGATCCCATCTATCTGCTGGAATGAACTTTGAAAGTGGATTAGCAGGGTAGTGTGGCATTCCACACAAACACACATTTAATTGTAGTCTCATAAACTGTGTTCTGTAGAATCTCAGTTTCATTGATTAAAAACACAAATAGCAAGCAAGATAACCAGGGATGTTATCAAGAGACTACTTACAATAGGTATAGCAACCAGCCTTAGAATTGACAATGAAGATATTGAAGTAGTGGAGAGCTTCTGCCTTTTAGGATCAACTATCAACAGTAAAGAAACCACCAGTCAAGAAATGAACTGCTGACTAACACTTGGTAGAGTAAACATGAGGGCCTTGGAAAAGATATTCAGATACCTTGATATGTCTATACCTACAAAAATCAGAATCTTATAGGCAGTGGTTTTTCCATTGACACTCTATGGAAGTGAAAGTTGGATTTGGAAGAAGCAGGATAGGAAGAATATTGACGCTTTTGAACTTTGGCATTGGAGAAGACTCCTGAGAATACTGTAGGTAACCAAGGAAACAAAAGGGTGATAGAACAAATCAATCCAGCTTTCTCACTGAAGGCGCAAATTACCAGGCTCAAACTATATTTTGGACATATTACACAAAGCCCTGGTTCTTTTGAGAAGGCTGTAATGCAGGGAAAGTTGTAAAGGAAGAGAAGAGAACAACCAGCAACAAGGTGGATAGACAATTAATCTATTACAGCGGTAATGTGTGCATCATTGGAAGACCTAAAGAGCCAGGTTGGGGACAGATCATCCTATCAATATGGTTGCTAAGAATTTACACCAACTTGATGGCATACAATTATATTAATAACTTACATAAATAACATCAATTAAATCTAAATGGGGTAAAAATAGAGGCAAATACAAAGACTTTCACTTAGGAAACAAAAATCAAACACGATATACTTGGCTTGTCAATAGTATATGTGATATGTCTTGGAATAGTACATTTGTAGAAACTGAATTTGAATCCGCAGTAATATGGCTGCAGAAAAGGTATATACAGCTTTTAAGGCGGCATTAGTAAAAGTACACCTTCAAAAGCACAAGAAGTTAATGTTCTATTCTACACAAATTCATATCCCATCTTAAATACTATATTCAGTTTGGAGCAGCATTCTTTTTTCAGGGAAACAGGAAGAAGTTCAGTGGAATACAATGAGAATGATCAAGGAAACTAGAAACTAAATTCTACATGAGGATATTGAAGGCTCCAGGAATGTTTAGTGAGAGATGACCTTATTCTTAAGTGCTTGAAAGGATATCATACAGAAGACTAAAACTTGTTCTGTCTAATCCTAGATTGCAGGGCACAGAATAATGGGTTTAAGTTATAGGAAAGCAAATTCCAGTTTATTGTTAGGGATATATTCCCAATGGTAAAGTCATTTCAACAGTGGAAATTATTAAGAACGGAAGTGGTAAGCCTCTCTTAAATTTATATGTTCAAGCCGAGCAGTTTTTCTTTGAAATCCTACTCTGAGCAGAGTGTTGAACTTAATGGCCTAAATTGCCTCTTCCAACTCTAAGAATGAATAAATGATATAGATGTAGATGTAGGCGTAGACATAGATACAAATATATATATATATATATAGATATTCTGTTTCTAAATGTGGCAAGTGAATCCTGATGTACTGTATTTTTCCATCAATAAGACACCTCCATGTATAAGACGACCCCCACTTTTCCAACCCAAAATTAAGAAATCAATATTTTAAAGATAGCGCAGAACACATTTTTATTTAGTAATTAGGTAACATTTACCTGATACACTCGGTGGGAGGAGGTCCAAACTGTCTCTCTGCAGCTCTATTTCCATGCTCTTTTGCATAACTGATTACATTCAATCACAAATGAAACTGCCGATAGCTTGTCTCTGCAAACAAACTTCCTCCAATTGGTTTGTTCAGCATCAGCTGATGTCAGTTACATAAGGCTCATGATTGGAGGAAGTCTGTTTGCAGAGACAAAGTATGGGCAGTTTCACTCGTGACTAGAGGCTCGTGATTGGAGGAAGCCTGTTTGCAGAGACAAGCTATTTCACTTATGATTGGAGGCTAGCAATAGGAGGAAGCCTGTTTGCAGAGACAAAGTATGGGCAGTTTTGCAACAACATGGTTCTCTCCTTGGCTTACTTTCTTGCATAAGACACCCTTCAATTTTTAGTCTAACGATTTTAGAAAAAAGTATCATCTTATAGACGGAAAAATACGGTATTTGGGGATTTTACTACTACTTCTTCTCAGTGGACTATTGCTTCAAAACTTTGTCCTGACACAACTTGTAGCACATCAAGCTTTGTTGCTTTTCTTTAATGGATGGTGAAGACAGTATTTTGTAAAAGGGATTTGTAGTATGTGTTTAATTGTGTATGTGTATGGTGTGCATTAGACCAGGAGTTAACTTGTCTGATGTTACATTTTTTTATATAGACTTTAGATTTTCACTGTCGTTTCTATTTTATTTCACAATTAGATCTAAATTTCTTGAGTTACAGCATGCTCATGATATTTATTTGATCTTTGTTTTTATTTTTAATTCCTTTCCTAGGTTACAGGAGTGATAGAGATCACTATCATAGATGATGATGATGTTGAAGTTTTAGAAATGTTCACTGTTACCTTACTCAGAGTGACAGGTGATGCAAGATTAGGTGATGATGTGCAGGTGATGGTCACTGTTGCACCAAATGATTCTCCGGTTGGAGTTTTCAGCTTTGAAGAAAAGCATGTAAGTGGGAAAAAGATGGTATATTTATTGCCAGATGTATTTTGTTCACTTGCATATCCAAACTTTAATGGATAGACATGTCCAGTCTGATGCTGAAATGGGAGATCATGGAAAACTATTCATGTTACCTTTAGGCTATCCTCTAATGAAGATGTATGTAACCATTTTGGGATGAGGCTACTCAAGTTGCTTACGGCATGCTGAGAGAGGAATAGCTGGGACCAAAAAGGAGAAGGTGAATGGAGCTAGTAGGGTATAAATAATAAGAAGCAGAAAATAGCTAAGATGCTTCCAAGAAATCCAGAAGAGCAGGGAAGTATTAGGAGACAGGACAACATACTTTCACAAATATACTTTATCCAGTATTTTTCCCTGAAAATAAAAATAGATCTGAAACAGATATATACACACATAAAGAGAAAAAGAATCCATTTTGTCATTAAGTGGGTATCTGAAAAAAAGTATGGGCATTTCAAAAGCTTAACAAGTTAATTCTAAAACATTTCTTAAATGTCAATTTAAAAACTAATCCATAAATCCCAAAACACATATCATCCTGGATATTTTTCATTTCGTCAGATGTGGATAGCCAGATGTTATTCTATGGGGTTCAAAGCCTTTACTGGGAATTAAAGTCATTGACCTTCAGATGACTATATACAGAGCATTAGTTTTAGGAGCTATCCAGGTCCCGGTGCAGTGTTTTCAGAAAGGGATGTATAGAGGCTATCACAATGATACCATGCAGTTCACCTTCCTTTAAGCTCTCAGAACAGAGAACTATAGATATTTCATTATATCATGCCACCAGGTATGGGGTTTTACATGACTTCTACCCCATTCCCCTACCCCAAGGAAGATGTAGCTTTGGATCATTTTTCTCAATAAATAAATGAACAAGTATATTTTTGACTCATTTGTTTAATTGGGTTTTCTTCATCTAGTTTTAGGACATGTGCATGCAAAAATACTGAAAATTTAAAAGGGTTCGCAAACTTTTAAGCACCACAGTAGATAGGCCATCCTTCCTGTAGATCCTGTGTTCAGATTTAAATAAGGGGAACTCTTCTAATTAGTACAATAGCAATACTTAGCAAAATCTAGAAAAAATGGCCCAGGAAAAAAAAAAAAAACTTTTTTTCCCTGGCAGGCTCTGCTGATGATTGGGAGACCAAAAGAAGTCTAAGTTATTTTAAAGGACCTCTGAGTGCCAACAATTTGCTTTAAAATAAAATTGAGGTCAGGCAAATAGCCACAATTGTCTTAGGAGCTTAAATAGCAATTCCCCATGAGTTGGTCTCAAAGCTAGCAACTCTCATGGTGGATTTGCAGAAGTGATACCACAACTAGAACTGAATATTGTATTCAGTAGCTGCTTTATCAACTGATAGCGTTTTTACAACAGATATTCTGTATCTGTGATTGCAGTTGAGGGGGCAAAATGGACAAGAGAAGAAATAATGATGCTCCTCCTGGAAGCAGAGTTATTACAACAGCCTTTCATAACAGATTTGTATCAATTAATTTATTGGGAAAGAAGATGTTTGGCAATAAAGTATAATTTGTACATAGAATTGTAAGACAAGTATGTTTTGAATCATCCTCAGATATGCCCACATGAAGGCATCACTGGAACATAATGAACAGACTTTATTACATTTCTAATCCAAGCTTTTAATTTATAATTCTTAGGGACATAAGAAATAGATTCAGTTATTTTATAATTGTAGGGTTTATTTGAGAAGCCAAAAGAAAAAATATATGAATTGTCATAAAGTCTATTTTATTTCATTATTTATGCATTACAATGATTTTTATACCACTCCACCATACAGCACTGGGCAATAATTATTGCTATTAATGGGCTTCTTTGAATGATTGCTTGGTTGAATCAAAGTATTTGCCGTGTTAACAATTTTAAAAAGGGGAATGTGAGTCAACAGAGAAGGTCCCTTATGTAGAGATCCTCTTTAGTTTTTTATTGAGGGAGGCTGTTTTTGTGCAGACTTCTGGCAGCAAGCACTAACTTTGGGGTATGCTACTGGTTCCAGTGACGGATCAAAAGTGTAATGTGTGGGACATAAAGGAAGCTCAACGCTGACATATTTTGCTTGTTATTCAGTATTAATCTGCATAGTACCAGTGCTTTTCTTGTTTTAGGTAATAGTGAAAGAGCCTCAGTCAATACATGATCCCATAGCAAATGTCTTTCTCACTGTGAGTCGAAGTCCAGGAGGCCAGGGAGAAGTCCAAATTATTTGGATACTTGAGGAGGCAGCTAGATATGATCTCACTCCTCTCAATGGTACTCTTCTCTTTTCTGAGGTATAGCCCCTTTTGCCAGCTCATCTTTTTTATTTTATTTTATTTTATTTTATTTTATTTTATTTTATATTATATTATTTTATATTATTAATTTTATTTTTATCTGCTATTTTGTTTTATTTTGTTTTATTATTTTATTTTAATTCAAACTTTTGCATGCATTTATCAGTTTGACAAAGAATTTAAAAAACTGCATATTTTTCTGTAGTTAAATAATCTGTCAGATTTATTCAGATTAAAAATCTTGATACTAATCTATTATATATGCATTGTTAGCCACACATAGAAAGTAGAAAGATTTGTGCAATTATGCAATTATGCATTTGATATGGCTCTAGTATTGTTAGAGAAAAGCTCTTAGCTTTCTTTTTGTATGTTCAATGAGTTTCTTCTGCTTAGCAACATTTCCCATTGGGTAGGTTTCTTAACAGGGTTAAAATTCTCTGTTTAGCTCCTAAAAGATATTAATTTAATTTAGTGTTTTCCTCTTTCAATATTAGTTTCATTTAATGTTAAGTTTTCCTTTTTCGGTATGCCAAATTATAGCTCTAAGATACATAATCATCTTTTCCAATCTTATGCAGATGGAATCTCAGAAAACCATAATTTTGCAGGCAATTCAAGATGGTGTTTTGGAAGGTGATGAACATTATTCAATTCATCTGGTGTCTACTGATAACACGGAAATATCACCTGTAAATGGTAAATGCACACATTTAAATCAGCATCCAAAACTGTAATTGCAGGGAGGCCAGAGAGGTGCAATTATCTTTATTTTTCCCAAAAAACAAAAATACCCTTATCTGCAGTTTTTAGAAAGCTATGGGATGTTATGATTAGACTGAAGTACAGAAAATACATGGAATGTGACTTGTGGATTTTATTCACAAGTTCTCCCATCTTAAAAGATTACGTTGTGCTATATCTGAGTTGTAGCATTTTTGAAAAACGTCTAAATCTTAAATAGGATTTTACTAGTTACATGCAGTGTTTGAGGCTTTTGGAAACATATGCTGACATCAAGATTGTCTCTTAACTCTAAATGCTGAATGTTGTCCTGAGTATCAGCTTTTATTTCAGCGTCCAAGAGAAAAATCACATTACATTGTATTTGTCTTGTGATTTTGCCAGGCTTCTCTTGACAAGCTGGACTGCAAATAGGAAGACAGGCATTCAAAGACACACATGTTTTTGATAAGTAGATTTATTGTAGAAGAGTTAACGAAGCCAATATGAAAGAATTTCTGTGATTGTTATGCCTCAAATGCAAACTCTATTTGTAGCTAAATAATGGTTTAAATTCTTACATCACACTCCCACCCACAAGGTGTAACTGGCTTAAAATGAATTAAGTTACTAGACTTTAATGTCTAGTATGACTTGGCATAACTAGAAGTTACTCCTTGGACAGGAGGGACAGTTTCCACCTGTCCCTTGTTTTGGCAATAAACTAGTTTTAATTGGTTTCTTCTGGCCTGGTGAGAACTTGTTCCTGCAGGTGTGATGGCTAGCATCTTTGATTAGAACGGGGAAATTTAGTTTTAAATCTACTTCCAATTGTGGAACTTCATTAGCTTATTTTGAAACAATCACTACCTTACAGTCCAATTTCACAGGGCTTTTGTTGTAGGATATGAAATCAGAGGAGGGAATGCTTTGTACACTACCTTGAGCTCCTGGAGAAAAAACAGGATAGAAATCTAATAAAATAAACCAATATGTAATCAACATAGGTTGAATTGGTATTCCAAATAAAAATATAAAATTATATCCTGAACATATCTAACAATGACCATGCTGGCTAGATATAACAGGAATGTAATCCAACACTGTTGGAAACCACCAGATTGAATATGATTCAATATTGACAGTTAATAATGGAACTTCATTAATTTTTTTTTCAGAACTTGATTGTAATAATCTTAAGAATATAATGAGAATTATGTGTTATGTCATTATTACTTTGCGTCATGATGTTAAACAAAATCTCTTATATCAATCAGCTTTTATTGGCAACCTCTTTTATATTTACAGGTATAGCAACCATTACTATACTGGGAGATCAAGGAGCTTCTGGAGTTGTTGGGATAGCTTCACCATCCACCCATGTCCTGATTGGGGAACCCATAGGAAAATATAATGGAACTGCTTTTATTGGGTAGGCAATCATTATATTTTTTATCTTTATTATAAAATTCTGTTGTGATTTGTGTGTGTGTGTGTGTGTATGTATGTATGTGTGTGTGTGTATAAAAAATTCCCTTCTCACCCCTATGGGTGGTATGTGTCTTCCTCAATCTCGGGTCCTCTACCAGAGGCCTGGGAGTTTGAGGGTTCTGCGCAGTATCTTAGCTGTTCCTAGCACTGCACTCTTCTGCACAGAGAGCTCTGAGGTTGTTCCTGGGATCTGTTGGAGCCATTCTCCCACCTTAGGAGTCACGGCCCCGAGTGTTCCTACCACCACTGGGACCACTTTGGCCTTGACTTTCCACATCCTCTCAATTTCCTCCTTCAGGCCCTGGTACTTCTCCAACTTCTCATGCTCCTTCTTCCTGATGTTGCTGTCACTTGGCACTGCTACATCTATCACTACCGCTGTCTTCTGGTCTTTGTCTACTACCACGATGTCTGGTTGATTGGCCAGTACCTGCCTGTCCATCTGGATCTGGAAGTCCCCCAGGATCTTAGCCTGTTATTCTCCATGATCTTCTGTGGAATCTCCCATCTGGACTTGGGGGGAGTCTAGCCTATACACTGTGCAGATGTTCCTGTACATAATGCCAGCTACTTGGTTGTGCTGTTCAGTGTACGCTGTTCCTGCCTGCATCTTACACCCTGCCACTATGTGTTGGACTGTCTCTGAGGCCTCTTCGCACAATCTGCACCTTGGGACCTGTCTAGTGTGGTAGACCCCTGCTTCTATGGATCTGGTGCTTAGTGCCTGTTCTTGTGCTGCTATGATGAGTGCCTCAGTGCTGTCTTTTAGTCCGGCCCTTTCCAGCCAATGATAGGATTTCCCAATGTCAGCCACCTCGGCTATCTGTCTATGGTACATCCCATGCAGGGGCTTGTCTTGCCATGGTATTTCCTCTGCTTGAACTTCCTCTGCTGCTACCTGAAGCATTCTCTCAGCAGCTCATCTTTGGGTGCCATCTTACTGATGTACTCCTGGATACTCCAGGTTTCATCCAGGACAGTGGCTTTGACACTCATCGGACCCCGCCCACCCTTTTTGCGGCTGGTGTACACTCTCTGGGTGTTGGACTTGGGGTGGAAACCTCCATACATTGTGAGGAGCTTCCGGGTCTTCACATCGGCAGCCTCCATGTCTTCCTTTGGCCAGCTCACTATACCGGCAGGGTATCTGATGACTGGCAGGGCATACATGTTGATGGCATGGATCTTGTTCTTCCCATTGAGCTGGCTCTTCAGGACCTGTCTTATCCTTTGGTGGTACTTGGATGTTGCTGTCTTCCTTGCCTGCTCCTCATGGTTCCCATGTGACTGTGGGACACCAAGGTATTTATAGCTGGTTTCTATGTCTGCTATATGGCCCACTGGTAGTTCCACTCCATCGGTCTTAGCTACCTTCCCTCTCTTTACTATCATCCTGCCACACTTCTCCAGTCCGAATGACATCCCAATGTCCTCGCTGTAGATCCGTGTCAGGTGGATCAGTGAGTCGATGTCTCATTCACTCTTAGCATACAGCTTGATGTCATCCATGTAGAGGAGGTGGCTGATGGTGATTCCACTCTTGAACTTGTACCCATATCCAGACCTTGTGATTATCTGGCTGAGGGGGTTTAAGCCTATGCAGAACAGCAGTGGGGACAGTGCATCACCTTGGTATATGCCGCACTTGATGGCCACTTGTGCGAGCTGTCTTGAGTTCACTTCCAGTGTTGTCTTCCACAGTCCCATTGAGTGCTTGAGGAAGGTCCTTAGTGTCCTGTTGACTTTGTATAGTGCCAGGCATTCACAGATCCATGTGTGTGGCATTGAGTCATAGGCTTTCCTGTAGTCAATCCAGGCTGTGCTCAGATTGGTCTGCCTAGACCTTGAGTCTCGGGCAACTGCTTTGTCTATGAGTAACTGGTGTTTTGAGCCTCTGGTGTTGTTCCCAATGCCCTTCTGAGCTGTGCTCATGTACTGGCCCATATGGTCTTGTAGCTTGGCAGCTAGGATGCCTGATAGAACTTTCCATGTTGTGGGGAGGCAGGTTATTGGCCGGTAGTTGGATGGTGCTGTTCCCTTGTGGGGGTCTTTCATGATCAGCACTGTCCTTCCTTGTGTTAGCCAGTCCAGGTGGGAGCCTGCTGCTAGCATTTGGTTCATCATGTTCTTGACCCGCTGTTGGATGTCTGCTACTGTGATGGTGACTGGTTCCTGTTCTGGGAGATTGTTGTGGTCTGCTTTCAGGTCCTGCAGCCACTTTGCACTGGTGTTATGTGTCTTCTCTTTCTCCCATATGTTCTTCCAGTACTGTTCAGTTTCCACTGCTGGTGGCTCAGCTGTTACTCTGTGGTTGCACTGCAGTTGGGAGTACACTTTGGATGGTTCTTTGGAGAACAGGGCATTTATCTTCTTGGCCTCTGCTTCTCTAGTATATCTCCTTAGCCTGGCAGCCAGTGCTGTGAGCCTTTGTTTAGCAGTCTCTAGGGCTTCAGATGGAGTCAGGCCCATATATTTTTTTCAGTAGCTGAGTCTTATCCCTAATCTCCACATGCTTCTGTAGTTCCACCAGCTGACTGACTTCTCTCTGAGTTGCCTTGATCTTAGCCTCCAATCTCATTTTCCAGGGTGGGTATGTACTGCTGTTCTTCTTGATCGTGTAGCCAAGCATTTCCAGGATTACAGCGGCTGTAGCATATACCAATTCATTGGTTTCAGTTATGGTGGTAGTAGGGCTTGTCTGGAGGGCTCCGTTGGCATTTTCTAGCATACTATCTGATGGTACTTCTCCACTGAGCCTTGGTAATCGGACTCGAGGGTTGACTGTAGCTAGTTTATGCATGATCTTATGCCTCATATCAGCTGCTGTGCTCTGTAATGGAAGGGGTGGCAGTGACATTCCAGCTTCAGGTGTTGGCTGCACATCTGCTTGTTCTTCTAGGTCTGCTTGAGTCCGGGTTGTAATGTGGAGTTGGTCTATCTCAAGTTGTGAGAGTAGCTTCCTCTTCACTATGTTGAAGCGCTGGGTAACTAGTTGTTTCTCAGTTAGTGTGGATGTAGGTCTTCTGTCTATCCATAGTTCCCTCATACGTTTCATATATCCCCTCTCATTAGGTCTGCTGTTGTAGTAGCATTCCATCAATTCCAAGTTCTCTTGTCTCGTCCATGTATGGTTTGTTCCAGTAGCCCACTTAACATCAGATTGTCCTGGTTCCCCAACATCTGACGCGGACCTTGTTAATCCAGGCGACGTCCGAGCCGGCATGACTCTCTTAGTTCGTGTCACTCTCATATTTGAGGTAGGCAGGTGAAGCGTTAGGGGGTCTTTGCCCAAGGACCCCTACTGGTAAGGTAGGTACCAGCCAGGATTTGAACCCCAGTCTCCTGCATCAAAGGTGGTGTTCTAACCACTACGCTATCCAGCCGCTCTGTATACATACATACATACAACCACATCTTTAAATGTGTGTATTTATAGCAACTAACTGCTTTAGGATTATTTAAAATGCTCTGAAATGTTCAAATGTTGATTCCTTTGTCCTTTGGTAGACGTTTTTAGATATATGTATGTATGTATGTATGTATGTATGTTAAATAATTCTAAATCTTCCCATTCACCATAAAGAGTTCTATGCATAGTGCTTCTAAAAATAAAGGCATATACAGTGCATGCAAGAGAGCCACTGATATAGTGATTACAGGCACCTAATCCTGCCCTAGGCACAAAGCCAGCTGGGTGACTTTGCACAGTCATTCCCCCTCAACCCTAGGAAGAAGGCAATGGCAAGCCACTTCCAAAAACGTTGCTAAGAAAACTGCAGAGGCTTGCCAGGTAGTTGCCATGTGTGGGCATCTATGCATGTGTGCAGGAAAAAATTTTATCTTCAGAACTGCTGAGAATATGTTACATTAACATCTAAAGAGGGTAATACTGTAACTTGATTAACATCTACTATTGCAGTTATTTAAATAATTAATTACTGTAATTATTAAATAAATATTTAAATATGTTAATTACATTTATTTTAATTTATTACAGTCTATTTCTTTTTTAAGCTATACTTTCAGATACTGTAGTTGAGGTCATTGCCTCTTTAGAAGGGAAAAGAGTGCTTTGAATTACATGGATCGTTCAAGTCACATTGTTTGCAATAGCTTAAAGCAGCTTCATCTTTTTCCAGGATGAAAGCTTCTTAAAGCAGCTACAACATGATCCTGGGAAAAGTCACGCTTGATTTAAAGAGTTGTAGGTAGATACCACATGTTTTTCCCAGGTGCTCCAATGCACCTTTTTGCCTTGGAATCCAAAGTGCGATCTTGCTAGACTAGAGAACGTAGCAGTTTTGAAGAAAAACTGGCCTAACATGCTCATGACAGAAGATTATATTGTTTTGGAAAACTTCTTCACTTCTTTCTAGTGATATTTGGTAATACAAAACACTCTCAGAAAACTGTAGAGTTTGTAGTATAGAACTGCAAATCATATTTTAATATGTCCAATCATCGTGTGAATTAATAATACAAATAAAATAAAGTGTATTTATATTTCATGGTGAATCATATAAATTTAGATATGCTGAATACATACTAATTCCATTTCCATACTAATTCCATTTAGTCAGTCATTTTGTTATTATTGTGAGGGAAAAAAGAAAACTGTAGAATTGATTGAAGTATTTGTGCTTGATATCTGGGAACCATATTGGATGAATACTGAGTAATATTTTAAACATGATCCTATCTCTTTTTGTTTGGCAGTCTAGTTCGTGGGCCAGGGATTTTTGGAGAAATCACAATCTCCTGGATTATAACATCACCTGATCAAAAGGAATTTGCTGATGTATCAGGAACTTTGACCATGAAAGACCAGCAGTCTGCTGCTGTTATACTGATACAGGTATAAATTAGTATAGGATGGTGTTTTTATCCAAGAAATTCTCACATCGGTTTTACAAAAGACTAGAGATAGGCTGTCTCTGTGTTGATGCAGTGGTCCCAGTGGATGGTTTTGGGTGTGTGGTCAAAATTAGCGAAAGGGCAAACAGAGTGTCATAATGCAACTCTGCCTCTTTTGTATGAGTGTCAACATCACACACATGTTCAAAAAGGGTGGGGCTTGCATTGCAATTCATCCATCCACTCTAGCAGGTGCCATTGCAGTGATCACTGTCTGCTACATATCTGGCTATTTCACCCCAGAGATCATGTGCCAGGGTCAAAGTAAAATTTTCTGACGGAATCAAAAAATGCTAGGATGTTATAAAAATAGAAATATTTTTACCTACCAATCAGAGAGTATGTGCCAGTTGGGCGACCTTGAGCCAGTCACGCTCTCTCAGCCTTAGGAAGAAGGCAGTGGCAAACCACTTCTGAAAATGTTGCCAAGAAAACTGCAGAGATTAGTCCAGGCAGCTGCCAGGAGTCAACCCTGACTCAAAGGTATGCACGCACGCACATGCACACACAGACACACTACTTTAATATTAGGAATGGAGGTCCTTTGTTATTGCCATCCTTTATTTTAACTTCTTTGTCTGAAGTTTGTCAAGTTCCATCACTACTAGCCAAATATTTTGAGTCAGACATATTTATTTCTTTTTTTTTTAATAGTATTTTATTGAGATTTTAAGATTGCAAAGTTAAAAGTTAGAAATGAAAAAGAAAATTGAAAATACAAATTATAAAGAAAAGGAAAAGAAAAAGTGAGATAAAGTAAAAGAAAAAGAAAAAAGACAAGAAAAATAGATAGCTTCCAATCTATCTCTGGTCTTAAGAATAATAAGAGTGTCATAAGTGCTAGTTTTTATTGCATTAAGTAGGAATAATTCATTGTCAAAACATACCCCATTACATTTATAATCTAATCTTCAAATCCCCATGTAAGCTTCGCCCTGCCTGCATTTTGCAAATAGTCCATCAATGGTTTCCATTCTTTAAGGTAATAATTATTTGAATTTTCTTTTAATAAACAAGTCAGTTTATCATTTTCTGCCATTTCCATCCGTTTTTACAACCATTCTTGTATTGTTGGTAGTGTCTAGGTTTTCCAAAATTGTGCATACAGAAGTCTTGCTGCGGTAATCATGTATTGATTAATGCTAAGACATATTTATTTCTTGAAATAAATTTCTTGAAATGTTCTAACATGGCTTTATTTAATGTGTTATTGCTTTTAACCTGCCATTTGTAAGCTTCCTTGGGAAGTATTTTTCTTTAAAGGAAGCTCAGAAATCTTTTAAAGAAGAACTTAAAATAAAATATTGTCATATATTTCCTGGTGCAATGCAGCATTGGTGGAGTCTTGCCAGCATATTTGTATTGATAATGGTAGCATATCATCCATAGACAACAGCACTGTGTCTGGTATGATGGTTTTCTAAGATATGGACTTTTTCTATATCTTATAGTGCCTCACTATTGCTTGAGAATCTACTTTTCCTTTGTGGCCAGTGTTATTGAACTATATATCTTGGCTTGAATTTGGTAACAAAAATCTGTTCTTCCATGTATCATGGTGAATATTTCTATATGCTTTTCAGCTTAATCAGTTCACTCTTATCTAGGCTCTCGATGATGATATCCCAGAAGAAAAGCAACACTATCAATTTCAACTTGCTAGTATTAGTGATGGTGGAATCATAGATGAGGCTGCCAAAACAGCAAATATCACTGTGGCTGCTAGTGATTTGCCGTATGGACAGTTCGCATTTCCTCAAGAAGTACTGCAAACAACAGAAGAAGAAAAATGGGTATGCAGAGTTTAAATCCTAATTTATTAGAACAGCTTTTCGTACATTGTAATTGAAGTTCCGCCTTGGAGATTAATGCAAAGCACTATAATACAAAAATTATCCCAGGCACTTAATTCTACTTTGGGGTTTTAATTCTGTTTTAATTTAGATATCAATTATTTGCCATTTAATTAAACTGAAGGTGTTTACCAGAGGAGTTTCTGAGATGTGTTCTTTATATTATATATGGGGGGGAGGGGATATTGCACGAGGTGTTTGCAAAAGAAAACATCTTGTCTTAGTTCTTTAGTAATCTTTGGACAATGACCAATTTTTGCATATTTAGTATTGATTTAAACATACATTTATTTCAGTCCAGAATATAGTGGAAGTTGTTGAAAATGACCTGGTTAATACGGTAAAATCTGATTCTTACCCAGACAGCTGACAAGAAGAGTTCTGTTTAATAATTTAATATATTTATATACTGCTTCCTTTGCAAAGCATCTCAAAGTAGTTTACATCAAAAACAGCAATATTAAATAGTACATTAAAACAGTAGTTGTCAAATCATGGTTGTGACTGACCAGAGGGTTGCAAGTAACTTAGAAGGAGTCACAAAAAGTTTTCAAAGATGATCAGATTTAACTCACTTCTGCTTTGCCTGTGTAAACTTGCAGTGGGCACACAAAGGCAAAGTAGGGAGCAAATCCTGCAACACTGTAATTGGTGGATGGTTTCCTGCTTGAATGATGACCTCTAGCTTAGCATGCCATAGTCAGTCAGTCCTTTATTACGGTCAAGGACCATAATTCAGCATGCAGTAGTATTTCTGTCTATAGGAGTGTATATGTTAGAGAAGTTCACTCTTTTTATCTGTTATTTTAAGTCCTAGCCTTTCAAAATGAAAAAGGGGTTGAGGGGAAAATAAAAGCTAATAGCTGGGTGACTTTGGACCAGTCACTTTCTCCCAGTCCTAGGAAGGAGGCAATGGCAAGCCACTTCTGAAAAACCTTGCCAAGAAAACTGCAGGGACACGTCCAGGCAGTCTCCGAGAATCGGACACAATTGAACTGATTAAAAAAAAAAATGTTCTACTAGTAGTGCTGATAAAAACAAGTCTAAGTCAAGAATGTGGATGACTATGTGTAGTTTACCAAGTTGAATATTAATTGTCTAACCCAAACCCCAATGAAATTACACAAAAATATCCCAAGATATTAATAAAGAGGTGAGCTTTCAACAGATACCTAAAAAAATACCCAATTTAATTTTTTAACTTTATAGTTATTTATCCCTTTTATTGTTTTGTGGATTTTAGTTTAATTGAATTTTTTTAGCTATTTTGGTAGGGTATTAGATAGCACATATTTATCAGGTTTTGCTACTTAGTGACTATAAATTGTTTTTAATTAGGTTTTGTTGTTACAATATTATTATGAGAAGTTTTATAATTACTAATTGTCTCTGACATTTTGATATTTATACTATATTTTGAGTAGTTCGTATGTAGCTTGTTGAAAAATACACTATAAGATAATAAGTTTTTGTTGTTGTTATTTTCTGTGTAAAGCTGAGAAAGGTTATGCAGCTGCCTAGCAACCCCATCTAGTGTTCAAAATTGTCCTAATTCCTCAACCCATTTTCAGACCCAAATGTAACCAAAAGTTATTGATGTTGGAATTAAGTTTATTTGAAACTTGAAATATTTTTTTATTTGGAATCAAGTTCAAATCACTACATAATATGAAATCCTAAAGTAGGTAACATGATATCATTTGCATACATGCAATGTGCATTTCTTTTACTTGCTTAAGATAATCTATGCTTATGCCAAATTATAAGAGTTGTAATATACAGGTGAAACTCGAAAAATTAGAATATCGTGCAAATGTTCATTTATGTCAGTATGGCAACTCAAAAGGTGAAACCAATATATGAGATAGACGCATTACATGCAAAGCGAGATATGTCAAGCCTTACTTTGGTATAATTGTGATGATTATGGCGTACAGCTTATGAAAACCCCAAATTCACAGTCTCAGAAAATTAGAATATTACATGACATCAATAACACAAGGATTGGAAATAGAACAATATCGGACCTCTGCAAAGTATAAGCATGCATATGTACTCAGTACTTGGTTTGGGCCCCTTTTGCAGCAATGACTGCCGCAATGCGGTGTGGCATGGATGCTATCAGCCTGTGGCACTGCTGAGGTGTTATAGAAGACCAGGATGCTTCAATAGCGGCCTTTAGCTCCGCTGCATTGTTCGGTCTCATGTCCCTCATCTTTCTCTTGGCAGTGCCCCATAGATTCTCTATGGGGTTCAGGTCAGGTGAGTTTGCTGGCCAATCAAGCACAGTAATCCCATGGTCATTGAACCAGGTTTTGGTACTTTTGGCAGTGTGGGCAGGTGCCAAGTCCTGCTGGAAAATGAAGTCAGCATCCCCATAAAGCTCGTCTTTGGAAGGAAGCATGAAGTGCTCCAAAATCTCCTGGTAGACGGCTGCGTTGACCCTGGACTTAATGAAGCACAGTGGACCAACACCAGCAGATGACATGGCTCCCCAAATCAACACAGACTGTGGAAACTTCACACTGGACTTCAAGCATCGTGCATTGTGTGCCTCTCCATTCTTCCTCCAGACTCTGGGTCCTTGGTTCCCAAATGAGATACAAAAGTTGCTCTCATCAGAAAAGAGGACTTTGGACCACTGGGCAACAGACCAGTTCTTTTTTTCTGTAGCCCAGGTAAGACGCTTCTGACATTGTTTGTTGTTCAGGAGCGGCTTGACAAGAGGAATACAACATTTGAAGCCCATGTCCAGGATCCGTCTGTGTGTGGTGGCTCTTGATGCACCAACTCCAGCCTCAGTCCACTCTTTGTGAAAGTCCCCAACACTTTTGAATGGCCTTTTCCTGACAATCCTCTCCAGGCTGCGGTCATCCCTGCCACTTGTGCACCTTTTTCTACCACACTTTTCCCTTCCACATAACCTTCTATTGATGTGCTTTGATAAAGCACTTTGGGAACATCCAACTTCTTTTGCAATTACCTTTTGGGGCTTTCCCTCCTTATGGAGGGTGTCAATGATGGTTTTCTGCACAACTGTCAGGTCAGCAGTCTTTCCCATGCTTGTGATTCCTACTGAACCAGCCTTAAAGGCTCAGGAACCCTTTGCAGGTGTTATGGATTCATTAGCTGATTAGAGTGGGACACTTTGAGCCTAGACTATTGAACCTTTTCACACTATTCTAATTTTCTGAGATTGTGAATTTGGGGTTTTCATGAGCTGTACGCCATAATCATCACAATTATACCAAAGTAAGGCTTGACATATCTCGCTTTGCATGTAATGCGTCTATCTCATATATTAGTTTCACCTTTTGAGTTGCCATACTGACATAAATGAACATTTGCACGATATTCTAATTTTTCGAGTTTCACCTGTAGATCAAAGAACAATAAAGTGTGCAACAGATCTGCCAGTCCAAATGGTACATACATTTTTCTACTCTACTAGAAAATAGACACCAGAGTTAAAACACGTTAGTAGAATTTGTTAACATGAATGTTTTAAATAGTTTCCCTGCACATTGCAGGGGTTGGACCAGATGATTGTTGTGGTCCCTTCTAACTCTAGAATTCTTTGATTCTATGATTACTTTCAGAGAAATAATGAATCTGCATTTCACCTTAGAAAACATTTGTCTCTAACAGGCTAACATCACAGTTGCCCGTTCTCATGGATATTACAAGCAAATTCATCTTTTGTATAAGACACTGAACGGTACTGCAGTGGAAGGCTCAGACTTTGGTGTGACTTCAGGAGAGCTTATTTTCAAACCCACTGAAACTGTTAAAACCATTTATGTTGAAATCTATGATGATGATCTTCCAGAAGGTCCTGAGGATTTTTCAATAGTAATTACAAAAGTGGAATTACTGGGAAGGTAAAAATAAAGTCCATCTTTAGATTGACAAAAAACATTAAATGTGCTATATATAAAATACCATTTAGCAAATCTTAGCATCTTAGTCGATTTTGTGACCAAGATCTAAAGTAAGATTGAATTTAAAATGGATGTACCATTTCTTATGGTTCCTCTGCAAACCAGGAATGCAAAACCTGGTTCATTCTAATAGCAGTGACTCATGATTTGGTATTACTGCTTAGTCAATTACAGGTAGTCCTCAGGTAACAATGGCAATGGGGACTGGAATTTCCATCACAAAGTGATGCAGTTATACAACACAATGTCACATGACTACATCACTTAGTGATGGCAATCCCAGCAGTGACAGTTGCCACTGTAACCCCAGGACTATGCAGGCATTAAGCAGAAAGAGGTTGGAGTCCCAGGCAAGCCAGCCAGTGGGTGACAGCTGTGGGTTACAGCTATGGGTGGGAAGTTGCTGCAGGCAAGCATTAGGAAGCATGGGTGGGGGGTAGGTGCCGTGGGCAGGTTCTAGGGAGCATGGGTGGGTACCACAGGTAGGGAGATAGGTGCCACAAGTGGGTGCTAGTGTCCTACTTCAAGCACACACACTCACACACAGTTGCTATGGAGTTTAGTAATTTTACTCCAAGGCTGAAGAGAAAACAGCAAACAAAGGAATGTAAACAAAACTGAGGTTTGCCTGAAGAATTTGCTTTCCAAATAGGAGCACACAGAAAAGTAGTCCAAATCCAAATCCAGGGTTCCAAGAGCCAGGTAAGGGTTGTCAGCCAGTCCAGAGATCAGAGGTTCAAGGTTTCAAACACAAACAGGATTTGTAGGAACATTGCACAAGAGCTGGAGGTCAAACATTTCCAGCAAAGAGAGCAGGCATCAGAGCTGCTTCTTAAATAAGGCTGCAGCCAGCTGTCACTAATCAGGAGATTTACTCCCTTGCTTGGCAAGGAACCTAATAGTCTTTTGCTGCTCTGTACTCTTCTCGTCAGGTGTGGGGGATGGGAGGCCATACGTCATCTTCATCTGACTTCTCCAGCTGCTCAGATGGTGCTTGTGTTTGATCAGCTTCATGTGATTTCTGGTTTTGTCTCTCCTGAGGCTGACATTCCACAGGCTCAGCTAGAGCAGCTTCTTCAGGTCAGATTTAGATTCAGAATCTAAGTCCTAAGTCTGGGCCATGACAGCTAGGGAGCATGGGCAGGTGCTGTAGGTGGGGATGTGCCATGGGCAGGTGGGGTGCAGCAGTGGCAGGGGGGCAATTGTAAATGTGGGCCAGCCCAAATTTTGATCATATGACCATAGGGGCTCTGTGATGGCTGGAACTTCAAGGACTGTAAGTTCATTTTTTCAGCGCCATCTTAATGAATGGACATAACCCCAGGACTACCTATAATATCTAACACAATAAAATAGGAGCATTTGTTTGTTTGTTTGTTATTTTTCTCATGTACTTTTGCAAGTGGATTTGATTTTACAATAAAAGAAAATGGATTGCAAGTTGACCAGCCCCCTGAGATAGGAAATGCTTCAGTAATGAGAATCATTATATCAAAAAGTGACAATGCAGAAGGCATCATTGAATTTGATCCCTCTTATACAAGTCTAGAAGGTATGTTCGTTTCCTACGGTATTGTTTTATTTATTTATTTTAAAACATTTCAGGATCCAGCAAGAAAAATACTCTGCCCCTGGATTAAAAAAAAAAAATACTGCTTTCTGTCTTTCCTTTTCTTTTAGTTTGCTTTTAAACATCATCATCAACAACAAAAATCATGGCTTTTCCTTTTCTTTTCTTTCAGTATTTTGGTCTATGACCATAAATTGAATAAATGAAAAAAAATTATCGAGTAAAATAAATGACTGCATTAAAAAAAAAAAGAATGTGAGAAAAGGCATAGTGGATGGAAAATAAAATATCAATAAATAAACAGAATTTACAATTGTCATAAAATTTAAAATTCATTATTTTATTGATTAAATAATTGAGTATATAAAACAGACTAATTGAGTATATAAATTCAGACTTATTATATCATCTTGAGAAATAATTCTAAATTACTACAGACCACTGTTTATCATTATCTAAAATTAATGCACGTGAACTTATTTTTTTAAAAAATGAAACAAGTACTAAAAAAACAATATTAAAGTAAAAAACAATATTAAAAATATTGTCAGTAAAAAACAATATTAAATTCTAATTTCCCTCCCACTGTACGTGGATGGCGATTACATCAAATTATTAATAAACATTAAAATTGATTCTGGTTGCTATCCACATCAAATACTTCTCCTTAAAAACCATACTACAATTGCTGCATATACTACAATTGTCGCATGATCATGATCATGCGACAGTCGTAAGTGAGAGGACCAGTTGTAAGTCATTTTTTTCAGCACTGTCATAACTTCAAATGCTTGCTAAACTAATGGTCTACATAGAGGACTACATGCATGAACATAGCAAAGTACAAAACTTCACTTTAAAATTTTTCCATACCGCATTAAAAAGTAGGTAAAAAGATACCTATTGGTTTCAGCAGACAGAAGCCAAAAGTTACTGCTGATAACTAAGTCTACAGAGAATCTCAAAGAATCCTGATCTTTAATTATGTGGTTGAAAAACATTTGTCAAAGACCTGAATGTTGCTTGTATAATCTGATGCAGCAATTTATTGAGAGAAAAACTTGTATAGACTCAGACTTTGGAACATATATACTCAGCTGGATCATAACCACATGCATTAATAGTTATTACTTACATTACCAGAAGTTGGATCCCTACATCTAGCTCCTATTACTGCATCTACTGCACTAATTCTGATTCTTAAAATTTATGTTCTCCTGATTATATTATTAACACAGTTATTGCTCATTACTTATTTCATAGAAGAGGAGGTTGGGCCCCAAATCATCAAATACAGAACTTGGAATTAATAAGAAACACATGTAGGCAGCGTACTGAAACTACATGAACCATTTGCCTATTCACACTATCAAACTGTACATAACTGGAAGTCTAAAGAAAGATTAGAGGTTTGGCTTATTAGCAGCTGCATTCATCTTTTGATGTTTTGACCATACTTCCACCATAATTTTTTTCAATGTGCTGTCCTTCTTTCCCTGTAGTAGGCCTAAATTAGCTTTAGATTACTCTGCTTCTCATTTACACTTTGCATTCACCTTTCCCTGCAATTTAAAGCCTGCCTTAAACAATTTTAGCTATGGCCATAATTATTAGGTTTTATTCCTTCTAAAACAATCTATTATAATCATATAATCATGAGCCAGAATCGACAATATCCTCCTGGTTCTGTATGACTATATATTTCCTGCCACCCAGTTCAGGCTTTTGTTATTTCTAGCTTTGCATTTTCCATTTTTTGAACTAATAGGTATACACTGTGCTCCTCTTCCTTATTGTAGACCTGCCAGTAAATAAGGTAGTCCCTTCTGAGCACAGAATCTGTCAAAGGAAGTAATAGGCCTAAATATACCCACATAACATCCTATCTTTGTAAATCTGGGGGGGAAAGCCTTCATACAGAATTCAATGACATGAAAACATCTTATGATTTGTGTTGGAATATACTTAAGAGCATTGGCTTCGTACGTGATCTCAGATGTGATTAAAACAAGCAGAAGGAATCAGATTTCAAGGATAAACATAATTTCCTCAATTATAATTTTATCCCAGTAATGATATTTGTAGACAATTGCCCACACGGCTGAACATCTACATTTGCAAACTTGAATGAATAACTGGGTATTCATATACAATTTATAAAATCATACTGTGGCTATGATTTTTTACTCATTTGGAACCAAACTTCCTGGAACTGAATGAACTTTACCCCTGTGTAAGACCTTGTAATGTTTTCTGTGGTTTTTTTTTTTTTTTTTTTAGTGGAAGAAGATGTTGGGAGGATAATGATTCCAGTATTTCGAAGGCTGGGGAATTACGGTTTTGTGACAGCAGATTTCATATCTAGAAGTATTTCAGCTCTGCCTGATGGTGTTGACTATAATATTACAAATAATTCAGTTGTTTTTCATCATGGCCAAACTCAGAGTTTTATCAGTATCTTAATCATGGATGATGAAGAAAGGTAAAGCCCTCTTTCTTGTTTTTCATTCACTACCCTACAATTATTCAAAAATTGCATTTCACAGTCAGTGGCATCCATAACAAAATCAGCAAAACTCTGTGGACACTACTGGGTCATAGTATTCATGTATGAATAGAATTAATTATAGCCGCCATGAAACAGGTTGTTTTATTAAAAAATTAAATTTAAAACATGTGGCACTTATTAATGTGTTTTTAAACAATTATTTACCTTATTTTTTCCAGTACAGATATTAAAATTACTTCTTCTACATATTTATTCTTGGAGAATTAGAGGTGTCACTATCAATTATTTCTTGTTTTCATCTATAACTTTAAACACTTTCACAAATAATAGTAATGAATTTTATGAAGATATTCTGTAAAAATACTAAGCGTTCATATTTTTGTGGTATGTGGGGTATGTAATTGTGTTTGGTACAAAGTATGATTCATTCTTTTGTTTCTGAACAGAGAATATGCTGAGCAGTTTGAAATCCAGCTAATAGGTGCCAGTGGGGGAGCGGTCCTTGGACTTCACCTGGTAACCCAAATAACGATTACTAAGAGTGACTCTCCACATGGGATTGTCCGCTTCCTCAATGAAAGCCAAATCATTCTCCTCAATCCTAACGTCTCATTAGCACTATCCTTGGTACTTGAAAGAACTGGAGAATTGATAGGAGAGTCTCAGGTATGTCACTTCTCTGTCTCTCTTTGTTTCCTTTTCTTAATTCCTCTGCCTTTAACTGATTTTTTATTATTATTATTATTATTATTATTATTATTATTATTATTTTGCAGTTTTGATTAATTTGGGTAGAATTTTATACTCTTCACTTGTCTTCTATAACATCAATCAAATAAAGTTACAAACCAGCAGTCATCAATTGGATAAGATTTAAGGCAAAATTTTCCAGTTCAGTCACAAAAAAGAATTGTTTCTGCTGATCCTTGCTTACCTTATCTATGGGCTTAAGGAGGTTCTCAACAACCTGTAGCTCTGAATGGACTGAAAATAATCTAACCTCCAGATTTTATTACACTTGTAATAAAGTGGGAAAAACCTTGTAATATTTTTATGGTATTTTTATTTTCTCAAACATTAAAAAAGCATGTTACTAAGACTGAAATAATGTGCTAATATGTGCTTAGAAAGGAAAGAGAAGAAAAAAAGGAAAGGAAAGAAAGGAAAGGAAAGAGATGAAAGTAGTTTAAATTTGATAACATTCCACCCTCCATCCAAGTTCTAAATTGTTAGTTTTATTAAATTCATAGGCCTATTGTAGTGCTTCTTCTTTATACTGCTTAAGTTTTGATAATTTTGGAAATTTGTACCCTTATATTGAAGCCTAGGAATTTATGCATGGAGAACTCTTTTAATTGATTTTGTGTGCATATGATAACCTATGGTCAAATGAATAAATTTGCTTACTTACTATTTACTTTATATAGCTAATTTCACTAAAGGGTGCCAAGCCATTAATGAATTTATTTAGATTTTTGTGTGAGAATCATGTATCTTGATTCTACCTATTGTATGTCCCACCCATTCATATAGCAGTTTTATAAGGGTTAGTGAAATTCCTTGACCTCAAAATTTTGCCTGAAGTCTAGTATAGAGAAATGCAGTTTCAAATGAGCTGTTTGTGGATTTCAGAATGTAGATTATAGCATGCTTAACACTAACATGTTTAGAATATCAGTTGTTCTTCATTTTATGCCCCATTACCAGATGGATGACAACTCTTGTGTGTATACAGAAGTGCCTTATTGCTATAATGATTTATCTTGTAACAGAGAATCAGTTCCTTGCCCTCAAGATATTATGATTTTAACCAGAATTTGCCCACGACCATAACTTATTATTCTCTTCACTTTTATTAAGATTATTTCTGATTTTGCCATTTCTCTTTTAAATTTCGCTGATTGGTAGATTTGCAGTGATTGCATATATTTTTTAGCTCTATATCCATTTTAAACGAATGTTTTAAAAACGTTGAGAACCATAATAGTTCATATGGGTAGAAAGATAGATAGTGAACTAATTAACTAATTAAAATATAAATAAATGAGTCAATTCCTGTACTCTAAGGCTGGTTAACCTTTTAGGAGATTATTTGAGCAAATGGTCATACTTCCTCTGGGAATATACACAAGGGACCTTCTTCAGGTTATTACATTGAGTAATGTATACTAAAAATAATAATCTTTTCTCTTATAACATTTTTATGTTACCAATAATGCTTTCTTAAAATGTGTGTCATCTGCAGATTAATTGGGACATTTTAGGACCGAATTCAGAGGTAATTTTACCTCCTCAGAATAGTGACATTGGTGACCCAGTAAATGGATCATTTTATTTTGCGGAAACAGAAGGCGGTTTGCGACATATCAGCTTGGAAATTTATCCTCATGAAGAAGTTGAAGTTCAAGAGACCTACATTATTAGGCTGTGTGTTGTAAGGGGAGAAACAGAACTAGATCCCAAGGCTGCCAATGTAACAGTAAAAGTAAATGATTTTATTATTAGTAATAGTAGTGCTCTTTTGAGGCTTTACTGTTTGATCTTTTATTTCTTTAATATTCTTTATAGCATCTCTCTGTTCTATTAATGCTACAACTTATAACCAAGAATAAGAGGTTAAGTTTTTTACATTTTTTGTCATTATCAGAAAATAGTTTTGAAAATTCTAGTTTTTTTTTAACTCAGGTGTCACAAAAGTCTAAAGCTCTTTAAACATATAATAATGAGCAATGTGATACACCATTTTAAAATAAAAACATATACTACTTGAATGTTCTGTGTAGTGTACCACTAATAAGCAAACCCAAGTATAACCATTACTTTTTTTTTTTTTAACCTAGATTTTAAAGTTTGGTGATCCCAATGGGATTGTGCAGTTTGTTCCTGAATCCTTATCTCCAAAGCATTTTGAGGAACCATCAACATCTGAAGGTCCATTAAGTATTGTACTTTCCATAAAGCGAATTCAAGGCATTATGGGGAACATCACGGTAGTTTTACTTTGGTACTTAGTTGTTTGTCCAATATAATTTCATTATGAATGCAGAATTAAATCAATGGCAGATAGATTAGATAAGACAAGACAAGACAAGACCCAGTGTGGTGTAATGATTAAAATAATGGACTAGGAGAAGGGGCCAGTTACTTTCAGTCCTAGACTTGGAATCTACCAACCCAGCTGGACCAATGAGATATATTGAAGTAAATTAATTTGGGCTGATTTTATATGATAGATAGATAAACAGACAGACAGACAGATACTCTATATCAATAGAGGTGAATATATCAATAGAGGTGATATAGGTGATACTATATATAGAGAGAGGGTATGTATCTGTCTATCTACACACATACATACAAGCACATTATATAGAGAATGTATATGGTATACCATCTGTGCTATATTTCTGAACTTCCTGAATATTTTTTTTTTAAGATATTTTTTAGTAGAATAATTTCAAAGGGATGTTTGAATGAACAACAAAATTTAAGAACCTAATAATGAAAGGAAGAGGAACTGAAAGTATGCTTGTTCGTTTGTTCTGAGAAAATGTATTGTCTTCAAAATATGAAGTCTGTAACATCTAAATTATATAAGATTTCATTTCATTGGGAGTTGACTATATTGATCAAAGCTTTTTTGTTTGTTTCTTTTAATTTAATTGTTATAGATTTACTGGAAATTAAGTAGCGATTCCGATACTACCAATGATTTCATAACTACAAGCGGTTCTGTTCTAATTCCTGATCTACAAAGGACATCAGACATTGTGATTTCCTTGTTGCCTGATGATGTTCCTGAAGTAGATGAGCTTTATGAGGTGCAGCTTACTTCAGTGGAAGGAGGAGCTGATTTGGATCTGGAGAAAAGCATTTCTAGATTCATTGTGGTTGCAAATGATGATCCATATGGAGTATTTGCCTTGTATGGTGAAAAACAGTCAGTACTGGTGAAGAAAGATCTCAGCCGGCACATCCAGATTAATATTTCTCGGCATGCAGGGACTTTTGCAGATGTAATTGTAGAGTACCAAATTTCATCTTTCAATGAAGAAAAAGTAGTCACACCAGCCAACACAGTGGGACAGCTACACATTAAAGCAGGTTCCAGTTATGGATTGAAAACAGTGCCAATATGCACCCAGGTCTGTTGTTTCCTCCCCCCTGAAAGGCCCTTTTAAATCATGATTGTAGTGTTTGGTAGTCAATTGATTAAAGCAATATTTTCTGAGTTGTATTTCTTTTAGGTCTTTGTTTCAGTTTAGAAAAGTAGAAGATTCCTATTTTAAGATATATGAAGAAAAATGTAGAGTAGTGAGTGAATGTTCCTGCATATGCCAGATTCTCCCTTTCATAGAAAAACATCTACCAACAATCCTTTGGACTGCAGTTCTTGGGAAGCTTCTTTTTGATGGTGAAATATGTATCTCAAAAATAATACCGACAACTCCTGATAGTCATTCATATCAAAAACCTGGCTAGGTTGCATTCCCTTAGTATGTTCAGGTAATAAAGCTTAAACAGGACCACAACAGGTGAGGCTCTGCATATTTGAATGCTCACAATGATAACAAAAGTAAGAACTATGCCTATATACCTCAAAATAATGAGTTACAATGATATGGTGTGATAGGGTATGATATAATACATATTCTAAATAAATAATATTGACAAAGTTCAAAATTACTAGTTTTAATTTGCTAGTATTTCTAATTTTAATGTTTCTTTCTATTATCTTTTGGGGGAAAGCTTCTAAAACTACATGTTTAAAGAAGCCCTACTTGAATAAAACCTTTTGAGGTCTTATTTGAATGCTTTATCTATGGATGTTATTTTTTATGACTATATTTTTTATGATAATTTTCCAGGTATTTATTTCCTTTGGCATGAATTTGACGCTGGAACTGATCAATGTAGCGTTAGTTAATATTAGTGCCAATATTGTGCCTAAAATATTAGAGACAGCCAGGTTGGTCTCTTTTCCAGTTCCCAGAGAAGCTGCCAATTCTCAGGTAACTAGATTTATAGTGTTCTAACAAATTAACAACCAGTGGACACACATTTTATTTTATTGGGCTTAACTGACTGCCAGATGTTAAAAGATCTGAATAAATTATTTATATCAGTTTAAAACTTGGATAATTATTTTTCTTTATTATGGTTTTTATTGTTTGCTACATATTTGGAGGCAAGCACATACCTGTATGTTTTTTACATCACCATTTTTTTTTCTCTCCTTACGATTTTATTTGTGGGGTGGGGGGGTACAAAATAGAAATCTGGTGATTCCTGGCTTGCAAATTATATCAGCCTTCAGAATATTTTAACTAGGTGTTATTGAAAAAGCACTTATTATATTTCATTTCTCATTGTCATATGTTTTAGAATTGGTACATATTTGCTGGTGAATTTAAAACAAATACATTAAGTACATCTTACATTTCAAAATGTAGATTTATTGCACAAACAGAGAATGTTCCTGCAACCAATAGCAGCAGTATTCCATATGTAATTATTCAGTGCCTTTGCCTATAATTTTAGTTTAGTTCAGCTGTTGCCATGATTTCTAGCGAAAATAATATTTTCTTTATTTTGTAGGTTGCCTTTGATTCTGTTATCTTACGACTTATAAATATTACAGCAGGAACAACGGAAGCTCTTATAATTCGTAAAGGAATATATGGCTCCATTACAGTAATTTGGAGTTCTGGATATCCACTGGGTCTTATTCCAATGTTCCTTCACCAAGGCAATATTATACCAGCTTCTGGTGAGTGCCATTATTTTGCTATTCCTGGGGACAGTAGGATGATTCAAAAACTTTGATAGTAAAGAGGGAGAAGGAAAAAACAAGAGAGAGAAAGGAGGTTATGCTCAAGGTTCAAAAGAATTTTCTCACCATCAACTTGTTCTGTACCTTTCACTTGTTTTGTTTTGATAAAAAATGTAAAAACCTTGATTATTCCCCATCTGAATTCAGTTTACTATTGCCTTTTTTAACACTTTTTTTCTTAGGAAATTAGATTGTTAATTGTTATAATCAGAGCATGCTTCACTGTAGCCTATCATAACTTGATGTTATATAAACATTTTGATTTCTGAGAAGTACACAACCGTTATGTTTTATGCTTTCCTTTTAATCTGCTACTTAACAATGAGCAAACTTGCATTATGAATCAGTGTTAAAGGGTGTGTTCTGTCATTTCTTTCTGGTACCTGTAGCATATTTGCTAATTGGCTTGTGCACAAATGACATTTTAAAGAAAGGAAAAAAAATTAATATCTGCACTGTGTCATAGTAAAATGGCTTATAAGAAGTTATCGAATGCCTTCTCAGACCATTATGTATCTGGACTATAACTGCATATTTCTAAGTTGCAGAGGTATTGAGCAATTCTGCAGATTTTTTTTTTTTTTTTGGTCAGTCTTGCTATCTGATATTCTGACCAGAGCCATCATTCTTCTACAATCAGTTGGGATGCAGAGACTCCTTTTATTCCTTAGAATACTTAATCTTTATGGCTTGATTGTTAATGCTTTTGAACTCTTCTCATAGTATATTCAGCATTGTGGGTTTCATTGTATTCCTAACAAATCTGTTTTCATTCACCATCATCACCATCATCATCATAATTTATTAAACATGTATGCCACCTGACTCTCGATGGCTCATGATTTAGTATCATTGCTCTTCAACATTCTAGTAGCTTTTCAGCAATCTCTTTTCCTTTTTTCCTTCCAGGCACAGTTACTTTTTCCCATGGTGAACAAAACAAAACAATTTTATTGCAAGTTATTCCAAATGCAAGCAGTCCTGAGGTGTTTGCTGTACATCTGGCAGCTGTGCAGAGTAACGCATCTGGTGGGGCTCGTCTGAGGTAAGAAAGCTATCACTCAAGTTGAATGCAGGTAGTCCTCACTTAATGATCACAATAGGGACTGGAAAATTGATTGTTAAACAGGGCAGTTGTTAAACAAGTTACCACATGACTGGACCTGATTTAGAACCATTTTTATGACAGTCGTTAAGTGAATCGCTGCTGTCATTAAGTGAATCCAGCTTCTCCAATGGATGTTTTTTGCCAGAATTCACTTAACGACCATATGATTCGCTTAACAACCACAGTGATTTGCTTAACAACTGCAGTGATTCACTTAACAGTTGTCATAAAAAAGGTCACAAATCACAATCACATGACCATGGGGATGGTGCAACAGTTTGCATTGGTCATAAGTGCAAATACAGGTTGTAAAGCACTTTTTCCAAGGCCGTCATAATTTTGAACTGTCATTAAATGAACGGTCGTTAAGCATGGACCACCTGTATTTGGTTCACCAGCCAAATACAATAACAAGGAAACCCCCCCAGCCCATTAATAAATTGACATTCATTATTTCTTTATTCTGTCTCAGTTATAATATATCTGAAAATATTAATAATTATAGAATCAAAACATGGAATGACTAAACCTATGAACAGATCTCTTCATAAACTTCTAAAGCTGTTTCTTCAGTTTGAGAGAAGTCTCAGATGAATCCAAGATACTAATGTTTTTAAGTGGATCTGTCTGTTGAAGATGAGCTAAAAATGTTAAGATGCTGCCTTTATCTTTCCACAACCAAATGCCATATATTTGTTTTTGTTTCAGATCTGATTTCCTTATTGCTGAGATTGAGCCAATGGGAGTCTTTCAGTTTGCTCCTAGCTCAAGGAACATTTTAGTGAGGGAAGATGTACAAACAGTCAGATTATATGTACAGAGACTTTTTGGTTACCAAAGCAACCTCACAAAGGTGTTCTATCAGACCACTGCAGGAAGTGCCAAATCACTAGAAGACTTTGAACCTGCTCATGATGGAGAACTTGTTTTTGGATTCCTTGAGATTGACACTGTATTGGAAATCTTGATAATTGATGACAGCATTTCAGAAGGGGATGAAATATTTTTTGTGAATTTAACATCTGTGAATGTTTTAGATATCCAGAAATTTAATCCAACCTGGAATCCACGTCTGAATCCAGAATTTAGCATTGCATCTGTTACCCTACTGGCCAATGATATCCACTATGGAATTTTAAGCCTTGAACCAACTATTATTTACACTGAAGAAGACAGCAGAAACATTACTTCCAGCACTGTTCTGATTCATATCAGAAGGACTCAGGGGTTTGTGGGAAATATCTCAGTAAATATAAAAACCTTTGGGGGAATAAATGCTCAAAGTGGGGCAGGTACATTCCCTTTTGAAATTGTCCCTGTGGTATCTAATCTTACCTGGGCAATCGAAGGGATAGACTTTGAAGAGATGGCTCTGTCTGTCACATTATTGGATGGGGAAAGAGAAAGCAAAGTATCTGTCAGAATTCTTGATGATGATGAACCTGAAGGGGAAGAATTTTTTTATGTTGTCCTCTCTGAACCTCAAGGTGGAGCTCAGATTACAAAAAGCATGGATGAATATGGGCTTAAAGGTTTTACCACAATAATTATCAAAGGTAGACATATTTATGTTGTTTTAGTATATAAGCAAAATGCTAAGAGGGAAGAGAGTTATTATTTGCACAGCAGTACCATTATACTTTATAAGAAAAGCCTAAGCCAAAAAACAAGCAGGTGTGCATTCCAGAGTTTGTAATATAAATTTTGCAACAGAGAATCACATACAATCTCTCTGTTAACTGGACTATCACTTTCCAAGTAATCATGACTAAAAATGAAGAGAACTCCTTCTTGTCCTTGACAGTGGGCATTAAAATGGAAACAGTAGTATCAGCATGTTTTCTTGTTGGATGTAGTCATAATAAGTGAGGGGAAAGGGTTATGATGAATTCATATAAAGGATCTGTTAAGAAGAGCAAACTTATCTGCCCAGTTTCATATACTGGATAATATAAAAGAGGCTTTTCAAACCAGAAAGTAAGAGCAAACAAAGACACGTTCAGTAAGGAACATGGATCTGAAGTTGATAACTAAGCATTTGCTTTGGGTTCTAAATTCAGTTCAAATGATAAAAGCATATGTATATGCTGTTGCATATTAGAGACATTTTATTCTATTATATCTTGAGAACCACTGCAGTGACGCTGTAAGCATGAGATTTATATTCTCTTACATTATCAGCATGACTAAGAGAGGAAAGGCTGTTCTGCTCATCTCTCCTCCTGTGAAGGATTCAATTCATAAAGGTTATGCCTGAACAGAGATTTTTTTTTCTTTTAGAAAACAAGCAAGATTCAACAATCTGGTTCTCTCTTCCTGCCTCCCTAGCTAATGTTTAGCTACATTTGATCAAATATATTGTTGGACTAATAGGAATGGAATGATCTTTCTAGATACCAGATACTTTTGTTTATTAGAATGATGTAATATCCAGGAATTAGCATCTGAATTCTTCCTAAAAATAATAAAAGGAAGCTTACATAAATGTGCTCTGCTTAAGATCAACAAGAACATAGCTTTTCTTTCAGAAATTATGTCTGTTTTAAGGTAAGAAATTAGGCAGAGACTCAGACCAATCTTTATGAATCAGTTACTGTCAGCAGCATCTGCAGGCTCTCACATTTGTTAGAATGATGAAAGAAGCATCAGAGTAAAAGGTCCACTTCTTAGGGGCATACGTGTGATTCACAACATAGGTGGAAAAGTGGCAGGACTTGCATTGTTGTGTCTCAATGCTGCTTGCACCATTCTGACCACCCTACCCAGAAAAAGATGCTACTGTTTCCCATTTTTGTTAAGGTCATAACAGCCTAAACCAATTATTTGTGAGACTTACAGCTTTTGCTAAAACAGCTAAGTAGACAATGGCAAAGCATTTCAAATTGTTCCTAGCAAAATAACACAAGCATGTCTAAGTAAGTAAGGAGCCAAGCACAACGTAAGGAAGATGTTACCTTTCTTACTGATGTACTTCCAAAAATACGGGAAAGGAGCCCTTTTATTTTCCCTAGTGCCTTATCATATTAATATTCTTTAATTCTATGGCATGAAGACACCCAATTGCTTTAAAATAAGTGATGGTTCAATAAGCCAATGCCATTATATCTGTTTTGTGACTATCATATCAAACATATTTTGTCCTAATGTATCTTAAAACTCATTGAAGTATTCTTAATATTTTAATTCCAGTAGCATTAAATCACCTATTATTTTATATAAAATACAGTTTCTCCATTTATACTATAATGGCTCCTCATTCCACTTCATATAATTATCTCAGTTTGGGGAAGAATTTTTAAGGAATGCTACAATAGAATGTTAGCTGGCAAACATAAAAATTTGCTTGCTTCCTGATATTTTTGGATGATCTATTTCCCATTTAGGAAATGATCTTCAGAATGGAATTCTGGGATTCAGTGAAGAAGCACAACATGGCCTTGTGCTTGATGAAGATTCAGAAAAGAGGAAAATAGAACTCATTGTGACGCGACAGCCAAACAGGTGCAGGCAGCAGCTGATAAAAAGTGTTACCTTCACATACTGTAATGCATTGTGTCAAATCAAGGATATAACTGTAAGCAGAATAAGTTATGATGGAATCTTAGTATAAATCCTAGGCTTTTAGAAGTTCAGTAGTTTACTGCATACTGGGAACGTTGTCTCATAAATTTAGAATGTGATATAAGTCAGTCAGTCTACCAGAACTGAACAAAAATGAGAGAATTAAATTTTCAGTCACCCTAATTCATATACATAATAGCTGAGATGTGAAATTAATTTCTTTGCTATGTGCACATACCTACTATTTACTGCTTTCTCTAGTCAAGGTAAAGTGATTGTTTGGCTAGAACCGTAGGTTCAGATGTCACTTGACCCATCTCAGGAATAACTTCCTTTTCATATGTCTTTTAAGTACGATCATCTAATTCATTATATTGATGAAATCAAAGGCGATCCACTACTATATCAGGTCACTCGTATTATTATGAAAAGTTTGATTTGAACAGCCTTTTCTAAACAAGATTTGTGGTTTAGATCCTTATCTTTTAAAATAATGGACCATCACTTTTAAAGATGTTGTTTCTGTCTATCTTGTATGCATGTGAGTGTGTTTGGGTATAAACATACACACACAATTTATATATAAAGGCAACATACATACATATACACACACACACACACACACACACATATATATATGAATATATATATATTCATTCTCTCTGTGTCTTGGTGTAGATACACACACAAGCACAAATATTATACAGGTACTCCTCAACCTATGACAGTTCGTTTAGTGACTATTTGTGTGATGGAAGGCATGAGTGGGGAAGGTTTTAGAATGTAGCCTCAAGGTTGCCAGGAGTGGGGAGAAACATTCCAGAGGAAGCACCTCCTCAGTCCCCAGCCGGAGCGTGGGAAAGCCAAGAGAATGAGACTGGCCCCTCCCTAGGGCCTCATAGTTATAGTTACTTTTGTTGTGCTGTAGATTGAGTCTGGCGAGATTCTGTCTATTAGGTATAAGCTAATAAAGGAGCTAAGCTGTTCTGGACTGTCTCGCTGTTGTTCTTGGGGTGAACCTGGCAGTTCGAACGTGCTGAATAATAGTGGTTACAACTGGTCTTCGGAGTTCTGGCTGTCCCAGCACCCCTGCAGTCATGTGAACATGATCTGGGTGCTTGGCAACCAGTTTGTCCTGCAATCATGTGATTGCCATTTGCAACCTTCTCTGCTGCCTTCCCCAGAAAGTCAGTGGGGAGGCTGGCAGGGAAGGTTGCAAGTCGCTGGGTAAGTCTCCCCCACCTGTGCACCCTCCCCCAGCCCCTCTGCACCATACTGGCCATTTGCACACCCCAGCACACCATTCCTGACCTGCGCTATGCCTCTCGTGCGCCCTTCCTGCCCCATGCCTCTTGCACACACTCATGCACCCTTCCTGATCTGCACTGGACCTCCGTCACACCTCCACCACCCTCCCTGATCTGCTCCTCTTGTGTACCCTTCCTAACTAGCACATGCCTCTTGCACATCACCTTGCACCCTTGCGCACCTGGCCTGCGCCACGCCTCTCATGCACCCCTTTGTACCCTCACACACCCTCCGACCCATGCTTGATATATATCAAGATCACAAAGACAAAGGATATAGGGCTACCACTAACTATTGTATTACATTGCTATAGGGCTCTTGTTGGCAATAACAACACTCTCATTGTTTTTCCCTTATCTAATATTTTGCTTCTTTTTTTTTTTAATGCTGTATTCATTATCTAGGATGACTGTGATCATCACCAACTTATCTATCCAAATTTACTTTGGTTTGTTTAACATAGTTTTTTATCTTAATAAGCAAGGTTGAAGAGAACCATTCTAATGGATTTTGTTGGAATAAAAGTGATTTTCTTGGGTCAGAAATATACAGAATAATAAAACTAACCAGTAACCAAGTAGTCTGTTTAACACATGTATACATAAATGCAAATCAGTAATACTTCTTAATCTAGAGGTAGGTACACATTTCCTGCTTACAAACTTCCTGTCTGCTAGCCTATCTATCTATCTATCCATCCATCCATCCATCATCAAGGTGTGAAACATTTCAGTATATAATTGCAGACAATTATTAATTCCAAGCAGCAGTACAAAAACAACAATTGCTGTTATAAATTGCAGTTTAAAGAACATAACTCCAAAATACATTGCAAATACAGTATAACAAACAGCAGGGATACAATTCAGCTATTCATATATATGAATTTAGTTTATCCGATATTAAGAATCTCTAGTTGGGCTTCATTTTTAAGTAATTAGATCCTCAGCTAATCAACTTTTTCTCTTCAAGCTGCTCACTGATACATTTTTCCAGATATTTCATGAGGATTATATAAGACCACAGCTAAGAAACAGAGGCATCACTGAAAAATAGCGAATCCTACAAATTAAAACTGAACAGCTTGTTTAAGAGATAATCAAGCAGAAAGTAATAGAAGATAATAGTGAAAACATCATTCTTTTTTTTTAATATACCATTTTGCTGTGGTAAATTTGGAAAGCAAAAGAATAAAACGTATGCGAGGGTAAAGACTTTTCCAATGGCTGCCTGCATCAATGCATTTATTCTGGTTTGCTTTGTTGATAGGGCTTTTGAAGATGTGAAAGTGTCTTGGCGTGTGACTTTTAATCGAACATCGGTTGTCCTGCAGACTAATGGCACCGATCTGGCAAAAGAACTGATAGCTGTCATAGGGATTACCACTTGTAACGCTGGCCAAATACAATGCATGGTTTATATTGAGATCCGGCCTGATAATGTGAGTACTTATAATGAATTAGTTATCTCTCCTAACTACTCTCCCCCCACATATGCTAGAATGTGATCAAATGATGAGAAGCTGGAGAATACTCCATGTTTGCATTATTATATTATCTGAGCTATTAGTATAAAGCAGCACAATTTTCTATACTTAGGAAGGAATCCTCTATATTGGATCTTTGCCTTTGTGATCTGTGTGAGATCATAGCAGTGGGAATCTGTCCACTAATGGGGTTCTTTGTAGAACATTGGAAAATTCTAGGATTTCAGACATTGTACTGATACTTTTTACCTTTTTAAAATAGCATTTATATTCAAAAGACCAAGAATCTAGAACCAACTTCATAGACAGCATAGATTTTCCATTAGAGATTTAAAAAAAAAATTCACAAGTCCTGAAGGGAACAAATTTACTAATTTCACTGCAGCAGTTCCATAGCTGATCTGAGCCCAGATGAAAAAATAATACTTAAAAAAAAATACTGAAGTAAAAGTGAAATGGGTTGCCCTTATTTTCTAAATTTTATGAGATGATCAAGTTTCTTCTGGCTTAAAAACTCATCATGTGTATAGGAGGTCCAAGCTTTTGAAGAGGAGAGACTTCTTTGCCAGTACTTCAGGAATTGGCTATGTGAAGGAGTATGTGAAATTGAAACCTAGTTCTCTTCTTTCTTTCCTGTTAACAAGATGGTCATTGTTCACATTATTACATTTTGTGATAGTGTAAGAAATCTGCTTATGATTATCAACTATGGATTTTAAATCCTGAGTTGAAATATTGCCTTTTGAAAACAAATACAACATTTATCATATAAAATGGTTGTCAGATGATTTTTTTCAGACACAGTTTCACAGACTTCTTGAGATCACTTTCACTCTGAAAACTGGGAACATTTAATTCTCTTATCTTTTTTTCTACATATTTAGAAAAAAATTTAAGAGAGTTATCAATTGTAGCTTGAAGCAAGTTTGAAAAAAACATAAAATTAATGTTTGTTAATTTCCATTGAAGAGTTCATTTATACATGTGTACTTTCCCAGTGTTAGAATGACATTTTAATGATTCTCAAACAAGTTACATGAATGATTTTGATGAGGGAACAGCAGGATTTCTATCCAGATTCCAAGGGGCAGCAGTTTCTAAGAGGACTGAAGCCAAACACAGGGTAGTCCCATGATCTGAAAAGTTCATTGCACAAAATACAGGAAAATTACATTTGGGAGTATATTCCTTTTGATCAGAAAAAGTGCAGTCCTTTGAATATCTGTTTTGATTATCAGGTTGCTGAATCTGAGACCTGTTTTTTTGTGGAACTCTATGAAGTGGGAGAAGGAGCAGCTTTAAACAAGAGTGCCAGATTTGCACACATTATAGTTCCAGAGAGTGATTCTGCTCAGAAGGATCTCATCTCCTTTGCTGTGGGGTCTCGTCTGGCCGTGGCCCATATGAAGACCACTTCAATTAGCCTCCAAGTGGTTAGAGATTCTAGCATAGCACTTGCTATCTCAGTTGGCTACAGAACTCAGGTAAGATTGATGCATGAGTATACATTGCAGGATTCATCTGATGAATTGAACTGCACCTCATGAAAACTGATGCCTTTTAATAAAATTTGTTAGTCAAAAAAGGTGCTACCAGACTTCTGATTTTTCGCATGAGTATATTATTTTGTCATGTCCTCATTTCTTCTCCCAAACAAAAAATTCTCTCATACAAAGAATTTTAGTATTCTTTATAGAATAGTTGCAAGTTAGAATAGTGGTTTCTAATAACATGGAAACTTTTTCTCTTCCTAAGTGTTGGATAGATCTTTTTGCTCTGAAATCAATCAAAGATGTATTTACCTAGTACATGTTTGCCTAAAGGCTAGTTTACCTCTTTTATTCATAGGAAGAATCAGTGCCCATCTGAAATTCCAGAAGTTACAACTGAAGTCAGTAAGCTGTAGGTTTCATCTAACAATAGCAGTTCTTTGAAAAATTAGTGCAGTATAGTTGATCTGGATTTAGGAGAACTGGTTTCAAACCCCCTCCAGAAAAGTTACTCATTTAAGTGGTTTTGAAATAGTCACTATTTCATTGCCTTAGATGGCTGAGAATGTTGTATGAGGGAACAATAGAAAATTGAAACATAATTATGCACTGGAATTGAATGAAAAAAAACCTGCAAGATTATTTTGTTCAGAATAAGTGAAAGATTACTGTTCTGAGTTTCATTGAGGACATTTGGGTTAGTCCCTCTTTCTAGAATGGTATGACTGCAAAAAGCCTCTAGCATGGTAGCAAATAGTTACAGAAAAATTGAATCCTTTGCTGTCATCTTATGGTTGCCCAGTTTTGTGCAGCCAGATATGGTAGCCCTAATAAGTAGCCAGGATTCATTTTGGTTTTCCATGATAGACTCTTCAGACCAGCCAGCCTAGTAACCATAGAGAACAGGATTACAGTTTGTTAGAAGATTCCTTCAGTCTGATCTTGACTCTCAGATCGATGTGGAAGTTAGATAGCATTAGTTGTTATCCTGAGCCTTCAAGTGGCATTTTCTTTCACCTTATCTGTATTTCATATAGCCATCAACAGAGCCACTGTGCCTCCATGACATGTATCTCTTTTGTCAAGAATTGAAAGAGTTGCTACTTTAATAAATTGCAGAGAGAAGTTGCATTAACACCCCCACATATTCGAAAGAACATCTTCACAACCAAATGCAAAACATTGCATAACCCTAGTGGCAATTCTACGGCAAGTTTGTTGCTCTTTCTCTATTCCTCTTCAGAGAGGTATTGTCACTAGGACTAAATCTGAAGCTTTTCTGACTGAGAATTGGAAATTAAACACAGTTATCTACATCTAGATAGGTAGACTAAAGTGTTCAAGATTTTTATTAGAGTCAATGAATGATTCTACATATATTAAATCCAAGCTTTTGCCACAGAAAGCCTTCTTCCATCGTATCCCATAAAGGAAATAACTGAACAAAAGATAGATAATCTGTGGTTTGGAATCTTTGCAACCTGGGTTTATTGAAGGTTTTAGATCTAATCACTCAAAATGCCAGACCACAAGATTAAGTGGTTTCTGGGATGTAGAGGACAATAATCATTTTCCTTTCATTCAGATATTATTGAGCTTTATTGAGAGAAATCCATTCCTCCATTTTGTCTACTATCTATTGCTTTCATATATATAAACTCAGCTGAGTTATGGGCTTTTATGGGCTTTCTCCTCTTAGTCACTGATCAGTAGCTCTTGATGGTTATAAGTTAATAGCAATTACATTATTATAATCTATTACAAACAATGTCCTTTTACGTAGGTGCATGTGCATTGTATATATATCAACTGAACATACACATGTAAGATCTTGTGCTATTGAAACATGGATGCGTAAGGGAAATCTTAGGATCCCAGATGTAGATTGACCCTAACTAGTTGCTGCAGGAGAAGATGCCATTCTGAGCTGGCAAATGACTTCCATGTTGTTAACTCAGGAAATTTCCCCTGATTAGTATTGGGCAGGTGACTAGCTGCTGAGTAGCCAGCAATACCTTTTGTAAATTCTGGGAGTTGATAAACTAGTGAAAAATAACAACTGTATATGTATAAAATATGGACCCAGCCACCTTTTGCCTCAAGTCCTGCCTAATGAAGGGCCAACAGTTTAAAAACTACTGTTGCATCATTTAGATATCAGTTCCAGTGTTCATCTCTTGCCTGCTCAAAGTGATGCCTAAAGCGGTTCACTTTCCTTTGAAAGACCTATCTTTAGAATTAATACTCCTGTGTTTTGAAAGTGTGGGAGTAGCTAGTTTCTAAACCATTTTACCAACCATAGTAGACAATTTAAAGATTTGAAAATTCTCTAGTTTGGTGATACAGCATTTTTTGCCAGAATACATAAGTCTGGGCTAGATAGATGAGATGCTAAAACACAGTGTTACAGAGTGTCTGTCATGGACTGAAGTCTTTAGAAATGTTGAAGCAAGTTTGTTCTTACAAATTGCAATATAATTAATTTCTTACCTAAACATTTATTTCCTGATTTCCAGGAGCTGTTGAGACCTGAAGCTCTTGGTCGTGTAATCATATCACCTGCCATTTCTGGACAAGATTTTATTGCATCTGAAGGAATATTGTCTTTTGAATCTGGACAGAGAAATGCTCTTCTGAGTATAACACTCATCCCAAAGACTGGATATCTGAATCTTTTTCCTAAACGTTTCCAAGTTATGCTGTTCAATCCTACAGGAGGTGCCAGAGTTGATAGCATCTATGGTACCGCCAACATCACCATTGTCTCTGATTCAAACTCCCAAGCACTCTGGAGTCTTACAGATCAGTTGTTCCAACCACTTGATGATACTATTTTGAACACAATCCTCCAGCATTTAAATATCAAAATAGTCACAGAAAGTACAGAAGAGCAACTTGCTGCTGTGATGTATATCATAGATAAGGTACTTATCAGGTTCTCCCTTCTACAGTGATTAATGATTTCATAGAATTAGAAGTGGACATGTTCTTTGAAAGATGAGGTCAGAATGGTAAAAGCCTTGACCCAATGATGGCTTTGTTTCTGAAAACAGAAATACATGCTTATTATTGTGTAGAAGATCTATAAGCAATATTTGCCTGCTTAGCTGAGGGTTACTCATCCAGCTGTTGAACTGAAATGAAGTAGAAAGCAGATGATATACAATGTCAATGTCAAATTTATTTATTTTATTTATTTATTAAATTTCTCCCCCGCCCATCTCCCCCCAGTGGGGGACTCTGGGCGGTTCACACACAACGTTAAAACCATAAATACATATAAATACATAAAACATAAAAATATCAATACATTGATCATCGCGTAAGCTATCACCAATGTATTCAAGATTGGTGTTCTGCAGAGTTTTAGTTACGGATATTAAGCAGGAGAAGAGCTCTATTGAAATCAATGGTACTTACTCTCAATATTTATTAGGCATGTGTTTATTTTGTGCTTGAAATGTTTAATTGTCACCAATTGTCCCAGAATAAAAGAATTGAATCTTTTTATGCACTGAACATTTTTTTTTCAAATATTTGCTTCTCAAGGTAACATCTGAAGGAGAAATACAGGGACTCACTGACCAAAACAGAAATCTTTTGTATGAAATCCTCTGTGCACTTGCTAACCCCAAACGCAAGGATACTCAAGGCTACAGCTTCCTTGCTGATATTACTGAGAAATTTGCTTTTTCTCTTCTTGTTGGTGTAATGTGTGGCTCACAGGGTGAAAGGTAAGACGTTTTCTACATATGTGCTGAGCACATGTTAACAGCAATGTGAATATTAAAGACTATTTGCAGATCTGTGTATATAGCACAGTTCTGTATCTTAATGTGCAAAACAGGCAAATTGTTCAAGATGTCTAACATTCTATGAAATGAATCCTTCAGCACTCAAGATCAGGATCACATATTTTTTTCCTGTCACATTTAAAGGTTTCTGAACTGAAGCCTGAAGACATTACAGTAATTATTGATAAATTAATATTTTATACATTATTCATTTTATTGCTGATGAGCTAATAAATCAATAACCATGAGCAGGCATGAGCACCTACTACACATTTTTCCCTGCAGATAATAATTTTCTGATTACTGTACTTAAGCTTGTTACTGTTCTGTTTTAACAGAGGTAAAACCATTCTTGACCATTGCCCTTATATTGTAATCACGTCCCATCACTGGTATCCACAACAAATCAATGGACATAGATTTGATGGAAAAGATGGGGATTTCATTAGAGTTCCTGACCATTTGTTGGAAGTTTCTACTTCATCTCATTCTAATGATGCAACCTGTAGGTTCATTCAAGTCACTGAATATAGTAGCCAGCAATGGTTTATAGCGGATGGTAGAGGAATTGCCCTAAAAAATAAGGTAAACTGTTAAACTATTTATTAGACCAATATCCTGTGTGTTTTGTTTCATTAGAAATTTCAAAGTTCCTTATACGTTGTTCCCAGTCATCTTACATCCAGGTGCTCATCTGGTTCAAAACTCTTTCATTTTATTGCCTTTATAAGATTGGGTTGTATTTGTTTCACTTCATTTATGACATATTGAATTTAAAAGATATTTTAATATAATTTCATCTAAATCAGCAGCCATATTAGTAGCAGACTATTGTTTCAATGGCTTTTCATAGTTCACAACATCAAGTGCATGATTTGGACATAGGAAATAGTAGGAATATTTGCTTATGGTTGGCAAGCAAATATGGCTTACGTAGAATATCAAAGAAAACTGATGATACATGAACCTTGTTCACAAAGAAAGGGTTGTGCATGTATCTCTTTAATCCTGATTTGTCCTGCTATACCTTGATTCTCATTGCTTGCATAATGGCTTTTCATTGTCTCACTGCATGTGATAGCACACTGGGCCTATAGCACACTGTTAGTATTGCAAGAGAATCTGCCAGAATCAATAAGGAAGTTTCACAAATAATCAGGGAGCCATTGCTTTCCACTGACCTAGCTATCAGGTTTTACAACCTCAGCTGCTCTGTCAGAGACACATTTATGAACCTTACATAAGATAGATGAAACCTAGTAATTGCTATTATTTAGGAAATGCTAGATTCCGAATTTTGAGTTCCATGAGCAACTCTGAGTGATGGTGTGGATTTTGAATGACACTTATAAATGAAGATCAATTGAATATCTTAAAACATTTTACTAGGAAAAAATCAATTGGAGCTTATGACACATTGATTTGTACAATTTAGGATGATGCAGTGCTGCAGATTCAAAGGAAAATATATGATTCAGAGCACACATGGGAATGCACCTGTCAGGAACACCTTAAAACATTGTGTTTTCTGGGTTTGCACAGCTGACCTCTGCAGCTGCCATACTATTCTAGGAAAAGACACATTTGGTTTAAGTGTTTCTGACAAATGCCATGTGGACGTCACCCATATCTCGAAACACATTCCTTTCTTGGAATCCAAAGTGCTACCCAACCTTAACAGAATTACTTTTATACTCAGATTTCATGCATGTTTATTCAGAACTGCTGCTTACTTCAGTGAGAATCCATATAGAAATGCATGGACATAATTATAGCTTTACTTTACAATAAAACTTGTATGAATGTAAAAGGGTGCAACCAATAGTTGGATTATCACAACTTGTTATACATGAGACTGCCATTGAAAACCCTTTGGAAGCTGCAGCTGAGTAAGCGTGTGGCAGCTTGAATAGTCATGGACATACTAAGGTTTGCCCATGTAACATCTGCATGGCTGGAGCTGTGTTGGCTACCAGTTTTCAAATGCAATTCAAGGTGTTGCTGACATCTTTTAAAACCATATATGGCTTAGGGCCTGGGTATGTCAGGGGCTGCCTGCTGCAGGGGGAATCAGCCTATCTAGTAAGACCAGTGAGAAGAAGGTATATTAAGGGTCCCTCCACCAAGGGAATGCCATCTTCAGGGACTCCAATCTCATGTCTTCTCAGTGATGTCCCTCCTCATTTTGGAATAACCTCCTCACAGATCTAAGGACTGTCCCATCTCTGTTAAGGTTTCAAAGAGCATTAAACAGAGCTTTTCTGGAGATGGATAGAATAGATGGAATATTGACTAACCACAAAGTGTGAGTGCCTTTTATTGTTGTTGGAAGAGTTTATCTTGGGTTTTTGCTGTTTCTTGTTATTTCTAGGTTTTTAATCTTATTAATTTAAGGAGGCAGTAAGCTGCTCAGAATCTTAGTAAATAAATAAATTGTTTGAAAGTATATGCTTTTATACATGCTTACATCACATGTGTAAGATTCTGAAGATTACATTCTTAAAGCAAAGATTGAATTAATAATGTTAAGGGCACTCTGGTTCTGTAATTTAGCATCTGTAAGATATGGATTCAAATCTTGACATTTTGTCTGAGATGGAATTTAAATCTCTTTTTTAGAAGGCAGATGCAAGGTCAATATCTCTGCAGTAGAGCAGATCTTTGCATTATGAAGTTTTAGTCAGTGTATCTTAGGGAAGGATAGTGGGGAAATACTTCAAATTGATACCTAATAGAGAATTGCTATCTTTTCAGGATTTACTGATGGCCTGCTTGGAATACGATAGATTTGAATATTTAGTGTAAAATAAGAATCATGTGAATATTTTAAAGGCAAAAAATATCCATCTTTCACATTTCAGGTTTTTTCAATGAGCTTGAAGGGACAGAGTCCAATTCAGCTAAAAGATAATAATGAGGTCATCTACCGGATTTACTCAACAGACAGCCATATCATTCCTCATAAGTCTTTGTGTCTTCTTTGGAATCAGGTTGCTGAAAGGTATATTTCTTATTCCTTTTGTATGTCTTTATGTTTGTGTCTATCACACAAACACACACAATGTACATATATTAGTGATGTGCTGCTATGTGGATGCAAAGTGAAGGGTGTGCTTCATAGAGGATGTGAGTGTGCTCACTGCATCTGTTGGTGCCTTCTTAAAGAAGCTGTGCCTTTTCCTGGGCTCACACAATTCTCAGAGTCCAGAATTGTGGAAAATATGAGGCACTGACAGGGTGAAACAAGTTTATTGGAACCTGATGCCTCCTTCTTAATGTGTTCCTGGTCTTGAACAACTGTCTTCCACATGATTCCCTGTATAAAATCAGGGAAACACGGAGTTCTTTAACAAGGCCCCATCAGGTTTCTGGTTTGGGTCTGAAAACATACTTATGGACATGTAACGGTTCTTGTATATGGCGGTATATAGGAGCTTTCTAACTCCTGACCAAGATTTGACATACTAACCCAATTTAATTTCATCTGCTTGAGTTAGGCTGTGAAGCTTTAGTTGATACCCTGCTAAGAAAATCAGTTTTAGACTCTCTCAGGTCTTGGAAGTCTCCCACACCTCTACAAAACTATGCTTTCCCATAAAGTTTGGCATCGATCAGGTTACATTCTAAACATTGTCTGGACTTTATATTCCTTGTGGCCAATCATTCATCACCCAATAAGTTTTATGAAACAAGGAACTTTATTCTGGTGGATTTTCAAAAGCACGTTGGTTCTGTAATAGACCAACATAATTCTTAGAGTATTTCTTTATATTTTATGACATTACTGATCAATTTAAGAAATAAAAAATTAACTGCTAATTTTTGTTCCCCCTGTAGTTGGCTGTCTAATACTCAATTATGTAAGCTGATGGATGATTCGTCCAATTACGTGGAATGCTCGTGTTCACACATGTCAGTTTATGCAGCCAGTGCACAGACAGACAGCTTCTCTTCTTACAATGAAGCTTTCTTCTCTTCTGGTTTCATCTGTATTTCTGGTCAGTTATGTTACAGTATTGTTATTGTTGAATTATGTATTGATTTAAAAATAGATAACATTGGCAGTTCTTTCAGAAAATCTCTATGTAAGTAAGGAACATAAGGAAAGTTTAGAGAGCTATTTTAGACATGCACAGTGAAGATTTTGACCCTCATTTTTTACTCCTTTTTTTTTGCTTTCAAAAGGCCATAGAGAACTGACTCCTATAAATCCAATTTTTCCTTGGATCCTTCAAAGTAATTGTGTGATTATTTGAATCCTGATCAAAATAAATTGTATATAATGATAATATTCTCAAAGAAGACCTTATCTTAACAGGGAGAAAAATGCAAATAAAACATTTTATGCTTCCTTTAGCTATTAGCCAAAGAAGTCTCATTTGATATACTTTCTTCCAGTTATTCAGAATTCAGTACTTATAGATTTCTCTCTAAGTAATTAAAAGTGGATAACTTTTGCCCAATGATTACTGCTAAAAATTGTAATTTTACTTCCATACCCATAGGACATATTCACACACATTTTAAATCTAAATTTAGATTTTATAAATCTAGATTTTTAATACAAGCTAAATTTTTAGTAGGGTATTTAAAATTCAGACGTTTATCTAAGATAATTAGATTTGACAAAGGTAATGAATCTTGGAAGGATAATAGTACAAAACTCATTGAAATTAAAAAAAAATGGAATTTGTTTAATTATGATACCGCTCTTCCTCCAGAAGTAGTCCAATAGCTTGTTTATATAAATAGTTCTGTGTTAAATAAAGATACTTTAATATATAGTCATAAAGGTTATGAATTCCAGCACAGAGATTTTCTATAAAGTACGTGTGATTCACCATAAAAATATAAGTGCTATGAAAGTATCTTAGGAGAAGTTAAGAACATGACTATCCACAGAGACACAAGTGGGAGCAGAAATGATTAAAAGTGCATCACAATATTGCAACTCAAACTCTGCCTCTTTTTGGCTTGTGTTGTGACATTGTGTTGTGGCATCATGACCTTCTATTGTACATCATGACCTCATTTTCCATTTTGGACAAAACCCTGTCTTGCTGTGGATACCCTTGGTCTGGAATTTGTGAAATGATCTGAATTAAACTTGGTTTTCATAGATTAAGGTTCTTGTTTTACAATTTTCCTCCAATTTATGTTTTGGCTGATTGATTAATTATATTCTAAGTATCATTCCTGCTTTGTTTTGTTAAAACAGGCTTCATCTTGGCTATATTTTCATACCTCTTATGTACGAGAACATCAATGTTTGCTGCTAAACTACTTACTCATATGATGGTTGCATGTTTGGGTACTCAGGTAGGAACATGTTTAACATAATGCAAGGCTTCCTAAAGCCACATGGTCTCATGTCCTTATTTTCATCCATCCCCTATATGTTAAACCTAGATTTTCTGTACAAACCCAATTCCATGTGTGGTTAAAGTCATCTTTTGCTTTCTGGTTACTTTACATGAAATTAATATGAAAGCATATTCTGGAGTTCAGTACTAATTCTAAATATATGTTCCAAAATTAGCAAATAAAGCAAAACAAGTGTGATAACACCAGTAGATTCTAAATACTAAGTTTTAGAAAGATATGAAATAGTTACTGTTCAATGTAATTATTTAATATTTTCTTACTACATTATAGTTAGTTACTAGTAGTAGGTAAAGAACATCAATATTACCAAAAAAAAAAAAAGAATATGGATATGGATATTTTCTCCCTTAAGTCTGAATACTTATGCCAATGTGATATTTCAGTTTTCCTTTTTCATACATTTGCAAACATTTCTAAAATTATGTTTTCACTTTGTCATTATGCGGTACTAAGTGTAGATTAATGAGAAAAAAAATGAATTTGAACGATTGTAGTATCAGGCTGCAACATAACAAAATTGAAAAAAGTGAAGGGGGTCTGTATACTTTCCAAATGCTCTGTGTGTGTGTGTGTGTGTGTGTGTGTACTTTATATATATAAATATATATCTTCAAATTTGATTGTTGTAACAAAATGCAAATGATATCAAATGAAAGGAAACATAAAATGATGCATATTGGAACAAGTATGGAACAAATGCATGCCAGGTCCCTGTCTACAACAGTGTTTCTCAACCTTGGCAACTCTAAGAGGTCTGGACTTCAACTCCCAGAATTCCCCAGCCAGCCAAGGTTGAAAAACACTTGTCTGCACCAAAAACCTGTTGGGACAGAATGGTCTCCGCAACTTTGTGAAATTCCAGCAAGCTGAGGGTTTCCTCTTATCTCAGGAGCAAGGGACATCAATATACAATTTGAAATTTAATATGACAATAACCAGATAAAATTTAAGATTGTTTAAGGATAAGAATTTGTCAGCCATATAAGATAGACCAGATTAAGAAACAGACGTCATGCCATTTTTATTAGAACAACTATAGTGACAGAATCTTGCAAGTCTGAATACGCTTTCCTTCCTCCCCCTTCTATCTTCATGAGAATTAATGGGGTGGGGGGAACTGTCTGAGGTATTTTTGTAAACCACTTTCTCGGCTTGGACTCAAGCCTCATTTATCTGAACGTTACCTTGCCTTGGTAATGGATCTTCCCTCTATTCTTCAAGGCCGTCCTCTTTACTCACTGCACAATAGTGTAAAGACCAGTTTATATATAAAAAAATCTACATATAGAAATTCATTATGTGAATATAATACCTCTCATCCACAGCATATCAGAAAAGAATTCATCCCTTGATCAGTTTCTAAGAGTTAAATGCAATTGCTTGTTGGGGTATTTAATATTTAAAACAGCAACAATTTCTACAAGGGTACCCAAGCTCAGTGATAGATACTTATTTGGAAAAAGCAAAGAGAAAACCACAGGAAAAATATCTTGCTAATCAGAAAGAGAATGAACAGTTGATGAGTGTATACCTTTGAACATACCACCAAACATTACCATCAAGTGTCACAAGTGCCATTTAAAGTGCCATTTCTGAAATTCTTCAGGCTCAACACAATTATTTCCCTACTTAGATAGGTTACACAGATATTAGCTATCAAAGCCAGCAGGTGGCAGTGAAACCTTTCCCCTAGTATATTAGAAATTTATTTTCCTAGTGAAATCTTTGATTGAAGGAATAGATGGAGTGCTAATATTTACGGACTTAATTGTTCCTTGAGATTACATAAGTTGCTTAAATTGTTCAGAACATCAGCTATAGTGCAGTAAGGTTTTTGTGAATATTAATTTGGCTGTGGATTAACAAAGGCTAATAGCTACTCCATACATCGTAAATTCTCCTGTATTTGAATTCTAATGTCGTAAACTTTTATATCCTCTATATGCTCCTTCAAGCTTGCATACTTAACCGAAGATGGTTTAATAATGGTTTAGTAAGCTCATCAACTTCGCCTTCTAATTTTCAATTATTAACATTACTATAATAATAACATCTGAAATAAACATCTCTGTTTATTTAGTATTTAAACCATAACATTCCATTTCTTTACAAAAGGCTTTGGAGCTGATGTCAGTGCAAAAGCATGTTGCTTGTAAAGATGGTTTTGTATAATGGGCATGGAAGAACCATGAAAATAATGCAAGATAATTCAACTCACCTGCCTGAATTTGTTTGTTTCCATCCACCCATCCCCCATCTGTTTTGTGTTGGATTTTAGAGGGCTAAACTAAATGATGGTTTAAAAAAAAGAAAACTATTATATAACCTAATGGAGTACAAAATGTTCAGCGTTTCTATTGCTCAGTTGGTTAACAGATGTAATGGGATGTGACAATAACCTTGGGAGACAGGAGGAAGAGCTGCAGCCTAGACAACAGTCTGATAAGAGAAATCTGAGTCCCAAGGAGGGATGGGGGTGGAGAAAGCGTCTCAGAAGGGACCCTCCCTAGTTCTCTGGAACGTAAAAGCAGGGGAGGGGGGAAGTGCTTTCAGACTTGCAAGATTCTGTTACTACAGCCATACAATAAAGTTAGTATTAGTACTCATGGTTTTGGTTTCCTGTCTGGACTACCTCGAAGGGCTGACATCACCTGACATGGTAGAAATGAGAATGGAGGGACGTTTGCTTCATCTGTCTTCTTCCGTGTTTTTTATTTTAAAAAAAATTGCAATGGGGAGGAATATATTTAGAGATTTTCTTGAGTTTATCTGACTATTTTTCAAATCTGAAGCTGGTACAGAAGTGTGCAAATGTTGAGACTTTGAGGGACTGGATCCCAGTATTTTTCATCCCATTGCTTCCAGGCTTTTGGTAAAATACCATACCCCTTTTTTGGTCTATACAACATTGAGATTTCCAAGCCTTAGCAAATGCTATCAATGGAAGCTGGCATGTTCATGGGCAGGGGGAGGGGGAAGTTCAAAGTCTCATTTCCTACTTATAGTAACCTGAGTCTATTAAGTAATTATTACACAGAATGCAAAGACACAAAAGAAACAAACAAGGAGAGCACCTATTGAATGTTGAAAAGTCTGAACATTTTGTTACAACAGGATGTTGTGTGGCATTTACATAACAGCTTATTTTCAGCCAATTTTTAATATATCTTGCTATCCTACTGAGCATGAGTATGAAATGTAAAAAAAAGCTCAAATGTAAACATCCTGAACTTAGCTTCTGTGAAGGATTTTCTGCTGTGAGGTTTTGGGTTGTTGTTGTTTTTTTGTTTTGCCTTTTTCAAAGGGGCACTTTGTCCCTTTGACAAAAGTGCTTACCATGGCTCTTTCCCATAATTTATGTCCTGAATTTTACAGCATGCAGTCAGAACTGGTTGTTAGAAAACTGTTGCATGTTCATTACTATAACATTTGGCAACGTCTCCTTAAATCTTCATACATGTTGATATTCTCTTGTATTATTTTACTTAACGTTAGTTTGGAAGAAAGCATGGCATTACTGCAATCTGTACGAGAGAGCATCTTGGGGAAACAAAGGTCTGAATGTGATGCTGATAAGAAGTACAGATAACTTTCAGTGCAAAGCTGTACTACCGCAAATTGGTTTCATTGTTTTTCAGATACAGTATATGATTATAGGACCGTAATCTTATTAATACTATAAATTTTTGAATAACCAATACTGTCTTACTGCTTGATTGTAGATCTCTCTTTTGCCTTTGTTAGATTAGTTTTTATCATAGTAAATTGAAAGGCAAACAACAACATCAACGAAAAACTTGCAATGGTAATGGAAAAGTGAGTTTTATATGCTAAGAGCAATATATTCTTCCTCAAGATTTCTGTATGTTGCTGTCAGAATTTGCTATTTAAGTTTCAGGTAAAGTGAGATCAACTTATAATTTAGACATTGAATAAAAATTACACACCCATGGGTAATGGATTCAGACTTATTCATACTCAGTCAGTTTATTCAGTCAACCGTTTGAAATCCATGGTACTTAATACAGTCACGTGTAGCATAGGTTTCACTGATATCAGTGAGTCTGCCCTAAATATGACTAATTTGGATCCAATCCCAGTGACTGTAATTACATGGGAAGTCAGGCATCTGTAGGTATCAGGCGTACAGTGAACCATGTCTTACTATAATTCCTTCCTCTGTAAGTTATTATTCTGCATGGTAAATTCAGATCCCCACATAACCATAGTTACATGTTTACATATATGTAAACCATAGTTACATGTACATAACCTTTACTGATTAGAAGCACCACATGTGACCTTTTAAAGCAACCAACACATAAGTATAGTCTATAAACTTTATTGGTTAGAACCATCATATATTTTTGAAACAGCAAACAAAATAAGAGGTCAACTGTTTCTATACAGAGGTCATAATAGATCAGAAGCAATGGATTAATGGATGTGCCCTCGTTTAGTTAAATTAATGGCAGGCCAGACTGAGGAGCATATATTTTAATATTATTAATCCTTTCATATTAACAGATTTGTGAAGCCTAGCTGATAAAGATTGCTTTGCAAGAAATAAAATTTCAGTAGTAAAATTAGAAATTTGGTACTGTTAATCTCAGACGATCAGTTCCCATTCTTCTTGTTTAACATAATTTTTCCTGTTTTCACAATATCAATCAAATATGGGCAGGCATCATGAGCAAGAGTAACTCTCATATTCTTAACTATAGTGTTCCATAATCAGTGAATAAAAAATGACTTGAGTATTAAAGACAGCCTAAATCATTTTTACTTAATTTTATACTATATTTTTGGTTATGTGAACTATCGTGACTAAAATCATTAATAGCTTGAATTTTGCATTAAGGGTGCTGGAGCTACTTCAGCATTTTAAAAAAGTTGCTAAAACAGAAGCAGTCAGTTGTAACTGGATACTGTACTAAATATTTGGCTATGTTTGTGAATGATACTGAAGTATTCAGGGTGGTAAAATCCAGTGATTGTGTTCCACAGGGATCTCTTTAAACTGGGTGATGAATACTGAAGCAAACGGCAACCATTTAAGAAAGTATGAAGTGATGCACATTGCCCCCCCCCCAACTTATTTAGTGATGTTGGCAAAACTGCCTGTAACTAACCAAGAAAAAAAAATATTGGCATCACAGGGAATAGTTCAGTGAAGATGTTGACTCAGTGTGTGGCAGCTATGAGAAAGGAAAATTCCATTCTGTGGATCATTAGGGAAGGAATTGAAAACAAACCTGACAGCACTCTAATGCTGTTATTCAAATTTCTGGCATGTCTATAGCTGAAGAACTGTTCTGAGTGCCATATTTGAAACAGTATATAATAAAGATGCAAAAGTGCAAAAGAGGACTACCAAAATGATTCGGGGGGCGGGGGGGGGGCTCAGCTGCCATCCCTATCAGAAAAGGCTAGAATATGTGGGAGTCTTGCTTGTAGAAAGACAACTTAGTGGGTTTCTGATCACATTATAAATCATGCACGGCCTGAAAAAAGTGGACAGGGAGAAATTTTCCTTCCTCTCTCAAAACACTGGACCTGGGGCCAGACAGTGAGGCTGACTGACAGATTTACAATGGACAGAAGAAAACACTTCCTCATGTAACACATAACTAACCTGTGGAATTTGTGATGATGGCCTCTAACTAGCATGACTTTAAAGGAGTATTAAATAAATTAATGGAACACAGATCTGTAAACAGGTTTTATCTTCAAAGACAGTGTTACTTCTGGATTGGGCACAGCATGCCTTTGCATATCAGTTGCAGGGAACAATAGGAAAGGGATAGATTTCAATTCCTGCTTATGAGCTCCCCAGAGGCAGCTGTTGGGTACTATGAAAAATAAAATGCTGGGTAAGACAGCTCTTGGCCTGGTCCAGCAAGTTTTTTTTTTTTAAAGTTCTCATGCAGAACACACATGCACATATATACACATACATACTGTATATGCTTAAAGATTTGATTAGTTTATCTGAACAGTAAAACATTTCATAAAGATGGCCCTTTGAAATAAGTCCTTTTAATTTCATGTCTACCGTGAATTCCAAATTTAGGAAAAATGTGTGTTTCTTTTCATGTTTTAAGTTCTTACCATTGGATCAGGGAGGGATATATATCCAGGCAACTGATTTGGGAAATGTGATGTGCCAAGTAATCCAAAGGTAGGCTGGGTTAAAGTCTAAGGCACAGTTCTGTAGATAAACTATAGGCCATCAGGTATAAATAGCAACTAATTGGAAGGGGAGTGGTGAAGCTACCCATCTGGGCCTGAACAATTTATTTGTGTTTGAGTGCATTGCGGAGGAGAATGGGAATCTCAGGTACAAGTGAAATTACAGTTCATTGTTGATGGTTTGCACTAACCAGCAGTTGGGAGCAGGTTCTTCCTTCCAAGGAGAAATGGGAACAATGGAGTAAGATCTTGGCAGCTGTTTGTTCCCTGGATGAAAAATGGAATGGTTCTTCCTGAAAAGAAAGATCCTGGCCTCCATGTGATTAAGCTTGCCATCTTTTTCATATTATGTAATATTTAGAACGAAAATATAATACTTATTTTTAACAACGCATGAAGTTTATTTCCTTCTGGGGCCTTAAGGGCTATGTTAGGTGGAATACTGATTGCAGAAAGCATAATGACTAAGAGTGATTTCATACTGTAGGCCTTTAGAAAGCAGTGTTTAACCCTGTGGTAATAACTACAGCAACAGGGACCAATGCAATAATAATCAAAAGCCAGTCCAGATTTGTCACGAGCAGGTTTTACCAGACTTAACTTTTTCTCCATTTTTTAAATCAAGTAACTTAGATTGCTGGAATGCTGTAAATATAACACATCTTGATTTCAATGCTGCATTTGAGCAAGCTACTTAAATACAGATGGGATGGCATGACAAATAAGATGATATATAACTTGCTTAGAAATTGTATTTAAAAAATCCTGATCAGTGGTTCCTCATCCAACTGGAATGAGGTATGAAATGGGGTGCCATAAGGTCCACTACTGGATGTTTTATTAATGTCTTGTGTGAAGAGGTATAAAGAATCCCTATCAAATTTGCAGATGACAGAGATTGGATTGGGCAGCTAATAAAATTTAAAATGATAAGTTTGAGAAACGAACTAAAAATAACAGTATGACATTTAACAGAGATAAATGTAAAGTTCTTCATTTGGAAAGCAAAAGTCAAATACACACGTATAGAATGAGAGATATCTGGCTTCATAATATTACTATAAGAAATATTTTGGAAGAAGAGTAGTTAATTACAACTAGAATAAGAGCAAGCAGTGCAACATGCCTGTGAAAAAGGTAAACACATTCTAAGGCTGCATCAACAGAAGTACTGTTTTCCAGTCATGTGGAGTAATTTTTCAACTTCATTCTGTACTAGTCAAATCCCTCCTGACTAGTTCTCTGCAGCACACTTTAAGAAGACAAACTGGAACAGTTTGATAAGTGCTGTGAGTATGATTTGAGACTAGAAAGTTCTATGAAGACAGATTGCAGGATGCATACCATAAAACACCTGATGAAGAGAGAGATGATTGTATTCTTCAAATATGCAGAAACAGTATCACCCAGAAAAAGGCCAAAATTTGTTCTTCGCTGTCCCAAACTGTTTGACACTACAACCAGTTACCTAGAGAGCCTATAAGTGTCCCTTTGCTGGATGTGTTTGAACAGGCTAGACAGACATCTGTCAAAGATTCTTTAAATTGCACAAGCAGTTTGATGACCAAAATGGCTCCTTTCATCTCTATGGTTTGACTACCTTGTAATAGAAATGCAAGAAGCTTCTCTTCAGAGCCAGTATTATCCTGGAGGAGGTCTGAGTGGGATAAACATTATACAAAGTACAGCCAAGCCAGTAAGGATATTCTTTTTCTCTGTTTTCACTGCTTTCAGTTTTATAATATCTGTCATCATGGCATCTATTTCCTTTCAGCCTAGCCAAAAAAAAAAGTCTGTTAAAGGAAAAAAATATATTAAAATGGGGTGAAAATGTCCATATACAAAACAAGTAGAGTGCTAATTGCAGTAAGAGTTCTGTAGAGCTAATACAGGGAGAACGTCTTATAAATACAAATTTGATTTGTTGTGATTCCCACATGGAGATCATGAAGCCAGAGGAATGGTGCAAAAACTAGAAAGGAATAGTCCCCAAATGGGCACGTTTAAAATAAAAATGATGATGGCATCCAACTAACATCACCACCTAGGGCATAGATTTTGATTTTATTTTTCCGGGGTCTATGAGTTAGTTTAGGACAGGAGATTTGGGAATGAAAGTAGAGTTGTGTTTGAAGGGAATTGAGGAGGACTTGAATGTGGTTGGATGGAATAGTTCAGATCTGTGTGGGATTGGAAGTGAAAGAAGTTCTGGAAAAACATGAAGAAGAAAAATAAATAGATAAGTGACCAGGTCTGGAGTTAAGACTAAAGCAGCTAAAAGTTAATCCCCAGAGAGCAGTGGAAATAGCAAGGACAGAGTGTTAGTGGAGACTACAATTTTCTCTGGAATTGTGGCCATTAGGGTTGAGGAGACAACATGACAGCTGCTGTTATGGAATGAGCAACTGGAAGAGGAACAAAGAGCTGGGCTTACCAGCATCTGTGTTGTGAAGTATGAAGATAGGTAAGTAGAGAGGTGGAAGTAGAGAGGTGGATGTTGAGGCAAAGATTGGAAGGTGACCTAGTTGGACAAGAGCCACGGCAGTGGAAAATAGTAGCTGGAAGCTGCTAATGCTAGTGTTCCTTGGAGGACATGGAAGACTATTGGACTTTATTTGTAAGTAATTAATTCCCTGGGTGAGAGGCAGGGAATGGAGGATCGTTTTAGAATGAGTAAGCAGCAGTCTCTCTACCCTTAGGAGAACTCTGCTGAGAAAAGAATCCTGAAGGCCCTAGCTGGATTTAAGGGTTGTTTCTTGGTGATGTTGGAGGTAGGTGTGCTGGGGGGTCAGCAGAAATGCTTGGACAAACTGCAACTTTAGAAAGGTGTTTGATAGTATGGTTGATGTGTTGCATGTTGACTTATATGGATGGGATGTGGGGGAAATGAAGAAATGCAGCTTGGGGATTTGAGGACAGGGACCATATTTCCACAATAGTGGGCAGAGGGGAGTATGATAAGAGATGCTGGGATGGCTGTTACATGACGCATGGGAGGCCAGATCACTGGGCAACTTAGCTTTACTCTGCTTATGGTAAATGTGAGATCCATACATAGTACTGCCTCTTCTTATTTTTCAGCACACAAACTAACCTTATGTGATAGGCTGGTGTAAGAGAGAGGGCTGGCCAAAAATCATCAAATGAGCTTCCATGATTGTGGGTGAACTAGAATCTGGGTCTCCCCACTCCTAGACCAGCACTTTTACAACTACACCATACTAGCTGTTATGGCCCTTCTAGGACTGGGAAGCCATGGTGATAATAACTCATGCTTTATCATCATATGATTTATATGGAGCTTTATGCTGGTCTTTGACTGTAATAAATATTTGATTTGATTTGATTTGATTTATATGGAGCTGTCTTTGAAGATGACTCTGAAGCCACAGTTGACATTGAAAGGAGAAGCCAGGTTTCTAGTGGCCAAAACCTGCTATTGTAGCATAATACCAGTACTGCACATTGCAGGGTTAAAAGCATTTCTGTAGTTTCACAATTGATTCCGGTTCTTTTTTATTGCTGTAGTATCAAACATTCCTTTTACTCTAAAAAATATTGGTAGTTTAATTTCTTTTCTGTGAAACCTCCAAACTAGCCTTTCAGCACTGTGCAAATTCATCTGAAAGACTGATTCTTTTTGTAACAAGATGTATCTCTTTTTCCCTAAATCTGTTTGTAAACATTAAGATGTGCTTTTTCTTTCATGAAAATGTTTTTATTTAAACTGCTATTTAATTTGGTTATTGAAAGCTTCTAAAGCTGCAGCAGAAAATATTTGCAATTCTTCTACTTACTAGAGGTGTTAAAATCCCTGGTAGTTTTTACAAAGATTCATATTCTCTTCTTTCAGGCCAATCAGAAACAGCTCATGTGATTTGTATTTACACTTTAGTATTTAGTGACATGAGGTATGGCTTTCTTTCATGCCTTCAGTGGGGAAGATGAGACAGACACACTGAAATATAACCATAGTGTACATTAGTGTTCTCTTTTTCGCTCTTGGCTGGGCAGGGTGAGAACAAGCTTTGAAGAATGGATATCAGATATTAATCAGAAAGATAGGAGTATATTTCTTCCTCTCTTTGAGAACGTTGTGACATGAGAGGTTTATTACCATTAGCTTTATATTTAACTTCCCAGATACACACTAGAGAAGTTTATTTTAGCATAATTGAATGGTTTACCTTTGGCTTTGCTGGAGGGGAAATTTGGCAGTATTCTGATTGATCAACATGCTTGCTTATGTGTGCTACAAGAAGCTGAATCATCAGGTAATGTGCATTCTGTAGAGTATTTTGACAAATGTTTAAAGCTTCTTTTATAAATAACTTGGGAGAAAGGGCAAAGTCCGCCTTACTAATTTCTTATAAAAATCAATGTGTGAAAGTTACCTGTGATGTTGCAAAGTTTAATCTCTTAGTTTTGTAGAGTTGGCATGGGCTACTCAAAATGCATTAGAGGTATTAACATTGTATTCTTTGTCAAATATTCATTTGTGATTGATTTTATAGTGATGTCTTCCCACAAATTTTGTTGTTAATATTTCTGGCTGTTCTTGGATTATATTAAATATTATCTGTCTTGGTACAAACAATCATTTTTTTCATCATATGTAGAAACATTGAAAAGCTAGGACCTGGAAAAATATCAACTCTCTTAAGAAGCTAAAGCAGTTGCTTGCTTCGAGCTGTGAAGACCAGAAGTGTGCACACACAGATATACACAAACACAGATACAGAGGCAAAAAGTGTGATTAGTGTCTGGAACTTGTGGCCCTTCCAGAGACTATTAGCATATTGAGGAAGTGTAAATGTTCAGCTTTTTGCCTTTTGCCACATATGAGTTTGGAAACTTCTGCATATCTCCTTCATTTTCCAATATGTGTTCTTAAAAGAAAACTCAAAATAGCAGTTCCTTGGCTATTTTGGAAGGGAAGGAATGCCCCTTCAGCTGAGTCATAGTTTACTTAATCTGTAATACTTTTTAGAGTTACCCTTATTACGAGGGCTGTAATAGCACAGTGGCTATAACTCTTGCCTTATAAATAGAATGTTGCTGATTTGAAAGCCACAAGAAACATTTTTGGTTTTGTTTTTATTAGTACTTTCCTTCCCTGAGGTTCCTACATTTCCCTGTGCTTTTTCTTAAATAAGTCCAGCAATGCATTAGTTCACCATTTTATCAGTCATTTGAAGTAGAAGAGTTTCATCCTTATCTCCCCAATAACTGTAATAGTCTATGGGCTCTTTGGGAGCTCAGGGTGAAACCCTTCTCATTCAGGTGAAAAACAATGAAAGGGTGCACAAATGGACTTACTAAAAAATAGCAAAGGAAGTGTTGGAAGCTCAGGGAAATAAATTTTTAAACGTTTGTCACCAGTAACGTTATATTTACACTCAAACATTATAGACAGTTTTCAAGTACAGCATTCATGGTCAGGGTAGCTGTTTTAGAGACATTAGAAAGAAACAGGGCAGTAAGAAAGGATTTTTAAAAAAGTTTGTTGTGCCTGCAAGTATGTGCATTTTGGTGCTTTAATTTTTTGTTTATGCATGGCAGGCACTTTCTAGGAAGAAAAGATTGTAAGGCATAGTAGTAGGTGATTGTCCAATTGGAGGATAGGGTAGCCTGCAGTTCGGACTGAACACTACAAGCTGACTTAGAGTCAAACCAGCACAAGCACAGCACAGGAGCAGCTTAAACCATAAGTGTAGGTATGCCCAGAGGCTCCCCACTCATGTTTTCTTACGGTATACTTATGGTATCTGATTTGTCATGAGGAGATGATAAGTAAACAAGCAAAAAATCTATGGCAATGACTGACCACAAGCAAACGACAATAATTGATTTGCACTATTAAGAACATTTATTCAACTATTAAAAATGAAGAGAAAGTATCTATTAAAAATATAACTCTTGAAATTTCATAGAAAGAAGTGTCCCCAAAGCATGTACATAATTTCAGAATCATTCACTTAAAATCATGTTGTTGGATTCTTTTATCTGTTGTTTTGGAACAAAGAAAATTATCCTTGTTTGCATTCTGTTCATTTAGAAAGTGGTGACTAGATCAGTCTTTAAATTCATTTGAGCTCCAGTTCCAAATAAGTATGAGAAATTGAGCATGTACTCCAGAACTTTCCATAATTTGGTTGGTTTCCAATCTGTCCTTTTTGTTACTGCTACAAAAGAAAAGTAGCTTCTAAACAATTATTTTCTGGTATTTGACTGCACAATGAGTCCAGAGCTTTAGATGTGATTAGGAGATACTATATTATAAAGCATACAGGTAGTCCTCATTTAGCAATTGCCTTGGATAGTGACCGTTTGCAAGTACGACAGTAATAAACAGTACAAGTAGTCCTGATTTAGTGACCATAATTGGGATCAGCAACTTGGTCATTAAGTGAAGTGATTGCTAAGTGAAACCACAACTGTGCTTAAGATCTTATTTCAGCTTTTCTTTGTTTTACAAACCTGCGAAGGTCATAAATGCAAGTATTGGTCACAAAGGTACTTTTTCATCACTGTCATAACTGCGAATGGTTGCTGTAAGAGGCAGTTGCTAAACGAGGACTACCTGTAATAAAAAAATAATTTTCTGACCAATAGGTACATTTAGGAGAACAAAAGCCTTCAGTATGAAACTGATTAAGGTCTGGTCAGTTTCAAGCAGCAGCTGCCAGCCTGCCAGAGAGTTCTAACCAACTAGTTAAGGTCACAGAGCTGAGCTTGCTAACTTGCAGTTAGCACTTTTTAGGGCTGGACCCACTGTGCTGTGGAGGAAAGCAGCTCAGTAAGAGATAGCTTGTTTAAACAATCTCTCCAACCTGAGAGAAGGCAAAAAAAGGGGAAAAAACAGGTTAGGCTCAGGATTTAAATGAGATGGCAGCAACCAGTGATCTCTGCAGTATCTCTCTCTCTCTCTCTGTCATGTGTTTGCTTAGCGACCGTGTTGCTTAGCCATCATTTCGACAGAACCAATTGCAGTCACTAAACAAAGACTACCTGTACTTATTTTAAAGCCTCAGCAGGTGGCAGCACCGGCTGATCTACTTTGATCTTAAAAACTAAGTAAGGTTGGTCTTGGTTAAGAAATTGGGGAGGGGACTGTGGCAATTCCAGGGTGATAGGCTAGAGTGGGAAGTTGAAAATGCTTCCCAGAAGGAAACAGTGGCAAACCACTTCTGTAGTACTGCCAAGGAAATGGAATGGATACGGTTACTAGGATTTAAACTCAGGTTAAGGATATCCTTACTGTACTTCATTATTTATAATAGATAAATTATTGATTTTTCATAATAAATTATCTGTTTTAGAATTTTAGTTTGATGAATAACAAGGCTTCCTCTTTCTGCTCTTCTTCCATGGAAGGCAGTTTTCATTATGAATGCATACAGCTGGTATTCTCAGGGTGATAATTACTGTGAATTGTATGGATCCTGCCTAAACCTAAAGTTGGGCCAAGACGTTGCAAAACGTTCTAAGTCGCTGCACGCACAAGCATAATTGTACATTCTTACTTGATGTAATTAAAAGTGAACACCAATATTTTAGAATTAAGGGGGGGAAATCATTAAAAGGTTGGGCTGCAGTTCCCGGAAGAATCTGACTTGCTCATTATATCTCCTTATTTATTTATATTTAAAAAAAAAATTAGGAAGGAAAAAAGAACTAATAACAAATACAAATAAAACAGCATTGGGTAATTTATATTGCCGGAAATGAAGTTAGTCTGTTAGATACATTTTCTTCTTGTAAATAGGTCCAATTACTGCACTCTTAATGATATTGTTTAAGCACTCATTAAATGTGGCATAATTTAATGGGCTCATGTTAGTTTAAAATCATCATTATAGTATTACTATGAGAAGGTTTGCAATCTTGTATTTTTCCATATACTCTGCCTGTTTCTGGTTGTCCTAATGTTCAGAACCATTTGACCCAGCTGCCACAAACGCTGTAATTTCATGTTCCCATTAAGTTTTTAAATATTTAATTTTCTAATTTGATGCAAGTTCATCTGTTTCTCTGATTTACTGGCCTTTTAAAATTATTGTGTAAATTTCCTAGATCATTATTAGGCTGACAAGTAGAATTCCACTATATCCTTCTGCTTTTCTTGTGAATTTTGTGTCCTTTAAGTATATTTTATTTTATGATATGCTACATGTTGCTTACAAATTGTGTTTATCTGATTGCTTGATTTTATTTATTTATTTATTGCTTTTTCAAGAAATTCAGAAACTTCTATTACTCATTGGCTATAAAACAAGTAAGCCATACCATTGTTGTGAGTGTTCCTGACTTTCACTGGAATTTGGGGAATGGAAATTTAATTATCCCCATTGTAATTAGTGGGAATGAAAGCATTGCTTTATAGGTGGGAAAAACAGTATTCCTGATATTTGAAAGTTGTATTCAGCATTGTACCACTGAAGGCACTGGAATAAATCATTTATTAATCTTTCCATGAATACCTCAGAATCATGGGCTGAGATTCACAGAGTTACTTCAAGTGTATCCAAGGGTTTGGGCACACCCAAAGGACGTTTTTTTACATTTGAATACTAAGCTGTCATGCCATATATTGTTGCTGTTTTGGTCAAGATGGCAATATGCTGACTTCATTTTCTTCCTCCATGAGCTGTTAAAAACTATCTGAACTGTTTTTTTAAAAAAATGATAAGCATAAATATTAATTAAACCATTCTCTGCGAAGGTTAGAAATTGGGAAAGATTATATTCCTTACAAGCATAAGAAACAAGTTTCTCTTCCGTTCTTCACTTTCACCTGCTCAGATGGCACTGTCTTTAAAAGAGAAAGAAGAATCCTACCAGCTGTTGATCTAGTTCAGTGTTGTCCAAACTTGGCCACTTTAAGATGAGTGGACTTCAACTCCCAGAATTCCCCAGCAACCATGGCTGGCTGGGGAATTCTGGGAGTTGAAGTCCACTCATCTTAAAGTGGCCAAGTTTGCACAACACTGATCTAGTTGTTTCTGTGCTGAAGAGTTTGGCTCCATCTGAAAATGTAATTGCCTTGCCTGATTGTCTGATGGGAGATGAGCAGATAGCTCTTAACTCCTGAGCTGCCACACAGAATTGGGCTAAGAGAAGTTATTAATTTTGAGCTTCTTGTCATGATACAGTCAATAAATAGGTTCAAAATACATGCATTTAAAGTCGATATACAGTGGTACCTCGAGTTACAAACTTAATCCGTTCCATGACTCTGATCGCAACTCGAGTTGGTCACAACTCGAGGTAAATTTTCCCATAAGGTTCAATGTAAATACGGTTAATCCGTTCCGCCCTCCAAATTTGGTCACACCACGAGGCAAATTTCCCCATAAGGTTCAATGTAAATACGGCTAATCTGCCCTCCGAATTTGGTCGCACCACAAGGCAAATTTCCCATAAGGTTCAATGTAAATACATATTCTTGCCAAGCCTGCTCTGCATTTTCTTTGAAGCCATGCTGACAAGCACGCCAAAAACTTTCCAAACGCCACAAAACACACCACAAGCCTCACCGAACGTCTTCTTGCTACCGCGATCTCGCACACAGGAAGCCGCGACCGCGTGGCAGCAGGGCAAATGGCCGCAGATCCAGTTCGTAGCTTGAGGCAGAGTTCGCATGTCGAGGTAAATTTTTGGGGCCGGAGCTGGTCGTATCTCGAAAAATTCGTAAGGAGGGGCGTTCGTAACCCAAGGTACCACTGTACTTGAAAGGATATTTCATGAAATGCAGAAAGATACCACATAGCTTAGGAAAAGAATGTTTGAGTGTTTAAAAAGGATCCAAGCTTCTGAGATAAAAGACAAAACTGGAAAAGAAATTGGCAGCCTGTCAGGGGGAACTGGAACAGATTCAAGGTCTGATATGCAGTAAACATCTCAGAATTTTAAACCTCCCTTATGTTTGACTATTATAGAGAAATGTTTCCAGAAGTTGTTCAAACTGGAAGAAAAAGATTTTCTTGACACTGTGTATAGATATCTATTGAAATTCCAATCTGATCATAGATCAAATCTTATCATGGTGGAGTTTCTTTGAAGATCTCCACATGATAATATAAAGCAGCTTTCCAAGCAAATAGCTTCTCTGGAATATACTAGGAAAATATTAATCCTGATTTGCCTGCTAAGATTGTTAGAAAATGTAAAAAAAAAAAAAAACTTATTTGTGAGATAGTGAGACAAGAAAGGATTTTTTCTCCTTTTGCCCTGCTTTTTTTATTTTTCTTTCTTTTTTGCTTGTCTGGATAGTGGAGTGAGAAAATTTTATGTTCCTGAAATTGTTCCAGTTATTTAAAAGGAATGTCTGAAAATGTAGTTGATATTGGAGTACCACAGCAGTCCTCAAAATAAGATTGCATCTGTAAGGAAGACTATTTCTATCTTTTATATCCAATTTTAAAGTAGATTATGTTCTTTGAACTTAATTTTGAAGTAGATTTTCAGTTCAGGAGCGAGGCAGTATAATTATAATCTAGGTATCTCTCTGCCAGGAGTCCTTTTAGAAGTAGTGTTTATTTTTTCTTTTTTATTGTTGGGTTTTTTAGGATTTTTATTTTCTCCTTTTTTATCTTATTTCTTTTCTTTTCTTTTCTTTTTTAGGACTGTGAGTTTTCCTGTAGTCAATGTTTGTTATTTTCATTGTTGTTTTTAATTTTATTTTCACTTTATTAAATCTTATGTTTTTTTCTCTGAATTTTTAATTTTGCTATATAAAAATAATTTTCATTTTTATAAATATTGTTCTTTTCTTGGCCTTGGCTGGAGATCATGTTGGATCTTTCCAATGTACAATTATATTTCCTTAACTTTTTGTATAATGATTTTTTTGTTCATGTAATGTCAAGGCTGAGAGATACATTTAAGATTATTTTTTTTGTTTTACAAATTGGAGATGTTGAAGCCTGAAAAAGCTTTTCTATAAGAACTTAATATTATTTCTAATGGAAAAACATTTAAAATGAATTTGATCAGAATCATATCAGCTGAAATTTAAAGTGGCTATATTGATAAAGAAATCTTTAGATTTTATAACTGTAATATTATACTATACTTACTGTATAATTTTGGTTGTTAAAAACTCCTACTGGTTTAAGCTCTCCTTCTTCTCAGACGGCCTAGCTTCCCTGATTATGACAGATAATTTTCGATCCTCTTGGTGCCAGGCAATACATGCTAAATTGCGACTATATGGCTTTTCAGGGGCAGCCATTATCTTGCTGGGCTACGAACGTGCACTAGAGAATCTTAAACAACGGGTCATCAATCTAGAGCTGCAATCAGATCTATCACTTCTACCTAAGAACATTTTCTTGGGTCATTCTGCACACTTTCTCCAACCAGCTAGATATATTACCTGCATAACGATTCCAAAATTTAGAAGGGCCTTATCCCTGGCCAGATTCAACACCCTTCCAACAGCTGTCACTGAAGGCAGATATCAAAATATTCCCCTCAATCAAAGACTATGCCCATGTGGCAGAGGAATAATTGAAATGATGTAACATGTCATCTTATATTGCCCTCTCTATGCAGATGCTCTCCAGGAACTATTATCCCAGTTTCTTGATAAACACCCAGGTCGTTCGGACTCCTTCTATCTCAAGTTGCTCCTATCAGACCAATCTGATCTTATTTCATTGTCCTCAGCTAAATTCTGTTTTACAATCTGCACAATACACTGTAACATCCCTAATCAGGTGTGAATCTTATGTCTAACTTCCTACTCTGTGACCAAATAATAATTGATCTGATACAACAAGTTAGTATAGAAATTTATTACTCTTGTAGTCTTTTATAAATTTTAGTATTATTTATACCATTTTATAGTTATTTGTTTTAGTCAATTACAGTATTTAGATTATTTGTTGTAAAATTAACTGTAACTACAAAGGATTTTCTTTGTTTATAATATCTTCACACTGCAATTTTACCTCAATAATTCTATCCACATCCTATTTTATGCTATTAACATGATTTTTGTTTTTATACTTACTGTAGTATAAGAGCTATGTCATTGGTAATATGCTGGTCTATGACCGAAATAAAATTGATTGATTGATTGATTGGTTGGTTGTTAAAAATAGTGATAATTGGATGGCTGTGATCAGTTTTATGGCCAGAGCAGAGATAAATGCTCAAGAAACCCTCTCTGGATCCTACCATATTGGACAATTCCATCCAGTCTCCCACCTCCCCTTTTTGGGGAAGGTGGTTGAGAAAGTGGTGTCATCACAGCTCCAAAGGGTTCTGGAGGAAATGGATTATCTGAACCCCTTCCAGTCAGGTTTCAGGCCCAGTTATGGAACGGAAACAGCATTGGTCGCACTTATGGATCTCTGGCAGGAGCGGGATGGTGGAAGTGCGACCATCCTTGCTCTCCTTGATCTCTCAGTGTGTCAGGTTTAGCCCAGGAAACTCCAGGAGACAATACAGATTCAATCCAGCAAGGTTTATTTGGCTTCACACCATTCACAGAATCTTCTCAGACTGAGATCAGTTCCCAGGCTCAGTAATCAACATGACTAGCATTCCTCAGGGAGGGGCCAGTCTCATCCTCTTATCTCTCCCCCGCTCCTCTGGTGATGAGAGTACATGTTTCACTACCCTTGCTCTATCTCTCACACAGTGGCTTTCAATACTGTCGACCATGGTATCCTGTTGGAACATCTCAGGGAATTGGGGGCGGGCGGCACAGTCTTGTGCTGGTTCGCCTCCTTTCTCCAGGGCCGATCCCAATTGGTGGTGATAGAGAGCAAGAGGTCCCATCCTCGGCCCCTCCTTTGCGGGGTGCCACAGGGTTTGGTTCTCTCTCTGCTCCTTTTCAACATCTACATGAAACCGCTGGGTGAGATCATCCGTCATCATGGGATGAGGTATCATAAGTATGCTGGTGATACTCAATTATATATCTCCATCCCAGGTGAGGTAAATGTTGCTGTGACCGCCCTCTCGCGGTGCCTGGAGGCTGTAAGGGTCTGGATGGGAACAACAGGCTTGGTAAGACAGAGTGGCTGTGGGTTAATAGCTCCTCTGTATCCAGGACTTTGTCATCATTGGTGCTGGATGGGGTAGCACTGCCCCAGACAGACCCAGTGCATAATTTGGGGGTCCTCCTGGACTCATGACTCCTGCTCAAAGAGCAGGTGGTAGCTGTGGCCAGGAGGGCTTTTGCACAAGTTCGGGTCATGCACCAGTTACGCCCTTTCTTGGATCAGGATGCCCTCTGAACGGTCACTCATGCCCTTGTTATCTCCCAGATAGACTACTGCAATGCGCTGTACATGGGGCTACCCTTGAAGAGTATCCGAAAGCTTCAGCTGGTCCAAAATGCAGCCACACGAGCTATTTTTGGGGCCTGAAGAAGGACCCATATAACACCACTGCTTCACGAGCTGCACTGGGTACCGGTTTGCTTCCGGGTCCAATTCAAGGTGTTGGTTATCACCTTTAAAGCCCTACATGGCATGGGACCAGGTTACCTGAGGGACCGCCTCTCCCCCACGAGTTCATCCCAGCCCACCCGATCACACAGAGAGGGCATGCTTCGGATCCCTTCGGCAAAAGAACTCCAACTAGAGGGGTCCAGGAGACAGGTCTTCTCTGCTGTAAGCCCCCACTCTTTGGAATATCTTGCCCCTGGAGGTGAGATTGGCCCCTTCACTCCTGGCCTTTCGGAGGGATCTGAAGACCTGTCTCTGCCATCTGGCCTGGGGCAAGGAGAGGGATCATCAAGTGTGGGGTTGGCTTGTCCCTTAGTAGCCTGGCGTTGCTGCCTTGAACCATTTGCCTCCTGGATTTTTTTCCCCTTTTATTTTTGTGAATATGAATTGTTGTAGGTTTTAATTGTATATTTATTTATTGTTTTAACATGTTGTGAGCCGCCCAGAGTCCCCCACTGGGGGGAGATGGGCGGAGGACAAATTTAATAAATAAATAAATAAAATCAGACATTTTGCATAACTGCTTTGGTAATATTTTTAGTTCACATGTGAACCGTATAATAGTGGCTGAGGACTTTAATTTAGTATTAGATCCATCAATTAACCAAAATAATTTTTTCCAAAAAATCTTTTCATAGAGCCAGCATGCCCACCTCCATGCTCATATCCAGGGATTTAATTTGGTTGATGTATGGTAACAATTAAATTTGACTAAATAAGAATATTTTATTTTATTTATATACTTTTCTTTCAACTCTTCATGGCCCACAGTCTCAACTGGATTATTTTTTAATATCTCAAATTATAGTTAGCTTGGTTAAGAATTGTGCTATTGGTTCTACTGTAATATCTAACCATGCTTCAATTATATTGTCAATAGGTTTTGGTAAGAAATGTCAAGCTGGAACAAAGTGGTATTTTAATACATTTATTTATATGTATTTATAATACACATTTATTTCTTTATTTACAAGAATTTGTAGACTGCTTCAAACTAAGACTAAGCAGCGTATAAAAAGAGCAACAATAACACATTGCCAATACAAATATAATGGGAATACTACCCACAAAAATCGAGCCATTGTCTGAAGCATTAAAACAACACTAGCTAATCAGTATCTGAAAGGCCTTCTGAAATGCCCAAGTTTTAACTAGCTTTTAGAAGGCCATGAGAATGGAAGCGGGGGTGGGGGCAGGCAAGCTTTTCAGAGGAGGAGAACTCCACAGAGAATGCCCCCTTTCATGTACCCTCTGCGGGATATTAACAACAATATACATATAAATAATTGTGAGGATCACTAGGGATTCATTTAACCTTTTCTGCAGGCTAGAAGTATATTTATGAAAGAAAAACAATCTTATTGTAATAATTTAGAAAAGATTGCCAAGGAAGCTTTGAATATTTGCATGAGAAAGCATGTGTACAGTGCCTTTAATCTGCAAAATTGGCACTTGATCAGTTATATATTATATGCTCACATGCAGCATATCCAGAGGCATTCAGAGGATATTGCTGCTTTCATCAAAATGACAAAAGCACTATTTGGCATCATGCTACAAGCTCCATCTCTATACGTTGCAATGTTGTGACATGCATACAAATGGGGCAGTGCTTACGTCATGATGCTGCAATGCTGCTTTTGTCATTCTGGCCCCCTTTGCCTTCCCTGCAGAAATCACTAAATATATCAAGCAGATATATTGGGAACTCCAGGGGCTTATACATTTAATTTTTGATGATGATGATGATGGTGGTGGTGGTAGTGGTGATTTTTTTAAAATGGGTAACTGCAAGTTATCACTCAATATCCTTGTTAAATGAGGATGCAAGGAATTTGATTGCAACTTTAGTACATAGATTGCAGAAGACATTACAATCAATAATTCATAAAATGTCAGCATATAGTCCAGCATCACATTTATATCTTTAACTATGTTTTCCCTCTAACCTGTGCTAAGGTTCCCAAACTTTCTCGGTTCACAGCACCTTTAGCATCTCACAATTTTTTCATGGCTCCCTGTGGTTCCCAAACTGTGTCCCAGGGCACCTCAGCAAACTCAAAAGGGCACCACAGGATATTTTAAATTTTCAAGGAAAACACAATCATACTTGTGTGGTGTCTGACAGATGTTGAGTATTACTGTGTTTCCCTCAAAAATTGAAAATATCCTGTAGCACCCCTATGAGTTTGCCATGGTGCCTGTGGCACCACAGCGTGCAGTTTGGGGACCATGGTCCTAACCTATAAGATAATGTGAGACTAAAAAGAGAAAAATACCAAATCATTTGGTAGTTGCATAGGGCAGTCAAGATCAAATAAGCTCTGTGTCTCTGCATGGGAGAGTGGCATCAGGAAGCCAGAAGGCAATCAGAGAGTAATTTGGCAACAGTCTGATGTTAATGTCCTCCACCACCAGATCATGTTGCAACTGTCCTGAAACAAAAAACATATCTAATGTGCAGCCACTGGTACATGTTGGGCCACTGATGACTTGCGACAGTCCCATGGTTTCTATGGAGGCCATGAATTCCTGAGATGCCCTGGAGTCTACACCGCCAGGCAGCAGATTGAAATTCCTGAGCATCAACAGTCTTGGGAATTCTATCACCAGCCCAGCTATGGAGTCTAGCCGTTTCAGGCAGGATGCTGCTGGGCAGCAGGGAGGGCAATACACCAGCAGCAATCCCAACTTTTCCCTAAAGCTCACCTTCAACCAGAGCATCTCACATCTGGTTAGCAGAGCAGAGCCTCTTCAAATACTTGCACATAACAACAGCCACATACCCCCTTCCCCTGGAGTTTTGGCTGATGCCAAACCCAAAACCTGGGTGAGTACAGTTCTGAGAGGAACACATCCCTCCAGACCCAGCCAGATTTCAGTTAGACATGCCAGGTTAGCCCCTTCATCCATGATCACAGACAAAAGCAGTCTTGTTACAAACTGCCTTGCACTGAAAAGTAGCAGCTGAAGCCCAGGGCCACCAAGGTTCCCATAATCAGGCACTGAAGGTTGAACCTGAAGGCTAGATAGCACGGCTGCTTACAAATTGCAGGCCCAATGTCCCCCAGGCACGCCATACCTTCCTCTGCCTTTCCATTCTGGAGATATATATATATAAAATAACAAGCATCAATCTTGCCTCTTAGAGACTGGCCTTGGTCTCTAAGTAATGTATTATCACATAAGATGTTGTGGATCACCCTGTTCCATCAGATGAGTGGAATATAGTCCTGAGAAAGATGGATTATATATTTGTTCAGCTGTTGTGGTTGGAGGGAAAATGGCGAAAGGAAAAGTGAAGGACAAAATAGTGACAATGAACATAAGTTGTTAGGTATGATATAGACTTGTTTGTACTGATGTGCTAGTTTACATATGTAGTATGATAAAAAGGCTTGGTGTCTCATTAATTTATGAAAAATTGTGTTACATTTTTTAATAATTTCTATCTTAACTGTTTTGTAATGAAATCAGACTTGGTAATTTCTTTGATGAAGGATGGCCATTTTGGGATCAGTGATATAGCGGTATAACAATAAGAATTTTAAAGTCTTCTTTAATACATTTGGCATATATCTTTATTCAGGTATCTTTAACTGAGCTCCTTTGTTCTTTGAAAGTGTGCAGCCAGCACAGCCTATAGCTGCAGTTGTTTGGTTTAAAGAATCTACAAGTTTAATTATTTGCAGTTGTGTAGTCAGAAAAGTATTTACTAGAATTTTGTTACTGCATCAAATCTAACAATATATTAAAGCACATGTAAGTATTTCTCATACTTATTAAATTAATTATCAGATTCAGTGGCAAAGTATAGGAGCAGGACTATTTATACCAAGGGGCTACGGGACTTAATCCAAAACAGTATTATGAAGGAGGGGTTATCTTTTATACTACACTACATGCTACATACATTACAGCACATATGTTTTATTCTAAGTCCCTCTAGCTTCAGGATGACCACATGGATTCCTGAGCTCTTGGTGTAGCACAACAAAAGTGGCTATCAGCACTGCAGTGTTCTCTTTCTGGCTACATCTGAACAAGTACATACCTCGGAGATCATGAGGTTAGTGATCCAAGTGGTCTGAAAAGATCTGAAGCTGGAATCTGCCACTCAATATCCACCCAGCAAATCAGTTGACATCCTCCCTTTCATTGTCCCTTGATGCTATGATTCTTCTCTAGTAAATTTTACAACCTTATAAGACAGACTTGAATGTTTTTGGGTGGGGGGGGGGGTTGCTCCAAGTCAGTCTTGACTCTTGGTGATGACTTGGACAACTCCCTGCAGTTTTTTTGGCAAAATTTTTGGAAGTATACTAAATAGGCTCTCTTCTCTAGTAATGTTGAAATATAAAATAACTTGACCTAGTCAGTTTTCACAATCTTTTAGTCAGTTTCACAATGCTGATTTTTAAAAAATCCAACTTGATTTTTGCCACTTAAATTGTGTGCAGCTTCAGATTTTTTCTGAAAGATAATATTGCAGTTTTTAAGAACATTATGCTTGACAGTACACAGTAGCTGTTGTTACCTGAAAGACTTATCAAACAAACAATGAGAGGTAGGGGAAGAGATTGAGTGTCACAGTGATATACAGAAGCAGGCTTTCTCTTAATTCTCCACTTTATGGAAAATCTTGTTTAGAGATTAATCCCCCACACAACTCTGTAGCATAGGATCTTTTGTTCCGAAGTTGACCAATTCCTGTTTAAACAAACGCAGAATGGGATAAGGGAATGTGGTTTATGTGAAAAAAAAATATGTTTAATTCAGTGGATCTTGCTTACACGTTTAACTGTGGAGGACTAAAATGCATAAATAAGCAAAGTCACTCTGCCTGCCTTTCTGAAACTAGTTTTTTTCCCGACTTTACCAGAGTGTAATTTAATGAATTCCAACATTTTTTAAAAAACAAAGCAAAACATAACCTTATGATGAACTCCTGTTTGTGGAACTTAGGTAACCAAAGATTATAAAACCTGGATGAAGGAATGTGCTAAGGCCAGCCAAAATATCTTTTTAACTTTATGTTGTTAATATTTGTAGTTAATGTGATTTTCTAAGTTGTGCAACACATTCTAGAGGGCATCCCAGAATGACTTTAAGCATGAACCATTCTAGAATTGTGTTTCCCTTTGTGTACATTTGCAGCTCTTTTCCTGTTAAAACTGTAACCCTTCCCACAGCATGTTTTCACATTCTCAACTACAACCTCATACCCAGCTTTAAATCCATAATAACCTTCTCTAGTCTACTTCTGAGTGTACCTTTTGCAGAAAGATAAGATACTGTGTGCACAAAAGGTAAGGGAAGAATTTTAAATAATGGGTAAAGCTCCACCTTATCTAAAGAATTATTACTTCAGTAATAATAAAATACATGTAAATATAGGAATATCTCAGTCATCTATCTATAGAAAAGAAATCCAGTCAAAATGGTTCCTTGCAATAGTTGATTTTGCATACCAAAAGCTGATTGGTGAGCAATGAGAGACATTGATAATGTTTTGGTAGTAATCCAAGAAGCAAAATGGACATTTTTGTTGGTAAATATGTAATTCTCAGTTCTATATTTGCTGAGTTAATGAAGTAAGTCAGTGGTTATGATTCAATTTCTTGTGTTCATCAATTTTCCTGATTTCCAAAGTAGAAAAAAATACTTTTTAAGTGCTTTTTAAAATAACTGGAGAGCATTTGTATAGGACAGTCAGCAGCCAGTGTTATTTGGAATAACACTAAGCATATTGTTTAGGACTTACAAGTGTGTATATGTGACCAGATATACACATCTGCTTGCCCCATTACTAGTATGGACCCACCATTTCTTGCATGCAGTAACGGATGATGTTGTCCTCCACCCACTTTGTCCAGCTCCACTTCAGAAGTATTGCCTTCCATCCTAAGCTATCTTACACTCTTCCAAGTGATTTTTTTTTTCCATGTCCAATTCTCGGAGACTGGCTGGACAAGTCCCTGCAGTTTTTTTGGCAAGGTTTTTCAGAAATGGTTTGCCATTGCCTCCTTCCTAGAACTGAGAGAAAGTGACTAGCCCAAGGTCACTCAGCGGGCTTTGTGCCTAGGGTGGGACTAGAACTCACTATCTCCTGGTTTTTAGCCTGATGCCTTAACCACTACACCAAACTGGCTCTCTCCTAGTGATTAATGTACCATCATTCTTTCCAGTCCAGCAACATCTCCAACTCTGATGCTACAGCACTTGGCATGCCCCTCCCTTCCAGCCGGGCTAACGTTTCATCCTGGGCTGCTATATTGTCAGATGGTCATCAAATTATTTATTTATTTTTCTTCCAGTAGATCTAATACAGCTCATGCAGTGCAGTAAATGCTCCTGGCCACCATAATATCTGTACTGCCAGCACACGTGTATTCCACCCTTACATTTCCCAATAGGCACCCTTTTGGTTTCTGCTCAGATGGGTTTCTTTCCCATCTTCTGCCCCCTGTACTGCAACAGTTCCCTTTCCTTAAAACAAAAACAAAAGTTTAATTTGTAACATAAGCATTTTGGAACAAAGCTACAGAATTTCAGTGATGCTCTTTCTTTCCTTCTGTGAACCTGAACCATCAGTTCCTCGTTGCCCCAAATTACTATGGACACACAGTGGAAGAATGAATGACAGAATGTTCCCTTTACTTTAATCATTGTAGCATGCTGTAGAAACAACAGTGGTTTAATATAGAGGTGGGGAATGGGGAACAAGTTTGAGTATTAAAGGAGAGAATATGGCAAGGGGTGTGAAGGCATCCATTGTGCAAACATCTGTGAAAGCAAAGGAAGAGAATGGGACCTAGTGAGGAGGAAATAAGGAGTAGGTAGGCACCTACCCATCCAAGCAGGTCAGCAAGGCTTCCCATCTCTGAATGAATGGCAAGAGCAAGAAGCAGGAGAACAACCAATCAGGGCCTATAGTGGCCATAGTCAGAACTGAACATCGTCCCAATCTCATTGCCAAACCACTGCAATCTCCTCACCAATTACAATGAAAATTTTGTCTTTAAACATTATAGTAGTTCTTGAGGAGAGCTCTAAAACACATGATTTCTAGGTATAAATATTCTAGTTGCCTTCTATATATTTTCACTAAAGAACAATGTCTAAGTTCACTACTATAACAATCTTGTCTTTGAACGTTATATTGCATTTAAGATTGCAGTTCTAAATGTACTTACTGAAATGTAAATCTCATTGAATTCAGTGACACTTACTTCTGAGTAAATATAGTTATTCCATTGCATAACAGGCAAAGTAGCTTAACAGATTGTAAATACAAGAAGGTGCCAAAATCTGCTGACCCAAATATTGACATTGATTCATCTGCTGAGTACGGATGTACCTTTGTACCTTTTTAAAATAGTTCACATTAAGGTCTAACTTGTATCCATTCTGTGTGTATTTCCAAAGGGATCAAAATGGTGACTTACTTGACATCTAGGAATAATAGCAAATTGGCAGAGATCACTAAAACCTTTTTCATGTATATGTATTTGGATTTATATTTAGATTTGAATTTTTGTCAATAGTAATCATTTTGGAATAGAAATATCCAAGAAACAATAGCTTCAAAATGTATTAAATACCCAATTTTGGAACTTATCCCTTTTTCTCTGGTGGGCTGAGATGCTGACTGGTAAAGAACAGCGTCATCAGAAAATTAGATCAGACTGCTCTACCAGCACACTGAAGTCAAGGAAATGTAGGATATATCTAATTTTGCAAGAAGGCAAAACAGTTGACTTTTCCTGGTTACCCTGAGTGAAGCTTTCATAAAACTGTTTAGTATTTTTTACATTAACCAATTGTACAAGAAAAGCCTAGTTTTAGGTAAATCACAGCATCTAGACTACCTGTTGAGAGACTGTTTGGTATAGTAGTTAAGGCATCAGGCTAGAAACAGTGAGAAGAGAAGGGAAAAAGAGAAAGAAATAACAAGGAAGGCCTCCCTGAGAACAATCAAGCATGAGGCCTGGACAATTTCTCCCTAAATATTTCACAATGGACCTTGCTAAAACCCAAAATCTTATTCAAGAAAGTAATAAGCAAACAGTTTAGCTAGGCTGACTTTATTTTATTTGCAATACTGTGTGAACGATGGCTGCCTCCCCTTGATTCCCATCTATTTCACTTTTCCCAATAAATTCATTTTTATATCTAAAGACTTTGATTCTTTGGGTTCACAACAGGATTTCTTAATAAAACACTGATCTGCAAGATTGTATGGTTATAAAGCTACTCCTTATGTTCCAGGATTGACACAAGACTTATTAATCAAAAGTGTCTTAATTTCTGTTTTATTTCTAGGGCTAGGCTGAAAGTCCTTGTAGAAGTTCTAAGAACCACATTAATAGGTGTCAAGAGGTTCACCCTTTCTGGTGGCAGTCTAGCATAGTTTACTGAGAACCCTTGAAGGAAGAGGTCTCTCAGCTTTTAAATTATCCCCTCCCAATTTGCAAGAAACCCTTCAAGTAATGGAGTTGAAGAAAATCTTTAAGTTAAGGAGAGTAGTGAAAGACAGTTTGATTTCTTAATACAGCTTCAGGGAAGACATGATGTATCTATTTAGTCAGCTATCAGTGAAATTATTTATTTCTGTTATGTATCCACAGATCATTTATTTATTACTGTATTCAATTCTGGAAGACAAAAACAAAAATTGTAGAAATACTGCAGGATAGCCAACAAAATAAACCCAAAGCAAAGTATAAAAAGAGAATAACTAACAAACTGCAGACAGTGTTTACTATAACAGCAACCAAAACAAAACACAGAAAAAAAAATTAGAAAAAGTTGGCTGTTCAATAATGGGTCACTAAATTAGAATTGTGGGCCTGCTTTCATACCCTTAGATTTCATTTGAAACAAATAGCAGTCTTTTTTCTCAGCTTTCAGTGAACTGAAATGTTTAATGATAAACAGAATGATTATAGCCTACATTATATCAGCACATCAAGTAAAATAGTCTCAACACGATCTTCAAGGTGATTAATAGGTCAGTTCTAATTTTGTAGACTTTGGGAGCAAGTTATATTTAATCTGGAGTATGTCTGGATACTAGGAAAAATGTTGCATACCTTGACTTTGGATTGCTGTTTAACCATTGCTGTAAGTTCCATTATTTATTAATCTGATATGAACTTTGATCAGGAGATGTCTGAGAAAAAGCCACATGGCTTTTGCTGGGAGTCAGCATTGTTTGTCTGCCTATCTGTCTGTCTATCTATCTTAGTGTTGGATAGAAGAATCTTAAAATGTTCACATTAAATTCTTTCTTTAAGCTTTTACTATGACATTTTTTACTATGTATTTTTATTTACCAGCATTTAAAATGTGATCCTTGACTTAACACCAAGGATGTATATCTATCAGTTGCCTTTCCACAATAGTATTTCTAGCACCTATTTTCCTTGTCTTGCCCTTCTGTCATAGAAAAATTAGGTTCAAACTACATTCAGAGATATTTTCATTGGCAGTATGATAGAAATATGCATTTATTATTTTTAAAAATATGATTTTGGAGAATATCTCTCCATAACCTTTCATATCACATTCTGACTATCAGGAAATAGTTGGCGGGAGGGGGTTGGGGAGAGAGAGACAGGCAGCTTCAAGGAGAGAATAAGCAGGAAACATCCATTGTGTAAACTTCTTTCCTCATCTTGACATCTAAATCTCTTTTTGTCTGACTGGCAAGTTTACCTATAATCTGTCTACAGGGGAGCAAGGAAGCGTGAAAATCTGGCTCTTTGCCTTCTTGTATCACTCTCCATGAGCTAGAGAAAACTTCTGAAATAGCGAGTTCCAGCCCTGTAGGCTCCTTACATGATTTCAAAACCTGGAAAATCAGAGTTCTAAATTGAGGACAACATGAATAAAACAATCCTGACTGCAGCTCACAGACCATGAAAAAAATATATACATGCAGATAGGGCAGAGCTAGTGGGCTTATCTTTATCTACATTTTCCTTTTGTATATTCAGTCTACACACAGAAGGTACGTCTCCAACTAGGACTTACACCTACTGCCTTTTTTGGTGTAACAGAATTCTAAAATGTGCATTGCTGCTTCGTAGGCACTTGATAGACATTACACTGTAATATCAACTGTGTTGATAATGTAAGCATGCGGGACATCCCTCCAACTACAGCAAAAATAGGAAGCTGTAGAAAGGGCCCTTTTTTTGCAGCCAGTAACACTAGCATTACAGGGTTCAGGTTTGTTTTGGATTTTTTAAGCTCAAAGTTCTGTCTGGTTCAGGTTTTTTTTTTTTTAAGAAACCAATCCTTTCCTCATCCATTCCCTCTGATCGCTCTGATCCACCCCTTGCAGTGTTCCACAAGCACAAATATCACAGCTTTGAATGTGTATTTGCCAGCACATCGAAGGCATAATTGCTCAAAACCATAACTAGGGAAAAAAACCAGATTTCTGAGGTAAAATAGTATCAGAAGGATGTTAGAGTATGCATTTATGTTGCATGAGTAAGGGAGTCAACAGAGTGACACAGCAGGATGCCTAGGCAATTTCTGCTTTATCTCTGTCAACTGAGGACATACTGTACTATGCATTCTATAGGAACTCAGATCTATATTAAAAAATCCCTTATTATAAAACTATTTTTCTCAAAGATGTGAGCCAATTTCTCTTCTGTGTTGGTTACCCAAAAAGTTGGTTGTGCTGACCTGTCTCTGGGTATTTCTGTTTGTGTGTGCTTGCACACATGAATACACACATGAATATACATATTTAAAAACCACTGAGGGGAGCCATTGGTATGTTAGTGTTCTCACTGTTGAAGCCAATTTCCTTTTTTAAACAGCAGAATTTGGCATCTCTTTCAATCAGCACTAAACACAAGAGCCCACTATGAGGCACTCTTTACCCATGTTCTTATAGTTAGGCTAAGCCACTCTGACGTGTGTTATTCCTTCATTCATGTTTTCCCTTCAGTAAGTTCAGAAATGCTATTCTTTATACTAAATGCCTGTTGGAAACAGAATGCTGTGAAACTCTTTTCAAAATTCTTCTGTGGGCCATTCTATACCTGACATCCCAGAAATGCCTGAACTGAAATATATGATCTTTGACAGAATAAAGAATTTCATAACAGTTTCTGAACCATACACTATTTTAAAACAATAAATCACTGTGATAATCTTGAGAAATCACTCTTTTATAACTTTAAAGCTATAGATTTGCACTTCATGTGACATGAAGAATTTAGCACATGGTTTTCAAATGTTTGCATACCTCCTGTAGCATAAAAAGTACTAAGGAAATACACATTCTAGTCAGTTGTGATCTGACAACAGGACAATGTTAGAGGCCCCTGTACCTGTACTTGTCGATGTCAATTTTCTATTACCAGGTCTCCATATGTACTTCTGTTTCTGATGAGTAATTAAGTATGCATTTAAATGTAAAAAAATAAATGCTCAGCATAAAGGCAGGTGGGTGTTGAAGACTTTTTTTTTGACAGCGGAGACCAGTTCTAGAATATCTCTTCCCTACCACACCCCCAACCCTGTTGGGTTTACCCATCAGGCCAAAATAATTTTCGTTCTTCTCCATATTTTCACACGTTAATATTATTAGCTTATCATTCCTGTTTAGTATTGTATTTTTGGGAAGATTATTGTTTTTGTTACTTCTATGAAAACTATTTTGGCAAAATATTAAACCACATATGGCATGACCCAGCCCTTGTATTGATTATAGTGGGAGAGTTTCCCATTTCAGTCCACTGGATATTAAAATGCTTAACATTGATATCCCATACTCAAATATCATTTAGCTCCATCCAGTATTTTGGGCACAAACTTCCTCTTCTCCCTAATTCATCCTTGCACAGTCTGTTTGTTCTGAAGGTTTTCCAGCCTTCTGGAATAAACCTGAATGCAACTGGGAATGGTTGGCTGCAGGAAAGAATAATCTCTGCCAGTTAATTGTTTCTGTTCTACCAAAGAAAAGGTTTGGTGCAAGTTGCATATTTCATTTTTGAACTGTGGGGAGTGTCTCTTAGATAAAAGGTGAGATATGTACACTGAAGGTATGCTCCCAATAATTTCTGCTACAATGGAGGGCCAATCCAAAAATTGCTCTTCTAACTTAAACTCTGAGGTTTATTCATAGTTGCTTTGTTGTTCGGATTGCAGAAGCAATTATATGAGCCGGAATAATCTCTACCAGAATTCATGTATTCAGGTTGGTAGAGTATATGTCATTATAGCACCTTTGATACATCTGAGCATTTTTATCATGAGCATGTGGGTGTTAGTTTGGCATCATGTTCTGAAATAGTCGCTCCCAGCCTATCTAGTAATAGGGTAGATAATATTAATGAAATCTTATGCTTAGCAAACATGTATATGCAAAGCAAATGCTACACACCTTTCTGTACATTAATATATGTGAATCTATGCTGGCATAATACATTTTAAAAAATGATTGTAAGAGATTAAACAGCCTTTACTTTAGTACGTTTTAGGATAAGTTATTCTAAGGCACTGTGCCCATTTTTATCAAAAAATGTACTCTAAACAAGGTGTCCTTTCTTCCTTTATATACATGGGTGACTGTGGTGGGAGTAAAGGTGGTGAAATGTGTGTCGTATTATGACACAAAATCCCTAACTTACTGACATCAGGATGCAAGTACGTAAGGGTGGGTTTGCACTATGACATCACTGTGCATGTCATTATTTTGATGTAATCTCACCTCTCTCCAGAGGCCTATGTTTAAATATCAGAAATCTAAAACACAAAGGCTTTATAGTTCATGGTCTATGTAGTTCATGGCCTTTAAAAGTACCCTTGTATAAAAAATGAGGAAATATTACAAGAATTACACAACTGGGAGCATGCTGCTATGCAGATTTTGTTAAAGCTAGGAAGTGCTAGCTATTTAGCAACAGGTCAGGGAATTTCATATCTTTGGCATACAAAATTCAAGGGGAAGAAGCTCCAAATTTTACCAAAAAAAAAAAAAGCTATGTTCTTCTGCAAGGATGTTTGTTGCATTTCTCTACTGTAGAATATTGGCATTCTGGTTGGCACAGTCACACTGGACTAGAAAAAGGCTTCATGTTGACAAAATAGGTAAAAAGGACAGTTGTGGGCATTATGGTTGTTGTATTTATATCCCACCTTTTTGCTGAAAACTCAGGCCTGCACACATAAGAGTCTCTATTTTTTTTTCTACAAAAGCAACCCTGTAAAGTAGGTTGGGTTGAGAGAGAGTGATTAGCCCACGATCAGCCAGCAAGCTCCATGATTAGATGGGAATTTGAACTGGCCTGATCCTTCTACCCGGAAAAGGTGGAATTTACCTAAAAAGTGTTTCAGTTTATTGCATAGACCACGTGGTAAGAAATCATGTGGTGTTAAATGAGCCCATTACCAGTCCAAGCACATAATATACTGTATATCCCAAGACTCTTGGTCTTATTTGGTCCAGTTTATAAGTACTTTGTTTGGAGTAATCTATAGCATTATTGTTGTTGTTGTTGTTTTGTTATCTTGTGAGTAATTGTTTAGCAAATACAATGTAAGAACAATCTGGATAGATATGATCACCAAAAAATGTGTTCATATTTCACACATAACCTTTTGTGGTACCCTAATGTTATTTTTTTTTTCCTTTTTTTAACTTTTAATCATTAAACAAATTGGTTTAGAGCTGAGTCACTTTTTGTTTTCATGTCTATAATGATTTATATAAAAATCAAAGAACCATACAGTCTTCACTGTGTTATCTGCTGATCTGAAAGCAAACAAAAGTAGTATTTTGTTTTTTCAGTCGTGGTAAATAAAGTATCAAAAGAATCGGTTCTTTTTCTAGAAGTTAATGCACCATCTCTTATATTGCTACAGGATATAAAGAACTGGTAGCAATAAACACAGAAGAGCACACTGTTGCCTCTGCAGTCTATGATAAGAGCATTGTTAAATTTAATTTCCAGAACTGTCCTTCTACATGCCCAGATTTTGTCACTCTCCCCTGACTCGCTCCTCCCCACCCCAGCCTTACCTGAAACCCAAGCAAAATATTTATCTTTTAGGACCTATTAGATAGGTTCCAGAGGTTTGCAGAAATACAGAGGAACTGCAGTCAATTCAAGGAAAGGATGTAAATAGTGCTCAACATCTATTAGTTTGCAAGAAGCCATTTTGAATAATCTGGTTCTTTTCTCTTTTTCCATTCTCCTCTGCCTCAAAAGAAATGGTTCATGGAACTATTCTGTAGAAAGTGCAAATCGGTGAAGTCTTGGGAGTTAAGCTTTGAAAAACCTTTTGAAACATTGGGATTCTATTATTGTGAAAGCCCTTTCTGCCCCACTCTCAACACCTCAGTGAGCCTCCGTTTTTCATTTGACCAATGTCTGATTTAATCCACGTATATGGTCTAAATCTAGGAAATGCAGTTGATCAGCATTTTTATTGGCTACTGCATTGACCTCAAAAGAAACCCAGCTAGTCAGGTAGGAAAGAATACTTTTGTATTCCTTCATTGTTTGATCTCTGTGTCTCCAAATTATCTGTCAGAGTCACAAAAGATATTGGGGTCTCAGTTGTTGATTGATGGGTCATAGCTTCAGAAAACTATCCTGAATTTGAGTTCCAGCATTTTCTGAGAAATTAGGAAGTGGGATCAGGATCACCATTCAGTTTTATGACACAGCCATGTTGAATGGCAAAATATATTTGGTCGTTTGAGATTTATAATCTTAAAGCATTTCAGCAATACTGTGCAAATAATTAAATTTTTTAAATTTAAATTTTTCCAAAGAATTCTGCATTTTATATGTATTTTTAAATAAGATATTATAAGTTACTTTTCCTAAATTTTAGAAGTCTCATATAGTTGAACGAAGAAGAATCCTTTATTTATTATATGTGCTACATATATATCCTGTCTCCCCCCCTTTTTTAAAAAATCCCCACAGCAGCTTTACAAGGTAACTGAAACTGTGATTGATAAGATCAGATCATCCCATAAACTTTAACAGTGAATTGGGAATTGAGCCTGGGAAATTACACTACATTGAATATTATTCTGCCATATAAGCATGTGCCTTCAAATTAAAAACACATTTCAAAATGTTTTTAAACTGTTTTGCAGTCAGTTTAAACACTGCATTCTCTCAGTGTTTAAAAATAACTATTAGATTGCTTTCACAAATGGATTTTTTTAAAAAAAAACTCATTCCAAATCTACTGTGGATCACGTAATAACAAGAACAATAAATGCAGATTAAGAATGTGGCTCTGAAAGGTTAAATCTGTGTCACGTAGCTTAGCTGCACAGTACAACTAATGCTGCAGAGAAATACATTGGTCCAGTATGTTTATCCCAAAAGCATGAATGTTCTAAAATTGTCTGCTAGTTAGCAGATTCATTACACAAGCAGCTTTGAAGACACAGGCTGCATTCTAAATCTGGGAACAAAGCTACAAGGTAGAGAGAAAGGGAAGATGCTGCTGAGGCTGGAGCAAGCCAGTTTGAGCCGGCACAGTTTAGCAATGACAGAGAGAGTAGAGGAGGGCTGGGGGAAGGGCAGTGCTCGCTGGGAAAAATGCATCTCTCCGTTCAGCAGCAGCAAGCTTCTGAAAGGCTCACTGTTGAAGCCCTCTAGGATAGATTAGCTCCTCTGAGCATTGCTGGCTGGCATGATTTTTTCCCCCTGGGGTAGAAACAAGATAGTAGCATCAGTATGGGATGCATAATTTGAGTATTTAAATGAAAACTGCTAGGTTGGTTTCTGCCCTGTCATTTAGCTTCTGCTAAGAAATGATGTAACACTTGCACATCGCCTTTAGGATTTAATACACACCATCTCTTTAGAAGAGAGAATTAAGGACAAATGTTGAAGTCATTCAGACGCATGCAGTGTCCCATTAATTTGGCCCATATCCTGCTTATATTTAAGTCATCCTAGTAATTGAGAAATCTATGTTTTGCTGCTTTTCCATAATAATAGATGAGCTACACTGTATGTTCTACATGTAGGTTTAGGACCAATTCAATCATGTAGCCATGATTCGTTTTTCTGGGATATGTTCCCACTGATTCCCAGCCAGTTTAAAGAATGTTCCTATAATTGTCACAGGCCCGTTTGCCATATTTAATTGTTAAACAAAATATACCACCAAACATTTTGTGGTTAGTACATAGTACTCTAAAGGAGATTCATACGACTGCTATCAAAGCTTAAATCTAAAAATCAGTCTGCAGTCAGATTTACATGGGACTTCAGGAAGAACACTAAAAGGGGGGGGGGTTGTTTTTTCTTTTGCCTCTTTCAGGATTGGAAGCAGTCTGTGAAAACAGTACACTAAGTGGGAATAAACCAGTTATTAATAATGAAGCTAATTTATTACTTCTCACTAGTTCTATCCATCTGGATAGGCAGACAAGAAATAATGCAGCCAGTAGTTACTCCTGTATTACTTACTCATTAATGTACATAAGCGATAAGCACTAAGAATTTCCTCTACCCTGCAGAGTTGCATTCTTAAGCCATTTACAAAAGGCTATAATTGATCATAATCCTCTATTGTTTGTTCTGATATTTGGAATACAGATAGCAGATTTATTTATTATTTATTTGCAGAGTTTATACGTCACATTGTACAGCTTCCTAACTCCCTAATTTGGGTTAAAATACATGCATAATAATCAAAGATCCAGTTCCAGGAAAGGTCACAATTGCACACCAAGTATATAAAACAATGGTATATACTGAGAATCAAACATTCTAAAAACAGTTAAAAGGAATTATTCAGAAGGATAATCATAGAAGGCCTGGGTCCATGGCTTGATGAAATAACCAAGAAGGCCATCTGAATGTTGGGGGGGGGGGCATATTGTTCCAAAGGAAGGAGGCAGTGACTGAGAGCGCCCCCTCAAAAAGCCCACTCTACTAAATCTCACTGAGCAGGCAGATATTTTGGAGAGAAGACAGTCCCACAGGCAATCAGCACTTTGAACTGAATCTGGAAGCCAACCTGCAATTAGTGTCGCTCTCAAAGGCAGGTACAATATGGGCATGTCAAGGTACATCCATAACTACATGAGCTGCTGCATTTTGGAGCAGCTGTAGTTTTCAAATGCTTTTCAAGGGCAACCCCACATAGAGTGTACTGTAGTAGTCCAGTCAAGAGGTGAGTAAGGAGTGAGTGAAAATGAGTGAAGTCTCCCGTTCCAGGAAAAGTAGCAATTAGTGCACAAAATGGAGGTGTGCAAGGGCCATCTTGGGCACAGCTGCCACCTGTACCTACAAACCAGTTCTGCTTAGGGAAGTGCAACTCCATTCAGAACTAAAGATGGTTTCTCTTTAGAATCAGCAAGCCTTCAAACCCAGAGCCACTCTCTCTGGCTGCAATGGAGTCTCAGCCTGTTCCTCCCTATCAAAACCCAAACAGCCTCCAGGCACCTGGAGAATGCTTTAACAGCAACAACATTTGACTTTTCCCTCATCACAAAGATAATATGCAAACTGGGTCATTCTGAAGCTTTGGATATTTCAGTCCTTCACCTGTACTTGGATAATGTTTTTAATGATAGGATAGAGATAACGCTTTTAATTACCCTATCCCAATATTTTTAAACATTCTTTGTTAATTTTAGTATTAAATTGATTTGTTAAATATATTTCACCTTGATTTCTTCTTAGAATTTCCAGCAAGGACATCAATTTTCAATATAGCCTGTAGCAGAGCACCTTATCTCTAGTTTCTTTTTGATTAACCTTCTGTATTATGGAAGTTAGCCTGAGCCCAAATTCAGAGTTCAACATGGAATACAGTCTGCATTCATTTTTGTCCTTTTGAACTTAATTCATTGTTTGTGGTAAGGCAGGATTTGGAAAACTCCCAAGGCCACATCAACCTGTTCCTACACATATATGTACAGGAAACTGCACTGTGTTCATGCTGGAAAAAAAATCATAGTCCTGGTACAATGACATGCTACACATATCTTTGGTTCATTTTGCTGGCTGGTTGTATAAATGCAGTCATGCATTTATCAGCCAGAATCCAATGTACAATTTCTCTGTTGTAACTTGACTGTTTATTTGATAAAGGTCAGATTTGTAGTTTGCTATTTTACAGTAGGGGAAGCTTCCCAAGTAAATACATCAGTAAATCATTCTAATATATGCAACCTTTTATCAGGAGGGCAGTATTTTTACATTGCAAAACCAGCATTTTTGGATGCATCCATTAGAAAGCTAGAACAATATATTGATATTTAATACTTCAGAGCAATAATTCTTTTTTATTTACAAATATATAACATTTGCTAACATTTTTTTAAACAAAATTATTTTCACAAAGAAATGTTTAAATGACCTAAGTTGGATAAAGTTTAGAAGAGTACTACTTCTAAGGCATCTGAAAACTGTTGTTCTTGATCATGAATTTATTATACAAACTTCGTTTTCATGAATTGCAAAATAGCATAATTTTTTTTTCCAGTCTAATATGTAAAGTATTAGATGCTAATAGCAGGCTGCAAAATCCCCTTGGCCATCTCATCTAATAACACATACAGTAATATGTATATTAGTACATAATACATATACAGGTTCAATATTTAGAAAATTATGACATATACAATGCAATTGTATCAAATCCAGTGCTATTGAGTTAAGTTAGGAAAGAGAGTACTGTATTTTCAGCCTTGAAACCAACCAAACAATAAACCTATACAAATGGCTTTGCATGTTTTCAAAAGATCTCATGTTGGATTGGTTGGTTGTTGTGTTTTAGTTCTTACGGCTTATAGTTGTTGAACTTCAGGAATTTTTCAAATGCTGATATGCTTTAGCTGGCTTGCTCAGACTTTTCTGGATGCTGTTGTGCCTTGTTCAAAGCAGATTTAAATGCCAATTCGTAGAGCTTGATAATATCCAGAAAATTTTGTTTCTTTCATCTTGTTTGTTTCTTTGTTGTGGTAATGTTAATGTTATTCATGTAAAAGTTAACCATCAGGAATAGCATTTGTTTATAGTAAAATAAAATATAGTATAGTTTATAGTAAAATAAAAATAAAGCACACAAATCCATAAAGGAGCAGTAGCAGAGCTTCTTTTTGCTGAGTTTCTGCTTATCAAGTAGACAGGCTTAAAAAGGGAAAAAGTGTGCTAAAATGGTTGCTTTTGCTTAAACATATTAAATTGATAAACTGGTAGTTCATAATAACTACTACCTGCCCCCTCTCTTGCACGAAAAAAAAAGACCAAGGAGACATTTAAAATAATAATTAAAAAAAAGGAAACAGTGGTTATAGAATGTTTTATACAGACTTCTTGTCCCATCTCAAGAACAACACACATTTTCTGTTTTGTGTGGACACCTACTATTGAGCTGCACAGAAATATTTCAGTAGAAATATTTCTGGTGCCAAAAAATAAAATGAGAATTATGTAAGGCATCTAGACTTTATTATGAATTTGCTTATTTAAATTACATCACATGTTTCCTTCAAAAGCACAAGGCACCGTGCACATTTTATATGACCTGCCCTTCCCCCAATTTTATATTCATAGGAAAACTCTTATGGTAAGTTAGTTGCAAAGGGGTAAATGGCGAATGAAATTGGATGTCCCAGGCTTAGCCCAATACTCTGACCGCTAGGCTTTCACTGGAGCTGTCATTTCCTTAACACCACTATATAAAATAAGCAGCATGTCCAAGCAGAGTGAGACTTACTCATTCTTAAGGCTAAGCAATGCCTCCTGAATGACATAAAACGAAAAACCCTTTTCATACATTTTATATAGCAATATGGTACTTCCAGCTTGCAAACAGCAATGCAAACTACTCAGTTACAATAAATAATAACTTTCATATTCCCCAGTTATATTGAACATATCTCTTTGTCCCATGTATGGTCAAATTACATTAACAATACAATCCTGTAGTTCAACTCCATTGATTTTACTGCTGTTTCTTCACATGAATTGCACATAAGACTGCAGTATTACTGTTCCATTAGCAGTCATTCAATAGGAGGTATGTGGGTGGACAGATTTGGTATCAATGTTAGCCTTTTGCTTAAGGTTACTAGCAGCATGAGGGAAATAATTTCTTTTGGAAAGAAAAAGGTAAACCTCTTCTTCGTGTGTTAGAATCCTAAAAGCAGCCCTCATGCTGACTAGTAAGCAACATAAAAACAAGCCTCGCACAATTCATCATGATGCCTTTAGCAATTCAGCATCAAGTATACTTAAACCATGAGAAAACTAGATCTTAAATATAGTTGCTTAAATGTAATTGTGACTGATGATCTTACTGGCTTGTTATTAAACTCTCATCTTGTATAACATTTTGTGTTCATTTGATCATTTAGTGACAAACAAGGGAGTCTATTTTCAATTTACTTAAGAATCTTTGCAATACTGGATGGATTCTTATTGATTAAACAATGATGTTGCAAGTCTAACATTAACCTCTGTTTAGAAAATTGTTTTTATGTGGCCAAAGTCAAATGGCTTCTAATCTATTGAAGTAGATAATTAATTCTATATGTCTGACAGCTGGATTGAACACATTAACTTGGAATGTTGATGCGAATAAATATGATTTCAATAAGAGCATACTTAGAATCTGGTTGCAATCTATAGTATAAGTGGTATGTTGCAGGTGGAGGAAAAGAAGAATTGGTGGAGAAAAGAAGATGAAAGGGATCTTTTCAACCACAACTTAAACATGAACCAGCATTACATTGCAGCTGCCAAAAAGACAATTCATTTTGGGGTGCATTAACAGGACCATAGAGTCTAGATCATTGGAAGTAATTGTTTCACTGTGCTCAGGCCTCACCAAAACCCATTTAGAGTACTGTGTCCAATCCTGGGCACCACAGTGCAAAAAGGGCAGTGACAAATTGGAGCGATTTCAGAGGAAGACAAACAAGTTGGTAAAGGTCAACTCTATGAGGAACTATTAAAGGATCTGGATAAGTTTAGCTATAGAAGACACAATTAAGAGGCAATATAATTGCTTTCCAAGTCGAATTCTGGTCAGAGCTTTAAAAAAAAGCCCTAGATCAGCCCCACCCCCAGCCCCCCATTTCCAGATACAGTAGGAAATAAAAATAAAAATCCCAGATTTCTCAGCAAATATGTCAATGCCGGTTGGAAATGTAAGGGAATCACTGAAGTCCTGGCACATCTAGAGGGTTCCAGATGCTAGGGTCTTGTTTTATCTGTTGAAACATTTGAATCCATGATAATTGATGGTTTAATTGATAGTCAAACATGTTTAAACCCTCAGTAGTTAATTTGGCTAAATCAAAGATGGATGCGTATTTCAACTTTCTGGAATAGGTCAGAAGAAGTCTGAATTTAGTCTAAATCTGCAGTGTTTTAGAAAGTAGTACAAAGCCCTTCCCATCATAAGGCCATTTAGGATAATTTTTATTATTTTATGAATTTTTACAATTGATGTCAAATATTAACAGTCTGCTAGATTATACATTTATGATGTTTTCATGAGGTAACATTTTTAGATTTTGTTGATGAAATGGACTAATAATAATTTCATATTAATTCTTATCCTATATCTAGTGGTTTCGAAGGGAATGGGAATGTCTTTATCAGATTCAACAGCATTTAAGCCTATATAAAGGAATTTCCAGGCCACTAATTGCCTGACTGACAGTATGATTATGAGTACCGTATGTGTACTTATAAGTAAATCCCTCAAAATTTGATGGGACTCTTCTACTATAGGTGCTCAAAAAAGAAAAACCATGAATGTAAGACACTCTCTCCTCAAAAAAGAAAAGAAAAGAAATATGATGTGAAAATAATTTGCCTCCATTATCATGTTCTCTGTGATAGCTCTCTCAATCAAAGGTGAATTATCCGAAGGAAAAATTTAAGGTTGTACTGATTGTGCGTAATTCAAGTTACATTTACCGATGTATAAGCTCTACAGAGCTTAGTAGAATGATTTTTGTAGAGAAACATATAGAAGAGAGCCCTTCCCATTTCTTGGTAGTTATTTCCTGGTACCTCACCTTCTGAAGGTGGATGCAACATTTTTTTAAGCCAGCCTGACTCAGTAAATCAAAAGCAGCCCTACTAGCCGTCATGTATGTTTGCCTACAAGTTACTTTCCTTAACTCCTGCTGTTTCATACTCTTAAACTAAAACATGGTGTGAGTCCCTGTGGCTCACTGTACTTTCCCTGCAGACATATTTGTTCTTTTGCCATATGAACACCAGTGTGCCAGGCAGCAAATTTTGCATGTTCCTTCTTGACTTCTTGAAATTAGATGCTTTGAATCAAGTATCTTAAAGAAAGAAGTGTGTATTACATAGAATTACTTGACAATCTAGTTCCTCTTTGTCAGCATTTTTAAACGAGAAGAGCAGATTTAAAGTCTAGGTTTGTCTTCAGGTTATTCGTCTTAATTGTTGTTTACAGCCAAATTGCTGGAATGTATGAGTACGTAAACAATGTATTCAGTCCTTCACATCTAACTGTAAAAACATCTTCATTGCCAACGAAGAACAGAAAGGATACACCCTTCTAACACATTAGGTAAACAACTGTTCTTTTAAGAAACTGGAAAATGTCAGAGTTATATAAGACACGTACATTGTTCTTGCTGCCACTGCTGCTTTATAAATTATGAAAGAAGTGCATAGGTCAGGGCAAACTACCATCATTTTCACAGTATCAAACCAAGTAGTAAAAATGGTCAAACTCATTAGTTTTTCTTTTTACTTTTAATATGGTTTATTGTATATTATGATGCAAGTTATACATTATATTATTTGGGTACAATGATATTTATATAGTACTAACTACAGATTATTAACACTATGATGATTTAGGTGATTAAAGATAATGAAAAAAGATCATATCAGTATTAACTATGGTTTCTGAAATGTTAACATTAATAAACGTATGATTGCTTACATTGTACATCTAGAGCTGAGTACAAAATTGATAAACAGCTGCAAGTACATTAAATTATTTTGTTATATAATAAAGGTTTCTATCTTAAGCTTAAAAATGATCAAACTCATTAGCTTTTCATGGCTATAGTATTTGAGTCTTGCAAGGTTATGTTGGTTCACTAACAAATGTTCCTCCAGTTGCTATTTTCTGCATCTCTCCTTGTTAAATCCTTGCTTTTTTCCTAGTTTTCCTTATTTTTGGTATATCTTGTAGGAAATGCTATTCAGAAAGTTAGATTTCTGGGAGGATGTATTATTTTCTTTATACCCATGAAAATAAATACACCTGAACACCAAATCGTCCCAATTTGTTCAGTTTATGTATTTCAAATACAAGTAGTTGAAATCCCATCATGTAGTTTATATATTTTTATTATACAGCATTAGTATCCTAAGTTACAAATGTCTTATAAATCTGTAGAGATTAGATTTCTACAGAGTAAAGAAATGAACCACGTGGCCAAGCTGGAAAATAGAAATTGGTGGTGGGTGGGGGAGAGAGAAAAAAGAAAAAGAAGTTTATGAAGTAAACTTTGAGTTGAGAAAAGAGATGCCATAAACATCCTCCTGTTGTCACCTAAGGATAAGAGCAGACTGTGTTTATTTCCATCATGTTGTATTATTGCTGTTTTGCAACTAACATACTTACATAGGCACAGACATTAATACCCTGATCCAAACAATAATGATTTGAAAGTAATTTTCCTTGATTTCAACAAAGTGTTTAAATATATTTTGTAAAATTTAAAGATGTGAAAGGTATCTTGATGGTTTTCAGATTGCTTGCACTGAGAGAATCTTGCTTGGTTCTGATCGTGGAGTTTCAAGTGTACAGCTACTGCCACCAGATTTGCTTATTAAAATGTTGTGGGATTGTCAGTTTTTTCTTAGGCTATAATTATAGAATTTGATCACCTTCAAGTATTAAAATTGTAAGTTAAAATTACTCCTGCTTTAACTCCAGAAAATACAGTACCATTTCTTATTACATTATTTTCCTACATTTATTCCTAAGCTTTATTTTCTTCATTTATTTACTGTATTTATAAATAGTATTTCCATACTTCTAATCTATAGTATGACCTAATGGATAATGACAAAAGGAAAATTACTTCCAAATCAATATAATTTGGATCAGGGTATTAATGTCTGTGCCTATGTATGTAGATTAGTTGCAAAACAGCAATAAGACAACATGATGGAAGTAAACATAGTCGGCTCTTATCCTTATCCTGTCATGATGTAATGCCTATCCTCAATGAAATGTGTTTGTCATCACAGTGATGGCTGGATGATCCTATAAATTGGTAGCGTGGAAACTACATTATCTTTCATGAATGGTTAAATCACATATGAGCAGAAAGGTTTGGATTTCCTGTTCATTTTATTCTGAAGATTTCTATTTACAATCAGATGATTTGCAAGCCAGCCTAACAGCTGGAACAAGAAGCCCCCGTGCCCAAATCATCTGCAGCTCAGCAGCCCATGCTTTCGGGACAGGGGATCAAACCAGAGCTTGTTCCCCTTCAGTCTTAAAATTCCAGAAAAACTAGTGATGCCTGTTTTTGTTTCTGTTTGTTTGCATGTCTGTTTTGTTCTGGTAGGAAAGGAGAAATGCACTTCCTTCTATGACAGTGTATGATGCCAGGTTCATTAATCATTCCATAAACTTTCATGGAGAGAACAGCTCCTTAAGGGTCTAGGTTCCTGGATAATACGGGGTGCCAGAAATACTTCCCCATTTCTCTTCCTCATGGCTATTGGCAATTGAGTGACAGGGTGGAATAACATTCTGGATAGAGCAACTCCCTTTACGTCCGAGGAATGGGAATCAGGATAGAATCCTTGTGTATTTTGGGGACAATTGAGTTCTGTTTTTTATTCATGATCAAAACTAAGAAGCACTTCATTAGCACTAGTGGTATGTTTGATTATAAAACAAAAGTTTTTTAAAAGTATGAGCCAAACAAACTGTTCTTGAAAAGTTATTTAGGTTATAAAACCAGGAAGATATTTTAAAAGGCTTTCAAGTTATTATTCTACATGGTTCTGGAACAGAATTGTTGTTGTTGTTGTTGTTGTTGTTAAAATGTATTGGCTGCCCAACTCCACCGGAGTCCACAGTTGTCATTGTACCTTTTATTGTAAGAATTAGATACAATGACTTCCCAAATCTTCAAAATATCCCATCTCCCCACCCCAATAACAGCACAGTTTGAAAAAGTACAAAGCTGTAGCATGTACAATCATTGAATATACATGTTTTTCTCTCCTTTAAGTCCATCTAGTTTATAACTTAGACTGTTTGAAGTTGCCTAGTTCTCCATTTATTTATTGTTTAATATAGTATTTTTTTTTTGGTTTCTTACTATAAATAACAATAACAATTCTTGAATGCTTCAGAAAAGTTTACATGTGCAAAGAAAACAAAAATACATCAATACTTTACAAACATTAGAAAATGTGTAAAATCACATGTCAGAGATCAGAAAAAATGGTCTGAGAAGGTGAACAAGTGAACACATATAGACATATGGTCTTGAACAGTCAAAAGTTGTGAAGGCCTTTAAAGGAGAAAATAAGCAATTTGACTTGTCACTGCAAACAGCCTGGTAGCAAATGCAGTTAACAAAACACTTTGTTCTTCTTATTAGTCTGGCCTTTGGTTTCTGAATTAAATGAGGTTTCCAGACTATCTTCAAAGGTACTTGTAAAAATGCATCACAGTAGGTACCAATACCAACTTAGGTAGGGTCTAAACAGAATCACACCCACTGCCTAATCAACTTAAAAGCTGGTCTCTGCCACCTCCATCTCCAGTGATGAGGATGGATCAAGGTACAAGGTACATTGTTCAGGGTACAAGCCTGGGCTTTCAATGGGGGAAGTTGCAGTAAAAATCTGACTAAAACAGGATATTTAGCACTTGTATGGACAGGTGTTCACCCACCAAAAGCACTGATGTCTTGCTCAGATTGTGCTTTATAAAACATTACTGTGTTAGCTGCGCTTAGGCTGGTATATGTGTATCAAACTGGTTTAACATGTAATCTGGAATTATTATTGTTGGTCGCACAGTCAGCCAGATGTTTAGATTGGATTTGGCATTTTTATCCACCTATCGAGTCCTTTCCAAGGACCTGGGATAGGCATTGTTCTTTGATGCTGTTAAAGGTATTATCGCAGGATGTAAGCTGTTCCAAGTAAAGCTGCCTTTTGCAATTGACTTATGATGATTTTGTCAGTGCCAATGGTCTTCAAGTGAAATTCCAGATGTTTTGGGATTGCACCCAAGGCGTTTATTACTACTTGTACTATCTTTGCTTTCTTTTGCCACAGTCGTTCTACTTCTGTTTGCAGGTCTTTATATTTTGTGATTTTCTCCAGTTCTCTCTCTTCTATTCTGCTGTCTCCAGGTATTGCAATGTCCACTATCCAGACTTTTTTGTCTTTCTTATCAACAGTTGTTGAGTCTGGGGCATTATGTGGTAGGTGCTTGTCTGTTTGAATTCTAAAGTCCCAGAGCACTTTAGCTTCTTTATTTCTATTACTTTGTCTGTTTTGTGGTCCCACCAGTTCTTGCTTGCAGGCAAATGGTATTTCTTGCAGATATTCCAATGCACCATTGTTGCTACTTTGTCATGCTGTTGTTTGTAGTCAATCTGTTCAATCTTCTTGCAGCAGCTAACTAGGTGGTCCCCTGTTCCTTCAGCTTCTTTGCAGAGGCAGTATTTGCTGTATGTTGCTGTCTTCTCAATTCTGGCTTTGTGTGCATTTGTTCTTAAGGCTTGGTCTTGTGCAGCCAGAATTAGCCCTCTGTCTCTTTCGTCAACTTTCCTGCTCTTAGCCATTGCCAGGTCTTGCTGTTATCTACTTTGCCTGCTGGGTTTTTTTGTGTACTGGCCATGTAATACTTTGCCTTGCCATGTCTCTTTTCTATTCTTCATTTGGTCTTGTAGGCCAGTTTGGTCTCTTCAGTATTCAGTAAGCCTTCATGGTGTAGTAGCTTCAGTGCATCTTCTTCACTGTCCTTCAGATATTCTTCCAATACCCTTTTTTTCTTCTTCAACTGTCTGGTGTACTTGCAACTTTCCACACCCACTTATGCTCCTTGGTAAGTAGAGTCTGTCAATATCGCTGTGTGGATGAAGGGCATGATTCATTGTCATTATTTTTCTGGTCTTCCTATCCAGGGCTTCTAGTTCTGTTTGAGTCCAGTCCACTATTCCAGCTGTGTATCTAATGATCGGAATTGCCCACATGTTAATTCCCTTGATGGTATTTCTGCCACTGAGTTTGGACTTTAATATCTTCTTCACTCTCATGATGTATTGACTGCTAACCTTCTTCTTGACTTTAATGTGCTTGATGTTGTCAGCTTGAAGGATGCCCAGGTATTTGTACTGATCTTCATCCAGACTCTTGATGTTATTTTCATAGGGCATCTTGATTCCTTCAGTTTTCATATTTTTCCCCTGTTGATGATAAGGATGACACATTTTCCCAGTCCAAACTCCATTGCAATATCTTGGCTGATATTCGGACAGTGTTGAGCAGCGATTTTATTTCAGGTGGTGTTTCTTCATACAGCTTCAGATCATCCATGTGAAGGAGGTAGGATAGCCTGGCAGATGTTTTTAATGTTTGATAGATATGGCCTGACTTGTTCAGTATTGACAGAAGAATCAAAGCAATGACAAACAGTAGTGGTGATAGTGAGTCTCCTTGAAAGATTCCTCTCTTGATATTAACCTCTCCCAGACAAGCAACTGTGTGTTCCATTGTGCCATTGATCTTTGCACAAAGCTTCTGATGTTTCTACTAACTCCTGTTATTTCTAGGCACTTGATTATCCAATCATGTGTCAGGGAGTCAAATTCCTTCTGGTAATCAATCCAAGCTACATTCAAGTTGGTCTTCCTTCTCTTGCAGTTTTCCAAAATCATCTTGTCAGTTAGGAGTTAATCTTTTGTTCCTCTGCTGTTTGGGCAGTTTCCTTTCTGCTTGGATGGAAAGAGCTTGTTTTCAACTAGATGCTGTTAGATTGCTTCAGCTACCACACCGCTAACAATTTGAAAGTTGTTGGTAAGCAGGTAATTGGCCTGGTGCTGCCCCTTTTGTTGGATCTTTCATTATCAGGTAGGTTTTGCCAGATGTTAACCGATCTTCAATTTCACCTCCTTGCAGTATGTTGCTAAACTGCTCGGTGATGAGTGGGTGCAGACCAGTCACATGTTTCAACCAAAAACCATGCAGTTCATCTTCATCTGGTGCTGACCAATTCTTGATCTTTCTTGCCCTTTTCTCCATATTTCTGCCGTTATTACAAGTTCTTTCATTTCACCTTCTTTTTTTCAAATCCACCTCCTTTATCCAAGCTGCATTCTTGTTGCATTTCTCTGGATTATCCCACAGCTGTGCCCAGAACTGCACTGTTGCTTCTTTGTCAGGTGTTGACTGGTTCATTGCAGTCTCTCTATTGATGGATTGGTAGAAACTTTTCTGATTCGACTAAAATTGGAGATTCTGCCTGTGGTGTGTAATTCGAGCTTCGTGTCTGCTGATTTTCTTGGCTATTATAATGGAAGGCATGTGCAAGGAGGATACTGGAATGGAGGATCAAGGTTATCATGAGGGAGGGGGAGCATTCCAGGAGAGGTTGCAGGGGAAGCACTTTCTCAGCCCACAGCAGGACCGTGAGAAGATGAAGAAGCTGAGACTAGCCCCTCCCTAGAGTCTCATGGGGTTTATCCACTAGTTGCTTTAGCATAGGTTTAGTCTGGCAAGATTCTGTCTATAAGGTACAAGCTAATAAAGGAACTAGACTGGACTGGACTGGACTGCCTCGTTGTCATTCTTGGGCTGGGCCTGACAACTATGGCTGTTATTTGCTGCTTTATTATTTCCAGTGCTGCTTTGATCTTCCTTGTTTCTAGGTGATATGTCTTGATCAGGTATTCTTTGTTCTTCTTGTTCTTCAGCTTCTTTTCTTTCATCTGTTCTAGCTTGCTTGCATCTGATCTTAGCATGCTGATCTTATTTTCCAACCTGATCTTCCATTTTGGTGGTGTACTGTTTGGCTTTTTTTCTTGTTTGTTGATTTTGCATCCAAGGTATTCAGTTATAACTGCAGCCATGCTGTATATTAGCTGGTTTGTTTCTTGCAGTGAGCTGGTGCTTTTATCTGATATTACGTTATTGGCATCTTTTTAATAGTTGTGCTAGCTGTTTCTTTGTAACAAGCGTCAATGGGGGCAACCTTATTCTGTTCTTTTTGTGCTGTTCTAGATGCTCAGTTATTCTTTGTTTCAATTCCTCTTGTTTTTTAGTTAGAGGTCTTTGTTCTTTTTGAGGAGGAGAGGGTGCCTGGTTTGGGAATGAAAACAATTCAATAACTATGCTGGCTTCCTCTACTGCTGACTCCCCCTGGTTTGCCTTTACAGTCTGAGCTACTTCTGGCAAGGCTTCGATTTCTTTGCCCTGGGTAGACCTTTGCAATTCTTCCAATTCTACTTCTGTGAATACTTTATTTCATGTTATAAATTGACATTGATCCGCTAACCTCTGTTCTGTTATTTCTGATTCTGGTTGTTGTCCTTTCCAGAACTGGTTCATTCTTTTCAGATATCCTCTTCTAGTTGGACTTGATTTGTAACAGCAGATCATTATTTCTTTGTTTTCAGTCTTTGTATATTTGCAACAGGTAAACAACTTTTCTTCCAGTAGTCCTGCAGCTGTTGGCCCTGGTTGCTCAGCCAACAGTCCTGAGTCCTGTAGCCCACTTGTCACCAGATGTCTAGGAACTAGAACACCTAGCACAGTTCTTGTTGAGCTGGGCGACAACCAATCCAGTATAAGTTTCTGTAAATTACATCTCACTGTATTGTTTATGTGAGAGAGACTCTTCATCTGATTCCTCTGATGAGACCTATCCCATATGGTTGAATCTCTGGCAAAGCTCTCATCCTCTTCAGAGCACGCAAGCCCCACAACCACATCAAGGTAGTGCCTCACTGGGGTTGTTGTTGTTATTATTATTATTATACCATTAAATGTCTCCCAGTATGGTGGAAGGTAAAACACTTCTACTTGTTCCCTACTTGTGCTCTTCTAGCTCTCATAGGAATGGCTTGTTATTCTATATTGTTATTCTAAAGATCTTCCAACCACAGCCAAATGCATCCCCAGAAGACATGCATATGCACCAATTGAATATCTGGTCATGACTTCACCCCCCCCCCCCAAAAAAAATCAGTCAAGAAAATAAACTTCTGTTCATTGTTGTTATATGTGCTTAAATTGTAACAATTTAAAATTCTGCTGAATTTTAAGAAAGGGATCATTGTCAAGTTCTTCAAGGTTTTTGGTAGTTTGTTTTAAAGTTTTCTGAAAGAAACAGCAAAAGATTAATACCAGCTGTTTTAAAAAATATATTTTCTATTATTAGAGTTACTAGCAAAGTAGTGATACTCCTATATTTGAAGCCATTGTTAAGTGAAACAGTAGCATTAAGGAGCTCTGTTTTAATAAGCCAAATTTATGAAGTACAATAGAAAATCATACAATCTTAAAAATATTCCAAAACCAAAATCACTGTATTGTAACAATAGTACTGTATACACATGCTGGTATTTCTCTCTCTTTAGAAAGAATTTATTTTAACTCTAAATAATCAAAGTGAAATAAAAGCAATGAAGACAGATCTACAGTGTCTGCAAACGTCTAACTCACCAGTGTTGGGTCCTTAACTAATAGAATTGTTTGCTTATTTTACTTTCCTAACATTTCCAAAGATTTCCGAACATTTTACAATGACAAAAATACAAAATACAGGATGGGGAATGAGAGAATACCCCGTTGTCTCTTTTCAAGAAACCCATTTAGCAGGAGTTGAGAAAGTCTTTACCTGGGAACTTAAGGATCTGTTGCCAATCACAAGAGATATTTGTGATCTAATACAGATCACATATCCATCTCCCATTGTATAAGTCAGCTCTGCATATTTAGTAGAAATTCAGACTGAGTCTCTCTGGCGAGAAGGCTTTATAACTGGAATTTTATCACCAGGAAAGTAGATTGAGAAGCTTTTACTCTCTTTCATATAGCTTGACGTATTCATTTTAATGCCTGGAGGTAAGGAATAATTTATAGGAGGAGAATCTGAATTAACAGAATCCGAATTACTATTTTATATAAGAATGAGATTGCAATTTAAAATTCCCAGACTTGGAATATTACTTTCAAGACCTCAGAATGCTCTTTATACGTAGGAGATGAGCTTTCAGATTTCAACATTTTCTTCAACATATATTTTTAATTCAAGCCAAAAAGAAGGGAAAATACTTTTTCCATAGTAGTATGAATCTTGGAATGTTTTTCCATTAAATACACCTCTGATCACACTTTGAAGCATTTTGCTATTAGATGCAAAAGTGAACGAGCATAGCATTTCTGATCCCCTCTCTGGGCCTTTGACAGGAACTGCAACCAGGATGTTGCAGCTCAATCCTTCTGCCTCTTTAGCCCCAAACATGACAGTTAGCTCTCACACAGTCAGTAAAAAGCAACTTGTTAAATCTGATGGTTAAAAGGACAGAGGATACGGACCAATCTTGTCAAAAGAGGGGGATAAGTAGTCTGTTATATATGATGGGAAGGAAAGTAAAATGTAAGAAGTTTGGAACATTTTTTCTATGCATTGGGCTTATTCTCCAATCACAGTAATGCATTGCTGAATTCTTTAATTCTATAAATAATATTAATCTATAATTCCTGGATTTCTATTGTGCTTTCCGAAGTAGTAAATTAGTGCCTATAGGATGAAGCCTGACACCAAGGATGGCCCCAAATAGACTCTTCCAAGCTCTTGCCTTGCAAGAATAATTTTCCCATCTGAACACCAAGTCCTTGGAAAACCTCAAAGCTACACTGGGTTCCTTTCCTTTCACCAAGTCAGACCCAGCTCACCCTTTCTTTGAGCCCAGGCTGGAGGATACTCTGCTTGGTAGTGTGCCCCAAGTTTCTTAGTCTGTAAATTCTTATTTCTTTTCTTTTGATGAGGAAGGGACTCTTTCATATGATGGCCTTGTTCCTTCAAAATCCAGGTGTGAAATTGGGGGGGGGGGGGGGAGAGCCAAAGTGCAGTGCTTCTTGTTCCTCTTCCTGAATCATCTTTTACCAAGGAGCCCCAAAGTGAGGCACACAGCCTAGGCAATTCATGTGTGCTATAAGTGGGAACGTGCTGCTGCCAACTCACCACTGGTGTGATGCTCTACCCTGTCTGCCTTTGGGGGCTTTTCCTCATTCCTCCCTTTATGGTGAATGAGGAAACTGCCACTGTTGTTTCAACCCCTCCCAGACAGCCAGACTATTAACAGTAGTTTCAGTTGGCATAAGTAGAAGAAATTGAACAATCAGAGCCCCAGACACTGACACTAGACAGCCCACTGGCTCATTCTCAATGTGCCTTTCTTGCCCACCTTGCTCCAGCATGATAGACCTGGGAAGAGGAAGGGGAGAGGGTGTTGTTCCTGGCCTGCCATCATCCTCATGGTCTTGGCTCAGCTGCCTGCCACCTCCCACAGAAACACCAAACACTCTTGGAGAGAAAGCTTGTGAACAAGGCTCAGCATGAGTGAGCATGCAGCAGGTATTGGAAGTGGCAGGTGGTGTGAACAGATCGAGCATAGCTGGGGCCTTGTCAGACCATGGTTCTGCTCTTCCTGGACAAGTGCCTGTGCAAGCCTAAAAAAATCTGCAGATGTGCTGACAACCCCACAGAGGGTCACAGCCTGCAGTTTGAGAAACCCTGATTTAAGTTTTTATTGAGTAACACATTGCTTTTTGAAATGTTTGAATTAGGAGATCCTGTCAAGATCCTTGTTGGTAGCTTTACTTTAACAAATGAGAGTATATCTTTGAGAGTTACAGTGCTGAACAGGGATAATCTAGCAGCCATGTGTTTGTATAAATCATTTAGACCAAAGTGCAGTAAAATATTTAATTCAAGAAAAAAGTTTAAAGTGTGGTATGTGCATATTCGAGATAGGGGGCAGGGTGTCTGACTTATATACTGTAATGCAATGAATTGTGACTTTGATTTCTTCCTTATCGCTGGGAATGCATTTTTAAACTAATGCCACTATCATTCTCTTCCAGATATCATTTCTGGCTTCGGCTTACACAAGTCAGCAGCTCTCTGAAGAAAGTTGCTCCACTTTGGGTTCAGTCACCCACTACCTCTACCTTTGTCAGTTCAGCTGGATGCTTATTCAGGTTAATAAAAATTCTGCTTTTTAGGACTGTGCAGAGCTTTGGGTCTGATTCCAGAAAGGAACATTAGAGTGTGCCAGCAATGAATGAAGGGCCTCTGTACAGTTCCTGTATGCACCAGGCCTTCTCCTGGATTCATGCCGCTGCTGCCCTTTTGCTTTTGGATAACATTCATTCAACACATATTCATATTTAGTGGTGATTTCTGGTGTATAAAAAGCAGCAAAAATGTGTTTTCTTATTATTCTCTTCTCCCCCTCTTCCCCCCCTCCTCCTCTTCCCACCTTTGTTTTCTACAAGTGAAAGTGGCCTACATAATGTTCCTCCTTCCTATTTTCATTGCTACAACAACCCTGGGAGAGAGAGCAACTGGCTCAAAGTCGCCCAGCCGGCTTTCATCCCTAGGAAGGGACTAGAGCTCAGTCTCCTGGTTTCTAGTTCAGCACCTTGGCCACTGTACCATACTGGCTGTTGCCAGTATAATACAATGGCTCCTGCTGTAATCACAGTGTTTATTTCCTATTACCTTGTGTTAAATTGTTGCTGCTTCCTTAACTAAAACACATATTTTCCTGAGCTCCCAGAGCTATTGTAAAAACCCGGAAGGGACTTTTTTTTTTAAGGAGCAGCTGGCAGATCCAGAGAAGTTGCCCATACTGGATTTACTGCAGCCTTTGGATGCAGCCTTTGGATCTGAACACTTCTAAAGCAACACATTCTGTCTCCTGTATCCGCAAACTATTTCCATATTGTTCTCAAGAAAACTGGCTGAATTTATCCATGTAATAACCAGAGATCAACCTGAAAGAGTCTTTACCTTTATAATTCTTTGTAGCTAATGCTGTGTATAATTCTTTCCAAGTCTCGGGTTATTTGATGCTTTTCTCTAGTTCTCCAATTGGCACACATAGTGTGGATTAATTTATCTTCATATTAAGTTGTTAAAAAAAACTAACGCAAAGTCTTTGCGAACAGGTGTATGAACACCTGTGATAAATAGAGATAATATGTATTGCACTGTTCTGTTCATTATTTATGGTGAATTGATATAACAAAATTGATTAGTCAACATCATATATTATATAACAACGAGTCTTAATAAAATAACCACATGCTTTATATTTTGTAAATAGATCTAGGTCCTTGCAATCCTGGACCTACTTCTGTTCTCTCTTTTAAAATAGCAGGGAGAATACAAATTAGTAAACAATTCTGAAAGGGCTCAAGTAAGAAGCTATTTAAGATCAGGTGCAGGGAAGAGAAAGAAGGCTTGGTATGCCTGAAAACCTGCCATAGAATATAGGAGGTGGAAGAAATTAGAACAAAAAATGGTTAAGGTTGGTTGAAAGTTCAACAAGGCAGAACTAGAGAGGTAATTTTTAAATAATTCTATGGCCATATAAGCAACACAAATTGAAATATTTTGATGTCTATTTTGGCAAGGAGCAGAAAAGGCATTGTATTTCATAGTGTTTACTACATATATTGCTTTGTTTGCAACTATATATTTTATTTTATTTTTTTTAAAAGAAACCTCTGCCATATTCTGGAAGGACACTTGCAGGGAACTTCACTCTAAAACAGATCTCCCGAATGAAAATAATGTTTGATTAAGCTTCAAATAAAGTGCAAATTATTTCTGATTTACTTCTCAGCACATTGGAAATTTCTGGATGAGCTCCCCCATCTAGCAGCTAGGAAACCAGCTGTACCTTTTTGTGTCCATACAACTGGTTATTATTACACCATAGCAACAGGAAAATATTGCTAAAGTTAGATCTGCTGTTTGTATTTGATCTATTCAATTCTAGAATGCCAAAAGATGAGAGATGTATAGTTATCAAGATAAAAAATGACATTACATAGGAAATAGCAAACAAAGCTCACACCGAAGTTTGCAAGGTCCAGTTGGGTCGGTATTATCATTTATGCAATAAGAGATAAGATGATACGTAACTGTGATTAAACAATTACAGAAAACAAGGGTAAGGACACACAGTACCAGTTCTTAGAAAATTGCATGACTAAAAAGCCTTGTTGTAAGAGGTAGAATTAATGGGATCATGGCTCCTTGACTAAATAGAGTGACAAAAATAAATTCCAGGGTTCATCTGTCTGTAGCTGGAGCATGGCCTAGTTTTATTACAAGGCCATGGAACGAGCTGCTTTCTACCTAGCACTTTGTTCTTTTAATGTCACAAAAAGAAAACAGCATAGATATAAAATAAATACAGGGAGCAGAAAGCTGATAGGATCATTAAAATGATGAGCCTGCTAATAAATACATATGTGCGTGCGCAGGCGCACACACACACACACACACACACACACACACACACTTGCAGTGTGTTATTTAAAATGTCCACTACATCATTTTTTTCCCTGATTGTATTAAGAAAATGTGTAGCCATTAATTTCCGCTCTGACCTTTTGAAATGTTTGCCAAGGTACATTTAAACAATTGCCTATTTATCACTAAAATGTCGAACTCTCAGGAGGCATGGACTGGACAAATGTTTAGATCATTTTTAATGATGATGTTAAATGTATTAGGAGTAAAGTCAGTGTGACGTAACACTTCCTGCTTGCAAATGGTTCATTTAGGAGAGGAGAAGAGAAATCTTCAAAAGATTTGGGGTTAACTTACCATGGTGGTTCCTTTTTAAATCTTTTTTTTTTAATTATTATTATTTAGTGTGTAACAGAAGAGCTCTTTTTTAGCAGCTGCTAAGTAGTTGGCATTGTTTCAGTTTCTCCAAACGCACTATACAGATAGATTTAATAATATGGGCACTGATGTAATCAGCAATTCTATGTGCGATTCAGGGTAGGGTTTGCATATTCCAGTTTGCCAAATGCAGACGACCTGTTTTGCATGTTATGCAAATTGATTGCTAATTCTGCAATTCAGGTGAATTGGATAAAAATTAAACACTCCATTTCTGTTTGTCTGATCAAAATCACTGTGGCTCTTTTCTTACACTACGTTACATATGCATAAAATTGTCATCTGATCCAGAACTTTGCTCAGTGCATGCAATCAAAGCAAAAGCTTCTTCAGCAGATAGCTGAAGATTTCTTTTGATTGTTTGCAGTAAGCACAGGTATATTTCTAAAAAATTGTTTTTACAGAACTGTTGGTAAAATACTATTAAGTGCATTAATCTAATGTTCCCTGTTATTCCATAGGCTGTTAATTTCTGGTATATCCTGGTGATGAATGATGAACACACAGAACGGCGTTATCTAATTTTTTTTCTTCTGGGTTGGGGTCTTCCAGCCCTTGTTGTGATACTATTACTAATTATCCTGCGAGGAATCTATCATCATAACCTACCACAGATTTATGGCCTGATTTACAATGATCTGTAAGTATACATAATTGAACATCCTGTTTGTGTACCTTTCTGGTATCCTCCAAGTTAGTTAAACCTCAAATCCCATCACCTTTCATAGCTAAAGTAGTTTGGAGAAGGCCAAATTTAAGAGTCATGCTCTTTTTCCTCCCCTATATTTGATACAAGAAGAGTAGATTACATGACAGTGTGCTAATCTATTTAATTTAACAAAGCAGAGGAGAAGTAATTGCAATGTAAATAACATTGAGTGACAGAAGTCATCTGTAAATGAATCTTCTTCATAACTATAGACATTTTGGGAATTCTAAGGTCCACTCAAATGTAATTTAGAAATCAAGACAAATGGCCACTGTCAGAAAATCCTTCATGTTCACATAGAAAAATAGATGTGTTATAAATAGGGATGTGGCTGTACTTCAAATACGAAGCAGAAAATATAATTTGGAGTAGCTGTGGGTGTGCACCACCACCAATTGGTTCCAAGCTGCATCTTTTCCTGTGTGATTCCATAAAAATACTCATTTGGGTAAAAAAGGTATTGATTGAATGTGACACGGTGCTTTGGACTTCTTGTGGGCACACTGTTGGCACCTCCTTAATTCAACAAGTTAACAAGTGTCTAGGTTATAATATTTTACAGCATAGTACCTTCTGGAATTGTTTAACAAGAATATTACTACTGGGCAGACAGAACTATCATAAACATTGGTGAAGAATTTAAAACAAAATTGACTATCACACTGTCATAGCATTGTCTGTTAAAAACTATTGAATAGTTATATTTATTCAAAGAGTCGTAGATACATAGAAATGCAGATTTTTTGCCTGCAATTATTTGTCAAAATTGTAAGACACTACTATTGGGCTTTATGCTGTATTTTAAAGTAATGCATTTTGTGTCTGCACATCACCTATCACGGCAGCTTTTCTGGTCAAAGAAGCAAAATGCACACTGAAATTCTGTACACCAAAAAATGATCAATGAACACGCAGTGTTCATTGTGAGTCTGATTTATGGTAAAACCAAAATGTGCTTAATGCTTATTTATTTTTGGACACCCTGCCTTAGATTATTTATTTTGCAAACTGCTAAGAACTTTTTTTCTTGAAAGCCACAGCAGGTAGATCTAATTTTTTTGTGGTCTCTGTGCCTCTTATTGATGGGATTCCACCTGCTCTGACCGATGTTTCATAGCTGAGTTCAAAAGGGGTGAGTCCCACCCTTCCTTTTGTATATATAACAATAGCCTGTCAAAACCACTGGAGTTCTTTTTCTGTCACTCTAGTGGTTTCTGTAAAAAGAATTCTCTTGAAACTTTTTTACCTGCTTTTTTCTTCCAAAGGGAAAGGAGGAAAGAACTTATATAGATGTTTGCTGTTAGTAGTTTCTAATTAGCATTTTCCCTTTCCTCTTCCTGCAGTCCCATTGCCCTGAGGCCTGTGATTCATCCCACAAACCAACATGCTATATTTTTGTCTTGTCTCAGGAAAGGCAACTTTGTTGACTCCTGCATGCATTGTCAGAACTGTTAATGGCAAGCTCTCATAAATCAGCATTCTTGCAATACATATCTTCCTTTGGGTCCAGTTTTTTAAATCAACCAGAACAAAATTTACTATTCCTCCTACTATTTTGTGTGGTCTGTTATCAGCAGACTCTTATCTAATTGCCCTGCTGGTGACCCAGAAGTATAAAATATTGAGAAAAACAATGTGAATTCCTACATGAGCCCTCTTTCTTTGGCCTGTGAGTTGATACTAGAAGTGCCTACATTCTCACAATTTCTGATAAGCCTTCTACAGGCTAACTGGCACTGCCTATTCTGGGCAAGATCTTCTCTCTGCCAGCTTCAGTTCATAAGAAGCCAAGTTCTAAATGACTTGAAGCAATCTACTAAGCACTTGACCCTATCCCAGGATTGTCTTTAGATCCCGAGGACTACACCTCTTGGAGATTCATCTACGCTACCTCCTTTTTTATTCTGTTTCATTCTTTACTGAACTCATCCCACAAACCAACATACTATATTTTTGTCTTGTCTCAGCAAAGGCAACTTTGTTGACTCCTGCCTGCATTGTCAAAACAATTAATGGCAGTTCTTGGTGGCCTTGACCTTCTCTCTCTCAGAAAACCTTTAGGCAAATAAAAGCAGCTATGCTAGATAACAAAGGTCTCTTTATAATCCCTAGACTGAACTCCATAAGACTACTGCCTACCCTGAGTAAGTGTTGGGCAATGGTGCCCTTGGCTCTTATCAACAAAAAAAAGTTGCTGCTTGGATTCTTTGATAGATGTTTTTATCTATACAGGCAGCCCCCAGGTTAAGAGTTCCATTCCTAAGTCTGTCTTTAACTCAAATTTGTATGTAAGTCGGAACTCATAAATGGGCTGCCTATTACTAAAAATGGCAGGCAGTGTTCTCCTTCTTCAAGCCAAGAAACTGCTGAAGTCACGCAATGTTTTCATGAACTGCTGAAAACAGGCTGTATATTAAAAATGCATGGCTTTAGCATATTATTAATTAATTAATTATTAATTAATGTTATTATTATTATTATCCCACCTCTTTTTTATATATAACTCCAGGTGGCCAACTGCCACTGTCTTCTTCTGGGAAGTTTTCATGTCTTTCCCAGTCAAGTTTGTAATTCTATATTTCCCTGCTTGTCTCCCCTCTAAGTACTAATCAGGCTGTTCTTAAGCCCAGGCAAAATTGGCTGACCTGTCCATTAATTAATAATAAAACCTTTATAAAAGATATGTAATACAAGTGATAATACTCTGGGTCAAATTCAGAAACCAAAAAAATGCAGCCAAAAACATGGATATCAACCCAGAGTTTATTCCTCATTTTTACAGCTACTGACTGCAGAGATGGCATTGACCTAATATCTGTTATTCACCCTTCCCTTTTCAAGTTCCAGCAGAACAGTATATTTCAGGCAGCACAGAAAAATTGGATCTTTACAAAAAAAAAATCCAATACAAACAAAAATATAGCATGCCTATTTAATCTCCTATGGGTGCCTGAACATGGTGACAACCACCATGACTAAAACCTGGAATGAAATTGCTCCAACTTCTCATTCACTAAAAGTATTTCTAGTGATAGAACTAATAAAAGTTGTACCTATTGCCTTTTTCTTGTTTAATAGATGAAAGTATTTCTGTGTTTGTTTTAGGCATAAGACTTCAGTGAATAATTATGTATGTTATTTCATGAGTTTTTGTATTTTAAAAAATATTTTGAGCAGGCTTTAAACAAAGCAAAAACAAAATTGTCTTGATAATAAACATAATTTGATGGGGGGCGTTGTTTGATAATTTGCTAATTGAAACTTGTCCTTTCCAGTTTAGATCTGCATTTATGGGTGGTGGGAGGCTTGTAATGATGATGCAGATTTGGAACTGGGATACAAAGGCAGGACAGGGCCATGTACATATGGCAGTTTTACAGCTGTATCATGCAAGCAAAGAATACAACCTACCAACTTCACGTTTTATGAAAAATATCCAGACATCATTTTAAAGAGTGGTTGTATGCAGGTGCTTTCTGAGTCAATAGCAAATTATATTTTAGCATACTGAGATGGTTAGGTTGAGGCAGGCAAGGGAACCTTGTTTGTCCTGAGCCAAGTATGTGTATTTAATTTGAAGTGCTACTTCAGAATAGCTGCCCAGTACTGCTAGTAATTCTGTCCGTCCTTCCTTCCTTCCTTCCTTCCTTCCTTCCTTCCTTCCTTCCTCATTATCAGAATAATGAAATGCAGAGGGAAAAAAATTAGAAAAATCGGATAGTAACAACTGAATAACACAAAAAGAAACAACTAAGCTGGAATAAAACATAAATAAAAATATTTCGGGAAAACTTTTTAGTAACACATTCTCTGCTTCTCTTGTGTTTATTTCCCCAACCACTGACCACAACCTAGATATATATGTGTTACATTAAACTTTAAACTATATGGTTAGTAACTATCTGAATCCTTTCATTTGTTATTTTCATTAGTCTCATAAAAACCATATTTCAGTTGTCTAAATTCACCTTGCTGTATAATGTGTAGTACATACGGGAGCCATTCTTGCTTAAATTTAGTTAAACTTCTATTAATATAGAAGTTTAACTAAATTAATATATACTGTCAATTTTATCATTGCTGCATAATCTCCAATTTTAGTCTCCCAGTCTGATAACGTTGACCAAGTTCCTCTTTTCCAATGGTGTGCCAGATTTGTTCTTGCAGCTGTCAGTATGTATCTTAGTAAATTGTGACATTGTTATGTCTGTACATGGCTTTCTGACCTGTATATACGTTTCTCATAAGGACAATGAGATGTTCTGGGATTCCTATTTTTTGGAACACATTCCGCAGCTTGATGTGATTGTCACAATCAAAGGCTTCTCTATAATCAGTGATCCACTATTGACTTATTTTTACACCAACAATAATGTATTGTGTTCCTCGGCCTTTTCTAAAGCCAGTTTGAACATCTGGTATATTTTTTTCCACGTAGGGCTCAAATCTGCATTGTATGATCCTAAACATTATTTTGCTAGCATGTGAAATGAAGGATATTGTCTGCATGCTCTGTTAAATCTCCTTTTTTGGTATTGGAATGTAGATTGACATCTTCCAATCTGTTGGCCACTGTGTTGTTCTCCAGATTTGCTGGCATAGCTTAGTTAGACCCTTTACTGATTCTTCTGTTGCTTTCCATATTTTAGGGGGTATACTGTCAGTTCCTGTAGCCTTCTGACTTGGTAATGACTGGAGTGCTGATTTAACTTCATCTTCTATGGTCATGATTAAGCTTTTTTTTCCCCCCAAAGAAAAGGCCTGTTTTAAAGTTGAGTCTAAATCCAGATAATTAATTGCCCATTTCTCTTGGTAAATATTTATGAAAGTAACTTTTCAAGGCTGTTTTTGCTCACTTCCTAAATCAAAATTGTCACGGATGGATGGATGGCTCAATGGACAGACGGATAGATAGGTATCAGAATCAGAGCTTGTACATGTAATTGCATTTTCCATTGCAGTAAAAATTCAGATATTTATTCTTTCATAGAAACTGACAATTGAAACTAAATGATATTATGAGCAGTCATACTAGTTTCAAAAGTTCTTTGAATAAATACATTGCCCTGCATTATAAGCTCTTGAGCAAATGATATAGTACATCTGAGAACTGTTTGCTTTGACTCATAGAGCTGCTGGCACTCAGAACAGAAAATCTTTTAAGGAAAATCCCCTGTTCATGCTGTATTAACATTCAGAGGGATTTCCAGGATTTGCAAATACATTTTAGAGAAGAGAAACAAAAACAAAGATCTCTAAACAATAAACAAGGGGAAGTCCAGATAATCTGGTGCAATTTGGTTTTTCTTTCTTTTTTTCATTCAAAAATAGATCTATACAGGTAGATTTATTAAATGAATTGCATGGGTATTCCATGCATGGTGAATTTTACATTTCACCTCTCTATTAACTGGTGTTCAATAAAATTATGAAGTGTTATCTCTGAATTTGGAAGTAGCTTTCTGTTTATAAAAATATCTGCCAGGTGGGCCCATATTCAATATCTTCAGTTTCCAAATAGTGCAACTATATAAAATACGTTAACATTACTCCATTATATTTCAGGATTGAGAAGTAACACAATGTCAGCCTGCTTCAGAGGCTGGCAGTGATTGAATGAGAAGCAGGTTTTAGTTCTGTGCCCCATAAAAAGTAATGGTAAAGTAAACTGTCTTCAGGTAGCATTACCTGAGATAAGTGATCAGTTTGGAGTGGGGAAGGATTACTTGTATGGGAATGGTAACTCCAAGAAATTCATTATATTTATTTTAAGCATTGCATTTAAACAGCAATTATTATATATAAGACTATGTTAGATTCATTTCCAGGTGTCCTGGATTTAATTCCTTTTGCTAACTTGGCACCTGGACAAGTCAATATCCCATAATCTAAGCTCAGGATAGAACATAATACAGATAGTCATACATAAATAGAAGTTCCTTATTTAGGGAATCAAAGTAGTCCCATCATCAGCAATAGCAGGGATAACTGTTCCAGCTCTGTAACCTCTTCAGGAATTGGAGTACTTACCTAGGAAGGCTGCATATGTAGAAAGGCTTTCCCAGGACAAAGATTTATCTCCAGCTTGTTGAGGGTATTAAGGACAGCAAAGAAAGGGCTGATTAAAATTTCTGTACACAGAACAACTATATTGTGCCTTGATTTCTTTTTCTTTTTCCTAACCCCATTTAATAAACCACATGGAAATACTGAGGCAAGTCAGAATGACCCAGTCAGTGCTATGCAAACACATCATAAGTGGAAGTTATGTGGTGACACTACATACTAGTGGTATTATTGTCACACCCCAGTATTCAGCAGCTTAATAAGTTCTCTAGGTCAAGGGTAGGTAGCCTTTGCTTTTGTCACAGGGGTACCCAGAGTTGAGGCCAATTGTCAGCATGGCTACTTTTCTTTCTTTTTCTTTTTCTTTTTCTTTTTCTTTTCTGGCACCGCTTCTCTTCCTTTCTTTCCTTCTTCTGCATCTTTGCATCCTGTTGGATAGAATACTCTACCCAGTGCTCTCAACAGATACATGCAGACACTTTTGAAAGGGGTCTTGGATGCCCTCTCCTGCTCTAAATACATTGAGATTGCTTACAATTTAGGGTTATGGTTAGAATTCTTTTAAGCTTGGAATGAGGAAAGGCAGTTTTTTCTGAATTACAGAATTATTAGAATTATAATACTTCTAATTATAGCTCCCTCACTATTAGCCATCCTGGCTGTGGAAGGTACATCAAACTAGTGTCCTCCAGCATAGGCATTTGCCATGCTTAGCATTTGGGGAATGGTAGTTCCAAAGTATCCCAAAGATATCAGTTTGAAAAAATACTAGTCTAATTCCATTTTTCATCTCAGTCATCAGTAATTAATCTGATCTAGGGAATCTCCCTTCCTCAATATTCTAAAGTAAGACTTCCTGCTATTAAAATGTTTCCTGAAAAAAAAAAATCCAAAGTATCAAGGGAATTTCATATATGTGTTCTACTAACTGGTTTTGTTCTGTCAAGTATATTCACCATTTATCTTCTGTCTGTATTAAAAGATATTAATATGTAAGTTCAGTACAGAGATCTTGACTAACAACACAAAATCTTTTACTTTGCTTCAGGACTTGGATAGCTTACAACTCTGGCACTGGATTTGTTCCTATAATTTTGATATAAACCTTTGGTAAGGGAAATGGGAAACTCCAGGAGGGAATTTTGCTAATCTCAATGAAATACTTTTAGTTTTCTTACATTCCTAGCAACACGCCTTATGAGCTTTAAGTAAAAAATCAGTGCACACTTTAGCTATAATAAATGTATAGCTCTTTAACTACTTTGAGAGTTTTTCAGGGCCGTTTACACTGTCCCGGGGAAGTATCAGATCTCTACTGGTATCATAGCCATATCATGTGAAATTTCCAGTCCCATGTATTTGAAGTGGGGGGAGAATTATGTACTTCTCTTGCCAAGGCAAATATATAAGCTCTGTTCATACAAAGAGGTGCTCACTGAGGATAAGGAATGGGATCATGTTTCCTGCCATGCTCCAACCTTCACTGCTGATACAAATAGTGCAATCAAACAAATGTAATACTTTCATCTATTCACAGTTTTCCTTTGTGAATATAAATATACTAGTCACAGAATTTTTTTTTTTCAGAAAGTTCAAGGATAAAATGGGGAAGAACTGTTGTTCTGACTGGAAGTAACTATTGGTCATTATACCATTCAATACCTGTCCATAACACCAGTGTCTACACTTTGGTGATTATTTGGGGAAAAATAACTTTCTCAGTAACTGCAGTAATTAAACTAATTCTTGGGAAACATGGCAGCATCAACTAGACAGATATATGATGTCTGCACAGTCCTTCTGAGAGCAAGCAAGCATTTATAAATTGTTAATTGTATTTATAACAAAATAAAAAGGTGTAATTAATCTAATTACTAACAACCTGCCATGATTTTAGCAGCCACAACTGTTTCCCTATCTTCAGAGCAAACCAGCTAACATCTGAATCAATGGGAACCTCAAGCATTTGTATTGATATTTGTATTAATATTTGCCCAGCAACAGTGTGCAGTACAAACAGCCAATAGGAAATGTTTGTTCATCAGCCTTTACTTTTAGTTTAGTGTGTATCTCTTACTTCCTGCCCATCAGCTGGAAAAAAACAGATGTAGCTCTTTTGATAAGAGGACCTTGGTTCAGGTCTCTGCTGCAGTCTTTAAATGGAAGATTTCAGGCTATTTACAGTTGAACAAACCACTGTATTGCATTCTGAGATACTGTGTTGTAAGACATATTGTGGTAACTGCTTTAACACTCATCTATATGTGCTCAAAACAAGAAGAAGAAGAAACCTATTTTCATAGTATAAAACTATTATTTAAACAGAATCACTAAAACTTTGATAATTCTGCTGAAAGTATCACATCCTACACAGCTCCCAACTTTAATCTGTGGTCAGTAAAGGAAACCACAAGAACAAAACAAACAGGCATGCAAATAGCATGTGCTCATTACAAGTTGTTTGCACTCCTCACTGAGCAGCACAATCAGGTCAGGGGTTTGGCATGCAATGGGAGAGACGATGTACAACTGACACTGCAAATAGGAAGGAAAGGCCCACGCAGGAACAGGAGATAAGGTTTGAAAAGTCATGCGCGTGCACACACACACATACACATGCATGTACGCGCACACAGCAGGCTTAAAGCAGGATATGCATAACAGAGACATAATATATGACAGATCCAATAGAGCCCTGCTGGAGTATATATATATAGTCACAGTGACAGCTGCCAGAGCATCAACATAATCTGTTTTTTCTTTCAACCAATAGCACTACCTATTATTATACACTACTTGAAATTATAAGGTGCAATAAATTCATAAGATCAGCTCTCTAAAACAATATGCTTGGTCCCTGACAAGCAGGAAATTCATAATTGTCTGCAGAATATTTGGACGTCATCATTCTCTCTCTTTAGAGCCTATCTTAATCTGTTTCAGCCAAAGCAGCAGAGTCCTAGTCGCTATATTTGCAATAGTAAAAGTGTGCCAAGTAATAGACTTCACGCTTATCCACATTTCATCTCTGTGTGCTGCCCCAACAAAATAATACCATTGGCAGCACTACAGACATTGCTATATCTCTGCACTGCAGAGATACAATAATATAAATTCTTGCAGATGAAAGCTTGGATTCCATAGATCTGAACTTGGTCTTCTATGCATGACAGGGTTTCCTTCCTCCCTCCCTCCCTTCCTTCCTTCTAAAATGTTTCACATAAATCTAGTTAAAGTCATACTGAACCAAGCATGTGCTCAATATATTTTTCAAGTGTGCAGATTAACAGCACTTGAGAGTTACATGCAGTCCATTGAGACTTACATTAGTAGAGAAAAATAGAAGGTTAACTTGGGTCACTTTCATAAGAGAGCTAATTATCATCCATTATAAAAAATTAATTCTGGCAAGTGATGTAATCCTGTGGTGGCCACTGAGCTTTGCATTGGCTAGAAAGCTGGCTTTTCCCATTCTGGAGGCAGATCTCAGCGTGGCCCCATCCCTTTGGAATATACTGCTGATTTTTGAAAAAGTTGTAAAAACGTGGTTCTGTGGGGCATTGGGTGCATAAGAACTAGTGAGCACACTGCTGGTTTCAACCCTGCTTTATCTTATTTTAATTTAATTTTTTACATTAGTTTAATTTTATTATAGTTTAATTTTAATACTTTCTAATTTACATTTAATGTTCTTTTAAGCTATTGTTAGTTACTCTGTTAACTGTTATCCAGCCAAAGTATTGTTTTAAATGGGTAGGATACAAGTCCCATAACTAAATAAAGATTATGAGCACTACAAGTTCCCCTCTTTCCCATAGGGCATGCCCAGCCTTAGCATATAACTTGCTGCCAAGATAGCTCAGATCCTTCTGTGAAATAGGTGGATGTACCAAAGTGGAAGAATTATATGTTTAATTAGTACAGTAATATTTTTGTATCTACTTTTTCTCTCATTCTTGTGTTCTGAAAGTAGAAAAATCGGCAGATGCACACCATACATTTTGAAATACAAATTTATACTATAAATCTCCTTGAAATAAACCATTTCAGAAATGAAAGCACAAAGGATGGAAGCCTTCATGATGTTTTGTCTAACAGTTCAGAACTAGACTTCAACTTCTAGTTGTACTCATTAGAAATAGTAAAGATGATGCTGGCAATGATACTTGTTTTTCAAATCTGCTTATCAATATTCAATCTTAATCTTCCAAGAAGCTAAAATCCAGTGGTTGTGTATTTCCATGAAAGTGTGGATAGACAGAAATTAATGGCAAAAAAGAAGCATCTTGATAGAATTTTTGAATGGAAATGTTTGCTCTTACAGAGTCCCAAATAAAGTTTTTACTGATCATACAATATTGCTAATAATTAGTCAGAATTAAACAGTGGGGAGATATTTCTGAACACTTTGTTGAGATACAACATTTTTATTATCCAATGAACGTACAAAAGGACAACAGTGGGGGTGCTAGAACATGCTAATGGCTTATTTTCCTTTGATTTGAAAGGGTGAATGCGAGGCAATTGGCTATTAAAGTTGGGAAGGAGTCAGAGGTTGATATATCTATGTTCAAGTTAGAAAAACCTGCTGTGCCTAAATACCCAACTCAGATCAAAAGTTCTTTAAAAAGAAATATGTCTTGTGAGCCAAATAATGTTGCTATTGACATTCTATATTTTAACTACATAAATAAAAGTTAAAAGTATTCTGGTGAAGTAATTGAACAGTACATTTTTGTAGAAGATATAATATTCCTGGACTAATGCAATGTTCATTGATTTACATCCAAAGAACCCACCACAATTGGGTTTACAGGAGGCAAGTATTAATAGATTTCAGCTGTGCTTTGGTTTCTGAATGGGTGAGGTCTAGCCCTATCTTCTTCTCCCACCAAAGAGGAAAAATAATGGGAGGGAGGGGAATTACAAAAGGAAACCTACAATTGTTTTACCTAGAATAGAACCTTTCATTATATGCCAGTCATTTTTTGTCTTTAGATATGTTTTAAAGAAATTCTGAATGTGGTAACAAATGCTAAATACAGAAAAATGCATAATTTAAAAAAAAAAAAATAGTGGTACTAAAGTTGGCATTAGATAAACGTACAAATAGCATTTTTTTGTGTGAGTTCAGCTTTTTTCCTAATTGGGCAAACTACATTTATAAAAACTTTTATCATACTAAAAGATAAGGTTAATCCCATTCTGATAATCATTCTCTCTTATAAATTCATGATATATGAGATAATTAAACACCATTTGAATTTCATTTTTTTACTCTTGAAAATCATGTGGTTAGACAAAGCAAGTGTAACTTGCCAGATATCTTGACTTCCACACTCCAGTCAAAGTTCCTGTAATATTTGAAGATGACCGTGTTTTCTTTTTCCCTTTCAGGTGCTTCATTCCAAATATTTACACAGCCCTTTTTACTGCTGCCCTGGTACCACTAGTATGCCTGGTGGTAGTATTTGTGGTATTCATCCACGTTTATCAAGTGACACCTCAGTGGAAAGCTTATGATGATGTATTTAGAGGAAGAACCAATGCAGCAGGTATGAAATATGAACTATGTCTAATGAAGGCAGGTTTTCTAAGTTTTAGCCCCTCCAAATATATTTTCTCTTTTATACTTTTAATAGCTCTATGTTGAGTCACGTAAGAATGTAACTGATGTGATATTTTGGCCTGGAAGTGTAGCAATACAAAATGCTTTATCATTTGAATTTCTACCTACCCTCCTATGGAAAAGGTTTCTATTTATTTCCATTCTAAAAAATATGTCCACTGATGGGTCCCAACTTAATTCTATTTTGAGTTGGGGCTATTAAAATCGACAAGACCTAAGATTGTTATGACTAACTTTTAATCCCATTGATTTCAAGGCAACTACTGTTAAAGGCTAACCAAGAACACATTAAATAGACTTCTGTCTATGCTTTATTTATGGCACGTAAGTCACCATGACCTGATTAACCTTATTACACAGAAGAGGAACTTTAAGCCTGAATTTAAGCTTTGAAATATCCTGCATATATGTGCTGGGGAACATTTGTAGAAAACAAGTAGCTTCCATAGGGAGAGATTTAAGCCTCCCCACTGCATATAAAATTGAACCTTGTACACTTTACATTAGCACAAATTGAAAAATAAAGGTTCCAAATCAGGACCCAGTTCATTTTTATCCTACATAAATCAGTGGCATAAAGTTGCACATGAAGGTACCTTAAAACAGTGTTTCTCAACCTTGACAACTTTAAGATGCGTGGACTTCAACTCCCATAATTCCCAAACCAGCATGGCTAAAATTCCCAGCATTCCCCACCCAGTCCACACATCTTAAAGTGGCCAAGATTGAGAAACACTGCCTTAAAACACTCATGCAAGTACATCAGGTCTGTCTACTCTGCCTGGCAGCCCTTCTCTAGATATTCAGCAGAGGATTTGTCCTGCTCGGCTACCTGAAACGCTTTTGTCTTACAGAGCATGGCTAAAACACTAAAACATTTCCTATTTTATACAAAATCTCCCAACCATCACGAAGCATGTTTTGGCTAGCAACTGGCAAAAAACTGTTTGTCCAGAAATAAAATCAAAACTGTTTCCAGTGAAGAATCAGTTTGAAACCTAAATCCATACCGAACTTTTCTCTAGATGCCCATGTTAGACTAATATAAAAATGTGATGATTCCCAGCTGTCAGAAGTTTTCTGGAGATGGACTGAAACCAGCCATTCGGGCTGCATGTAGAAAACAAGAGGAAGTCAGTGCAGATGCTAGAACAATGTGAGAGATTGCTCTCACATGGAGAACAGGTGGAAGGAAGGGTGGGATGGCTGCATTGTTTGGTAGGACACCTGTTGTACTTGAATTTCACTAGGATGTTTTCAGTTACAATGCTTGTGTCTCCTTGTAAAGGTCAAGTCTTTGTGTTAAGGTTCTCCTTTTTTATTACCCAGCCCTTTGCTTTTAATGGTAGCCTTACAATTTTAGATTCATTTACGCTTTGCTGAAGATGATGTATTCCTTACTACACGCAGTCATCCTTTTGCTGTCTTAGCAGGATGGAAAGGTGAAAGGATGCCGTTTTTAACGTGTTTAGTTTAGTTTAGGGACGGGGGGGGGAATTCAGTGTGTCTTCTCATTTTTTGATAAATGATATAATTGATATAATTAGGTTAGATTTGAGATAGCTATATAGAGAAAGTATGTGTGGAGGGGAGGGGGTTAGCTAAGCAGAGATTTCACTCTGGTTCTTGCACATTCAAGTCCAGAACTATGAAGCACACATTTAGAAGTATGGATTAAAATGCCTATGTCCTTTGTTTTCTATCCTTGTAATGGTGTGTGGGAATGACCTTGGGAGAGAGGAAGAAGAGCCACAGGCTGGACAACCAGGATGTAAAAGATATCTCAGACCACAGGAGAAGAGGGGATGTGGGAAGCATTTCAGAAGGGACTCTCCCTAGTTTTCCAAAGAGTAAAAGGAAAAGGGTGGGGGGGGGAGAAGTACTTTCAGCCTTGCAAGATTCTGTTAATGTAACCTTACAATAAAGATAGAGCTAGTAGTCATTGTTATGCTTCTTGTCTGGATTACCTCGAAGAGCTAACAGTCCCATAATGGTGGGATCAACAGTCTATCCCAAGCTGCTCAGTACCTGGTAAATCAGCAGGTAGCAATGATGTATCAGGAGTTGTTAGTCAGCTATAGCCACTCATGGTTTTGAAGGGATATAATTAAATGTCTGCTTCCTCTCCAACTAGAATGGCAACTATACACAGATGTAAATGGAAACTGACAAAGAGGTTGTGTTTGCACTGTATATGGACCACAAACTAGCCATCCTAGCATGTTGTACAAATCCAGTCCATGTGGTTAGCTCATTCTTCTGTATACTATGTTAATCCAGAAAATTGGATTTAGTAAACTATGGTTGAGTAACCATGCATAAAAATGTTGTGTGAACCCAGAATGGAGGTTCCCTCTAGTATGGATACTGCTTGGTGACTTGGTCATTGATGTCCTTCCTATAGGAATTTAGCTGTTTAATCCCCTCCAGTCATCTCTTCCTAATGATGAATAAGTTTTGCAGCCTGTTGTAAGCTAAATTGAACTGCATCAACTGGCTTCCCCATGTTTTAGAGGAAATAACACTTAACTAGAGGAAGTAACACACAGGGCTTTTTAACAACAAAAAATCCAGTTCACTGTGAAACAATTTGGACATGTGTTTCTGAGAGAAGTTAAATAACTCAGTTTCTGAATCTCAATTCATATATTTTAAACATTGCACTCATATTTTTAAGGGTGGCATTTGCCTCAGTTAAACTCCTCTAAAATCAGTAAGGAGTTTCGTTTAGGTGATACACAGTTAAAATATGAAGGATCCTATTAGTATTGTCTGCATTTGTTTTATTTTGATCCTGTGTGAGCCTATTTCTGCACATGGGAAGAGAACCTGCTTGTGAATTTCCTGTTGGCATAAACCATGGATCCTGAAATCCTTTGTTTAGTCAGAAAAAAAGGTAGTATGACGTGATCATAAATCTACTCTCACACACACATCCACATACTCCTGCAGTGCAATTAAAATGGAAAGAAGATTGTCTTGTTTCTGCTAAAATTGAGTTGCACTAAGAATAGCAGTACACTTTATGATGCAGTTCCAAGTCAGCAGCCCTCCACAGTGTGGCTAAATATTTTTAATATCATTAGCTGCCCAGGGTCATGTATTTGATTTGATTTGAGAAATCAAATAAATCCCAGTGCATTCAGAGAGGGCTTTACATACGAATAAAGAGGATTGTGCAGAGATCTGAATGGCAAACTTTGATTCAGAGCATGTAAAGATGCACATGTAGCACCTTAAAGCAGTACCATCTTTTCCTGTGGTTAAATGGCAACTGTTGCATGATTTCAAGAAAATATACGATGCTTCCAGTATATGCTATGAGCAAGCCTATGCATGTTCTGAATCACCTTTTGGTCTTTGAATCCTGATCTCAAACAGCTCTACATATGTATGTTTGTGTTCATGCTGCACACAATAGCTTGATATACCTGGAGAATAATTCCCTTGGCTTTTGTTGTCACGCTAAGTATCCTGAGATGAGGCCTAATGATCTATTGCCCTTATCACCTCTTTTTGTCTTGGCTAATTAGTCATCAGTGGCAGCTAAAGAGGATGAGGGAGAGAGTTGCTAAGATAATCACATCTGGCCCATTTTAAAATGAGCATGTACACACAGTGTATTAATATGAAACAATATTGATAAGATATGTGGTGTCTGCTGGCTCTTTTTACAGGAAAAGAGTATGGCTTGGCAGCCAAAGCTGCGATATAACACATGTCATTGGGCGAATGGCATTAATGCATTGCTCTGTATGTGTATTTGCAGGTTTATTGTGGGTGGCATGTAATATGTTTGAGCCATCTGGAACTATTTTTGGTTCAGGCATTTTCTGTAGCACATCTACTCCTATATTTTTGTATGCTATGACAAATTAAATGGGTTGATCTCTGGCCGAGTAATCATCTAGTGAGTCCTACTCTTCAGCAAGAAAGTGGATATTTTCCCCGCCTAAAAACTATATTGACCAACTATTAACGTTGCAAGAGTGGTAAATAAAGAATTTCATGGAAGGAATTCAGTGCCTGTGAAACAGAAGGGGTGAACCTTTGGCAGCGAAATGTAAATATTTTCAGAGAATGGCATTTTCCACAAGGAAGGTATAATTTCTTGAAATGATAAACTGTGGCAACAATCCAACTCATGCACACATATTTTGGAATACATTGGATACTGAAAAATAGGAGCTGATTTCTAAGGAAAAAAGTACTTTTGCTGGTCTTTTAAACTTCAGTTTCAAATTAGATGTTGCATATTCATCAAAAGAGCCTTTGGTTACCTTGCTACTTCAGAGTACTAGACTTTCATGCAAGCCTGGTACTCTTTATTTCAAGATACAACTATTATGAATGTTTAGGATATTTATATATGTATTATGATTACAGGATAGTAATATTTCCTGAGTGGCTTTCAAGCAGTATAAACAATAGTAAAGAAAAATAAAAATTTTAGATGAAGAAGGAACTATCTAGGATCCTTTCCACATGGTAGAAAGAACAATAGTCCAGCTGAGTAGGCTTCTGTTATCTTTGCTGGCCTATTAACCTCCCCCTTCAGGGAGTACTTCCCACAGTAGCATAAGCAGCAAGAGAGAATATTCTCTATGCTTTATGAATCTAGAGAATATTTCAGAATTGACAAGGTTTCATGTTGTATATAAGTTGCAAAAAATACTGAAATTTCACAAATCTAGTTACATAATCATATTGATTTGGAAACGTTTTTCTGTGATCAGCAAATTAAGTGAAATAATTATATCATGTTCTTGCCTCTCTATGTCATTAATTGTGCATGCTGGAGAAGAAAGTGACATCTGTCTACAAAAGGAAGTTGGCCCAATTTATTTTGTTGCACTCCTTTTAAAGAGATAAGACATCTCCACTAAGATGACTGGAAAGGTATCTTAAATAGATCTTCTTCAGCTATTTATCCTCCTGAGCTCTGCTCCTTCATGATTAAAAAATTTTGTTTGCAGCGTTCATAGAGGGAAATCATAGACCAATAACAGAAATATTCCTCACATATAATTTCATTGCTTCCTTATGCCCTGGATAAGTAGGGCCTTAAAGAGAACGTAAAGAGAGTAAGGTAATTTGACTTGGCCTTTATCCTCCATGGTTGGCTTTCGTCTGGTTTCTCAGTGAAATGGGTAGATGGCTTGAACAGTTGATTTAATAACTCCCCAATTTAATGTCCTCCTGTGCAATGTACTGTACTGGATCGGTAAGAGCACTGAAGCTATTAGGAAGGCAGCTAGAATGCATGTGGTGTTACAAAGACTAGTAAAAGCTCATTACAGTACTGAAATCAGTTCTGTTGATTTTCTTCCCCAAACCTGCAGAATCAGTTTCAAGCTAACCCATCACGGTTGATTTCACTGTCACCTACTTCAAAATGCAGAGGTCACAACATGAGACAATCAGATCACTCTCAGTTGACCAATAGGTAGACATGAAAAACAGTTCCCCCTTCCCCCACCCATGGACTGTTTTATTTGGAGCTTTGTAATGCACGTGAGCATATGCGGTTGGGTGGGGTGAAGCTGCTAAGGTGCCTTCTTTCTAACCCCTTTGAAACAGCAGATGAATGCTAGCATGAAACTACCTCTACAGAAAAAAGGGGAGATACCAGGCGTTGGAAGACAGAAAGAGTCATGGAGGGGTGATCAGGGAAACAACTTTTGGATCGTAAGCTAGTATACTGAAGAATTCTAAACCAGAATATGTTAGCCAGCCATTGTCTTCTTTGGGATATACAGTGGTACCTCGGGTCACGAACGTTTCTGTTCCCCACCAATTTGGGTCACGAACAGCACCGTTTGCAAAATTTTGCTTCCGTTCGCAAACGCCGGATCAGGTGACAAACAGGATCCATGGCCATTTTCCCTGCCGTGACTCGTGGTCGGGGCTTCCTGTAGGGAGGGGGACTCTCCCTCCAAGCAATAACCGCCTCCCCACCCGCCTTCCTGTCCTTCACGCCAGAAGTCGCCTCGAGCAAGGTTAGTGTTCTCTCTCTTCGTACTGTACTTTGTGTCATATTTGTGTGGTTTAAAAAAAAACAACATATGGTTCAGAATGGATTAACTGTATTTACATTGAACCTTATGGGAAAATTTGATTCGGGTCGCGACCAATTCGGGTCGCGACCAGAGTCGTGGAACAAATTAAGTTCGTAAACCGAGGTACCACTGTATGTGTAGGACCTTACCTGTTCATAGGAACACATTCTGTATCAACAGCTGAAGCTAATTTTTGAAGCTTTCTCAAGGTATATGAATCAATTGCCCTTGAAAATTAAAGCCAATCTCTCGGAATCCTATAAAGTGGATTTGATTTAAAGCTGGAATTTAAGCCCTAAATTTTGCAGTGTTATCACAGCTAAGCGCATTTTTCACTATCAAACATTTGCATCATTAAAACAAATCTTCAAAACAGAATATTTTCTGATTCCTGGAATAATAACCTATTAAAGTGACAAAATCATATTCTCTTAATGATTTGGAAGGTTTGAGTTGTTTCAGATTGTTTTCTAAACCAATTTGTATGTGTTTTTTGCAAAGCCTTTTGTTGTTTGCCAAGAGTTTTAAAAATATTTTTATAGGAGCCAAATGGAACAGTAGTTAAAATAAAAACCCAAGCAGGCTAACAGCTTGAATATATAGTTCACTTGCAAAAATACAATATCTCAACATACATTTCTCTAGTTTCTCTAGTCAGCACTTCTCTCAATCTACTTAGCTGCTTGCCACCATAAGTGGTTCCAAAAGGGAAGCACAGTTGTTTCCATCCCTTACTCCAAGTTGCTGCCCTCCACTCTGCTTTTGTTATTCAAAAAACATCTGAAGTTTGGTTAAGGCTAGTCACTTGTAGTACAGGATATATTCATGCAGTCTAAACAGGAAAAGATACACAGACAGCTTACGCATTAATTGTACAGTTCAGTTTTCTAAGTCTCTTATTCATAAGGATTTATTTCAGCTGCACAAATATTACTGAGAAAAGGGCTTTATTTTCCATACCTCAGTTATAAAGATTGTCTTCCCAACTCTGACTTTCAGTAATACAGGTAAAACACTCCCATAAATTAAGTAATATTTATAGATGGGGAATTATTTATGTATGTATTTCAAGATTAGAAATGAGTATGCTGAATCATAAAAAGAAGCAACAATGATAGTTGATTCATGTTGGGTGGTGTTGGTAAGATAAAATTACTCATTAACTATTCAGTAACCATTTTACTGTACCTCTACAAATATTCACATACAGTACTCAACTTCAATCTGTCATAAAGTAAAATAAAATAAAATGTTTTTGCTTCTTGGGCTAAGAAACTTTTTGAAGCTGAAGCATTTGTGCTGAATATGATTGCAACTGAGACAACACTTTGCTAATGAAACTTAAGAATATAGCAGTGTCTAAATATATTTGCCAAAACTATGACGCTTTCTTATTACTGTTTTAGACTACAGTAATTTGTTCTTATCATTTCTTTAAACAGATGTGAAATTGTAAGTCACTTTGAGTTTAAAGCAGATGCTAAATGACCACAGGATTGTATCATATACTAGGATATTCCAAAACTTTCAAGTAGTAAATGTGATTTCAGGTTGCTGGCATTTCACAAGATTTTTTTTTTTTTGCAATAATCACTAAACCATAGTATCAAGATTTTGGCAAAAATGAATGTAGGGCCCTGGTGACGCAGTTACTTGCATACCATTTTTTTCCCATCTGGGGAAAAAAGTAATAATTTTTTAAGAGTATTTTTAGAAAAGTTGTGTTATTGGCTGAGGACCTGAATACCTTTAATTTTTCTTACTATTTCTGACTTCTTTTTTGCACTTTGCATAACATTGCTTACTCAAAGAAGAATAGCATGATGTGTGTGTCTGTGTGTGTGTGTGTGTTGATTCTTTGGTTGGATTGAATAGCATTCATTTGCTAAAAATTACTAATTTATAACATGTATAATATCACCTGTAGTTTGTTTAACAAATAGTTTACTGAATCTATTGTTTCACTGGCTGGGTTCCCAGAACACTAAGCCAACCTAAACAAACCATGTTATGATTTAGCAAAATATATGAACCTACCCAGCATTTCATGTACTTATACTTTGAATATCTGTTGTTATAAGCAATTCAACAGGATGATTTATTTAGATATACATATCTCATCACAACAAACTGACTTTGCTAGCATGCCAAATAGCAATTCACACACACAGTAAGAAACCCTACCACATTATTTTGTTAACGTCTCACTGTTAAATTCAACTGGGCTTTGGAACTCCTACCCACATAGCTTCTCTGCTTTCAAAATAGCTTCCCTGCTTTTCATCTATTTTCTCTTTGCTCTCGTATCCTATTATTCCTGAATCCCACTACTACCCTCAAACCTTCTCTCCCTTCCCCTCATCTGCTTTCTCTTCCTGAGTTCTTGTTGCATGTTGAAGCTTTGCTGTAACTTGAATGTCAGGCAATCATAGCTTCTGCCCACAGTTGTCACTCCATCTACTAACTGTTGCCATCTTATTCTTGTTTTCACATTGAAACTTCAAGCTCGTACTAACTGGGGAGTTACATCAGTACTTGCTTTTCTTCTATCCACCAGCCAGTTCATTTCCAAAACCATGACAGTTTGGACAGACCATAAAATAGTATGCTGTTCTATCAAGTGATGTTGTTCAAATTAAGCACAGAAAACCCTCTGTGTACTAGATTATTGTAGAACATTCCCTTTCAAAGCTTTGTAATGTTAGTGGTTTTCCACCACTTGCCTCATTGATTCTAATTTTCTGAGCCTTTGTGCACCTGCACCCTGTTGCTTGCCCATATCTTGACAAAATATGCTTACATACTCCATTATCTGCCTTGGCTCATTAAGAAATATTAATAGATGTCCCCACATGCTAATACTATCTGCTTTAATGAGAAAGAGCCTCATGTTCATGCTGCTTGCTTATGTGGAAAGACTGGCTATTGTAAACCCATATTACTGTTGTATGTTACAAACTGACTGGTTCATCCACCCTCATAGTATTGCCAACCGTGTTTCGAGGGGAAAAAAATATCTTCCCATCTTAGACAAGTGATTCAATTTTTATACTTCCTTTCCTAAGAATAAGTTTACCTCTCCTTGGACAGGCATACAGATGCCACAGCAACAGACAGTGTGTTGAACTTAAGATGACTGACTGTTATTTTCCCATAGCTGCCAGTGATAGCATCTCTGTGTTCTTACTGCTTGTCCATCATTTCTCTAAATAGTAATAAAAAGAAAAAGGAGCTGTTGAAAATTTAGCAGCTACTGTGTGGGGATGACAAAGCATCAGTAAGCCAGCTTGAGAAAGGTTATAATTATGTCCCTTGAGAACTCTGGAAAGCTAAAAGTAAATTAAGGAAATAAATAAATTTGGAGCATGTAAAACTAAAATGAAACTAACCCTAAAATAAGAATGAATTTCTACATATTCACAACCTCTAGCTCCTGTGAGCACAACAAGTATTCTTCAAATGTACAGCTTTTGTGTAATATAACATAGAAAACATTCCATAGGTTACCGTAATGGGTTGTGAGAATACCCTTGGGAGATAGGAGGAACAGGAGAGGCCTAGACAATGGTCTTATAAGAGAAATCTGAGTCCAAAGGAGGGATGGGGCTGGAGAAAGCATCTCAGAAGGGACCCCCCTTGTTCTCTGGAAAATAAAGGTAAGGGAGGGGGAAAGTACTTTCAGACTTGAAAGATTCTGTCACTGTGACTTTACAGTAAAGGTAGTATTAGTACAGTAATACTGTACTAATGGTTTTGGTTTCCTATCTGGACTACCTCAAAGGACTGACAATTATGCTTTGAGATGGTCACAATATCTAGTGATTTTTATAGCCAAGCATTAGCCTATCCTTTCAATTGTACAAGTGTCAAAGCTGAAGCCAGAAGCTTAGCAATAGGACATACATGTATGTGTCTATGTGTGTGTGTGTGTATAAATAAATATACCTATGGATATATGCACGCACAAATCTCTATTGGAGCATGACCAATTGGTAAATCCCTGAAATAGTAATGATAGTCAAAGAAATAAGAATTAAGTGTAAATCTATGGAACTTACACTTAATTCTTATTTCTTTTAATAATGTTTAATCTTGTTGGTTTTTATTGAATTGTGACTTATGTTATGCAGCATGTATTCTATAGTGTTATCCTCATCCATTTAATGTTAATCCCATGTTAAAAGTATATTGGAATTATCATATACATCAGGGGTTCTTAAACTGAGTCGAGACCCCTGGAAATTCATGATGAATTTAGAGAAGTGTTGTTATTTCACAGTAGAACAACTTGCCTCAGAAAATAGACTTTCTTTCATTAGAGGTTTCTAAGCAAAGGCGTGAAAACACTTTTCAGGGATGACGGCAAGGTCTTCTGTGATGTGAAGTTGAAAAAACACAGTCTTGTGCTAGAACACTTGATGATTTGCAGTAGGATTTCAGACCTACTGAATTATAGCTACTAAAATGTTTCTCTTCAAATAGTTTATTAAAAAAGAGTTTTTACTGGAAAATCAGTATTGCTTTTTTTTTCAATTCTATCTTGCCTTTGCCCGAATGTAATGGAAGCCGCATAAGGTTCTCAGACCCTGTCTATCTCTGTCCTATTGATTTTCCTCCCTACAACCCTTGAGGCAGGTGAAGAAGACAGAGTGTCTGGCCCAAAGTGAGAGTTTGGAACCTAATTCTAGTAAAACTTTGTGTTAATGACTATATTATTTTGATCTTTGGAGAATTGGGTCTCAAACTGATCACGGATTGCTAGAGTGAGCAGTATGTGTCTGTATTTGAGCCTCTATTCTGCATTTGACTCAAACTGGTGAAACTTAAGATAATAGCAACAAAAGAAAAAAGAAAGAAAAGTAGATCTCACAACTCCATAATGTGCCCATCTCTGCTGACCTTTGAAAATCTTCAGCTCTATTATGTGGCAAACAAGGCATGAATGAGTACTCCTTATGTTGTTCTTGTTCACATAACAGGCAATTTGGATTTTCCTTTTCCTGCTATATTGTATAATAGAAAAATCTAGTTTAACTTTTGGGAAAATCTCCTGGTTCATTATCAACATGTCGGGAGGTGGTAAATGTAGAAAGTGCCTGATTTATCATGCATAATTTATTTTCTGTAGTACCAACTGGGTCATTTGCCTTTAAAAAAAAAGCTTTATTTTTGGATTATTAATGTTTATCCTTTGTTGATAGTTTTGTTTCCTTCCTTTACGTAAAACAGAGAGAGCTACAGCATAATCCTATAAAAAAAAAAAAACTAAAATTGCAGGAAGAACCTCAACATGCCACTGTGGGAAAATTTGGTTAAATGTCTTCTTAAATCTCTCCCAAGTACTGTAATTCAAGGGGAACTTAAAATATGTTCCCTTATCAGGTTTTTGCACTTAATTTTTCATATACATGGTACATTTCTTTTGTGCAAAATTCTTCTATATATCTCCATCATTTAATAACACTTATTTTACAACAGAGTTTACAGCTCTATCATAGAAATTGGAGGAATTGGAAAAATATTGGCATCTTTACAACCTAAAATGGGGAAAAGAAAACACACATTTACAAAGAAATCAAGGCATCATCAATACAATGTCAGGGACTCAATAAAAAAACTAAATGTTGTATGGTTCTAAATACTGCTCTTCACACTTTTTAATGAACTTTCATATCATGGTCCTATAAGTGGAAAACTTTCACTTTAACTTGATTTGGGAAACTTTGTTTCCCAAATTTAAAAAAAAATATATCATTAGATTACAGATTCAAACATCCATTGGTGGTGTGTGTATCTTTCCAAAATAGTCGTTGACTAATGGAAAGTTAAACAAAATTCTGAATTTGATAGCATACTATCAGAAAGTAGCTAGGCCAAGGTTCCAGCAATGGCATTTAAAATTTACTCAATCTTCCTATGCTACATTTCCCACCTACACTGTTCTAGTAATGACTTGGCAATTCCACCTGACTATTACTATCCATGATATTGCAGATTATTCATCAAGATTATATTGATGATTACTCCTACTATTTTAATCTGGATGTTATATCTAAATCAGCCAAAAAATAAATTACTTGGAAATAGGATAAAGTTAACAAAGCTTATTTAAATACCTTAATTTTCTCTCCATGTAAGTTTTGATACAGTTTACTGACAAATTCAGTTTTCAGTGATTTTGGTCATGATACATGCTTAAAACATCACAGGTGTTACTTAACAAATTGAACAATATATTGAGCAAAATAAGCTGGATTGCCCAGACAAATGTCACATTGATAAGCCCAACCAACTACTGGACTATTAAAACTGGCTGAGTTTCAGCATTGTATTAACAGGGTATACTCTATAGGGAATCTTTTGTTATTAAGACTGCAGCATAATCTGGGGAAGGGAAGGTACCCTGAATTTCCAAAAGTCTTGAGTAACACATGAAGTCTTGCACACCTTCAGTATACAAGAGGCCTACAGTTAATATTTTAACATAATACAGTCATTAATTTCCTGAATATATTATTTACCAATAACCAAAGGAAGATGCAAGTGTTATAATCTATCTAATCACACTTTATCAATCTGTTCTGCTAAATTCATTCAAATGTGTCAGGCATTGAATATAAATGAAAAGATAATAAAACTTGTTGTTGGGGGGGGGAGGTTGTTTTTCACCTTAAGTTACTTTTGTCTTTTTTTCCTGCAGGTGAACATGTGTACAAATAAGTCACTGCACTTCAATCATTTATGTTACTGTATTATTTTTTAAGCACACCAATAAGGGTTACCATAGGGCCTGAGTAGGGTCCAAAGTAAACATGGAATTAAAGATGCTAATGGAGATTGACACTTTCCTTTTCATGTGTCACTTTTAGTAATAACAACAACAATATAATGTGGTTAGGTTCAGTCTTCTTGTCGATACTTATTTGGGTGGGGAGGAAAAAAGCAATTTCTTCTCTAACTTGTGCAGACTAAATTCTGCCTCTGTGAACTACTGAAGCTGTGGATAGGTGACCAGCGATTTAGTAAAATCAAATGAGCTTTTGAAGGGCAAGCTCCTTGATTCAGTAATCTGACTGGAGCAAGTTCTCAGAGATACTAAGTTTTTGCTTGTGTTTGGCATTTGCGCTATTACTGGCACATTTATTCTCCAACAAACATCAGAAGGTGGCATAGTATTTTTCTCTCTTTGAGTCTCAGTATTGTAGTTTTCATTACATGTTTGTTTATTTTTTTATTGCTCTGATTTCTTTGCTGCTCAGTTCCTGAAAGCTCCAAGTAGCTTACATCAACCAATAATACAGCATTAAAAATAAATAGCAAAAACATAAATATAATCATTGTAACGCATGTCAACCTGATTCACCACTGGTCAAGGATAGACTAATCCTTACTTCATCCCCAAATGCTTTACTGAGAGCTACTGCTCTTCAGAAACCCAATATAGAGGGGATAGTCCAGAGAGCTGAGGGAAAGCTGTTTTACATTGTGTTATAAACGTCTTCTGTTATCTCTGTTATATCATTGCTGTGTAACTATGGCCCACTACAGTTTGAAAAGCATGGCCACATATTCTCAATTTTCAATGCCATTTTATTTCTTAGATTCCACCAGTAATGTGTTTCCCAACACCCATACTCACATGCACCCTTTATGCTTTTTTTCTTCATTGCTTTCAATATATGGATTAGTTAATTATTTCACAGCACAGCGGCCTAAGTTCCTTCATGGCACAGAGGCTATAAAAGATTCACACTTAAAAAGAGAAACTGAAACAAAACATATGTGTATAAACATAGGCATCTCTAGGTTCCTGCTGCTTTTGTCAAGACGATGAAAGCAGCATTATGCCATTGCCAGGCAAGCTCCACCCCTTTGGCACATACATTACAATGCATGTTCAAAGGGGGCAGGGCTTCATCATGAGAGCATAATGCTGCATTCATCAATCTGACCCGTTTGGTGGACTCTTCCCCCACCCCCCACCCTGCTTCCAGGATTTTGCTGCATGTAAATTTACACTGAGAAATATTTGAAAACTGCTGTAACTGATTATTGTCATAATTCTATAGGACACAATTTCCTGGGAACTTTTTAACTTGATTCGTTGGCAGAAATTTGATTTGTACAAAAGCATATGCTCCTATTCGCTTGAGTGGGGCATAGGCATGCAATCAAAATCCCTGTTCTAAAAAGAATTTTTTTTCCAATGAGACATAGAAAGGCTGCCTAATAAGGAATCAGACCACTGGTCCCTTTTTTATGCTGGCCGACAATGAATCTCTTGGGATTTAGACATTCTTTCCCAGATCAATCTGCAGATACCAGAATCTTTCTTTATTTTCTATTTTGCATTTTTCTTTTCTTGTATTGCACCAGATAGATAGATCATCTCAGAATATATTGAAAATTAAATACAGAAAGTTAAAAATAGAGGAGAAGAGTGAGATTTCCTTATGGAAATAGGTTGCAATGCTGCATGGCTGTGATACAGTGTAGAAGAAAAGGATAGTACCTATCTTAGACAAAGAATCAAAGACATTAAATTTTAAAACATCCTAAAGAACATTCATTATTTTCAGACATTCTCTGATTCCTTAGACTTAATGTTTTTTTCAGTAATGCTTTTGTATCATGGAAAGAGCTGCTAAGCCTTCCAAAAACTGTTAAAATTAAGGGCATGTGAAGACCTGTTCAGAAAAGGATTAAGCATGTACATTGACCCATCTCTAGAAGGGGATTAACATTTCAAATGGTACAAGAAGTAAGTGTATAAAATACCAAGTTCAAAGAGTTCTAGTCAAATGATCTGGATGGTAGTGTCTTGAAAAACATCTGTCTGAAATTTGGAGAGATGCAGTTGACATTATGAGGCAAGACAGATAAAAGGTTTAACTAGGTAACTCTGTTCACATTTTATGCTGCAAACATTGGAAGTAAGAACCAGTACAAGAGGATTTAGCAATGTTTCACTTCATCCTGCCCTTGGTTTGTGAAAAAGATAAGCATTGATTTGCCCAAGTGTCACTCTTACGATGGCAATTGTACTGAGAACCTGAAGCAATAGTTTGTTATCTTGCTGAATGGCACCTGTGCCATTAGTTATTAATTTCCATGTGGAATTTATTATGAGAAGATATGTGAGTTTGAAAACCTGGTTAAGCTACGAAGTTCCTGTATTCAATTATCCTTTCAAGGTTTTTTCTTAAATAGTATTAGTTACTGTAGAGAAAGAGTGATATTTTGTAACTATACAACTTTAAATGTAGAAAACTGAATAAATAAGGACTTTGGCATCTGCTGTGAGTGCAATGTCAGTTCCAAAGCTCAATCTTGTCATTTAACTTTGCATTTTTCATGGAATTGAAGGAATTTAGTTTGTTCATCTAAAAACCCTCCCTCCCTCCCTCCCTCCCTCCCTCCCTCCCTTGGTGGCATAGATACCTACTACTGTATGCCCTCATCAGCAATTTGATTATTTGGAAAGATTCATTTACTGATTCAACAAGTTTTAATGCTTAAATTCCAGTACTGTTTTACAAAGCCCAACTATGCTTTATCCATGTAACAAATGTGGTGCCTTGCCTGGGCATTTCATAAGAGAATTGTAACTTAACCTCATCATCTGTTACCAGAACTTATTTATTTATTGCTTGATCTTGCCCTCAGCCATTTGGATAAGCCCATCTGCTGAACGACACATCCAAATGGCTTAAGGGCTTCTTCTCCAACTCCCAATCGGCTTCCTTCAGCTGTAACAGCGTACAGAAAGGGAAAAGATTGTGCCTAGTCATCACCAGATTGGATTGATGATCACAGAAGCACTGAGAAGTTAAAACATCTTCATAGGCTGATGAAGTCTGAAGCTATTTTTGCAAAGCATGTCAATGTGATAAATACATGTTTTTATGATTTCTAGAGATCCCATTGGTTTTATACTTATTTGCCCTGATTTCCATGACATGGCTATGGGGAGGACTGCACATGGCTTACAGGCATCTATGGATGCTGGTCTTCTTTGTCATTTTCAACAGTCTACAAGTAAGTACTTAATATATTTATTATCTTCTATTTTAACTAAATCAAAGTACTGTATGTCTAATTATGAGAGCAAGTGTGTAAGAAGGCAAAGTTATATAGCTGTAAATAAAAAATAGCAATACGACTGCTCCGTATTGTCACACAACTCAAAACACATATGCACCTGTTCTTTAATATAATATGTGGTTCTGGTGAAATGAGTAAATGCTTAAGCAAACAGCATGGGAATAAAAACATAAATGTTTATGTATTTATACTCATTCACTTGGAAATAGGGTTCAGTTGAACTTAAATTTCAACTGAGAAGTAGCAAAGTATTTTTCCATAAAGTAACTGAAAATGAAATCTGCTGTATGAAGCAGAGTAAAGTAATCAGCATGTGAAATCTATTTTAAAAAAAAGTTTATTGAAATATTAAAAATTTAGATAGAACTTGCATGGGCAAAATTTAAGGGCAAAATAATTAAGAGTTTGTGCATGCAGAAAGATTTTTCAAAATACCTGCTTCAGTATTTGGATCTTTGTCTTCATGTACTCAACTCAAGAATGAAGAAAAAGCAATAGCAGAGAAGTAGCTTCTTTTTAGTAACTGTGGGTTGGAAAATATTAGAGCTGTAATCATGTTTAACCAACTAATTGGATAGATTATAGATTGGCGACATTTTAATTAAATAAGAAGACTTTTCTAATTAAATAGCCAACTCATTTTTAAAAGTCTTAATTATTTTGAATGTAAGTACTTATAAAAATGGCACATGGCAAGTGTGATCTTAGAAGAATCTCCCCCTTGCTGTCACTTTAGAAAATGTGTTTCCTAAGAAACTACTTGCTGCAATAGTTAAGGACACCATTTAATAACAATAAATTGTGTAGATTTTTTCCCCAAAATTTATATAAATTGAAGAGACAGTTACAATTAATTGGATTGGGTAACTGAAATAGCCATATAAAACGCACTACATTTCACTCTTAACCTTGGTGCCTTCTAGCTGTTGGGCTTTAACTATTATCACCCAACTTACCTGTTTAGGGATTATGAGAAATTTAGTGCAACATAACTTGAGGCCACCAAAATAAGGAAGGCTAACAAAGTTAGCAAAAATCAGCCTCGGTATTCTCCTATATGTATTTGTTGGTACTTATTCTAAGTAAAATGAAAATCCTATGATTTTAGCTGGAACTAAATCCCACTGAAGTGAATTAAATTTATTTTAAAATAGAGATGTATAAAATTGGATTATAAATCTAACGATTACAGCCTAAAATCTCTATGTTACCACTGCAGTGGAATGGCTAGTAGTGATGCATTAACAAGGCCCTTGACTTGTTGCCTTGCATTTACAGTGGGTCTTGACTACAATGAGATCTTATAGCAATTCTTGGAATCACACAATGGAACAATAATAAGATTATTTCTTAATGTAGGCATGAGTAGGCATTTTTTTATTTTAAGCTGCATTGGTTCCAGGCAAGCATGTTGAGGCCATACCCAGCTAGCATTCAGTTCCTTATGTTCTTGGTTGGATGTGCTCACCCCCTATTTACACATATGTTCTTTTCAATATGCCCAGTTTACACATCCTGTTCATATACGTATGCACAGCATCTTTTCTTTGCCTCTGCTGTGACAGAACCACAAATGTACGACAAGTGCCATTTCAAGGGACTTCAGATGACTTGCAGGAGTAGTTCCCAAAGTCTTCTAATATAATAAAAGCCTTTGGGATGTACACTTTTAATGTAATTCAAATATTAATAAACTAGTTAATTAGTTTAGTTGATAGTTTAGTTTAAACTAAAAAGTAAACATAGACAAAGCAACTCAAGAAAATTTGACTGGCAAACTAAAAAACCTTTTAGATAAAATTATGATGAACAGTACTGTATATGTTAGCATTCTGTTGCTGCAAATCAGGTATAGATTTACCTTTGTAGTCATTTCGGATTAGAGTAATGAGAATTTAAATGACAAATGTAAGAACACTGAAGAAAAACTACATATATACATCAGCTGGGTTTGAAATACTTGCAATAGATCAGCAAGGGATTTTGGTTGAAACTGGGTAGCTTAATAAGATAATCAACCCAGTATGCAACTGTATTGAAAAATAAATAAATGTATTTAGGATCACTCAAAAGAGAGTCAGTAATTAAACTGTTGAGCACACAAATACTTCATATATTTTTTTTACCAGTTCTGACTTGATCTGATAAAAGAGCCTTTCCTTTAGTTTTTTTTTTTTCAAAGGAAAAGAAACTTCTGGAGAAATATTTATTTATTTACAATCATATCCTGCTTTTCATTCAGGAGCTCAAAACAGTATATATAACTCCCTTGTCCTGTTTTTCTCATAACAATAGCCCTGTGAGAAGGGTTGGGCTGAGAGAGAATGACTGGCCCAAAATCATCTAGTGAGCTTCTGTGGCTGACAACAAACTAGACTCTGGTTTTCCCCATTCATAGTCCAATGCCTTGTAAATAGTTATGGTGGAATGCAATGATCTTGCACTTAATCTTGGGATGGCCAAGGTTCATGGGTGGATGTCCTGTTTTTACTGTACAGTCAGGCACAATGGTCTCCAACCTCTCTAGCATCTCCTGCTTCAGACTATCAAGGAAAAACAATAAGAGAGAAGTCCATCATTGGCTGTTTTGGTAGCTACACTGCTGTTATTACTTAAGGAGAATTTTTTCCCTTGAGAAATTATTGGAGAACTTTTACTTTCCTTGGAAATATTTGGAGAAACAGTCTGCTCAATTCCTCTGCTGACAAATTTGGTGGCAAAATTTGAAAGAAAAATTACATCCAGCTGTGCCACTAATATTGTAATGCCATATATAAATATATGGTTGAACCATATTAGAATAATGTCCTCAGCATCACAGTCTCTTACTCTCCAACTCCTTAATTTGCAAATGATTCTTCAAATCTGCTGGCTTGAAAATGTTAAGGACAAAGAGCAAAATCATAATCCACCTGAGCTGCCATAGGTCATGCAATAGTAAAATCTCCTTTTTTCTGCTTCACAAAAATGAGGAATAAAATTGTGTGTGCTCCATCCTTACCCACATTCTACTTTATCTTGCATGCATGTTTCTGATTATGTACCTAAATAAATAAAGTCAGTAATTTCTGTGAGGAAGAGTTGAAAAATCATCAAGCCATCTTTATCCTTCAAAAACCTGAAGCACAACAGCTTGATGAGGCAAAAATTTCTGCATATGAGTTGGCATGGTTTCAGATACACCACAGCAGAAATAAATTACACTAGGTCTCAAGCACAATGAATTCACTGAAATGTAGAGCTGTTTTCAAACTGGGACAGAATTCTTGTATGGATATTCTTGTATAATATTACAAACAATTCTTTGTGCTGCATCTCAAAAAGAATCTTACAAAACTGAACAAGGACAACAAGAATCACAGATTAGAGTAATTCTCCTACAAAGAAAGGTTTTGACAGCTGAGGGCTTTTCTTAGGGAAAAAAAGGTAGTATGATGTGTGGAAGTATTAGTAACCAGCATAATTCAATAAAGCTAAATGGTGGAAGATTCAGAAGTGATGAAGAAGATGTAGTAATTATGACCGACTTGGACAGGTGTAAAAGAAAATTCAGCAAATACCTGGAAGATGAGTTCATAATCATGATGAATGTATATGAACTCCAATTCAGCAACATGTCCCTTAGTACTACTTGCTGGAGAACGTGATTGAAAGGATGCAACTGGGTTCATATTCTGATATGTTGGGCTTTGATTGGACAGTATGAGAAGAGAATGCAAGGAGAAGGGTTTTTGCGCTGATCTATTTTCTACATTTTACCACAGTTTATATTCAAAACTTTTTGTTTCATTTAAAATGGAAAAAGGGGTACTGACTTCCAGTGACAGCATCAGGGGAGAAGAGGAAGGAGAATAATGTGTGAGGTAGAGATTTTCTCATGAAGCTAAACTATGATTTAGCAATTCATAAATGAGGATTTAGCATTAAGGGAATGAGATTATTCTTGGTTTAACATTACATCCAAATGCAGCAAATGTATTATAAGCAAAGTGAACCATCTAGGTAATTAGCCATAAATAACCTAAATTTACTGAACAGCATTTTTATGTTTGAAACACTGATATATTTTTCATCTCACTAATTAGCAGCAGGTAGAGTGAACTTCAGGGATATAGTCAGCATAGGAAAATGTCTACCATGCTGCAAATCATACTCTCCAAAATAAATATGACACAAATATCCAGTCTCCAGAGTGTTCTTCATAGATTTAATCTCAGCCTTTACTCTTTCTGTAACAAAGAGCCAAACAAATAAATTAACAGTTAGCAAGTTGCAATAGAATCAAATTATAATAATGTTCAAAGGTCTTGTAGAGAAACATGCAATTTTCTGCAGTCTATATGTTGTCTTTATTCTGTCCTGGTAACTTCTCGTTCTTCAGTTTTTGATTTTTTAAAAATGTAGGTTTTTCAAAGCTGTTGTTTATTCTGCGTTTTTGCATTCTTTCCTTTTCTCCTCTGCTTTCATTTGGCTAACATAAGAAGCTAAATGGCTCCCTTAATTCTTGATGCTGCTCAGATCTAGCTATTTTCAGATTCATAAAATGGTCTGATATATTGGCAGTGAATGAGCCAAAACTAATTATTGAGAATAATTAAGAACGGGACTAAAAATAAAAGAAAATAACACTGATTATTATATTTAAATACACTGATCTAACCCCGTTGGAATATTTTGTCATTAAAAATATTACTAAATCTCTTGGAAAAGACAATTAAAGCCCCTTCTGCAGGCGACTGGCTTAACCTCCTTATGAGCACTTTTTCCATTCCTATACAGTACCCAGCAATAGGAGATAATCAGTGGTGATCTGAGAAAAATATGTGCTTGGTTTAGGCAGTGTTTCCCAGCCATGGCAACTTGCATAGATATGGATTTCAATTTCTAGAATTTCCCAGCCTGCATGGCTATTGTCAGTATTCGGGGAGTTGGTCCCCACATCTGGAAGTGACTAACATTGGAGAACACAGTTTTAAGGAGTTGCAGAGGGGAGTTGTATGTGCAATCCTGTGTGCACTGAAGCACCTTTTTGCCTTGGATTGCAAAACACTGTGCAGACATAATGTTTCTTCTGTTTGATTTGCATTTAATGAGATTCAGCAAATGGAAGTTTCATTTTTTTAATCACAGTGTCATAAACCCAGCTAAACAAACTACAAAGGAACTGTTTACATGCTACAATAATGGCACTTAGTGGTAAGTGAGAATGGTGTTATCTCAGGGTTATAAAAGAGTGATGTATTACATTATTATTATAAGTTTGGCAGTTCTCAAAAATCATTCTAATTAAAAGATGAATCTTACTGTTATTTCTAAATTTAGCATTGACCAACTCTCTGCTAATCACATTACTTTATTGTTTTTCCCCCTCTCCTCTCTCCCAGTTCTCACCATTTAAGCAATTAAACCATTGTTTGTGTTTGAAAATTTTCATCCATGTCTATAATGTCATCACTGACCATAAAAGAACTCAGGAGAGACAAAATATTGATTCACAAAATTAATTCTTCTGAAAGAAGTGAACATTCCTACACTGCAGTTTTTGTTTTGTTTTGTTTTGTTTTTTTAAGTTGCATTTTCTATAGAAGGAAATTGAAAAGTGATTCACTTTTGTATAGACGTATACGAAAAAAATTCAGGATTGTCTAGCTAGATCAACTCAAGACCTTTTCATCCGGTGTCCTGTTTCTAGCTGTAATGATTGGGAGATGCCTCTTGGCTCTCACAATCAAGTCATGAAATTGGTAGCAGTCTAAGAACATGTTGTGCATAGAGTTTGGCTGATGTTGGAGAGACAAAGTTTCAAACTTCTACTCAGCCACAAAGCTCATTAAGTGACTTATTCACATTCTTTCTCAGCCTAACTAATCCAACTGGTTAAGTATAAAATTGGGATGGATTGAATGTCTTATGCTTCTAGGAATTCAGTTTTTGTAAAACAGATCTAGTGGATGCACTTCCTTTTCATGAGAGTACATGAGTGCCTATGAAGGTATGAAATATGTCTTTGCATTTGACTATATCACTGAAGCCCTATTGTTACTGAGCTTTTTTAAAAATAGGTTTCCCACCACTATCTAGATATTATCGTTAGTAAGTATAAGTCCCAAAGGGACCTACTTATAATAGCATTGTCAGAAAACTGTTTCCTTTATACATCATGTGAGGTTGAAAGAAATCTAATTTTTCTTTGGAAAGTGTTGTGCAACCAAAGAGGTCAGAGCTTAGCACAATAGAAAGAGCATTATGTTTTCATTATTTTGAGTAAAATGTCAAGTGTTGCTTGTTTGCCTCGACAAAGGTCAGCTGGATTAAATTTTTTAAAAGCTCTAAACCAAATTGTGCCATAAGTTCATTAGCTATTTAAATCTCAGAAATGTTGTTTTGCAGTTGCCACAGTGACATGGAAAGTTTTAGTGATAGACAAATGATAAGCTTAAAAGGAACCTTGATTTTTCCCCTTTTATCCTTGCGATGTCTTTCTTTTAAGAAATAACAATCAGTTACTATTGTATCATGTCTGATCTCTTGATATTGTTTACTTATCTGTGGGAAGTGTCCATATTCTTAAAGCATTTCCAGAAAAGAGAGAGGGATGTAATATGATACATAAATTGTCCAACAGATCCTTATCATTAGAAACATGGTGTCAGGATTTTCTCAAACTGCTAGACAGGAAGCAGGCATTCAAGGACACAAGAGCTTCTGATAAATAGATTTCTTACAGAAAAGCTCAGGAAGCCATTATGAAATAATTCCAGCAGCTGCTATATCTCAAATGCAAGTCTTACATACAGTGAAATCAAGATTTAAATATGTATTTTTATTTATTTATTTATTTATTCATATATCATTTATATAGCCACCCATCTTACACAAAGCGACTCTGCAGCGTACAACAATTAATTAAATAAGTGAATAAAAACAGGCATATAAAAAGATTTAAAGTTATTATTAAAATAAAAACATGATCACAATTTTTTAAAATTTTAAATTTTAAAATATGCAAACTTCACAGAGAGATCAGAATATCAATTATAGTGGAGCCATCTAAGAATGTCTCCAGTTCCCAAAGACCCCCAGGCCTGATGTCACAACCAGGTCTTGAGGGACTTCCTAAACAACAGCAGGGAAGGGGTGAGAGAGAATGTTCCACAAGGAGGTAGCCACAGCAGAGAAGGCCCGCCTCCTGGGACCCACCAGATGCAAGTCCCTGGCCGATGGAATGCGTAGCACACCTTCCCTGCTGGATCTAATGGGACAGGCTGATGTGACTGGGGAGAGGTGGTCCCTCAGATAATTTGGCCCCATGCCATGAAGTGTTTTAAAGGTCAAAAACAGCACCTTGAATTGGACCCGGAAGCAAACCAGTAGCCAGTGCAGCTTGCGAAGCAGAGGTGTAACATGTGCTCTTCTAGGAGCACACAAAATTGCCCGCACCCCGCATTCTGCACCACTTGAAGGTTCTGGATATTCTTCAAGGACAGCCGCATGTAGAGTATATAACAGTAGTCCAGTCTGGAGGTGACTAGGGCATGAGTTGACTGTGAGCAGAGCCCTCCTAGCCACAACTGCCACCTGCTCTTTGAGCAGGAGTCGCGAGTGTAGGAGGACCCCCAGATTGCACACCGGATCTGTCCAGAGCAGTGCCACCCCCTGTATATACCTGGCCAGGTATTGGGGTAGAGTTCAGGGGGCTGGAGCACAACATCGGAACCAAGCACCGAGAGTGTGTTCCTCGCGAGTGGCCCATCCCGTCTCCCACCATAACTCCCCATACCCATCACCACCAGGATATTTTGACCTGCCCCAAGCCCCCCCCAAGATCTCACCATCACCCTGACCCATACCCTCCAGCACTCAAGACATGGGATCCCCACATCATTATACTGTAACCACCATACCAAGGAAGGGATGAGTGAAGCCTCAGGTGCTTCCGCTTTCGCTCTCAGCGCCACAAGGAATCCAACAAACCACCTTCCACTCCCTTCAGCAGCCAACAATCCACACAGTCCACCCCACCAAGCCTCTTACTTCATCTAGTACTAAATAATATGTTTTTGTGGTCCAATGTACTCTGAACAATTTTGTCTGCCACCACTATTCAAAGCCATCATTTTTTTCACTAGCTCCATAGCTGGGAATTAAGCCCACTAAACTGGTCAATGCCATTATAGAACTTAAGTAGCTACAGTTACTACATTAATTCAGTTGGGAAGCTAAATATAGACCTTATCCTGTTATCCCAGGAAAGGTCTAAATATAGACCTTTCCTGTAATCCCAGGAAAACAGCTCTTGCTTTGATTATTGTATCCCTTAATAAACAATGCAAACAACCTTATATTGTTCTAATGCACTCAGCTGCATATAGAACTTCTTTTTATATATTTGCTCTATATTGAAGGAAATGCACAATAACAATAAAACAAATCTGTAATTAAAAATAAGACATAATATAGGCCATATGAATGCAAAAAAATATATAAAACTCACAGAAGAAAGCAGATTAAATGCAGTTTTATATGTGCCTTTTCAGAATTAGATTCTAATGAGTTCAGTGGGCTCAATTCCCACCTGAATAACCACTGAGTATCTTGCCATCTTGGATATTATTTGCATTTAATGCATTTCAGAGTTAAAGAACAAGTTGGGGAAAAAATCAGTAGTCTTTATTGGTTATCTACTGTTGAGTGATAAAACATTGATTTCCTTATGCTATCCAGAGAACCAACTCTCTTTTTCAGCTTTGTAGGAAATCCAGAATAGGATCTTTAAAGACTGCAATACTCTCAGATGCTTGTTTAGGAAAATATTTTCTCTAATTAACTTTCAAAGGTTAAAATGTGACATAGTGATCAAGATTGCTAAGATTTCTGACCTTGTAAATCTGATATGATACTTAGCTATTTTGCCCTTTAGCTTTGCTTTCATAGTATTACTAGCAACTAAAAATGAATGGATTATGATATGCTTATAAATCCATTTAATCCTATTTCTACAATTTCTTTTTTTAATATGGATCTAAATATATTTAAGTAACATTGAAATGCATTTTGAACGTATTTTTCTCATGAAATGTACATTTTAAATCTTATTTCTTAAATGTTTCTAAATGTGTTTTATTCCAAAATATGCATTAATACGTTATTATTTAGACCCATTTCATCATGTTTCAGGCTGGGGTTCAGTATGGAGGCAGAATTGGTCACACTTATTGATGACTGTGGTAGAGCTGGGATGGGGTTGGAGCATCCATCATAGTGCTTCTTGATCTCTCAGCAGCTTTTGATACAATCAACCACAGTATCCTATTGGGCCAGCTTCAGGTTTGGGAGTGGAGTCACTGTTTTGCAGTGGTTCTCCTCCTTTCTCTGTGGCTGGTTCCAACCACAGTGTTCAGGGGATAAAAGGTCACATCCGCAACCCCTCAAATGTGGGGTGCTGCAGGGTTCAACTCTCCCCGTTTGTCTAAGAACTACATGAAATTGCTGAATAAGGTCTTCTGTTGATTTGGGGTCAGGTATCATCAATATGCTGAAGATACCCAATTATACATCTCAACCCCAGGCTGACCAAGTGATGCTGTCAAGGTCCTGACCCACTCTCTGGAAGGTATGCGGGGGGGAGGGGGAGGCAGGAGGAACAGATTCAGGCACAATCCTGACAAGACCAAGTGGGGTTTTTTTGAACCTCCCTGGTTCCAGGGACTCTCTTTCTTTAGTCTTTAATTGGGATGCAATTCCCCATGTGAGACTGCTGCGCAGTCTGGGGGTTCTCTTCAACTCACAGTTCCTGCTCGAAGCACAGGTAGCAGCTACGCTCAGGAGGGCCTTTGCACAGGTTCATCTCGTCCAGCACTTGTGCCTGTTCCTGGCCCCGGAGGGTCTTCAGACAGTCACTTATGTCTCAGTCATCTCTTGATTGGATTACTATAATGTGTTCTACATGGGGCTGTCCTTGAAGACAACTCAGAAGCTAAAGCTGATGTAGAATGCAGCATTGCAGGTAATGATAAGCATGTTGTGGTATGTGCAACTGTCTCCACTGTTTTGTGAGCTGCATTGATTGTCAGTTGGCTTCCAGGTGCAATTCAAGGTTATCACCTATAAAGTTGTGCATGGCATGGGGCCTGATTATTTAAGGGCCGCCTATCTCCTTATGTTTCTGCCTGTCTGATGAGATCAGCTAGAGTGAGCACACTCCAGGTCCTGTCAATTAAGCACTATCATCTTGTGGGACCTAGGAAGCGTGCCTTCTTGGTGATGGCTGGAATGATACCCCCTGGAGATTCATACTGCTTTCACCCTTTTCACTTTTCGCAAATTGCTTAAGACCTGGTTGTTCTTCCAGGCCATGGTTTTTGCTTTCCTTTTTTTTTTCCCCTGTTTGGCTTTGAGGGGTTTTATATTCAGTCAGTTATCTTCTTTTTTTTCTTGATATACTTTCATTTTTATCTGTGAGCCACCCAGAGTCTCTATGGAGTCAGGCAGCCTCAAACTGAATTAATTAATTAATTAATTAATTTCTTTGAGATGCAAGCTGCATCACAAAATTAGGAGTACAAATATACAATTGAGAGGTTAACTGCACTATTATCGACATTTATCTGCACATTAATCAGATCAGGATTAAGTATTACATTCATGAAGAATTAATTCCTTAAACATTTCCACTGTCAGTTAAGCTTATAGATATATAAAGCAGCCTTAAATTAAATGAGACCACTGATCCACCTAATCTAGCATTATGTTCTAAATAGCAGTTCCTTTCCATAGTCTCCATTATGGACTTTTTCCATTATCTGCAAGCCATTTAACTGGAGATGTTGCAGAGAACTTCTACACGCAGAACACTCTGTATGATGGAAATGCAGCCAACTTAGATTAGGCTTAGCTGAGTCATAGATAACACAGAAAGCAGTAGTAGGATACTCCTTAACAAGTTTGTATAGGTATGCCTCCATGTTTACCTTGCATGTCTACTGACCTCATCCTCTCTTCCCATCTCTGGGCACATTTTAGTACAGTTGTTTACAACAGCAACCCATTACTGAGAATAAGAGTTGCAATGAAGGATCATGTGCCAGGTCAGCCTGCAAATAGATTGTTTACAGTCAGTCCACAAGTCAGATATTTTAATCTGTGCAACCCCCCCCCCCCAAAAAAAACCTGCTTTGGTAACTGTTCAGCTTCAGTTTGAATGAAAAGAATGTGTGTGTATGTGTGTGTGTGTGTGTGTGTGTAAAAGATGAATGAATGAATGAATGAATGAATGAATGAATGAATGAATGGAATGAATGAATGAATGAATGAATGAATGAATGAATGAATAGATATAGATATAGATATAGATATAGATATAGATATAGATATAGATATAGATATAGATAAGAAATATTTGTTTGATAAAATTCTCCTGAATGAGACGCAGAATTCTTATACTTACTATATGTAGTCAAGGAGTATATGCTGCTTTATACTGTGTAATAATATTCCCAATAGCCTGCAATCTCCCACAATTAAAGTCCAAGGAAAAACATCACAAAGGTATTCTTCCTATTGGTTGTTTCTGACCAAGAAGGATAAGCAGCCAGAGAGAAATTTAGAGCTATGTAAGGAAAACAACTGCATTCTCCTTCACCTTCCATAATACAGTTAAGCTCATAAAAGTGAGCAAAGGAAATTTCAAAGCACACTAAGAATGAAGCAGGAAAACAGAGGCCTTTTTTTTCAAAGAAAGGAAATTTTCAGAAAATTGGATAAATTCTGCTAGCTTGGGCAAGTTCTCTGCACCGTCCATTATGGCTTTCATCATTAAAGGCTGATTGAGTTTAGAAGGTCTGATAATAAGTGAGATTTCTGAAGCGAATAACACTCTTTTTTAAAAAATATTTTAGAATACATTTTGAAGATTCTACTCACAATGCTGAAAGAACTCATTCCTTTGAGAATTTCATATAACAACATTAGCAGTACTGTATTCACGTGGAATGGGAGAGGGATAAAACCGCCTGGACTTGTTCTAGTGTGGTGCATTCCAGCACCTGTGCCATGTCATCTATACATTATGCAGATGTCTGCAAAGTGGCACTTAGGTAGAGCAGTGTCCATGTATCTTTAGAATGACAAAAGCAGACATGTAATGCAAGCCCTATGCAGTCATGCTGCATGTAAAAAAGGAATGGGGCTTAGAACACAACACTGCTTTTATCCCTCTGATCCCCTTGCCCTCCACCCCAAAACCTCTGCTTACATGGGTTCACCAAAGGATCTCTAGGAATTGGGGTGGAGATCCTGATTGCAAGGAACATAGATGAGTAAGAGTTTCTTTGTTAGAGTCTATAAAGTTTCATGATGAGGGCTTGAAGACATTGGATATTTTTTGTTTTGAGAAAACTGTGAAGGATGTGGTTGCACTCTGTAAACACCTGAGGAAATGTTGGATAAAGGATTATCAAGATTTGGTGTCTATCATCCCATAGCGCAGTATAGAAAATAACAGCTTTAAGCCATAGGAATACAAATTCTGTTTGAACATTAAGAAAAACTTCTTAACGTCAGAGCAATTTGACAGTGGAACCAATAAACCAGAGAAGTAGCAGGTTACCTTCATTACAAATGAGGCTTCACTGTCACATCCTTCAGGTATCAGGTGAGGGTATCATGAATATTCTCCATGTGATGAGACTGACACATGTGGCAAGCTTCACCTTATGGCCACTACGTGGAGCAGTTACTATGTGTAATCGGTTTCAAAGGATTTTAACAGTGCTAGTGGAGTGCCTTTTAGGATCAAAAGTTCTTCCAAGGCCTCAAGATAGCATTCTTACCATTTTTGCCTGTTCTTCCATATTCTATTCATTTTGCTTATATGGAAAATTTGCTTATCTGTTTGTTGACAGTAAAATTTATACTCATTTTTCTGCAGGACATACAAAAGCATATAGCAAACAAAACAGAATAATAAATGAATTAAAATAAAATAAAATACTAAAAGTAGAAAAGCAGATAAATAAAAGCAGCAGAACAATGAAAGCTGTACATTTAAAACCCTACATCTTAAAAATGTGTAGTAAAGCAAAAATAAGGTGGTCAGTTACACTTTTCTGAGGAGTTCCTTCTACAATGATTCCCTCTAAATACTTTCTATATGTGAGAGGATTGAAAGGTTCTATATGTGAGAGGATTGAAAGGTGAGCCTCTGAAAACAAGCACTATTTCTGAACAAATTAATGTAGGAAAATATATGATAGGCCATTAGATCTCTTAACTGGGGCAACCATAATCATTAGGAAGGTCTTGTAAGAACTCTCAGTGCCAGTGATCCTTAATAATGTGCAGAACTGGATTTATTTAAAGGGCTTATATAGCCACCATTTTAATGGGTGGCTCACAAAACAATAAAAACAGTAAAAAAAAAAAAATGAACAACCGTAATGAAAAATCCTGGCGCCCCCAGGACAACACCCTCCCACACATCAGTGTACCACCTTGTTAGTGTATCACCTTGCTAGTCCAGCCTCATCTACCCTGATGCTTGTGGGAAGAGTCCTTCTGGAAAGTGGGTTGGGTAGGGGCCTGCCGGATCTTTGGGGCAGAGGCAGCTACGGAGAAGTTGTGCTTTCTAGGCCTTACAAGATGTCAAAATTTAAGGGAAGGGACCTGGAACACACCCACCCTGACCTGGTAGGATGGGGCAGAAACCCTCAGGGAAAAGAAATCCCACAAATAATCTGGTCCCATGCCATTTAAAGGTGATAAGCAGCACCTTGAATTGCATCCAAAAAAAACCTGGAAGCCAATGCAGCTCTCATAGCAGCAGTGTAATGTAGGCAAACCATGGACCTCCCAGAGCTGTGCATGCCACTGCATTCTGGACCAGTTGTATTTTCCACATGGTCTTCAAGGGTAGCCCAATGTAGAGTGAGTTGCAAGATCCAACTGAAAAATAACTAGGGAATGAGTACCTGTGAGCAAGGTCTCCTGGTCCAGGAATGGGTGCAGCTGGCACACAAGATGAATCTATGCAAAGGCCCTTCCTAGCCACAGATGCCACTTCTTGAGCCGGAGCCATACATTCAGGAGAACTCCCAAGTTGTGCACCAGTGCTACCCCAGCAAGAGTCAAAAAGACAATTCACCAGACCTAAAGAGGGCAAAAACCCAGAGCCACTCTGTCTTGCTAGAGTTGAGTCAAAGCTGGTTCTTCCCCATCCAAACCCTTATAGCCTTCAGGCACTGGACCAATACTGGGAGTAGAGATATATATTGATGATATATCACATCTCATGCAGCTGGATGACCTCTTCCAGAGGTCTCATGTAGATATTAAAGAGGAGGGGCATTGCAGGGGCCTAGGGCTCTATCTGTTCCTCACCCCAATACCAACTGGAACCAGCCACAGACAAAGGAGAAAAGCCACCACAAAATGGTGCCCCTCGCTCCCAAACCCTGGAGCCAGTCCAGAAGAATATCATGGTTGATTATATCAAATGCCACCAAGAGATCCAGAAGGACTAGAACAGACCTACCACCCAAATCCTGAACCCTCCACAGCTCATCAACCAGTGTACCTAGTGCCATCTTAGGGCTGTTGCCTGTCTTGAACCCTGAGTGAAAAGGATCCAGATAATCTGCTTCATCCCAGGCCCTCTGAAGCTGAATGCATACCACCCTCTCAAAACCTTCCCTAAAAAGGTTGAACATGCTTGGGATAAAATTGAGTTTGGTTGCACTTGTGCCATAGAGCCCCGAATATGCTAAAACTAGTGCTGTCCACAGGAAGCACAGGACCCAGGAAGAAGTAAAGCTGCAAACCTAGTTACATCTTCTCTAGTTTCCTAAAAAGCTATTTCCTAAAAAGCCAAACCCATGATGGACAGTGGAGGTTGATATTTATCAATATTAAAATTAATAAGTGCATGCAGTATATTAGTAAACATTCAGAATTTATACTTTGCTATAAATTCTATACTATAGCTACCACAAAAATAAGACAGCCTGTGTGGTGTAGTTATTAAATTATTGGTACTGGGAAGACTCAGGTCTAGTCCATCCTCAGCCATGGAAACTCACTATATAGTATGTACAAATTCATTAAAAATGCAGAAGATATTGCACACTAATATTATAATGAAACCAGAATTATTTCTACTGGGCTTTATGGACAAGGAATTAGAAAAGAAATATGGGAAATTAATATTTTATATGGTAACTGTGGCAAGATTATTGTTTGCAAATAGCTGGAAAAGCAGTGAAACACCTACAGTACAAGACTGGATTATAACATTAACTGAACGTGCAGAAATGGCAAAGCTGACCAGTTTGGTCAAAGAAAAAACAATATAGACTTTTCTGAAAGACTGGAAATCTTGTATGGATTTTTTGCTGAAAGAAGAAAAAACCGAATTGATGGTTTGGGATTTGGGGATTAAAAAAGACAAAGAGGTTGGGGAAATGTTTAAGATGATAATAAATTGATAGATAGAAGGGCGAAAGGCATAATTGTATGAGGTTTTTCTTTTCTTTTCTTTTCTATCTTTGTCTTTGTTCCGTATGTTTTTACTACATTGAAAAATTATACACACACATACACACTCACTATATAACTTTGGGCCACATGCTGTATCTCAGCCCAACCCATCTCACAAGCTTATCATTACAGAGAAAAATAGAAGGGAACTATATAGGCTGACTTGAGTTCCTGTATGAAAGGTGATACATAAATCTAAAAAACAGACGGACATATAAACATACATACATACTTGCATACATACATTCAACTTTCTTCTGTGTGTTTTTGCTGTTTCCCCAAAATATATGTTTTAACATGGCTCTTTTCCAGGTATATCTGTCTGTACTTTGGTGAAGTCTATAATTGGCAGATCCTATCAATTAGCTGGGGTTTTTTACATCTTTCCTTGGGACTGTGGCCTGGCAGCCTTTCATTAAGAAAGTAATAGGAAGGATTGAAAACACTTCCATGATGCTGAAGAATCTAATCTTGTTTGAACTTGCTGCATGTAAAATATGGAAGTCAATCTAAAGCTAATTATAAATGAGTAAATAGAAAATACCAATCAGAAAGTTGAGAAAAATAATTTGCAAGTGGAACTTCCAATAATAGTTTCTGAAGCCAAGTTCTCATTCTGGCTTTTGTGTGTGGTTAGTTATGGCCTTTATTGATAGATCATTTAAAATAAATTATATCATTTCTGTCACATAGACATAAATATGTGTTGTTCCCTTAGCTGAAAAAGAGCTAGTCCAAGGTTTTAATCAAGAGATCACCTTCTTACTGCATCTCTCTCCTTACACAATCATTGTTGTTTTGTCACGGTTTTAAGGAAGTCCAGAAATTTGTTTAATCCCATGTAATTTTTGACCCACTTTTCAAGCACTGGCATTAAATATTATTATATTTAATATTAAAAACACATTATTGCTTATGGCTATTCTGAATGATTCCTCAGATCCTCTATATTCACTCATTATTTTTTTATTAACATACAGTGCATTCTTTTGATCCATGCTTATGTAAATAGCTTGGCAGCTCACATCATCACCCATCCTTGTACATCTTATCCTGATCAAAACATGCATGCAATTATTTTTTTATTCATTTGCTTGGAAACTTTTTTTTCTTTCTCTTGCCTCAGTACTTCGAAGTCCTTTAATATAAAGCTGTTTACCTTTGGGCTTCTTCAATCCAGAAATCTGTATAAAATGCTGCAATTATTATTTATTTAAACTATCGTGTCATCAAAATAATTTTCATTCTATTTAAAATACAGTAATACATATAAATTAATAACATTAACTTATATTGAAATATATGAACCAGTGGCCATGGGTAGTAGAATATTACTAACATATTATGGGAGAAACTACCCTGAAAACTAATAGTGATCTATGCAAAGAATCTTCCCTCCCTCCCTCATTCTTGTATGGCTTTTAGATAGATATGCTCTTTTTCCATTGAAATAGCAATATATGCATAGGGTGTTGTTGTTTTAATTGAGCATTTCTTAACTCAGATCATCATATGATGGCCAGTGAAAGAGCATATATTTCAGTTTCAAGTAAAGCTGTGAAATAAATAGTTGATTCAAGTAAATAGTATGATGTTATGCACATCACTTAGAGGTGCAAACATGTAAGGGATTGGGTTGAAAATCTAATTGGAAGGGTTTAGTATGGCTGTCTTGTATGTATGTATGTATGTATGTATGTACTGGGACTTACATGTGACTTTTTAAAATACAAGCAGCTTTTTAAAAATCCTACCTTATATTTCATAGAAGACAAATTTACTACAATACTGTACTTCAGCAGGAATCAGACTTAACATTAGTGCAATGCTAAAAATGGCAAAGGAAAACTGCAAGTTACCACCTGCTATATAGGAATAATGAAATTTAACCTACAATGCAGAAGTCAGGAGAATATAAATAAAAGTAGTATTAACCTGACATATAATCAAGGACATTATAGGCAAGTATGTGCATTATTTATTTCATTCTCAGTCCATCTAGGGCTTGGAACTGATGTTATCTAATCTGCTTCCCTCCCTCCTCTCGTTTTTCTCTCCTTAGTCTGCCCCACTCCTTAGTATAATTTTGTTCTTTTGAATGTCACCTTAACTCACACTGTCAGTGCAGTTGTTTGCTTGCAATGTGAGTAAAACGTAAGCCAGGGAGGAGATGTGCAAGTGCACACAAGCCCCACCCTGTTTTATCAGGATTCATAATTATGGGAGTTTGTTCAATCAAACCCTCTTACAATTTCTTGCAAGCTAAATGCAAAGAGGCACTGGGAGCAGGCTTTGCATACAGGCACAGAGAATAAAGGGGATGAGCAAATATCGGGTGGAGAACTTCCCTTACAAGTGGATCCCAGCATGGTATATAAATGCACACACTCATGTGCATGCAAGCTAATAACACGTTTAAGTTATAACCTGCCCTGTGTGTTCCATAAAGCTCTCACTGATTTCCCAATCCACCTCTTTATTTCAATTACTTTGGCATGAGCTGCTCCTAGATCAAGAATAGGAACCCCAAGCCTATGGCCTAATCTGCCCATGAAAGTAATCCATTCAGGCTACGGAGCCAGCAAACCCTCTCACTGAAAGCCTGTCCCTCCCCAGAAGCATCAGCCATCTGAAACACTTGCAAGTGCACCTTGGGTTGGGCCCTTTGAGCATTTCCTCTTTAGGAAAGGCACGGATGAATCCATGTGCTATTTTCTGTGTGCCAGCCAAGCATAGACATTGTGCACAAATACCATCAATGTACAGAAGAAAAAGAAACTTTTTTTTTCCTTTGTACCTGAAGCTAGCAAGGACAGGATTCTTTCTACACACCTGATACAGTAGAAAAAAATGATTTTCTTCATGCCTCAGGTCCACGTTTGTGGGGCAGCATGCCTCCAAATACTAGTTGCAGGGGAACAATGACATGAGAACAGTATATCTCTGTCTCCTGCTTGTGGGCATCCCAGAGGCATGAGAAACAAAATATTGGATTAGATGGGCCTTGGCCTGATCTCGCAGAGCTATTATGTTAGAATTTTCTCTATGCTTATCTGATATACAGAGAAAAGCAGTTTTCTGTATGCATTAGGTAAGAATGAAGACCGATTCCAATCTAACGCATGGAAAATGATCCAATGGGGAGGGCGCCAGTGTTTCTGCTCCATAGAGTGCCACTCACGAACATCATCCAGTCCGTGGAAGCAGAAAGGAACTACATGCAGATCTCAGACAAGTTTTAGTTCCCTACCCCTGTGGTGGATCATTTTCTGGATTACTTCTTGGTACTGGCTGAAAATATATTAACAAATATTATCAGTGATATTAATCAAAGAGGTAATGATTTGGAGGGGATGCAGTGGCGCAGCGGCTTAGTGACCCTGGAAGTTGCCAGCTAGAAATGGTCGGCACTTCAGTGGTTTGAGCCCAAGCTCCGCGCGGCAGGGTGAGCTCCTGTCTTGCACCCTCAGCTCCTGCTCACCTAGCAGCTCGAAAGCATAAGCGAGTAGATAAATAGGTACTCTCACCCCAGTGGGAGGAAAAATGCTGGTGGCGCCTTACATGGGAAAACAGGAATTGGTTGCCAGTTGCTGGATGCAACGCAGCGGAAGAGACCTGATTTCCTGCGACCACCAGCTGGACTCCGCCCTAGGAAGGAGGCAATGGCAAACCACTTCTGAAAAAACCTTGCCAGGAAAACTGCAGAGACTTGTCCAGGCAGTCTCCATAGAATCGGTCACAATTGAAAGCAGATTTTAAAAAAAATGATTTGGAAACGACATTATGACTGGGGACACCTAGTCCAATAATAAAATCAATAGACTGATTATTTTTGGCCTTTCCAAAGTTCCTAACTGAGACTAGAAATCAATCTTGGGGTGAGTCTAGAATTAGCCACAAATGTACCGCATGATAAAAGGCTTGAACTAGAAGAATTTAGGGTAGATGCATAAACTAGATATAACTTCTCTGCACTAAAGGTACAAGTATTTCATAGCTTTTGAAGATGTCATGCTGCTGTAGATAGCCCATGGCGATGGAATTTTTTAGAACTGTTTCAACAACAAAATGGCTGGAAAACCGCACAGACCTAGTTATGGTCCTATTTACTAAATCAGAAATAACTGTGATTTACAAGTTCGGATTAAATTCTGACAATTTCTAAGCAGACTGTTAAGCTCACTCTTTTTTCTCCCTCCCATACTGTTAATCCATCTTTACAGTTGGAAGCATAATATAAATCAGTGTTTTTCATACATAATGCTACTATTAGTAATAACAACAATAACAGCATTGTATCCTAACCTGTAGCATTTAAAACCATAAAAGCATTATATCTGAGGAAATGTGAAGTGTGGGTATGAATTCACGCATGACCTGGGTGTGCTTGCCTTTTTTTATGTTCAAAGTTGTATACATATGGAATTTCCAAGTGAAAACAGTTTGAGGTAAGTTTGTTTTCTATTGACATGCTTGACAACCAGTTTCATGCCTCTGGGTACCTTTGAAACAGGTATCACTATCATTTATTTCAGAAGACCGAAGGGTAAAAAGAACACCAGGAAAAAAAACCAAAACCCTCCTAAATATAAACTGACAAAGAGATGGGTGCACATTAACTTAAAACCTGGCAGCTGTGACTGTTCTTTACAAAATATCCAGTGGCTTAAATCCTAAATTTAAATTAAGTCCTAACATATGGAGGGATGGAAAAGCCCTCCAAGAATAGTGGAGTTATTGTGCAACGCCAGAGATCACCCCTAATCAGGAATAGTGCAAGACTTCTCTGTTGAATTTGAAATGGTGTCTTCCTGTCCCAGCTCTCCAATATGTTTCACCCACCTTTCCATAATATGGTCATGATTCTGCTAATGTTAGTGCTGTATGAAAATGTACATTTTAAACGTGCTTCTCAATGAATATCTTCCTGTTGTTTTATGTTAGTTTTCATGCACCTCTTTAAGAAACAAAATGGATCACACAACCAGTAGCCCTTACTATGCAGCAAGATACTCCAGATTTATGTCCACTTCCATGCCCCTACTGATTTCAGCCCACTACTGTAGGTTCAGGGAGAGTAAAACTGCTTCAAAAATATTGTCAGTTGTTTAAATCCCAAGTATGAAGAACAAATGCCAAATATGATTATGGATTAGCAGTGATATTGAAGGGGAATCGGTGTTGGTAAAGGCATGTTTTGCCTATCTGAGAGAGCTGTGTGTAGAAATTGCTGTGCTGTGCTGCTGGGAAAAGACCCACCTTAACAGCTTTCTACTTCAGAAAGATGATCAGGAAAAAATTGAATGAAAGGATCTAGAATCCAGAGGCTCAGCACTATGGCAAAATTAACTTCATGACAACTATGTGAATGCAAATGCTGAGTGTTAAAAAGCATGGCATGGTGTAAACTGCACAAGCAAAATTTTAAATGCATATTTCATATTTTCTGGTGTGTTTTTGTTATATTGTGAACTTATGCTGTAAACTGTTTGGGGAGCATTTTGCTGTGAAGATGGTATAGAAATATTTTAAAATCAGTAATACTGTAAACGTAAAGGCAAAACAGTTTTAAGATAGAGTTCATTTGAAGCTAAAACATGCCATTTAAACCCTAACCAGTGTTTTCGTGATGTTGAAATTGTGGCTTGAAACTAACAGGTCAGTAAAAATACTTGAGGTATTTATCTGACAATAAATCATTGCTGGCTTGGCTTTGTACCAGCCATTACCGATTTCCTTGCTGTTACATTGGAGCTGAACCATTGTTCTACTTTTGCTTTGTTTCAGCAATAGGTGGGTTTAAAAAGAAACACATAATCTTAAACTATCTCATTATGCTCATAGAGGTTATTTTCCAAGGCAGTAATTTATTCTGATATCTTCTCTTGTGTTTAATTTACATTATAATCATATGGGCAGTCATTGGTTGGGATTATGGGAAAAATCTCTTGTTCTGCATCTTCATATTCTGCTTATATAGTTTTCTTAAACATGTTCAAACATACATTCATTTCATACATAGATGCCTGAATTTTCCTCTCTCCCTCTTCTGTCTTTTAGGGACTTTATGTCTTTGTGGTATATTTCATTTTACATAATCAGCTCTGCTGCCCTGTAAAAGCAAGCTATACAGTTGAAATGAATGGAAATACTAGCTCTGGTTCTGCATTTTTCACTCCTGGGAGTGGCATGCCCCTGGCAGGGGAAGAGATCAGCAAATCAACTCAAAATCTTATTGCTGCTATGGAAGAGGTAACCGTATTACTTTACTTTTACAAATAAATATACTAACAACTCTGAAATGCAGGTATGTTCCTACATGATCCATTGATTTTATTCGTTGATTTTTTTTTTTTTTTTGGTCTGCGCTCAGTCATTACTGACCCTGCAGTGACTGCCGGGACGAATCCTTGCAGTTTTCAAGGCAATTGTTTTTCGGAAGTGGTTTGCCAGAGCCTCCTTCCTAGAGCAGAGCCCAGCTGGCGAGCGCAGGAGGCGGGATTTCCGTTGCTTCGCGCCCTTTTCGGGCGAGCGCGGTTTCGCGCTTACCGGCAACTGGTCCCGTCTCTCTGTGCAAGGCGCTGCCAGCATTTTTCCTTCCACCGGGGTGAGAGTCCCCATTTATCTACTCACGTGAGTTTTCGACCTGTTGGGTTGACAGAAGCTGGGGAGGAAACAGGAGCTCACCCTGTTAACGCGAAGGCTGGACTCGAACCGCCGAAGCGTCAGCCATTTCTGGCCGGCAACTTTCAGCGTCATTAAGCCGCTGCGCCACCGCGTCCCTAATTATTTGTTGATAAGCTTTCTATATTACATTTCAGTCAGGAGCTCCGGAGAGGCACACACAGCATTCCCACCTATTTTTTCTCACAACCAGAATCCTGTGAGGTAAATTAGCAGGGAGAAAGTAGCTAGCCCAAAGTCACCCAGTGAGATTCTGTGGATGAGGGTAGGCTAGAATCTCTTCGCTTGCTAAATCAATTAATGTTTCTCATCAAAAAGGGTACTCAAACTAGGTACAGTAACAACAAATGTTTAGTAAAGCACAATTGTAAATAATAAATGGTTCGTTACAGTTAATGAATATTTGTATTCCTAAGAAATCTCACTGGATCCAGTGGGTCTTACTCCAAAAGAATCTTATCCCAAAATTTTCAGTTTAGATTACAATTATATACTCAGTTGCTTGGTGGAACAGCCCTCTTTGTAGTCAGCGGGGTTTATATCTCAGTAAGCTTATAATATCAACATTAACAGCTGCACAAGAAAGAAATCCAGATGACAGGGCAAGCTGCAACAGCAGCTTCTCCTCCTACTTTATTAGCCAGCAAAACAATTCCATTGGAAGAGTGCTGTTGGGTTCTCTTGGGAGCAATATTATAGTGGTGCCATCGTTACTTTGGCCGAAATCCATGCTGACCGTCATACCAACTTGAACAATTACTTTCTGTTTGATCTTAATTCGCAGGTCAGGAAAGTGAGCAAAACAAAGAAGGTGCCACCTTCTGTCTCCAGGCCATTTCAGGTTTCATATAAACAGGCCATTGGATATGTCTAGAAAACAGACCTGTAAACTATACATGTCAAAAGCAGTAATAGTATATGCATATTATTTTCAGCAACTCTGCTCTATTTCAGAAGTGTTGATATCTCCATTCCATTTTCAGATGCAACCCAGTTATGCCATATTACAATTGCCAAATTAAGAAATTTTAAAAGTACAGAAAACGATCTAGCTGTGAGTCAACCACAGGGGAGAGAATATGCTCCCGATGGTGGAAAGCTGGATCTTACAGCACATCCTAATGGCAAGTGCTCTATAAAATATTATACATATGGTATTTGCACATTGCCCTAGCCCATCACGCTTATCATCTTAACCAACATTTAAGTTGCTGGAACTAATTGAGGCCAAACTCCAAGACACCAGTAATTGGAGTCTCTTGATACTTTTTTTGCAGCTGGGCACAAATGGGCTTTCAAAAATTATCCACTAAATTTGTTGGCAGAGAAGCTTGGGATAGGAAATTTCTCTGACTGTCTTCAGAAAAAGAAAAATTATCCAACAATTTTTCCATGGGCAGGCTGTTCCTTCCTGATGACTACTAAAAAAACAAAACAAAAAAATTAAAGGAGTTCCCTAATGACAACCTTCCTTGAATTTAATTGAAGTCCTGGAAGCCAGAAAGACGATTGCATCATAAGAGACAGAACGTTCTCTTATGCATCTTGGCCACCTCATAATTAAAGAAGTGCAAGGATATCACCTTCCACCCAAAAGAATTTCTCTTCTCTTCTCTCTTGAAAGAACTTCTAAACGCAAATACTCTTTCATCACATTGAATGAAAACAGGTAGAAAAAAATGCCCAGCTAGAGGAGATTGAGAATTGAATTAGGATACCATGTTAGTGTATGTGTATGTTGCAAGGGCTGAGTACCGTTTCTTAATGAATTTTGTTTTACTACCTTTAGCACAGGTTTCAGTCAGATACATTGCTTAGCTTCGTTCTTTATGGGCTTTATAGTTCAGCAGAGATTTGAATTTGGGATGACCATGTCCCATGCCTAGTTGTTGTACAACATTTATCCTGTACTTGTAGTAGCAGCACTTGTCACAATACCAGTAAATACCAGTACAATATAAATACAATATAAATACAATATAAATACAATATAAATACCAGTACAATATAAGTGGATGTTAATCATAAACCATGTTTGGCAAAAGTTGTGTTTATTGACTATTTAAACATTTGTGCCCCAGTTTTGCCCAGCTAAACCTGTGTTCTTTGTTTTTCCTCAAACAAGCTCCTTTTCCCTCAAATAACATCAAAAGTTAACCAGAACATATTTAATCTATATTTTAAATAACAAACTCACTAAATTCTCCAATGAAATAATACAGTAGCAGAGAACAATATAGCTACTCAAAATCATTTAAAAATAATTCTATAACCAACCACTCCTGAAGTAAGCAGTCAATTACAGCAGAAAGCAGGGTTTAGCCATCCTCTGAAAGCCACTGAAGAGGGGATGGCACAAGTCTTCCTTAGGCAGGAGTGCCAGCACAAGGTTATTGTCACAGAAAGGGGTCCTTTTCAGCTCCACACTAATTGTCATTCCGGAGGTGTTCAGAAATGCAGGAGGGTCTTTGACTGTCACCTCAGTAGGCAATCAGTGTTGACTGAAACAGGGCTAGTCTTCCCAAATCCAGAGGGTTTCAGACCATAAGGCAGCCTTGAAGTTGCTGCTGCTGCACTGTTGACCACTCTGTCTCCTTCTCTTTGGACATCTCTATGGTATTACAGAGCCCACAGTAAGATACATAAATTCTAGGCCAGTTTGATATCAGTTATGCATTCCATCTCTTCCATTCCATTCCATTCCATTCCATTTGTGTTTGTAGGTCTGCCAGTTACTATTTCACAAAGAAAGTAACTTTCATCTTGTACATACTTCTACATTATTATTTTATCAGGAACAATCTGTGGATCCCTAAAGGAATTGGTGGATAGTCCTAGAGAAGCAGCCTTCCTTGTACAGTGGTATTTTGGGCAATATCATCATACCTTAGTCTAACTTAATTTGTGGGCCTGGCCTAGCCATTAGGTAGAATATCATGAAAGGTCCACAATTTCTTCTTTCACAATATCGAAGTGTTTTTACAGCTAGGGAAAGAAGTGCATTGTGAAATTGTGTAATTCAGGACCCAGCATAATTTGACTAACTGGGATAAGAAGCACCTTGACAGGGAGGAGGCCATTTGCTGCTTTATCCCAGGTGGCAAAATCTTTTGGCCATCACTGCTATTGTGGCATTGGGAAATGCCATAATACTAAGGAAACAGCTGTTGCTCTAGTTCTTTTGACTACATGCACATTGCTGTGTAGGGGTGAACCCATTGCATCTCACCAAGATAATATTTTTCTGACTTGCCGAAATAACTAACTAAATAATGAGGATTGTATCATTTGCTGTTTGTGGGATCCTCTAGTCTAAAGAACCAATAACATCACTGGGAAGACAATATAGAGTGGTTTTTGTGGCACCCTTTGTAAAAACTATACACTTCTTAATGTTTTGTTTTGTTTTTTAAAGATGCCAGCAGACTGGGAGAGGGCGTCCCTGAGAACAGGCAGCCAGGCCAGGGCTGTCTTTAAGCAAAGCCCACAGAATGGCAGTGCCTACATAGCTGCTGGAGGATTCAGGAACAGTTCTTTGGTGGCAGATGAAGAATCACAAGAGTTTGATGATTTAATATTTGCTTTAAAAACCGGTAAGTACAATATATCTTCCTTTCTAAATAATCAGATATGATTTTTGCAAATGGATTCTGGCTAGCTGTTCAAATCAAAGTAAAAAAGTTGTCTTGTGCTATACTTAATATGCATTTTACTTAAAGGACAAAAAGGCAAATTGAATGAAAAAGGCATTTAGCCTATATCTGGAAAGTAAATGTGTTTTCTTAAGTGTTTAAAATTTAGGATGAAGAAGGAAATACTATTCTTATATAAATCACAGGCTACCATTTCAGATGTAGAAATGCTACCATATATCCAATTTATGTGGATCCAAATGGGTTTGCATTTATATGGAAGCAATTGTATATGAATCAGAAATAAGGTCATGGACTGTGCAATTCTGCCACCCTGCTGAGGTAGGCTCCCCATAGATATAAGAAGAAGAAGATTATCATCCAAGAACTAGGTTAAAATTAATTCTATGTGATCAGGAAACTACAAAAAGAAAAGGTGGATAAAATCATGAAAAAATCACAGAATGTGTAAGTATGTCAGAGAAGGGGCTATTGGGATTTCTTGAATATGCAGAAAATGAAAAGGTGAAATGTATGGATTTCTGCAGATCTTCTAGAACAGTGGCAAGACAGCATGCCATCCATCAGATGTTTTGCACCTCAGTTCACAGTCAACCATCATCTCCACTACTACATTTGGAGGGTACATCATTTGCCAACCTTACAGCTGTCGTTGTTCAAAGGGCCAAGTTTAAAGCTTACAAATATGAGTATGATGACTGGCCTCAAAAAAGCGCTTGTATTTCTAATATATATACATCCCTAGTTACACATAGCAGAGTGCAAGCCCGATTATGTTTCCGTGTGGGTCAGTCAGCAGCACAACTTCTCAGTCTTATTTGTTTGGAAAATCAGTAGTTGCATAGCTAGACATGGCAGCAAATGACACAATTGTAACACTGCTTAGCAAAGCATAAAATGACAAATACATATATAAAAAGAAAACTCTGAGATATGAGTTTGACGTTGTTTTCCATTCTGAGCAGGAATTAGAAATCTAAAGTATGTTTATGATCTTCTGGGCTTGCAAAATCAGTGCAGTGGTAACTACTACTGCAAAGGGTAAATGAATATTAAATCTCATGTTGCAATTTCAGTGCCTTTTTTATATGTTTAAAAACCCATATTTGTCCTTTACTGTGTGAAAAGGACAAGTGCCAAGGTATATAACTTTTTTAAAAAAAATGCTAATTAAAGTAGGGTCAAACTATGAGTGCCCTGAAGAAATAGTCCTAGCTGCTTCATGTCACATAGGCAGAAAGACTAGACGAGCTGCCTAAATACATCCTAAACTTGCTTTACAGGTACTGTGAGTTTCTTAGGCAAACAGACAGCTGGGAGACCTTTGAGCCACAATCTGCATTTGGTGTCACTGGAGTTAGTTCTTAGGTAAATTCAGCTTGGCCCTTGTTTGTTCATGAAACCTTCACATCTGAGCTATAGTCTCCTTGTTTCATTCCCTTGTTAGACCAAAATAAATAAATAAATAAATAAAATTATCTACTGCTAGAAGGAAATACTGTATAAAAGAAAAAATGCTCAATTCTGCTTGAGCTTCCAATATGAAAATAAGAATTAATTGTTTATGTTGCCTATAAAAAAATCTTGTTGGATGTGTGTAAATATAAAATAGGTGAGAAACTACCAATAATATAATGCAGGTTTTTAAACATATAAAAAAGGCATTGAATTTGCAAGATGAGATTTAATATTCATTTACCCTTTGCAATAGTAGATATCACCGCACTGATTTTGCAAGCCCAGAAGATCATAAACATACTTTAGATTTTTAATTCCTGCTCAGAATGGAAAACAACGTCAAAGTCGTATCTCAGAGTTTTCTTTTTTGACTGCAAGTTGGGCTAAGCTGATAAAGCAGCTGGGCTACTGTTCTTAGCAAGAGAGCTTGAAAGACAAACTGTAGCATTAGTATTGGAAATGTACAAGCAATATTTTCTCAGAAATCACAGTCCCAGTGTGAAGTCATTACATAGTCTTACAGGGCCTCATTGCTTTAATTTGAGAACATGCTGCCCCTAAGAATGCTGCACTGTCTTATGATAAACACTTCTAGATGGTCTGTGCACAGTTTTAAGTTGTTCTTCCATAGAGGACTTTATAACCTATTTTTATTCCAAAAGATTATCAAATCCTTAAGAATTCATTCATGGCGTGAAAAATGAATTATAGTCATGTTATAATTTTGGTCTTAGAAAAGCTTAATAGGTTATTTGTTTAAACCTTCAGCAACACAACAAAGGCCCACCTGTATAAAATGGGAAATGGCAGATCAATCCATTTGGCTTTGTATGTTGTTTTTTTAATGGTGACAGTGAGCTGTCAGTTCTGGAAATTCCATATTGGACAATTCTGAAATAGCCTGCACATGAAGGAACATTTTGTCATAATCCTCAAGCGGGATTTTTTCATAAATTCATAAACTGATTCATGCTAGTTCTCCTCTGTCTAATGCCATCCAGAGGAATTGGGCTTCAATTTATCATCCCTGCCAGCACTGACAATTTTTTGCTACACTGAAAAATTTTGGAAATTCATTGTAAGTTTATAGAAATATCCCTTGTTTGAAACCCATAGCAGCTTTGCTTTTTCCTTTTCTGTTTTCTACACTGACTCATTTTCCCAGGATTCTATGAGAAACATGGCATCATCGGTCATTATTTTGTTAAGGAACAGAAGGGACCCACACTCTAGGAATGGTTTATGTGCAGTGATACTTTAGAAATTAGAAGTTAATTCACTGCTTCAGGACTTCTGTTCTCCACCCTCAAACTACATTTAGGACATTTCCTGATCAACTTCTCTGACTCACAGATTTTTAGAATGGACCCAGATTTCATCATCATCTTTCATTTTAATCTTCCTGTATCTTCAACCTCTAATTCTTCTTTTTTCCTTCTCACTTAACAACTGTGAAGCAGGAAAAGATTGAAAAAAGGCACAATGCTTGCCTAATGATAGCAGTAGGAACCCTCCTTGTGAAACACCTTTCAGTCATTTGACAGCATGGAGAATATTGTAATTTGGTCATGTCATCATCTCTTATATCTTAGAATTAAAATTAGACAAATAATCCTGGACATGTGTAACAATGCAATCTAATATGCCATATTTTCTGTCTGATTTGTGTTTTATAAATTGCTAGTTGAGAAAGTGGTAGCATTTGGTTTCCTGCAAACATAGCATATTCCAAATGCAACGAGCCAGATTTATTGCTGGTACAGCTCCTTCGAAGCCTATGCATTGGCAGCAGAAATAATTTTGCCCAGTCCATTGAATCTCTGCAGCCCTTGCTCATTTGTAACTGGTTTTACTGGCAAGTAATGTCTGGAATTAATCTCTTTTGACATTACCATGTTTAATTATGCTTGCACGCACTTTTGCACTTCTGCATAAATAGGATTTGCAAGTCTTGAAATATCTAAATAGGGGTTGGGCAGTTTTTTAATGTTTTATTTACTTGTCCTGAGACCAAAAACACAGTATGTTCACTCAGGCAATAACAATCAGTTGGTGCCACTTGCAGAAGAGATAGCATGGGGGTGGGGAGGAGAAGCTTTTCCACCTTCCTTTGTTCATGAAGAATTCAGACTGTGCTAAAAATGCTTATTCCATCATCATAAAATGCTAGGCCAGGAGAACTATATCTCTGTGGAGAAAATATGGAGGCATTACACTGACAACCATACTCATCTTGATGTAATGTTGGTTCAGGGCATCTGCCAACTAGTACAGGCCTAGGCCAAGCTTTCTAAAGTGGCGTAACTATAATCTGAGATCGCCACTGATGCATTGAGGCCCTGTCCCTCAACACGTAGATGCTACCTTTGCAAGCGAGGAACTCCACTAGCAACTGGAAAGGTGCACAGGAAGAACTCAAAGGGGCAACTGTCATGCTTAGTTTCTTTCCATACCTTGCAGTATGGAATAATATATGCATACATGCATATTCAATATTGTATATTCTTTTAAAGACACATTGTTTCACGAAAGTGTATCAAAAAGGACTCTTAAGGGACATGAAGCCTAGGGATTACATGAAGAAATAGAATGCAGTATGTGTGAATGTGTATGAAAAAGAAAGAGAGAGAGTACATTCATATAAATTAAGACTCAATCTAGGCCATAAAAATCTGGATGACCAGTAAAGAATTTTTTTTTTAAATCTGTCTCCTTACTGCCATCTAATAGACTTATGGAGTTTTGCAGCCCAGATCAGGTAGCCCTAATATAGTCAACTCAAGTCTTAAAATATTATGAAGGCAATATTGCAGTAGCAGAATTAAATATGCAAAATCACAGCACTTACTGTGATATTTATAACTGCAGTTTATGGATTAAAAATTCAGTGAAGGAAAGAGAATTCAGATGTGGACTAGAAGCAATTTACTGTGGCCTAAGATGTTTTAAATTGAAGGAATCTTCTGTATTAATCTCAACAAGAGTTAGCTAAAGACATTTTACATGCTAGCAGCATAACTTTTGATATGACTGAGCCTCTGCATTTTGAATTCTCTGGGTCCCTAAATCCATCTAGAACTATTAAAACTGCACTAAGAACAGGGAAGTTGATATCATCATCATCACCGGACGGGCATATTATCCAGAAGATATGGTTTTGTTTTCAGATCTCCCAAATTCTGCCTTCCTTTCTGTGTTTCAGGTGCTGGCCTCAACATCAGTGACACTGAGTCTTGTCATGGCAGCCACGATGGAAGCACAATAGTTAATTCCCAAATTGTTGAACTTAGAAGAATACCTATAGCAGACACTCATCTCTAATCGTTTTACCTTTTTAACATGCTATACTCCATTCTGTTTTTTATACCTGTGTTTTCTTTGAACAGCAACAACAAAATCTCACTATATATAGCTATGTAACAGAATGCTGTGAATTATACGATTGAAGAATTAACAAGTTTTGTTTTTTAAATGAAGGAAATAACCTTATAATTTTTTACAGTAAGTATCAATAACTCATGTTTAAACCATTAATGTAGATTAACCTATTCTATCAAGTCAACTAATTTTTAAAAATTAACTCCTATGTGTATGTCTGTTTTAATAAAAATTGATATAGTCAATCTGATGGTGATTGCGTGTTTATCTGCGTGCAATTGACCAGGAAAGATACTGTGGTTATTGACCTGCAATTTATTTTATTCCCCTAGACGTTTTTCAAAGTGCACTGCCTATTTTTTCTTTTTTCTTTTTTTTCCCTTTGGCCTGCAACAGTGTCATTTTACATTCCAAGCAAGAGAGAAAATATTATCATCAGAAATTCACATGTAGAGATGCTAAGCCCACAGACAGATAATTAGAAAACACTTCTCCCGGTATGAACTAAGACAGGAGTTTTTTAAAAAAATGGCCTATAGTATCCTATCTGTGATCCGTCCTGAGTGGGAGGAACTAAAAAAAACAGTGTTTTTTTTCCTTTTGCATTTTGAGGTTTTTCAAAAGGTTTGTTGCATTTAGAAGAAAAGTCTTCACATATGACCCAGTATTGCTTATAGCTCCGGGAGAAGATAGAATTATTCTCAGGATACGTCATGGATCATAAATTGTGAGAAGCAAGGGTGCCAAGCAAAACCACTAAATGCATTTCTGTATATAAAGCCCTATTCTAGGGGTCATCATTTTATTTTGGCACCAGATTCATTGCATGATTTCACAGAATGACCCGGCTGGCCCAATAAACCTTACCTGAGATCTTGCAAAACCACCAGATCTCCTGAGAATTAAGTAATCACACATAATCTCACATGGAGTCTTGCAAAAATTTGTAGAATACCAAAGGCTTGTGAATGGCATTCTCACATTGTTATTTGCAAGTGAGATTGCATTTTCACACAGGTCTGATAAATTTATGCAAGAGGACTGGAATCTCATGAGATTTTAGATTTATTTTTTCAGATTAATTTTAAACCAACCTGGGAGGTCGGAAGCCCTGTTTAGGGAATGAATACAAACCTTGCTGCCTATGGATCCTTTGCTGTAGGGCTGTGCAAAGCATTTGAAAGTTTAACATGAGTGAAGCCCTGGTCCTTAAAGCATTAAAACAGCCACGTTCTTCAGGACGCTCGTGTGGCAGCATCCTTGGACATGTGCACTCAAGTCAGCTGGGGACAGACTTGTGCAAGGTTTGAATCATAAGGGGTGCCTGTGCATGCCAAGGGTTCTTTGCTTCAGATCTTGTCCTTTAATATGGACTAATTGGCTTTGGCTAGCATTTCCAACACTCAATCTGTTTTAAGAGTTTGCAGAAGGAAAATCTGCACTTGCTACATGTGACCTGAAATTTGGTGCTAAAGGCGACTAGGGCCAAGTTAGTAGCAGGTACCAGGTTCTGGAATTGTATGTTTCTGATATATTGTGATTTCAGTTGCATATATTGAGCAATGCAGAGTACTCTGTACTGCATGTTCCTTATAGTTGGTAAGATATGCATCCCTATGTTGGTTTGCAAGGTAATCTCTAGATTACAGATCTGATTTACTCTACCCTTCGCTTACGAAAAAATGTTACATAAAACCTTGGTTAACCAAAACCATGATAGATGGCAGAGAATATCTATGAATCCATCCAGTGATTACTATTGTGTACAGAAGATTGTGACTACTAATGTAAAAAGAAGTAAATAAAAGGCATGAAAACAAATGAAATGACAAGGAGAAAAAAATTGATATGTTGAATGTTTGTGAAACTAAAAGAAAGAAAAGGGTGTAATAAATCCAAAAGTGCTCTGATTTGTAGAGTAGAGTTGATAAATATATACCAAGAAGTGAAGATACAGGTTTAATTATGGATTAAAGGGCTAAAGCATATATGGGTCCAGTGAAATATTAGAAAAAGCTGAAGAATTTCTGGGCACTTCCCCACAGGCATGTTCACGTGCATTCCTCCCATCTTTGAGGCGGCAGAAAAGTAGGTCAACCTAATTTGCACTGCTTCCGTGGCCAATCTTTAGATGCTCAGTAAGGAGGCCAGGGAGTGGTGCTGTCCTTACTGATGTAACAAGCAGAGCTTCAGGACAACAGTTGGTGAATGCCCTGATTTCCTTTCCTCTCTTACCCAGTCCCTTGCATGCAAGAAAAATAACCACCAATTGCTCCCTGAATGGTGTTGTGGGATATGGTTGGGAAGTGGGTTAAATCTCTCCTCCACGTCATACCATTATATTCTATGCCCTACTGAACATTCGTCTGGATTTGGTGAAGCGTGGGGGAACAGGTTTATTGATCTCCTGGGAGACTGATAATCCCATGTCACTGCCCCACATGAAAGAAACTAATTAAATAAATAAATAAAATCGTGGGTGGATCCATCAATCTATTTCAAAATTGCGGTAATCACATATGGAGCCTTCAAGGATAATGGTTTTTTAAAAGTTCAAGCTTTAACTTCCAGGGGATTGAGAGATCAATAATCCCATGTCGAGGAGGAGGAGAGGCAGCAGCCGCCAGCCTGTCAGTGGTGTTGGGAGTTCTTTCTGCAAGGAACCCAAAAGTCCTGCTATCAAGCTGCTACCTGCTGGATCAGGAAAAGTTTCCCTCTCACATACTTTCCCACAGACTCAGAGCCACAACAGCAGGGGCACGTTTTAGAAAATTTGAAGCTGAACTATTCTTACCCCTTTCCTTGCAGTGGTCTTTTCTAACTCTTGTCCCTGGTCTGCTTCTATTTTGAGTGTAACTGTTACAATTACACACAGATCCATCTATTCCTTTCCATTTTTGTTTCTTCTCTACAGCTACTACGATACTCATCCTGAAACATTGGTGTAACGATGTTCTGTCAATTGCCCAGTGCAAGTGAGAGGAGGGAGGGAAGGAGAGAGAAAGGGCTTATGTACTTATTGTTCTTTGCAATTGGTTGGCTGAGCTTTAGCACTGTCATAGTGAACCATGAATGAAGTGACAGTACTGCCTGTTCAGTTAGACAGCTGTAGCAGGGACTTTGTGCCATAGTCAGTGTATTGTTGAAGGTCCTTGCCCCGTCACGTGCACTAGCAATGATCAGCCCTTGCTGGGAGAGAGGAGTCAATGAAATCCACTTGTGATTTGCATGTACTTGAAAATCCCTCTTCTGCATGAAGTAGTTTCAATGACCTAGGCCAAAAGCTAGTTCTATGAAATCAGACTGAATTATTTGGTATTTGTCAATATGTCTAGGGGTCATCTGTCCCCTAAAAGACCTTTACAAAAACTTTTGTTCAGGTGGAAAATTTTAACATCATCCAGTTTTTTAAGGCTTACTCAACAGCTGTGGAAGGAGCATTGGCCTGAAATTCATGCTACAACATGAACTCACCATTATTATTAACAAACAAACCTGCTTCATTTTCAGGCAAAACACAGAGTACAAACTGCTCTGACATTTTGTCATGTTGCACAATTGGGTTGGTTAAAAGATCACTAAGGCTTTGCCCCTGGAAGGAGTGTGCTACTGCTAGTAGCGTTCACTAGTAATTTTGCCCAAGATCAGCTGAATTACAGGCCATCAGCTTTTAATTTCTCTCACCTCCTTAAATGAGTCGATCCATCAAGTAGAAATTGATTTCCTGCTAGTCTAAAATGCCACAAGCTGCTTAAAGACATAAAGAACAAGGAAAGAATTACATCACGACACTACAAATGTTGGGTCACGAGCCCAACGGGGAAAAAAACAATGAAACTTTGTCACAAGAGTAGTTTTTAGTGGTTCCTTCTGCTGCTGGCTTTCTCAGAAACAAATACTTCTCCAAAGAATCCTGAGAGGACACTTTTAAATATATTTTATTAACCTTTAATTAAAAAGGTTATGTAGTCATATTTCAGGCATGCATAACAAATAATCCAGAGAATTGTATGCAGATCAAAGTCAACCAAATCACTGGAAATACTATTTACAACACAATAACCCAACACTGGTGTTCATGTAATTGTTACACATGCAGCCTTCTGTGACATTTTCCAGGTAGAAAGGAAGCATTTGCAATACTTCTAGATTTCTGATCAAACACAGATTTGAGGTAAAATTCAAAGAGGCAAGTCATAAAATTGTGGCAATAAGGAGAAGCAGCTGCAAGACCTGGAGGAATGAGGATGAGGATTCCAATTATGCTAAGATTTTCCTTGGGAGATAATGATTCATACACCTGCTTAAACCATGCAAACAACCTAATGCCCAATGCCTTCCAGATGGTTTAAATTTGAACTCTTATAATCCCTTGACAATGGCCATTCTGGCTGGGCTGATGGGAGTTGACGTTCAAAACATCTGGAAGGCATGACATTACCTACCACTGCTTTAGCCATCTATCCCTCACCAGTTGGGCCAGTACAGAAGTCTCTGAGAATTCTTTTGCACACTTTCTTGTTCACATTAATAATTAGGCTGAGTGCATAATCACTGCATATGCAGGGCTGTCTCCTGCCTTCTATGAATGGTGGCATTGTAACTGTGGACTCTATAATAGTATGTCAGACATAATGACATTTTCAATGACATTTACATCAATAGTAGCAGAAATCTTTATTGGAAATGCCTGTATGAAAGTTACTGGGCAAAATTCTGATCCTTGAATAATAATTTGTGTAAATTTATTTTTAAAAATGCTGTCATCATGACCAAGTATGCAAGATCACCTCCACTATACTTAACATGAACACATGTTTTGGTCATAGCCAGTCATGAGAAGTGAGTTTTTCAAACTCCCAAAATCAAAATTGGAAAAGAGATTTTGACTTTCCAACATCTGCCTCTCCCATACTTTCAAAAGCTGTTGTTGCTAGCTCTTCTTCCTTTATATTTGGAAAATACCATAGCTTGATGGGTACAAGTGACTGACAGGTTTTTTTGGTTTTTTTTATTCCTTTCGCTCTGTCCTATCTACTGTGGCATATAGATTGGTAGCCCTCCAGGACAACGGCTAAATAGTAAACTCACCCATTCATTGTCCTGAACCATGTTAAAAATTAGGACAAAATAATGCCTGGTTAATCTAATGTTTCAGAATGAAAATGATGCAGAGAAAGTTCTTCGTTAAGGCTAAATGTAAAAGAAAAAAGACAATCTGTACATAACAGCATCCAGATAAGCAGGATGTTATGCACTGACAGCATGAAACTGGTAATGAACCCTTTCCAGTTGAATCCCTTCTACACCACTATAATTCTGGATATTTATTCTGAAACAATTGCCTTTGAGTTATACTCTTTTTTTGTACTTTACATTGGGATTACAAAGCCTGAACAGCTAGAATATTTGGAGGTGGTGGGGTGGATTTGAAATAAATGCCCAAGTTTAATTCTTCAGCATTGTTCAGATAAGTGAAGATCTGACCCAAACTGGAGGATGTTTTCTCTCCTTCTTTCTGAATCATTACCAGCTTTAACTTTGAAATAAACATGCTATTAGCCACAGGGATGGCATTTCAAAGGGCCCTCCTCAGACAAGTCCTTCAAAGTTTCACAAATAAGAAGACAGCACCATCCCAACATTTAATTCTATAGCTCATAGATATCTGGTACAAGTCATGAAGAAATCAGATATGTTGGGACTTCATTGCACCAATGACATAATTTGTGCCATTGGTGTGATGATATCCCTGCCCCCCATCCCTGGTAGGCAGCCATGTTGTAGTTGCTTTTTCCTTTGCAGACATGTAATGTAGAGGGAAATTGTGCTGTGCAGCCCTGAGAGGGGATCCCCCCTCCTCTTTCAGTAGAAACCATTTAAATCACCAGAGACTTTAAAATCCTGTATCAGTCCATGGACATAATTTCCATTTGTCCATGTGGCACTGATATGGAGCTGGGTATAGCTCACCGAAGGCACTGTTATGCAAAGAACTTGTCTGGACTTGAAGGACCACCACTTCTTCTTCAAGCCTGCTACTTGAGAGCCCCAGGAAGAGGTCTTCATTCTGTATCTGTGAGATGCAGAAAAAAAAATCTGCCCTTATCTGTTTGGGGCAACTTCTTTGGGTTTGCTGCAGTAATTGCTATTATTGTTAATATTATTATTTTCAGGTGCAAATGGCAGATGAATATACATATCTCATGTTAGTTCAGTGATATTCATTTATATAAGATTATTTTTGTACTACTTCAGTTTAAAAAAACACAAAGTGGTTTGTCTGAGAGATATTTGTTTTGCATTTGAGTACATATCTCTAACTGGCAGCCCTCAGAGGCAAGTCTTTAGGATATATTATCGTATATGTTCTTTCATAACCCTAAGCTGGAGATGTAAATTGGACTGGGGCCACATGACCCTCCGAACCATTTTTTTATTTTTTTTATTTTTTGCAGGCTTAAAGTCTTCTTTGACTGTAGGAGGGCTGAAAACTGTGGTTTTTCTGCTATTATAATGCAGAAAACCTATAACAGTAGTTTAAGTGCTGAACAAGTTTGACGTGATATAAAAAAACAACAGAAAACTCCTCCCAGAACCAAAGGGGGAAAAATTAAAATCATAGTCTCTCTCGCTTTGCATTACCACTTCCCTATTTGCAGCTCTTGACCTGAAAGACATGTCAAGCATTGCTTCTAATTGCCAAAAGATTGTCTATCCCTTACATAAGTTAATGGATGGGCCATGTCCTTTGCATGCTTCAAAGGAAACTCTTCTTCATATAACAGATAATTTACATTTTAGCACCAACAGTGATCATGGCTAAAAAATTATGGGGTTTTGTATAGAATAGATAGAATTAGATAGAATCACCAGTGGGATCTTCATGGTCATAGGCGGTTTACCTGTGCCCACACACACCAGGGACAAGTAAAAATGTGGGGGCTGTTATCTGACAGATGGCTGTTCTTGGAAACTGTATGCAATCCATGTAGACTTTTCCTGCAGATGAACAGAGTTGGGGTTCCTGGGGCCTCAACAAGCAACAATCTCTTGACGAGGTTTGGATGTTAATGTCCCTGGCATTAGGAAGGTTGAGTGCAGTGTTACTTTTTTTGATGGATCTGGGCCATTATTTTCCAGAGAATCTCCTCATCCACCAAGAAAGATGCCTGCAGTGGGCTCATAGAAGAAAGTAAATCAGATTAACTCTGCCATTGTTGCTATAAGATTTAGCCTCCCGCTGTTCTTGCAGAATTGCACCATATGCCTCTGCACTGCTTATAGATGATATACCTGTAACAATAGCCAGATCTTTATGCACTTCCTCATTTATGTGCTTTCTCACAGTACAGAATCTAGAGGTTTGTATATCACTATTGTGTGGTTCATTTATCAAGCATGTAAAAAAGGTAAGAAATTGACAGCATCTGGCTATAATCATTCATCACTTCAAACGTTAGGGAACAATACCAAGTTAATTATTGCCTCCCCATGAAAAAAATAACCATATAAATGTAATTTAGTCTGAGATTACTTAACCTGAACATTCTCATGTACACACCAAGTATTCCCTGTAAACCGAAACATAAAAACACATGGTTTAGTATGGGGCTGGCAGTGGGGAACAGCATACAGTAATTCCTCCTCCTCTTTGTTCTTTATGTGCTCTAGCTAATCTCATTCCTGCAAAAAAAATAGAACAAACTTAGACTAGGGCCAAGTTTGGTCTGAATTTCTATAATAATTAACTTTGGCTTGGCTGTTAGGATTACTCAGCAGTTCCAATGGAGGAAAGACAGGTACTGTTTATATGTTGCTCTTTAAAAAAATCTTGAAGAATTGTCCATCTCTATGAGCATGGTTGCCTCACCCAACCGTTGGTTGAAGAAAAGCATCTGCTTTGGAAACTGACAGTAAGAATCTTTCCCTCAACAGCCCACCCACTGAGGCTCGAGGCAAATATTATAGAAAAAGCAGAGTTCAAAGGACTCAGGACACAGGAAAGTCAAATACCTAATTAAATTTCAAAATGAAACTAGTGAATACAAACTGCAGTTCTCTGAACTTAATGTAAACTTCAGAAAGGGGGAATTCTCAAAAGGCAAAAGCAGAATGCATTGCTTTTTAACAGAATAAATTCTATTAAAGAGATTCTGCATTTTTAACACATCACACTTCTTTTCCTTCTAAAAAGGCTCGCTGCCCATATACCATTGATGCTGCCATAATATTACTCAAGAGGAAATAAACCACATATGACAGCTGTCAGGCCTAACTTAAATAATGATTGGTCAATGTTTTGCTGTGTTGGACTACAGAAATACAAATAGAGCAATTAGAGAAAGCAAGAACATGGCAGACAAATTTAGAGATGAGCAACATGTTCAAAAATATCAAATAGAACGGCTTTCCTGAGACTATGTGACTTATGCATTTGAGGCAGTAAAGCTGGCATGTTTGAAGGTTTACTCATATTTTAAAAATCACATTACTAATAGAAGATTTCCAGGTTCCTGGCTAATCTTATTTATTGGGATTAGCTAAAAATGTACAGACCTAACCAGAATTTCATACTTTTGCCAAATGTGTTATCAATTAAGCTTTTGCAAAGAAACAGTCCACCCTGCACCCCAGGAAATAATACTATTGTTTACCATTATTAGTAAGCCATTATGGGAAGGAAGTACAGAGACCTGGAAGAATATGTCTGTGATGGTTTCTCAGCTGCTAAGCAGATATATCAGCCAGCCCCAAGCCTCTTGGGTGGTAGGTTTGTATCTGTGCTATTATGCCCTAGCCAGAACCTAAGATGTTTGATCATCTGGGGCTGCTATCCCTCTTCTGCTTGGACTAGTCTACAAGGTTTCCATCAATACCTCGGCCAACAGTTCTTTGTTTTAAGGTCAGCCCAGAAACACAGTGTTCTTCAGAGGGATATAATGCCAACAGCAGAACCAACAGTCATTTCATTATAGTTGCAAAAATACTGTCTCGAGTTTATTAACAGATGATGATTTTGTTATTTCAATAAAGCATCAGTTGGACTGCTAACAACTTCAGTCATATGTAGGGTCTGCCTTAACCATTTCTTTACTCCTTGGATATTGGGCTTGTGTCAAGCAAGAACAGGCTGGTCAGTGGCACATAATGAGGACTGTAATCTACCATTTCACTAATCCACTACCTGAGACTTTGTTTTGTAGAAGAAACAATGCTATCTTCTCTTCCAGCAGTGGGATTATCTAACCTCAGCTTACATAGCAAAAAGAGAAAACCTATAATTTTCCCCATGATAAAAAGCTTGTGAGATAGGTTGGGCTGAGAGATAATTGCTTGGCCCACATTTACTCAAGGAGTATTCCTGACTGAAGATGGATTTGGACTTGGATCTTTCTGGTCTTAATAGAATTCATTAATTGCATTGCATTGACAACAGTAATTTCAGGCTCTTAGTCTAGTATTAGTAGCCACTAAGGTCACTCTCATAGCTTAAAAATGAAAGTTATTTAGTTGTTTGTTAGATTTATATTCTGTCTTTCATTCAGGAGCTCTTTTTTTCCTTCACAACGACTACCTTGGGAGATACGTTGAACTAAGAAAGAGTAACTGGCCCAAAATCATCCAGTGAGCTTTCATGCCTGAGGGTGGTCTAGAACCGGGATCCCCTGAATCCAACTCCCTGACCACTATACATTACTGGCTTTTAGAGAATGATGGAGGTCCATTGACTTGTGCTCAGAGTTTTGGATTGTGGGGGGATTGGCCATGCTCTGCATCCTTCAAAGGAAAATATACTGAGAACTTGCCATATGTCATCAAACACTTCAGAAAGAATGATAGGACCATTGCTTATAAATAGTCTTTGGGGATGCCAAGCTTCTAAAAGGAACAGAGATTATTTTTAAAATAGTGTTTCTACAGGTATGCAGAATTAGAATTCAGATCTGAAACTACAAGAAACAAAGCTATGTTCCTCCCTGACCAGCTAACCCTGTAGATATTTGCCATTAATTTGATTCCAGAATGTTAGGATCTCCTGCACTCACTCTCTGTATCAGATTCTGTTGATGGTGCATTTGTTAAAGAATGCACACATGCTTTTTAGTAGCAGTATGAACCAAAAGTATTGCATGCATGCTATACAACATTGCAAACCTACTAAAATAGCTAGTGGTTTCTTCTTGCTTCTGCCCTCTTCATTTGCTCTGGCACTTTTTAATAGAGGTTCCTCCCAACGATATCATGGGACACACCAATTTTCTAGGAACTACAGATTGCTATTACTTCTGATCAAAAGGAAAGTGGTTTCTTGCCAGTATCTGTTCCCAACCAATTTGAAGTTCTTATTATAACAAACACAAATGGTGTGCAATGCCACAATATGTTATGTTGGAAATAAGCAAAAAACAGAAGCTAACATTAGTGATAGTATATTGTGCAAGACTGGGAGACAGAGATTAAACAATGGAACATTCGTAGCCTCCATATAATTTATTTACCTTCTCCCTCTGACCTGCTGTCTGTCAGTTATTGCTCTAGGAAGTTTCCTGTTATTATGTATGATAAAAATGAAGAAGTATATCCCTCCATATTTGTATTTAACTTTTTTTTAATGTGTTACCACACACACATATCACTTCAATTTACTAAATAAACTACAGTGGTACCTCGGTTCACAAACGCTTCTGTTCACGAACAATTCAGTTCACGAACAGCTCCGGTCGCAAAATTTTGCCTCCGTTCGCGAACTCCGCATCGGGTTACGAACAGGATCCGCGGCCATTTTCCCTGCCGTGACACGTGGCCGGGACTTCCTGTAGGGAGGGGGACTCTCCCTCCAAGCAATAACCGCCTCCCCACCCGCCTTCCTGTCCTCCACACCAGAAGTCGCCTCAAGCAAGGTCAGTGTCCTCTTTCTTCATACTGTGCTGTGCTGTACTGTACTTTGTTTCATGTTTTTGTGGTTTAAAAATAAAATACATATGGTTCAGAATAGATTAACTGTATTTACATTGAACCTTATGGGGAAATTTGATTCGGTTCACGACCAATTCGGTTCATGACCAGAGTCGCAGAACGAATTAAGTTCATGAACTGAGGTACCACTGTACTTTTGGTTTAAGGCTTCAGCACAAATAGCTCTAGCCTGAAAAAGTATGTAATACAGGAATTAAAATGGCGCATTTGAGTCATATGCAGGGCTGGAAGGGCTTTGGAGATGTTTTAATCCAACCTCCTGCCCTTTTCAGGAATCTGCTAACTACAGCATCCCAAAAGATGGCAATCCAGCCTTCAGCTTTCCATTGTGAACAGTTTTTACCACTAGGATTTTTTTTCCTGATTTCCAACCAATCTTTTTCCTAAGATTCATCTAATGGTAGCATAATCCAACCCACATTTTGCCATCTTATCAACTAGGATCTCATGGGAGTTTTTGTTGAATGTTTTACTGAAGTCAAGATACACTATGTATGCTATATTAGTACAGTCAACTGAAGTGGTCACTCTATCCAAAAAGAAAAAAGAAAAGGAGATCAAACTGGTTTGGCATGATGGTGATCAATGCACTGCCAAGTAATGCTCACAAACCATGTGCATAATCATCTGTTTCAAACATCAATGGTATTAACCTGGGTCTTTTCTTCTTCCCCTCTTTTTGAAGACAGGAAGAACGTCTGTGTTTCTCCAGTCCTCCTCCACTATGCCCATCTTCCATGACTTCTCAAAGATTTCTCAAAAGGGAATGTTCTCAGAGATAACATGTGTGGGTCTTTCAATACTCTTGGCAATAATTAGTCTGGTACTGGAAACTAATGTGTTCATAGTAGCAGTTCTCCTAACCATCTCTTTACTTACTTTGGATTGCCACTCCCTCCCTTTATCAGTTGTTCTGCTATGGGGAGAAGGTTGAAAATAAGTAGGAGTGGTCTGCCTTCCCTCCATCACCTATTACTATGCTACTACCTTCTCTAAGTAGCAGGCCCACCACTTCCTTTTTCTTCATTATATGACTGACATAGCCAGTATTTTTTGTTGCTTTTACCCTCACTTGCAAGCCTAGGTTCCTTTTGTGTGTTAGCCTTTCTGATTTTCCTTTTGCAAAAACTGGCTACTTGCTAGTATACTTCATTGCTGACTACATATGCCTCCTTTAACTCTTAGCTCAGTTGAAAGCCACCTTGGCATCCACAACCATATCCTAAGCTGACCCCTATTTTTTCTCATTAGAATAGTGTTCAACTGTATTTCGGGTATCTTATTTTTGAGAACATCCCTAACTTGTGCTCCCTTTCACTTCAGGATTTCCACCTAGTACTTCTCTAAACCTGCTGAAATTTGGCCTCCTGAAATCTAGCATGTTTGTATGGCTATGCACCAATTTCTTTTTCTTCAGTTATCTTGAATCCCTAAATATGTAGCTTTGGATCATTTTCCTCAATAAATAAATGAACATATGAGTCATTTGTTTAATTGGGCTCTCTTTATCTAGTTTTAGGTCTTGTGTGGTGAACAGATCATGCTTTCAGTCATCAGCTGACCTAAAAAGATATCCAGATATCCAAGAGATAGCCAGATCCAGATTCCAGATACCCAGATATCCAGATCTAAGAGATATCCAGTCTGAGTGCTTCAGCCTCTGCAATGCTCTAGTGAGACGGCACTCATGTATACCGGATTGCTGTCATATGATGGTTTGTAGAAAGGGGTAACTGTACTGTCAATCAATGATAAAAAGAAACTCAAGTACATAGAGCTGTCTTGAATTATATGGGCTTGGTAATGAGGTTCTCCTTTTTGTGATTTGGAAAGAGTCTCTCTTACTGCATATTTTTATTTGCATATAGACATAAGGAGGAAATGCTGATACAGAAATAGTCATGCTTACATAAAGTAACAAGCAAGCTGGGCTGGGAAATTCTCTTCAGATTCTAGCTAAGGTTCTTTCATTTTCTAACTAATGCCCTAGTTGTAGATAGTTGCCGATTGCAGAAAGAAATGTAGCACTCTTATCTTTATTAGCCAACAGCCATAGCTTTAATCTAATATCTGATAGACACCTAATTGGCTGCAAGGGTTCCTGATACAATTATCTGGAAATGCTAAATTATCTTGGGTTGAACTCTTCATTCTAATTCTTACAAATGGGCAGCAGAAAGAGATCACCATTTTTATATCTTTCATTTTATATCAAGTGTTACATGTCCAGAGAATAGGAAAAACTATTCACATGGCTTACATGGGCAAACACAGTATTAATTTACTAAAGAAAGCAACCTCAAGGGACAAATTTGCATGGATACCACAGTATACTTAGTCAACCTTACAATGAACTTTATGTAGAAATTATTTACACCCCATTTTTCTTCCATCACTGGACTCGGGAGATGCATGTAGAGTGCCCAAACTGTCCAATCTGACCCAAGCCTTCTTAGCTTTAATAAGGTGACCATTAGATGGCCTCACATCTAATGCAGATAATTCCAAAGAGCTTCTGCATAGCCCAGAAATCAGAGCATATGACTGGGCTGTCACAACCAAACATCAGCTTTTCATGACAATTGGCTGTGCCCAAGTGATATGCTTATCATTGCCCTGTGTAAGTATACCCTTGGCCCTTTAAAGATGCACTATTACCAGGCACAGATTAGCCTTGTAATCCTTTTTAATTGGGGTAATAAAAATAGTATTTATTGCATAAGAGAAGTTTTGCTTTGGTTCTGAACTCTAATCAGCTAAGCAGAATTACATGAAGACAGCTGATTGCAGAAAACTGAGAAAAACATAATTTTATTGAAACTTTGACCCTGGATTTTGAAATAGGGCACTCAGAAAAATGAGCAGAGTAAATAGAATTATTTAGGACAAGAAATACTTATTTAGGAGACTTTCAAAATGCAGCAAATGGTTCTTGATCAGTCAACTGAACAATTAGGAATCTTTATACAGTATTTTAAAAAGTGGTAATCCCAAATTTACTAACACTGAAATTGTATCCATGTTTATTAAAAACAAAACTACTGAATTTAGAAAAATGTTGGTGAATAGATCTAGTTAGAATCAAACTTGTGGGGGGGGGATCCATTCAGATCTGCAGGAAATGCAGACCAGAGCAACAGGGGCATCTCCATGCGGGTTTTAAAAAAGTTAAAATGGCAGTTATGACCACATGATTGAAGCCCCACCCACCCTTTATATGTGCATTACAGATGCAACATACATAAAAAAAGGGCAGGGCTTTGATCATGTGGCCACCATTGTGATTTATTTGACACACAGCTAGACACCCCACGGATGCTTCTGCAACGAAACTTTGGAAAGGTTAATATCCAATAATGTGATTTAATGATATGGTTAAGCAACTGTTTTCTCTCTGTCTCACACACAAAGACACACATACTCACTTGCTAATAGGTCACAGGTTTATCACAACTAAAGTCCATAGGTTTTATGCTAACTCATGAATGGCTCTATATGACTGCCTCTAAGTTATATAGAGGGAAAAACATACGATAGCAACATTTTTACCATCTTTTATTGCTATGAGGAAGAAGGCACATTTTTTGTTTATTCTAGAGCACATAGTTACTTTGTATGGAAGCCACGTATTATAGGTAGCTTGAAATACAAAACTCTTCTTTTGAAATAACTTTTATTGAAGATTTTGATTACAATAGTAAAAGCAAATACAGACTAAACTCAAAGAGAGAAAGAGAGAGAGAAAGAAAGAATAAAAAGTGCAAGGAAAGAAAAAGAAGAAAGAAAAAGAAAAGAAATATTTAAAGATGTGACTTCTAATCTTCATCACAGGTATAAACAAACCTAATAATTCTTCACTCCCTGTAAGGTTACAAACAAATATCTTTTCTTATCTATATGCAAATTCATAAATCATCAACATTTTAGTCCTGATGTCAGCAAAAATTCCATAAAGGGTTACCAGAGCTTTATAGCAACATGTCTTATTTTAACCTTGGTCAAACAAACCAACTTTATATTCTTTCTTTTTACTTCTAACAATCTTGATGTTTAATTCATTCATAAGTTGTCATAGAATCCTATGACAATATGCTACAAAATACAAAAGTCATTCTGAAGCTGTTTCACTTAGATCAAAATGAGTTATTTCAAGTGACGGGTTGCAGGTGAAATGCTAAAAGAATGGGGCTGGGGTGGAGGACCAACAAAATGAGAACATTTTATTCCAGAGGGTGGGAAAGCATGGAAAAACACAATTGTTAGAGAGGAATCAAAGAACAGTTTAGGCCTAAAGTATGAGGCAACCCCCAATAACATGATAAATTAGCAAAATGAACCTGTAAAACACACGGGGTAAGAATTTTATGAAAGTTTTTGTCCTTAAATTATGGGGTAAACTTGCATAATGTTTTTAAAAGCTGGAAGATCAAGGGAATAGCTTATCTCAGGGTCGAGCCCCATCTTACAGTTGGGCAAGTTCAAGGAAGCAAGAATTACATGGAATTCAGTAAGGTATCTTTAATACTAGTTGCGGTAGAATCTTGGAACTGCAAGAGGAATTTGCCAGCATCATTTATAATTAGTTAATTAAGGTAGAAGAGCCAGTTTGGTGTAGTGGTTAAGGCACAAGGCTAGAAACTGGGAGACTGAATTCTACTCCTGCCTTAGGCACAAAAGCTAGCTGGTCAGTTTTGGGCCAGTCTCTCTCTCTTGGCCCTAGGAAGAAGGCAATGGCAAACCACTTCCAAAAATGTTGCCAAGAAAACTGGAGGGACTTGTTCATTCAGCTGACAGGAGTAGAGTGACCAGACATCCGGCAAAAGGAGGACATGTCCTCCTTTGTGCCCTCATGTCCTCCATCCAGCAGGCATAGCCTTAACATCAAGTATTGTCCGGCTTTTTGACTGTCTTGATTTTTTGTTTTTTGTTTTGTTTTTGGATTGTTTCCACAACAGTAGTCATTCAAACTTTTGTGTATTGTGACCGTGTAAATTATCTGCTTCTTTCTTTCCCTTGTCTGTTAACAGACTCAATAGCCTAGATTTACATTATTTCATTTATTTCCTGATTCCAGCAATCAGCTTCAATCCAGCCCTTTCAAATCTGTGATCACTAGTCTGTAGTTCACTGAGTCATCATATGTTTTTATGATGAAATTTGAAAAGCTCATCATTGTCAATTTTATATTATATATTGTTGGAAAAATATTGCAGTTGAAAAACCAGTCTTTCCGATGCTGGAATAAGTAATTTCATATACACGTAGGCCTAAATACTTTGTGTGTGTGTGTGTGTGTGTGTGTGTGCGTGCAGTTTTTCACTATAATTTTTGTTGCAGATTCCAAGAAAGTTGGTGTGTCCTCCTTCCCCCCCATTTGTCCTCCTTTCCACTTGTCCATGTCCTTCTTTGACCATTCAGCTACCTGTGACACTAACCAAGTCCAAAGCAGTCACCTATAAGTCATATAGCTTGTCCTAGCCTGCTTTTGTAGCACGGCCTGCTTTTGTAGCTCCAGGTAGGTGGAAAGGGAGAGCGTTTTTCAAAATCTCTTGCGGAGAAATTTAAAGGTCTTGTCAGCTGCATTTAGCTTGGTGGACCCCAAGCACTAGACATTCTAAAAGGATGAGATTTTTTATTTTAGTGAAACAAAACATTCTTTTTCATGATGGATTAGAAAAGGTCAGAAACTTGGATAATTTTCAAAACTGGGAACAGAACCATGTATCAGACCAAATGACCCATAGGTGGCACTCCACTGAGCTTTGGGGGAGGGGTATGTTAAACAAATCCTTCCATATTTTGCCAGTTTACTTTTCAAAAATAGCTTGCCTACTGTGGAAAAAAAATGAAGAATGGTCCTCTGAAGCCACTTAACATAAACATTATCAACATTCTTGTCTTATGTTCAGGAAAAAAAATCTACACATAGACACATTTCCTGAATTTTGAAACCACCGTATAATAAAAACAAGAAGTTATTTGAGGGCACCAGATGATTTCTTCACAATGGCATTCAAAATCCATGGCGACAATGAATTGGGGATTGGCCAACTATAGAGTTGTTGATAAAATCTGACCTCTGGGAAGGAACAGCTGCATATGGTTTGGCTGCAGATATAGTTGTCTTATAGGTCCATATACATTTAGTAGGTCACAGACATATATACATGTATGTGGGAGGTCCTATTGAAATCAGGGAAGTATACATACACACAAACTGGCTTGCACTCTATATCTTTCAAATTGTTATAAATTCTTGCTAAATTATATTTTGGGAAATTGGAATGGGGGGGATATACTTTCATATTAGCCTACTTTTAATTTTGTTTTGCATGATTTTATTGTGAACTGCCTTGAAGATTCTTTCATATTCAAAATGGCAAAATACATTTATAATACAATAGTAAGTAAACAAACAGATTTCATGTAACAGAAGCATAATAAAAGACCACTAGCATTATAAAATACCCAATGTTTTCAGACCCATCCCAGACAGAAAAGAAAAACAGAAGGAAGAAATGTAATATGGCTAAATTCTCCAATCAGAAAAACAAAACAAAAAATCAGAAATAGTAGTCCTCGACTTATGACCATTCATTCAGTGACCATTCAAAGTTACGGCAGTACTAAATGAAGGGACTTAAGACCCGTGCTGGAAGTTACAGCTGTTGCAGCACCACGTCACGTGATCAAAATTCGGGCACTTGGCAGCCAGCCTGCACTTATGATCGCAGGGTTACTTTATTACCCCCCACGCCTATCTCCCCCATCTATGCTTTTTGCCCCTCTGCCGCCCTGCATTCCAGCACCCCAGCTGACCTTTGCTGTCTTCTTGCTCCTGCCGTTGTTGAGGCTTGCCTGGCCTAGCTGCAGGGCTTCATGCTGTTGAAAAGGGAAAAAAAGCCAAAAGAAGCCCCTTTGCAAAGAGCTCCTGGGAATGGCTGGGCTTCGCATTCCAAAAAAAAAAAAAGTCTAAAAGCAGCAAAGGCAAAGGGGATTTTTGGTATGCCGTGGCTCAGGGCAGCTTTTGGGTTTTTGTGGTCCTGTGTGGTTCTGGGGCTGTTTGCTGCCCTGCAAAGCAGGGTGTGGGGGGGCCAACAGGGCAATGATGGGGGGAGATAGGTGGGTCAGGGGAGCTGGAGGCAGCCCCTTACCTTACTGAGGCTCGGGGCTGGGAGAGACCAAGCCCGAATGGCTTGGATTGGGATGGGCCCTCACTTAATGACCTGAGATTCTCAGTTAACAGCAGCAGGGAGTGCTGGGATTGCAGTCGCTAAGTGATGTAGTCACATGACATCTCGTTTTATGACCGCATTGCTTTGCAATGGAAATTCCAGTCCAAATTATGTTCATAAATCGAGGATTACCTGTATCTTTGCTGCTTCTGAATCGGCATACACTATAACAGTGTTTCTCAACCTCAGCAATTTCAAAATGTGTGAACTTCAACTCTCAGAATATCCCAGCAAGCATGGGGTGGCTGGGAAATTCTGAGAGTTGAAGTCCACACATCTTAAAGTTGCTGAGGTTGAGAAACACCGTACATATAGAAATGAGCAGAGCAAACGAAACAAGCATTCTCTAGTTCTAGCCAACTGCTCTGGAAGTGCACATCTCTGAACTTCCAGCCAGCATGTCCACCCTGGAAATCACCAGGTTGAAGAAGGGCGTGATAAGGCATTTTGGGTCAGATCTGTTTTATAATGGAAATATGGAATGTTTAGAGCGTGAGGCAATTTCTAGAGGCATATGGGACAAATATTTAGCAATTATTGTCCCTTTATGCTTTTTAATGTATTTTGATGTTGTTCTCTGTTTCTGAACTTCAGGCTGATTTTATAGAGCTATAATATTAAGCAATTCACTTTTTATATTGAAAAAAAAAATCTTGGGGCAGCTTAAAGACTAATCTAAATGTGTTCATTATCATAATGGTATAAACATGCAAATTCTGTTTTGTTTCCTGGCAATTTCTTAGCACAACTAATTTGCCAAAAACCTATTTAAAAAAGAACAAAGGGGTTTGCTTTACTTTTCTTGCAAAATAAGCAAATTAGAATGGAAATGTCAGCCATAAGTATCTATTCTCCCTTAACTAGCAAATTATTAATGAGTCACTTGCCTGTTACCACTTTGATTTGATTCTCCACTGCTCTGGGCCTTCCTTATTCATTTTTTCTTGCTCAGAATAAATATAAAATACTGCCACTGGGCTATTTTGTAACGTCAGTAAAATAACTGCAGAGAAGAGTGTTCTTGAGTAATATGATGATGGAGATGAAAGGTCCGAATGATAATCAGGTCTGATGCTCCCACTGGCCTTGTTCCTGAACCTTCAGCAGCAACCTGGCATGAAAAATAAAACAAAAACCCTCCACCCGAAGAAGCAGCTTCAGCCAGCCTTCTCTGTGCATGTATTGTTGTTAAAATAAATGGAGGGAATCCAGTAAGTGTATTGGAGATGCCGTGCGTGCCATTGCTGCCACAGAATTGGCTGTATGCCTGACTCTGGCTGCTTACAGAGCACCAAAGAGGAGGTTGAAAAAGAATATAGATTTGTGTTTGGAGATTCGTGCTTGTTCAGAAACAGTAAGCATGCATTAAATATAAATAAAAGGCATTGTAGTAGGGAAGACAGTAACTCAGACTGGAGCTACACAGTTGTAACTATGTCAACTTCCTCACTCTAGGAACACCTGCTAATCTGCTTGATGTCATCCACCCCCACCAAAAACAACCCTTACTGCTTTTAGCAAACATTTGAGTACTATCCACTGCACTTGAGGTATGTTGGTTGAGGAAGATAAATGTGGTTTAGATAAGCAAGGAAAATCAACTTGAGCCTTTTTCATTGTGAAGATGACTAGAAAGGGTTAAGGTTGAGTTTGCTGGTAAAGTAGGGCTGTGAAGTAGACAAGAGAGAAGAAGGTAAAGAAAGATGTCAAGATCTTTCCGTTCTCAACGCCTGCTGGTCAGAATCCCACATGGTAGCTACTGGAGCTTGCAACTTTAATGCTATTGATCGCCCCAGACAGGTGGTTTTTCTAGCACTTCCTATTTCTCCTATAGTTATGAGGACTGTGCTTCAAGCTTAATTTTTAACTAGTGTATTATTTATCATATGGTTACTGAATAGGAACCACATTTTGGAAAATTACCACTATCTCAGTATCTCTCACATGAAAGGGCTCCCAGTGTAGATCCTGTAAAGATAGCTTATGTATCTGCTTAACTTGCTCTCAAGCTGTTGACCACATTAAGGATTCTATTCTCTGTTTGTTATGGCTTTTTTGTTATAAACCCAATGTAGGGTGAAATCAAATTTCCACTGTTGGAACACGACCCTTTGCTGGAACCAGTTTTCTCATTCGTATGAAAACAGTTCAGTCCAGAAGATCCAGAAGCAGATAGTGTAGACCAATATGACAGAGTTCACTGTGAGTCACATTCATGTTGCTTCAAGTAAAACTATTAACAATCCTTTTTGAAACCATTTCCTGTTTTTTTTTAGTTCGAGGTTCTGAGAGGACAAAGCCTGCAATGCAGCAGCAATTAAACTCTTTCCAGCTATTCCTCACTCTAGGCTAAAATAATACAAATAATAAAACCAATTGGTATTGTTTTTATAAATCTTTTGATTTATAAAGTATAGGGCTATTGGTATTTACTTGAGACTCAAATGTATTATTTATTTCATGTTTAGATGCATAATATTAAGGTACTTATTCAAGTTAAAAGGACTGGAGCATCATATGAATTTGATTTTGCCCTTCCTGAAGATTTGTTGTTTGCAAACAGCTGCATTTACATAAACGTAACAAGTGAGTCTGTTCTCATGAAAGTTCATTATGGACATTGCAGGAGCCTGTTGCAAGATATTCTAACACAGTTGCTGGATTGTTGTTTTTTTTACAACTTAGTGACTCTGTATATTGGACTACAGTTCCTATACCTCCTGGCTGGGATAATGGGACTAGCTGTCCATCACTGTATGGAGGTCTACACATGAGGCTGTGCTGATGTCTGCTTGAGTAATATTTAATAATCACAAGGGGAAAATGCTAACATGCCACATATTTATGTAGGAAGAGAAGTTATTAACTTTACAATTTATTTGTAGATATGCATATAAAAGTATACAACTTTGTTTGACTGTTTGATGTTTACAGTTAAGAAATAGGTTGTTCGTGTACCCTCCTTTTTAACAATGAAGTGATACCTCCTGCCAATTCAGCAGGTGTCATATTTATTTTCTGGCTGTGCTCTTCACAGATACTTGTGACAGGCAAATCTTAGATCTTCACTGAATTTTCACATGTACAAGTTGAAAAAGCTTTCCCTTCACTCTGAAAGTAGTAAAAATGTTTGCTTGTGTAAGAGGGAGAAAAAAAATGAATGAAAGAGAGAAAGAGAGAGAGAGGTGGGCAACCTTTTTTCCTACATAATCTCATGGGTATTGTTGGGGGTTTAAGAAAACAGTGGAACACTCTTTTTGATACATGCATTTCTTTCTTCTCCTGACATCTCTCTTTATCTCATTCTCATTCCTTTTCTTTTCATAACATCTTCTTCTTTCTCTTCTAAGCCACAGGGGTTAGAATTTTTCCCCAGATGTCTGAACTGATTTTTTTCAGTTAAGAAATTTGGCTCAAACTTATATATGGTCCTAAGTTCACAGGCTGCCTTCCCACCTTCACCTCTGTCCAAGTATGTGAGATACACTCCACACCAATCTTTCTCAACTTTTTCACCCTGGAGAAACCTTTGAAATCATCTTCTGGTCTCGGGAAACCCCTGTATAAATATTATTATATTTATGGTAGCATTGCACAGTGCCCAAAGTTCAAAAAGTGATTTTATTTTTGTTTTTGTTATTTTTACAGTCTCTCCCAGAACCCTTAGTGGAGCAGTAGGCTAGCAGCTGAGTTGCAATACACAAGAATTCCAGCACCACAAGTGTTAGCTTGGTGCAAAGTTTAAAAAAAAATGACGCTTCCCCCCACCCCCCCAATTTCTCACAGAACCCTACAGTTCCATAGAAGCCCAGCTGAGAAAATCTGCTGTAAATATATAGTTGGGCAAGCATTTAGATCACTCTAAAAAAAAAAAAGAATTCTTCAGAAAATAATGAAATAGTTTAGAAGAAGAGAAGTGGTCACTGCAGCAGATCCAGTTCAAAGATTTCTCCTTGAAGAACTAGAGCAGAGTAGACTAACCAAAGTTCTGAATCAGTGTTTCATATGCTTATAATGGTGCTCTTTCCCTTTTGCGTCTGATTTGCTACTAGATCCCTAAATTTTCTCTTAGATATAGGTAACTGCAATGTTTGCTTAGAAACATTTTTATCCTTCCTTCAACTGTAAAAGTTTTCTCAAATGATTTACAAATAAAACAATATAAGTGTATTTATTTATTTGTTTGTTTGTTTGTTGGATTTATATGATCACTCAACATGAATACCGCAACTCTGGTAGCATATGCTGAACAAAAAACAGAACAAGATAAACAATTTCAATTAAAATCCAACCAGACATTGGATTGGGACACAGATTCATATCCCGGTCCATTCAGAACCCCAATCATTTTGGCCCCAACACCTGAGAAAAAAGCCAGGTTTTGATGCCTTTCAGAAGGCCAACATGGTGAGGGCCAACCATATGTTGGGGGGACCCTGTTTGAGAGGGCAGATACCACAATGCAAAAGGCACACCTCCTGGTTCCATCAGATGGCACTGTTTCAGACATGGGACCCAAAGCATGTCCATCCTGCCAGAGCAGTTGAACAGGCACATGCCACTGGGGGGAGACAGTCCAACAGACAACTTGGCCCTGCGTCATGTAGAGCTTTATAAGTGATAGCCAACACCTTGAATTGGACCCAGAAGCCAGTAGAAAACCATTGCAGCTCACAGAGTAGTGATGCTACCTAGGCTACTGAACCAGTTGTAGCTTGTGGGTGGTCTTTCCGGGCAGCCCCATATACAGCACATTGCATAGTCCAGTGAGAAGTTAACTAGGGTGTGAGTGACAGTGATCAGAGCCTCTCAATCCAGGAACAGGTGCAGTGAGTTCTAGTCTTGCCTTAGGCATGAAAGCTGGTGGGTGACTTTGGGCTAGTTCTCTCTCAGCCCAATTCACCTCACAGGGTTGTTGTTGTGGGGAAAATAGGAGGAAGGGGTATTAGATATGTTCACCACCTTGAGTTGTTTATAAAATAATAATAAAAGCAGGATTTAAAAAAATCTTTAAAAAAAGGCACGGGACAAAGTTGTACAAAAACTGCCCTGGCCAAGCTGCCACCTGCTCCTCAAATAGGAGCTGTGAATCTAGGAGGATCCCCAAATTCTGCACTAGGTCTGAATGGGAAGTATAATGCCATCTAGAGCCAAAGATGGAAATTCTCCAGGATCCAGGAAACCCCAAACCTACAACTACTTGATTTTGGCACAGTTGAACCTGAAGAATAATACAAAATATTGGTGACATTTGTTGGAAGCCATTTTATTAAGCTAAAGCCACATTAAAATAGCCAAGAAGATTGAGCTCTTCATCTGAAACCAAGGTGTCTATCCCACGTTCTAGAACCTAGAGCTCACAAGTTATTGCCAGGTGAACTTGTCAGGTTGGGGTCCAAAAATTACAAACATGTGACAGGGAGGCCTAAGAAGTTAAAGACCAAAAGAAGAGCTCTGTTATCTTAATTGTAGGAACATTTGACTGTAACGAAGCACCAGGTGCCTCTGGAAAATGCTTGTGTAGAAAGGCTTCAGCTCTAAAATTTGATTGATTGATTGATTGATTGATTGATTGATTGATAAGATTCATAGGCAACTTCATAGAACAAACATCCCCCAAGGCCACATGCAACAATATTTAAAACACTAAAATATAAAGCTATCTACTAATATCTAATAGCATATGCCAGCCATTACTGTGGAAATGTCCACAATACTGATATATGATTACAGCAGTGGCTGGATGATGTTATCAACTGCTAATATGGATAGTACTACTTCAAAATGATAAAAAAGTAAAATCAAATTAATAATTAAAATTGATTAACAACATATAGATACGTCCATTAAGTCCAGCCTCAGAGCAAAGTCGAGATGAACAGATCGGGGCCTGCTTGAAAGCCGGAATGATGAAGCTTGGCAGATGTCACTTAGAACAGAGTTCCATAAAAGTGGGGCTTGAGATATTACTGATCCAATCCTATTCCTCATATTCACCAGCACAGCTTAATTTCAAGACTGTGGAATGATCTCTACCCAGAGAAAGTTTCCTTGCTGAGAGCTTTCAAGAGGCATTGCAAGGCATAGGTTTTCTACCTCTTTGCTGATTTATTTGCCACTGGACCATTATTTTGTAAAGCCATTCAGGAAAGTGGTTAAAAATATTTAAAATATATTTAAATAAATTTTAATACAGAAACAATGTAATAGCTCTACATGGGGCTACCCTTGAAGAATATCTGGAAGCAGGTTATCTGAGGAGCCGTCTCACCCCCATTATGCCAGCCCACCCCACTCAATCCAGCAGAAGGGGCACGTTGCAGACCCCACCAGTCAAGGAACTTCAGCTGGCGGGGTCTAGGAAGTGGGCCTTTTCTGCTGCGGCCCCCACCCTGTGGAACAGCTTAACACCTGAGGTCCACCCCCACTCTCATGGACTTCCAGAAAAGTGTGAAAATTTGGCTATGGCAGATGACCTGGGGGGACTGATGGAGGCTCACATTGTTGGAACTGGCTGGTGGGATAATTGATACTGCTCCCCCCATCATCTTGAATTGCACATAATCTTTTTACAATAGAATTATTTTTAGCTAATTTTAATATGGATATTTATATTTTTGCTGTTTTTACTGTTTTGGATTTTAATTGTGAGCCACCCAGAGTCATCCTCTGGGGGAGATGGGTGACATATAAATTTAATAAATAAATACAAAATCTGCTGGACATGCGGTCAGTCTTTATTATGGGTAATGTACCTCCTATACGCTGTGATTTTTTTCAATCAGTATTTTAAATTAACACTTTGTTCTCAGGATTTCAGTTACATGCTTTAGTTTAGAATTTATTTACGACCTTGCTTATTAAGAGAGTCCTCAGGGCAGTCTGTGTGAGTAAGTTCATGTGTATCTTTATAAATCTTATGTTTCCCAGACATGAACCGGTGCCTGGCTATGCATGAATGTCATGCTTGAATGATCTAGATCTAGTGTTTCTTATTGACTCATTTCAGAATGCGATGGTTTGGTTTTGATCCAATTTATTAAGGTTGATGGACTTGATTTACCCTATGATAAGATACCTTAATGTGCTGTTTGGATATATAAAGTTCAGCTCTGGTTTTGTTTTCATCCAGACTGTTGCTCAAGTATTCAGAATGTTTTGCAGCAAACTGGATGCATGTCTAGAGCACAAACAGATTGCGCAGGAAGCTGAATAGGCTTCTGTAAATAATGTGAATAACATATGAACTAGTTTCTACCATTGCATTAAGTCAGCAATAACTTGGTGATATTGTTCTACTGAAAGATCCAGCTTGAATTATATACATGCACTTGTATATACATCTGGCAAGGCCTCCATCAAGAATTCTTCTATCTTTTGGAAGCTTTTGATCCAATAGAGGAAGACATGCACAAGTTTTCCCTTCTCTATTGCAGTTCCCTATGTATCTTGAAAATCTGCTATAGAGCATTGGGGAACTTCCTGGAACAGTGGGGGAAGGGTTGCTGATGTGTGCAACAGAAATGTCTCCTCCCCCTTCCATTTTGGGATTTTTCTAAATTAAAATCTGTTTCAGAGCTACTCCAGCAAACAGAATAACTGATCAACCCAATCCATTATTTGTTTATTGTGGGCTGCTTGAAAGAAACAGTGCAAATTATTTAGGAGACAGTGAATTTTTTTCAGAGCAGAACTGGCACAAAGTGGATAATGTGTTCTTAAAAAAGGTGTCACTCACACTCCTTTATTTAATGTAAGAAAGATATGAGAAACACTATTAAAAACAACCCCCTATTTTTGGGAGCCTAGGAACTATAGTAAAAAGGTAAATCAGACCAACATTTGTACTGGGCATACTTGAAGAATTTATTCTTTTTAAATTCTTATATGTGGTGAAAGGGGAAGGAGGCAGACCTGTGTTCATTCAAATATTGTTTAGTCCTGAGTAGCATGGCCAAGTATGGGAAATATAATCCGCTATATGGATTACACCTCACTCCTAGGTGAGTGGATACACCTCACAACTAGTGAGGTGGCTCCATTATTATTAACACATCTTCACCTACTACTTCTCGTCTTAGCTTTATTTGCTATAGTTTTTAATAATAATGATAATTGTTTTAGGTATTTATTAATAGTTTTAGCCTTGTTGTATGCCACCCCGAGTCACTTGTTTTGTGAGACGGGCAGCTATATAAATTGGATAAATAAATGAATAAATAAATAAAGATTTCCTATTTTTTCCTACGTGAAACTTGATTTACAGCTCGCAGAGTAATATATAGATCAGAACCTACTGTAGGTATCCAAGTAGGCTTTGCATTTCTCTTATTGCTGAAACCCAATTTTTGTACCTGAAACACAATGAAATCACATTTATTTAAATATATTATCTAAAAGAAAAAAAACACAGTTACAATGATATTAAAATATATTAAAAGCAAAAGGATTATTTAAGACGATTGTCTTTCTACTACAACAAAAACAATGTAGAACAGAAGTATGGGTACAAGCAATCACAAATTTGCATTCTTATGGGCAGAGCAACTTTAATGTTCTGCTCTGCATGTTCCGAAGACAGATCATTCCTACTATTCCTAGCACTCTGCTGACAACAGATGGGCAGATGAGAAGAATTAGAAGTGTTCACTGCCCTTCCTGATATTATTCATCTAATTTTTAGTGGGGGGGGGGGGGACGGGAAATCCCTCCTATTCTGAACATGGAAAAGAATAAATTTATGTCCATTCTCATGTTGGTAGGAATTTTATTGGCCCTTGGGGGTTGATTATTCATCAATCCATTTCAGTGGATATTCATCCTACCTAAATCCCCACTACCATACTTTCTTTCAAAATTCTCATTTTGGAAGAAGTACCCAACAGGGAGGCTGGAATGCAACTGTGATGTCAAATCCTCACTCTGAGGTCAGAGACCTCCTTATGTTCCTTGAAAGGAACTCTGACGCAGCCAATGGATCTTAAGACACTGTCCAGTTACCACACAGTTGTTCTTTTAATTTTTACACTTATTTCACTGATCCTAAGCAGCAGGATATCCTTGACTTAGCCAATTATTGGCATTTTGACACAAAATGTTTTTACAAGACTAACAGCATTTCCCCCAAAGAGATAATTTCCTTAATAGTCGTTTTTTAAAATATACTTTTCCTAACAAAAAGAATTGCCTGTGATAGAGAAATATTGGTTTTTCTGTTAGGTTCCTTGCTCCTGTTTCTAACTCAACAGCAGAAATCCACTGAGTCATCAGATACCAGTTCCAACCTGAAAGCCTCTAAGACGTGCTTTTTGTTTAGAAAACCACAATCTGACACTGTGCAGGGGCACACCATGCCTGCTGACTGGAGTTATAAAAATACAGAAATATACACAGGCCACATCTATCACTGCACGAAAGAGAGTTCTGGGGCATTGGTCTTTCTTTTGAAGCCTTTTGTGAAAGATCCTGAATATGTTTCTGTAGATCATTATCTAGAGATTAATAATAATACATTAAAAGGTGAATAGTGCTGTTAATGAAGGGACTGTCAGATAAGTTGAATTAAGAGTTGGCTGACTTCTAAGAGCAAGTTTTACCTGAAAAATCAATACATTAAAGGCTGTGCCTATGTTTATAAATCTTGGACAGTTAGATCATATTGAATCTGGACAACCGAACATGGGAACAGCTTCTCTGACTTCTTAAGGGGTTCATTAGTTAGTGGAGATTAATTACATAAGTACTATTAGCTGGGTAAATGAGTGTTGAGTCATCTGAAAAAAACACCATGGGATTTCCAGGGCCAACCGTAATGGTTACAGATTAAGTACTTTTAATTGAGTTAAGGCTATCAAAGTGAACAAATGAAAGTAAGATCTTCCTGGTTTGCAGTTAGTATTTACTTATATAACTGAAATATTATACCCAGGATATTATAATTTCCTTATAGAGGAAGAGATGGTGATTGACATGTTAGACCTTGAGAATAAACAACTAATCTAGGAAATCTTCTCAGCAGATCATACTTCTTACCATATTATTACAGCATGTATCTGCTGCTGTCCTCTGACTGACCACCTGTCTATATGCATTTTCAAAATGTTTTCAGGCAAAAGTGACAGCAGAAGAAGTAAGGTGAACATCAGACACTAAACTGGAACCAGAGAGGCGATATTGTGACTTAGGGTTTAAAGCAGTGGCACACGATCTGAGTCTTTGACTTGGGGTTATGTGGATAATATGGCTTCAGATGCAGGTGGGAATATGGGGATAAACAGATTGGCTTCTGTGACTAGCTGGCACACACGCACGCACACGCGCACACACACACACACACACACACCTCTCTGGATGTAGTCTGACCTGGTATAAATACAAGGAACTGGCCTTCAGCCCTTTGCCTGTCAACACAGTTATACCTCCTGCTTGCTGCATTTTAGGTTTTACCTTCTCTGATTTCAGATTGTTCCAGGTCCAGCCACTGGCCTCAAAAAACCCTGAGCTTGGGAATATGACACACCCTCCACGTCTAGACAGGAATACAGCTGCCTGAGACCCTGGTCTGGCACAGATATGAGACCTGGGTTGTATATCTCTCTCTTTGTGTGTTTGGATTAGATCAAACCAATAATATGCAATCGCTAGTCCAAGAAATTCACAGTGGCATCTACTACAAAATAATATTAGAATAATTTTCAGCATGCAAATCGTTTCTGGTCATTTCATCCTGCTAGATAAAATTTAGCCAAGAACAACATGTTCCAAATGCCCAACTTATTATTCTACGACCAGGACCAGATCTAGATGAAATGCAAGGTGTGAGCTCACTTGTTCATCTTTTGAGTGATTTAATTTTGTTGCCCATTTCACAACTTCCACGCATCACATGCACACATGGTTTATTTCTGTCAGTTAATACTATGCAGGTGTATGTATGGATCTGATCATAATTATTCAGAGGAACATGGTTTGGGGAGGAGTGAGGAATAAGTCTTCATTTTGTAAATACATATATTTCAGCCCTGGAAAAAAGGCACTGGGAGAGAAATCCCAGGTAAATTCAGGAAAAAGGAGGAACAAGTAAAGAAACATGGTATTTACAGAAGGAAAAATTAAAGATTGTAAATGTGATGTCCTTGTTATTTGTCAGGAAAGGATGTTATAGCCATACTTAATTAAAAAAAACATGTTCTGTTTAAACCTAAAAAGCAAGTGTTTTCTTTTTTTAATTTGCTGACCCTGATGGAAACAATAAATACTGCTTGTTTATGAAAGCCAGTTTTGGAGATTCCACTGTTTAAAACTCACACAGCTGTCTTCACTACCAAGAAAAATAACAGTGGCACCAGGTTAAATTGAACAATTGTTGAAACAGACAGAATTTGCAAGCAGCTGAGGGAAAATTGGAAACTCAGTGGAGAAGCTGAGTGGTTAAATGCTAAGGAAAGATTTATTTTCTGGATCATTTTCTGCCATCCATTTTTCTCTTTTCTCTCTCTTTCCCTTTGTCATCTTCTCCTCCACAGGCAGGACAGGTGGCTTTTTCAGAGCTCTGCTCTGAGCCATGTTAGAGGGCTTTGGAAATTTTATTAAAAGCCAGTTACAGCTCTAGAAATCGAAATTGCCCAGCTCTCCCCTAAATTGTGTCATTGATAATGTATGACACAGGGCTTTTAATTCAGACAACTTTCAATGTTGATTCTGGAATATCAGCTATGAGATAGTCCTCATATTATGCATTTCTGCTATAAGTTGCAATGGTACATTCATTCATCTCAAATAGCATCCATGTGCCAGGAAACTATGACCAATTGCAAGTTCATAACTTGTGTATTTATGTAATGCATTTTGCTGCATTATAAATAATAAACACTACCAACTTTTTTAAAGTGTTCCCTAGATAATAGAGCTTTGTGGACAGGACAGAGGGTCCCATCTAAAATGCAACTTCTGGCTTCCTGCCTGGGTTTTGCAGCACCATCTAAAGTGCTGGAGATATCCTAGAAAATTCAAGAATCTTTTTACCATCTACTATGCAAGAAGAAAGCTACACAGATTCTATAATGTCCTAAGCCAACCTCTAGCTGTATGTTTTGGTCTGTGGAGACCAGTGCTTGTTGAAACATCTCTTGCATCTGAACTTTGAATTTTAGAAATTCTGGTATGGTAAGCCATTTTAAAAGGTCCACTGGGCAATCACCTCACCCTCCACACGTGGAAGAATCTCTTCCATAATATGGTTCAGTATTAGAAATTATCAGTTGGATCAATGCCTTTTCATTCAAGGCATTAACACTAGTCAGTTAAATAGAATTCTAAGAGTTACTTCAGTATTTTGTGCATTTCTACATTCCCATTTTCAGTGGATCCCCCTACCCAAAGGGAGAAAAAAAAATACACTGACAAATGATGCGATGAGAAAGGGGTTCAGTAAGCCAGTCGTTGAGTCTCTCCAAGTCTTAAAAAGACCCTGCCCTAGCAGTGTTTTTGGCAACCCTCCTCCTTTGGACTTGGACGTGAATAGGGATGGTAGATATATCCATGTTAATTTTCTATGAAGAAAAAATGACTTTGACTTCTAACCAGTACACTTCAGGCCACACAGCTTGTTATTTACTGCATATTCAAGTAAAGTGGATACCTCATATGGTAAAAACTGAGATCAATGCCAAAAGAAGCCCATTAATATTAAATGGCAGAAACAATATTTTTGGATGGATACCAGACATAATAGGGCTACCACATCTGGGCAGCAAAAATCCAGACAACCATTAGATGGTAGCAAAGACCAAATGATTTCTGTTTGCTGTAAAAAGAGGGCCTGAGCCACAATCTCAAGGTAAAATAAATGGTCTGTGCCTGAGTAAAAATATTCTATAATAGTCTGGCTATAGCCTGATTACTCTGATCAAGCAGAACAAAGTTGTAGTGGACGATCTTTCTTAATAGGGAACAGAACTCTCTGACCTGTTCCAAAAGTTGGAACGTCTGCTGAAAATAAATTTTGTCTTTTCTTGTGGTGTACTAGCACAAAAAGCTGGCATGTAGGAAAAAAAACCACAGAGGGAGAGGGAAAGGCTGATGGTTATTTAGAATGTTCTTTCTTTCTTAATAAAAGAACCAAGAGTCTTATGGCAACTTAAAGATACATTAATAACACCTTTATAAATATATTATCTCAAACACTTTTGTGGATCCCAGTTCACTTTATGAGGTATATGGAGATAACGGAAAAAGAGGATGAAAGGAAGGTGAGTGATAAAATGTATTTAGAAGTGACCAAATATGAGAGAACAGTAGATGGGAGGCAGACAATCTTGAACTGAATAGTTACTTAACACTTGTTGCGTAATAAGAAACCTTGGCCTTTGTTTAATCCTCAGAAATGGTGTTAAATCTCCTGAGGAATTCTAGCTCAGCAGTTTTGAGGTGGAACTGGTCTTTATAATTTCCTTTTCTCACTCCGATGTCAGTGATGGAATGTCTTGGGGAGTTAAAATGCTGCCTCTCTGAATTTTGAGTATTGCTATTAGTAGTGTGAAACTGTGTTTATTTATTGTTGGATGCAGATGCCTGTAAGGCAGTGTTTCTCAATCTTGGCAACTTTAAGATGTGTGGACTTCATGCTGGATGGGGAATTCTGGGACTTGAAGTCCATACATCTTAAAATTGTCAAGATTGAGAAACACTGCTCTAAAGCATGGGTATTGTCAAATAATATCTTGAAAGTAGAGTTTGCTTTCTCAATACCAATATTGCCTTCCTGGATGAAGTGGATTATCTGGACCCCTTCCAGTTAGGTTTCAGTCCTGGGCATAGGACAAAAACAGCATTGGTCATGGTTTTGGATGACCTGTGGTATAAGTGGAATGGGGGTAGTGCATCCATCCTGGCCCTACTTGGCCTCTTGGCAGCTTTCAATACCATTGACCATGGTATCCTTCTGGATCAGCTTCATGGGCTGGGAGTAGGGGGGTGCTGTATTGTGCTGGTTCTCTTCCTTCCTATGGGGTCAATTCCAGTTGGTGTTGATTGAGAGTGAGAGGTCCTACTCTCGGCCCCTACTGTGTGGGATGCTGCATGGTTCAATACTCTCTCTACTCCTGTTTAACATTTACATGAAGCTGCTGGGTAAGATCATCCATCACCATGGGATGAGGTGTCATCAGTACGCTGATGGTACCCAGCTATACATCTCTGCCCCTTGGTGAACTAAGCAATGCTGTTGATGTCCGTTTTTGGTGCCTGGAGTTTGTAGGGGTCTAGATAGGGAACAGCAGGCTTCAGCTCAACTCTGGCATGACTGAGTGGCTTTGAGTTTTGGGGAGTTCCAGTTCAGGGAATTTACCATCTTTGGTGCTGGATGGGGTGGCCCTGTGCACAATCTGGGGGTCCTTCTGGATTCACCACTCCTGCTTGAAGAGAGAGGGCCTTTGTGCCACTTCATGGTGTGTGCCAGTTGCATTGATCAGGAGGCTCTACTCCTAGTCACTCATGCCCTGGTCACCTCCCAAATGGACTACTGCAATGCACTCTACATGGGGCTGCTGTTTAAGAGCATCCAGAAGGTTCAACTGGTGCAAAATGTGGTGGGGTGGGCAGCTGTGTGTGCACATGTTACACCTCTGCTCTGCAAGCTGCATTGGTTGCCAGTTTGCTTCCGGGTTCAATTCAAGGTGTTGGTTTTGACATTTAAAGCCCTACATGGCATGTGGATGGGTTATTTGAGGTACCACCTCTTCCTGGTGACATCTACCCATCTCATCAGTTCTGGCAGGAGGGGCATGTTATGGGTCCCATCTGTTAAAGGCTTCCATCTGATGGGACCCAGGAGGAGCACCTGCCCTTTGGAACATAATTCCCCCTGACCCTACTAACCTTCTGGAAAGCCCTTGAAACTTGGTTCTGTCAGCAGGCTTGGGGATCCCATAGAAATAGGATCCCACAAACTGGTTGCATTATATGTAGGACTTTGCACTCTCCCATGTTTTTGTTTATATTTATAGTTTTTAATGGTTTGAATGGTTTTGTTTGAATGGTTTTGTTTGAACTGTATTCACCACCCAGAGTCATATACAGTACATGTGATGGGCAGCTGTATACATTTAATAAATTAATAAATAGGCAAAGCTATGCTTATACACTGTATCTTAAAAAATGCTGTGCTCTCCTTTCATTAACAGCAATCAAAACACAGCTATCTTTCACATATAGGAAGCCAGAAGAAGCAGTCCCGTGCTTCTGTCTGTATACCTGGGAGAAGAAAGTCATTTTTTGAGGTGTATTGATTTTAATTGCTATAACATACAAAGAGAACAAAAGAAAAACTACAAGATATAGAAAACAGCTATTTTTTAAAAAAAATCAACAAAAAAGAACAAAAGGAAAGCCAGTCCCAAAGCACATGTGAGCAAGCCCATGAGCGCATGCACCCCCCCCCCCCCCCCCCCCCCAGAATTTTTAAATATACTAAATCTTGATCAAGGGGAATCATACTTGAATGGTCTTTCTATTCCGGTCAACTTAAAGGCTGACACTGAAGACATTTCTCCAGTCCAGGACTTTAAGTCAGGAGTAGGGTTACCAGATATCTGAACAGGCAAAGGAGGATACAGGCAACTGGAAAGGAAGATAAATAGGGGAAAAGAAAAACATACTGTTTAACTTTCCTGGCATCTGCAACAAATATTACAGTGAAAAACTGCAGAAACAAAAAAGTACTTGGGCCTACATGTATATGAAATTACTTTTTCTAGCATCTGAAAAACTGGTTTTTCAATTGTAGGATTGTGCTAGAGCTGGTAGGAGGCAAAAGCCTTCAGCATGTAACTGATTACGGTCTTGTCAGTTTCAGGCAGCTGTGCAAACTAGCCCAGGGTACTAATCAACTAATTAAGGTCAGAGAGCAAGCTTGTTAACTTGTGGTAAGCACTTATTAGGGAAGTTCTGGGCCCCAGAGAAAAGCTGCTCAGGTAGAGATAAGCTGCTTAGATACTAAAAAAGCCAGACTATGATTGTAAGTCTACGCCTGCTAGACAGAGGACATAAGGACAAAAAGGAGGACATGTCTTTCTTTAGTCTGAAGTCTAGTAACCTTAGTTAGGAATTGTGATATCTTTCCAACAGCATAAGATTATCATTTTAGATATACTTCAAGTCCAAAGTTCTTCATAAGTAGATAATTTTTGAGTATATAACTCAGCATAGTATTACCAATACTGTGAAACTTATTTCTCTTTTCAAAGGGTAAGCCTGAATGTCAGAGGCCCCTCAAATATTTCAGATTGACATGCAATCCTTTTGCTGAAAGGAAATGAGCCTTTTGATCAATTTGTCTCATTTTAAAGACATAAGAAACATATTTAACACTGTCTAAAACACAAGACCATTGACATGTCAAAATTGGATATTCCAACTCTATATTCTAAAGTTCTTGCAAATTACTAATACAGGTAGTCCCTAAGTTAAGAACACCCAGTTTACAGACAACCCATAGTTAAGAACAGAGCCTACTGTAGCAAAATTCAAGTCAAACACACAATGGTTCAAGTTTATTACACAATACCACTTATACAATATTATACAATAAAACGGTTCCAGCTTACATACAAATTCGACTTAAGGACAAACCTTGGGAACAGAACTCGTTCTTAAACTGGGGACTACCTGTATTTACCTTAGTAATATTGTTTAGCTGCCTATAGAAATAAACTGCAGGTTTAGAATCTTCCCAAACACTACTCAATGCAAGAAATTATTTGGGGGTTTTAGAAGCTGTTTTCACGTCCAACATGAAAAACCAAAAGAGGTTTTAACTGAATATACTACCATTCACCAGTTTCCGGGAATCCAAATTCTTCCTGCCCTGTATTAAATATTTTGAAACAATAAGGGAATTTCATTAATAGCATTTTGTGTCCGAATATTCCAAAAATGCATTTATAATTTTTAAATTGGATTCATCTCAAAATGTCAGTTACCCATGCAAGCAGGGATGAAATTTAAATTTCCATCTGCAAATCATCCAAATATGTCTTGCAAACATTGGTGCTGGAAAAACAACTGAATTTTGGCTAAAAGAAAGACCAAAGCCTTGTGAAAGAAATTATACACGTGTGTAAAAAGTACAAAGGATAACTTCTTTTGTGTAAAAATAACTGAACTCTTATACAGTGATAATCCATATATGCTTTATTATTATTAATATAATTGTTATTATTATTGTATTTATTTCTAATATTTATCCTTCCATACTGCATTTTAAGCATCACTTTTACACTGCCTCAAAATGCTTGCTTGGATAAATATTTGGCGTACAATTCTGCTAGAGGTAAGGACATTGTAAACTCATTTATTTTTCTAGGGAACATTTAAGCAAAGTTTTAATGGTCTCACTGAAATCAAGAAGAGTTAACAATAAATATTATCTTAGGCTGGACTGTACTCTTAACAGGGAAGGTCCTCTTTTCTTTTTTGCTCATAAAAATTCCTTTTAGAGCCTGTAGTACAGTCTTGCACTCACTAACCTCTTGCTGTTGATTAGATTATTTTGTGCAAGTCCAGGCACAAATATTTAATCAGACTTTTCTGCTGCTGCCAATTCTCCTGGTCCTGTTGCTCCATAGCAAGGACTGTAGTGTGCCTGCATTAAACAATCACCTTCCTCAAAAACAGAATGAAATCTACAAACATTCCGCCTCATTTCACTTCCAAGCCCTTTGCAATGAAAGCAAAAGCTATCTCTGTTCCCTTTAGTGCTTTATTTAGAAAAGATTAATTCAAAGCTTCGAAATAAAATTGTGTCGAGTGACAGTTCCCAGAAGAACAGCTGCCCACATTAGATTTTCATCATTGCATGGCCAATGAGATCTGCTTCAGGTCAGTTTTTTCCACTGGCACGAAGCCTCAAGGAGGAGAGGCAGAGTTCACCTTCTGACAATTCCCATACATACCTAGAGGCCTCAGGAATTACGAGCAGCGACAGCATCCAAAAGAAGTTACTTACCTCATGCCATTTCAAAGATCGCTTTGAAATGAAATCAGGTTCTTAATAGCTGTAGAGATCAATGCATTAATACATTTGCGAGGCTAATATCTGGGATAGCGGGCAATACAATAACTACTATTGCCTATGAGCTATGTCCCAGGCCTCTGCTATGAAATATGAAAGGTCTGCAGCGATGCAATCTGGGTTAAGGTCCCTGGTTAGGAGGCAATCTGGAGAAGCCTGGATGGTCCATCCTATTTCTCTTCTGGAGTTCTTTACCAGTTCTTGTCTTTTCCCTACCTGTATCTGTTCACTCCCTCTTCTTGCCTGCCCCATCTAAACTTACCAGCATTCCCACTCGGTATTGTCCTTAGTTATGTTGACTAAGAATTCTGGAAACTATGACCTCTATGTGAAGGATAGTAAGTTTGGGAAGACTGTTCGACTCATTAGTTCTGTCTCACCTTCCTTAATTTACTTGGCAGAAACCTTGCACTTTTTCTTTTCTCTTTTTCCATGAACTTTTAAAAGATGTGCTGCAGAGCAATGTTGCACTTATAGCTTTTCTTTTCATTTCTCCTCAGGGCCTTTAGGGCAAGGAGGCAAAGATAGTTGCAGAATAAGCCCTCTACTATCTTTTTTTTAAAAAATGCATTTAGTGCTGATTTTAGGGGATGGGGTCCAGGTTTATGCTCAGTGATCCAATCCTAATGGTATCGTGGGTGATCTAAAAAGAGGTAGTCCTCATTTAGTGACCACATTTGGGACTGGCAACTTGGTCATTAAGCAAAGTGATTGCTAAGTGAAACTGCGACTGTGCTTACAAATTTACTTCAGCTTTCCTTTGCTTTACATACCTGCCAAGGGCATAAATATGAGGATTGGTCACAAAGTTACTTTTTCATCATGGTTGTAACCACGAACAGTCGCTAAACAAGGCAGTTGCTAAACAAGGACTACCTGTAATAGTCTTACATCACCCTTACAGCCAATAGATATGTTGATGGAGAATCCAGAATTCCCATCTGTAAAGGCTACTGCAAAGTTATTATTAGACATTTGTTTTGCAACCACCAGTGGAACAGATCAAACTTTCCTACCGGAGGCTGGCTGCTTACTGTGCATCATCTTCCACTGAGAGAATCCAGAGCCTGCCAACTGCATATTAGACAGATGGTCATGTAACACAACTTGGGCTGTAACCATGAAACCACTTGGTCCTCAGAAGTTCTTGTTCCTGTAGAGCTGTACAGTGAATAAACATATCATAAAACCAAAGAAACAAACTCTGAGAGATCACAGAGACAGCTAACAGGTAACAGACATTGTTGAAAGCAAAGAGCTTCATAAAAGGTGAGAGTAGTTACTTCCAGTTAAAATGAGGCACAGAGATTTTTTGTTGTTTTGTATTACAATACAAGTGAGGTATGGGGCACATCTTGGGGCTCCAGAGCTTCAGGCAGCCATCAGAGTGGTCTCCAGAATGCATTACCAAATGGTAATTTTTAATCTGACAGAAAGGAAAAAATAGCATTTGGAGAACTGGAGAATAATTATACCAGAACTTTTTAACTATAATAGGTGTAAATGAAATGAAATCGACATTTTTGTCATGGCCTCACCCATGACTTCTGGGAATGCAATCTCCAGCATGTTTTTCAAAGGCTGAACATGGCCCTTGCACCACAGAGATCCACACATCCTCAATTAGACTACTTAACTATAATTTAGCAAGCCTGCAGAATAAACCACATTCTATCCCAACTCTTTCGAATGAACTACAACTAAACTAACCAGAATCCCCCCAACACTGAAAACAGGAGAGAACTTCAGGTCCCTAGTAGAACTTCCCAGCATAAAAAATGTCACTTTTTGCAGGCATTGCTGGAACACAACATTCCAGTCCCTTCCTTATATAACTTTTACTATCTGCACTGCAGATTTCATCAGTTTTTCCTGCCCTGATAAGTCCTTTGAGCCCACAGGGAAGGGTAGGGGAAGGTTGTAATGGGGAAGGAGACAAAAGAAAATCCCAGAAGCGAACTTTCCCACCTCTTTTATTAACTGCCAGGTACCTAGGGCTGCAGTGTTGATCTGTGAGTTTATTTCTTCTTTTAAATGCCAGACTCTTGGACTGAGCGTTAACACTGCTGTATACTTTTGACCCTCCTCATCAGACCTGGCTCTAAAATTAGTTGGAACCATTTAGCAATGGAGAAAACAATATTATCCCCCTCCTCCCCTTTCTTTACCATGTCTCAAAGTGCCCTTTCCCACAATTACTCTTTTCGAAGAAATCGAGTGGCCTGTTTGAAGCAAGCTTAATGTGACTTAGAATTTGGCTCTAAGTCATGTTTGCATACCGTCCATCTGTATTATTACGCAGGCAGCTGACCTGATTTCAGTAAGAACACTTGACCCCCATGTCAGCCAGAAGGGAGAATTCTACATGCCACTTGTCTGGGGTGAATGAAATAGAGGGCTCTGTCTACTGAAATGAAAGAAAAGCCATCTGATTTCAACCTCACACCTCTTAATGAGCATTTCTTTTTCTTTTAAATGCAGGTGCTGTTTTCTTGTAAGGGGCATCTCAGTACATCGTGTAATCATAATAAAGCACACCGTTTCCCAGTTTCGATGCCCTCTGGCAATTCAAGTTTCAAATGTCTAATGTGAAGCAGAGATAGTATGAGCAAACAGGGTGACTCACTGTCTGATAGAGAACTCCAGGCCAAGCTGGTAAACAATCTCAACTGGTCTTATCTGGATTTTCAAAGCCTGTAGGATGATTTCACTGAGGCCACATTTTATATGGGCTCTTGCTGAAAACCTGAACAACTGATTTTCTAAACCAAACTGTTTTTCAAATTAGACTCTGTGCTGAATGGCAAAAGGGTCACCGTAAAAGTATCTGTTCATTACAATGCCACAAACATCCTAATACGTTTATAATATTGTGCAATTTTAAAGATTGCATAAAAGTGGCTTTTCAGAAGATCTGACTGGAATCAGCCAGTTCTCAGAACCTCGTTTTCTGTGAAGCATGTGGCTGTTTAATTCAAAACTGCCCAAGCTCTTTGCACTGTCTATGATTTCTACTTTTTCTGTGATACTTTAAAATCCAGTATAAATAACCTAGAATAACCTTCCCTCATACACAGTTCACCATGGGTGGGAAGTTTGAGGCAGAGATATTTTTTCAGTAGTACGTCTCAGAGCCTTACCCTATTTTTACCTAACCCACAGTACAAACATGCCATGGAAACATTTTTTTCTGCTGTATCCCTTGAAGTTGCTTTCATCTCAGCCATCCTTAGCTGTACTGAACTTAAAAGTTGTATTTTCCCTCTTTTTCTGACACCATCCAACTTCTGTTAGGCTTTTGGCTGTTCTGCACAATCCACTAACCATGGCTTGGAAGTGCCCCACTACCATTTTTAGAGGGCATCCTGACCCAACCTTTCTCTCATTACCAGCACATGGAACAGTAGAAGGAACCTAAATCCATCCAGTTTTAAAGTAGCATTTTCCACTTTCTCCTGACAAATGATCTCATTCATAATCTTGATGCTGATGTGGCCAGGGGTTAGCATCTCCTTAGCTCCTATTGGCTTGTTGAAGCTACTAAGGGCACACATCCTCCTCTAAGGTCACGATGTATTGCCTTACATAGCCATTTGGACTTTGGCTGGAGAAAAAAAATGGACACCTGGTTTCTGTGGAGGCATCTATCCGTCTAATGCCTTACTCTCATTTGCAAAGTGCTGTTCAAGCCATGCAGACATTCCTTATGTACACTGACTCTAGAAGACTACTAAACCTAAAAGATGTGTTCAGAAGACTTTCCAAAGAGCAGTAGAACTATCTTTTTAAAAAAGGGGGGCAGGGCGGATCTGTTTAAAACTGGGAAAGAGATGTATTGCTAATTCTGTTTCAAATGAGCACATTAAATATTTTTTGCTGCTTCTGCTGACAAGGGGTTTTGCATAGTTGTTCTTTTTTACTCTATAACTTTAAGAGTATGGCAGTGCCAGTTTGACTACTCTAACTTCATTTTGCTTACTCCATAGGATGCTTCCAGGTACTGCCAAGTGCAGCTTCTTGTTGTCAGCACCACTTTTTCTCTGCAACACTTACTGATTTGGGATACTGTGTGTTTGGGAATGAGGTGAAATTGACAAGACGTCTGCCAGTTTCCCTTTCTAGCCTAAGTGAACTGGTCTTCTAGAAGACTGGTAAACTAGTCCAAAACTAGTCCAGTTGACAGGTCAATGGGGTGAAGGTTAGACATGATGAAGCAGGAAGGAAGTCTCTCAGTGAATCCCCCCCACTTCACCCCACATCTTTCCTCCAACCCATTGACCTGTCAACTGGACTAGTTTTGAACATAGATCTATGGATCTAACAGAAGACCAGTACACTTGTGTTCAGAAAAAGCCCGAGTGACAAGTTACCAGCACGAAGCATCTCTACATCAGTAACCCATCTCTTGAGAAACTTGAACAATGGCTGAAAGCTTTGTTCCGGGTATCCACTCCTGCTTGCCCCACCACTCTTTAGGGAGAATGATTTGTGATGATTTTTCCCACCAGCTGCCAACAATATGTGAGAGGAGGGGAAGCAAAGCCAGAGAAATCTACTTGTTGCTGACCTGAAACTATTTTGTAGTAAGGCTATAAGGACAAGACCACTCACAAACCTCATAGCTGAAGCAGATTAGACCACTATCAGGACAGTATAAATTATGTCAACCTTTTTTTTTTGGCTCACTGAAAGACTGAAGGAACGCATCTTAACACAGTCATGGAAAAGAGCCCTTAGTCACCTTGGAGGGAAGTCAGGTGACCACAATGAGTTTAAACAGAGACAACAGAGGTGGACAATAAATTTCATGCCAGTATAGTTCTTTGCTAATTCAAAGATGGCAGATAGTGCTACAGTTCAGAGGTGAGAAAATACCATTGCATTATCAAAACCAGTTCTGGAATATACTTTGTTAAAGGTGCAGGGTGTTGGGCTTTAATAGCAGACATTTCTGTCCTCCAAAAGTTTGTAACAATCTCACCTACCTATTGCTTTCCTGATTTGGACTGAGAATCCTTTACAATACTGATTCATGCACTCATCATCTCATATTTAGATTACTCTAATGAGCTGCACATGAATTCCCCCCTCCCCAAATGATTTGGAAGTTGCAGTTGGTTCAAAATACAGCAATCCAGTTACTATCAGGGAGGAGCAGGTTTAGCAGCATTACACCAGTGTTTTGCTCACTGCACTGTTTTGCCAAAATACTTCTGGGTATAATTTTAGTTGCTAGTTTTTACATATAAAGCCCTACATAGCTCAGCACCCATGTACTTCCAAAGCTGTCTCTTTTGCCCATGTTTAACCTATCCTATGTGCTCATCCTGAGAAGTGGTGCTGTGGATTTCCACCACATGGAGCACAAGGAATAGGGGCTTGGATATGTGCCTTTTCAATGATGGCCTCCATATTATAGAACATCTTGCCACCTAAGATCCAGGGGGCCCCATCTGCTTGCTTCCATAAGGCTATAAAAACTATGCTGTTGCAATAAACTTTCAATCTGGATGGTAGACCTGAGTTGTCTGTATAATTTGACCATTTCTTTAATTATGGATTATTTTATTGTATTGATTGTTGATGGTTTTACCTTTGTTAGTCTGAATCTTTTGAAGCAGACTGTATACAAATGTGTGTGTATATGTGCATGTTTGTATATCTGAATGGATAACTATATAAAAGTCTCTTAAATAGATTCTTTGAATGACAATGTTATATCATTTTTATTAAAAAGCGATTGGTGTTAATAGTAAACACTGGTAACAACATGGAACTTATGTCTGGTAATGTAAGACAGGGCACCCCATGAGAGAGACAAAATCATGTAGAAAAGATATGGAGGTACTGTACAATCTCCTGTCTGCAATTTGTGCACGTGGGTCTTTCCATATGATCTGGAATTAATTATAAATGTTTGCGCTTATTTCCTCCAATGTTTTGTTAATGCAGCAGCACAGGAACAAGTCTTTAGAATATATTTCCTTCATAAATCCTTTTTAAATGTTACCTTTGTATGTTGAATCCAGCACAGGAAGAGCAATAAGCTGTTCCTTTTCTCTCCTAGTTGTGCTGGTAATGTAAGGAGAGGATAGGAACTGTTTATCACTTCTCCCATGTTGAATTAAACACATGCAAATAACCTTGAACAGGGCTTTAGTTGTCAATATATGTAAATCAAGCCTTGAGACTTCTTGGATATGTTATTTTTTACTGATTGATTATGTGCCATGAAATTGGTGTCAATTCTCAGTGACCACATATCAAGATTTTCTTCATGAGGATCTGTCTCCAACCTGGTTCTTTAGGACTTCCAACTATGTACCTATTGCCACTGTAATTAAGTCCATCCACCTTACTGTTGGTTAGTCTCTTCTCTTCTTTCCTTCCACCTTTCCCAGCATTATAAACTTCTCCAGAGCTAGGCCTTCACATAATGTTTCTGAAATATGATAATTTGAGTCTGGCCATTTGTGTCTCAAGTGAGAATTCTGGGTTGATTTGTTCAATTATTCACCTGTTTGTTTTCTTGGTTATCCATGGTATTCTCAGGAATCTTCTCCAATATAACAGTTCAAAAGCATCAGTTTCTATCCTGCTTTTTTAAAGTCCAACTTTCACTTCCATAGAGTGTCACAGGAAATACCACTGATTGCATGATTCTGATCTTTGAAGGTATAGACATATCGTGGCATCTGAATATCTTGGAAAAGGTCTTCATGGCTGCTTTACCAAGTGCTAGTCTGCAGTGTTTTTCTTTACTGCTGGCTTCTTTACTGTTGATGGTTGATCCTAAAAGGCAGAAGCTATCCACCACTTTATCTTCATTGTAAATTCTAAGCCTGGTTGCTGTATTTGTTGTTATTAGTTTGATGTTCTACATATTTAATCTTTGTCCCATTTTTTCATGGTGCTTCTTGAGTTTCATTACTAGAGCTTGCAGATCATTTGCACTTTCAGCTACCCGAGTAGTGTGATTAGCATAGCACAGATTACTGATGTTTCTTTCTCCAACTTTAAAAACATGCTCACCTATCAAGCTTCCTTCAGTATATATTCTGCATATAGGTTGAACAAATAAGGGGAGAGTATACAGTCTTGTCTTCTTTGCCAACATGGATTCAGTCTGTTTTACCATATTCTGTCCATATGGTGGCTCCCTGACCTACAGTATATATAGGCTTTACATGAGGACAATGAGATGTTCTTGGATTCTCATTTCTCTAAGCATATTCCACAGCTTGACATGACTGATACAGTAGAAGGGCTTTCTATCATTCATTCATTCATTCATTCATTCAATTTATATGCTGCCCATCTCCCCCAGAGGGCGATTCTGGGCTACAGAGTCAGTGAGGAAAATATTGACTTCTTTTTGGCTTTAATTTTTAATTTGGTTTTAATTTCTCAATTATCCATTATGCATCAGCAATAATGTCTCAAGTTTCTCAGGCTTTTCTAAAGCCAGCTTGAACATTTAGCATTTGCCTTTCCATGTAGAACTTTAATAATCCTAAGCATGCTAACATGTAAAATTAAGGATAATGTGCAATAGTTATGTCTGTTAAGTCTCCTTTCTTTGGTATTGATATGTAGATTGACCTTTTCTAATCTGTTTGCCACTGTATTGTTCTCCAGATTTGCTGGTATACCTTGGTTAGAACCTTTACTGATTCTTCTTCTGTTGTTTGCCATATTTCTGTATTCTATCAATTTCTGTAGCCTTCTGACTTGGTAATGACTGGAGCACTGATTTAACTTCATCTTCTAGTACTAGAGGTTCTTGTAAGTAGAGAATATCTTTTAAGGTACCTTGAATGTTTGCAACTCTACCATACAGAATTTCAACTTCCATTTCTGTTTGATCTTCTTTGAATTGGTTACTATTTGTCTATTAGCACACCCATTCAAGGTTGGAATCTCCCGAGTTCAGAGATCTTTTGGAACACTCTTCATGTTTTTCCATGTCTGTTTCCATCTTTAATGTCTTTACAGAAGTTGTTGTAATACTGTACTTTTTCTTGTATCTAACAGTTCTCTGAAATTAAGTTCCTTCCTGAGAACTTTGTCTTTCTTGATTTTGGCTTTTCTTCTCTTCTTGGCAATTTCTACTGTTTGTTCTGACATCCAGTTTGCTTTCTTCTGTTTCTTTATCTTTGGCAGTCTCTTTTCACATTCATCCTTAATAACTTCTTTAAGTTCATTCCAAAATTCCTCTAGTTCCTGATCAATGAGGTTCAGGACTTCTAAGTGATTCCTGATGTTCTCCTAGAAAAGGGTAGGTATTGGGTCAAGATCATATTATGGAAATTGGTTGGCTTTCTTCTTCTTCTTCAGCTTAACTTGGAACTTGCACATGAGCAATTTCTGATCTGTTCCACTGTTAGTCCCTGGCCACATCTTTGCTGTTATAACTGTGCTCTTCTACTTCCTTCTACCAATAATATAGTCAATTTGATTTCTATGTACTTCTTCTGGTGATATCCACATACTTAGATGTCATTCTGATTGCTTGAAAATTGCATTAGCAACAAAGAAATCATTGGATTGGCAGAAATTGATGAGTCATTCTCCTGCTTCACTTGTTTTCTAGACTATACAGTCCAACTATATTTTGCTCCTTAATATTTGTAACTTTGGCATTTGGCAGTCTCCTACCACAAGCAGCACATCTTGCTTGCATATTCTGTCAATTTCAAATTGAACTTGATTATAAAAATAATCAATCTCCTCTTCTTCTGCATCAGTGGTTGGAGGACAAACCTGGATGCTCATCATATTAAAGAATTGTCCATGAAGTCTAATTGATATTATTTGGTCATTGATTGCATTGTAGCTAGGTAGTGTTCTTGCTATTCCCTTCCTCAGACAAACCAGGAACATCTATGAAAGCAATGCTATTCCTCCTTTGTTTTTCATGTCCTAAGAGGTAAACAGTGTCATCTTCCGACTGAATCTGTCCAATTCCAGTGTATCTTAATTTGTTGGTGCCTAAGATACCAGTGTGTATGTAGTTGATTCATTTAATCTTTCATTGTGCTGACCTTTCCCATGTTCACGCTTTTTTCATTTTATCTTCCCAAAGTAGTTCTGTCTTTGCAGTTTTGGATTTTTTTCCTGCATGGCAATATTAGCAACTAGACATTTCAAAGGCTTTAATCTAATCACATCATACACACCATTAGTATTCAGAAAGATCCTCAGCTCTTTCTTAGTAGCATGTTGAGTGCCATCTGACCTGAGGGGCCCATCATCCAGCACTATTTTGTTAACTATTCTATCCATGTGGCTTCTTGATAAAATACAAGAGTAATTTATCATTGCCTTCTCCTGCACAGTATGAAACAATGCCTTTGCCATTGTCACTAAAATGATCTTCCACCTCCAGCAGCTTCCTGCCTGCTTGCTTTAGCTGGGCAGCCTTGGGAGAACCTGCTGGGATTATATACTCTTGGTGTACACTCCTGATGTTCTTCACTCACCCCTCCCAGTAAACCCCCACCACCACAATTATGAGCCAGCACAGCAAGTGGCGGGGACATATTACTTACTACTGAACATTTATACACTTGTGATTTCACAGAAGTTTTTGCATTTAGGTTTGGATTATTTTCAATATTCAATTGAACCATCTTACTTATTACTATCTTAATGGCCACATCCTAGCTGGCCAATGCAGAGAACAGAGACCAACTTTGGGAAGGGCACATTTGTGTTGATATTCTAAAGCCACTGAAGTTCAACTATGCAAATGTAATTGAGATGGCTTGCTTCATGAGAAATATCTGTTTTTAATTTTAAAAAGAGGGTTGGATAAATAGCCCTCCAGCTGCTGCTGAATTCTTTCATACAGCATGCTTCATCTTTGGCCATACTGGCTGATGCTTAAGGGTAGGTAGCCTAAGAGGGACCACTACTTCAAGAAGATTCCATGCTCTCTCAACTATTAACCCACCCATGCTTTCCTGCACACTCTTTGTCTGGTGATAGCTGTACTATTACACACTCCCAGGGGGCCCTCAGAACAACCAATTATGAGATCCCTTTGTGAAATGACATGGCTGCTCCAGATAGTGGACTCTGAGAATGGTACAGCTTAGCCCTAAATGGTTGCCCATTCCAGTCTGTTACCCAAAACATTTGCTTTGCTGCACCTAAGAATGGGGTCAGCCCTTCTGGAATTGCTGAGAAATAGAGTTTAACAGAATCTGGAGGGCCAAGGATTCCCAATTACTGATTTAAAGATGATAGAAGATAGCAACTCCAGAGCTAGTGAGGAATACATCCAGTTGACAGGGCCTGCTTGTGAGAAGCACTCTAAGGTGATTCAGAAATCAGGATCAAACAAACCAGGAACAAATCTCTGACAAAGAATTGAGGAACAAGCCAGAATTGAAACAAACGCTATAGTTTCTTTTTCATGAACAACACTTAACTGGATCAGGAATCCCTTTGTTATCCTACCTATGAGGCTCTAACAGCTCATATTTATTGACTGGGACAGTCATGGTTTACAGTGTAGCTTAACATGCAGTTCAGAGGCTTGCCACATGAGGCATCCAGTTCAAGTCTTAGCAATTCACACACCTTAGCTGTGTAGTAAGTAGAATGTTGGGCTAAGGCTGGGAAAATAGTCCTCAGCACTGAAATCTGATAGGTGATTTAGGGTCACTCTCTCTCTTTCAGTCTAAACAGTCACCCAGTGTTAACATAAAATGAAATACAAGACCTGGGGCAAAGTGAATGTGTTATTCTTCTGGGGAAGGGGCAAATATAATACATTCATTTGAAAACAAGAAGAGTACAAGAGTAAGTACAGGACTTGTTTGCTCCTTAAGGAACAGAAATTTCAGCCCACTCCCTCATGGCTATGGGCTGTATATTCTGTCTTATTATATCCTCATGCATCAAACCACCAGCCAATAGCCTGGGAAAATGAGCTTACAGACCTCTTATGAGCAGTTTGAGAGCATCTGTAGGACAGACAATGCTAGTTTGCCATGACTCATGAACTGAAGCAACAGGAGATATATTGTCTCCTGTTGTGTGCCTGGAAGGGAGAGTTGGTTCCTGGAGGCCAAGATTCAGCTACCCTCCTCTGTATCTGTGCTGAACCAAATTAGACACCCAGTGTCTTCATTTGAATACAGAAAAAGCACAGAACTGAATTGTACACATTGCAGGGCATGTTTGACGGGGAGCAGAAAGAACATTTGAGGGCAACAGAGGCTCAGCCTGCAGGAAAGACATCTATATCCCTGCCCTTGGGGGTTACATTCTCTTTATATACCGCCCCCATATCTAAGGCTCAGTACTTGTAGCCTTTATTAACCGAAGATGACACTGAAGAGGGCGTGCTCGTGTGGAAATGCTTCTATCAGACATTCTCTAGTTCTCCTCCATAAGGTCCAATCCATACTGACTGGCGTCACTGCGAGATTAGTTCTGGAATTGATGATCAGACAGCCGTCTAAAACAGAGAGGCGGTTCAGAGAGTGACTAAGGCGGGCGAGGGAGGAGGCGTTTCCGCCCTAGCACCTAAAAGCATTAACGCTACAATTTCGCAAGTTAATCTAAGAGGATCCTCGCTGGTGATCGGCGGAGTACCTCAGGCCCTAACCTGCGTTTCTGCAGGCCGGGCTGCTCTCTGTCTGCAGGAGCACAACGTCCCGCCTTCTCGAGAAAGGCTCCCGACACGCGGACTGGCAAACTGGATTGAGGTGGATTTGGGAGAGACCAGTTTACTGCGGCTGAGGCGCGTCGCTCGGCCGCTCGAGATAGGCTGGCCGGGAACAGCTGAGAGGCTGGGAATTCCATTGGCAGAGAATTCAGTGAGTCAGCACTGAGTCACCTTTCCCTACGTGACAGCAGAAAGCGCACGGCAGCGCTTAATGGGCTTGCGCAGCGTCTGAGGGAAGGGCTCAGAAGGCGGGGCTTCAGAAGCTCCGGGAGGCGCGAGGCCAATTGAATGCTCGGGAATGGGAAAGCGGGAGGAGCCGCTGCTCGGGGCTCCACGTGGATCTTCGGAGGTTCAGAGGAAGTTGGAAGCTGTCCCCGCAGTGGGCGTGTACAAGCCTCTTTTCTTCTCTTCGTCATCTGTTTCCATCCTTTTCATTTCCAAATGAAATTGCAGGAAGAAGGGCTTAAGGAGCTCGAGCAGCGGCAGACGATTGCCGCTGAATTTTAGCCCGGTTTCCAAAAATATGGGAATTGTGTGTTTGCAAATTTAACGTGTGGAAAAAGATAAGAACGGTAGCCTCGGTCCTAAAGTGGGCCTAGCTCCTACCGTCCGCCCCCCCCCCCCCGCCAACTCACCCGTGTGTATAATACATGCCTTGTCCACTTTGTGTTTTCCCCCAACACTCTGGCCTTCACCCCTCAAATGCGTTCATTGTGGGCCTTTCTCACCAGAAGACTCCTGCCCCTGAACTAAACTATAGATGAGGTGCAACTGACCCAAAGAGATTTGTATAGAGAGGGGCAATCCAGTAGAGATTAATTATTACTACTAACCAATTGGATAAGCATAGATTTTTCAACTTTTGTTCTCACTGTAAGATTACAAATGCATTCATAAATCTTTACAAACTATGTTTGCTTCTGTGTAGTTGTGGGGGTTTTGTAGTTTTTTTCAATGTTTTTTGTGCACTGTTTATTTAAATTTTTTTAAATGAGCATTTCACTCTTTTCCCTATTTTTTCATTGTCTTTTCTTACAACATGGGCTTTATGCACATAGCAGCTCTTTTTCCTTTAATTACTGACAGTATCTCCCTGGTTATTTTTCTATGCTGCAACTTGTAATGATAGTGTGATTTTTAAAAAATGGTTACAAGCTGTCCTAAGTGGTGTTTTTACACTAAAAGGTCCCATAAATGTTTAGATAAATAAAAAAAAATTAACTAAATTGGTTGGCAAATTGGATGAACACAGACTACAGTCACGTACCAAGATAAAAAGCTTTTATGTTGTGTTAACTTCATAGCACACGTCCTGTGTCAGCTGCAGAAAAGTCACTAGTTTCCGAGAGACATACTTCACCATAATACACTTTCAAAAACTCAGGTTCTGCAGATCAAGTTTTGATTTTAAAGAATCCAGTCTTTACAAGAAGAGGGGGGGAAAACTCAGTGGCTGCTACCAGCACTTTGAACTAAGCAAATATCTGTAGATGTTTATGCTCCTATCTTGGCATGATAAGACTTGACTTTGAGTGCTTTAAATGTAAATGACTTTAAATTTAAGGCAGCAGTTATCCCATAAAAAGCCAGTTGACGGATTTTTTTTAGATGGGGAGGGGGGTCAATTTAAAAAAAAAAATCCTTAAGTACACACTCACTGAATTAATCTGCAAAAAAACGTTTTCAACCACCATCTCAAAGACTAACACATTTTGGAGAGGGATTTTCTGTAATGGCAATGACATTTTGTTCTTTTCCTCTCCTTTTATGTTTCTCCAGTGTGTTTCCAATAAATCAGTGAATCATTCTTTTTCTTTTCATTTAATGCTATTCTACCAGCAGCACACATTTTATTTCATGTACTTTTTTAATGGAAAGTTTGAATTCCTTCAACTTCTCTTTGTGGGGAACAGGGCAGTTTGCAAGGAAGATACCAAAAAAAAAAAAAAAAAGGGCAGAAATCTCCATTTACTTTCTTGAAGTGCTGGATCCCTTGCCACTGGTCTTCTACTCTTCATCAGCATTCTAACAGTCCTTAGTGTTTACCAGCAAAATCAATATCTTACTTTCTTACAGAGCAAAAGCTATGAAGCCTTGGGTGGGGGGGGGGGGAGGAGGGAGACAGAGATTTAATTGCTAAGGTAGGTTCTGTTGTAAATTTAGAGATACTTCAAACATATTGTATTTCTTAAAGGGACATTACATCCACCCTGGCAACTGGATGCACCCTGAGCTTTTATAATCACCTGTAACATGGAGAAAGAAATGGAGAGGCATGCAAACTAGGGTGTTCACAGAACCGGGGCGGGGTGGTGGTGGTAAAAAAAATCAAGATGGTAGCTATGACCATGTGATTGAAGCCCCACCCCTTTTTTATGTACATTGCACATAGGATGCATATAAAAAGGAGCAAGGCTTCAAATGAATGGTCATGGCCACTATCTTGATTGTTTTGATCCCGAACTTGCTGATGCCCTTGATGTGAATTATCCTCACAAAGAGAGTGATATTCTTAAAACAATTCTGTAACTGGCCATAGGGGAAGTAACTGTGGGGACAAGGGAGGGCAAATTATGGCCCATGCATTATGATGACATCACACAAATGCCACAGTTACATACTTGCATCACGTATCCTTAAACTAATGGTGGCATTTGAGTGATGACATCATCATAGCTATGTTATTTTGTAGTTATTGAAGGTGGCTAGGGATACTGCTGAATCCTAGATTTCATCCTAACCTGAAATTGTGTTTTAGGACAAAACAAATCAGGTAATTAAAGATGTAAGTATTGTGGAAGCAATAGGAAACAATGCTCAAAATGCTATTACTGTTAACATACATGCAAATGGGAAAATGTCTGCAGGATCCAACAGTTACATTTGGCTACAAAATTGGAAATTTCTAAAAAATGAGAGACCTGGTGGAAAAGACATTGAAAAGAAAATTAGGAGGAACAAATCTCTTTATTATGCCTGAATATTACTTAAAACCACAAGAACTGACTGGAATATATTCTACAATCTAAAAAATAGTCAACCAGGTCCAGGAAGACTTAGAATGGCTTTCTAGTAGTTTCCAGCAAGCTATTAAAATTAGGAGACCTCCTTCATTTCCTGAAAGTCTATCCTAATGAGAAGAACAAAAAAGAGCATGAACTCTGGCAGAAAAAGTGTAAGATGATGATAATAGGGAACGCAAAAAAAAAAAAAAAAAAGGAAGAGGGAGAAGATAGAATTTGAGGAGTATATGACAAAAACATATAAGAGCTTCTTAAACATATTCAAGGCGGAAAACCAATCAGGGAAGTGATTAGGCCATCATACAACAAAGAACTTTCTCCATTGCCGAAGTATTCTCACCCACCCTTGACTGGGCAGAAAACTATATCAGCGTGACATTTGCTGTTCTCACTGCTGATCCCTATTCTGCCTCTGCTTGCAGTCACTCCAGTTATCTGACTTCCTTCCAGAGTAATGGGTGACAAAGCCTACATGATTTGGCTTATGCAAATCAGCCCATGATTGTGCTCTCTTGGGGAGAGTAAATAGTGCTGAAAAACTGGCTTCAGATGAAATTGTGTACGCACTAATCAGGGGATGTGTAAGAGGAACTCTTTGAGAAAAAGTACTCCAAAGTATTTAATTTCTTTGTGAATACAGCATTCTGAAAGCTAAGGGACAAATTTAGCAGGAGGGGGCAGGCAGTTGAAATGGATCCCATATGGGATTGTCCTTGAAAACTCCAGAAGCTTTACTGGTAGAGAATGCTACTGCATGCCTTCTGCTAGGGAGTGCTGGTGAGAACAAATCATATCAGTCTGTAAGTTTCAGACATGCATTTAAAACTAGTATAAAAACAGGAAAAAAGTGTCATTAGCATAGTGAAATTTTCCATATGTTCTTGGCTGAATGTCTAACATTGGCTTTATATGCTGCAAACACATACAGGTTGTTTTAAGTTACAAACCAACTTATAGGCTTTCTTAAGATCAAAATGTTTCAGCAAGGCAAGAGAAACAACAACAAAAAATCTAGCTGGTTGGTTAAAAACATGAACATTAGAAAGTTGAGAACTGGCTGACTGTCAGTAGTAACGTCCACCCTCCTATGCCACTGGAGACCAGGTTATTGGTTCCCAGAACTTGAGGTTTTGTTCAATATGTAAGATGAAATACATAGATGTTTTTTTGTCCTGAATTCAAAGAAAGCAAGGAAAAACAATTTATTAAATTTAACTTGGCTGAAACAGTACTGCATTACTGGCTTCCCCTCTCAGCCTTTAGAGATTTCCTAACTTCTGAAGACGTCATTAGTATGAGAAAGTTGACATTTAAGTGAGACAGAGGAACGGGAAGCTGTTAACCATTACATGACAAGTATGCTTGAAGAAATGTTTATTTCCTATCTTGTTACTTTATAAAGTGAGGTTGCTTTCTTAAGTTTGCTTCATAGTCCTGTGGAATATATACAGCTTGTTATGATGCGTATTTACTCAGGAGAAAGGGCAACAGTGCCTAGGGGATTGATTCCCATGTAGCATGAGTAGGACCGTACGCTTAACTTTAAAAGGAAAATAAGAATGTTTTAGAATTCCACTAGGAATTTGCAGAGTATGTAGCCCATACAGTATATTCAAGCTATGTTTTGCCTCAAGGAGATATCAAAGAGATGTTCTATCATAGTATACTAACTTAATGCAGTTTTGAGTCTCTTGTTAAAAAAAAAAAGATGCCAACAGAACATAGATAGAAGTGGCTTTGAAGATAATCTAATCTGATCCTAACTGGAGTAGGAAATCTATAACTATAGAACTATGATAGGTACTCTCTGTTTCAAATCCTCAAACAAAGGGTAATTCACCACTATCCAGGCTGATCTGTTCCAAAAGAGATCTAAAGAATAGTTCTTACATGTAATGACAAAATAGTGTGTTGAAGTCCTCAGTGTTATTTTTAAGTTAAAATAATGTAAAGGGAGAGCAGTTTTTGAGCAGCTGCAGCTCCTGAAATTATTAAGGTGTTGGACTACAACTGGAGTTGTAGCTGTTAATCTCACTGGATGACTTTGGACCTATTCCCATCCCTCAGCCAAGCATATATCATAGGGTAGTTGTATGGGGTAGAGTATATAATGCTAATTATGCTTTATAGAATTTTTATGGAGAAAAGGTGGAGTATACATTTTAATGAATATACAGTACATGAATAAAATTAAACCTTTCAAGTAATTCAGTTTATTTCCTTTAAGAAGTACTATAGCTCCAAAGGGAAGGAAAAGTCATCCACTGGCAATCGGGCTATAATTTAATAGGTTGGGAACTTTCTTATCCATAAACAGCTTTTCAAAATTCACTTCCCACTTTCAAGGAGATAAAAGCTTCTTGTATTGTTTTGTGTTGTCTTTGGAAGCAGTGATGATGAGTCCTATCATTCCATTAAAGGGCTACTCAACATATAATCTGAAAAAATAAAACATAGACATTTTGCAACGTAAGGCCAGTAGAAACGGCTTCCTCTCTTCACCCCATATTATTCAGGGTATAAAATCATAGAGTGATAGAATGTAAGATTTGGAAGGAATATTGAAGATAACCTAATCCAACCCCCTGCCTGATGCAGGAATCCACTATTACAGCATCCTAAAAGATGGCCATCTAATCTGTGTTTAAACATCTCTAATGAAGGTGAGTCCATCATCTTCTGTGGCAGTTTGCTCCATTGTTGAATATCTCTTACCATTAGGAAAATTTCCATAATGTTTGATCAAAGTTTACTTCTGTGTAATTTGAACCCATTGTTTCTTATCCTGCCTTTTGGAATAACTTTGAATAACTCTTTTCCATCTTTGATATGTGATAGCTCTTCATATACCTGAAGACACCTATTACCTTACCCTGCAGTTTTCTTATCTCCAGACTAAACATACCAACACCTCCAACCATACCTCATAGATTTTTCTTTCCAAGCCCATTATCATCTTGGTTGCTCTCTAAATATAGTTCTTTTCATCAATGCCCTTCCAAAATGTAGTGACCATAATAGAATGCAATATTCTAGATACAATCTGACCAAACAGAATAAAAAGGAACAAAGATTTTTCTTAATCTTGACACTATACTTCTGTTGATGCAGCTAAGGATTGCATTTGCTTTTGGGGGAACTGCATGATATTGTTGAGTGATGTTCAAGTTTCTTATCCATGTAGACATCCAGATTCTTTTTGTATCTGCTTCTGCCCAATATGTTCTCCCCACATCCTACACTTTGGCTTTTCCTAACCATATTAGGATTTTCCATTTGTCCCTGCTAAAATATATATTGCTAATTTTTGCTCATTGTACCACCTGTATCCTCATAATCTCCTGATAAGGTGTATGCTAGGAGCTTCCTATCTTTATATTATACACACACACACACACTGTATATGTCAGTCAGATGATTGATGAGGTGAAGGAACACTGTATTTACCCCATTCCCATTGTCAGATAAATTGGTTACTCTGTCACTTGGGAGATCATGGTGATTTGGCATGAATTATTCTTGATAAACCATACGGTCTTCTTGCAAGCATTCCTCTCTACATGCTCACAAACCAGTTGGTTAATAATTGTTCTAGAGTTTTACATGGCACTGACATCAAGCTAACTGACTGGTAATTACCCAAGTAATCTCCCCCTTGACTCCTTTTTGATGATTGAGATATCTATTGGTGATTGTCTATCTCCAATCCTTAGCACTAAGCCTTTTCTCCCTAATTTCTCAAAGTTTACAGAAAGGGGTTCCAAGCTGACATTTGTAATTACTTTGGTCCTGAAGGCTAAACTCAATCATGGTACCAGGTACTCCATAACCATCACTTTATTTATCTTGCATTGCCAGTCCCCCCTTATGTCAATTGTTCTTAGATCCATTTGAGCACAGATTCATTTTGTGAAGAAACTTGTTTGATGACCCAGCAGGATGGGCTGGATACATCTAGTTCTTCCTGTTTGCCCATTTGTATAGAAACATTGGAATCCTTGGGTCACGTGACTTGACATTCCTTTCTGTGGGTTTTTGTTGTTATTGTTCATTATTGGATACCTCCATTGAGAACTTCACTGTTTTCTGATCATTCTTCTCCCTCCCAATAGGAAGGCTTTAGTTTTAAAGCTTCAAGATCAGATCTGCAAGGCAACTTACAAATATATTCTTCCCAGTTTTATGAAGTGCAGCCTATCTCTTGTAAAAAAATCATTCCATTATCAAAGAATCTAGGGTATTATGAGCTGTTCCCTGAATGGGGAAGGTATCTCTTAGAATGCTTCACAAGTGGTTTGGTAAATCTAAGAGAGAATAACTGGCCCAAATACATCCAATGAGCTTCCATGATGATACATGAACCTGGGCCTCAGTGCTCCTAGTTCATCCTATGCAGGTTTGAGTATAACTCCACCCCAAATATTAATATTCAGAAAACTAAATTAGTGGAATATTGTGAAAACAAACATTTTATTTTTTGGAATCCCCCAACCTCCTCTTTATTTATTATAAATACAGTGGTACCTCGGTTCACGAACTTAATTCATTCCGCGACTCTGGTCGCGAACCGAATTGGTTGTGAACCGAATCAAATTTTCCCATAAGGTTCAATGTAAATACGGTTAATCCGTTCTGACCCCTACGAATTTGGTCACCAACCAATTTTTGATCGTGTCCCGAATCAAATTTCCCTATAAGGTTCAATGTAATTATGGTTAATCCGTTCTGAACCATATGTTTTTTTTTTTAAAAACCGCAAAAATATGACACAAAGTACAGTACGAAGAGAGAGAACGCTAACCTTGCTCGATGAGACTTCTGGCGTGGAGGACAGGAAGGCGGGTGGGGAGGCGGTTACTGCTTGGAGGGAGAGTCCCCCTCCCTACAGGAAGCCGCAACCACGTGTCACGGGAGGGAAAATTGCCGCAGATCCTGTTCGTAACCCGATGCGGAGTTCGCGAACGGAGGCAAAATTTTGCGACCGGAGCTGTTCGTGAACCAAATTGTTCGTGAACAGAAGCGTTCGTGAACCGAGGTACCACTGTATTTGATTGGGATTGGAGATTGAGCTTCCCATGTCATTGAAAGCCTAGCTGGTTGTTGATCAAGGTTAGAATTTTCTCTTTTCCCTTTGATTAATCTGTGAAATCCTCAGTTCTCACCTTTCCACCATTAACTGGGTATTGTCTCACTCAGGATGTTTTTCATGTACCAACTAAATACTTTGTTATGTGGGATGAAGCATCAGTGATTCTTAGGAGTCTTTCTTTAGCCTATCCAATTATGAAGTGGTCCTGGAACTGCCTTAAGAATGTAAACACACCAAAGGTGGTTGAAAGCAGCAATACCAGTTCTATTATGAATGTAATTCCCAAGTATCCACTGAGAAAGAGAACAAGTTGTTTTTTTCATTTCATATGCTATAAATGTGTGTATATATATACAGATTAATTACTATATTTGAACAGAAACATAATAACTTTCACCATAGCAAGGAAGACTGGCTGATTGATGCATCTATTTTGTCTATTCCAAAATGTGCTGTGGAAGGGTGGTTTTAAGGCATCTTTTTCTCTTGATTGTAGTTTGGCTTGATTCTTTATCTTTAAATTAGACTTGGGTTGGACAGTCTTTAGAATAGAAGAAATTTAAGGAGAGCACTATCTTCTGACTTCCTTTCAATAATCAATGGGTTGTCCTTGGTAAAGTTGAGTAGATAGCTACAGTATGTACAGTAGCTCTCTATACTTATATCTATATCTCCAGACATACTTCCAGGCAGATGAGCTATAACTCTGATGCAGCTCTTTCTATGCCTTTATTTACCCTGGCAAACATCTCAACCTAATTTTTATAATGGAAGACACAACCTGTTTAGCAAGGTCTTTTTCTTTTTGTTTTCCAACAGACAGAAGTAATGCTAAGGAAAGCTTAATGTAGGACAAGAGATCTAGCTACTTAGGAAATGTTAATATAAACCTTAAGTGTTCATGCTTTTTAAAAATGTTTTCAGACCCTTAAGTGTTTCTAAACAGATCCATGGCTCTATGGTCCCCAAATCAACGATGGGGAATATTTTGAATACCAATGACACAAGCTAAAATATTTTACTGAACTCTTACGCCAGCAAAGTCATTGGGCAGCCAAATAAATAAATGGCCTACATTTAAAAACTTTTATAATGTTTTCAATATTCTAATCTTAATTAGAAATTGTTTAAGCATTAATAAGCAGAATGGAAATGTCATGCTTATGAAAGCAAACCAATGGGCTTAGGCTTGATCTGTGGAAGAGTGTTCCTGTCTGAAATACACAGCACCATATAGTATATACACATGCTGTCAGATGCAATTATTTCGTGGGTCAGAGCAAAAGCAGTTTAGAAGCCAAAGCTTCAGTCAGAGAACCTCTAGCAGAATGTTACAATATGCACAGAATTTTGGCTGCGACTGGACAGAAGACTTTAATATTAGAAATGCATGAAGGCAGTTTTAAGTTCTTTTTTCAGCTGCTAAGTGCTCTGAGTCAGTTCTTACTCAAAGTCAAGGCAGAAAGTTTTTAGCATTTCATGAATCACCAGCACTGTTTCCTGCAATTTGTTGCCTTTTCTTAGGTCCCCCTCCCTTGAAAAGAATGCAACACTCACCGTCTTTTTAGTCAGTGAGTCCTTATACATCCAACAGTCAAAATAATCCATTAATTTAGTTATTCTCTTGCAGAAACTCCCCGCATATGTTATTTCATAGCCAGTAATACTGAAATTAAATCCACTGAGTCAGTTTTATACAGATGTGAAATGATGCATATTGCAGGTAGCAAAGTAGTGTCCCTATGAATATGCTGTTTCCACTGTGACCACCACACTCTGAATGCTGATAAAAAGAGACTGCATTGTTTAGGAGAAGGCGACCCAGAAGCATTTTGACATTGGTTTGTAGACCAGGGGCAGTGGGGAAGTGAGATGGGACATCTGATTGACTGCATTAACATGAGGTATAATCTGCTATTCAAACTGTAATGAAGCAGTTGTGTTCACAAACCATAGTTTTCAGCAAAGCTTGCATACAGTAAATTGTACCCCTTTATTTCAAGCCAAGATCTGTTCCCCAGAGTATGAGGTGCTTTGGGAAAGACACTTGTGCAATATACTGCACTAATAACTGGGCTATCATCAGGGTTCACTGAAGTGTGATAAAGTGGCCTTGAGGCAAATTGAAGGACGAAAGTGGAAAATTGACATTAGTTCTTACCCTCTCCTAATCAATTGACCGCAATAAATAGAAGACTGGTAACATATTTATTTACGAAAGAAGTGCAAATCTATTTGCAAACTTTTAAATTACCAAATGTTAATTTAGAGTAAATCATTATCTAAATGTGGAATGGGAAACCTGTGGCCCTCCAGATTTTTATTTCTTAGATTTTTATCTCACCTTTATTTTTGGTTAACTCAAGGCAGTACACATGCTTAATGCTCCTGCCTCCTATTTCCCCACAACAACAACCCTGTGTGGTGGGTTTGGGCTGAGAGAGTATAACTGATTCAAAGACACTCACCCAGCTGTCATGCCTAAAGGAGGACTAGAACTCAAGGTTTCCTGGTTTCTAGCCCAGGACCTTAGCCACTACACCAAGCTGGTTCTCTGTTGCTGATGATTCCTAGCATCATGGCACAAGCCATGATGATGTCACACATGACCTGATGTCCTTGTGCAAGGGATATGAACTCTGTTTGCAAGATGATGCTATGGCACACCTGATGTCACTTACCCCCTTGCCCCTCTCAGTGGAAAGGCATGTCACATGGTCAGCAACATCTAGAGGGCACAGGTTCCACATTCCAATTCCAAATAATTTACATGACATTATATGCTGACAACCTATGCCAGCTTACTCCTTTGAACAATATGTACATTATTTTCCATCAAAGCTGCAGTGAAATTACACTGCACAGACATATGCACTTCAGTTTGGCTATGCCATTTAAACCAGATCTTTCAACATGATACTAATGCAGAATCTGCCAACTTAAAGTTTTTACAAAATATTTTCATTAAAGATTTTTTTTATTTTAAAATGAATTCCATGAATTGTTTAGCTTTGAAGTCTTAAGCACTGTATTAAAATATTTGAGTTTTATATAAAGAAAAGAGGATATGATCATTTAGATGGAACACAGCACTATTAGTTTTGGTAGATTTCCATTTAATGCTGATTTTATATAAAGCTACTACTCTCAAATTAAACATGAAAACTGAGAAAACTATTTAACTGTATCCTTCTTCGCACCCCATCTTGGATGAAAGTTATGATCCTAAAATAGTGTTTAATTTTTTTTCTTGACAATTCATGTTTTTTTTTTCTGGAGTGGAGTAAACACATCACCAATTGGTTTACTTCCTTGAAGTAAATATAAATGTAATTAAATATAATTATGTAGCAATAAATGAGGGAACAGTGTTTATTATCAATTTGCTTGCCAATGGCTGTTTTAAATCTAATTTCTAGTATCAATTGCAATGTTCTGATTTTTTTTTTTAATTATCCTAATTTACACATGACTCTCAAAGCTTTTGTGATCGTAGATAAGGAATAACATTTCCATCTGGACTCCATGAATACACATGTCATAACAGAAAAGCCTTGTTGTGGGGGGAGGTGTGTGCGGGAACCACATGGTTTCAGAATGTGCACAACCCCCAAGACATTTTTCATGCATTTTCCCCAATTCCAAGAGAAGTATCACTCTATATAGCATTATTTCTGTAGATTCCTAGCTATGTCAAGTGTGAAGACCAAACATGCATTTCTAATGCTAATGCTTTCTAATACTTGTGACACTCACAAGGGATGTTTCCTGACTTGACTGACTTCCCAGTACAAGTTTGGGAATACATCTCTGACAAGATTTTATACATTTATGTAGGAGGCCCTGAAAGCCACAGCACATACAGTTGTCATACAAAATGTGAAGCAAATGTATTTAAAATGTAAAGATTTTGCATACTTCCAAGGCAGCATACTGTTGAAGATTTTACTCAAATATTTCTTGTCAAATTTCTTGCCAAGTGCTGGATTTTCCTCACCATTTTTTAAAAATAAATTGTTTGAATGCTCACTTAGTGATATGTGCTCTGGAAGAAAAAACAAAGGGAAGGAAAATGTTTGTGTTTAAGATCAGGCTGAATTAATTCATAAACTGTAAATTTTAATCAGAAGGTTGTCAGTGACGTGAAACAAAAGGCCATGTATGTTTGAAGCTGTGACATTCCCCTGCAGTGATTGCATTGATTTCCATGTTCTTCAAGGACAGAAGAAAAATAGCATATCCTGACAACACTCATTAATAGTTTGAGCAAATAATTATAACCCCGGTACTGTAGGATGTTGAATTAATTAGAGAAAGGCAATCACATCCTCCAGGCAATGGTCTTAGACCTAGAAAGGTAATTTGCTTATGATTAGGAGGCAAGAACAAAAATTAAAAGATGAGTGAAGTGGCAACATGTTAAGTTTTTATAAAATTATGCATAAGCTGGAGAAATGGATGGGAGGGAGTTTTTCTTCTTTTCATAAGACTGGAGCAAAAGAAATATGAGTGATTAGTTGAGGAACCTGTGGATGTTCAGATGATCCTGACCATCTTATGCCAGTAGTTCCAGCCACTCTGGGTAATGGCAAGGATGCTGGGAGTTACAGTTCAATAACATGAAGGTTCTTCTCTCCTGGATAAAAAGGACTTTTTCTCTACATATTTATGGAATTTGCTACAATTTAGAGTGGTGGCCACCAATTTAAATGTTGCACAAATGTTGGGTTCTCTTGTTCCAATGCATGATTTTATTTACTTAACTTTATCTGCATACTGGCCTAATGAGGATTGGAACCATTGCACTGGAATTGGAAGATACATAATTCTTTCCGTTTTTTTTAAAAATTACCTTCCCTGTATGGATGAAGATTTAAAACCAACCATAATCTTCCATTATTACCAGATGAGACTGGGCTATTTTGTGTTTATAGTTAATTAAATTATATGCACCAGCTGCTTCAAGTGGTTTTTAATAGGAAAAAAATGGGATAGAATATTCAAAATTACTTAAGGTCACAACCTGAAGCAGAATGCTATGCAATGTATTATTGTGTAGTCTGACCCTCAGAAAAAACTTAAAATATCATTTGTATGGTATTTGTAATCTCACTTTTTCCACACAACACTGGGAACAATTGAAGCATAAAATAGAATATATTGATATATAGAATTATGTTAAACAACCCAAAATTAAAATAACCAAACAGCTTTTATTCTTTTTATTAGTTATTTATTTCTTTGGTTTCTTTGATTTGATTTGGTGCCACCCGACTCCAGAATGACTCTTGGGTGGCTCACTATACAATAAACAGAATGAAAAACAAGATAAATAAAAACAAGATAACACAGAACAAGAAACAAACCAGAAAAGGAAAGAACAAGATGGCAAATCTGGCCAAGAACACAAGAACAACATCCAGCAAGAGGCTCCATGTGCCCCATCCAAAAGCCTGGGACAACAGTCAGATCTTTATGGCCCTCTGGAATGCTAGCAGGGTGGGAACCACCCAGATCTCAGGGGGAACCTCATTCCAGAAGGCAGGTGCTGCAAGAGAAAAGGCATACGTCCTGGGTCCTGTTAGAGGACACTGTTTAATTGAAGGAATCCAGAACACACTGACTCTGTCATACTGGCCAGGCAGACACTGTGGGAAATAGGTGTTCTCTCAAATAATCAGGCCTATGCCGTGAAGGGCTTTATAGGTCATAGCCAACAACTTGAATCACACCCACAAGCAAACTGGCAACCAGTACAGCTTGTGGAGGAGGGGTGTCACATGGGATAGTGAGGCTTGTGCCACTGCCTTCTGGATCAGTTGAAGGTTCCAAGTGGTCTTCAAGGGCAAGCCCATGTAGACTTTTTATTGGGTTTGTACTGAAGCACATCTGAACTTGTTTCTTGACATTTGTTTAAACGTTTAGGTCTGTCAGTTATTTTCAAGGAAATAATTTCTTGTCTGACTGGTTTTAAGCCACTTTACAGGGCCTAACATTGCAACTTGTATTATAGGTACATTTTGAGGGGAATTTATCAAGATGTAGAAGCTAACTCTACATTCTATGAAAGCAGCTATTCTGCTTTTCTTTCTTGGTTATATGAATCCTTGCCTTGTGTGGTATCTGGATGATGCCTATACACAGCTGGTTTCGCCTCTCCTGGCAGTGAGCAGATAACAATTACGATGACTCAGAAAAAAAGGGAAGGAGTGGAAACTAGTTCAAGTAAATATGACTCTGCTTTTATCAACGAGCCCTTGTGAAACACATTTACACAACATGGTTACATAGCATTTAATTTCCTTTTGCTCTGTTTAGAAGACAATTTGTCAGATTTGGTGATGGCACTTGGACTTGGAGCTGTTGATACCTATATAAATCTTTGTATCTCTTTGTCCTTTACATAGTGCTGCATTAAAAAGTAAGAGCAGGAAAAACATTATTATAATGAATTACTGAATTATAGAATCCTAGATTTAGAATTGGTCGTTTCAGCTATCAGATGCAATAATCTGCTTAGATGTCCCTATGGACAGTGGCATATTGCATGCATAGTCCTGACAAAATGAATAGTACACAGATTCCTACCTTTGAAGCATTTAAATTTTCTTACTGAGTTGTTTTAAATTTAGTAAAATATTCATATCTGTGATACAGTGGTTAAAGTTCTGAACAAGAATTGGGAGGCCCAGATTCAGGATATTTTAGTAACTTTGGCCTAATCCCTTATTCTCACTCCAACATACCTTACAGGATTGTTGCAGTTGGTGTAAAATCTCTCTCTCTCTCTCTCTCTCACACACACACACACTGCCTTGAGCTTCCAAGGAAAAGATGGGATATAAATACAATAATACAATCACTGATGTCCTAGTCACCTCCAAGCTTAACTACTGCAATGCACTCTACACGGGGCTGCCCTTGAAACTCAGAAGCTTCAGCTGGTCCAGCAATGTGGGCAGTGATGGGCATGCCTCAGTATGTCCAGGTGACGTCTCTGCTCTGTGAGCTGCATTGGTTGCCAGTTTGCTTCCAGGTAAAATTCAAAGTGCTAGTTATTATCTATTAAGCCCTACATGGCAGACAGCCAGGTTACTTGAGGGACTATCTCCCGTGGTTTCTGCCAGGCCAGTATATGTTGGGAGATTTGGCACACTATGGGTCCCTTCAATTAAACAGTGTCATCTATTGGGTCCCAGGAAGCAAGTCTTCTCTGTCGTAGTACCTGCCCTTTGAAATGAGATCCCCCCCTGAAAATCTGTGTGGGTCCCACCCTATTGGTGTTCCTTAAAGCCTTGTTCTCCCAGGCCTTGTGGTGAGATGGATGGGGCTCCTTGGGTGTGTTTGTTATTTTTGTTTTCTGTTTGTATATTGTGTCTAGATGCCATCTTGGTTTTGGTTTCTATTGGTTTTGCATTTGTCAACCGCTCAGAGTCAGCTGGAGTCGTGCAGTGTCCAAATTGAAATAAATAACACTTATTCACTTATTTGCCAGAGTGTGCATGTCATTTTTGAAAGAAAATACAATATTTTGTATTTGTCACATCATACAGTGGGGGTAAAAGATCAGGGGTGCCAAACCCCACACAACCACTAGATGGCATTACTAGGACTGTAGGCTAAACTGGGAAGACAAAAAAATCCCAGAAGAAAGCGGTAAGCCACTTGTGCACTGCTGCCAAGAAGACATTGTGGGCATGTCCATGAAGACATCAAGAACTGATCATGATCTTTATCCAGTGATAATCTGGATTTCTATAACCTGGAATCTGTGTTTTCTATAATACAGTCTGTTGATATCACCACTCCATTAATTATATGGAACTATGAGAATCTTTTGGAATGAGGAGCTAACGAACACTGAATGTGTAGAAATGTGATGTTTTATGATCCTGTTTAAGGTTTAAGTGCTAAATTCTAGTGCTAAGGGAAAATCCCACTCATTAGCCTTCAGAAGTGATTGTCTTTACTAAGTCTCTCTTTCTCTCTGCTGCAAAATTAGGATTACCACTTTGCTCCTGCTCATTCAGCACAGTCCCAACTATAATGCAAAGTCTGCTAGATCTATCAAAAACAAGGTGGGGAAATCACCTTTCCCTGGGAGCTTTGCCCATTCAGGAATGAAGCCTCTGATTAATCAGAGTAAATCAAGTTTATTAACTAGATGATCCCTGAAGCCTGTTGGCCTGGTAAATTCCAAGAAATTAATAGGTAGCTTGAAAATAGAAAGACAGCAGGTGAAATGCTTTGGCTGGCTGGCATGATGAAAGCTGAGGCTTGCAGAAAACACGGTGTTCTCAGCTATCTGTTGCCTGAGCTTTGGGGCTCTGGATCCAGAGCTTACCTAATCATAACTGACCAAAAATAAAGGCAGGATAAAAATCGAATGAATGAATGAATGAATGAATGAATCAATCAATCAATCAATCAATCAATCAATCAATCAATCAATCCCTTCTGGGGTAGCTGTCACATTCCTTCCTTTTCTCCATTCGGCTTTTGCTCCTACGGAGGCACTATATTCTTGAAGGGACTTGAGAGAAATAATGGCTGTCTTGTGAAGAAAACTCTCCCTGTAGAGGCTATTCTCATTTTTCAGTGCCTTGAAGGACAACTGTTGCAAAATGACAAGGATGTTGCTTGAATGCCAGTTTTTCACACGAAGGAGAAATCTGGAGTAATAGAAAAAGCTCAGTCAGCAGGATGATATCTTGTATTTCTGCATTGACTTTATATCCTGGTTTTCCTTCAGGAGCTCAAGGTGGCTTATAGAGTGTTCTCACCTCCCACAGCAACGACCCAGTGAGGCAGGTTGGTCTGAGAGGGAGCGACTAGCCCAGGAACCATTTGCGGGTGAGGGTGGACTTGAACGTAAGTCTCCTCATGTTCCATCCAGTACCTTAACCACCATACTGCATTGCCTTTCATTTGCTCAGTTACAATGCATGTTGGCGTGCCATATGTTTTCCTAATAGGAATGTATCAGAGGTATGCCGAGTATGGCACAGCATCCTGCTACAGCCCCTATACGGTGGCACCACTTTAATGAGGTAAGACAGAGGTATGTTATTACCAACCATAAGGACAAGCTGTGTCATTGCCTTGGCAGGCAGGGAGAAGGCAGCCGAAAACAACAGTGCAAAGATGTCTTTTGCCAACAAGCTGGTAAAAGTCAGGAGGAAAGATCAAGAGATTTAAGTAGTGCTTCTGAGAACCTCCAAACTTTCCCTGCCTCCTGTTTCAAAACACAGCAGATCATAGTTCTGCTTTAACCATCTCTGACAGTTTGGGTTCCTTAAAAAGCAGGCCAAGTGAATATCTGTCCAGGTGAATATTGTACTAGCCATTTCAAACTGCACCTAGATAAGTGCAACCTTGCTTATAACTATCCAGTTTCCCTTTACTTAAAAAGAATTTTAAAAAATAATGAAACAATAGCTTTACTCAGCCAAATTTGCTGCTTTTCTCATTTGAACATTTGACAAATTATTCCCATATAATGTCATTCATTTCCAAATGTATCAGAAGTTCACTTAATGGTAGATATATTTTGTAGTTGGATAGAAACTGTCACACTAATTGCTATTTGAAGTTCTACTCCTTATAAAAATCCCAGAGGTCTTACTGAGAAAATAATGGGGAAAAAATTAAAGGTAAAAAAAAAAAATCTTCAGAAGCCCTGCCATATAATTTTAAAAGGGGAACTAGACAATCCGTGACCTGTTGGGTCATTGTTTCAGAGATATTTCATTACCTGAACAGAGAAACAAAATGGCCAAGGGCAAAAAAGCAGCAGGAGTGTAAGCGATTTAAGACTTGCTGATGGCTTCCCCATTCACTTTACTTGTGGGAAGCTGGCAGAGAGTGTCAGAAATCTTCCTCCCTTCCTCCCTCCCTCCCTCCCTTTTCTTTCTTACTTTCTTCCTTCCCTCTCCCCTCCCTTTCTCCCTTTTCCTCCCTCCCTCCCTTTTTCTTCCCTCTCCCCTCCCTCTCTCCCTTTTCCTCCTTCCCTCCTCCCTCCCTCCCTCATATAATATAGGCTTTCACCTTTTGTCTTCCCCTCATGACCCTCAGGAGAGTCCCGGTGAAGCCTCCTCCTTCTCCTCCTCAGCTGACCCACAGAACTGCCTGCCATTTTGCTGGGGGAGGTGGATCAAAGGGAGCTGTAGACTGTGAGGAAAACTCATCCCCGCTTCCTATTCTGGCATGTCCCCAAGAGCCTCCTCCCTTGAGGGAGGAAGAGGGCTCATCCGTCAACCACTGGTGCACCCCCAGCCAGCTCTACCTCACCAGCAGGCATCCAAGTCACTGGCTCATCCTTCCCTCAAAGCCCACTGCCATTAACAGATTTCAAATTCTGCCTCATTTCCAAAACAGCCACTCGCCACTCGCCTGTCAGGCCTTGCCACCAGCTGATTGGGTGCAGGGGACAGAGGGAGGTGGGAAAGAGGTCAGGGATATGCCCATGACGATCAGATGATCTGGGATGACATGAAACAGCCACAAATTTCCCAAATTTCAATCCCATGGGAGTTATGGGTCCCAGATTTTGTATGCAATCTGTAAGTTAGCCCTCGGTTCAAACATTGTTGCCCTATGATGCACTGTTTCACCCAGCTGAAGGTGAGATATGAGAGTTTTAGTAGTATATAGATAGATGGATGCTTAAATACATGACATTGTTCTTCAAACACTACAACCTTCGACAAAGCCTAGAAATACATGTTTTTTCTTCACATTTCAAGGTCCTGAGTTTATTCATCACCCAACTACCCCTGTCAAAGCCCAGTGTTTGGCAATTCTCCCTGGTCTATAATTTACTGGTTACAGTAATTAAAAAATAAACAAACATATAAGCTATGAATTTTATCCAAATGCAGATCAGATATTTCTGTTCCTTGGGGACTTAGTAAATGTCAGCTCAAGTGCACAGAAATAGGCTGTAGGAAAGTCCTTCTTCAGTATATAAGGCTGAAGAAATAATTGTGTTAGCTTCAAGAAAGAGAAAGAAAGAGATGCAATTTCATAGAGGAAATTATATATGGATGGGATATTCATAGTGTGACTACATCTGAAGTTGAAAGTGATTCTTCCAAATGTATTCATTGGTCTTATGTGTTCATTTGACCCATCTGTGGCTCTCTCTGCCTTATCTTGGATGGCATCTGAAAAGCTGTATTCATGCAAGATACTTAATGGTTCACTTAGCTATGGTCTACACAATTAACCCAGTTTTCTTTATTTAGACACTGAACCATAGACTAGCCATGCAGGCTGGATGTGTTAAACATGCTGTACTAAAATGTGGTTGGCTAACTTTGTGGTTGAGTGTGTTGCATAAATGCAGCCATACTTTTAAGTGTGAGAGTTAGTAGATCAGATCAGTTCTCATTTACAAGGGAATGCTGATACCTCACACAGTGCGGTATTCACTGGATGTGTAGGCAGCACATACATTTTGGTAAAGAATTTAAAAAACAAACACTCAATCTAAATTTGAAATACCGTTTGTAGTTTAATCAACAAACCATGCTTAATAAAACCATGGGCTAAAATGGTATTCAAACTCAGCTAAAACCTTTCTAGAAACAATTTTGTCTTTCATTCATTCGTAAAGGCTTCGAAAGGAAACTGTTTGCAAGCATCCTCTCTCCTCATATGGCCAGGCATTGACAGCCAAACACTTGAATTTGCTTTATACCCAATAATTCTATTAAATTCTGGTAGATAGATTTTGCTGCTGAAGGCCAACCTGGATGTTTGCTTGCCTATGGTATTTTTTTTTTTTTTTGAGTCTGCATAGATAGTTAAACGTGCAAACTGATGGCAGAAAGATCTGATGCTGAATAGTCCATAATGTTAAGAAATCTAAAACAATCTTGAGATTGTCATTCTGCAAGATATTCTGTCTGATCATCTATAAAGGTGTGATCATAATTTTTTTCCAGGCCTGTGTTCAGTGTTGGAACTAATTTGAGCTGCAGTCTGAAAATGCAGTTTCTGTAGCCCACAATGCAATGAAAGGTGGTAGCACCCTTTGCTTACATTCTATATCCCTTGCTTTATGGTAGCACCTGTGATTCACAATTGCAATATATTAAACACTGAAATTTTCTGTTCATTTCTGCCTTGTGCAGTTATAATAGAAACATATTACCTGCTCATTAAGGGGAAAAAAAGGCATGGAAGTGAATTATACTCCTGAGATTCAATATTCAATAGGAAAGTCTTTTAACTGAGCATCAGCTTTAACTAGCACTTGTAATTTGAATACACTACAAAGGCAGTCATATTGTCCTGCAATGGATTCACCAAAACTAGATAGATCACAAGAGGGGGAGGACATCCCAAGAGATTTTTATGACCTGAAGCAAACAGCAGAAGTGTATTTCCTGTCTCCATATGACTGGAGTGCAAGTTGATTTTATTTAAATATTGCTGATGAAATAGTAGCATCCTACAGGCCATTTTAAGGGATGTGTAGGTTGTACATTTTCTTCTCCAGCAGAAGGATTCAGACAGGACTGCTCCTGCTGTCTTCTAGCACTCGAGCCTGAGGTAGTTGCTTTGCTCTGTCTAAAGCTGACTGCATTGAACATAGGTTAGTGTTCCCTTCTTACTTTATTTATTAGATTTATATCCTGCCTTTATTATGTACAACTCAGGCAGTGTATATAATGCTCCCTGCTCCTATTTTCCCCACAGCAACAAACATTTCAGATTCATTGAGCTGAGAAAGAGTGATTGGATGAAAGACACCAGGCAGATTTCATGCCTGAGGGAGGACTAGAACTCATGATCTCTGAGTTTCCAGTCCAGTGCCTTAACCAATACACCAAACTAGCTCTGTCTATAATTCTTGAAAACTAAAACTATGTAGGAGAACAACCATGATTCAGTGAGACAAGAAGACAACTGGTGGCCAGTAATCCTCTGATTACAAGAGAACCTGGAATGGATGGTGATGGATGGGAGTTTCCTGAAATCTTGAAGGTTGTTCTACATCTACACATAATCTTTCCCATTTCTCAATTTTTAAAGAATACTGTACTACACAATGTTTATTTCTTTCCTGCCTATTTGAATCTGGAAGGATGGGGGAGGGAATTGGTTGGTTTAAGTTGTAGCTCACATTTGAAATGCATAATGTTGCCCTGAAGGTATATACCAGCATAAATCCCAGGATCATTTCAAGTTGCAAGAGTGATTGTGTTACATTATCTTCAGTGTCTTTTCTGGCTTCCTGATGCTAAAGTCAAGACATTAAAAATGTCTAAAACAGCTTTCATTGCAATATATCATTGTTACAAGGGAGTTATTAATGTCAATGCAAATATTTTGTTCCTCCTGTTTAGGTGTACAGGTTGAGTTGAGTGAAACTGTGTCATGAACATAGGAAGAAATTTAATTTTAATATGATGCTAGTCAATGACAAAACTAACCAAACAAACGTATATATGGAATGCTGAAACAATGAACTGACTTCACTTAGCTAATACCAGTCATGTTTTCTGAGTCAAAGTTTTCAGAAGAAAAATGTAAATGGATTGGAAGAAGAGATTATGTTAAAATTAAGAAATGCTAGTCCACATTTTAACACTTTTCCTCTACCTTTCAAAGAATTATAACATAGCATTATTTGATAATGATGTTCAGATTTCTATAAATGTATTCCCCCCCACCCCATTTCTGCCTTCTGCACATATTCTTCATATATAGTTTTTCATAAAAGCAGCCCCCCCCCCGGTAAATTAAAAAAAGAGCATTTGTCAGTGAGATGCAATAACTGCTATCTTACCTTCACATATAAACAAAGCTACACAGTAGCCATAAGAGAAAGGAAATGCTCCTCATTTCTTTGTGTTAGGTTTGCAGGAATAACCTGATATATAAAATGCAAAAAAACTCTGCTGGATCACAGCACCCTGTTCTCACAGTGGCCAACTAAATGCTCATGAAAAACCAGCAGGGAGAAGGAAGTACCTCGGTTACTGGAGGTAATATATAATCATTGTGTCCAACAGCAACTGATAGCTTATGAATTTGTCTAATCCCTTTTAAAACTCTCCAGATTGACAGCAAACAATATTTATTTATTTATATTCTGGTCATAGACCAGCACAGAACTAATAACAATCACTAAAATAGGAATAGAAATAAAAATCATATTGATAGAATAAAATAAGATAAAGGTAAAATTAACGTAAAATTATGAAGTACAAGAATTAAAACCTGAGAGAAACCTGTAAAATTACAATAAATTTTACAATGAATAATCTAAAAGCTAAGATAGATAACTAAAATAGATAACTATAAAAGGACATAAGTAATACTGTACTAGGATTTGTAAAACACTACAAGAATGTAAAGCTATGGTAACTTTTATTAAGTCTAATTCTTGCTGAAGTCCTGCTAGGGTTTGTTGGGATTAAGACAATTACGATCCAACCAACTATAACAAAGAAATAGCAAAATAAAATATAGAATAGTATGTGTATATTTAAAACAGTGTTTCTCAACCTTGACAACTTTAAGATAGGTGGACTTCAACTCTCAGAATTCCTCAGACAGCATAGCATAGACTTCCCCAGAGCTGGCAGGGGAATTCTGGGAGTTGAAGTCCACCCATCTTAAAGTTGTCAAGGTTGAGAAACACTGATTTAAAAGGAAGATAAAAAAATTTAAAAAGGGGGGAGTGGTAGGAAAGAAAGGGAAAAAAAAGAGAGAGGAGAGAATATAATGCGTTATGGAGGCCTAGGTAAGGCTCATCACCTCACTTGGAGGACTTATTTACATTTAATCATAGCTTTGACACAGAACTGGGCTAGATTGTCTGAAATCCCCACCTCCTAGTCAGCTGGCTAAGATAATCAGCCTCCAGCCTGCCTGGGTATTGTATTATACATGGGGAAATATACATATCTCGTGGATTTCTATTAGAAAGGCAACACAGCAGCTCATGACCCACAGTTTCAATTTCCCCCTCACTGCAAGGACTGAGCCACAGCTTTTAGTCTATTGTAGAACCTTCCCTCCAGAAGGGTGGAGGGGAGGACATTATAGTGAGCAAGTGTAAAAGCTCTTCTGATGTTTGGGGAGAAGATATTGCAGAGGCAATGTGCAGGAGAAACACTTTTGTGTGGGTTCACTGAATTAATATGTGGTGGAGCCTGGCTAAGATCATTTTGCAGGGCCAAATCTCTGGCATGTTGCTTGAAAGATGTTTTGGCTGATCAAATCCCACTGGAATCAATACATTGGGAGAGAATCCACAATCACTTAGGGTGGCACCAAGTCATTTTCGCCAAGAAGTCTGGAATTTGTCTGGAAGAGTCAAAGAAGCCAGACAACCTGGGTTGAAAATTAATTTGAGCCAGTAACTAACATATGCTATTTGGGCACGAATTATAATTGGAACCATTCCAGTTTCAGCTGGAAGGGTTGAGTTAGGAACACAACAAGGAATCAAAAACAGGTTCCTTAGAAGCTTGATTGTACAGCTTCTAATGGTTCTAGGTTCTTATATGCACATATCTGGAAGCCATAGGACCCCTGTGATATTATTTTGGCCTCAAATACTATTAGACCACCAGATATGTAATTACCTCCTATTATGTGAAAAAATCTTAGTATGGCAGCTACACTTCTTCTGATCTTCTCTTTTAGGGACTGAATTTGGGCCTCAATTGATATATCAACATACCCTTTACTTAATGATATGAAGAAGTATTTTTGTCTGTACTGAATCTTCTGCCATTCAAACTGATTGAGTAAACCCAGCTCTCCACTTTGCAAAGAATTTTATTCATCTTCATTATTCATCTCCCTGTTTTTGTTTTTTTCAGAAATGTTGCCATTTTTCCTGCTAAGGAAAGCTCCAGTTCCTTGAGTATATTAGCAGGTTTTACTCATATTTTCCAGCTTTCTAATATTGTTTTTGAGGTGTGGTTAAAATAATTGTATACAGTAGTTCAAATGTGGTCACACTATAAAGATAACATAGAATTCAACATTTTTAAAATAGCAGCATACAGTCAATGTCTTTATCTTACCAACCTCAATCCTAAATCCCCTTTTCTGTCAGTTGTTACTAGTTAAGGCCTCATCATTGTATATGCAAAATTTCTCTCTCTCTCTCTCTCTCTCTCTCTCTCTCTCTCTCTCTCTCTCTCTCTGTGCATGAACATGTGTATTGTCCCAACATCCATAATTTCACATTTGCTGACACTGAGCTGCAGGGAATAAATGATGACACGCATACAACAACCTCACACAAATTCTAGGATTTAGGTACTTGTATCAAATGTTGGACACAAGTGCGTAATGACAGCTTTTGTTTGATGATATTACCACCCAGGTGTCATCATTTTTTGTGAATACTGCATTTGCTACTTAAATGTCCCTTTCCCTAGTTTAGTGAGAGTCTTTGGATGGCTTTGCTGCTTTTTACTCTAAAAATGGTGCTGTCAGCAGACACCAATAATAGACTAGACGTCTGTCTTATGTATAGCCTTAAATAACAGAGTAGGTGTAATTTCATGTCCTTACAGAAAAGAAAAAAAGAAGAAAGAATTTCAATTTTCAGTTGGCGTATCAGAAACTTACTCAACTGAATACCTGATGGTTTAGCCATCTTTTATTTTTCTTTTCGAAGCAACTAAATCCTGGAATGGAAAAATCAGCCACGAGTACTATCAAACTGGCCAAATCTATTGAAAGCAGTTTTAGAAACAGACAGGTAACCCCAGCTAAGGGACACAGGTGTTTTCTCTGCCTGCTTGAAAAGCAAATTATTTATATTTTAGTTAACATCTAATTAATTCTTAGGTCAGCAGATCTTTTGGGTGCTACTTCCCAGAGCAAGACATTTTTACCCAAGCTGTCAACTTGATTGGAAACCACCAGTCTGTTCAGAAACTCACAAGGACAAATCATTACAAATCTATAGCTTTTATATTTCTTTCTCTTGGTTGAGAATTGTACTGCTGTGATTATAACATATAAAAAATGGAAACTCTTTGATACACCAAAATTAATATCAGTCTAATCTACAATAGTGAATAAACAAATATGAAATCAAGGCTTGTTTGTCTGTGATGTAACTGTCCTTGCAAACTTTTTGGCCTTCCTGAGTGACATTGAATCTTGACAGCTGGCATCTGCTGCCTTTCAACATGTGAAATGCCATCATGGTAAGCAATTATTCACTCCATTTCCTTGCAGCATACAAATGACATTTCTCCTGTTTTTCCTTTTTCTTTCTGGCTAGCTTGCTCAACAAATTCCCATTTACTTCTCACATCTTCAGCTGTTAACACTTACTAGGTGCCAGAGAAGGAGAAACATTTTGTGCCCCTTTTTCCACTCCAAGCTTTAAAACGAAGGCACTTTGCAGTGATGTTTGCTGTTGCTGGTGTCAACAGGTTATGTTACATTAGTGCAGGCCGAGGACAAAACAAAACCCAGCAAGCTTTGTTTAATCATTTGGCCAAATTCTGAGCCTTCTGGAATAATCCCATAATCATTTTTTGTTACCTCTGATCAGAAATGTCACCATATTTAGAACGACCTATGAGCTAGGGGAACAAAACAACTTCTTATAAGGTTAAAAAAAATACAACATGGTGTCCAAGCCCAGAAAGTCCCTGTTTGAACTTGTAAGAACTATGTTTTGTATCACCAACAAGGAGAGGGGAATCCAGTAATGAAGCTAATGCTTGTACTGCGATAAGGTTGTTTTTGTCATTGAAGGAAGCTGTTTCAGGAGTCAGAGATAGCTTGCCCTTTTCAGGTGGAATGTGACCAGGACGATTTCTTCTGTGCCGGGACTTCTGCTTTGTCCTATAAAATGACGGTGACTTTACCTCCCTTAGGATAACTCCCCCTGGAAATCCATTATATCAAAAAGGATCTGCTTCAGAATCTGCTGCTTTTGTAAACTCTGAGGCAGCTACAAAGAAAGCAGTGAGATTTAGAAAGTTATCTTTGCCTTGTCTCCTGCATCTATTTCTTCTTCAGCTGGGCAAAATAAAAAGAGAGAAGTGATGTAGTATTTCCAAATGAAAATGAATATCTACAGTATGCTCTGTCCTGCTTGAACTAGAGGTTCCTTATAAAAATCAAGCTACTGGTATTTTTTCCCCAAAAATGAATCTCCTGCTGCTCTGTTATGTGGAGACGAGTCAGGAAAAATGTCCAAGTAGCCCAAGTCTAATACAACAATGGAAAAAATTACAATACTGGTTCTCTTAGACCAGGGATTTTCAAACTTTTTCAGGCTGGGGAACCTGTTTAGTTTAGTTTAGTTTAGTTTAGTTTAGTTTAGTTTAGTTTAGTTTAGTTTAGTTTAGTTTAGTTTAGTTTAGTTTAGTTTAGTTTTAAATCCCAGAACCCAGATCAAGAGACAAAACTGTAGTGATAGAAAATTGGCTCTCTTTCAATGACCTTCCCCCCCCCCCCCCCCCCCGCCTTAGTCTGTTACAGAACCATGACAAGTTCATATGGAATCCTAAGATTCCCTGGAACATAGTTTGAAAAAAAACTGCATAGACTATTGATGTCTACTACTTATATTGCCAAATACCACTTTCTGGGAAACAACCATGGCAGAAGGCTATTGCTAATATCTTGCTTGGGGCAATCGATTAGTTACAGTGGAAGGAGGGAGATGTTTCTTCTAATTCAGTACATCTCTTTTTTATGTTCATTTCTTGAGAACCTCCTGAAATCAGTATTCCTTATCCTTTTTGTTATGAGTTACAAGCTGCCATCTCTGGTATTTTTTTCCCCCTTTTCTTTTCTTGGCAGGCTCTATGTTTTTAAGAGCTTTACAGCAAATAGAAATTCATCAGAGGACAACCCATATGTATGACTGCATGTGCATGCTTGGAAAAAGCCCTACCTGCTGAATACTATCTTGGCACAGAGCTGTTAAAAAGCACTGGATTTCTGTCAGGAGAAAAGAAAGTTGGAAATGCTATGCTTAGTAGAAAAAGAAAACATACTATATATTTTCCTTTGAATTTATACTTTCAAAACTTTTACCCTGGTTCCATTACTCAAGTTAAATACCAATACACTGTAACATTGGCAGTGTACTGGTTAACACAAACCTGCCTCTTACTACAGAGTAATTGATGAATTTAACATGGTCTCCAAAAGAATCTATGTATGAAGCAGACAAGTTTACTTTCTTCTTGTATGTCCAGGGTTATGAGTTTGGCCAAAGATATACTATTTTTCATTCCAACATGTAGGTGGAACCAGGACAAAACTTAAATTGAACTACATTACACTTAAAAATTCTATTAATTAAATATAGTTTACATGATTATTCCCCATGCAAGCAATACATTTCCCCTTCTGATTTATTGCTCTGCAACTTTTAGAGGAGCACTTGGGGCTGTGCTGAAGGTTTTGGGAGCCTCAGTGTAATCCTAGGTCCTCAGGTTCTGTCCCCCTGGTCTAACCTTAATTAACACTAGTGGTGATTAGATTGGCAGGAATAGTTTTATAGGCCTACTTGGGCATTAGATGCATTAGCATGACAAGCTATATAGTATAATTTCAATTTCCGTAAATTTGCTGCAGAAGTCAAATATAATAAAAAATATGCTTAGTATGTTATGAAAGAACAGTTTGTAACCTGGAGAAAATAGTTGCCCAACTAACAGATGCAGAGGTGCTTCATGCCTGTTACCTATCAGTCAGGCTATTTCTGAACATGGGTTTAGTACTCTTCTGAAAGAGTGCTAAACTCATATAAAAAATAGAATGGCTGACTGATCATAAGCATGGAGGAGCAGTGTAGGGTGAAGCAGAACTGAGCAACTGATCGAAGTCAAGCTTCATCCTTCACAAGTGTTACAAGGGAATAGAAGTGCTGATAGGCCAACGCTGGGAAGTAGCCTAGAGAGTAGGCAAAATAGCATAGGAATTGCAGAATGGTGCCACCTTCCAGAAAGTAATAAAAGAAAGAAAGAAGAATGACCATATAAATCCCTTTGTTGACATGTCTGACGCATGTAGAAAAGGGGTGAGGCTTCCATTGCGCAGTTGCGGCCATTATCCCGACATTTTGTTTTTCTTGGAACTTCCTTGTCAAAGCTCCCAAACTGTCTTAGAAGCCAGTTTCTGCCCTTCTCATCCAGTCCATTATATTATGAGCAAGAAGCTGTTATCACTGATCAGTCTATAACTGGAAACAGCAGTGGATGGAGTAGGAACCTGAGTGACGAAAGTACACAAAGTTAAGTGAAAGGAGTAGATGAGCAAGGATGACTGAAAATGGTGCCGAGTTTAGCTGCCATAAATTTTAATTGTTTTCCTAACAGTATTCTTTATGGAGCTTTCAGGTTCGCTATCATTGCTGTTAGAAAATACACGAAGTCTGAAATACATACACAAAATCTTATGTAGCCTTTGGTGACTATATAGCTGTGTCTGTTTTGCTCAAGAAGAGTGTGTTTGTAATACAGTAATAGCAGTCTGAAATGCTCAAAGCAGAATTGAAACAAAATGACTGGGGCAGCTAAATCAAGCTTAGCCTTCTTTTTAACTTCCTGGAAAAATAGCATTCTGCACATCCAGTTTCACTTACAACCTTTGCTACAGTTTTGATAATTAAGTCTAGCTAAATTCTCAGCATATTATTTTGAGTTTAGAAAATGCAAAAGTGGGCTCTGTGAGATGATGTAGTCAAAAGAATAATTTCTCTCTCTCTCTCTCTCTTTCTGTTCCTCAACCCAACCATCCATCCATTTCTCCACAATAGAACACAAGTACTGTACTATGATTTGGGTCTTTCCTGTCACCAGCTGGTAATGTCCAACCAAGATTCTGAAAATAGCACTGGAAAAAAAAAAAGCAAAAGATTCAGCCTTTTAAAATCAGGTTACGAATAGGTATGATTCAGCCTTCTGTTGCAAGGAAATGCATTTCACTAAATATCAGCCACATGAGAAAATACATGGGCTTCTTATCTGCATAGAATGGCTCTAATAATCTCTCCCATGGAAAAACATTGAATTCCTGCGGCAGTTGAATTAGGCCATGTCAGATTATACTAGTACCTGGCTGGTAAATAGCATAGCATAGCATTTGTGTCATATGTTCTGTGTGAGTTGTTTGGGTGCTTTTTCAATGGAAGCAGTAATGCACTAGGAAGGATACATGTGGAAATGCCACTCCTCCTAATAGCATGCAAGACTTAGTGTGATGGAATTTCACTGATGCATCTTTTTTTTTAATCTTTAATCAATCAATCAATCAATTTCACTTATGCATGATCTGCAATCAGCCCTGCTTGATTTCTCTGGTATCTGAGGGACTGTCTCACCCCCATTACATCAACCCGTCCCACCTGGTCAGGCAGAGGGCAAGTTGCGGACCCCGTCAGCGAGAGAACGTCAGCTGGCAGGGCCCAGGAGGAGAGACTTCTCTGCTGTTGCCCCTGCCCTTTGGAATATTCTCCTCCCAGAGGTGCGGCGGGCCCCTACCCTCCTGGTTTTCTGAAAAGGTTTAAAGACCTGGCTCTGCCAGCTTGCATGGGGCAATAAGAGTTTTAATCAATCCGGGTGGGGGGGGGGGCTGGTACCCTGATGTCACTTCCTGAGTTATTCACCGATCCCATCACTCTTGGAATTTATTATTTTTAAGATTGTTTTTATATTGTATTTTAATTGATTTTATCTCCTTCGTAAACCACCCAGAGTTGTTTTTTAACTAGATGGGCGGTGACAAATTTGATATATAAATAAATAAATAAAAATACAATCTAACTCTTGTGTTTGTTTTACTGTACCAATACAGCACCATAACTCCTGGCATTTCATTAATGTAGCTGCTTGTGCACACAGTCTTGCATACAGTACGCTACTTTACCCCCCAATGTTTAGAATTAGGCTACGTTGTGCAAAAACTGCTATCTTGACATAATATGACCTATTAGGCAATTAGTGACTATAACATCATCTGCCTAGTTATCTATTGGATAGAAAAAAAGATTTCCTTTTCTGTTGACAGAAGGAAGAAGAGATGGTTCCTTTTCCAATTGCTGCTAATATTGCTATTAAGCATTGAAGCTTAGTTATAAAGAACCCCAAAAAGCAAATTACATTGGAATCTGCAACCAAATTCTCTATGGCATAAATGTATCTGGCTAATAGTGAGTATACTTCCTTAAAATGGGCGGGGATAAATTTAATAAATAAAATACTCAAAGCTAATAGCAAGTTTTAGTCTTATACAAGTATATTGTATATTGCACTGAACATTGCTAATTTGAGCTTTAACATGAGGGCAATCAGTTTAGCTTAGATTGTTCAGAATGAAGTTACTTTTAAAAACTTAAGGACAGAGAGTCATAATTTTTGTTTGCAATGGTGCTCAATATTTTATATAAGCTAACTCCCCCCCTCCACAACTTTAATTTCATGCTCAGCCATTTCTGAATTTTATATAGATCAATAGTTTGGCATGTTTATAAAGAAATTTTAGAAATTTTGACACGATCATACAACAGTGCTATCAACTTTTAGAGTTTCTATGAATCATAAATCTGAAGTACAAAATATTTTGCAACAAAATATTTAGGGTGCATTATGTCAGCCAGTTTCTTCCAGAATACTAGGGAATTTTTCCAAGCTTTTAGCTATCTTTTGACTATGCCATTCTCAGTATATTCTGTCTCTTAAATTCTTTTACATTATTTTCCAAACATACTGCTGTACATCTCCTTTTGGATTCTCCACATTGAGACCTTGTTTTCAAGTATGGATGGGGCCATTTTTGCTACATATGTAGTTTTGCTCTTATTTTATTACTAGTAATGGTTTAGAATACAACTTTCTTGGTGTCCCCTACTTTTCTAGCTCAGATATGCAATGGCTATACAGATACTTAACTGTCCAAACAAGGTATTTTGATGTAACCTTCTACAGTGACTCAGACTTTTTAATTTTGCATTCTCATAGCAATGCAGAGTGTAGTACCTGCAGAAAGGCAACCATAAGCGACAAGGCCAGTTCCTCCTTAGTTTGCATTTGTATACTTTCCGGACTTGTCTAGTCCAAATGGGCAAAATAAGACCTTTTCGATCCAGCTGCTGCATAGCTGATGTGAATTACACAGGCAGTATCAAGAGGGATAGACATGTTATCTATTCCTGATCTAGACCATTACTTCTGTTACGTAATGTGCACTCAGAAGCTTGCACAAGTAAAATAAGTGTGTGTGTAGACCTAACATTCTTTTAAAGCCCAGTGAGGGCCTATGTATTAACCAGCCTATAACACCCAAGATGACTAGAAGATTCAAGTCAAATTTTGTGATTACTGCAAGTGCTACAACTGCAGCATATAATTTTAAGAGAAATTGCCTTTAGTTTTTTCAGATGAAAACCATCAAATAAATACATTTTATATATAAAAAAGTTTATTATCCACAAGGAAGAGCAATAGGAAAAAATTAAATTCGTTTTTTTGAACAGAGTCTACAGGAACATATTCAGCACCAAACTAAAAACAGAAAAAAGAAAGAAAATATAATACAAACAGCCATTGAATATAATCTATAAAGCAAACATTAAATATTGCACTTTGTTTAACATTTTGTACTTATCCCCTCTTTTTAATTGTTATCTTGAATACTGGACTACAGTTCTAAACCCATTATTTTACAATGTCCAGACGTTGACCAATATTTATGAAGTCAGAGATAATGCCACAAGAGTAATTTTTTTGTGAAAAAAAAAATTAGTGTTTGCAAATTTAAATCTCATCACAATATTGGTACATTGAAATGCCAATTACTACAATATTGGTCAATCCTGCTTCAATATGGAACCTTCTATCATACTGTGATAAATGTAATGCTATGCATAACAATTGTTCCCTAGTTGGTTAAAACAAACAAACAAAAACAAAAAAGCCCACCAAATGCCCTTTTATGCCTTTATCCCACTAAAGTATTATTTTAATCTTCTATGGAAGAGGGACATCCACAAAATTATTTATATTTTAAGTTCCATCACTCAATTTTCTTATTATTCCATTATATGAAGTTTGCTTGCTAAAGGTCAAACTCGTTTAAAAGAATCACTTAAAACGTGATTCATTTTATACTGTTCATTTTTCACCCTGTTAATATTCAAACATGAATTGTTGTCCATGTTTTCTTAAAGGCCACTTGTGGACAAGCCTATTCCATTTGCTCTAATCCTAAAATAAGATTTGGGATGAGCTGCACCAATCCAAAGCCTATCTATTGATAAAACACTTGGTCAGCAACACAAGAACCCAATTCCTGTCACCTGAAAATTAGGATAGTTGCTTTTGGTAAAAAATGAGTTATGAGTTTTTCAGAAGGTGACAGTTGTGACTTTTCAAAAACTAAATATTCTAGCATTTGTGCTGAGATTCCACCCCAATCACCTACCAATTGATTCCTTGTAATCTGTGTTACCTACATCCCCAAAAATGTAAACCTGCTAATTATACCATGCTGTTAATTGTACTACTGAGTCAGTTTCATTTTTTTAGTATTTAGAAAATGTATTCTAAATAGCAGTGCCTTGAAAATATTGTCTAAAGTATCTTAAGATATGCTGCTTACTTGAGATGCCCTCCCCAATCTGACTAAAACTTTATTATAAATTTTCTTACAAGTTTCTGGTCATGGGCTAATTATATAAAAAATAAATTTACTTTCCCTACCCATCCCACCTAGCTAAGAAACCCCTATGCGAGTCACTTTATAAATCACGTACAACTTTCCCCCCAAAACTCTTCGCTGACATGTTCGGTGCTACTGCCTATGTGGCTCTTCTAGGAACTTGGCCAAACTCTTAATTATGTTTCATGTTTTGGCTAGATAATAAGAAATGAGGATGTCTTCATATATGTATGTCCCTTTTCCAAGTCCCCCTTTTCAAAGAAAACAAAGTAACAAAAACAAAAGAGGGAAAAAGAACTCAACAGTGCAACATAAACACAAGTAGCATTTCAACATTTTGGCAAGTGATGAGTTCACCTGAGATTAAGTGATTTTAGGCAGTCTGTAACAAAATTCTTCTTTGCAGTAATAGTAGAAAGGCAACAAATGCTTAAAAAGGAATCAAGATACACACTCTTGACAAAAAATCCTATTGTTTTCTTTTGTTACTTTTCACCCCTCAAATCTGTTGCTTGTCTACTATAGTAGGCTGTGAAACATACAGCAAGGATTGGTTGAAGGCATTTGATGTTTGTAATAAATCCACAACAGGATCCAAGCTGAAGAGGTGATGCATGGATCAGTCTTACTGGGACAATTCTGAGCATGTGCATATGCAGAAGAAGTCCAGACTACATTGTTTGTTTATCTAAATAAAAAAAGTCAGTGCATTTGTATCAAAGTTTTCAAAGCTTTCTTTTGCTCCTTGTTGTGCGGACCACAAACAAGTCAGAAGAGGTTAACAGTCCAACATAAATGAGAAAAAGCTGTAGTGACACTGAACTGCACAACGAAAGCATTGAGCATGTGCAAATTTTCAAATAAAAGGAGAACGTTATCCCTCTTGCAACATGGTATTTTGACACATGTGTAGGCTATTAAGGCTGCTCTTAGTATGTGCCAGTATAGAACAGAAAGAGAAAGCTCAGGTCTTCAAGCATGTGGAGCAGTCCTATGATGTTTGCTGTAGGCTTCAAAAGCATAATCACAGGATGTTTCATCATTTCTCCTTTTCTTTTAGGCAATAACTTCCTTTCAAAGTGTGTTTCTATAGGACATCTTTATCCTCAACACAGTTAAAATATAATTCAGACCCATCTCAACATTTTGGGGAGACATTCTTTCAGCGAGAGGGGCAGTATGGCCTGTCATCTGAGGTCTGATCCGGATTTGGGTCAATCTAAGTGAAAGAGGAACAAAAAGGAGACATCTTCTTTAAAAACAAGAAAAAACTCTAATAAAGACTTATTATTTAAATTTATATGCTGCCTGACTCCCAGTGACTCTTCATTTATTTCAAAATATCCAGACTTCCTCTATTTTTGCTTTTTAGTTTTACTTAATATGTATTTTAGAACACATGGAAGCATTTTGCATAGTACAGAACAGCAAGAAAAACAGTTAAGGAAAAGAGCAAATTTCAATGCTTTATGTCTAATATTAAGTGTCTTAATGCTATAATTATGACTTTTCTAAAGAACTTCAAGTAATATGGAATTCCATAATTCTATACAGTTGCAATGACATATCTAGGAATGAAATCCAATAAAATAATGCTTTTTTGAAACAAACAAAAAAAAAAAAAGAAGACAAAATCATTCTTCAACTTAATAAACGATCATAGCAGCATCTTGTTCGGTCAAAAAAAAAATCCAAAATGGATAGATAGGAAATACCTTTATTAGGATCAATTAAAATAATACAATATTACCCAACTGTTTGTTTTTATCCTGATAGTTGCTACTTAAAAAAAAAAAAAGCCCAAATCACTTCTCAGTTTAAAAAAGTATATTTTTCTATCATAAAAAATATTAAGAGTCCTAAGTTGGCTAATATCTTCATTAGGAACAACTAGTGTAGCATAATAAAAATATTGCCCAACTGTCAATTTGGATTCGTCAATAAATTAGGCAAAAATGCTAATTACTAACTATGCTGGCACACTTAATAGCATTTAAAACAGCCTTTTGCATTAAATTAGAATAAAAGTGGCTTAATGCAAGCATGAGCCATTTATTTGCTTTGAATTTTATCATGATTATGGGTTAATCTACCAGGCCAGAAGTTGTAGTAAACCTAAATGGGGCTGGATATTTTATTAGTAAAAGAATACTTGTCATATGTTGTTAAATAATGATTAAATACAAAGAGTCCCTTGCTAATCAAAAACAGCCAAATCTTAAGTACACTTTCTTATAAATAATTTCTATTGATTTCAATTATGTGCTCACAAGTAATAAGAGTTGCAACTCCAGAGAAAAGGAATAGAATGGAACAAGAAAAGCACTATTTGAAATAGATAACATTAAACCACCTAAAATGAAGATATAGACTGCATTAGCTCATTGGGGTGGGACATATTTCAGAATAAATAGAAAATGCTACATACTTAAAAATAGAATCTTGGAGTTTTAATTACTTGTTACCTCACCTCAGAATAAAGTGGAGGAGGCAGGAATCGAAACTCTTGGATGTAGGCGAATAATGGTCCTTGAAGTGCTCTTTCAAAGTCATCGCAAGCAGTGACAGGTGCTAGACTGGACTGTCTTTGCTCCTCAGTGACCACTTCTGCATAGCTAGGAGGTGCTGAAGGGAAAATTACACGCAGTTCGAACTATGTTCTTATGCATGTCAGGACATATAACATGACAGGAATATTAAACTTTGTTTATATGATTTGTACAAGGCAGAGATAAGAACAGTTCAACTGATAACTACTTGGTAGTTTTGATAAGTACAGTAATAACGAGGTTATAATAAAAAATATTATCACATTTGGTACTGGTACAACCACTTATTATTTTGAGGACTCTCTGGGAAGAAAACTACCTACATAAGTTGGCTGGGTTCCCACACTGTCGAAACCCTTGCTTTGTATTAACCAGTTTACTGATTAAACCAAAGCTGGTTGGGTTTACATAAAACAGGAAATCAAAACCAATAAACCACTTTAAGCTTTAATGCAACAAGTGCTCAGCCTTTGTCAAATTATCAACATTAGGTAAGAAAAAGGAATAAAATCAAGTTATACCAGTTTTGATAAAAACTAGTTGCATTTATGACAAAGTGTCCATCAGAAAGAATCAATGTTGCAATGCCACTGAAGGTCTGTAAGCCTATTCCATACACATACAACTTAACAGACCTGGGACCCCATTCTACTCCCTCCCCACCTCCATAAAAGTCTGGGTTTTCACTCAGCTGGAATAATACCCTGGAACTACCCAATTGGGGGGGAAAATCTTTCTGTATTGGTTATGCAACAATGTTATTTAGGACTGTATTAACTAGACACTACTAGAATAAGAGGCCTATAGAAAATCACAATTAATATGGAATATATGTTTAAATTACCTTCTGGTCTTTCGGGCAGACCAAGCCAATTCATATTCATGCTACACTGGCTGCTCACACTTGATGTTCTGCTCCCAAATGAGTGTAAAGGAATAGTACCAATGACAAGTGGTAAATTAAGAAACAAGTCCATTGCGCCTGGAATATCCACATATACCTTGAAAAGAAACAGAAAGAAATTACTAAAACCTGAATCAAAACCTGTCATCCACCCTCGACATATGGTATTCTATGTTAAATATTAAAATATTAAATTAAGCTCTTACCATGAGAGAATATTCCACACGGATTATGCTACAATCAAGGATGGATGGGGACACAGGTGGAATTTTTAACTGCTTGCCATTCCAGGTTTCTGTCTTCCCTGATGACAAAGACTCCCCACGCAAGTTGGCAACCAGCTGCTTTACTTCCTTCATTTTCCCTTTAGCATAGAATGCCTGTGTTTGATAAATGGCAGCCTTTGGCACTACCATTCGAGAGGAGCAGTTCTCAATCTCTGCAAAGATCTGAATTGGTTCACCTTGAATGAAATCAAGAATAAACACATCAGATGGAAATCACAAAACTTTTAAAATTTAAACATTACTACACATTGATTACACTATTTTTAATAATTTAGGAAATAACAAAAAGACACAGCAATGGCAGCACCCAATTAACCTTGGCTGACCTAAACACTAACCGGAAACAGATCTGGTAAGTATATGGGTCACCACCAGAAAATCCTATGGCTATAGACTGGGAAGTTGAAAAAACTCTCCAGAAGGAGATAATGGGCAAATATTTCTATAGTGTAGCTAAGAAACAAATATGGACATGTTCATTAAGTCACCAGATGCTCAGCTTGACTGGAGTCTAAGACAACTCAATAGTTTTAATGGGAACAATACCAAGCCTACAACATTACAGATGTATATGCAATTTCATCATATTTTAATCACTGGAAAATTCTCAGACTGGCTGAAAGGGATCCAAATTGTACCATATGTATTTTTATAATTACATTCATCATGACACTTGATATTAAAATGCAAACCACCCATTACTAGGCTACTTCATTTTGTTTACCCCAGAAGAATCCAGAATAATGACATACTGTATATTAATTAAATGGAAAAAAAATATAAAGCCTACTTTTGTTATAACTCATATTACATACCTGGGGTATAGCCCTTCCTTTCAATTTTGGCACTTAAGGATATTGGGCCTGAGGTACAAAACCAGCAACAGAGAGTCTTTTCTTTTGTGCCTGCTTGGGGTGACTGAAAGAAAAATAAAACAAGTATGTTTATACATGTAATTTCATTTTTAGCTCAGTGAAAATGAAATAGCTTTAAAGGTGGTGTTGACATAGCAACTTTCCTGTTAAGATAATATAAACCAAGGCATTCAACAGGAAAAAAAAATATATCATGGGGGTTTGGTTCTACTGTGGTCTGAGTTGCTGATCCTATCACTGCATCCAGACCAGCAGCTATCAGCACAAGTATGGACAGGACAGAACCGTCATCTTTCTGGCTATTATATCATTAACACTACAATAGACAAAAAAGTAATTGTCTGAAAGTGTCTTCACATAACACTTCTATGCCCTTTTTCTTTTATGAATAAACTAGCAAACTATTTGTACAAGGAAAGTGAACTTTGTCACTATTAATTATACCATAGCATTAATTCAAGAAAGTACTACTCAGAGATTATTTGCTCTTTCAAGTTTCTGCAGTCAGACCAGTGTATTAGCACGGAAGAAAAGACCCTGCTCAACATCTGGCATCCCCAGATGCTCTGGGTCAATTTCAGGTTAGTCTGGCAAATTCTACAGAACCACTGCCATTCAAGTAAACTTGATAAATAAATAGTCTGACTCGGAATAAGGCAGCTTCCTCTGTTTAATAAGTAACTGGCCTAACAATTCAGATACAGACCAACTGCAGCATGATCCTAACTATGTTTATTTAAATGCAAGTCCCACTGACTTCAGTAAGGTCTGTTTCCAAATAGGCATGCTTAGTGATAGGCTCCCTGAAAATCCCATAGATTACAGTTTACAGTCAGTTTGCACAGCTTCATCTTGTGCGGCAGTTGTGCCCATTCTTGGATCAGCAGGCCCTGCTTACAATCACTCATGCCCTAGTCACCTCCAGATTGGACAACTGTAATGTGCTCTACATGGGGCTGCCCTTGAAGAGTATCTGGAAGCTTCAGCTGGTACAGAATGAAGCGGTGTGATCTGTTATGTGCGCTCCTAAAACAGTGCATGTTACACATCTGCTCCATGAGCTGCACTGGTTGCCAGTTTTACTTCCAGGTCCCTGAAGTACCCTGAAGTGGTTTTAACCTTTAAAGCCCTTCATGGCATGGGACCAGGTATCTGAGGGATTGCTTCTCCTTGATTATATCAGCCTGTCCCATAAGATCTGGCAGAGAAGACAAGCTGTGGGTGCCATCAGCTAGGGATGTACATTTGGTGAATCCCAGGTGACTGCCTTCTCTGCTGTGGCGTCTGCCTCATGGAACATTCTTACTTCCAAAATTAGATTAGCTCCATCCCTTTTGACATTCCAGAAGTCCCTCAAGACCTGGTTATGTCACCAGGTCTGGGGCTCCCAAGGAACTGGAGACATGCTTAGAAGGCTCCATTGCTGAGGTGGCTATTCATATTCGCTTTTTGTCTAGGCTTTGTATGTATTTTGTTTTTATATTATTTATCTTTTAATATTGATTCTTATATTTTTATACTGTTTTATTTGTTGTTTTATTGGATTGTTGTACACTACCCAGTCGCTTTTTGAGAGATGGGTGGCCATACAAATTTGATTAATAAATAAATAAAAAGGCCTTCCTTTTAAATCCCAAAGTTATGCTTGAAATATAAACATTGCCAAATCTTATTCATATCTACCCAGAAGTAAGTTCCACTGTGCTAAATCAGGCTGTGACGCTATGCCTACCTGAGAATAAACTTCACTAACTCAGTAAGGCTTCTTGTATGGAAAGAAACACAAAGGTGGGCTGCCTGTTTGCAGTACCAGTCAAATAAAAACTTACTGAGCAGGTGGAACTTGATTTTGGACTAACAATATTTAGATCATGCAGTTACATGATGGAAATACATCTATCTGATCTACATTCTAAACAGTTAAATTTAGGGCCGTAACTTTATACCAATTAAACTGATCTTAAATTGAGCCGTCCATTAGATTTTTACTGAATCCTTAGGTCGAAATTCCAAATATATTTTTTAAAGCTAAATTTCAATGGGACTTACTTCCAAGTATCCATGTTTATAATCATAGACTTGTCCTAAAATACTTAAAACATCTAGTTTAAATTGGCCCCATATAAGCATTTATCAAGCGAAGAGATATTCTAAATGGTTCATATTCTTTAACACTATTGATTAATTTAGGTTTGCTGTAGTCCCCGCCCTAAATCCATCAAACTAGTAGCGTCATTGCATGGTGGTTAGGTGGTTCCCCAAATACTTTTTTACAATCATATATGAAATGGGCCTTATCTCAAACTCACAAAATCCACAGAAATATTCCTGTTGATTATGCTGGGTTTTAGACAAGGCCCTATATAATCCCAAATATGAATTTTTATCCAAAGCAAAAGAACCCTGTTTCAATGGACATTTTTTCCATGTGTTTCATTTTCAAGTATTTATTTTTAATTAAAAAACAAAACCAAATAATAGTTTTTGATCAGATTGAAACAATCTTAAATCCTTAATACATTAAAATAAATATATTAAGATAACATACAGAAGTGTGATCATTTCTCCCCACTTGATATGTAAATTATCAGTAGTATAATAAAGAATAATGCACTGCAGTACAATTTTTTTTAAACATTGCTTTGCCAAGCTGCAAATTCTAAGGTGAAATTTGTATCATAAATAGAACTGTCCCATATAGAAATAAAGTTAATCTTTACTGGAACAGTTAAAATATGTTAAAAACAAGCAGCTTAAAAATATTGATTATTATTCAATATGCTACCATATTCTGGGTCATTACACTGTATTTACTTTAAGCATTCCATTGATTTAATTATTGTTACTTTTTCATATATCTATATATGTAATTCAGGGGCCATGTGTGATGCTATTTTTTAAAATGCTACTAACAAAGAATGAGTAATTCTGTCAATTCTTACCAGTAATGAAGGAGTGTTGATATCTATATGTTCAAAGACTGTAAATTCCTTCTTTAATTTTACTGGTAGAAGCCAAGGCCTGTGCAATTCTGCTTTCACCCAATAGCGCACACTGCCATGTCTGCCTTCAAATGAGGTAGCAAGTGGTCTGTTCAGGACACAAAGGTCAAAACTAAATAAATCTTTATCTCTGTTGTTGCTTAACTTAAATATACAATCAAAGTAATAATTAATAAGTTGTACTGTACTGTTAATGCATCATAGTATATAATGAAATATTTGGTTTTTTTTAGATGTTCATGTTAAATTTGTTTGGGAGAAATATCTCTGTAGTTAAAATGGATTGCTAAGTAGACCTACAAAACATGACCATGTTTGTACTAGAATTGCACTGTAATATGCTACGAGGATACAGTTGCCCAACACAACATGGTTAAGCTGAAGCACTTACATTTTCACACCTAACTCCCATTTAATTGAATGGGAACTGTGGTTGAATTAAACGTCCTCCAGCTTGAACTTACTTGGGATCAAGTTAAGAGAGATGTTAATTTTAGAAGAGGTCACTTTTTAAATCTGGAAATAAGGAAACCATGAAATATAAAACAAGGTCCATAAATTGCTTTGGTAGAGCTGCTTCCCAAAGGTCTCAATTTATATATGAGAAGTATTTAAATCAGGGACTACATGTTTAAAGATGCTTTTAAGCATCTTTATTTTTAAAGATTTACTTTACTTTTAAAGGCAAAGTGTACAGAAAATACTCTTTCAATTCATGTAATGTCTGCCAGTTCTTAATATTCCAGATCTGTGCCTTTGATCACAGACAAGAGAATAGAGTTCAGGTATACAAAATTATTTTACCTAACTCCTTTATATTAATATTTTAAAATGAAAGTTATTATTATGATCATTAGAGAAAACTGCAGACTTTCCTATAGTCTGGTCTTTTACTGAAAACACACATAAGATGTTCAGTCCAAAATAATTTATTTGCATTCCCTGGTACTAATAATGCATTGAGAATGAAAATTATGTTTTAATATATTATAGCAGAAAAGTAAATTCCAGCCATTTTAAACTCCTAATTATGTTTAAGAAACATATTAATTAAAAACAAATATTACAATGAAAACTGATGGATTTTGTTTCCTATTCATTATTTTCATACTCATTCAGAAACATGTGAATTACCCAAATTCTGCTTACACTTAGTTAAAAGTATATATTTCTACAGGTTCTAATTCATAAGTAGTCTTAGTTGAGGTATTTTTGCTAAATATATTTGCTAATGATAATTATATATATAAGTCAAACTCCACAGAGTTTGCAAAATATTCTAGTTTGAGGAACTAAATTTTATCACACTGCCTCTTTGGGAACAAACCCAGTAGAAAGCTATACAACCTGCAAATTCTACACAGGTTAGAGAACTAGACATTCTGCATAATTTTAAAATGGTGACACTGATGTATCATATTGCTTAAAGGTTTTCTGTCTCATAACAATGTACAACTTCTTTGACACAAGTCCCTTTTCCTTCTTTCCACATTCTGGCTTTCATTATAAATACTACATATAACTATCAAATAACTCCATGTTAAAAATGTGTATATTTCCATGTCACTCTAATTCTATTTTTCTTTTCCAGTATGTCACTAACATAAAATGGTTTTAGAACATCTTCATAACTTCCTATTTTTAGAATGCACTTGTGCTAAAACTGCAGTTTTTTCTTCTTTTGACCTAAACTTCTACTTCTCCCATCCATCTCCCTAGCTCTCCTTATATAATCTGTATCGTACAAATCCACATTTAAATTTTCCATATCATTCATACTATTCTGTTTTGTTCTGGTTTACATCTTTTTAACAGGTATGTTTCGATATGTTCAATGGAAACAATCAGCAGTGCAGCTCTGTACACCCTTAATTCAACAGGAAGCAATGCCAAAGACTCTAAAAGCCTAGTGAACCCACTTGGAGAAGTTAAATATGTAATGTCTGAATAAATGAACCAAGTTTTTAAGGTCATTACTGGTAGGACAGTAGTTGTCCTGATTTTTCATGATTTTGCCACTTTGAATCAAAGTAACCTCTTGTCTATTAAGACAACATCCTTGCAGTATATTCTAGTGCAATCCGTGTGACCATTGAAAAGGGTTTTTTTTCTTCCATCCCATTTCTTCCTATAAGCTATCTTTTACAGATTTATTGCAGGGTGACCCGACAGCCACAGCTGAAGTATGACATAAACTTACGTTTGTGGAAGCTCAAAGCTGAATGCATATTCATGCCGTCCTGAATGAATGATGTGGAGGCCTTCTTCAGAATTATCATCATCTAGAAAGGAAACATTCAATATTCTAATTCACCTGTAAGCATTTTACCCCTATTATGCTATACAGTTGACTTCCACTGGTGACTTTGACAACAGATATTTAACAGTAGTACAAGTTGCTAACTTCTACATAAATATCTGAAAAATCTTTTTTCAGTTTAATTTGCACAAACTGGAGGAAAGAAGATCCAAGGTTCATTTAAAAAAGAACCTCCTTCCTCCTTCAAATTCCTTGGCATTACCCTAAAGGAGATCCAAATTTCTGCTGTACACTTATTAGACTGTAATTATTTCCCTCTGGAAATTACACTGCAAACTGTGAATCCAGACCCTGTCCTGCCCTCAGTGGGAAAGGGTAGCAGGCACCACTCATCTCAGCCAAGGCCCAAATCCTAAAATCTATAATGTAGTCCTAAAAATTAGAAAATGCCATAGCAGAAAATAGCAGTATTTGGAAGAAGAAATCATCATGATCATCATCATCATCATCATCATCTGCTTATCCCAGGTCCTTGGGAGGACTCAATAGGCAAATAAAAATGCCAAATCCAGTCTAAACATCTGGCTAACTGTACAACTAATAATAATAATCCTAAGAGTTAGTGAGAAAAGTCAAGCCACAGAGCACTATTATTAATGCCCTGGAATTGAATTATATAGGCAAGGAGACCACACTTCAAAAGAGGTGGCCTCCTCCACTGCCTTAGGAAGGGCTGCTTCTTTGCTGTTTTCAAAAATTATTTGGCAGGATTTTGGCACTGGCTTAAGCTTCTAGATTTGGGCTGCAAAAATCTGGACCACCACTAGCAAAATGACTTCCATTCACACTGGTACAGCCGCAGGCATCTTCAAAATCTGCCCACCGTTAGTTATTAATGCATTTTTTGGAAAACCGATACAAATGCATAAAGTCGTGCTTTTGACGTTTATTTCACGTTAGACCTGTCTCCCTTTATTATCCTGAAAATTCCCCCCTTCCGCTTCCCTCCTTTCGTTCTGCCAGCTCAGCAGTTTCCCTTCAGTTTCAGTTGGTGCTGCCGCCGCCGCCGCCGCCAGGCTGAGGTAAACAACTGCTGGGCTGTCAATCACAGACTAGTCTCGAGCAGGAGAGGACCGGCCTAAACCGGCGCGAGCAGAACCCCAGCCAGCCGCTCATATGCATACAGTATACATTGCTCGCCCGGCCAGCCTACTTGCTCGGCAGCTCCGCCCCTCCGCCTCGCTTGCTAGCTGGAGGCGTAATGAAGGCTTGAGAAAAGCAAGGGAGAGAGGAGCTGCTCCCGTGCCCTCGCCTGCTGGTTTTCAGCCCTGGCACAGATTGGCAAGTCCGATTTAGCCGTTCCATGAAAACGTGACCAAAGACGGAGGCTACTCGCACCCAATAAATTACGCAAAAACGTAGGGAAGTGCAAAGACTGGGGAAGAATGAGAGAGGACCGAGGTTCATCTTTGCAAGCCTACTTCATGCTTTGCTAAGGAGTCTGAGCCTTTGCTCTGCTGAACCGGATCCTGGAGGAACTATTAAATAGCATCTAGGAATCCGCCCCCCTTACTTGACTTCAAAGTCACGACCCTGCAGAATGAGACTCGATTCTGCAATGAGGATCGATCTTCCAACCTGTCTCCCATCTTAGAGAACAGAGAAGGGAAGCTGATTATTGGGCAATTTTTAGGGCAAACTAAGATGTATCAACGTTTGGGAAGCGATATACTTTGGTGCCCATGTAGGACCCGTTGTGCACAACACAAGGTTGTGGGTTTATGGTTGCGGAATCAACGTCCGAGCAGACATTTTTCATTATTGTTACAGTAAATATATTATTCTGTACCAAAACCCAAACTTGTTTGTTGGTGAAATAAGGTGAGCTTTGCTCCAAACGATTCTTGAAAAAAACCCCAAATCAATCCGACTTCGGTTATAGCCGAGCCTGCAAATCCCTTCCTGTAGCTTCACGCGGATGGGATCCCCATTTAAGTCCATCCAAATTTCAACCAGCCGTGACTGAAACGACGTGGCAGCAAGCACTTACAGGCATCTACACACGCTTGCTTTCTCCAAAGTAAACCTCATCCTGCCGGCAGAGGTAGGGAGGCGAGAGAGAAGGAAGACTAGGCAGCCTCCCACTCCCATCCAGGAACTGAAGTCGCAACCCACAGAGGAACAGCCTGAGGAAGACCATTACTGACTCACAGGCATAGGCCAGGCTTTTCCTGCGCACTGCCAGGGTTTATTATATTGCTGCACGGATTGCACGCACACACCAATGCCAGTCTCGCGTGGCCGGTGACAAAGGACGGCCCTCCACCGAAGCCCTCCGAAACATACATTCCGACACCACGCACAACTCCACTCGCAGCGGGCCAGCAGCCCCGCAAGATAGAACCTCGGCGCTTAGTCCCGCCCCTCTTTATCGGCCCCCCACCTCCCAATCAAGAACTGGCATTGCCTTAGCAACAGCCTAACAAACCTCCCCGGGCCAATGACCGTGTGAGTGCTGGGCGTGGCTTCGGCGAGCATGCTAGGCTGCCGGGTTCTTTCCTGTCTGCTTTCTCAGCTAAGCCACTGGAACTCCCCCGCTCTGGCGCCGGGGTCAGCCGTCGTCGAAGCCGCTCGCGGTCGGGACAGCGATGCGGAGAGAATGAAGGGTAGAGCCACTTCACAGAAGGGCAACTCAGCCGAGTCGCGCGGTGCACGCATGGGCTTGGGTCAAGCCGCGACCCTACAAAGCGTAGGTCACCATCACTCTTTGTTTCTTCCAAATAAAGGCATACTTGAAAATTCACCCTCCTATTTAATTGCCACAGAAACAGGTGCAAGTTTTCTGAGAAGCAACCAAAATTCATTTTCTCTGGCTTCTAACCCTACTATTCTCGCGAAAACTGCACGTAGGGAAAACTGCACACGTATTTGTGCAGTTCAATGACGGGCGGGGGGACACTTCCACGCCTGCAACTCTTAATGGAAGGGTTTGCGTTTTACACAACCGCTGGACGAAAGGTCTGTTTTATCCTCAAAAAGATTCGTGATACAAGTTTTGCCTTTTGCACCTTTCGGCTTAGCACCCTCCTGGCATCCCTTACATTTGGAAGCAATATCATGTAACTTCTTCCTTCAGATTACCAAAAAAAATCATACTACAGAATTAAGACGAATCCCCTAACATCTCCCCCTCCTATCTGCAGCAAATTTGCTGCACATATAGCTATATATAAAAAAGAATAAGCCAAAATTACATAACCTGTTTTAACATTTTCTTGTGCTAGGAATTAAGTCATCGCCACCACCTGACGCGCCTAACCAATCTGCTGTGAGGAGTACCACCCCTCCCTTCTCCCCAGTACCGGTCCCAAACAGGATTGAACCGCTTTTAACAAAGGGTGGAAACTTCAGAAAAACAACCTTAGACTCTCCTATACTTCCACTGACACCATTTCAAACAATAGATTAACAATCTGGAGACTATATTACCCCTCGATAAGGTGATCCGTATTTTCCCCCTGCTCATCGCTCTCCCTTTGCATATTTCTTTGCACTGACACAGTCAGGTTCATACATCACAGAACTCCTCAACTTAGAAAGGATGCTCTACTAATTCAATATGAGATTCATTTAGGAGTGGGGTTCCCCTCCCCAAAATAGCTTCACCTACGCCTCGACGGCTGAAGCATTACAGAAGAATAAGGCGGATTTACCAACTTTTTCCACCTTCTGTAAAAGGGAATACGGATCTACACGTGGGGTGCTGAAAGCAAGTGTCAAAATAAGCCGCAGGGAGCCCTTTCTCTACTAACAATTCTCTTATCCTGAAGACATCACTGATCTGCTCGCAAGCTCTCAAAGTGGATTAATAAATCAGTCCTACGGTCCCCACGTTTATTTTTGGTCACCAGATACTTAAGTACAAATCCCAACATAAATCCTTTCAAAATCAATTCATTAAAAAAAAAAAACCTCTTGATGTACCGTGAAAGGATCGCTACAAAAAGAAAATGGGGGTTGGAAAAAGTCTTCATGGAAGCACATTGCAGCTGCACCACAATCTCGGGGTTCACTCCTTCCTCAATATGGTTTTAAGCAGCTCTCTATGAAGCTTAATTCTGAACTCCGTTGCAGGGGAATAAATTCCCTTGCACTAAGGAGTTCCTTCTGAATAACTATGCCCAGGATTAAACAGCAGACCGCCGTGAGGTTGTCAGAACTTCATATTCAAGAATAATTAATTAAAAACTAGACTTACCTCTTTCGTGCCCAATTAAGATGTCCTTGTGATTGAAGTATTCTACTTCTTCAGTGTAATTCTGTGTATAGGCAGTGTTGGAGCCAGCATTTCTAGATTCAGTCCAGCGTACTTTCGCATGTCCCCTTGCATGGATTTTAAGTGATCTGACTCTAATTTCTCCAGTCACTTCTAAATTTACCCTTCCTGAGACTGTGTCCCCGCTGGAATAGACGGGGACATTGCTGTCATTAAGACAGTCAAAGCTTATTGTCAAACTCTTCACCTTCCCCAGCACCATGTTATGTTTTTTTTTAATAATAAAAGTCTATAAAAATACACTATAAGAAAAAAAGGGGAAGGAAAGTCAAGATCTCATATAAAAATGCGATCTCCACTTGCCACTGATCAATTTCTCTGCTCTGCGAAAAAGGTTGCAGGCAGGATCAGTGCGGTCTCTACGAGCACTTCATCGGGGATTTCTTCAAAAGTACCAACGTTAGACGCGGCTCGCAGCTGCTGCTCGCCAGCTCTGTGGTCTCTCTACAAAGACAAGTAGTCGGCGGCTGCCAGCTCACTTTAAGCTTTGTGGAAAACAACCCCAGTGCGCATGCGTGGCGCTTTGCTCCTTTAGCGTAACAGGGCTGCTGCTGCTGCTGGCGGCGGGCGCTCTTAGTTCCTCGGTGGAAGGAAGATGATTCACAGCGTAGGTGCCTGCCTTTTATAATTCTTAGGGAAGACTCGCTGTTTGCTTTAGAATGTGAAAGCAATTATTGATCAAAGCACGGTTGCCAGCCAGAACTCCAAACAGGTGATAGGTCTGAAAAACCTCATCGTTGCCAAACTGGGTGATGGTGGGAGGAAAAATTTAAAGGGACAAATTTCTTCTAAGGCTCTTCTGAAAAAGTTGGGGGACGTTGTGCAGTAAGCATGACATTTGCAGTCTCTTCCCCCCCCCCCCATTGTAATGATATAAGATAAAATTAACTGGAAGCAGGGAAAGAGTTGACTTTTTAGCACTATGCATCAGGTTAGCAGATGGAGGCATAAACCATAGCTAGATCTTCATTTAGTTCAAATTTTGGTTGGAGTTTCAAAGGAGAAAAAAGACTGATCAGTTGGGAATTGTCCTCTCTCTATACTACTGGTACTATGAATTTCCAGACCTGAAAATGTTAAAAGACCCCACTGTGGGAAGGAGGCTTTGTAAACATTCCAGAAGTGCTTTTTATTGGAAATTTGTACTAATTTGAAAATTTAATTGTCTATGATTTTGGCTCTCCTCATAAATGTCTTTTTTCAGTTGTGCCTAGTGCCCAACAGAGCAATGAGCAAAGCCCATTCATAATAGCTGAAATAACAGAACATGGAACTAGAGTTTACAGTGACAAAACCAATACTAATATGAGAGAGACTCATCAATAGTCAACATTTTATTGATGATATAAGACATAGTGATGATTTGGGGGTTTTCGATGTGAAGAAGAGTAAGGAATAATCATCTTTATCCCCAAAATGCAAGGCAAATCCATTTGATCTATAAACCCTTCCTGCTTGCCCCAGCAGGAAGATGTTCAACTTACCTTTTTTTTAGAGCACAAATGCATGACATTGTCCTCAATCCACTCATAGTCCACTTGCCCTCCTCTCTCTGTGCTGCTTCTGCCAGTCATTGGTGGCAGGAGATCTGTGAGTAAAAGAAACTGGGGAGAACAGCTCCTGTGCAGCCAGTTCCCTGATTCCAGGGAGCAATTCCCTGGGGTTGGAGACCTGATAACTGGTCTCCCACCACTAAATGGCATCAAAAGAGAGGTCCCCCTCCCCTGCTTTTCTCCTTTCCAATTTCTAATGCAGATGAACCTCTACTCTGCTTTGTTGCTAAGATAGAGTAGTGGTTGAAAGTGGACCCAACACTTCCTTAAGGCAGCATAGTTTTCTGCTGGCTCCTGTACTGGATAGTAGCACTTTAGTGCTGCCATGCAGAAGAGCGTGCAGACCAGGAACTACTGCAGTGATGGTCATTGGCTTCAAACTGGTGGGAACTATTGGGTGATTGAAGCCCCACTCCTTTTTATGTGCCTGCAATACATTTTAGAAAGGGATATAGCTTCAAGCACCTGGTGACACCAACCATTTTTGAAGCCAGTAACCATAACTATGGACACACCTGCTTCAGGCTGATTTTGAATTGCTTTCTCTCCCCTGCCACTCAACTTCCTTGGTTCCTCACCATTTTCTGTGGGTAATGCCCTGCCTAGGGAAGTATTTTAGAAGACTCAAAATAAGATGACAGGGGCAGGTGTTTTACCAAATCTATGTAATGGTCCTGAAGAGTTTGAACTAACATTTTATAACTTCACTACTAACTCATTAAATAGACCAGCAACAGTAGATAGGTCAAAATGATGAATGAAAACAAGAAGGGATTCAAAGAACAACGTAGAACAACAATCACCCCTGTTAATTGTTTTGTGTTGTTTCAGAAGATAGGGTAGGGTGTAACCAAAAAAAAAAGGTAGAAAAATGGATGCTAGGTGGTTTCTGAACTGCATTTTGCCTGTGATTACTAATCAACTGAAATAAATTGGTTAAAAAGAATATGAAATGATGAGTCTTCTCTGCGTTTCTTTCCTCCCATTAAAAATTCACCTTACCTTTCTGTGGAGGCTTTTGACACTCCAGCAATAGGATCACTTGTTCTCAGTGACTTGTCCAACAAAAATCACTTTGGAAATGAGAGACAGGCCATTTCCCATTGCACAGTGTGTGCTGCTCCCTCCTTTTCTCTGTAATGGCTCAAGGACTGAATGAATGATTCAGGAAATAGCAGGAAGATTAAAGGATTGACAGGCACAGGGGTGAAGAGTCTATGACCATCCAGGTGATGTTGCATTTTCCATTTTTGGTAGTCTGGGCTAGAACGGCCAATGATGAATAATGGTTTAAGTATCTGGTAAGCCATACCTTCCTCACTCCTGGGTTAGAGGGCTGGTTCTGAAATAGTCCGCAATCACGCCAATAGCTATCTAATCTAATGGGTTATGACTCATGACTTCTGTGTATGGGTGCTTCCTCCCGCCCTTTCCAAATCATTCACTCAAACTGTAGGGGATCTACAAAGAATGTTGTATGGAGTGATTAGAGGAAAGTATGGATTTTGTTTCATTTTTGGATAAGGCAAAGAAGAGTATATGCAGCAGTAGGCAGAAGCCAAACCAGCAAATTTCTTGATTGGGACTGGGGGACCTGCCACTCCAGATGTGATTGATATGCAAATTCCAACAGCTCTACCCAAGATCAAGCAGGCTACCTATTCCCCTACCATTACCTTGAATTGTTATATACAGGCAGTGATTTATAGCAGGGAATCTAGAGAAAGGGAATGGCCTTCTGATTGGGAGATTTGGTAGCAGGACTCATTCTGCCTACACTTAGTAACTGTTCCAATCTGGCCCATGCCATCTTAAAAATATTAGTTGCAGATGATATACTAATTTGTTTCTGATGAAAAGAGGTGATGAAGTGTCAGATTCACTTGTTTGTTCTGTTACAGTGAAAACCCATGCAAGTCTACTTAAACTAAATCCCCACTGAAATGAAATCAAAGTTGGAAGGGATTTCAGAGCTAATCTATCCTCTGTACAGTCCAGGAAGGTAAGATTGTTTTAAAGTAGGATTGCCAGATATGGACTGCAAAAATGCCAAAGTCTATGGGATGGCAGTAAACATATAATTTTCTGTATCTGTTTGCTGCCATCTAGAGATTGCTTGGAGTTTGCAGCCCAGTTCTGGTGGCCCTGTTTAAAATGGTTAAAGGTATAAAGGAACATTGCTTCTGCATGTAGTTGTACACAATTTCTCTTTGTCACTGTCAAAAGAAACTGCTTTTAATTGTCAGGATTTTCAGCTTAATGACTGAACATGAACTACTTTGTCATTTTATCGCAGTTCGTTTTCCATTGTCCAGTTTAGGGATGTATGTACTCAGGATATTTACAAACATAGTTTTTCAGGTTTTGCGGGTTGGGTAGAATTTAAACATGCTTGTTGAAATTTATTGCAGTATTGTTTCACTGGGATTAAGGTATGTATTGTTAGGGTGGGGAGAGGAGTTTGCAGTTTACTGGAATCAGGCTATAATCCTATTATGGTAAGCAGAAAAACATGAGACTAAACTATAGATAGGGGACGCGGTGGTGCAGTGGCTTAATGACGCTGAAAGTTGCCAGCCAGAAATGGTCGACACGTCAGTGGTTCGAGCCCAGCTCCACGCAGCAAAGCAAGCTCCTGTTTCCTCCCCAGCTCCTGCCAACCCAGCAGCTTGAAAACGTATGTGAGTAGATAAATGGGTACTCTCACCCCGGTGGGAGGAAAAATGCTGGCGGCACCTTGCAAAGGAGACGGGACCAGTTGCCGGTAACGCAGAAGCCACGCATGCCCGAAAAAGACGCGAAACAATGGAAACCCCACCTCCTGCACTTGCCAGCTGGGCTCTGCTCTAGGAAGGAGGCAATGGCAAACCACTTCCGAAACACCTTGCCTTGAAAACTGCAGGGACTCGTCCAGGCAGTCGCCGCAGAATCGGTCATGACTGAGTGCGGATAAAAAACAACAACTGTAGATCTTGCTTGAAGATAGTTAGGAAATGTATTTCCCTGTTATGCTGTACTGTGAGATGTACTGGAATCAATTAGAAGTAGTGTTAAGGCAGTATAAATCCCTTTAACTTGTATGGGATAAGTTATGTGTGGGTTCATAATTTAGAGAAAATTGATTTACAACTATAGATAATCAGAATATGGTTCATGCCAGAAACCCAAATTTCTGCTAATGCTACAAGACAATCTATGGGCTGATATTTATTTGCTTATCTATCTATTTACCTACCCCACTATTTTGGAGATGTTTGAATGTGTAAGGGGTTGCTAACTAAATTAAAATGCAGTTTTAAATGCCGCCAGGAGAAATGAACATTATCTTTCACAGGGACAATATAGATAAACCAAAATGGTTTTCCCCATTGTTGTATGGAATATCCACCTCCCCCCCCCATACAATTTTTCTATAAAGAACTTGGTCTCTTAGCAGTATATTGATTCTATTTCAATTCCTTTGCAGCAGCTGAATTTATACTGTCTCCAAACTGTGGAAAAACCTATTTAAAAAGCAGGCCCATTGGCTGTCTATGAGCCTGGTGAAAGAACGCTATTTTTTAAAGAGTTTTGCATATGTTCAAAACAAAACTTTATATGGAGGTTCAAATAGGATGGAACACTCTTAATAGTGATTATCTCAAAGCAGATAAAGCAGTTTGTTCATATCTGTTAACAATGGCCCATTAGCTACAAGGGAAATACTGACCCTTACTGAAAAGGGGCATATATTGAATTAATAATTAATTATAAAATTAAGATTTTTGGTTTACTGCAGGTATTTGCTTTCATATGTCATTTCTTGCAAGAATTATCAGTTTCAAGAGTCACTGATGTTAGTAAGATGTATAGGCCCCAAACATGTGAGTAAATGCTTAGTGCAGGCTTAGGTTGAAATGTAATTTGTAAGATTATAAAGTAGGTGTGAGTGGGGTCCGGTGGTGCACATGAATATTGGCCAAGAAACTGATGATTGACTTCTGGTTCCACTGAATAATTACTTAAGTATTTACAGTACTCAGATCAAGTCTAGCTGAATTCAATGGAACTTATTCAAAAATAACTGTTTGTGAATGCCTTATGAATAAACATGCAAAAAATCATCCTGCACATCTGAAATTTTAAGTGTATATATCAGGAAGCAAATTTCATTGAATTCAGTGGGAAATGGGTGAAAATGTTTAAGGCTGAGTTACAATAGGTGCATATAATTATCTAGTCAAAAGGTCATTCTTGTTTTCTCTTGGTTGACACCTAGTGGAAATTCTGATACAGGTACTAATACTTTGTGTTTTTGTGCCATCCTGTGGCTAATACCGGTAAAACATGCACATTTCAGTTTTAGGGTGCACAAAATTCTCTCTGTGGAATAGGTAGAATGTATAAGTTTGAAACATAGATAATTTTAAGTTACATGCTCAAATCAAAGAAGTATAAACGTGACTTTTTTGAACCTTAAAGCTGAATCAGACTGAAGGTCATCCAGTCTACAGCCTATTTTACAAACTGGAATTCAAAGGTGGACCTCCAGATATCCTAGAGGTAGTTTATAGTAGCTAGTGGAAGCCTTATATTACAAGAATGTGGCTAAATGTCTTTGCAAGCCACCCAAGCAGCAGGTCATCTTGTGGTAGTGAACTCTGAGCAGTACAAAGTGATCCCATTTGTTCTTTCGGCTTCACTGGAAGATCTTGGGATATTCTATTGTAAGACTCCCTGTCCATATTCCTATAATTTTAAGCATTTCTATTGTGTCTTCCTTTATTTGCATTTTTTAAAAAGTGCCTGAGTCCAAGTACTATAATGTTTCTTTGCAGAGAGTCCAACACAAGTTCAGTTTGGTTACCCTTTTCTGCACTTTTTCCAGCTATAATATCATTTCTGAAGTCTGGTCTAATCACCAGGTCTATGCAGAATATTCCAGGTATTAGTATATAGCATGCATTTCTACCGAAGTGTTGTAATATTGGCAGATTATATACAGTTTTCTTCATAATGATTCCCATCCACAACTTTCCGTTTTTTAAAAGTATTCATGTTCTGGATTGTTATTCCTTCAAGCTATCTAACACAACTCCAGATCCCTTTTCCTCTCCGGCACTACCCACTCAAACCACATCTATGTATGTGTGCATTTTGCTCCAGTCTGTAAGACTTCATAGTTGTTTATATTAAACTGTATTTGTACAATCCCTCAATTTGATAAGAATGCTTGAGACCTCTCCAAACCCTATTTGCTATTGTCAGCTAACATGATCACCCCTGTTGCAACATCTGATATTTATTTCTATACATTGGTTTATCTTCTTTAACTAATTGCCAGAGCATTAGAAGAGCTTTCATCTTTTTCTTGCCTGTTGGATTCACTAAGGGATCTTTGGGGAGTTCTCCCAAAGGCTCACCACAATCCATGTGCTTATTACGTTCTGAAACAATTATAAAATAGTGACAAAGTTCTTCTTCAGTGATACTCCTTTCTGTGTTTGATAATGTTATCTTTATAACACTTTCCACCAATTTATCTGTAATCAGATTTAATTTCTGCCTTCAGGGATCATTTTAATAATAATTGGATAAACTGAGTATATTTAATGCTAATTTGCCCTAGAAATTGTTCTTAGTATTTAGCAGAGTTTTGTTTAGCAGATTTTGTTTAGTAGGATTACAGGTATGTTTTTTCATGTCTTTCTCCTTTTTTGGAAGTAGTATATTTCCAAGTAATTTAGATACTTTTTAGTATAATTTTCAGCTTCCATATATCCCCTGAGGACTTTTCTTTAGCTGTCCTAATGGAAATACTATTTCTGAACAAAGTTGGGAAAGTGTTATGCTGACCAGAAATAATATTATTAATAATAATTTAGTAAACTTGTATGCTGCCCGACTCCCAATAACTCTGGATGGCTCACAGCAATCAAACAAGAACAATAAAATGACAATAAAATCAATAAAACATTGAAGATAAAAAGATGATGAAGCAAGGGGTCTCCCTCTCCCTCACCAAAGACCTGGGTGAAGAGCCAGGTCTTCACTGTTCTTCTGAACAACAGTGGGGGGGGGGGGGGCTACCCGGATCTTGGAGGGAACCTTGTTCCATAGGGCAGGCTCTGCTGCAGAGAAGGCATGCTTCTGGATAGGTGACATTGTTTAATCGAAGGAACCCGAAGCGCACCAATCCAGCAGGATTGAATCATTGGAAAGTGACCATCTGCCACTCTTTATGCAACTGAAAATCTCTCTTGGGCAAACGCCTCCTGAGTCTTATTTCAGGCCTGCAATTTCTTCTGCTGGCTTAACAAGATGTCGAGTTGTCTGGTCCAAATCCCTGGATCAGAAGGTAAGGAGAGCCTTAGCAGAGGGAAATATACAAACATTGCGATCGTACCTTATAATAGCCAACCCTTCTCAAAACCCACTGGAATTATACAATAACTTAGTGCAAAAGTTACAGTCGTTCTTGGCACGAGATCCTGACCTCACAGTTCAGAGGCCTGTCCTTGTATCGAAGCCATGGTTCGATAAGGATTGTGTGGAAGCAAAGAAAGCCCTTACCTCAGCATATAAAATATACAAAACTGAGACTGGAGACAGGAATATAATGGCACTTAAACATCTTCTTACTCTCAAAAAACAATACAAGCGACTAGTGGCAAACAAGAAGAGGCAAGATATTAGGTCCACCTGGGAAAGGCTTATAGAGGCAGTAAAGAGTAAGAACTCTTCTGTATTTTGGCATGTAATAGCTACCCAAACTACTAGAACATATACTCCAACAGATTTTCATATATCACCTGCTGCCTGGGAGTTTCGCTTTCGGAGTCTGTACGAAGACGCCCCCAGCGAGGAAAAAATGTACAACTTGAAGGATGTACCCAAATGGCATCCAGTCTCAATGTCCGAAATTAAATCTCTAATTGATCAACTTAAGACAGGCAAGGCCCCTGGTGCTGATCTCATCCTGGCAGAATTACTGAAGAATAATAGGGAGTGGTGGACCCCAGTCCTGGCATCATTATTTACCTATATCGACTCCACAGGAAATATTCCAGCGGACTGGGGCTTAGCGATTGTGGTCTCAATTTTTAAGAAGGGAAATAGAGATGACCCTGCAAATTATAGACCAATAAGTTTGCTAAACATAATCAGCAAACTGTATGCTAAACACCTGCAAGACAAACTTAAGGACTGGTTGAATTCTAACAATTTGATTGCTGAAGAACAAGCAGGCTTTAGAGAGGGGGAGGCACAACCGACCAATGCTTGGTTCTCCAGCACTTGATTGAAAAATATGTGTCCACCAGAGTGGCCTCATTATATGCCGCCTTTATAGATTTAAAGGCAGCCTTTGATTCTGTCACCAGATCCAAGCTATGGGAGAAGCTAGAAGCCGCCTCTATTGATCGTAGGCTTCTTTATTTATTACGTATCTTACATTCTAACACGACCCTCAAGGTCAGGTGTAACATGCAAGGGGCTCTCACAGAATCGATACAAGTTAAAAAGGGGGTTAAACAGGGGTGCACTTTGGCTCCCTTGCTCTTTAATTTCTACATTAATGATATGACCAAATGGATAAATAATCCAAACCATCATCCCCCTAAAATAGGGAATCGCAGTATTGCCCTATTGCTTTATGCTGATGACGCTGTAATTCTTTCCAGGACACCAGTGGGCCTAAAAAGAGCCCTGCAAGGTTTGTTCCAGTACTGTAATAAAGACAAACTGGAAATCAATTTCCAGAAAACCAAGGTTATGGTTTTGCCAAAAGACCAAGAATACAATCTTGGTACCTTAATGGACACAGTATAGAACAGGTGACTACCTTTAAATATCTCGGTGTGGTCATACATGCCAACGGCTCAAGGACTACGCATTGCAAATATGCAGCTGCGGCTGGACAGAGGTCAGCTAATGCCATCCTCAAACTGTTACATTCAAAAGGAGGACATTATGTCCCCGCCGCAATTAAACTTCTCCAGGCGAAATCGCTTGCTCAGATGCTGTATGGGACACACCTTGGACCCTCATCCTCCTCCTTCTTACCCCTGGAGAGAGTCCAGTCCAAATTTTTAAGAGCAACTCTACAACTGCCTTGCTGTGTGTCAAATGCCTGCTTACGCTTGGAGACTGGCCTACTAAAGGGTGAATCAAGAATCTGTTTGTCATCTTTAAACCTGTGGTTAAAACTTAACCTTTTCCCTCAAGGCCTTGCTCCATTAATTTTACAAGATAAATTTGTTTCTTCATGGACCAAGGCTGTTGAGTGTAATTTTGCAAGGCTAGGCGTCTCCCCGACTTCGTTACTCCAGCTGGGCTTCGACAAGGCAAAACTGGACTTGAGACAAAGGGTGGAAGACATGGAAAGGCAAGCTGATCTAGGAAAAGTCCCATCGTTATGGCCCCAGAATCTACCAGATATACTGTAGCCGCTGCTAGATATCTCAGGCAGCTAGAGGTAGTGAACTACCGGAGGGCCTTTTCACTTGCCCGATGTCATGTACTCCCTTCAGCTGTGCTGGATGGTAAATATAAGGGAGTCCCACTGGCTAAAAGGCTGTGCCCATGTGGCTCTGGGGAAGTGGAAACCACCGGGCATGTCCTCTTACGGTGTCCATTTTATAGAGAAATACGAACAAAATTTATTTCTCCAACGATCAGCAGATATCCCGGCAGACCAGAAGCTGAACATCTTCAAATTCTCCTTAAAGATGAGTGGAGTAATGTTACAGAGCAGGTGGCAAGATTTTGTGCAGCAGCCCTTAAGAGCTGACGTATTATTGTGAACAATTGATATAAGCATCCTGTGTTTCTATATTTATGTATTTAAAAACCGACATTAACTCTTCAATTTTAATGGTTCATAATGTGTAATTTTAGGACGATTGAAGCCAGGTGTACAAATTATTGTAAATGATTTTAATTATAATTGACAAGTACCTTGACTAGTATACCTTGGATATATAATCCCTTATTTGGATTGGACATATTTTATGTCCTTCCCTTCTTTTAATATTGTACTGATCTAATTGACTGTAATAAAGTAAAATAAATGAATCGGCTGGGCAGATGCTATGGGAGATAGGCAGTCCCTCAAGTAACTAGGCCCTATGCCATGTAGGACTTTATAGGTAACAACCAGCACCTTGAATTGCATCTGGAAGCAAACTGGTTACCAGTGCAGCTTACAGAGCAAAGGTCCATGCATCAACAAGTTCCAAATTGTTCAATAATAATAATAATAACAATAACTTTGGTAATTTATCCTGTGTATTTTCTCAGAAGTTCTTTCTTTTTGTGGAGAAACCAATGCATTCCAATCCCCCAGGAGACGTGCATTTTCTTACATAAAATGCAATAATTTATCCATAAGTCCTTTATAAAATGCTGTTTTATCTCCGTTTGGGGCATACATTCCCAATGTCAAAGTTTTAGTCTCCTGTAGATTAACTTCTACCCTGACATATCTGCCATAGTCATCAGACAATGTAAAGTTTGGATATAGTTGGGGATTTATATACAAAAGAATTCCATTTTTTTCAATCCTGCTGAAATAAATTCTTCTCCCAGATTTTTGTGACTTAAATATTTTACATCTTTTTCCCTAAGATGGTTTTTTTGGAAGCAAATGACACCATGTTTTAACTTTTTCAAATAATGAACTTTTTTTCTCTTTTTCAGGAGTATTTGCCTCATTTATATTCCACGTTAAGCATTTATAATCCATAGTTAGGCCACGATTTTGGAAAAGTCAATACCTGTAGCATCCAGCGTGGAATCCTCTTTAGTGTCTTGTATCTGTTGTGGCATTTGTTTGGTCTCATCTGTCATTATCACTTCCATTTGTATTTCCTCCAGTTGTTTAAATTTTTCCAAAAAATCTCTTGCTTTCTGCACAGAGTTCAATCTGAATTTCTGTTATTTAAAAGTAAAAATCACCCCTTCCAACTTATGCCATCTAAATGGAATTTTCTTCTGTTTTAGTTTGTCATTAAAAATTACTCTTTTTTCTTGTGTAGTATTCTAACTGGAATTTCCTTACTTACAATTACATCTGTATTATCAATCCTCAATCTAATATTAAAATGCTGCTGTAAAACTTGGTCTCTTGTCTTCTTCCTGACAAAGTGCACAAGGACATCCCTTGGAACATTTCTTAATTTTGCAAAATACGTATTAATTCTGTAGACTTTATCAATCTCTGTCTCAGTGTCATCTTCCTTCCAATACAGGAAATTAGAAAGAGACTTAACAATCTTTTCCCTGATTTCTTCTCCATGTTCTTCTGGAATTGCCCTAGATTTAAATTCTTTTTCTCTCAGTTCCAGTAACGCCAAATTGTCCAACTCTTTTTCCATCTCTCTATTTATAACTTCTGTCTTACTTTCCAAAACTTCTACTTTGTCAGTAATTTGTTTTAAGTTTGCAGCCAGTTGCCCTAAAGATTCTTCAATCTTTTTAACTTCTTCTTTCACATCTTTTTTTATTCCTGGAAATCCTTCTTCCATTTCCTTTTTAACTATTGCAGTCATCTTTTTGCCAAATTCTTCAAACATTTTCTGCAATAAATCTGGTGAAATGCCCTTATCTGTAAGTTGTCTAGTGAACCTTTGCATCCTTTAGCAGCTTTTCTTGTGGTCACCATTGTGAGAAAGGGAAAGTATGTCAATTACTTTGGTGAAAGTAAAAGGCAGGCTTGTCCTTTTTTTCTTCTTATTTTGCTTTTCTCTACCTTTAGCACTTTAGTCTCAATTAGCTCTCCGTAGTTACAGCCTCACAATTTAGCTCACATTATCCTTATCTTCTTGTTTTGTAAAATCCACCAATTATCTACTGTCCTTAAAAATAAACAGTAAGCATTCCCACAAATGTCCGGTCTGTTAGTCTAATTAATTTTGCTATTTTCAAAGGCAGTTTTGCCAGAAAAATTATTTTTTCTGGTTTTTTTTTTTAAATCACTGTCCCCTTCATCTGTTTAAAACTTTTTGGGATCCCAGTCTTGTTAAGCTTTTTGCTTTTAAATTAAAATCCTTTAAAATAGCATTTTCCCCCTCTTCTTGATTTGAAAAAGAAGGCACTCACCGAGAATCTTTAATCTTCACTGCTGTTTGAAATATCTCTCTTAGGTTGTGTTCAAAGGTGATTAAGAAAGTGAGGCTTTTGCTGGTCAAATGTCCATTAAGGCTGCCCTGCGGTTAAGGGTGCTTTGTAAATCCTTTGGCTCCCAAGCCTCTCAACTCATGATCGACCACAAGAAACTCAATTCATGTGGTCTCCTCACAAGGAGCAGCTCTTCCAGAGTGCAAGTGGGTGATCCCAAAGATCTCTCCTTATCTCTGGAGAGATTTTCGTCAGCCAGAAACTGGCTCCTGGCTAGTGATTCCACCTCAGTGCAGTCCCCGGTTGTGGAGCTGCTTGCAGGGACATCTAACCCACCATCAGTCCTCACCTGGAAGCCCCAAAATGGCAGCTGAATTCCTGACATTAAGAATTTTGACAGTGGAGTTTGAGAAGGGTGGGAAACTAATACACTGTTAAGTCTGGGAATTCATCAAAAATGAATTGAGAGATGAGACCTAGGTCAGTAGTAGGCAAGTGCAGCTCTTAGCCTGAAAAAAAATGGCACACTGACCCTGTATCATTTCTTTTTATTAATTTGCAGCACTAGAATTATTTATATGCTTGCATTGCAAGTTTTAAGATTTCTTTTCTCTGTCATAGGCTTTTTTTTTTCACTTGTGAAGGAGATGATCTGGCTTTCAGAACTTTGAGTTAAAAGTGTTTCATATAATAGTACTATTATTTTACTGTGCTTTAGGTTCATCGCAGATGTTATTTATGTCAGTAAGGCTGTGTGGGCAGGGAATACCACAGGCTTGTTTTTGAGATTCACTGTTACTGCCTAAGCTAACCTTCCTTAAGTGCTTGTTTAAGGGGACTGATTCCTATCTACGTCTGCCTCTTTCTAGTAGCCGGTAAATGTAAGTTAACAGTGACATTTATGCTTTCAATTAGTGGAGCCTAGGACTACTGGACTGCAAAAACCTCTAAACAGCAGCAAAGAGATACAGAAACTCTAATTCTTAGCAGAAACACAACAGATAAAATTGGAGGTTGCTGACTCTGTTGTCTTGAGGAACATATCCTCTGTTATAAATTAAAGTTACTAATTTGAATGGTACACTTTTCTCCATTTCTAGAAATGTAGATTGCAAACTTATGAGTGTTTTCTCAAAAATAGGTCACAATTATTACAGTGGTGCTTGTTGCTGTCCAGGTGGTTCAGTCTCTTACAACTCTTTGTGACCTGATGGACATCATTTTCCTAGGATTATCTATCAGAAACTGCCTAAGTTCTTGTAAGCTCCTGCTTGTGTCATCAGCGATAGTAACCAGTTAACTTGTCTTCTGTCAGCCGCTTATGTGATTGCCTTCATTTTTTTCAGTCATCAGCATCTTCTCCAATGACTTTTGCCTTCACATCATATATACAAATTATTTAAGCATCAGCTTCATTATTTGTGTTTTCAGTGAACAGTCTGGTTTTCCTTCATCTGAGTACTGAATTATTCATTCTTCTTGTTCACGATATTGTCAACAGTTCCATCCTGCACAATTCAAATGCATCATTTTGGGGGGGCTGTTTAGCCTTTCTGATGGTCCAGCTTTCGCAGCTGTATGTTACAACTGGGAAAATTATCTCCTTGGTAATACATATTTTTGTGGTCAGTGTGGTGTCCTTGCACTTTAATATTTTGTTTATATTTGCACAGTCCTTCTCCCAAATAGGAAGTCTCCCTTTCATAGCTATCCCTGTGAATGTTTGAATTTAGAAAAATAAGGCCTGTTACTCCTTCAGCTTCTTCTCTTCTTGTTTGGAGTGAGCTGGCATTGTTGTTACTGCTTGTTAACAGTTGAGCAGTGGCTATATTTTGTATTCTTGTTGCACGTTCAACAACAGACACAGTAAGCATGTATCCTCACTTGCATGTATCCATCCATCCATCCATCCATCCATCCAGATAACTGAAGGTGTTTCCCTCAGCAATTTTAAGTCCAATTTCTATTACTTCTAGTCCAGCATTTCTCATTATATATTGAGGATATAAGTTAAATAAGGTGACAATATATATCTTGGCACACTCCTTTCCCAATTTTGAGAGATTCAGTTATTTCATATTCCATTCTGTAGCTTCCTGGTCATTATACAATTATTCCATAGTCTAATGTTTTTAAGAGCTACCTACAATTTATTGTGGTTTTGTGGTCAAAACCCTTTATAATCAATAAAGCAAAATTAAATGTCTTTTTGGAACTCTTATGTATTTTCTATTATCTAGCAAATGTTAGCAATATGATCTCTGGTGTTTCTGCCTCTTTTGAACCCAGCTTGTACTTCTGGCAGTTCTTTGTCTCTGTACTGTTGAAGGCCAGATTGCAAAATCTTACTGGATTATCCTATTAGTATGTTAGTTGTTAAACAGTCCAAACATTCTTTAGCGTTGCCCTAAACAAGGGTGCTCACGTCCAAGAAAATAATTATTGTAGCTTTAAACTTTTATTTTGGTAACAACATCTGGCTAATCAGAGTTGGTTCTACTTGATACTTTGATGGGAGAACTGAAGAATATCAGGACTGTACGTTAGCCTGGGAAATCCAAAAAACATCGTAAAAGAAGGCAGCGGCAAGCCACTTTTGTACTATTTCCATGAAAACTGCACGATTATTTCCATGTAGTTAGCAGGAGTTGAGTTTGCCTAGATATATGCTACATAACAAAATACTGATATGCAGCTTACTTGTTTGGACAAGTACTTTAAAGCCTTTTTTAAAAAAATATATCAGATAGTACTACTTCTCTTGATGACACAGTAACGCACATTTTAAAAGTTTGGTCGCTTTCTTTCTTTCTCACTCACTTAACAATTGTAATATTGCTGTGCCACCTTGTGGTAAACTGCTGGTATTATTTTTTTCAGGCACCAAGTTTATTATACATTGCTGGAATAATCATTTCAGTAGAATAAAATCTGTATATGATACAATAGTCATACTTCATCCAAATAAAATAGAAAAGATAATAGAAGTTTGCCTGGGAGGTTTGGTGGGGGACTCCCTAACATATTTTCTCAATAAGTCAAAAGTGTATACTTTGCTAACATGAGAGTTGGAGAAAGGAACAAAAAGAAGAAATAAAAGCTTTCTTACTGGTGGTGCTCTAAGAAGAAAAAGTGAAGATGAATGATCAGAAATCTGCAGTAGTGATCAGTACTTATGGTGTATTTGTTTTCTGCCAGAAAACCTGAGTTATATTTGTAGCAAATGCAAGGTCATAGCAGTACTTGAAGAATAAGTCAAAGAATTGAATCAGCAAGTAGCCTCCTTTTAGTTGACTAAGAAGGATGAGGAATTATCATTTTTTTTTAAAAAGGCAACTCTTCAACAGAAGCATACAGTGAAAGCAGTTGTCCATAAGGAAGAAAAAGAGCGCAATAGATGAGAATAAAGACTGGAAGGAACAGATGTAGCATATATTCTGCACCACTGGAACTCAGATACAGTTTTCACATTCCTAAACAGGTTCTGAGCATTTAGGAAATGAAAAAGAGACACTGCAGAACAGGAAATGAGTTGGTGAATCCCTGAAAGAGAAAGGGGATGCAACTGTGTCCTTTAAGAAGACAAAGTGTAAAGTAATGGCATTTGTGATCCACTACTATGAGGAATAGAAACAAATATTATGTCAGCTGGAATCATTGGCTCATGAAGTGTGTTGTCCTTCCAGGAGCAAAAATCAAAGACATCCAAGACTTCCAAGACTTATCAAGTCCAGTGTCAATTATATCATCCTGCTGTTACATGTGGGAACATATAAAATTGTAAAAACAGCTATAATCATATGACCACAGGCTTGAAAATCTTGGAAGGAAGCTCAGAATTAACAGTAATAAGTGCACAGTTCTTCATTTAGGAGAGAAAAATCAGATGCACAGGTACAGGAGATCTGGCTTTCTTATATTACTTGCATAAAAGATTGTGGATTAGTAGTTGATTGCAAACCAAGTATGAATCAGCAATGGCTGTACTTTTTTCTTTTTTCTTATTAAATTTGTTCTCTGCCTTTCTAGGTATATAAGCTTTATAAACAAGGTAAATACAATTATAGTAATTATAATATCCAAATCTTAGTCATAATTACATTATATTCTGCTTTGGTTGAACTTCACCTTGAGTACTGTGTCCAGTTATGGATATCTCACGTTAAAAAGGATTCAGAAAAAATGGAATAGGTTCAGAGAAGGTAACAAAGATGATCAAGGGACTAGAAACCAAGTCCTGTGAGGAAAGGTTGAAGAAGCTGAATATATTTGGTCTTGAAGAATGACAACTGAGAGGTGATATGAAGGTACTCTTCAACTATCTGAAAGAATGTCACATAAAAGAAGGTCAGGAACTGTTTTCTCTCATTCTAGAGCACAGCTCACAGAATCATGTATTTAAATTATTGAAAGGCAGATTCCTGCAGAGTGTTATAAAAATCTTCCTAGTAGAAAGATCAGTTTGATAGTAGAACCAGTTACCTAGAGAAGTAGTGGGTTTACATTATTGGATCTATTCAAGAGGACGCTGGAAACCCTGGGATGTTTTAATGTAGATTCCTGCACAGTGAAAAAGTGATAGTGAAGTTAGGTAAGTGATGGTAGAGAATATATGTAACTCAAGGTTGAAATGTTGGGTTGCATGAGTCTTCTGAGTTTGATTTTTCATTTACAGATACTTCATTAGCCACCTAGATGACATCTTCAGTGTTATGATTATAACCTTGTATACTTAGGACAAAATGAAACCATCATGCTCAAATTAGCTTGCTTTTTTTTTTTTTTGGACTAAAATAGCTGTGGGGCCTGATTTAGCTTTTGATAACAGCATTTTTGGGAGGAGATAATGGATAGAGTGATTTTCAATAGAAAGCAGATAGAGAACACACTCCTGATTGGGACCCTGCATTCCTTTTGGTCTAAAAGAAAAGTGACCCTGTTGATTTGGGTTAATTTAGCCCTGAGTATCAGATGAGTCTGGCTTGGGTTTGGAGGATAAAGAAAAGAAAAACCAAAAAAGGAGATGAAACTAAAGGAGCAAAACAAAAGGCAGTGTGGATACGATATATACAATTTAATTCCTGGGAGGAACTGAGCATGAAACTTGAAGAACTAGTTGCCGGTAAGAAGCTGTCAGTTGTCTTTTCATCATAGGACTGTTTATCTTGAATCACCTGACCAAGTTTAATGAATAGTCCATTAATATTTGGAAGTTTGAAAATACAGTACCTGAGATTAAAGGAAGTATAGTTCTAAAAGAAAAAGTTCTAAAAGAAAATACAACACTTCAGGCAAGTCTACTTTTCAATTTTTGAGGTATTTATGTGAAAAATACAGGACTATATGTTTTATATTTGTATTAAGCTGAAATAATTGAAGTTCTGACCCATGTACCGTTCCCAGGTATGGAGGGGGCAAAATGCATAATGCAAGGCATATTAAATCAAGAGAAGAAGTCCTCAAGAACTTGCCTGACCACTTGAAGGCTTAAAGCTGAATAGAGAAACAGTCTGTACCTGAAAGGGGTAGCTATATTTGCTCAAACGCAAGGATAGTTTTCAGGTGATCTAATAGAACAGGCCTCCTTTTGGATCTCTTCAGAAAGGGTGTGGAATCTGGCAGGCTCCAGAGGAGGTGGCCATGGGCATGTTGGTTCCTTCGGAATACCAGATTAGCCATCCAGAAACTATCATAAAGTTTAATTTGTATTAGACCAACTAAAAGAAGCATAAGCCAAAATGTTTTACTTTCAGACTTCAGTGTTTTTGTTGTGTGAATCACACTGGTGGTTGGCAGAGGAGGTTCTAGAGGCCAAATATAGCTTTGGTGATTGCTGGACAGCGCCAACCTAGCTGCAGAAGAAAGAAAAGTCAGTGCCAGGCAATCTGAACCAGGAGCAGAATGGGTTGGTGAGAAAGTGTGCAGTCATCCATTCTCTTACAGGGCTGTGCTATTCAGCAATGCCCACAAGGGTTAGTCTTCTGATTATTTGTGTACTTTGTGTGCTGTATATTGTAGTTCCCAGACTGATAAAAATTCAGGAGACTATTGTGTAAACAACCAGTTGCAAGCTTCTTCGTTATCAGTGAAAAATCAGCCAGTTCCTGATTCAAAGGAAGACAAATAGAAAATAAATGCCCATCCTGATGTACTTTGGAATTGACTAGTTGTAGCTGGGAAATAGTTCAGTTGCCAGAATTCTTGTAACCCCAGCCTTCCTTTTCAATAAATCTTACTTAAAAGTTGTGCTTGGAAAATAATTTCTTTGAGTTTTAGGCAGATTTCTTCTCATAAATGTAATGAACAAGCCAACAGAGACAGTGGTGTTGGTTCCTCTGTTGTGGTGCATTGGTTGACAAACAGCTCTGGCAGCCAACCATGTTTGGTATGTTCTATGACTATTCCTCTGGCAGGCTCTCAGCATTCTCCGCCAGCCTGGCCTGGAGATTCGAAGAGCTATAATACAGTGGGAGGGCATCATGGTAGGGAACTATCCATTGCCATTAGCAATGCCAGGTCAAAGGAAGGAAAAGGCCTAGAATATGGATAAAGTATCAGCTGGAGACAGTTGAGAAAAAAGAAGAGCAAAGGAGAATGAATATCTGAAGCACAAGAGGGAGGAAAAGAAGGTAACAGATTGAGACATACTGATGTTGTTTGACATATTTTGACAGCTCTCCAGCTATGAATAGATATATGACACCATTGCCACATAGCCAACAATAGCTGGAATTGACTTTGAGTGTGTTTATTAAAGGGTAGGTAATTGGTGATTTCAAAATAGATGAAGAGGGAGAAAAATCTGGTTCATACTCGTTAGGTTTGAATGGTGGGGAACTAGGTATATTTGTTCAGCTCACCACCTCCTATCTTATTATATTGCTGCTTCCATTCCAGTTACCTTTGTCTTATGGTCCCCATCCTATCCTCAGTGTAATTTTGGATGTGGTTGTTTACTTAATCCCAACATAGAGCTTTCAAGTATGTCAACCAGTAAAAAGGAATAAAAAAAATCTCAAGTATTGCAAGCAAAGAAAAAATAATGCAATTGTTGTATTTTACCTTTTTCCGTATTTGTCTAAATCTCACATTGGAATTCTAAACTTTCTGTTTGTGCGGAAATATTTATTTATTTTAAAAAATGTATAGCTGTCCATTTTGTCTAACATAACCCTGGGCAGCTCAAGAGCAGTAAAACAGTAAAAAAACACACATGCACACAAACAAAAAAACAAAACAAAAAAAAACCCAGTAAAAAACATAAAAGCCAACAAAAATCTTCCTAACACCCCAAATACAATACAACTAGTCCAGAAGGATACCATGGTTGATGGTATTGAATGTTGCCAGGAGGGCTAGGAAGGATGCACCACCCCCATCCAGAGCCTCCCACAGGTCATCCATATGGGTGATCAACACTGTCTTAGTGCTGTAGCCTGGCCTGAACCCTAACTGAAAAAGATCCAGATAATCTGCTTCATTCAGGGCCCTCTGAAGCTGAGCACCCACCACCTGCTCAACAACCTTCCCTAAGTTTTGGGAAAGATTTAATGTTGCAAACTGATGGAAGTTCAAATGAAATCAAATTCTTTATTACAGATAGGTAGAAGACCTTGAGAAACAGGAGGAAGAGCCACTATCAAGGCAATGGTCAGATAAAAGAAACCTGAGTCTGGGACAGAACTCTAACCTGAGAAAATGCCTCAGGCAAGACCCTCCCTAGTTCTCCCAAAGGTAAAGATAGGGAGGGGGGAAGTGCATTCAGACTTGCAAGATTCTGTTACTATAATATTATAATACAAGTAGTATTATCATGCATGACTTGGGTTTTCCAGTCTGATTTACCTTGAAGGGCTGACGTCCCAGACTAAATAAAATTTACTAAATAAAACCTACAACTACAGAATAGAATATACAAAATAAAACATGGCACACAAGATAAAAAATGTACAATCATTTTTCTAACAGCAGTATATGAGTTTTATAAGCTGCAGAAACAACCTTTGAATGGCAAGAGTTACCTTGGAATCCTTACCTGCCAATAAAACTTGAACATAAAATTCCTCATTCGGTCCTAGAAAAGGGGTTAGAAGAGACATTAGTAGCTCTTCCTGTATGGCTTGGTAGAAGTTACAATACAACAAATAAGAGCTCAGGTTTCAATATTTACCATTGTTACAAGGGCACAGCCTTTTTGCATATGGAATTTTACAAAATTTTCCATCCAGCTCTGTTGATGGTATAATATTGAACTGTAATAATGTAAATGCTTGCTGAAATTTAGTGTTTGTAAGTTGATCTAGATACAATCTTCTTTGAAGTGTGCATTGCGGTGGCCCAATTATACCCTGGGTGAGAGTTTATTATATTCTGTTTGTAATTCTGTATCAAGGATCTTTTGCTTAAGCACAGCCATTGCCTGATCTTGTCCCAGGGCATGGGTATCTCCCTTGAAAAACCCAGTTTATATATTTTTTTCTCAATTTGGAGTTTCCAGGAGGAATGATATTTATCGATTAACATTAGCCGTGTCAGACCTTGAGGTTGGAAAATTATTTATTTATTTATAATCCTTATGAAATGAACCTTTCGTCAGTATTTAAACACACACAATCATGCCCTTGTGTTGAGTTTTGTAACTTCTTCCTCCGACTGCAGGCACACGTTTTGCCACTTGGAGTAGTGTTGTTTGGAATTTTGACTGTACTGATAATTAACTCCTAGGTTTAATTGGGCTCTGTATAACAGCTGGGATAATGTCTTGTCTTCAAAATGCTTGAGGGCAGCTGGTATGTACTGGGCACCTCTGGAGAAGAAGAAAGAAAGAATTACTGCCGAACCCCTCTGGGTGTTTGAAACAACCTGAGCAATGTGCATATGATGCTTCCCAGAATAGTAGGGTGAGTTCTGTAACCATCTAGTGATGATAGAAACTTTCAATTTCTTCCAGAGAATTTGCCTGGAAATAGAATCAAAGGCCTGCTTAAAATCAACAAACAGGGCACAAAGAGCTACTTTTGGTAGCTGAGTGTATTTCTCAATCAAGTGGGAAAGAATTATCTTTAATTATCTGAGGGACCACCTCTCACCAGTTACATATGCCTGTCCCATTAGATCTGGCAGAGGGGGTGTGATTCGCGTCCTGTCTGCTAGGGACTTACACTTGGCAGGTCCCAGGAGGTGGGCCTTCTCTGCCGTGGCGCCCACTTTATGGAACATTCTCCCCCCCCCCACCCCCCAGTGAGGTTAGCTCCATCCCTGTTAATGTTCCATAAGTCCCTCAAGACCTGGCTGTGTCATTAGGCATGGAAGTCCTAGGAGATCAGTGATATTCTAAGATGGCTCCATCATTGTGCTTAATTTACTTTCTCCTGTACTTGGTGTTTTGTATTTTAATAATGATTGTTTTACATTTTTTAATAATGATTGTTTTTATATATTTATTGTTTTATTTAATAGTTGTACAACACCCAGAGCCACTTGTGGAATGGGCAAGCATATACATCTGATAAATAAATAAATAAATAAATAAATAAATAAATAATCAATCAATCAATCAATCAATCAATCAATCAGTCCTTGGTCTGTCACAGAGCAGCCTGCTCAGAATCTGGCCTGTTCCTCAGCTAGGAGGCTCTCTTCCTTCAACCAATCTAAAAGTTTCCAGTAAATGTGTCTGGCATACATCTTACTGATTCCACTCAGAAGACTACCTGGGTGATAATTTTCTGGCATATCCTTCCTTCCCTTTTTCTAGATGGGGCATGGCTGTGCCCCAGTCACTAGGAGTGTGACATATGAGTTTTAGTGGCCTGGCCTGGCTGCTGTTCTGCTGGCATGTGCCAGCCAATGGAGTGAGTAAAAGGGGAGAAGCAGCTCAGTTCTGGCCTTGAAGGGCAACTGTGCTGTCATGAGGGTTGATGAGCTGACCTAGCTGCTAGCCAGGGCTGTTGTGGAGACATGTAGAGACAGCAGTCCCATTGGTCTAGCCTGGTATATAGGTACTGGGGACTAGAGCCCTGGGAGGACACCCATTTGATCTGACTAAAAATTGGAGAAGGAGAGAAGGAGAAGAGAGAAAAAGTCTGTACATGGAGTGAATGGAGTGGCTGGAGAAAAAAGTTGGAGAGAGAAGTTAAATGTGCAAAGCAGTTGTTGGTTCCTGGGCAGGAAGGAAGAAGAAAAGATCCAAAGGTGGCTTCCCTGGAAGAAGGGAAATGAAGACCCATAAGGATGAGAGCTCTACCCAAGACGGAAAGGAGAGACCTGGCTGGCTGCAGGCAACAGCTTAACCCAAGACCCAAGAAAGGAAGGAGATAGTCTGTTGTTGGCAAAGTCCTTGTCTCTAGGGAAGGACTGGGCAGAAGACCCTGAGAGAGGTTCTTCCCCCATGGAGAAGCAGTAGGTGTTCAGCTAAGCAGATCCAGGAGATGGTCAAGCCATGCTGAGCACAGTGCAGCAAATCCAGACCAGTCCTTCCTCTTGATAAGTCCAGAATCGGGGGAGGGAGACAGAGTGAAAGGAGGAGGAAGCAGGAGAGTTAGAGAGGATAGTCTCTGGGAGGGAGATCTAGGAGGAAACCTGATACTGGGTAAACATGGGGAATACCCATACCTGTTGTAAATACTTGTAAATAGCTTCATTGCAAATACTAAAAAGCACAAAAGCCTCCACTGTCTTGCTTTTTTGTGTCAATTGCCACCCTTGCAAAGCAAAATAAACCTCCAGTTCAAAAAGAACCCTGTCACATTATGACAAGGAGTAATTGTTTCATTTGTTTATCTATTTATTTAAGTGAAAAGAGAAGCCAGTTCTGGGGCCAATGGATGTTGAACATGCCAAAATGGTATACGCCCCATTGGATTGAAGTTAGGGGCATTGGTGGAAGGAAGGATGTATATGTCAAAAAGTCAGAATGATGGCTCTAACTGCATGATTGAAGCCTCCACTCCTTTTCACATGCACAGTCCTCCTGCACATAGCCCTGGAGAGACATGTGGCACAACCCCTGGGTCTAATCTAATGGGATGGAGGGTCCCTTCTGCCTCCTGAGTGCCAGAAAGGTTTGCAGGAAACAGAGATCAGAAATCATCTTTTATACCGTTTATGACATTGCCAAAAGTTTGTAATATTCTCTGTCATGTCACAGAATAACTAGAAAGCTTGCCATGGTTTACCATGTGCCAATTCTAGAGATCTGTTCTGCTTTGAAAGTTCCTTACCCTGGAATCTTGTTTAAGTGGCTCCTAGCTTGTATTTGCAATATGGGCACAGCTTGATAAGTCACCCGTTGGGGGAGATGGGCGGCATACAAATTTAATAAGTAAGTAAGTATCCTGTGTAGATGAAAAGTAAACATTTATTTTCAGCTAATGCTATTGAACAAAAAACTTTGCTTTCTTTCTATAATTTTTTTTTAAATGTTATAATTGGTTTGCCTTGATTTGACCTTTAGTTTCCATTATTATATACTTATAGTATAACTCCATATACCAGTGTTTCTCAACCTCCCAGAATTCCCCAGCCAGCCATGGGAGTTGAAGTCCACACATCTTAAAGTTGCCAAGGTTGAGAAACACTGCCATATACTATAACTGTGTCTTTATGGTTTGATATAGTATGTATATATTTGAATCTTGATTCCTAATGTACACAGCAACCCCTCTCTTTATGCCCAGTAGGCATTTGATTCATGTGGATTTTTAAACATTATTTTAATTGAAAAACAAATAAATACAGAACTAGCCTGCTGAAAAGCAAAGAACCAGTCTCAAGCTTCATCTTTATTGCCAAGTATGCCTCAGCATATGGATCTCAGAGGCATTCTTAAGGCAGCCTTCGCACCGGTATTTTCTTTAGAGGTGTGCCTATCTGCATAGAACAAAAGTCATAGATAAAGAGAGATGAAAGAAAACATCTTGCGGGGTGGCGACTAAAGCAGGCGGCAGACAGAAGCATCAGCAGTTTGCTTTTTGGAAAACAGAAAGTGTGACCAGCTTTGTGACTGACTAACTTAAAGGGAGACGTTTTCTGAAAGTGCCTATGATATGTTCTCAAAATTCTGAATATACCAATGATCCAATGAAAGATTGGAAATCCTTGGATTAATCTGTAGGAATCTTCTACATTATCTCTCCCCAAATTATTGCCATCCCTGGCTAGAATGAAGTTTAGGAAAAACTTGGAAAAGATTTCTATTGAAGTCATGCATGGAACGTATTTCTGAGTAGTGATACTGAAGATTATTCTGTGTGGAGGGGGGGACAATATTTATTTGTAACCCCAAAACCAATACTCACAGCACTTTCATGGTCATTCATGGACATGTGGAGAGGAGCAAAAAATGTGAGTCACCTAACATGTGCGTTCCCGGCTGAGGCCGAACAAGGTGATGCTCTGCCTTCTTGTCACAGCTCATACTGTAAACAAGTGTCCTGTATTTCCCCTAGGAGCAGTGTTCAGTATTTACTAATTCAGTGTTCATGACAACTTTATAGAACATAACTACTGTGAATAACCAGAATTGACCATATTTGACACCAAGCCTGCTGACCTTCTGACTGGAGAATTCATTAGTAGCTAGAAACCAAGCAAAGATCCAGGACATCTTGTTCATGGTTCAGCCATCCTTAAAGTGTATCACATTAGTGATGTATTTTTCCTGTTTTGTAATACAAGAAGGTTTGGACTCATCCTCCAGTGATTACCAATTTGGAAGGGGACATTTAAGCTTTCAAGTCCAACATCCTGCTCAGGGCAGGGTTCTAAATCAAACCATTCCTGACATATGGCTCTTTTAGTTTCTGCTTAAACATATCCAGTGATGAGGAGACCACAGTTTTTCTGGGTAATTGCTCTTACTGCTAGGAAGGATTTTTTTAACATTCATGAAATCGTCCTTATTGTAAAAAATCAATTATTCTGTGTCTTCACTTCTGTATGGCATCCTTTCAGGTACCTGAATTCTGTAAGAGCCGCCAGTTTTCCCAGTGTGAAATATTTATAGTTGCTTTTATTTTTGTTCATAGGACTTAATTTCTTTATCCTTTTCTAAACCTGTTCCACTTTGCTTGAATTTTTTTTTTAAAGTGTGGTATCCAGATTTGGATGCAGTATTTATGGTGGGGTCTGATCAACCCAGAATAAGCAGAACAATTACTCCTAATTATTTAGAAACTATACTTTGGTTAATATAGTCTACATTTTATTTATTTATTTATATTTATTTATTTAAAATATTTGTATAGCCACCCATATTATAACCACAACCTTGGGTGGCTCGCAAAAGAATAAAAATAACAAGAAATCCCAAAAAGTGCAATAAAAACTCAATAAAAACTCGTAGCAGTCTGTGGCAACCCTCATCAACATGCCATCTTGCTGGGCTCATCCTACCACAACACTTGTGGGAAAAGCCAGTTTTTTAAGGCCTTCCAGAAGGCGAGGAGGGTGGGGGCCTGCCAGATCGTGGGAGGAAGGATGCTCCACGGAGCAGGAGAGGCTATGGAGAAGGCATGCTTACTAGGTCCCACTAGATGAAAGCATTTAAGAGGGGACCTGACCCTATCTGACCACCCTATTTGCTTTTTTTGGCAGCCACATCACATTACTGACTCATATTAAGATTGTAATCTCCTTTTATTTCAAGATTTCTTTTTCACAAGTACTACCGCAAATATACAGTATATATCCCCCATCCTGTACCTGTGCATTTGATTTTTGTTTCTTAATTGAAGAACTTTGCTTTTGTTTTTGTTAAGTTTCATGCTATCATTCTTAGCCCACTTCTCTAATCTATTAAGATTGTTTCACATTTTATTGCTGTTTTGTAACTAGCTATCCCACCCAATTTCATATTGTCTGCAAATCTGATAAATATTCCCTCCCCTGCCTCATACAAATTGAAGAGTAGAGAATCCAGGACTGAGTCTTATAGAACCCTACTCAATACTACCCCCCACTGTTGATGAACACTTCATTAGTACAATTCTGAGCCAACATAATTATCATGCCATTAGATAGGTAGCTATCTAATCAGAATGTCATGGCCTGTGTTGTCAAATGCTTTGCTGAATGCTGATATGATGTTCATCTCTTGTTATAGATGGAGAACCTGCTCTTTTCTTCCATCTGAACTGCGTTAGCTGCCATCTCAGCTTTTCAAGTTCCAACTGATTTTTTCCCCCATTTCTCTCCCTCTCCCTCTCCCTCTCCCTCTCCCTCTCCCTCTCCCTCTCCGTATGTATAAAAAGACCTTGTTCATAATTAACCACGGAACAAGCAGTCAAGAAATACACTGCAGACTAGCACTTGGTACAGCAGCTATGAAGGCCTTGGAAAAGATACTCAGATGCCATGATGTATCTATACTTACAAACATCAGAATCGCGCATGCCATGGTATTCCCTGTGACAATGTATGGAAGTGAAAGTTGGACTTTGAGGAAGCAGGATAGGAAGAGTATTGATGCTTTTGAACTTTGGTGTTGGAGAAGACTCCTGAAAATACCATGGACAGCCAAAAAAACAAACCAGTGGATCATCAAACAAATTAACCCAGAGTTCTCTCTCGAGGCACAAATGAACAGGCTCAAACTGTCAGACTTCAAACACATTATGCAAAGACCCAGCTCTCTGGAAAAGGCTGTAATGCTGGAAAAGGTGGAAGGAAAGAGAAGAGGACAACCAGCAGCAAGGTGGATTACAGTGGTGATAAGTGCACCATTGGAAGTCCTGAAAGACCAGGTTAGGGGTAGATCATCATGGTGAAGATCTATGTGGTCGCTACAAGTCCAAAACAACTTGATGGCACATAATCAATCAATCAATCAATCAATCAAAGAGTTTGACTCCATCCTGGACTTTCTGGATCCTTCTGCTAATGCAGATATTTGAACCTACCTCCATATCTCCTGCCTGGGAAGGTAGCCTTTTGGTTGCTGTAACCTCCATAAAAAGAACTAATTATTTTATATTTGGACCCAATTTACTTTGCTTTCCATCGGGGCCAAATTGCATTATAATGCATTCTAATTTTTTTTTTCTATGTAAATGTATCTCCGATTTTAATTTTAATCAGGATGCAGTTTTGCTGGCATTCGTTTTAGACTTTGGGAATATTTCTTGTTTTCAATGACAGAGACTTTTCTAATGGGAATGGCACTATTTCCAAATTACCTACATCTTTTCCTTTGTTAGGACAGGCCATGGGAAGAGGACTCTGTGTTGTCTAAGTAGCTGTTTTCAGAAATTAAACTTGGCTATGAGTTTATCCATTCCATGCTGGAAGAGTATTAGCAGATACTCCACATATGTTTCTGCTTCTACACCTTTGTTGCAGCACTTTCTGAAAAGGAATTACGCATAATGGCTACTTGCTCTCAGCCCTTAATGAAGCGCTATATGTTTTGTTTGATTTCAACTGCTTGCAGCTTTTGCCATCTCTGACTTTGTTCATATTCACACCCCATCTCACTCCCAGTCTACCCCAGGTAATAACTTTTTCACTCTGATATACAGAGATCACAATAAAGAAGAACTGGGTATGTACCTATAATGATTTTCTTCAGGTGTTCATCTATGAATCTAACCAACTTCTTCTTAGCTAATGATTCCTTCTTTACTTAACCCCTTCATTTTTAGACCACTGTGATGTGCACTGGAACCAAGGTGTAATCTGGGCTCCCATCAAAAATATGTTTAACTCTAGAAATGTCTGAATATAGATTTCTTGGAATAGGGGTAGCCCATGTTTGTTGTACATACCTTGTGGTTAGGGTCTCTGGGCTTCAAGAGATCAAGCACAATTCTACTCACACAGGGATCAAGTTCACCATACAGACTGAGGATGAAAACAAACTCCCATTCTTCAACATCCTGATCACCAGCCAGAGCAATGGGATGCTGCAAACCCAAGGTTACAGAAAACAGATACACACTGACCAACTCTTAAATTTCTGAAGCGACTACTCCACAGCTCACAAAATCAGTTACACAAGAACTCTCAACAACAGAGCAGAAGCACACTGCACCTCACCAATACTCAGAAAACCAGAGCTTTGCCTCCAAAATATTCAAGGGCAACTGTGCCCCTATTTCATAAAAAAAATGAAATAACAGACACCCCAAGAACATCTATGATAACACTCTCATTCATATAAAAATTAATCAGAACACATTAGTAGGCTACTTGAATGACTGAGCATTACAATGGCTCACACACCCATAAAAACACCACAAAGAATTCTGTGCCAACCAAAACACTGTACACCACACCAAGACAGAACTAATGTGATATACAGAATTAACTGGCTGGAATGCAAGCAGCACTACAAAAGACAGACAAGATGCCAACTGTATTAAAGAATTAAAGAACACAAAACTGCAATAAAGAACCAAGATGGAAAATATCTAACAGCCACCTATGCCCTTAAAACTAATACACACTTGACTGGGAGAATACTGATCATAGATCACACAAACAGCAAGAAAGCCAGAGAATTCGAAGAAGCTGGAACTCAAACAAGTCATTAATAAATCCATAGAGCTGGATATGATCTATCACTCAGACACCTGATCCAAAACACCTGATGAGGAGGACCAATAAAAAATGGAGACAACACTACTCCCAACAGCTAATTGATCAATACCTCCCAGGAAACCTCCAATCACCAGTCAACCCTTCTGAGTTCAAATCTTATACAAATACTGCAATTTTTCCTTCTGAACTGCTGCCATGAGGAAGCATTTCAGAGATGCAGGGTGAGAAATCTGCAGAAAACCTGATTAATACCGAGGTACTGATTTTCTGAAGGTTGGAGAACCCAACCACAAGGTTTGTTGCTCAGTTTAAAATACATGTGTGAACTCCCAGATGACAGCTAAAAAAATCTCCCAGATCTTTTAGTTTGTGTATAGCAACAAATTTCAGAAACAGCCAGCCATGAACTGCTGAATAGCATGGGCCAGTTGAAGAATTCTGATTACCACTACATGGAAGCATGTATTGGAGCTTTCTACAAGCAATTATTCCTTTGCACATAGTAGAGAGATCTTCCGAATCTGCCTCTCTTACGTCTTTTCTATTAGGGAACTCTGAAGTTCTATTCTCAGCTGCATGATAGTCAGCTCCATTAATTATTGTGGGATTTAGTTTTGAATATATGCATATCTGAGTGCATTGTAAGCTGAAATTCTATACACACTTTTACTCCTTTTCCTTTTCCACTTGTATGCTTTTGTATTTTTATTTGTGCACACATTTAATCGGGGCTCAGTTTTCTGACCAAACTCATACCATTTAGCTGTTTACCTTGCTGATCAGTAGGTCTTGGGCTCTATGTCTCTTTGTAGCGGCACATACAAAACAGGACAGAGCTTTGCATTTTTAATAATAGCCAGGCATTTCAACAGGTTGAACTTGCCCAGCAAGATTCACCTTCTGAAAATCCTTTTTCTATACAATTTGTAAAAATAGTTTTCTAATATTAGGCCTGGTAGAAAAGCAGATGTAGCCCAAATGCTGTTGTCCTTCTAGTTAGGTAGACTCTTGATCTGTATAAGATATACATACTCATACGTAACTGTCTGCGGTTCTTTCTCTCATTATTGAGTGGGTGAAGACAGTTATGATTCCAAATGGACCTATTCTATCCTATATCTCATGAGCCCTCATTCACAAGTAGCTATTTTCAAGACCCTGGGTCCAAAGCTGCGTTGTGGTACAACTTCATGGAAAAAGCTTTCATTTAGATATGTTCTTAATTAATAGCTGTATAGTTAGCCAAGGAATCATTCTTAAATGGAGTACAAATGAGTTTCAATAGAACTGAGAAGAATAGATCATTGGCAAAATCTACCACGGTTCCACCTGTGACTATGCATAAATAGCCTTTTTTTCTAACCTTGTTTGAATTTCTGTTCTGCATTTCTTTCTCTGTAATTAGTACAATTTTCCTTGCCTTCCCATAAAAGCTTCCAATTATCATAAAGAAATTATGAACAGAGAAAACAAAGACTTATCACTGATGTGCATATAATTACTCTTATTTTGCTTAGGCATTTATATTCCTGGTAGTCATATACATATTGGTGCTGCTATATACTTCCATGCATCACTTTGAATATAAACCAGAAGTTTTTTGAAGCCTAGTGTTTATGAAGATTTCAGTGCATTTATTATATGATTTCTACTTACAAAGCTATATTTGTATTCTTTTAAGGTCAGGTTTTCAAACAGCATTTTTTCCCCAGTCCCCAAATGAGGAAGCTGTTTGGTGCATCAAGAGTTCTTTCTATTCTATTTTCAAGCTTGTCTCTGCAACCATAATGAATAGAAGCTTGTTTTTCTGCTATTAAAACTGGAACATTAATGACAACAAACAAATACGAAAGATCCTGGAAAACGTATGCTATTGCCTCAGTTCTTAACTGAATTTGTTCAACAACATTTAAATGTCCCCCAAAGCTGAATATTTTCAAAGAGAAACCAGCTCCAGTCTTCAATGTTTTCATTGCATTACGAGTGCCATATGCTACTCTGGTTTGTAATGTTTATTTATTATTAATATTTCATACCATCACTATTACTAAAATACCATGAATCATTCTGGAGCTGGGCATTTAGACTATGTATGTTAGCATCCTGGTAGCCATTCCAGGGCCAATAGGTTTTTTTAGGATTCAGGGACAACAGGCTCAAACCAGGGTGAAATCCCCCCCCCCCCAAATAAAAATAAGAATTGAAGAAATAAGTAAGAGGGTTAACAGAGAAAGCTATACTGATCCGCATCCTTCAGCTTGCCGGGAACCCCCAGAATGGCAGCAGAAAGACCCCCTGGAGCGGATAGTTGTGCAACACTCTGCTAGGATTTGAGTCCATGCCAAGTGGACCCCAGTTTGAGTCCAGATTCAGACTACATGGGGCCTTTTGCTGCCTTTTTGTACAGAGACAGTGAAAGAAGAGACAGAGTAGAAACAAGAACACCTAGAGATGGCTTGGCAGCACATCTTATCAGGGACTTAATTGTAACTTTAGTCAGTGGACCCTCTGCCAAAGATATTTTTAGGGAAGACAAGGTGCTAGCAGACAGCACCTAGGGATAGTCTGATGACATATCTGGTCAAGACCTTCGGAACCCAGATGACTCTTTGCTAAGAATATGTTTATGAGAACGTTGCTTCTAATACTCAGCTCTTGTTCCTCCTCCCCTTTGCAGGTGTTAGATTAGGGAGCTGGTGTTGCCTTCTTTATCTTAATTGTAGAAATATAATTGTATTGTCAAAATTGTAGTAGAAATAAAGAGGCAAGCAAGAGTGATTAACAATACAATGATAAATCCATAAAGCTTGCTGAGTAACTTTTTCTAAGTGCAAATGTGGAGAAATTTGCAATACAAATCTCACTAAGTTACAGACCATTTGCCCCAGTTGGCTAAATAACCATTCCTACACAGGTATTTCTTCTATGTGCAAAGGAAAAAAAAGATCCATACCATTATTTTCTTGCCAATCTTCCACAGCAGCCTAGAAATTTGATGGGCGAATGGATAAATGAATGAATGTGCAAAATGATGTACATTTAATTGCTAGTTGAGACTTAGGACAGGGGTATCTTTTTTCCCCCCCAAAAAATATTGAGAGCTTGCAAATTCTGACTCATATGTGACTTGTGTGTGCTTTCCAGTTGGAGACCCACATCTCTTGCCTCCCAATCGCTGGATTGCAACAGTGTAAATGACATGGAGGACCATATGACTGGTTTTGCTCTCCACTGGGAATAGTTTGCAAGCCCACAAGTTGAGGGTGGAAGGTACTCAGTTCCTGACCAATAACAGTTATGAATGTATCTAAAATCCAGGTAAGATGCTATTCATAAATATCTGTGCCATGTCTAATTTGGCCCCCAGATCAGCAGTTGGGTTCTCCCCCTCCTTTTTGATATTAGCTGTTACACAACACTCATCCCTCTTCAGTTATTTGAAATAATTTATATTTTCTAGTATAGTGGCCAATATAAAGTCTCCTGGATCAAAGAAAATGCATTCTCTAAGCCAATTTATTTTTCTATGCTTGTCTTTTAGTAATAGTTTATGTTAGATTCCATATACCATCTGGATAAATGGAGGAAGTATTTGACTTTATAATGTTTCTACATTTCAGTTTATTTCCCTTCCCTATACCTTGATGTTTCTTTTAATACATACAGGTGAAACTCGAAAAATTAGAATATCGTGCAAATGTTCATTTATGTCAGTATGGCAACTCAAAAGGTGAAACCAATATATGAGATAGACACATTACATGCAAAGCGAGATATGTCAAGCCTTACTTTGGTATAATTGTGATGATTATGGCGTACAGCTTATGAAAACCCCAAATTCACAATCTCAGAAAATTAGAATATTACATGACATCAATAACACAAGGATTGGAAATAGAACAATATCGGACCTCTGCAAAGTATAAGCATGCATATGTACTCAGTACTTGGTTTGGGCCCCTTTTGCAGCAATGACTGCCGCAATGTGACGTGGCATGGATGCTATCAGCCTGTAGCACTGCTGAGATGTTATGGAAAATCAGGATGCTTCAATAGCGGCCTTCAGCTCTGCTGCATTGTTCGGTCTCATGTCCCTCATCTTTCTCTTGGCAATGCCCCATAGATTCTCTATGGGGTTCAGGTCAGGCGAGTTTGCTGGCCAATCAAGCACAGTAATCCCATGGTCATTGAACCAGGTTTTGGTACTTTTGGCAGTGTGGGCAGGTGCCAAGTCCTGCTGGAAAATGAAGTCAGCATCCCCATAAAGCTCGTCTGCGGAAGGAAGCATGGAATGCTCCAAAATCTCCTGGTAGATGGCTGCGTTGACCCTGGACTTAATGAAGCACAGTGGACCAACACCAGCAGATGACAAGGCTCCCCAAATCAACACAGACTGTGGAAACTTCACACTGGACTTCAAGCATCGTGCATTGTGTGCCTCTCCATTCTTCCTCCATACTCTGGGTCCTTGGTTCCCAAATGAGATGCAAAAGTTGCTCTCATCAGAAAAGAGGACTTTGGACCACTGGGCAACAGACCAGTTCTTTTTTTCTGTAGCCCAGGTAAGACACTTCTGACGTCGTTTGTTGTTCAGGAGCGGCTTGACGAGGAATACGACATTTGAAGCCCATATCCAGGATCTGTCTGTGTGTGGTGGCTCTTGTTGCACTAACTCCAGCCTCAGTCCACTCCTTGTGAAAGTCCCCAACACTTTTGAATGGCCTTTTCCTGACAATCCTCTCCAGGCTGCGGTCATCCCTGCTGCTTGTGCACCTTTTTCTACCACACTTTTCCCTTCCACATAACCTTCTATTGATGTGCTTTGATAAAGCACTTTGGGAACATCCAAATTCTTTTGCAATTACCTTTTGGGGCTTTCCCTCCTTATGGAGGGTGTCAGTGATGGTTTTCTGCACAACTGTCAGGTCAGCAGTCTTTCCCATGCTTGTGATTCCTACTGAACCAGCCTGAGAGACCATTGAAAGGCTCAGGAACCCTTTGCAGGTGTTATGGATTCATTAGCTGATTAGAGTGGGACACTTTGAGCCTAGAATATTGAACCTTTTCACACTATTCTAATTTTCTGAGACTGTGAATTTGGGGTTTTCATAAGCTGTACGCCATAATCATCACAATTATACCAAAGTAAGGCTTGACATATCTCGCTTTGCATGTAATGTGTCTATCTCATATATTGGTTTCACCTTTTGAGTTGCCATACTGACATAAATGAACATTTGCACGATATTCTAATTTTTCGAGTTTCACCTGTATATCAACTGCTTTAGGTTAAGCCCTTGGGTTTGCAAGTAAATTACTGTAAATCACAAATAATTGGTATTCACCACTCCAATAGCAATTTCACACTATGGTTAAACCCTGTTACATTCCCCCCGCGCCCCCAAGGATTTCAAGTATCTTGGAATATTTATTCCATGCAAACTATTTTAAAGTGACTCATTTTCTGAATGTTAAGTATTGTGGCATTCTGTGATTTTTTTCCCACTTAATATTTCCCATGAGATTGGAAAATGCTGAAATTCCTCTGAGTTTTCAAAAGGATGGATTTTAATTAACTGTCCAAAGAGAGGTTTTATAGCATGGACTGTTTAGACTCAAGTGGTGTTAATATATTCCTACAAAACACCATGATGACTTCTTCGTAATAGTTTCAGTGAAGGTGTATAAGTCTGTATAATTCTTCTTTAACAATATTTTTAACAAAACATTTAATTTTTTCTTTGTTGTTTGAATTTCCTGATGCACAACATTTGTACATACTTTATATATTCATAATAATCCCTTTGGATATGTTTCTGTTGAAAATGTGAGGTAGAGATATAAAAATCTACATGTTTCTGGAAAAGCTGAATGGTACAAGCTGTTCTATAAAGCTGCTTTTAGATGGGAAGGAATTGTACCTGATGTCTTGTAATCTAGTCTTAATTACATGATTTTTTTAATCTATTGGTCTTCTGTTGATGAGTCATTGCCTCACAACAGGTAAATTGCTTTTGTGATACTGCAATAAAGTAAAAGTGTCTGGGGGAAGAAACACTCCGAAACTGTGGTAATTATGCAGTTACATCAAATAGATTAAAAAACAGTAGAAGAGAGAAAATTAAGATCTACTAGAATCGATTACAGATGTGTACAGTTTCTGCTTTACTTAATTGCTTTAACTCCCTCGGCTCCCCAGCCATCTTGATACCAAAATACTGAAAGATCTCTTATGGTGTCATGTCACAAGCTCCACCTTCTCAGCCCCACGTAAAGCAACCAAATCACTTTGAAGATACAGCATAATGTTACTAGCATGCTATCAATAAACAGTGTGTGTGTGTGTGTGTGCACGCATGTGTGTGTGTGTATACACATACATACATACATACATACACTGGCTCCCAGCAAAACTTTGGCACTTTGCTAAGCAGCCACGAGCAAAGACAGAACCAGAGCTTATATACCTTTGGCCTACTACATTGCAAAGACAAGACAAAAGAAAAGCAGACACAGTGGAAATTGCAGTGTGACATTAGAATGGTTTACATAAACCCATCAGTGTGAACCTCTTATTATCTAGCCCTTCCTACTCGGTCAGCATGCTGGCCATACTATCTTTGAGATACGGTCAGTGAATACACACAGTGTGGTTTACTGGGCCCAGATTCCTGGCTAAGTCTTCTCCCTGTCACCACTCAGGGTCAGTTCAGTTTGTTGTGAATGTGTTGTTACAAGGGCACTTTAAGCAGTTCACATGTAGGGGGAAGTGGGCATCTGGTAGTGAATGCAAGTCATATGTGTATGGGGGGAGGGCTACTGTTTACCATCACACATGCGAGTACCTAAAGGGCAGAGTTCTGTGTCATGATGTCACAATGTGTATTTTATAATTTACTCTGTCCTGTAGATGACAGCGTGCCCCTGCCCAAATCCTGGAAATTGTAATAAATATTGGTGCTAATAACCTTGAGATTTTTAAACTATTTTGATTTTTAAGGATTATTTAGAACTAGTAAATCTACGGCTTGCAAGAGTATTAAAATTCTAACCGCTGTCACTGTTCTATCTTGGATCTGAAAAGGGAAAAAAAGACTCGTTCTGAATTCAAAGTTACTGAAAACTTGAAGACGCTCAAACCATTTTTGCTTTTATGATTTCTACAGTACTTACCATGACTGTATTTTCAAATTATGCACTTAAAATCACATTTAGTTTTGGTGACTTGGAAGAACCAGGATAGCGTTATCTCTGTCTCTTTCCTGGACTTCAGTCCTGCAATTTAAGGAAGTGCAGTTTTAAGAGAGTAGATAGGGCAAATTCTTGTGGAATGTACATCCAAAAATCCTACCTCCCCTTCTAATTTTAATGGGACAAATGTTGGCATAATTACTTAAGATATTATTACTCACAATTGGGTTATGTGCAACCAAACAATTTTTTAGTTCGCTGGATCCAGATGTTAAAAAAAAAAAAAAAAGGCCTACCCTTTGCCTATTAAAGGACATATTGAACTTTTTTTTTAAAAAAAATGAGCTTGAACCAGCTAGATTTAATTTTCATTCTGTCCACAGAACTTGGGCTTCCAGTGTGTGTTTGTAAAACAGAAACTGGTTTGAATAAAGTCAACAATAGTACTTAAAAAGATCCTCTTGTAGCTCTGTCTAAAGAAGAGAGATTCAAGGTCTGTCATCACTAGCAGGAGATAATCTTGTAGTGTAGCAGGTGAAAGGGGAACACCTGCTGTGAGGCATTATACAATGTGAAGATGCTGGACAGATGCCAGGATTCTTCTGGAGCCACAAGACACACAGCTGTACTCTGCACAGAATAATTAAAGGAAAGTCATCCAAGAATTCAAACAAGCACAGTTACAACAAGTGCTAGAAAGGGTTTTTCATGAAATGAGTTGGAATGCAAGACTATTCACTGGTGATAAATAATACCTACCTGTTTATGTTCATTCAAGGTAGAATTTTACAACAGCCTGGGATAGCTGCATAAATATCAGAACAGTGCTACAGTATTTCCATTGATATTCTACTCTAAAGTATATTAGTCAATATCATACCTTACGATTTTCTGTTACTCAATAACAACTGGAATAGCAAAATCTAAGAAGTTTATGTTAGAGAATTCTAACATCTCAACTACTTTTCAAGGTTAGGATCATATCTGATTTCTGGGAAGAAATGGCGGACTGAAGACAGATCTGCAAAAAGTGGAGCCGATGACCATGGCAGTGGTCTTTGATAATCTCTTCGACTTGAGATCACCCACACATCCATCCAGACAGCTGCTCCTCATGAGGAGAATACAGCATAGCAGTATCCAATGGGTTTAGAGCTCTGGGAGATGAGGGAATAGCCATCTTGCTCAAATTATGGTCAGCACCTTTGAAAGGGCGCTGTTTCCTTTTCTAATAACTTTCGGAAATTGCTTGTTAACTGCTTTTCAGCTATTAGAAACCTTTGGATCAACAGGTGGGACAGCACCAGATAAGTTTCCTTCAATCCTTAGCAAAAGAAAGTTTTAATACAAGTTTAAGAACTTAATTTTTTTTTTTGAATAAACAGCAAAAGGGTGATTAAAACTTTGATTACAAACGGACTAAGGGTCTAGATAAAGTTGAAATAAGATTTTGGAATTAATTATAAAGAATAGTCCCTGTGGGAAAATGCTTTTGTTTTGAATTGTTTAAAAAACATAGTAAGATAAGATTTTAGACACTAGGAGGAACTAGAGATTACAATTAAAGGAGAAAAACATTCAAACTCAATTTACACTTACAGTATGAAGCAAAATATTTTAGCATTGGACATACTGAAGGACATTTTTGAACGATGGCCCCAGAAGTTAATTTCAATAGTGTCTGCCTCTATAGATAGACTGGGTCTAAAAGATGTTATGGTAGAGAAATAAGTTTTGCCTGACAAGATTGAGACTCAGTTGAAAGTGGATTTAAAAGTGATAGGGTACAAGAATGACATGGAAAAAAATGCTACACTGGACACACAAAAGAAACGGGCTGATGTCTTAATAATTAAAAGGGATATACAAATAACAAACCAAAAAAGTGATCTGGAAAATTGTCCCATATTGGATTTACAAAAGAGTTTTGTAGAATTTTATGAGAAGACACAAAGAAAAAAAAAGAAAAGAAATAAAGTTCTACAACATTATTTGAAGGGACTAAAGATTAAGATTGTTAAAAGTAAAAGGAAGGAATATAAAGTTGGTTTATTTGATCAAGCTTAAAATACATATGTTGTTATCTCTGGTAACCCTTAATGGACTTTGCTGACATCAGGACTGAAATGATGAGGCTTTATGAATTTCTTTATAGATAAGAGAAAGTATATAAGAAGAAGAGATCATTAGTTGAATTTTAAGAGAAGATAAGTTACTAAATTGTTTATACTTGTGTTGAAGGTGGGAAGTCACTTCTTTATATACAGGTGAAATTCAAAAAATTAGAATATCATGCAAATGTTCATTTATGTCAGTATGGCAACTCAAAAGGTGAAACCAATATATGAGATAGACGCATTACATGCAAAGCGAGATATGTCAAGCCTTACTTTGGTATAATTGTGATGATTATGACATACAGCTTATGAAAACCCCAAATTCACAATTTCAGAAAATTAGAATTTTATATGACATCAATAACACAAGGATTGGAAATAGAACAATATCGGACCTCTGCAAAGTATAAGCATGCATATGTACTCAGTACTTGGTTTGGGCCCCTTTTGCAGCAATGACTGCCGCAATGCGACGTGGCATGGATGCTATCAGCCTGTGGCACTGCTGAGGTGTTATGGAAGACCAGGATGCTTCAGTAGTGGCCTTCAGCTCCGCTGCATTGTTTGGTCTCATGTCCCTCATCTTTCTCTTGGCAATGCACTCTTTCCCATGCTTGTGATTCCTACTGAACCAGCCTGAGAGACCATTGAAAGGCTCAGGAACCCTTTGCAGGTGTTATGGATTCATTAGCTGATTAGAGTGGGACACTTTGAGCCTAGACTATTGACCCTTTTCACACTATTCTAATTTTCTGAGATTGTGAATTTGGGGTTTTCATAAGCTGTACGCCATAATCATCACAATTATACCACAGTAAGGCTTGACATATCTCGCTTTGCATGTAATGTGTCTATCTCATATATTGGTTTCACCTTTTGAGTTGCCATACTGACATAAATGAACATTTGCACGATATTCTTATTTTTCGAGTTTCACCTGTATTTCTTTTCTTTTTCTTTGCTATATTCTTTTGTCCCTTTTCTCTTTCTCTTTTCCCCTTTTTTCTTTCTTTTCTGCACCTTGTACTCTTTTTTCCTTCTTTTTTTCAGTTTCTATTTTTTACTGTTGTAATTATAATCTTTAATAAAATTACTATTAAAAAGGTTAGAATCATATTTGAAACTGAGAAGAGAGAATGATTTTTAGGTCAGTTGAAGAATATAATCTGGCCATATCCTAATATGATCATGTAGTAGAAAACTCTCATCATAGTGTAAAAGAATTTTCTAGAGTGCAGACTAGAAAGTTCTATTATTTTTATAATTTTTATTAAACTACTACAATTTACTTGTCTGTCCAGTTAAGAGGAATAAAAGTTATTCACTAGCATTTGACTCCATGCTTTCATCCAGCAAGTCTTGCAGTTGTTTAAGTTTCCATCTATTCGGTCTCTCTCAGCCTTTCCAGTCCTGCAGTTCACTCTTGTTCATTGACTTATGGGAAAAAAAAATTAACGAGCTGTGTGTGTTCATCAGGAAATGCTGCTGAACAGAGATAAAAAACTGAATAGAAAGTGAAGAGTTGGCAGTAGAAAGGCAGATTTAGGAACAGGTTTGCATGAAGGTTGAAGCAGAAACTAGAATAAATGAGGTCATCTAAGGAAAAAGGAGGAGTGAATAAATCAAGGGAGGAAAGAGGACCAAGCCTTGTCATATCTGAAGAGGAGAAATGACAACTGAAGTAGCTGTTGGAAAAAGGGAAGACCTGAGAGTGGCAATGTAATGGAATCCTCAAGAGGAGAAGAGGCTGAGCAGGCTGAAAGATTTTATCTTGAAGTTTAATTTACATTCTGTTACAAATTCTGTTGGAATCATACAGGTGAACAAAGGAGATATTTCCTGAGCCCTAAAATGTGTCTCATTCAGGACTGCATGAATCTTACAGTCTGTAGATCAGTTCTCAACCTTGACAACTTTAAGATGGTGGATTTCAATTCCCAGAATTCCTCAGCCAGCCATGGAATTGAAATCCACCCATCTTAAAGTTGCCAAGGTTGAGAAACACTGCTGTAGATTGTTCTTTTTTGGGAATGATCTGTCTTGCATTATCCTTCCTGAGCACAAATTTTAATGGTTGCTATTTTATAAGAGATGGTATTTTTTAAAAAGAGCACGACTCCTTTGAATTAAAATAACTTGCCCAGAGTTAAATAACATTTGAACTAGAATGAAATAATACTCTCTATGGGATTTGCTTAGAAAAGGAAAAGTGAAAAAGCTTGGACATATCTGATTTCTTGCTGTTGCTGATTTAAATGATTTAAGGATAATCTAAATCAGGGAAGACTGTGCAGGCCCTAAAACAGAGTTCGGATGTAGCAATTTCCTGGATGATACCGATGTGCTAAAGTTCGAAGCAGAAGTTCTGTAGACAGGAATTTCCATTGTCATGGAATAAATCCTCTATGAAGCACTTGTGGAATAATTATTATGTAGCCTAGAAACCACTTAAGGCAGTGATTTCTGCACCTATAAAACTTCATGTGAGCATGCCTGTATCTTTCAGTAGTTAAAAGGAGTAAGTTCAGTGAGATGTTTCAGTACAGTTAACTGAGGTATAGTGTATCTATTTAAATAATTTCTTTGGTGTATGTAATTGGTAGTGGTGATTAAGTTTCTAGAGGAAGTGTAACTGCATAATATAGTTTTTAAAAATATCACCCCCTAGAAGTTGAAGTTGCTACTTTCCAAGACTAGGACTATGGAATTTGGACGAAATCTTACTTATATGTACATCGGCAACACTCACTTCAAAGTACCTCTAAGATCAGGCCGCAAACCAATGTTCACATTTTAGGATTAGAATATTAAATTTGGCAGAAGAGTACAATAATAATAATAATGTTTCCAGATGAGAACAGGTTGATTTGATCTAACATTCCATCAGGGGATAGTCAGATGTTTCTTAAAATAATTGCATTTAACGAAGTTTTTTGAACATTCAGTTACTGGCTTGAGAAGTAAGGTTTTTTGATCTACAAGTTAAGATTTTAGTTTGACTATTAAATATGGTAACCCTTATTTTTTTATTAGACAGCTTCTCTTTGTTTCAGAATGCAGTTCCTGAAACCCATCTAAATGATTTAATCACATGGCTCTTTACACAGATTTGCTTCATCTGGCAGCTAATTGAAAAGCATTTGTGGACCCCACTTTGGCAAAGGAAGCATTGTTTCCTTCTGCATAATGATTTACATGCTGATGTTGTGGCTGTGACAGCTGAAGGTTACTCTTTTATTAATAGTTTTTTAAAGGGTTATAGTGACATACAATATTAATATGCAGTTTTCAATTTATAGATGCACTTTTCCAAAGAGTTAATCATCTTACTAGCTTACTACAAGATAATCAGTAGCACAGCAAGGAATATATGAATTTTATGACATTGCTGGATTTCTCTCTGTCTTGGGAGCTTCAGAATGGATGCACGTGATAATGCATGCATTGCCACACAATGATTAATGGGGTGAGGTAAAGAAAGCCTAAAAAAAAAATCTTTTCATTTCTTCAACCTGCAGCCAATGTATGATGCTAGACATAAAATCATTGATGTTGTTGCCAAATTCCCAGGATTATGTTATGATTTATTCAGACTCAATCAGGACTAGGTCAGCCTTTTGAAAATGGTCATATTCAAGGAGACTTGCTAACAAATAAATAGAGCACTATTCTTGTAAATAAAATCTAGCGTTTTGGAATAAGATTTTTGCCTCCTTTCAAGAACTTAATAATAATGGGTTACTTTAATTTATGAATTACGTGGGACAAACTGGCTTCTGAATCTGGTTTCTTTAAAGAGGAACAAGCCATAGTTTGTAGCAACCACAACAATAAACCATGGTTAGAAACTGGATTTATTAACTAAGCCTCCTGGCATAAGCCAAGTGGGACCCTTAGAGCAGCATACACTGCCACAATCTTAGAATATTAGAGTTGGAATTTAGTGCAGGATCTGCTAAAGCACTTCAGACAGATGGCCTTCGAGTCTGTCTGCCATATTCCAGTGAAGGGAAATATATCACTTCACAAGCAATGTTCTAATTTCTGACATGTTTTGTGCAGTTTGTCCCAAACCAAGTACAAATTTGTGTACCACAATACACATGTAAAAGGAAATTATAAATACATGTTAAAATGTTTACATATTTCTTAGTTAAAGTATAGAACCAGAAAGTATAATACAGTGGTACCTCAGTTCACGAACTTAATTCATTCCATGATTCTGGTCACGAACCGAATTGGTCGTGAACCAAATCAAATTTCCCCATAAGGTTCAATGTAAATAAAGTTAATCCGTTCTGACCCCTACGAATGTGGTCGCCAACCGAATCAAATTTCCCCATAAGGTTCAATGTAAATAAGGTTAATCCGTTCTGAACCATATGTATTTTTTTTTAAACCACAAAAATATGAAACAAAGTACAGTACAGTACAGTATGAAGAGAGATAACACTAACCTTGCTTGAGGCGACTTCTGGTGTGGAGGACAGGAAGGTGGGTGGGGAGGCGGTTATTGTTTGGAGGGAGAGTCCCCTTTGCCTACAGGAAGCCACGACCACATGTCAGAGCAGGGAAGATAGCCGCGGGTTGTGTTCGTCACCCAATGCGGAGTTCGCAAACGGAAGCAAAATTTTGCGAACGGTGCTGTTCATGAACCGAATTGTTCGTGAACAGAAGCGTTCGTGAACCGAGGTATTACTGTAGTTTGTCACATACATTTACAGATTATAATATAAACTGGCTAGTCACTATATACTGAATTATTCCCATTCTAACAGAATTATTTTCATCAGCAAATATTTGCCTATTAAAGAAGCAATTATAATTTATTTATGCACGTCCACAGGTTTTACAACTTTTCTCTGTGGTCTTTGGCATTTGTCCATTCATTATAAGTTTTGTCAAGTTCTAGTAATCTGCCATCTTGTTTATAGCCCCTCACGCATATAATCATTTCCAATGCTCAAGCTGTAACTGATTTCTCAGTTTGTTTAAATCCACACTCACAGCTTGTGCTAGATGCTGTGAATATTCTTCTAATAACAATCAACTTTGCAAGATCCTTGAACAGGTCATTTGGAGATGCAAAAGACACCATACATGGAAAAGTTGATAGAACTATACCTTTAATTTTTTCTGCAACAACAAACTTGAAGTTATTGTACCGCTCAACTATTATTGATTCTTCAGCCAAAAAAAGTCTTTATATTTTGCACAAAAGACTTAACATTATCAATCCCAAAAGAGAAGTCACAGTTTGCAATTGAACCAATATCAAATACGGGCCAAGCTTAAAGTTCCTCTTCTGAAAACGTTTCATCCAGGTGGATACACAGCAGATTTATATATCTGATAAGAGGATTGATATCTGCGGAACCAGTACCTTGTGATTCCGATAGGCCTTAACTTTTTCACTCCATAAAACTGAGCCTCCTAGATACTGATTTCTTAAACTGTTCAGTTTGTCTCATGCTAGATGATGTGCCTCAAGAAGTGTTAGACTCTTCCTCTGGAGCAGCAGTGACAACAAAACTAGATCTGATAAAACATCACTCAAAACTTCCAAAGCTAGGCTAAACTCAAAATTGTTTAGCTTCTTAAAGCAGCATTTAGCAATTGGGTCAATTTTCTTTTATTCCTGAAAATACTCTAACAGACAGTCATAGTTTCAAAGAACAGCTCGAAGAGCACAATGTCTTGACAACCAGCATACTTCATTCAGTGGCCTGAATGCCACAGTATCAACAATTTGCTTAAATTTAGCTATTTTTATACATTCTTTTATAGATGTAGATCTAAAGAACATTGAGAAGACAGAGTGAGAAGTTACTGAACTTGCATACATCAAAAGATTTCAGATAATCTTACAAGGTCTCAACAAACAAAATGGGTTTTTAATACATTATGATTGTTAATTGATAATGTGCTGGCCATCTTTCTCACATGTAACCTTCAGCTACCTAAGCAACCTGTTTTTTCCTCCTTTTCCTTCAGCTTCACCCCAACTTAAATCCTACTTCAGTCTAGCCACTCTAGGCATCTGATGAAAGGAGCTCCATCTCATTAGAGTTTATGCTTTTTAATATAATTTGTTAGTTGAAAAGGTGCTACCAGTCTCTTTCTGATTTTTTGCCATCATAGACTAACAAGGTTCTCCTCCTACAATGTAAAAAAAGGAGGTAATTTTTGTTTGGTATGATTTATTTGTGACAAACCCATGCTGGATCTTATTAACTATTTCATTCCTGTCCAAATGCCAGCAAACATGCTGTTTAATAATCTTCTTAAGGATCTTGCCCAGTATAGACATAAAGTTGTCAGATCGGTAATTTCCCAGGTCATTCTTCTTCCCTTGAAGATATGAACTTTTGCTGTCCTTCAGTCTTCTGGGACCTTGCCATTTTCTAGCAGCTCTGAAAGATTACAGTTAACTGTTCTGTGATCACTTCTGCTAGTTTCTATAATACCCTAGGATGTAATTCATCTGGTCATGAATTCATTAGTAGCTACGTTTTCTTTTAACTCTCCTTGTCCGTCAGGAACTGCAGCTCTCTTCTTCCAGTAGTGGCACCAAAATTGCCAGCTAGGCTTTTGTTTCCCTTCTGCGGGAAGATAGACATAAAATATGAGCTAAGATGTTCTACATTTTCAGTTTCATTACCAATTGATCCCTTTCTCCTCACAACAGACCTACAATCTCCTTGTTTTTCCCTTTGTTTCTGATGTAGTTGTTTTGTTGTTTTGGACACTTTGCTCAAGCCTCAATTCATTCTGGAGCTTTAGCTTTTTTCATGCAATGTCTACAGTTTCTGGTGACTGGTTATATCCTTCTTTGGCCATATATTCCTTCTTCCATTTCTGATGTATCTTCCATTTTCAGCATTTCAGAAAGTTCTGTGTGCATCCACACTGGTATTTTTAGATTTTAATAGCCACAATTATTTGAGATTTTACCTTCAGTATCTTGTTTTACAAGATTTCCCATCTTTTCTGGACACTTTTTTCCTTCAGGATTTCAAGCCATTGGATATGACCTACCTTCTGTCTGAACTAATTAAAATCCATTCTTCTGAAATCCAGTAAGCACATTCTTTGGTATTCTTCTTCTATTTGATATAATGAACTCAAGAAAGCATGGTCACTTTCTTTCAAGCTTCCAGTCATTTTTACTTCTTCAACCAATTCTTTCCTTTTGGAAAAGAAGGTCCAGGATAGCAGATTCTTGGTCCTTCTTTCACTTAAGAAAGTACAGGACTTTCTTAGACCTCTGACTCTTTGCAGTTAGATTTCCAGCAGAAGTCTGGTTAGTTGAAATCTTCCAATGTCTCTACTGCATTTCTATGTGAAAGTTTGGTCACTGAATGCAGAAAGACCTCTTTCGTATCTTCTGCCTGTCCAAGCAGACTATAATAAACTCCCGCAGCAATATCACTGTTGTCTTTCCTTTTGTTCCTATTGAAACACTCTCAAAGCATTTACATGCTCCAATTTGTTTCTGTGATGTCCATGACATCATATTTGCTCTCCCATGCTAGGAATTCAAGTTGTCCCTGTTTGTTTCCCATACTTTTACACTGAGATGTAAAAATATCTGAGATTTGAGTTGTGCCCTCTTCTGGCTTCACTTGTTGTAGATTTGTACTAATCTCTAAGTCCTTCTATCCTTGTGCTTCATTCCTGTGTTTTTGGCTCAAGCCTTGGACGTATAATCTGCTCTTTGCTTTTGCCACCCTTCCATTTTGCCTCTGGATGAGATTGGCAAGGCATCTATCAAATACATCACTTCCAGTTTTGTAAGATGTAGCCCACCTCTTGACAGGAATCATTCATGTAGTTGGCTTAGTTCATGGTTGAGGAATAAAAGCTTTCTTGGAGTGCCATTTATGTGGCCAGTTGTTCATTTCCAAAAACACTTTTCTCTAATTTTTAGTATGCCATTATTCTAAAATATTCTAGATTATTTTTGAGAGTAAATGCTCCCAGTGAATTGATAATCAGTTTTCTCTCAGTGATCTCAGCTTAGCTCTGCAAAAAATAAAACTTCATAAAATCTTATCACTCATCTCTAACAAAAACACTTTGATATTCCCTATGAGTTTTACTTTATTAGCATGTTTTATATTATTTCAGATACTTATATATAAATTTGTGCAAAGTAGGGAGGCACATTGTTTGAACTTTGTCGCTGGTATAAAAATGTTTCATTAACCTTTAAAGTTAATGTCAGTATGATTTTACTACATTCTGCAAATCTCCTGGCACCAAGCAAAAGTTCTTAAGACTGTTTTATAATGGTTAGCTGACTTATGGTTTGTTTCATTCTATGGAGCTTTAAGCCAGCTGCCCTATTCTCCCTCCATTAATAACAGCTGTACTTAGCAGACATAGCATGTTACAGTCACCTATACACTGATCATACCCACTTACTTTTCCATGATCCAAACATAACAGATCAGATTGAAAGATATGTGGTTATTTGGATGTGGCTGAGTTGAGAAGCACAGACAAGTACAAATCTTCCAAACCCCTATGTTATGTTTGGACATGTCTGGCCTAGTGAAGAGAAGAAATATAAGACCCCTTCCAGCTTCATTCCTGTTCTTCCTATCCTTTGCAAGAGTCAGTTTTCTAGGAAGTAAAGATAAGAAATTCCAGGAAGACGTGGCTGAAATGGCAAATTTAGGGGAACATGGGTGTTATATGTAATGGGATACTGCCTTAGAGACAGAGGGATTTTGTATTCTGAGTGTGACTTGTGAGCTAACCTCATACAAACAAGCCAGAATTTGGGAAGAGGTGTTTATTGTTGTTGTTATGGTTCGTTCTCTCTCTCTCTCTCTCTCTCTCTCTCTCTCAGAATGTGCAGCAGGTTATAAAATTAATAAAAAGAAAAAAGAAAAAGAGCATACAGTGGGCTAAAAAAAAAAGAGGAACTTGAAGATGTAGGTGGGGAAAATTTTATAGAACGAGTACCAAACAAACTATAACCAGAAGAAGCATGGACTTTGACAAAAATTAATAGTACTTGTATAAGGATGGTTGCATGCTTTGGGAAGATGGATAGAGGATATGGGGATGGGGATGGCGATAAATCAGCAGACTGAATGGCTGAATAAATGGGACACGGTAACCAGTGGCCTGAAAAACAAGGCCCACAGGAAGCAACAGGCGGTGGAGGTAAAGCACTGAAGAAATGAGGAATCAAGGAGGACTCAGTACTGGGCATAACTGTCTAGTCTATGGTAAGGAAGATTTGTGCACTGTTAATGGGAAAAGTAGGGAGGCAAAGAAGTAAAGCAAGGAGATACAGGATTGCAAGGTCTAGGGACTAAGAAAAAATGTACAGCTTGTGATATGTAGGCTATATGTGTGCCCCCAGTATGTCAGACATAAATAACCATAGACTCTTCTTTATAGTTTCCAGATAGGGCCAGGAGTACACTGTTTTTTTATTGCAGGAGCAACAACAAAAAATAAATCTGGACTAGATCTGCTCCTGCTGCAGCCCTTCTTGAAATAGTGCCACCACAGCAATGCCATGCCTATGTGTGCCATGGGACCAAGTGAGCCCATCTGCCTGACTTGTAGAAGCAATCTTGCAATGCCAGAAAAGGGGGAAAAAGGGTAGCCCAGAAGCTGTGGGCGCAGCATAGGCAGCCCTACCATCCAATGTATCCTCAGCTGCAGAGGAATAAATAAATTAATCTTCTTTGTGCACAAACAGCTAATGGAAAAGGTTGTACACATAATCTAGATTGAGTGGAAAATTATACTAGTTTATAGTAACCATATTTCAAAAGAGAGAGAGAGAGAGAAAGACCCTCCAAAGAGGTTTTTTTTAAAAATAATGTAATGTGCTGCAGTAATGCTATTTATTCCTCCCACCTCACATGCATTAGTAACTGGGACAATAGAGTAGTCTTATCTCAAAGAATAAGCTATACATGTGTATGTACACTGAGTGCAAATAATTCATTAAATTAGTGATGGTTCCTTTGGGCTTTCCCACTAGAGTTGATGCAGCCTGAAGCAGTGCTTGTCAAGGGCAAGCAGGCTAAACCCCCCAAACACATCTCAATAACGAGTGAAAGCTAATTGGTGCATATTATGACTTATTAAGGGTGTGTGTGTGATTGCAAAGCCCAAACCAAAAAATGTACCTAAATAAGGGCTAATTGGTGCATTAAAAAAAACCAAACGGTTTTCTTAGTAGGCTACAAAGTCCAAGCCAAACAGTACATCCCAATGAGAGGGATTGCTTCACTGGAGCTGAAGCAGAATTTCAAAGTCAAATATCTCTTTCTTAAAAGCCTGTTTTTATGAAAATAAATCTGTTGGTGTCTCCATCACGCTGTCTTGCAAATCGCTATTTGTGAAATGGAGTCAGCTGACCATCCAGAACATGGACTCTGCCTTCTGGGTTCTTGTAGCCAGCAGCATCACAAGTATTTAGGTGCTTGCTGGTCATTCCCAGGCTAACTCTCCTTCCGGTACTTGTCAATTAAAAGGCAGCAAGGGTGAGGTGTCCTTCCAAAAATAGCTGGGAAGATCCACTCTGGTTTTTCCTGGCTGCTGTGATGCTGTGGCTATCATGATGGCCCACAAAATCTGCCTTCTCCCCCTCCATGCATTCAGGAACTGGTCTCTAATACTAGAATTTCAGCTTTTTCAGGTTCCTGGCCAGAGTTTTCCCTGTCTAAAATAGAGAGCCTTTACTGAAGCAGAGCTTAATTCCTGATTGGAATAAATGGTTGTGCAGTAAGAACAGAACAAACATTCTTCCTTACCTTGTTTATACTTGCTCTTGTGAATGCAACCCCAGTTCATCCATATAGCAGACACAATAAGCAAGGCCTTTATTTGTACAAATTTGTTAAAGTGATTTTTTTTTTTGTAACAGCTGCCCTCATTGTTTTTTCTCATCACATTAAAAGCTAGTTGAATTATTACAAAAGCCTCTGTTCACACAAAGAATTTCTACAACTGAACATGCCCCAGATATGTTGGACTCAAGTACTGTGCAGTTTTCCTTGAACCTGATAACTCTTACACTCCAGTTTTACATTTTAGAGCTCATCGGTATTTTTTAAAGTGAAGGTGCTTTTTTGTAACAGGCTTGTAGTATTTCAGGAAGACAAATAATTTAATGGAAAAATTTGTTTGTAGAAATAACTCCATTGCTGAAATAACTAAACGATTGTAGTTCTATACTATAATCATTCCAATAGTTTGACCTTTTGGGCACATGCTACTGATCAATATTGTTAATGCTTACAAGAGTCAGTAAGGAGAGAAAAGTAGTCTGATAAATATATTATTGTTGCTATAGGGTATGTTTTTAAATGTCTAAATACTAATCGATATCTAGAAATTAGGTATTGATTAAAATAGTTTCATAATATGTAATTATTGGTTTGGTCTTTTAGAAATTAGACTTTTTTCACTTCGGGAATAAAGAGTAAATAGACTGTCATACAATTAAAGTGTGTTGTGACCTTTTGATTCAAGTTTCTTCTTTCCAAAAAGTTATTAAGTTTAAATATGATTGCACAGCCCTATTATGCTCAAAGCATCAATTTTTAATTATTTTAAGGTCATTGCTGGAATATATGTGATTAGTGCAATATTTTAGTATACTATTTATTTTCATTTCACAAGCTCACAGCTGTTTCAGTTCCCCTTAAGCAGATCTAGTATTCCCATTAAAATTTGAGCTGTGATTTTTCTAGAAGCTATTCATGGCTTCATATCCCAAAATAGTTAAGTAGTACAGCTGCACAACCCAGTATACAAATATACTGAAAATTCAGAGATATCAGTGAGATATTTGAGTATGTATTAAAATGGTGTATTAAGTCCATTTATATTAAAGAGTACTTTAGAAACAAATTATGACTTATCTGGGGAACCTGGCTTGGTTCCTACAGCTGTGGACTCATTAGTGTGGATACTCTCCCATAACAATCTTCAAGGATTTGGCAGGTTTTTTAAACATGACTTCCAATGCTGTGGTGTTGTGCTCTTCCACTATGACAACTTAAGCATCCTAGGCTAACTTGCAAGTTCAATTTATTGAATGGGTTTACACATTGGACAAAGACTTAATTGGGAAAAGATTGAAAAAGCTCCAGGTTCAGACAGTGTGGCCACCTCATGTCTGAAAGTTTGTGCAGAACAACTGGCCCCCGTTTTCACGCATATTTTTAATAAATCGCTGGAGACGGGTTATGTCCCTTCTTGTTTTAAGAGCTCTATAATCATCCCAGTTCCTAAGAAATCCCCCATTAGTGAGCTGAATGACTACAGACCGGTTGCACTGACATCTGTGGTCATGAAGACCTCTGAGAGGTTAGTGTTGGCTCACTTGAAAGCCATCACGGATCCCCTGTTAGACCCACTGCAGTTTGCTTACCATGGAAACAGGTCAGTGGATGATGCTGTTAATATGGCCTTGCACTATATTCTGCAACACCTTGAATTTCCGGGGTCTTATGCACGAATTCTTTTTGTGGACTTCAGCTCAGCATTTAATACTATTGTATCAGAAATTCTTTACAACAAACTGATCCAGCTTACTGTGCCTGAGCATACCTGTAGGTGGATAATCAGTTTTCTAACAGGTAGGAAACAACACGGGAGGTTAGGCAAAATTACATCCAGTACCCGGTTAATCAGTACTGGTGCCCCTCAGGGATGTGTGCTTTCCCCACTGCTTTTCTCCCTTTATACCAATGACTGCATTTCAAAAGACTCTTCTGTTAAAATCTTGAAATATGCGGATGATACAACTGTCATTGGTCTAATTCGAAATGGAAATGAGTCAGCATATAGACGGGAGGTTCAACAACTGGTCTTGTGGTGTGGTTGTAATAACTTGGAATTGAATACACTTAAAACCGTGGAGATGATTGTGGACTTTAGGAAGAATCCTTCCAATACTCCTCCCCTTACCATACTCAACAGCCTAGTATCAGTGGTAGAGTCCTTCAAGTTCCTGGGTTCTATACTTTCCCAAGACCTGAAATGGACGTTTAATATTACAGCCATTATTAAAAGGCACAGCAAAGGATGTTTTTCCTGTGGCAACTTAGGAAGTTTAAATTATCCCAGGAGCTCTTGGTACAGTTTTACAGGGGAATCATTGAGTCTGTTATCTGCTCCTCTATAACTGTCTGATTTGATTCCGCAACCAAACAGGACAGACTCAGACTCCAACGGATAGTTAAGTCTGCAGAAAGGATAATTGCAACCCGCCTGCCTTCTATAGAAGAACTATATACTGTGAGGGTCAAAAGGAGGGCAGAGAGGATATCTGCAGACTCTTCTCATCCTGGATATAATCTGTTCCAACTTCTTCCTTCAGGACGGTGCTATAGAGCTCCATATGTTAAAACATCTAGACATCGGAATAGTTTTTTCCCTGTGCCATTGCTCTGTTAAATACTATATGATTTGATGTGTATTAGACAGTGGCTTCTTCTTTTGGAAAAGTTATTTTACTGGGCAGTGTTATTTTTTTTTTTTGTCTGCACTCAGTCATTACTGACCCTGCAGTGACTGCCTGGACGAATCCTTGCAGTTTTCAAGGCAATTGTTTTTCAGAAGTGGTTTGCCAGAGCCTCCTTCCTAGAGCAGAGCCCAGCTGGCGAGCGCAGGAGGCGGGATTTCCGTTGCTTCGCGCCCTTTTCGGACGAGCGCAGTTTCACGCTTACCGGCAACTGGTCCCGTCTCTCTGTGCAAGGCGCTGCCAGCATTTTTCCTCCCACCGGAGTGAGAGTCCCCATTTATCTACTCACGTAAGTTTTCGACCTGTTGGGTTGACAGGAGCTGTGGGGGGGCAGGGGGGAACAGGAGCTCACCCTGTTAACACGAAGGCTGGACTCGAACTGCCGAAGCCGTCAGCCATTTCTGGCCGGCAACTTTCAGCGTCATTAAGCCGCTGCACCACCGCGTCCCCTAGTGTTATTGTTACTGTTTATTAATTTTCTGTTGTTATCCAAACGCACCGTTGATCTTGCTGTTCGTCACCAAAGACAAATTCCTTGTATATATTTTATACTTGGTCATTAAAGTATTTGTATTTGTATTGTATTGTGGCTTGCTTGGTTTTGACATAGTGTTGTGGGAACTCAACCACTATGGTTTATAATGCATGCAAAGGTGGGCAAGGAAATGGAAGCCCTTTTTGTTTTTTGTCTTCAGTCTCCAGGAGTCACAGGGAATAGGGGTTAATATCACTAGAGAAGGTACAATTGAAATTTTGGACCCCATTTTTTAAAATGCTGTGGTCATTTTAATGTTCAGTGTTTCTTTGTCTTCTTAGAAATCACATCACCAGATTTTAAAGGGTACAATCTTCTAGGGACTTCTGGGTTGCAAAAAATAGCTTAGATGTCAGATGGCCAATAGTCTATGTGTTAGCAACTGTTGATTATGATTTAACACAATGTAACCAGCTATGGCTTATTTTTCAGTCATGTTTTTTTCCAGGTTTGGAACAAAATAGTCCCATTTGAAATGTTCCATTAGGATATCAAGTATTCCATTATACAATGGAACAAGACATAAATGTATCAACTAGTCTCCATTCTTATGGAACAAAAAAGGGTTCCATGATAGGGAACAATGGGAAATTAAAAGAAGCCCCTTCCTCCCTTTCATCCTGTGTCCCCAAAATTTAATAGGTTATATCGGATATTAATCCATGTTGAGTACTATCTACTGTCCAATGTACAAAAGTTTTTAAATTTAGAGTATTTTAAATATATTTTTAAAATTTCCATAGCAGGAAATGAATGCAACAGTTAAATATGCTATACAAATACAATCATTCAGGTAAGGGTCAGAGCCTGTCCTTGGGAGACTGCCAAGCCCTAAAACATGCCACCATTTAAACAGGGCTGAGCAGCAGAGATCTGAATGTTTCCTTGAGAGGAGTGGGCATGAACTGCTCTAACTAGATACAGACAGGAACTCTGGCTACATAAGGACATTCCTCAAATCCCCTCCTTTGCTGGAAACAACTGTACTGCTTTGTCACTCGAGTTCCTGTGGCTTTGTGCTCCAAGCTACTCCTGTGCTTTGCCCTTCAGACAGAGCTTTGGCTTGACCTTGGACTGGCTTTTGGGGGCTTTCTTTAGAGCTAGACCAACTGCTTCTCAGTTGACCCGGTTTTCCTGCCTTTAAACTGTTTCCAGTTCAGATTCATTGTAATCCAGGCAAAAACTGTGTCTTTGTTCTAAACAAATTTCTTCATGATTTATGACTTTTAGCAAGAGCTTATCTTTTCCTCCTCTTCTGTAAGAGATTTACGACAAGCCAATTAAAGCACACAGACTTGTAATTTGTGTCTCAGTCTGTCTGCTTTCCATGCATAGGACTCTTACCAAAGTGGCACTGAATGGTTTGCTCCATAATATCAAAGGAGAAGCTTTCAGGGATCACCTTCCATATAACATATCTCAATGCTCAGGATGTTCAAAATACTTAGAATGACTTAAACACCAAGACATCTTCAACATTAAGGAGATACATCTGTTGTCTTGCCATGTTTCATAATGCCACCTCTTTCTCAAGCTGCTACATAAACAAAAGAAAGGTGGTGTTCTGGCATGTCCTGATAGTGTTAGGTTGCCTTGTGGTATTAATTTCCTGAAGCCCAGATAATCCAACCAAAAGGTATGTAAAGCAGTCCTATCTATGCCACTGGTCCTGAAGTGTGGGAAGTACTGATAACCAGCGGCAGATTCCCTCCCTCACATTATTTCACCAATGTGTGATAATAAAGAGGCAAGCATGCATAACAAACTGGCTCAATTATTTATCTGGGGTGAAGTGCATAATGGTGTTGAGTTCAGCTACTTGTTCCTTACAAGGAAAGTGCTGTCTGCCTTCTGAAAATAATGCATGAGGTGATGTCTTAGCTGGAGAGGAAAATTCTCCACCATGCCATTGGCTAATTGTTCACAGCCATAATCCATTCAACTGTATACATAATCTCCAGCATTTTGGACCACCAACTTTGTGGCACCTTGCTATAACTTAGCATTCTACTATTAGACAGTGATGCTTTACCTACTGTAGCTGGCATTAGCAAGGGTGCTTAGATGATGCCTGTGCAGATGCTTCAGCAACTTAAACCCTGAAAGGCCTTTTTGTTTTTGCAACTATGGACCTAGCCTAACTTAATATGGGTCCCTTGAGCCCAACTCTACGTAGCATTGCTCTGGAGGGCATTTTTGTAATGGAGATACCTATACCTAGGCTATGAATCAGGAGAGAGGCAGCTCTTCCTCCTATAATCATAATAGGTTCTCAGGTCTGGTTTTGTATGTATATGTGTCTAAATTGACAGGGTCAGCCAGCATGATCCCTTCTTGTGCCAGGTGCAAGATCTCCTTCCCCAGTATTGGTCTCACACTGCCAACAGGTGCTACTCAGCAAAGTCATGTGAGTATATTGCTTTGACCAGCAGATCGTATCACCCTCTACCTGCCCCTCTACCACTTGCAGTCACAGTTGTAGCAGGGAATGTTTTTATATGTACAGAAAATGGATGCTAAGCTGCAAGGGGGGAAAATACCCTTAAAATGAAGGGAAAGTCCTATTTAATAAGTGTGCACATCAGTGCAGTGCTGTATGCACTGTATGCTAATATGCACAGTTTAACTGAACTTCAACTCAATTCCTTCCAAGTAAACAGATAAGCCTTAGGTAGTGGGAAAGGAAAGGAAAATGCAGGACTGTAGAAATTTAATTAATTTAAGGGGGATGAAACATAGAGGAGGTGCTCTCTCTTCTTTACTCTTAATCAGTCTATGCTTAATATGACTAATTAAAACATGCAGTATGTGTAACTGTATATGGGATGAGGCAGGAGAGGGGATGCATGGGCAGACAGCAATTGCTTCATCCATGAACTTGAATTTCCTCCAAGTCGGTCTTGATTGGTGATCTCTACTGTTTCTTTCCATAAAGCACTACACTCCAAAATGGTTTTCAATCTCTGAACATGGGTTCTTAACCACTTTTGATATACCTGCCATCTGAAGGACACCAGAATGCTCCAAAGAGTGAGGAATTGCAGAATCCATTTTATCCCAAGCTGTGAATAGAACTCCAATATTTTCTTCTGAGTTTGAGTCAGAACTCAGACTGTTTTGTTTGGAGGTTGGACCATTCAAAACAGTTGTTCTAAGATCAAAGTATTTCAAGTAATTGCTATTTTGCATATTTCCATGGGAAGCAACTTAGCATAGCACATCAGCTAATCAATTTATATTGTTTTTCTAAGAATCACTCCTCCCCACTTTCAAGATAATAAATCCTTACCTACATAATAAAATGTAGTCCACTCATGCTTGAAACAGTATCTTTACCTCTGTCTCTGTCTCTGTCTCTCTATCTATCATCACATTTATAGACCACTTTCAGTCTTGCAAGATTGATGTCAGCCTTGCAAGGTAGTCCAGACAAGAAACACACCCAGATGAACTAATCCAACTTTATTGTAAGGTTACGTTAACAGAATCTTGCAAGACTGAAAGATCCTTGCCCCTTCTGGCTCCGTTGTCCAGCTGGACTGGATGACCCAGGAAACTGTTAATGCTTCATTGTGGGATGCAATGTTGCTGGGAGACTTGCAGGAGGCTGTAGTGTGCCCCTTCCTTAAAAAGCGCTCCCTGTATCCCTTTTTATGGAAGGTTGTTGATATGATAATGGGAAGTCAACTTTAGAGCACCCTAGAGGAAATGGATCATCTGGACCCTTTTTAGTCAGGGTTCAGACTTAGACATGCATTGAAATGGCATTAGGCACATTAGTGGATAACCTCTATTGGGCTTGGAAGAAATAAGTATGCCCATTCCAGTCTCAGAAGACGTCAGAGTATGTGAGAATGAACCTGGGAGACAGGAGGAAGACCTGCAGAATAGGCAATGGTCTGATAAGAGGCAGCTCAGTCTGCAGGTGGGGCAAAAGCATGAAAAGCATTTCAAAAGGGACCCCTCCTCTCTTTTTAGTCTCTGGAAAACTTGGGAGGGTCTTAATCTAGGGTGAAATTTTTTCTCAGGTTACAGTTCTGGCCTGGACTCAGATTTCTTTTATCTGACCATTGGCTTGGTAGCAGCTCTTCCTCCTCTTCTTCAAGGTTATTCCTTTTTCCCTTTACACCCACTGATACAATAACAGAAGTACAAACACTTTGCCTACAGATTAGTCCCAAATGTGGGCACGTACTCTTGGTCAGGGATGTTTCTACATGCTGCTAAAGAATCATTTGTTTTTTATATTATATTTGTAATGTGTCACCTTTTGTCTTTCTCCACTGGTATTCTAGGCATCCCTTCTGCCACTTCAGAGAGAGGTCACTTAAAAGCAATTTCATCAAGGGCCCAGGTCACCCCACATTGCTGAGAGTGAACCAGGCCTTCAGCAAACGTACCTGTCATATTGTCAGGAAATTCCCTAAGTGCTTGTCAGGGCAGTGTGGGCCATTTCAATAGATTTAGGCATATAGAGGTCTTCAGTCTCATCTGAACCAGGAAGTGATCTGACCATAACAAAGATTTGATAATATTCTCCTCACCCAGATCACATTGCGACTATTCTAAAGCAAAAGAAGACCTAACGTGTATGCATGTGTGTGTTGGGCCCAAGATCACCTGAGATAAGCCCATGATTACCATGCAGAACATGAACTCCTAGGCTTGGCTGCACCTGTCAACCATCACATAGAAGATTAAGTTCTCCAACACCAACAGACTGTCAGGTTCAGCCGGCACGGCGCTCCTAGGAAAGCCATCAAATCTAGAAACCAGCAGAGTAACTGGTACTTTAACAAGAACTTGTATCTACAGGCCAATTTAATATAGAGGCACTCACACCTTGTGACTGTAGGAACAGTGCCACAGATAATATTCCCAACAACCCCTATCCCTGGCCTATCCTCAAGGCTGATGCAGGACCAGGCAGATTCCTGAAAGTGTGATACATAATCAGTTGCATAGTTATTATTTTGATTGGACAAAACTCAAATAACTTTCTCCTTTCTGGCAAACAAACCTTTGCTAAAGGAAAAGAAAAGGAAGGTTTTGAGAGAAGACGATTGAGATATAGTTAATGTCTCTGGATGTTTCTATAGGCTGCTAAAGAATCATTTATTTATTATCTTCTATTTGTAATGTATCCATAGTTGACACAGTAACCTTCGTGATTCAGAAGATGCACTGAATTCCTTTTCCAGTCTCATGGACTTTTTAACAAGCCCAAATGGGAAGAAAGATCAAATTTTGCTTAATAAAATATGACTTCTCACAGCTTTTGCAACAGGCCAGTAACAAAAAAGAGAAAATAAACCTCAACTACTAGTTTGGACACTTGTACTCCTGTATTATGCAAGGTTTTTCTATACAGTATTGGTATCCAGTATTTCAGTGTCAAGCAAAAACTTACACTGAAAACTAACAAAACTGTTGTGGTTATCAAACTGATCTTGACTAAATAGAATGAAACCCTCTTTTTCAGCTATGAGGTCAAGTAGTTTACAGTGGAATTTATTTCTTTATATTATGTTCAGTTTTATTTGGAGCTTTCTAATTCTCTGGCTGTTGCTGGCTGATCAGAAGTTGGCAAAGCCTTTAGAACAGGGTCTCCCAAACTGTGAGGTGGTCCTCCATTGGGGAGGTGCAGGCAGAATCCAAGGGAGGTATGAATAATCTTTTAGTTGTACATTGGTACAGTAAATCCACCTTTCTCAAAGTTTCATTGTATTGTTTTCATTGTTCATTTGTGTTCATTTTGGTGTTTGGATTTTTAGGGGAGGTGTATACATTAGGATTACACTAAAGGGAGGAGTCTTGGCAAAAGTTTAGGAAACCCTGCTCTATAATGTTTATTTTCATTCCAATGGATAGTCATGTAGAGATCTCTGAAATAAGACTTTTATTGTGCAAGTGCTGTACATTTTTCACAAAATTTTACAAATGGTCCAGAAGATAATGTTTTCCATTTGTGACCATTTGGTATATTCCTGTGATAGAAAAGCTGCAGGTTGCCTTTTGACTGGTGGTGTTAGGAGCTGGCCATCTGGAAACACTTCTAACAATTTTTGTGTGATCTAATTGTACAACTTTCACCTGAGTGTCTCTGTAATATGTACTAAAGCTGGTTTATATGTTGCTCATCACAACATATGTACATATTACAAACTTAGATTAGTGGTCAATTACAGTGATGCACGTATGTTTGTAACCAAAGAAGGGGACCAAGCCACATTGGCAGAAGTTTTTCCCATTGCAGAATTCAAGAGGCAAACATGCTGATGCCGTTAGTGAGAACAGTTAGTCATGGGAAAAAGAAAGTACGCCCTCCTTGAGTTCCATGGTTTTACGTATCAGGACATAATAAAAATCATCTGGTCCTTAGCAGTTCTCAAAAGTAGGTAAGTACAACCTCAGATGAACAACAACACATGACGTATTACACCATGTCGTCATTTATTTTACAAAAAGAAAGCCAAACTGGGGAAGCCATGTGTGAAAAACTAAGTACACCTTATGATTCAGTAGCTTGTAGAGCCACCTTTAGCAGCAATAACTTGAAGTAATTGTTTTCTGCATGACTTTATCAATCTCTCACATTGTTGTGGAGGAATTTTGACCCACTCTTCTTTACAACATTGCTTCAGTTCATTGAGGTTTGCGGGCATTTCTTTAGGCCCAGCTCTCTTGAGGTCCCGCCACAGCATTTCAGTCGGGTTGAGGTCTGGACTTTGACTGGGCCACTGCAACACCTTGATTCTTTTCTTTTTCAGCCACTCTGTTGTAGATTTGCTGGTGTGCTTGGGATCATTCTCCTGTTGCACGACCCAATGTTGGCCAAGCTTTAGCTAACAGACAGATGGCCTCACATTTGACTGTAGAATACTTTGGTATACAGAGGAGTTCATAGTCAACTCAATGACTGCAAGGTGCTCAGGTCCTGTGGCTACAAAACAAGCCCAAATCATCACCCCTCCACCACTGTGCTTGACAGTTGGTATGAGATGTTTGTGCTGATATGCTGTGTTTTATTTTCGCCAAACGTTGCAGTGTGTGTTATGGCCGAACATTTACACTTTGGTCTTGTCTGTCCAAAGGACAGTGTTCTAGAAGTCTTGTGATTTGTTCAGATGCAACTTTGCAAATCTAAGCCATGCTGCCATGTTCATTTTAGAGAGAAGAGGCTTTTCTCCTGGCAACCCTTCCAAATAAACCATACTTGTTCAGTCTTGTTCTAATTGTACTGTCATGAACTTGAACATTTAATATGCTAACTGAGGCCTGTAGAGCCTGAGATGTAACTCTTGGATTTTTTGCAATTTCTCTGAGCATTGCACGGTCTGACCTTGGGGTGAATTTGCTGGGACGTCCACTCCTGGGAAGATTGGCAACTGTCTTGAATGTTTTCCACTTGTGAATAATCTTCCTCACTGTAGAATGATGGACTTTAAATTGTTTGGAAATGGCCTTATAACCCTTCCCAGACTGATGGGCAGCAACAATTGCTTCCTTAAGATCCTTGCTGATGTATTTACTCTTTGGCATTGTGTTAACACACACCTCAATGCTCGAGACCAGCAAACTCCTAAAACTTTGGCTTTTGTAGAGGTAGTCACACTTGCTGATGATCAGTTGATCAAGGACATTTGATTAGCAGCACGTGGCTGCTACTTAGCCTCTTCATACCTATGGTAGCAATAAGGGTGTACTTAGTTTTTCACACATGGCTTCTCCATTTTGGCTTTCTTTTTGTAAAATAAATGATGACATGGTGTAATGTGTCATGTATTGTGTTCATCTGAGGTTGCATTTACCTACTCTTGAGAACTGCTAAGGACCAGATGATTTTTATTATGTCCTGATACGTAAAACCATAGAACTCAAAGAGGGTGTACTTTCTTTTTCACACGACTGTACATCACTTAAATGATATGGGGTCATTAATCAGTCTGATTGTAAAAAATTGATTTATAGAACGAGATTACCTCCTATAAGTAACCACCTTCACATAGAGGTCTTGAAACTTAAGATACCGGAGGAACCCTTCTCAATGTGAAAAATCAGTGCATAACCCATTAAAAATTTCATTTCATGTAATACATTTTATCTGAACAAAATGTTACAATTAATGTTGCAATAATAAATTTCATACAATATAAACTTACGTTAAACCCCTGGATGATTCTCATAGAACCTTGAGGTTCTGGAGAATGCAGTTTGAATACTGCGGCCATAGAGCAACTGATGATAGCATAAAAATTCCTCTCTCTGACTGGAATCTGGAACCCTTGAGTTTATGAAAGACATGGATGGATGGATGGATGGATGGATGGATGGATGGATGGATAGAAAGATAATGTGCCATCAAGTTGTTTAGTCTTATCGACCACATTCATAGATATGAAAGAGAAGATGTATGCGTATTAGTAATCAGACACACAGGCTTAGACTGTAAAGTGGGGAGGGGGGAGGGGGAAGGAGCAGTACCAGAAGCTGGACTCCTAGACTCTCTCAAACTAGCATCAGATGAAATGGAGGAGTAGCTGCAGAAATACTAAGACATTTGCTCATTTGCTGGATATCTGTCATTCTGATAGCTTTTAGCCTGACCACTTTATATTTACAGATTACTCTATACCTAATCATAAGCTCTGGTAGAGATGTTCTGTGAGAACCTGCACTACTCAATTCCCAATAAAGATGCTTTCCTTGAGTCTTCAGCAAGTTCAAAGAAAAGTTCATTTATTAAGAAGAAGTGTACAGTCTCAAAGCATTGCTGAAACTAAAAAGCCCGTGCACGCCAATCTTTTCTTAAGCCCCTTTTGCCTTCACTCCCCCTTCCCAGCCCATAGTCCTTCTTTCTGGTTTCTCCTGGTCTCACGCTGGTATGACCTTGGCATTCCTGAGAACAGATAACATAGCATCTGTCTCTAACGGTTTCTTCTTCTGTTTCTCTCTTTCCCCCGCTTCTTGTAATGGCAGAACTGAAGCAAGCAAGCTAGGCACAATGGATAATAATTGCGAGGTTTCTGACATGTTCAGCCTTGGGCAGGATACATGTCCATAAGCCATTGGTCCATCTGCAGAAAAGTTGAAAAAGAATGTAAGAAGAGTGTTACTTGTCAGATCACTTAGTCCATCAGCCTGCTTTCCATTATGTCAACCTAAAAGCTTTTGATGATGTTACAGTAGCCTGCATCAAGGAAAAGATTGGGAACGGCTATGAGGTTTCAGGGTAGATGTGCCATTATATTTTCTTTCCTTTCCCTTCTGTTGGTTTAAAAATAGTACTACAGGTCAAGCCAGTACTGAATTGTAAATGAAGAATTCTCCCCAGAATTTCATCGTCTTGATTTTTCACAGTTGTTCATTACAAATCATATGACAGCAGCAAATGTACAAATAGAATGCTAAGTGTTGTAGTTAAATCAGGATACATATCATCAAAAAATTATTTTATCTGTTAGGGATCCCATGAATGATCCACCATATTTTTAAATGTATGCTCATTCACTAGATCTGTATCTCAGATCCTTTGCATATTTATTTATAACAAATTCTCTAGAATTCAGCAGAAGCTGTTTCTAACTACACTTGCTTCATTTTGAGTTTTATTTCTAACTTGCTGCCATACCCACTGTAATAACTCCCTGCTGAATTTCTCTGTAATCTATAATTTTCCCCTTTAAATTACCTTTTTTTCAAAAATTTTTCAAAATTACTTTTTGAAATACATTATTATTATTATTATTATTATTATTATTATTATTATTATTATGATGATGATGGTATTTCAGTTGTTACTCATTTTCTAATTCTGTAGGAGGCAAGAATGGGTGTTAACTCTGAGTGTTAGACTCTGGAATAAAACAGTAAATCAAGTCACTGTTCTGACTTATATATCACATTAAACACAGAAAACCACCACAAAATCATTACACTAAAAAACGACTATTTTGATTGATTAAAATGGTTTGGGCTGCATAGTGTTAAATCACTGTGAGTGATGTGACATTACAGTTTTACATGTCATATTTCTGTCAAGACAATGAAGGTAAAAGGCATTGTCATCGGACGATAACGGACACTGAGAAGAACCCTTATGTTAGATTTACGGCTTGGTTTAGATTTAGAAAGAAGTAATTCTTACCTTGTGCCACTTATCAAATGACTGTAAATTCAATGATGATGTAAAATTCTAAGGCAGAGCCACTTAGAGTTTTGACAAAGTGCCAGCTATAAAGTATTTACTGTTCTCAGTGGTTCTGCCTTGTACACTTAAATATTGATCAGAATCATGAACCTTTCTGATAAATGTCCCTGATCTTTGCTGTTTTTTTTTAAACTTAGAGGATTTTTAAAAATCAAAAATTGTTTTGATAATTTTATAGCAATCTTAGGTATATATATATAATATTATATATATTATATTATATATTATATATTATATATATATATATTATATATATAAATGTAGAAAAAAGATTTTGTAATGGGATACATTATGCCATCTGTCCTCAAATGTCAGTGCTTTATTAAAAGATTGGGCTAGGTTTGTGGACTTAGATGATGGTTATTGCCGATTAGACACCAAGTTTCCTAATAGCAATTTAGGGCTTAGAGTAATTCCTCAGGCATTTAATCTTAAAGCTACATCTATTCCCTGTGGTAACTGTCAGGTTTTTTTTATTAATATCATTAAATGCTTACATTCAGATTATTAGCTAAAGCAACACAATAATGCAGATCAACATACTATGCACTGTACTGATTTCTAAGATAGAATATCCATATTGAATATCCATATCAGGGAGGCTTTCTATATTAAGAATATTCAAATATACAGTTCCATATTTTATATCAGGATAAGAAAGATTATTCACTTATTGCACTTAGTGGAATAAAGTTTTGTACAGCAGTATGAAATACAATTTTCCTCCTTTTACTATTACTGCTTATATCTATTTTAGGTTTGTGAATGTACTTGACAGAGCTGTATGATTCTTTGCCTTGTAGTCTTATGATTTTTTGTACCAAGTAAGTACAATAGGGTGGTAGTAGGAGATCTGGGCTGCAAAACTCCAGACAACCAGTTCAAGACATTCACATACTGAAAATGTGGATACTTTGCTGCCATCTAGGGGGTCCCTGGAGTTTTGCAGCACAGATCTGTTAGTCCAACAATGCAGTTATTCTAAATGAACCTGTATTAGAGACCTCACTGACCACAGAATGGTAGCCTACCGAAGAAATAAACCGCAATTATGCAGTTGTGAAGAGGGGCACTCTGAGGTTTCTCAGTGTATAGGATACTCTGCACAAAGAAAATATCTTAGCATACAGGAAAAAAAAAAGTCTCCTAACTCCTATAGCAGTTTATAATTCCAAGCATACCTTTTCTATGTGATGAATATTTAAAAAAATGGCATTCCCTACTGCCCCATCATTTTCAGATTGTAATCAAGTGAGTAATAGTTTGCAGATGAATGGAGAACTACTGTGTATTTCACAGTGGAATGCAAAGGGAACCACATCATTTTATTCTGAATGCCTCGTCCATATCTGATCCTCTGATGTGCTCTGTATGTGGATATACATTCTTTCAAAATAGTTGACAAAGTAACTAAGGTGTGCGTTTATGTTTACACACACATGCACACACATTACAATCCTCGTAGTAGCACATGCATGTGTATAAAAGTAGAGAAAAAGTAGAGAAACAATTAATTAGTTACCTTAACTTTACAGATAACATAAATAAAAGTTAAGTCCTAATAACTTTACCGAATGTGAGTGTTCTTTCCTGAAACATTTCCTGAAATGTTCTGAAGTGAAGGTGTGCAACAAGATGGCAGTATGTTGGCCCAATCAGCTAGAATTCTTTTCCTCAAGTGTTCCATAGCTGCTGCACAGCATTCGATACAAGTAAAATCTTTTAGAATTTTTTCTTTGACAAATGATGAACATGTGATTGCTAAAATGTATAAAGGTTTATTGAAATTTGAAACAGAAGACAAACAAGTGAAAGAATGTATGATAAACTGGGTTAAAAATTTTGGTTATAATATACATATGGAACAATGGGAAAATATGTGGTTGAAAGGATTGAAATTTACACTATGGTATAATCTTAAAGAGAACTTTTATAAAATGTACCGTTGGTATATGACACCAGAAAAAATATCTAAAATACATAAAGGTACTTGAAATTTATGTTGGAAATGTGAACAACAAAAAAGGTCATTTGATCATGCTTGGTCGATGTGCAAAAAGCTAGAACATTTTGGCTTCAAATGCATATACTGATTCAGAGGATTTTAATGATTAATATATAACTGAGACCAGAACATTTCCTCTTGGGAATGATGGATAAACAGTTGGAAAAAAGTCATGGAACTTTGTTTTTATATATATGATAACCGCAGCAAGATTATTGTACGCACCAAGTTGTAAAGATTTGGCAATACCTACAACACAGGACTCATTGGTGAAAATGATAGAACTTGCTGAGATGGCCAAATTGACCTGTTTGATTAAAGAAAAGGTAATATCTATGTTGACTGGAAACCCCTTATGGACTTTTTGTGTAAAATGGAAAAAAATGAATTTATGATATATAGTTTTGACAATTAGATAGGATAGATTATAGAAAGAAGAGGATGCTGTAACTATAGAGATTGTAGGTAAATCTACAATTGTATTTACAGCTGCTGTAAAGAAGATCAGAAGCCACTTTATATCTTTTTTTCTCTTTTATTTATTTTTCTTTTTGCACTTTAGCTTTCTCTTTTATTCCTTTTTCTTTTTTGTTCTTTAGTTTGTATTTTTACTCTTGTTTTTAAAACTTTCAATAAAATTATATTAAACAATTTTTTTTTTCTTTGCAAAAGGATCTTATATGTTGAAAGGACAAGAAAAAAGTGAGTTCTTGTGAGGGTTCTTTTGTTTCCAGGGCCTGGACTCACCACAGCGTCACAAGGCTGTACAAAATGCTTTATTGCAGCACACACCTTCCCCAGTAACTACAGGCTACTGCTCTCCACCCATCTAGGACTTGCAAGGTGATGTTGCCATGTAAATATGTCTTTAACACCCAGTCCTGTAATACTTAGTTCAAGCGAAAGTCTATAAATATATAAAGTTTGTAAAGTCTGTAGAGTGGCATATAACGTTTAAGTCTTTTCCATATATTCTTGCACTAGTTGCTGCTTTAGTGTGCACATTCCTCTTTTGGTTGCTACTGAGCTCCCAGCAAAACTCCACCAAGATAAGCTGCTCACCACAACCTGTGGACTTGGCAGTTGAATTATAGTCCTCTTGCCTGCTTGTGATAGCTGCCAGTCTGTAGATATCACTTCCCCATCTCTCCCAGCAAAGCTTCAAGCTCCAGGCAGGACTCCCACTAAGATATGCCGCTCACCGCAACCTGTGATCCTGGCAGTTGAATACTAGTCCTCTTGCCTGCTTGTAACAGCCATAGTAACAGACATGGCCTCCACTTCCCCGTCTGTAGGCTGTTTGTCATGTTTCCTCTTACAGGCACCTCCTCCTCCACCATGTCTTAATGTTTGCTTTTCTAAGCTAAGAGCCTGGGTGGGGTTTGTGAGGAACCCATTTTAATCTGTAAAATAATAGAACCATTCTAAGCAAGTAAAGTGGGGCACGTAGGCAAAGATGTTTTTCTCTAACAAAGATGTTTTTCTTAAAAGATAGGGTCTTTTAAAACCGAAAAGTCACCCCACCTCCTGGGGGGGGGGTTGTATTGTTCAACTCCAGTGGAGATAACGGTATCAGCCACATGCAAAAAAGGCATGAAAAGGAGATGGTGGAAAAGTTTAGGCGGTCGGAAGATTGTGCACTTACAAGTACCAGCCAATGGGAAAGTAGGCTAGAAGAAATCCGCAGGAATAGAATGTATAAAAGGATGTATAAACTTGAGTAGGGTGTGGACCTGCCTTATCAGCCTGTTGATGGGAGGCTCCACCACGCTTTGCAAACCGTTTAACCCAGAGAGAGAATAAAGCTCTTTTGCTTTGCTTCCACTCAGGTCTCCGTCTCACTTGATTTCGGCAAAACCCATTGCAAACAGGTTGAGGCTGCCTGTGGACATCAATGTGTCCTCGAAAATGCCAGGGTGTGGCTCATTATCAACCGCAGCTGGAAAGCTGGCCTGGATGCTTGCAAATAGTCAGGGAAATGGGGTGAGAAGTGTTTCTGCTCGGCTGCAGTTTACCTTTCCAAAGCACAGGCAGCAACTCCAACTTCACTCCCTCACAGTTCTCAGCCTTAATGGGAATTAATTAATTAATTAATCATGATGGTCATTGATAGCCAGAATGATTAGGCAGGAAGGCCATTCACAGTGTGGTTTGGCACTAAAGTGGCCATTTTAGCCTAATATTTTTTGGCTTGGCTTTAATGTATGGAAAAGGCCTATGCACAGATCCTGCTTTCTTCCTAATTTCTGCTGACTTAATCACCAGTTATGTCCTATATTACAGGAAACCAGTTCTCAAGAGCTAACCTTTACTCTGAAGAAAAAGTATCTAAATGACTATATTCATCTTGTGGTATCCCCTGACCTGACAGTAGGTGTCAGTGCAGGACAGAAATAACACTTAAAAGTTTAGCTGTGAATTCCTCCATTTTTCACTTGAATACCTTTAACTTGCTGAGTTAAGAGAATGTATATGCAATAGTCATAGTAATTTAAATAAGTTCATTCTGAAAAGCATGTGAGTTTCAATCCTTGCTCAGAATACATTTGTACTTGCCATAATAAAGTATATACTGACAAAAAATCAGTTTCTAAAAAAGATGCAGATGTTCTAGGGTTACTTATTTTCACTATGTCTAAAATGGACTGTCAATGAAAAACAGAATGCTAGATTTATTTTTCCATGTCACTTGTTAAAATATAATAAACTCAAATCTGTTACCACAGATTTTAAAAATATAGCAGGGACTTGCTTGATGTTTGCATGAGAGCACAGTCTATTTCTGTTTGCCACATGTATGTATGCCGTGATGGATATTAAAGGTAATGTTTGCAATGCATATGATATCAGTAACACCTTACTCACAAATATTGGGATTAAGGGCACTTCCATACAAGGTCTCTGTGCCAGTTTGAAGCCTGCCCCAGATCTCTGTGAACCCATGATATTGATGGTGATCAAGAGTGAGTCAACCAATTTCTGGCTCAGCTTCCATGAATTTGAAACTTCAGTAAAACAGATCTCTGCTATGAAATGCTGGGCCGTTATAGAGTAGTCTGTTTAACCATTTGCAGAAACTTTGTTTTATTCCACCCCCTAACTTAAGGACCGTAGTTGCTCTCCAGGTGTTTTAGAGAAAAAAACTAGCTTGCTGCTTGTGTAGCTTACTTTCATAGACACTGTTCAGATTTATTTGCATACAGTCAGATAAGATAAGCTGCCTTTTGTTTGGGATAGGAGTGAGGGAATCTTGGTTTCTTCAGAACCTGCAGCAGTTCAGGATGGTTGAGCAAAGTTTCTTTGCTCCTTTGCAGCATTGTGAGATCTGCAGGACAGAAGACAGATTGAGGGACTGGAGAATAGAAATGGCAACAGTACAGAAGTAGCCTAAAATTCTTCAGCTTTGAAAGTTAGATCCAAGGTGTTTTCACTAGACTATCTATTAGTAAAATTGTTCTCAGGATAAATTTAAATTTAAAACACCATATTAGTTAAGGACACAATGGTAATAACATTTCTTTATTGATTTGCTACAGAGTGGTATTAGTAGCACAATTATATTCATATTTATTCAGAAACAGTAAGTTATTATATTTCTGATTTGTTTGTAATTTTAATCTGTTACTTTATATTTTATTGTATTATTCAGGTTTAGAACTAATTTTAAGTTTTAATGGTGAATTATTTTTAGAACAAACCATTTATTTATATTGCTGTTCAATCACTGTTATTATCCCTTTACAATATCATTATTCTTTATTATTTTACTTTCCCATCATGTTCATGGTCCTCATCAAGTGTATCCTCCTAAACTTGATAGAAGTTCTATGCAGACAGTTTAGGACTACACTGATAATGTAGAATTATATTAACTTTATATCATTTTCATTTATTTTTACCAGTTTATGTCTTCCCATAATTTTTCCCAGTTTTCTCTGTGACTCATTTTGTTACCTATGAAAATCTATTATATCTTTACTTCCCCACTTTCCTTTAGTCAATTTAAATTTCATCATTTCTATATATGATATTTATTTCAGGAGTATTCACTGTTTTCATCATCTTCATCTCATTGTCCTAGTGTTAGTGTTTTATTGGTAACATTTCAGCCTCGTTGATTTGACTGCAGTACATTTTTGTCAACAAATCTTGGTGTATAAATGTTCATTATGAATAATCTTTTTCTCCCCAAATGTTTTGTTTTTACAATGTATAAAATGTGTACAGTGTAAAAAATGAGATGATTGAAAACTGTTTCTATTTTAATGTGGTTTATCATCTACAAGTTAGAGTAACAGCTAAATGAATATTTGAGATTTTATAGTATTTAATAAATACTTCCTTTGCAATTTAACAGCATAGTAAGATGGTTTTCCTGCAGCAGAATGCTATATATAAATTTGACGTTTTTGAGTGCCACTGTGATATATTTCTACTCTAACAAATGCCAGTGTATTTTTAAGATGAAGACTGCAATTCTTGAAGAAGGCTGTATCAGTGCAATGTGTCACCTGTAAAAGCAAATCTTCTGTTAACTTATTTTGGATTTATAGCTTGCTTATCCTATGTGAGTACTGTTATAGAAGCTAGTTTATCACTGCGCAAGTAATAAAAACTTAAAATACTATTAAAGATACATAAAGTATAAACTAATCTACTGAAAATGCAATTACCAAGTAATGGCTTTGGGCAGTACTTCTTGGGCTGAAAACATTCCTAACATTTCAAATTCTATACAGGCAAATTTATGCTGTCTTGCTAACTGTAATATACATGTGCATTCTTAATGTACATTTTGTATACATGCCTAGTGAGGTCTCTGATCAGATTCATTCAGTTGCTGCAATTTTTTTGAGAACATGACAGCATATTTAGTTATATTCCTTGCTTTTCCTCTGAAAGCTCAAAATAATGTATGTTTTTATCCTCAGAAGAACAATCCTGTGTGGCAGGTTGAGCTGAAACACGCTAACAGGCTAACATTATCCAGCAAGCTGCACAGTCAAATAGAAATTTGGACTGATGTCTCCCTGATCGCAGTCCAGCTGCAACAGCACACCGGCTCTCTTGATTTAAAAATATTTAATATCAGTTTAAATCCTGGGCCCTCGACACAACCCTGCCTCAAAAAGAGCTTTGGTGAACTTCAAGAGGATAAGAGAACAATTAGAATATCTTCCTATTTGCCATTGCTTGATAAAATAGTAAAATAATTTAACTTTTCTTCCAACAAAGAACTTGAAGTGAAATATATGTGTTTTTCATCCTTTTTCCAACCCAGACCTGCTTATCTTCAGCAAGATACCTGAACCATGAAGCACTATAATATTATTACAGATTGTGATGGTATTTAAAGGAGATAGCATCCTTTAGATTTCTAAAATATGACCGCAAGATGTGTTTAAATTACTTCTATATAGTGAGGTAGTAACTGGTCAATAAATGGATACTAAAATGGATTAATCCAATGATAACATGCAAATGCAGATGAGAGAATAGATATGCCAGTTCCCATTCAATGCTCTGGTGCCAATGTAGGAGGGGGTTAGGCTGTTTCTACTTTGTTTCTAAAATTATGTTGGACAATAATGGAGATTTTGTTCAGCTGCTGCTTTCCCTATCAAAATCTGATCACCAGAATTTAAAAGCAGACTGCAAAAGTCCTGTAGGTATGAGTATGTGTGGACTGATAGAGAAAACAGCAGAATATAACCCATAACATTCAAACAACTTGTCACATCCAAGGCATACTGTAAGTCAAGATTAGGTTGGGAGCTTAGCGATTCATTCCTCAAAGCAGACTGGATTTGCTCCATTCACTTTCCCCTGATATGAGGAAGTTGTACAGATAGTCCTTGTTTAGTGACTGCCTCATTTAAAGACTGTTCAAGTTGCAGTGGTGATGAAAAGTAACCTTATGATCAATCCTCACATTTATGACCTTCGCAGGTTTGTAAAGCAAAGGAAAGCTGAAGTAAGATCTTAAGCACAGTCACAGTTTCACTTAGCAACCGTTTCACTTAACAACCAAGTTGCTGGTCCCAGTTGTGGTCACTAAATGAGGACTACCTGTATTTATCAAAAGTTGAACCTGCTCATGCTATGGGGAGTAATGGTATCTTCCTTGTCATATGTTACATTCCTTTTGGTTGCAGGTTGGAGCTGAGTCTGAACTGACCTTAGTGAACACAGTGTCTTGTGTCATTGCCTCCTCATAAATGAACAGCACCAGTTGAATGCCTGCACAATAGTGATGGCATGCTAGAGCCCTAGGTTTAGCAAAAAAGAAACTACTAGCTTGTTAAAAACAGAAAATCTGAGCATTACTAAATAGTAAACACATAGAAAGTCAGTACAAGGCTAGAAGGCCAACTCCAACGGTACTGAGCTGCGATTGATAACATGGCCCTCTTTGATGTTAGCTGAACTGTCATGAATAAGACACCTGTGATTAAGTAAAGGGTTTTGAATTGGCCCTTGAAATACCATTGGCAAAACTGTTCTTATGATCAGGCAAACCCTGAAGGGCAGGCTTTGTAAATATATCCCAGGTCCAGACATTATAAACTTGTTATGTTACTTGCCAATTAGAAATGGTTACACATACTGTGCATAAAGAGGGATCTGAAGGGATGGACCAACTAATTTGGAGATGGGGGCATCTTCAGTCAAGATGGTCTCCATGACCACATAATTAAAGCCTTGCCACATTTTTATACATATCACACCTGCAATATGTGTAGAAAAGGAACGGAGTTTCAATCACATGATCGTGGACACCATTTTGATTTTTTTTTAATCCCTCAGATGCCCCTGTTTAAAGTCTAGATGCTTATTTTACACCCTGAGATTCCAAGTTGGGTCCATGATACATCCCATATCGTAAATGAGCATGCATCATCAAACAGTATTTAGTTGTTTTAAATCACAATAAAGTTTACCACATTTTGGGCAGGGACCCATTCCATTCACCCATCCAATATATGGTAAACACTAACTCTTAATTAGCTGTTACGAAGTCTTGCCTGTAACATATAGGTTCAGGAGATAATCCTTTGATAAAGCCTCATAATTTTTGTTACTTATAAACTTGTACTCCATTTATGAAATAATTCAGGACAATTTAAGCATGTGGGAATGAAAAATAAAATAAACTGAATTCAGAACATAGTTCTAATGTTACATTGAAAATATGGGCTCATTACTTCAATTTGGAACAGTCTATTGTACTCGAGAGTAAACTCCACTTAATTGCATGATGTTTACTTCTAAGTGAATGACAAATACACTGTGGGATCTCCATTTCCAATTGGGTCTGATAACTGTTGTAACCTTTCCTTGTAAGAATATCTGTCCTATCTTCCCATAATTTTTTCTTTCCCTTTTTTTCTTTCTGTCATTTTTCTTCTTCTCTCCCCTGTGGCTGGTAATAGTTTATGGACCATGTTGCTGTGTAAATACCTTGTTAAGGCCAGTTTCAGCTGCTGGGTCTTTGTGGGGTCAGTGTCAGGACTACTTTATTCTGAGCCCTTGATATGTAGGATAAAACTGCAGATAGGTGGACCTTTTGCTGCTGTTCACTGCAGGGAGCCTAGTGCTCTAGGCTTCCTCTCCCCAAATGCAGTGCTGCTAGCAGTATAAGCAATAAAAAATAATTTTTCTGGTCAAAGGTAATTAGACTGACCTAAAGAAGCGGTTTTATATACATGGACTAGATATAACATCACCAGCATTGCTTGATATTTTTCAGTTCAGTTGATAAAATTGCAGGTGTTTAAAAGCTGTGGAATGTTATTGTCTGGATATTTCTGGCAGGTAGCTAAAAAAATGGTTGAATATTGTTGCACTTTGTAATATTGAATCATAGCTGGAATTTTGGAACAATCAAGCATCTGAACTAAGGAGTAAAAATTACCTATATACTATCATAAAATAGAAAAGAATACAACAAGAGAATGAGAAATTTATATGAAGTAGATCTTGTATTTGGTTATAGTCAATAACCCCCCCCCCCCAAAATGCTGCCACTGCATTTTAATATGTTTGCCTTTTTATGCTAAATATTATTTTTTAAAATAACACCAATTAGACATTAATAAGGCATTTATGTAATGAGTACCAAATGTTATATTTTAATACCCAATGCTCAATCTCCAATACCTAAAGGTATTCAAAGGTGAGGAGTAAGTTATTGAAATAATTTCTACTAAATATATTTTGAATTATGAAGTAATTAAGATTTCAATATATAATGAGCTGCCAAATTTGAGTTTCACAACTGTTTTTATACTCCTTATTCATTGAACAAACAAACACATGAGTTATCTTTTTTAATCCTTTAAGCCAGGTAATTTTTGGTGTAGTACATATATTGTTTTTAAAGATGTGAAATCATTGATTTCAACATGAACAGGCAGAACAGCTGATTTATCTGTAGCAATTATGTTAGGGTTTGACTTACAGAAATCCTTAGAGCTTGTTAGATGTTTAGATCCTTGTTAGGTATTTCATATGGAATCCCATTTACTGACTAGCTCATACATGATGGTGTCCCTAAGCTGCTTGCTCAATTGTTTATTTGCTAGAGCAACATCCTCACTTTGTTTAATATGTGTTACTGTTTCAAAAGTCTAGGTCAGATAGAAGTTAAAGGATCTTTTTGGTATTAGTACTGCTATCAATCACTGCACCTAGTGATTGTTCATGATTTCTTTTGCTCTCTAATTGAATAAAAGTTGTCCTTCTGGTAGGGTACAAATCTGGAAATGAGAATCCAGATACGAAATTGTCTTTTAAATAAATGAAGTATCTCTCAAGTTAGGAAAGCCATGAGCAATCTAAAAGTATCATTTACCAGCCCTGAAACTTTGCTCTATTGAAGTGCCTTCACTTTCAGGATTACAACAAAACCAGACTATCTCTTTTATTGTAAGAGTTGCCACTTTAATTGCCATTTTTAAGCAAAGTTTTGTGAAACTGTTCAGCTGATCAAAATTCTGGCATAGAACTGAAAGTCTAGCATAGGCTTCTATTCAGATTTTAAAACACCGTCATCCGAACAGTCATATTTCTAACAATTTTCCCTTTTGCATTTGCTCCTGAAAATATACATAGAGATTCGGGAAGGTGCCATACTGAGTCAGACTATTGATTTCTCTAGCCTTGTACTGTCTACTGTGATTAGCAGTACTGTAGTTTTTAAAGATCTCAGACAGAGCCACATACTATCATAAGTATATTTTACCCAGGATGACAAGAATGGAATCTGGGTTTCCTGAATAGAAAATAGGTTATATGCAATGTATATCTTGAGATTAGCAGATTGCAATGTCAAGCCCTGCCATATTTTGCATTTTTGCAATATTTTGTTAAAACAATAAAATACATACTGCATCTCTTAAGTAAAGGATTTCAGAACTTTAAAATACTAAATTGGAAAGCAACAGTATAAACATATACAGAAAAACTGATCTTTCATTCAGGTCTCCAAAATACAGTTGATCACGCTGCAGACTGGATGCTGCTTCTTTATGTAAGGCAAGAGATGGATAGGGCTGAAAGTTGATGTACATGATAAAGAAGGATATCTGTTAAACTCTGTGTTGACAGATCAGAAGAGTCTGATAAACTTTACCAGTATCAAAGCTCATATAATGACTTAGTTGACAGAACCAAATGCTCCATGCTAGCCATTCAGCTTCTGCTGAAATAAAAATATGGACTCTGCAAAAACCTAATTACCAAGCAATTGTGGAAAATGTGGACAATTCTTACAATGTTCAAGTAAGATCCAACTGTTAGTTGAGTTAGTTTCTAAGAGGTAGAATGGAGCAGCTGCTACTTTACCCTTCAGTTCAGCAAGCAAAATACCTTGGACTGGCCCTAAATCCATTTTTCTAACATGCTACAAGCTGAGTTTCCTACTGAGTTACTCTAAACAATTTTTAAGCCAGCTAGATACAACTAAATACTGCAAAAGCTGTCCATGTCCCATATATGCACCTTCTACAACAAGAAGAAAGATATAAATAATATGAGATGGTACCGAGGCACTATGGTCTGCCTCTCCATTGATAGGATAGGATTGTATGAGCCATAATATTCTAGGAAAAACTTATTTTACTGTATATTCAGAACATTATTTTGCTAACTCTTCCCTTTAGGTTATGTTAGTTACAGTTTATAGGAGATGAAGTTTCACATTATCTGGAAACCATCATTTTGGAAAAGGCTGCTACAGAGCCTCCTGTTATTATTTTCTCCACATAATCCCTTTATATGGATTTTTCACTGCAAAAGACTTTGCTGCTATTCATCTTTATTACTGTTTTTGACCCCTGTCTTTTAAAACTTTGCTTCTATTTAACTTATATTGTATGCCTCCTCTGTTACGGCATTACCTCTCCAAAGTCTGATGAGTGACATACTTAATGGGTATTCCCTCTGTCATCTTCCATTGTTGCAAGTTATACAGACTAAATTTTGTGGGAATATTTATGGCATTTCCGTAACTGGAGACTCCAGAGTTTTTTTATGACCAAATTGCTTTTCCTTTTAAGGCTACCAGGTTGTAACACTGGTATTTAAATATCTAATCAAAAAGAAAAACTGCACCCATGTTCTCCCTCAAATTTTGATTTGCCAATCAGCATTCATTTAAAGTTAATGTGGGAATATCATTATACTCAGGTTTATATGGAGCTGTCTTTCAGTATGGTCCTGAGGCTGCAGTTTGAGATAAAAATGACAGTTTGATTCTGATTGGGACCTCCTTTATGTAACATTAGTGACCCAGACTGTCCACTGGCCTCATTGACTTCATTATACCAGTGAAATATCTCTCTTCATTAAAGCATAATTTCTGTATTTGAGTATTGTGTAGCAAAGAGCCTCATGTGGGAATCTCCTTCCTAGACAGAATGAAGTTTTAAGCTTCATAACAAAGTCTTACTTTTGAATTTGTCCCTCTGTTAATAGCAGTAATCCTCATTTTTATGTAACCCTGTCTAATAGACACACCAAAGCTTTTGTATGATGCATTTGTGGACCAGAAGACTTTAAGAGTAAATCAGAGAAGACTTTTACTCTTATAAAATAGTCAGGTATGTTGGCTGTCTATATATATGCAATTTTTTTACTTATATTTTTATTGATGTCATCCTGACACGTGGGTATAAGAATCCATTTCGATTCAGAAACAACAGCAACAAAAGCAGAGATTGTTACAGGAATGAGGGCTGCAGAAAGCTGAGAGCTAACAATTGGAGAACACTTGGAGAAGTAAATTGGAAGAAGAGCTACAGATCTCCCATGAGCGGAACATTTATCGACTATTAGTTAAAGCTGAAGTTATTTCATTAAGGCAGAGGGATCCTTTTTTTTTTTTTCAGACTTTTTTTGAAGAGCATAAAAAAAGTTGGTATCCTGTAATGAAGAGCAAGTTAGGAGAAAACACTACTGTAATGTCAGTGCATCTAGGACAACTTAAGGCTGCCTCACTCATGGGTTGGAAATGAGATGAAGAAATCACCAGAGGTGCTACAGTGAAAAGACATTATCAGTGCATGATTGTGGCTAGGTGCAAGTGGAAGACCCTTTGAGTCAAAACTTATAACTGCCTTTAAATGTGATTTTTATGTCTGCTCTAAAATTAATCTGGCCTTCATTTGATTCTCAAGATGGCTCCTCATTACATTTTCCTAGTATTCTTATTGCTTCACTCTGGTGCCTAGCCTGTGTTTTTCAGGAATAAGTTCCTTATTTCTGAGCACACTCAGGTAGAAAGCTTTAAATTCTGGTAAAATAATGATCTATTCTTAGGCCTAGTTCCACACATGAAACAGGGTGCCCAGTGAGTGAGCTCTTTCATTTTGGTAGATTCTTTCTATATATTATTTTTAAAAGAGTGATGACTAAGTAAGGAATTAACACAGGTTTAGAAAACTTCCAGCAAAAGTACAATTAACTCTTTTTAAGTGTGTGGTACTTTTTAAATTTAGCTTGGTTCTTCTCCCTTCTTTGCCCAAATTTCTACTGTAAATCTATCATTTATATTTCTGTGGCCAAACATTTTCAGTTGGACTTTATCTGTCTTGGCCTGTCATACAATAACTCTTGTCACATCACTTCCTTCTTCTGATCCTTATTTGGTAAATTTTAATTCCCTGAAAAATTTATGTTTTCTCCATATAAGAACTATAAAAAAAAAGTATACTACCCAAAGTATTAGGTTTTGGTACTATAACCCAGCTATGGTTTTATTTGTAATATGCATATACACGAATTTTTTGAATAAATAAAGTCCAGATCATTATGTAAAGTAATATTTCCCTCTCCTTAAACAGTATCTATAGTTTGTGAAAACATAGCAGTTTGTGAAAACACAGCACATACATCTGATACATGATAGATAGATACAGATAGCTAGGTAGGTACACACAACTACACATCACATATCTGGAACAGTCCCTTTGTATATTTAACTATCTTGACATATGTAAATATGCTAGTCAGCCCTATCTCCACCCAGTGACATCATCTATCACTTGTTTCAACTGGCAATAGTCCCTGCAACCATCAGAGGCCCATTTTTAAAACATAAAATATGGCAACTGACCCAGAAGAGTTGCTTCCCCTGCTGTAAAAACTTAGAAAACATAGGTCTCCTTCAAGAGAAAGGGACATGTGTTTTTTTTCCAATGGAAATTTGTGAAATATAGATATAAAAAATCTGAAAAACTAGTTGGAATTTGACACTAAGGTTTTATGTTTGTTAGCAATTGATTTGTTTTTAAGGTAAAATAATAAATGCTTGGTATCTGGTGGAATGGTTGGGCAGAGGCTAAAATCAAAATAAATACATATGAATAGAGCTCAGTGATCTTTAATTAGACACTGGATCTGGTCTGCAATCTAGAGCTATGCTAATTTATTGTGCTACCTCTCTTAGAGAAGAAATAGAAATGGCACATCTATTGACTGGTACCAGCTGTTCCCTGCCAATTGTCCTTTCCTGCAGATAGCAAGCTGTGCACTTGGCAGCAGCAAGTCTCAAACAGTTAACATGTGCCCCAGGGAGGGCAACTGCTTAAGCCCATCAAAAAGCACAGCTATGCTCTGCAAGATTCATGTTAGATTCATCGCATCTGTTTCATATTTTGGGAGGCGTATTCATAAACGATGGAACAGTTGAGATGCAAAGTCACATTTTAATATAAAACAAAGGCAAGCATGAAACAGAGTATACATCTCAATGAATAATTTCATAGTGAGCCTTCCTGTGTAGAAAATACAGTATGCACTTGGCTATTTTTAGATTTAAAAAACCAAATAAGAATCCATTCAGATATCAGGGTGCAATAATATCCCTGTTCTTAGAGAGCAGTACAGTCAGACTTGTTTTAGTTCCAGGAAGATCACTACTTTCCAAATTATACTGCACCTACAAATTCAATTTCAGTTTATGCATGCAACTCATACTGTAGGCTAAATGATAGCATATTAATGCTAGAAAAGCCAGTTGAGCTGCATTGCCATCAGCTAATCAACTTGGGCTTCAATTCTATAAATATAAGTTAATTACTATACAGCTAAGGCTGGTTCCTATCTTGCTATTAATGTTGGCAGTCTTAAGATAACTAGCTTTGGTTTCAAAGCGCTTCAGAAAGTACAAGACAAAATCAAGCAAACAGAAGGTTCCACTTTGCCAGGCTTTTGTAATTTGTAGTTCTACAATCTTCTGTTTCTCAACTGGCTACATGTGAGCCAGGCCAGATCAGGATTTAGCCTGCTCCTGTTGAGACTTTAAAAATGGCCTAGTGTTCTACTTCCTCTTCCCCAGTTAGTTTCTGCTATTGGAGTAGGTGATAATGTGTGGTTTTCCAAGTATTGATTGCATCTCAATCAATAGCAGCCCCAGCTAGCAGGGCCAATTGCAAGGATATAGTTGTTGTTCATCAACAATTGGAGGGCCACAGCTTTCCTACTATGTGCCTACTCCTTGTTTGGCACTTATCCTCAGAAGACTTCTCATGTAATAAATGCATGCAGGACAGTTGAGAGAAGCTGAAATAGTGATTAAGGATGTAGATTGTCAACCACAATGTAAAACTGCAACACTGTGGTTCAGGTTGAAAGTGATCAGCTATTTTTCTTAGTTTAGAAAGTCTTTACCTATAAACTGTAGGCCTGTTAAAGACATGTGGACATCCTCTTCCCCTGAAAATTAAATGGAGTGTACCACTCCAAATGGAGTCTTCTTTGTAACTGATTTGGAGTGACAAGAATTTAGCCTATCCCTCCAGTTGCTGATCTTAAGTAGTCATGATTCTGTGCCTTGAGCAAGAAGGGATCAATTATCCTGTTACTATCTACTGTCATTTTAAATCTGCAGAGGAATTGTGCATGGCAAAAACTTCAAAGGCTGCTATCCTATTGTTAACATCTGTTTTCATTCATTCATTTTTAATGCACTGTTTGCGATTAAAACAAGGGTTACCCACTTTAAATATTTCTGAAGTTTAAGGGTTTTTTTATTTATTTTTTGTTCAATGAAAAACTACTGCAGAAATATTGTACCAGGATTCAAAAACATATTTGTTAATTACAGTGATCATATAGTCTTTCAAATGCTAATAGTCTGACTGCAATTTCATTTTGTTTGGGACTGATAGAACTTATGATTAAAGAATAGTATAGCTTTATAGTGATTTTACTGCCATCTGCGTGCACCAGGCAATAACTATGTACAGATGGTTGTGATTCAGAGACAGGTTGCCACATGCAAAAAAGTATGTTTCCGTTATTTCAGTAAGATTTATTGCAGCAGTCACAGTTAAATGCTTGAACCTTAATGATAATTGCTACTAATCCTCAAGAAAAATGATTAGGGTTTAATAAACCACAAGGAGCAGCTTTTGTCATAAACTTCAGAAACATATTACAAAGGTATATTTTATTTTTTTTCATCCCTGCCTAGTCATTTATTTCAGCATTTATGCTGCTGCAGTGCTTTATAATGTAAAAGGCGGAAAGACAATGCAACACTTCTATTCTGTGGAATGTCTTTCAAGTACTCAGTTTATTTTAAAGGATAAAAATATATTGTATAGCTTTATCCAGGACATTTGAAAACTTGATAACTATATTTGGCTTTGCATGGAACAGAGGAGAAATTGTGGAATTAAAATAGTGATATGCCAAAGACTATCATTTAATTTTCTCCTTAAGATCTGCTATGCTGCCTCATCATGGCAAGGGGTGTTTCTGGGAGAGATGAATGAAGAGTGCCAGGAATGTATGTCAAGAGTATATATTCCCAGCAGGGTCACTCAAGGCACGAAGGTCATCCCAACTGCTCAACTACAGCAAGTGGGCACCTATACTGGGTAGCAGTGATATAGGAAGATTGCAGAGGCAGGTGATCACTTTAGTGACAGTGGCAAAGGCATCAATTCACACTGCTCAGGAGAAGGCAATGGTAAGCCACTCCTGTATTTTACCAAGAAACTACATGGAGAGACAAGATAAAGTGATTGATGATATAGTGTCAGATGGGTCCCTCCAGGTTGGATAGCAATCAACATGCTATTGAAGAAAAGCTGAGGATGTTTTGGTGTACTAATGTTGTTTATGATGCAGCTAGATTAAAGCCTTCCAGATATCTAGTTACTGATGCTACTATGCAGGAAAAGAAAGTCTGAAACCTCAAAGACAGAATTACAATGGGAACATGGAATATAAAATCATGAACATGGGAAAGCTCAACACAATGACAGATGAAATGAATTGACTACACATTGACATCTTAGGCCAATTGAAATGGTCTGGAATTGGATACTTTCAGTCAGAAGATCATATCATTCAGGACATGGAAAACAAGGAATGATGTTGGTTTCATAGACAGGAAGGATATAATAAAGACAGTATTTGGGCACAATGCAATCAATGACCAAATAATATCAATTAGACTTCGTGGACAATCTTTTAATATGACAATTTTCCAAGTATATGCTCCAACCACTGGTGGAGAAGAAGAGATTGATGAGTTTTATTGTCAAATTCAACCTGAAATTGATAGAACTTGCAAACAGTACTTGTTGCTTGTGGCTGGAGAGTGGAATGCCAAAGTTAGAAATAGTATGGAGGAGATGTCCTTGGACTATTGCCCTAGAAAACTAATTTTTTTTTTTTATGCTTTCAAGTCAGTGTTGACTCCTGGCGACTGTCTGGACAAGTCCCTACAGTTTTCTTGGCAAGATTTTCAGAGGTGGTTTGCCATTGCCTGCTTCCTAGGGCTGAGAGAGCGTGCCCAAGGTCACCAAGGTCACAGTCTCCCGGTTTCTAGTCTGATGCCTTAACCACTAACCAAACTGGCTGTCATGGAAACAGAAATAATGTATTCCTATACCAAAGAAAAGAGTCTTAACAGAGTAAGCAAAGTATCATACAATGTTTTTAATTTCACATACTAACAAAAATATGTTTAGGATTATCCATTGCAGATTAGAGTCCTACAGGAAAGGGAGATGCCAGATGTTCAAACTGACTTTAGAAAAGGCCAAGGGAAAAAGACTTTATTGCTGATTCATACAGGAAAAATGAAAAAGCCAAGAATATCCCAAAGAAGTCAATAAATGCTTCATTGGTTATAGAAATGTATTTGATTGTTTCAACCATATCAAGCTGTGGAACATACTTAGGAAAATGGAATCCTCATGCAAAATCTATACACAAGTCAGGAAGTTGCAATCCAGACAGAACATGGCAAATCTGACTAGTTTCAGGTTGGCAAAGGAGTGAGACAAGGCTGTATACTCTCCCCTTATTTATTCAATTTATATGCTGAATATATGAAGGGAAGCTGGATTGGAAGATGAGCATGGTTTTAAAATTGGAGGAAGAAATATCAATACCCTGTGGTATGCTAATAACACTGGTATGGTAGTCCTTCAAGTTCAAAGAAGACAGCTGTTATGCAGTTCATTTGTGAACATGGAGGTGGCTCTGCAGTCCCAGTCTAGAGGCGCAGAGGCTAGCACAATGAGGGCACTGGAAGTCCATTGTTGTAACTGTGGGTGTTATTCTGTGATGCCATTCACAGTTTTCTATCAGTTTTTGATGGTGCCTGTCCTCAAAGCTGGTAGAAGTTTCATAGCACAGGGCTCACTAGCAGATTTTGTCAGCAGCTGCAGTTTCTAGTGCCGTTGGCTGGGTGTCATGGTGGCACAGGGTTTCTTTTACAGTCTTTGTAGTGCTTGCATGGTCAACCTTGAGGTCTCTTCCCAGACACCAGTACACTATAGAGCAACTGGCAAGGCATACGGTGGTCATCCATTCTAACGATGTGTCCCACCCACTGAATCTGGGCTCTGATAATCAAGGACTCAATGCTGGTGGACCCCACGCAATCCAAACCTGCAAGATGGACACATGGTCTTGCCAACAAATGCCAGGGATGGAACTGAGAGCATGCATGTGAAATTTCTCCAGGTGTTTGATGTGCCTTCGGACAGAGTCCAGGGCTCACGTCCATATAGGAGAGAAGGGATAACACACAGCTCTGTAGACTTTCAGCTTTGTGTAGATACAGATGTTGTGTGGATTATGCTCTATTATGCAGCTGCCCCAGTGCCTGGCTGGCCTTGCTGATCCTGAGTCAATTTCTAAATTAACATAAAATAAAGAGAAAATTTGATAAAATAAGGATATACTTATCTATGGTTTTCCTATATGCAATTATCAGAAAGGTTTAAAGTGGATAAAAGATTTTATGGTTTTGAATAATGCAAGACTGAGGTTGAAATAGAATTATGTACTAATGATGAACATGTTATTGCTAAAATGTATACACTTTTGTTGAAATATGAAACAGAAGAAGAACAAGTGAAAGAATGTATGTTAAAATGGGCTTAAAATTTTGGCTATAATATACAAATGGATCAATGGGAAAATATGTGGTTAAAAGGTTTGAAATTTGCATTATGCTCTAACCTTAAAGAGAACTTTTATAAAATGTATCATTTGTATTTGTCACCAGAGAAATTGTCTAGAATGTATAAAGGTACTTTGAATCTTTGCTGGAAATGTGAACAACATGAAGGGACTTTTTATCATGTATGGTGAACATATAAAAAAGCCAAAAAAATTGGATACAAATAAATACATTAATTCAGAAGGTTTTAAAGACTAATGTACAATTGAAACCAGAGATTTTCCTTCTGGGATTAATGGATAGACAGCTAGGAAGAATACAGAAAATGGAGATGGTCACAGATCTGAAGATGTTTGCATTTAGGGATTCACTGTGAAGATTTATTTTAAACAAATTGTAACATTTGGAGGTATGTAGCATCCAAAAATACTTCTTAAAAAGCTACACATTTTGCAAACGGCCCCATATTTTACAAACTTATTTGATATATTTTTATGCCAACAGTTTACAAAATACACAATAATAAACTGAAAGCAATATAAAACTACATTCAATAGGAGGGAGAAAAAACAATACAGAAAAAAAATCATACAGAAAAACCTGAGTGAAAAGAAAGCTAATGCTTAAAAATAATAATCTTTTATATATCAGGAATCTCAGGGGAGAGTGCATCCACAGCAAAGTTGCAACCACAGAGAAAACCTATCCTTGATCAAATTCAGGATGGGAGTCCCCTGAAGATCTCAGCAATCTACTAGCTCTGTAAGAGTGAAATAAATCCATCATGTGTGCCCTGATATAAGGCCCTGGTCTCAAGTTCTTTAGGACCTTATACATGTTAAGCAAAAATTTTAAATTAGATCAGTAGCTGTCAACCCACGCAGCTGCGTGAACCAAGGTATAACTTCTACACAGTCGGGTGTTCTGTTCAGCCACTTGGTCACTGCATTCTGCACTATTTACTGCTTCTGATTTATTTATTTATTTATTATTAGTATTATTCCAGTTTATATAGCTGCCTATCTCAAAGACATCACTCTGAACGGCTTACAACAATTATAAACAAGACAAAAAACAGAATATAAAAACATATAAGAAGCATATAAAAGCATATTAAAATCATATAACATAATCCATAGTCACTATATTAAAAACCAATCAACAACTCTCAACCACTGTACAGTCTCTGAAACCCAAAGCTACTCAGTGTTGTTACAGTTGATGCTCCAAATTGAGCACATTACTGTAACCAAAGCATGAGACTGAGAAAGAGTGGTTAGCTTCTCCCAGTCCAGGAAAGAGTGTAGTTTGTGTTACAAACAAAGCAGGTAATAGTTTACATTACATCAGTAACTTTAGGAGTACCCTAAACTAAGTACATGTCTTTTCTGAGGGAGTGCAACATTATTTAAAACAGGCAAACCTCCCATTTCCCATCTGTGGGAGCCGCCTAAGAATCTTGTTAAAATTTAGCCTCTTTTCATTGGCCCTGATCTACCTCATCACTGCAGCAGACACTTATTCAAAACATGCAAAGTCTTTCCTGATTCAAATCTTCTGGAGAAATATTGCTGAGTGTCACCAGTATATTGATTAAATTGCTTTAATAAGTTTAACATCCTTTTATTCTCTGTTTTATTTTGTTTTTTATATTTTTAATGTATTAGATCAGGAGAGGTGCAGTACTCTCATCCAGATCCCAACAAAGGTCACCGTTTGGAAAGACCAATGCTGCCTCAATCCCATACTTAGGCTCCAGATAATTCATTTCATCTAGGGTTCTATGCTACTGTTTCTCCATCACCATGTCAGCAACCTTCCCCAGAAAGAGAAAGTTAGAGACCAGAAAATAGTATCTAAAACCACTGAATCCAGAGATAGACTCTTCAGAAGGGATAGACCACATACTTTTTTGAGGCTACTGGTAGGATTTACAATGTCCCAGACCCAGGTGATTATGTCTCTTCATCTCATTCCTTGCAGGAACCAGGAGGAGAGCATGGATCCAGCTGCAGGTGACAGAAGAAAGTCTAGAGAGTACCCTATCCATTTCCTTGGAGGTCACAGGCAAAAAGGAGTTCTAGATAATATGGCCAGATTATGCTGTAGCCACTACCAAAGACTCTGCCCAGGAGGAATGAAGATTTTGGCGAATCTGAGTGTCTTTATTGGTAAAATGCTTTGCAATTTGGTCAAAGTAGTGGAAGATCTTGATACTGACTTCTTCCAAAGAGGGAATTAGTCACTCTAAAAAGCACAGATGGATGACAACCTACCAACACAGTAAGGGAGGTTAAGTAATAGTGCTTCACCTCCCTTATCATGACAGTGTAGTTAGATTCTTTAATAATTAGTATCATCCTGCCTCCCCAACCTTGGTGTCAGGGCTGCTGAGGGACCTGGGTAGATAAATTTCAGAGAGGGCACCCTATCCTTGCCCAACCAGTTTTTGGTACTGCATATCAGATGCGCTACTTCATCCACCATCAGGCTGTGGATGAATGAGGTCTTGACAGACAGAGCTAGTATTTACCATCAACATCTTGAGACCAAAAGGCCCAGCAATGTTTCAGGATGGAGCAATCAGGTTGGAAGTAGAGATCACCAGAAGCTTGGAGACTGAACTACGTAGGATGGCTTCCTTTACAGAAAATAAATGCTTTTATCTTTGCTTTTGGAACTAGGATTATCCTTCCATTAGCTTTCAAAATAGATGTGGCAGTGATTAGGTTCTGTTATGACTGAGCAAAACAATCTTGTCTGCTTTCCACCAGGGAGCATTCTACTACAGCAATGGCAATTTTGGCTGCTTTCCTACAGCATATCCTTTTACAAGAGCTGTGTCATGTGGCTAGTTGAGATCAGGATCCTTTACCACTACCAGCTGGATCATTTTGCTGTCCCTAAAGAAGTCTGCCTGGCACCCTAACCCTATCCCTGGCACCACAGACAACCATCTAGTCTCTCAGGCCTTTTAGCTTGTCATACATAGTGCTATCCATATATAGTTTAATGTTGTATCTTAGAGCAATTTGTATCTCTATGGATTTTTTAAAAAATCATTGATTTTGATATTCCATTATTGGTAAGTTAGTAATTGTGTTTTGTTTTTGTGTATTTAACTGATTTTACTGTGTTTTGTTCTATATTTAGAAATGTAGTTCTTAAAGCTTCAACTGGCAGCTTCCATTTTGAATAAATACATAATAAATATAAATAAGGTAATGTAGGATGTTTCTGCAATTACGTGCAAGCTTCAGTTGTATGGCCCCTCCTGGCCTCATTGCGAATCCTTCAGTTGTAGGGAGGACAATTTTACTGTATATCAATGCAGGAACGCACAGTAAATGGTCACAGTATCAACATCTCAAAGACACTCCATTAAATGAACATCTTCACAGGTTCTGTGGTGTGTCTTTTCTTTCTTTTTTATTATTATTAACCATGATAAATACAGCATTCTTTCTTTTCCCTTCCTTTTTCAGTGTTCCTTCTTTCAAAAGCTAAAATTTTGATTCTTCTCTCCTTGCTTATACATTTATTCAAATAGGAATGGAATTAGGAAGATAATTTAATGTTTAAGATAAATCAAATGGACGTACTAACATAAAGTTAGTCCCACTCGGTCCAGCAGAAGGGGCAGGTTGCAGACCCCACCAGTCAGGGAATTTAGATCGGTGGGTTCTAGGTAGAGAGCCTTTTGTGCTGTAGCGCCCGCCCTATGGAACATCCTGCCTTCTGAGGTCCGGTGTGCCCCCTCCCTCATGGCCTTCAGGAAAGGTATCAAATCCTGGCTCTGCCAGAAGGCCTGGGGGCCAGAGGGGGGCCTGCACCTGTGGAGATGGCTGGTGAGATGATGGGTTGTCCCCCCCCCAGCATCTTACCGGTTTTTTTTAGGGCCAAAATCAGAGGAGGTTTTTTAGGGCATTTTTAATATGTTTTTTAACTATTTATAGATTTTAGCCATCTTTGGAGAGAACTGTGTTTTTTCTTTTTATTGTGAGCCGCCCAGAGTCACCCATTGGGGGAGATTGGCGGCATACAAGCCGAATAAATAAATAAATAAATAAATAAATAAATAAATAAATAAATAAAGTTGAGAAGAAAAGAAGGAAAACCTATTTACATGAGGCTCGATGGGAAATATGTAGAGGAAAAACATAACTCTTTTTTCACTCAAGCTGCCATGAGGTTAATGATACATTGATATATTGATTATCTAACTTTGTAATATCTCAACGATTTTCTAAACAGTATTAAGCAGGAGCTTTCTGGAATAATTTTTTAGAGCTTTCCCTTTCCTGCAGCTTTCTTCCCTTGGTTGCTGACTTCTTTGTGACATTATTAAGTGGCATGTTTATGCAGGGAAATCATCACCACAACTTATTACTTGGGGTTTAGTCAATTAATATAGTCATGCTTATTAATTTAAAATCTTGTTTGCTATGAGCAACATGATTTAGCTGCAGCAAGTTTTCACCTCATTTTTGTAGCTTTCTGAATTTAGACATTGGTATCTCAGAGTTGTTGAGAAAACACTTAGTATTGTATATTTATCTTTTGGAAGCACAACCTCCAAAAATGCCAAAGGATTTGATTGTCTTCTGGCCATTTTGCTTTTCATTGGCTGATCACAAATATTTCTATGTTCAGGTCCTACAAACTTACAAAATATCAGAAGCTGCTGTAAGATTCAGTAGGTAATGGAAATAAATCTTTTCCTGGAAACCCAAACCTGCACTTAGTTCTTGGTTGTCCTTGCCCAGCTTCTTCAAGCAATGCCAGGCAATCATTCGGATTGCCCACTATTCTTCTGTAGCAAGGAGGATTTTTTGTCCAAAATTATGAAGGCTAGAAATACATAAAAGTGCCCCAATAAAGCTTTTTGTCACTTATGGCAATTCTAAATTTAGATGTTTGTACAAGAGTGAGTATTATCTATTATTGCAGGGTTCCTCAACCATGGCTGGCTGGGGAATTCTGGGAGTTGAAGTCCACACATCTTCATGTCACCAAGGTTGAGGAACCCTGTATTATTGGATTGCAGCAGAAAACAATATGGTGAGGTAATGCCTACAGGAGAAATATTTGTCTTCCTAAGTTGATGCAAAATCAAGTGTTGAGTTCTGGTGAGTCTCGTGGATGGATGGACTCCTGTCTGTGTAGCTGAGACTCGTGAGAAAAAAAATAGGTATTTTTCCCAGTGATTCAGAATTACTGTTATTTGAGACAGATTCTACAGAAATTGAGTACTGTAAGATGAAGCAATATATTATGAAATTTCTACCAAGGGATTCAGCATGTGGGTGATACTTTGATGTATCTTGCTCAGTTCAAAGATGGATGAATGCATTAATTCATGCACAGACATGCACTTTACTAATATGCATGTGTGCCAATCAAGTATTTTATGTTTTTAGGTCTCCTGGCCTAAAAGCTTTAGCAAAAACTTTAACAGAGCAAAGATGAAATTAATAGAGGAGCTAATAGTGAAGTCAATATGCAAAGTCTTTGTCCCGGATGCAAGATACACGGTGTTCTTTATTGAACTGGGGTTCAGTAAGTGAAACAGAAAAGGTGAGGGATCCTACTTTTCAGTATTGCAAACATAGCTTAGAGTCAAGACACAGGCATGAGGCCAGATTGTTGCAGTCATTATTGCAGTGCCTGAGTGCTCTCTGGTGAGTCCTTTATACTGCATTCTTTCAACCTACTTCTCAGTACAACCAAACTTAATCAGATCTAATTATAGAGCTAGTCCACTCTGGGCCAAAGCTTACTCTTGAATTCACTGCAAAGTGCCGTTTACAGATTCTTGTGCTTTACTGCATCTCTGTCCTTTGGCCATGCAGAGGACATGATGACAGCAACGTTCACTAAAGGTTATGATACTGACTCTCTATAATCCTAGACCAGGCTGTTCTAATTGCTTTTCCATGTACATTGTTTTACTGGTCTCAAGGTGTGCTGTTTGATATTGTGTTGGGATATCTTTGAGGGGGATTATTCCTGGGTCTGTGTGTAGTTAGAAATGTATATAGGAATGTGTTACTACAGGGTGTTGGTGTTCTGTAATTTTCAGCAGTCAGATCAGAGTCCACAAAGATATTCTGCCTGGAACCTAATTTATCAGGGAGAATTTCTCTGTTCCTATAATAGGTGGGAGACCATAGCAAAGAACAGTGCTTGATTCAAACTGGAAGAAACTGCACAGCTTTATATTTTTCTGTCAGGAATAATTTAAGAGGGCTACATTTGAGGCACTCATGGAGTGGTTTGCATGACATGTATGGTTAGGCTAAATTGAGGTTTAATAATCTGAGATTGAAAATGTTTGGGGAACCCAGCCATTGTCTGGGCATTGAGAGTGAGCCATGCAATTATGTACAATGTATGTAAAGGCATAATATGACTGTTGAGCATAACATGTTATACAAATATAGTAATTGCAAAGTATTAACCAAGTTCGTATGTTGCCTGAACCTGGACAATTGGTCTAAAATGATCCAGCAAGTTTCTCACTTTGAACTTTACATGGTTCTGCAACCACTAGTTTGTCTTACTGTCTTCACTTTGGGCCTGGACTTATTTTCCAATCAGAGCATCAAAGTTACTATTTTTTTTCTGACATAAATAAGATAAATTCTGTTAAACAAACTGGAAGCTTTAGAAAGAATAGATATAATTCCTGTGTTTACTGTTTACCAAAGCAGCTCCATTAAACTGTAAGTATGTACTGAAAGGGGTAGGAAGAAGTTGTACGGCCAAAACACACGGTGAAAGAAGGATAGTGCCCAGTTCTCCTTAGGTTGGGAAAAGGATTTCTCTTTATTAGCATTGCCACTGAAGGCTCTTTCTATCAGTAATTCACCACTGTTCTGGGTGTTCTGCACAGCTGGCTTTTGAGGAACCCTAAGACATGTGTTTGTACAGTAGTTGAACTGCCTAAAATAAGGTAGCACCAGCTATGGTGTTAGGGCTCCCCAAGGTGCTTATCCTGGTAGATTTCATTGCCCAGGCTGAGACCCCTGTGCTGGGGCAATTTAGCATCTAATTCTCTTAGATGATCACTTTTAGATTTTGTTGGATGCATTATTCTTGTCCGCCAATTTTTTCTTTCATGGTGCAAACTAAAAGAAGGTCACCCAGTGTCCCTCTTTCCATTTCTATTCTGTTGCCATTACGTATATAAAAGAGCTAATTCAAGCTCACTTCCTTTGGGACTGTCCATGCTAATTATCCACAGTGTTGTTTCCAATGGCTGTCTGCACATGTGCTTTTTAATAGATACAGATATAAAGAATATAGATTGTTGTTATCACGGCAGAGAGCTTGTGCCCTTTTATCGCTTACCTCTTGTTCCTGTCTCTCTTTCCCTACTTTTGCCTGCCTTTTTGTCCTGTTTTGATCAGTTAACTGTTTCTGATGTTTGCTGAAGTTTCATGAATAAACATGAAGCTACATTTTTACTAGCTACACTGAGCTCATGTGTGCTTGCTTGGACTGGGATACAGGAGCTGCCTGGGAGTGTGCTGGGTGCAAACTAAGCATAAATTACCTACAGTAATTTTCCAACAGATTTTAATATTGATCATCTCTGGGATAGGAGGTTTAGTATAACTTAATTTTCATGGATCTGACCTTTGGTTTTTGTTTCCAACTCCTTCTTACTGCAGTTTTGATTGAATGTTGCTTTCTATTTGTTGCTGTAATGTATTTGAATTATATTCAATCATTTTATTTTGGAAGCCACTATGAGTATCTGATTTGTGGCACAAAAGAAAAATGGGATGGAAATTCTGTTACAAATAACAAAAAATACAATATGTGTGGCTTTAAAAAATGCAAGCTTGGAGTAGGAATGGTGTGTATCATCACTATCTACACTAATTTGACTAATTTCAGCCAAATATGATCTGACCAAAGTTCCTATGAATGCACATGTTGAATGTATTGTTGGGATTATCCTTACCTTTTAAATTCTCATGCTAAAAACAATGGAAATAAAATATTTTAACTCTGACTGGATCATACACTCATACACTCTACTTATGCTCCTACACTTGTGTCATTGTCTCAAGTGAACAAGAAATAAACCCACACTTGTGTTACCAGTACCACTAGTTTGCCAGCTCTCTCACCTCCAAAGCCTGATTTCAAGCCGAGGTTATAATTAAAAATAACATGGATTGTATCTGTGTCCCCAGTTGTGCACACCCAGAAAATGACTGTCACTCGTGTCACTGTTGTCACTAGAATTATAGGGAAGGACTAACAGGGGTTTTGTCACAAGTCAGCCAGAAGGCATATAATCTGAGCTTTGAAGGAAATTGTTCACTGCGATTTGTTTCAGGTCAAAGCTGTTACGTTATTTCACATTTATGAGTTCTTACATTGGCTTGTCCACTGAGAGGGTGGGTGGGGCTGGGAACCTGTTGACTTCAAAGAGTATGTGTACCTGGATGGAATGTTGACTAGATTTTACTAACATGGTTTGGAATAGGTTATTTTTTCACCCTTCATTGAATAGCAAATGGAAGATTTAATAGTAGAATCTTGGAGTATGGTTTTCTATCTACAACACTGAACAAAGAAGAATTATGTTCTTTTTGCAACATTTAATTCACAATATTGATTCTTGGAGTTAGCTAAATATAAAAGTTTTGATTATGGAGCTTATAATGGTATTTTAATTTAGAAGGTAGTTCACTTGGGTATATAATAGGTATGCCATATATGGGCTGCAAACATTCAAATAACCGCTAGGTGGCAATGAAGGGTTTTCTATTTGCTGCCATCTAGTACTTATCCAGGTTTTTACAGCTCAGTATAATATGTAATTGACCCTTAATTAATTGAAGCTGTGTCCTTCGTTTGTTGAGATAGGGAATAAAAAATGAATAACTATAGTAGGTTGAAGATTTTGGAATATTTTTGTCAATTTGAGATTTGGATTCAACCCTCTTTCTGGACTTAACTAGATGTTACCTTCTTGTGTGTACAATTAAAACCCAGTGATTGCTCTTAATAAGAAAAACAAGCAGAATTGGGGGATAGTTTTGATAGGAGAAATGGTAGGAGATAAAGGGAATGTTTAACAAGCTGTTTTCCATTCCAAATCATCCTTCTCCATCTGTTCTTCTTCTTTAGGGTGCCAGACACATGTTCAAACATGTATCTGGAATCCCCCTGGGATAAAGCAGCTGGGGGGACAGATGATTTGGAGCAGAGAAATGATCAGCAGGAAAAACATTAACTGGGTCTCCCCCCCCCCCCCATAGCATCTACTTTCACCTTCTGTTTCCTCAAACTTTTTTTTTAAATTGAAAATAATAGGATTTAAAGATGTTTATCTGTGTATATACGAGCAAGCTCCACACAGGCCATTTTTAAGTTTATTCCTCTGCACTTTATTGTGAATATATAATGCTGGGCTAAAGACTTTGCCTGTGTCAAGTTTCAGTTTCAGTCCCTCATTAAAACATCTCGGGAAGCTAGGCTAGAGAAGGCAAAATCTTGAAATACTGAATGCAGTTAAAATTGTTCATGCTTTATCATCAGGCTAGCTTGAAGGACCAGTGAGCTGACTCAATAGAAGACAATTTTTTCATACAATTTTTCATACTACTGCAATGTATATGATTTTCTGTTCTGTTTAAAATACTTTTAATGTTACAAAAAGACACTAGTGCTGATTAAAGCTTTATGCCAATTGTGCAGAACTATTCTATAAAACTCTTATGATGCTGGATGGATAAGCAGACTGGCAAGTACAGTATTATGCTGAACCTTACAAAAGTAGGTGGTTATATTATTAATATTAGTACATTCTGAAATTGCATGCATTAAAAAAATAAAATGTTACTATTACTCCTTTTTTAGCAGATATATTTATTATTTTACTTCTGAAATATTTGATGGGCAAGATTCACTAGGGAGACTCCTGGCGCTTGAAATTAAGTTCACTTGGAAGGTGGAGAAAGAATTTAAATAATTGCAGCAAAGATAATTTGATATATTCTTAGTCATAAGTATGCCTATGACACCATGCTCATTGCTAGAAAGTTGACTATTCAGGAATAGTTACTTATTTTCCATTTTTTATGTAGTATAAATATAATGTGTATTTTCTACAGTGTTCTATAATACAGCTCACCAGCTTTTGTTTATGTCAACCTTTTCTTAGGAAAAAAATGGCTAAGTAAAGCAGGATGTGTACAAAAATAAATTTGATAAGAAATTGCAGACAATATTTGAAAATTGAAGCCTAATTAATTAGTAGTTCATTTTAACACTTTGACTTTTTAGGCATCAGTCTTAAAATAATGAAGTGGAAGTATCCTGATCCAAGCATAGAAAATGAGAAGTTTTAAGACTTTTTTTCTTTAGCCATTTTCTTTTTGTCCTATCTCATACATGTATAAAAGGGGCTCTGCTGGATCAGATGAAATATATGTACATTCCAGCAAGCTCTTTCCCATAAAATCTGTATGGAAACTTCACAAGCAATTAAAAAAAAATCTTTAAAATTTATTTTTGATTGCCATTGCCTTCAGAATGATTGGTTTTATTCGTTATATATTTGAATTGATTAGTTGCCCAACTCCAATGGACACTATTGTTGAGAAAAGTTTTGTTTTATGTAGTGCCATTGTTCTTTTTTAGACTACTCTGGGCTGTTTTGGCAGAAAGAGCTACAGGTGAAACTCAAAAAATTAGAATATCGTGCAAATGTTCATTTATGTCAGTATGGCAACTCAAAAGGTGAAACCAATATATGAGATAGACGCATTACATGCAAAGCGAGATATGTCAAGCCTTACTTTGGTATAATTGTGATGATTATGGCGTACAGCTTATGAAAACCCCAAATTCACAATCTCAGAAAATTAGAATATTACATGACATCAATAACACAAGGATTCGAAATAGAACAATATCGGACCTCTGCAAAGTAGAAGCATGCATATGTACTCAGTACTTGGTTTGGGCCCCTTTTGCAGCAATGACTGCCGCAATGTGGCGTGGCATGGATGCTATCAGCCTGTGGCACTGCTGAGGTGTTATGGAAGACCAGGATGCTTCAGTAGCGGCCTTCAGCTCCGCTGCATTGTTCGGTCTCATGTCCCTCATCTTTCTCTTGGCAGTGCCCCATAGATTCTTTATGGAGTTCAGGTCAGGCGAGTTTGCTGGCCAATCAAGCACAGTAATCCCATGGTCATTGAACCAGGTTTTGGTACTTTTGGCAGTGTGGGCAGGTGCCAAGTCCTGCTGGAAAATGAAGTCAGCATCCCCATAAAGCTCGTCTTTGGAAGGAAGCATGAAGTGCTCCAAAATCTCCTGGTAGACGGCTGCGTTGACCCTGGACTTAATGAAGCACAGTGGACCAACACCAGCAGATGACATGGCTCCCCAAATCAACACAGACTGTGGAAACTTCACAGTGGACTTCAAGCATCGTGCATTGTGTGCCTCTCCATTCTTCCTCCAGACTCTGGGTCCTTGGTTCCCAAATGAGATGCAAAAGTTGCTCTCATCAGAAAAGAGGACTTTGGACCACTGGGCAACAGACCAGTTCTTTTTTTCTGTAGCTCAGGTAAGACGCTTCTGATGTTGTTTGTTGTTCAGGAGCGGCTTGACAAGAGGAACATGACATTTGAAGCCCATGTCCAGGATCCGTCTGTGTGTGGTGGCTCTTGATGCACTAACTCCAGCCTCAGTCCACTCCTTGTGAAAGTCCCCAACACTTTTGAATGGCCTTTTCCTGACAATCCTCTCCAGGCTACGGTCATCCCTGCTGCTTGTGCACCTTTTTCTCCCACACTTTTCCCTTCCACATAACCTTCTATTGATGTGCTTTGATACAGCACTTTGGGAACATCCAACTTCTTTTGCAATTACCTTTTGGGGCTTTCCCTCCTTATGGAGGGTGTCAGTGATGGTTTTCTGCACAACTGTCAGGTCAGCAGTCTTTCCCATGCTTGTGATTCCTACTGAACCAGCCTGAGAGACCATTAAAAGGCTCAGGAACCCTTTGCAGGTGTTATGGATTCATTAGCTGATTAGAGTGGGACACTTTGAGCCTAGAATATTGAACCTTTTCACACTATTCTAATTTTCTGAGATTGTGAATTTGGGGTTTTCATAAGCTGTACGCCATAATCATCACAATTATACCAAAGTAAGGCTTGACATATCTCACTTTGCATGTAATGCGTCTATCTCATATATTAGTTTCACCTTTTGAGTTGCCATACTGACATAAATGAACATTTGCACAATATTCTAATTTTTCGAGTTTCACCTGTAACTGTTTTCTCCTAATGTTATTTTTTGGATCTCTGGAATCCCAAAATATCAGCCTGTCTTTCATGAATTTGCTCAGTCTCTTATGTAATCAGGTGATGATGAACAATTCATTATAACAAATTTTGTATCTTAATTTTATTAGATATTCTTCCCCTTTTCACTCCAAATCCTTTTAACTCCTGCTTTATTGGATAATTTCAAGCATCAGTGTTCTGAGAAAATACTGCATGGCTTCTCCATGCACTGTGCAATTGTCCATCTCTGTCATAGTCATCCCTCTTACTCCTCTTTTTTTCTAAACTAAGAAGTCCCAAACTTTGTAAACTTTCTTCAAAGATTAATTCCAGTTTTTTTAATATAATTTTTATTAAGAATTGTGATTACAGTAGTAAAAACTAATACAGACTAAACTTAGAGAAAGAGAATAGAATAGAAAAAAAAGAAGAAAAAAAGGAAAATGTATATAATAAAGAAAAAGAAAATAAATATATAAAGAAGTTATTTCCAACCTTAATCACAAGAAGTATAAACAAATTTAGTAACTCTTCAGCCCCTCTAAGGTTACAAACATTTATCTCTTCATCCCATATGCCATCTCTTATCTATAAGCAAAACTATAACACATCAACTTTTCAATGCTGGTATCAGCAAAAAGCCCATAAAGGGTTGCCAGAGCTTTGCAAAAAACAAAACAAAACAAAAAACTTATTTTAACCTTGATCAAATAAACCAACTTTATATTCCTTCCTTTTACTTCTAACAGTCTTAATATTTAATCCAATCAAATATTGTCATAGGATTTGATTTCTCTTCAATTCTTCTTTACCCCATCACAGAGATTTCGTCAAGGCTTTAACAAACCTCTTTTGTAGATCCAGTAAGAAAACATTTCCAGGTCATTCTCTTGGTTTATCATTTTTAAAGTTTTAAACTTCAGCCAGTTTCTTTTATATATCTAGTAAAACATCCTTTTCCAAATCAATCTCTTGGTCTGTCATTTGTAATTCCACTTTTGCTACTTTCTCTGTCTTGTCAGATAAAATTTGTTCCACATCTGTTATTCCTTCATTAACATCTTTTGGACATAGTCTATCCATAGAAGCAGACATCATTACTGACAGTGTTGATATTGTAGTTACTAATATCTGGCTCCATTATTCAAAGATCTCCTTTAATATTTCTAATGTTATAACATTTTGTGTCATTTTGTAAGTCCCAGTATTATGTAACATTGAGAATAGGCTTGTATTTTTTTTCCTTCTGCTTAGAATATTTATTGTCCTCTACTGTCAGTTTCTAAAATTATAAAGTAACTTATCTTGGTTATGACTTACAATAGCCAGGACAACAAAAATAAGTCTTGTTTCCTACAGGAAGCTATTTATTTTTTATAGTTAATTCCAAGATCTTATAGTAGGAGTCAACATTCCAATTTTATCTGGACCCTTAATCTGTATATAACTTTCTTAGATCAAATCTTATTTAGCTTTTTGCTATTTATTTCAAATTCTTTAAGTTCTTAAGCTTATAATTAATTTTTATTTTGTTCAGAATTGAAGATAAACTCACCCACTGACTTTTCAAACTTGTCATTCTGAAAGTTTCTAATATCTTTAAGATGGTTAATAGGCAATTTCTGAAAGTGATTAGAAAGTGGGGTTTGCAAATTTAAAAGGCTTTAAAAGACTCTGGTGCAGTTGTGAGCAAGATGGCTGATTCTGTCATCTCCCAGTGCTGAAACTCATAGAAAACTGCTGTCCTGCAGTCTCCTCATGAGGAGCAGCCATTTGGAACACATGTAGACAATCTTCCATCCTTTCCTTATCTGGAGAGGTTCCAAGGAACTGGTCTACTTGCTGGACCCTTGGTCTTCGCCACAGTTGTTGGCTCCACTTTCACAGAGATGTCTTTAGTACACCACACCTCCCCTGGAAGTCCAGATTAATTCCAGCTTTAAATCTTTTTTCTTTCAGTTCTACCATATATTTGGTAAACTTTCAAGTAGGGTCACACCATGGGAGTTGTTATATTGCCATTTGATCCCTTTCCTAATAATCCCTACACACAAGGCCAAGGTTTTCATCTTATCTATCATGACTATAGTTGCTCTTTCCTGGTCAGACACAGCCAACTGAGACACAGCAGCATCTATGTGAAATTAGGATTTAAAAGTGGTGCAGGGATTTATGTCGGTTGCACTAGGGTAATCTTTCTGGAAACTGTTATTGGGATAAATGAAGGCCCAACTACACTTGTGTATTTATAATCTCCATCACTTTGAGATTGTGGCATTTGCCGAATAAAATTATATTTATGCTAAGGAATTAAATTCTCTTGCCTGATCCAGAAATTATGTGTGCTTGCATGAAACATGGGCCTCCTGTAACTCATTGCCATGTGCAATTGGTCTATATATGCACAGTGGGCCTTCAACTGGAATGAACAAAAATTATAATAATTAAAAACCTCAGATGCCTGGGTATCTTGCTCCCTAGTCAGTTTGTTCAGGCTATTTCATTGAGTCATTGGTGTTCCTGTTGCTCAATATTATAACACTTATTACAAGCATTTATATTCTGCTATTCATAATAAGTATTCCAAAATAGTTGGATCCAGAAAGATAATTATAAACACATACTGTAAGTACTAAAAAGCGATCAACTCCTGGTTTTGTTTCTATTTCTCTGCTTCCCTATACAGTGGTACCTCGGTTCACGAACTTAATTCGTTCCGCGACTGGTCACGACCCGAATTGGTCGCGACCTGAATCAAATTTTCTCATAAGGTTCAATGTAAATACAGTTAATCCATTCTGAACCATGTTTTTTTTTTTAAACCACAAAACTATGACACAAAGTACAGTACGAAGAGAGAGAACACTAACCTTGAGGCGACTTCTGGCGTGGAGGGCAGGAAGGTGGGTGGGGGAGGCAGTTATTGCTTGGAGGGAGAGTCCCCCTCCCTACAGGAAGCCACGACCACATGTCACGGCAGGGAAAATGGCTGCGGATCCTGTTCATTACCCGATCTGGCGTTCGCGAACGGAAGCAAAATTTTGCGAACGGTGCTGTCCGTGACCCGAATTGGTCGTGAACAGAAGTGTTTGTGACCCGAGGTACCACTGTATTAGTGCAACTCCTCCTTGTCCTTATCTACCCATTCAAGTTCAGAAAGTAGTTTGGTAGATGAGAAGGGCCAGAGGAACAGCAACTAATGCAAGCATGTCTAGCTCTGGCAATTATTGCTTGTGATTATTTCAAGACAGCTTGTTGTCTATAGTGGATGAGCTCACACATACCTCTGAATCTGCACATGCAAAATTTCCTTTTTGTAGGGAGTTGTATTATATGGTAGCTGTAAACCTTTGAAAAAGTTGCCAATTTGCTGAAAAGCATTATCTGGTTTTGCTCATCTTCTTTTTGTGCAGTTTTCAGAAATACTGTATTAATATGTACTCATGCACAAAAGGTGTACTTTTTGCTGCAAGATGCTGTTCTATGTTCCTAGTACTTAATTTGTGGTGAAAACAAAATAAATATATACTGAATACTTATTCGTATATTCATTGGGCTTCTTTGTAAGTACTGATTAATTATATATTTTTATCCCATAAATCAGAGTAATGAGGAGTGCTTCCAAATATAACACTTATCTTACCTTTGCATTGCCCTTGTTCTATTTATAACTCTGTATGAATATGTGGTTGCAGGCACACACGTGTGTGTTTATATTAATAAAATATTATACATTGTAGAAAAGCTATGGTATGTAAGGGAACTAAGTCTATGAAAGTCTCTCTCTCTGGGCACTCTTAACATGGTCAGATTATTACTGATTCACTTGATGTGTTCAAGGATCTTTCTAGTCTGAAAGGTCAGCTGCTTTTAGCTGTGCACCAGCAGAATACTAATACTGTCCTTATTCAAATTACCTCCTCCAGTACTTATTAAATTGATGGCCTTGTGCTCTAATTTAATACTGTCATCGTTCTGACGTGGGTCGCAGCTGCACTCAGTGTTGAATTAGGTGGATCTGAGGTGAAGTTCAAGCAGAAACCATGGTTTGGGGCTGCATTTTCTCACTAAATTAGCAGTCAGAGGCAGTGTATAATTAATTAGCACAAACCAGGGAAAGCTTGTCATTTAATAAGGCTTTTTTATTTCCACATTACACAAACAGTGGGAATTGATCCATTAAGAGCCTGGCTATTAATGCTGTTTAATGTATGTCTGGTTGCTAAATTGAGATGTCTACTTACATACATACATGCAGTTTTCAAGAGTTCCTTGCAGATTGTTCAGGGATTCCTGAATTTTAAGTCATGTTTCAATACTGGCTTCATTAATTCTAAACCTTCTTTATATTAGATCTGAAAACGTTTCTCAAATAAAAGGTACAGGTTCTTTGAGGCCTGTTGTTTTGCAGATTATTCAATATAGAGTAATTTAGCTATTAAATCTGAGATCCCTTCAAGCCATAACAAGAACATTGAGGATTATCTGTGTTGTTGCAGAATAAATCTGAAGCAGGTGAATGGATTAGAAGTTTTACATAATTCTAAAACAATTAGCTCCATTGGCTGCAATCCAGAAGAGATCATGAGCACCATGGCGTCTATACTGGAAATGTTCTGAAAGTTGTGCTCTCACCATCTGCCCTTAGAAAATGCCCAAGATTTTAAAGCTGTGCAGCATTTCAAAAGCAGTTAGGAGGTTGGCATGTGATGTATGTCATTTGTAAATGTATGGACCAGCTAATCAGAACTGTAAGGAGATGTTTTGATCCCCATTTAATTAATGAATATTAATGTATACAATGGAGCTGTTAGTTTTGCTATCAAGAGCAGGAACCACTCATTTTATTATTCTGTCTGTGCTTAATTTTTTTAAACAAACACCTTATTTCCCCATTTTTTTCCTAGCATTTTTTTTAAATTATAAATTTACCAACAGTAGGAAAGAATGGAAAATATTTTAATTCCATCTTTTAAAATGATGAATTTGTAGTCCTGATTTGTACTTCACGAACTAATGTGTGAACTGGACTTAAATTATCTTAAATTAAATTATCCCGATTTCCCAGAATTTTTCTGTATTCTATTCTATGATTAATAGTGTATACAAATCTGTAGTGTTACAGAATTGCATATATTACGGGCTGCTCTATGCAAAAATTCTGACAAACTGCATTCAGATGTTTATGCAGAATTTTTTGAAAGAAAATTATGAGCTTATGCAGAAATGGGATGAAGAAATATGTATGTTATAAAAGGCAAAATAGATTCATCCATCCCTACCTTAAAGAGGTAGAATTTCTTAAATGCACTACGATTTATACTATCATGGTATACACTAATTATGATATATTAGTCTGAATACAATTTAAAAATAGCAGTTGTACAGTGATGTACAGAATGATAACTTATAACCTTGATTTTTACTATACACACACACACACATATATACACATACATACATACACATACATACATACATACACACACACTGTGTATATATATATATATAAATAAATGTGTTGCAGGCAGACACAATTAAAATCACCTGAAAGCTCTCTACTGCTATGAAGAATATTTTGAAAGTTTAATATTAATGGCACTAAGCTTAAAATTGATTTTAGTAATACTGATTATTTTGGCTATGTCTTCTATTAACACAATCTGTTCTTTGGAAAAAAAAAGATTAACAAATACCTAATGTAGGTTGGTGAAGAACTTCAACAGTTATAACTTGTCATTAAGGTTTATGAAAAGCTCTCCTGGCATGAGTGACAGGTGAAGAACCTTTCCCATAATCCCTACACTGTAAAAGCAGAAGGAATTTATTCTTCGGTTGTCTGGCTTCGTTAAGTCACATTGCTTTGCAGTTTTGTGCCCCTCAAAAATCGCAAATGTAGTCATCAGTCTAGCTAATGTCATTGTAATATTGATGGTTTAAAAATGTTAAGGAAATGGGGCACTGCAAATTTGCTACACTAATACATTAACCATGACTATTTGGCATGAGTGTGGGTTGGGAAAACTTGATTAGGAAGGCATTGAAGAGGAAAGGTAGAAAACTAGATAAGCTAAGTTTATTCTAAATTATATTAATGCATTCCTTAAAATATGAAACTGTAATTAAACATAACATTGTAAATGACTGTTGATAAACCCATGGTAATTCTGGATTATTAGGATGCCACTTTGCTAATACAAGAGTGATACTTCTGTATTTTAGTATAGAGCACATCTGACAGTTTACAAATGGATACAGTTTGAAGACTTTCTCTATACTCATATTGTTTATATAAACAGTATAATAGACATAATGGTAGTCCTCTGTGAACATATGCATTTGGTTTGAATTCACACAGCCACTTACTCTCCCATATTGGGCAACATTTTGTTTATTTAGCAGCATTTGGAGCACAAGGCAATTGGATTCATTTGCTAACTTGCTTTCATATAGTTCTCATAGAGCATTTCTTACTATTGCCAAGTGAACCGTCATAGGTACAGGCCATCAGCTATTTCTGGAGGGCAGGAATGGATGATTTTGTCCCCTATTTGCCTACAGCCCACCAAAAATATATCTTCTTCCCATATTTTTCTGTTGTACTCTTAAAATAGCATTTTCTGATTTCTGCTGCTAATATATCTGCAGTACTTAACTTTCTTGTGGGCAAACCTCTGCCAATCAAAGTGCAGTAGCATGGTTGTTATAACTTTTGGCTGACATGCAGAGGGTCACTGATTTTTGAAATCTGGCAAAACCTCAAAAAAAAACAACAACTAGTTTTCTTTCCCTGAACTACACACTTTTCCATTGGGCATATCTTTTAAATCAATGAACCATTGCACTATTAAAACACTGGGCCTTTTGCCAGCAGGTTTAGGTTTTTGCAGCTTCAAGTCAATACAGTGGAAATCCTTAATTCATTTACACTATTTGGAAGCTAAGGTAAAGCTCTTTTACTTCAAATGACAGCAAAAATGATGGAATGGTATACTAGGTTTTTTGTTTTTTTTAAAAGCGGATAACTCCAGGAAAGAAAAATAGTAATAATAATTAAAAAAAAATTATGCCACTGTTTAAACCTATGATCCTAATCATCTCAGGCAAGTATTATAGCCACTGTGCTACTGCAACATAATTTATAACAAAAGCTGTAGCAGAGATTAGAGAGTGAAACCTGGGGAAATGCAAAAAGGAACTTATTTTAAGTTGATTGAAGTTCCTGCATAAATGTGCACTTTGAACCTTTTGCTTCTTTAAGTTTGTAAACAGCATTTCATTTTTCAAAAAATGTATTTTTCAGTAAGACCCACCCACTGAATGAAAAGTGATTGACAATTACTTTCCTGGGAGGGCACAGCAGCAAAGGAGTTGTGCAGTAGAGACCTTTGTTAGTTGACAATCTAGACTGAACTGCTGTAAACAACAGCTGAAGAGATTCAATCTATACAGTATTTTCTTGAAATGCCTTAGAATGCAGCCAGCATCAGCATGGGACGGGGAACAGTTTAACGGTGCAGTGTTGAAATGCTGTATGACTTCAGTATAGCTTATCCTCTCCACCCTCGCACATGCTGTGTCTTGGATGAAAACTACTATATTCTTGGATGAACAATATGAACATTTCCTATATCTTGGACCGTAGTGTATTTCTGCTTTATTATGAACATAGAAGACACTCAGTATCTTTCCCCCCTGCATACATTATGTACAACTTAGGACCTCATTGGAGGTCAAATTGAATTAATTTGGGAAACCTGTCTCCCCTGAATAAAAATATCTAATGTTTTTCTTCATCTACTAATGTTGAGATGATTAGACTATCTTGAGAGAAAGACGAATGATTCCATTAAGGCATAAACTCCTATATATATCTTTTAGTTTTGCTGGACCAGGCTAATATAGTCATACATTTAGAAAATGTTAATAGTTTTTTTTTCCTGAAAACTCTGGATGCTTTATTTTTTTTTTTTTCAGGTATGAAAAACATCCCTTTATCTCCTCTTAATTCTGAAAAAAATGATAGGAAGGAAATGGAATAATCCCTTGAAGAGTATTCCAGAATTCTCTGTTTAATGCTGTAAAAAATTCCAATCTTGGAAAAGAAAATGTAGATTCAGAAGAGTCTGCACCTTACTTTTTCAAAAGCTTGTAAAAGCAGTTCCCCGTTTTTTACAACTCTAAGACTGAAGGAAAAAGGGAAAAAAAATTGTGCGTGGTGGTGGTGAGGGGCAGGAATGGCGGTTTGAGTGGGGAACATGGGCTAGAGATATAAATAGAGGGGCTGTGTGAATCTAGTTATTATTTCTTCATGGGACATTTTTTTAAAAAAGCGTGCTGTAAGTACAATCTGCTCTCACTTCAGCCCTGCTAGTCTACCTCCATTATAGTAAAGCTCTAAGAAAGGAATTAGAATTGCCTTCGTGAGTATTTTCTCTATAAGAATGGAATATAAGTACAGCAATAAATAATGAACAAATTGCTGCTGTTTTGTGAGTCTAAATCAAATTTCCATAATAGTCATATCCCACTGTCTAACGGTATGCTAGTCTTGAGTAGTGCTGATCAGATTTGCTGAGATTACCTGTCCTGATCAAGAATACTAGAAATGCACCAACTTGAAGGCAAATCTGTTAGTCATTGAATACTGTCTCTCCCTCATGGAGTTTTTTGTTGATGGTGAAATGGTTTCCTACCCCCCACCCCTTTTGGCATTCCACCCATCATAATGTACAGAAATTCCAGCAACAGAGTTAAGGATTAGAGATTTGTGGAGAAAGAGAGTATAGCAGGTTCTCTCACCCATCCACCATATTCCTTGAACATGAAAAACTACGTCAAACTATCTCTGAATTCAGCATAGATCTTTAATGTATGGGATCGTAGAAGAATCTGCAACTCTCTTGAACTGTATTTTTTAAAATCTATGGTAAGAAATATTAAGGTTTTTGAATTTGAGATAGCTATAGTGTTTGTTTCTGTTTGCTATATTGCTGTTCTGAATAAAATGGAAACAATGTGAGTGGATGACATCTGGTATATAAGCCTTGTATATTCTCAGATGAGTTTGTGTGTATGATCAGTGCTAAGTTGTTTGCAACTTGCTTTTTTGAATCCAGAAAGCTGTAAAACACAAGCAAACATGACTATACAAAGTGTCTTTCAGGGTTTACTGTCTGGATTGTCTCTGTAGGTTTATGGTGGATATCTATTTTGTTTGATATTACATATTATTATATAATTACAGAAAGCCAGTTTGGTGTAGTGGTTAAGGCATCAGGCTAGAAACTGGGAGACTGTGAGTTCTAGTTCTGCCTCAGGCACAAAACCAGATGGGTGACTTTCTCAGACCTAGGAAGGAGGCAATGGCAAACCAATTCTGGAAGGTGCGCATACACACACACACTCATTTTTAGCTGTGTTGTTCCTGTAAGTCAATGCTATTTTGTCCATACCACTTCAGATTAATTTTAAAAGAAGATGTCTGAGATTCACATCTGTAAATCTCAGCAACTTCTACAGGCATGTGCATAAACCCCACTGCATAGATAAATGGAAATATAGATATAAGTAAGAAGGACAGAATTTGAAGAAAGTTAGAAACACCAAGACTGTAGAATAAAGTTAATATTGTTTTTAGAAAAGACAAGGGTATCCTAAACTGTTAGGAAGTCATTAATTCATAGAAGCAATATGGAGAATAAGGAGAATTAGCACACTAAGAGAGGTAGGAGTAGAAAGAAAAGGAGATTTGATGGGAATATCTGATAATATCTATTATTCTCTTTTGAAAAAAATTGAAAATCTTTGTCAATATAGAATAGTCTAACAACAGGAAGTGGTTTCCTTAAAAAAAGTGAAAGATTTATATATCAAGAATTGTCAACAAAAGCAAATATGAGTAAGCATGGGTTGAAAAAGGAAAGAGAAAAATGGAGGTGAAATATGATGTTTGGTGAGGCTTAATGTTTCACTAAATGAAGGTTATGCATACTTGTGTCTGAACTCTTTTAACCTCAGACTGCAAAAAAAGACTTGTAGAGTAGAATGGTCTTGTAATGTCTATTGCTATGATATTATAGAATAGGGGCATACTACTTCTGCCTGTCACATTATGGATTATACTGCAAAAGGCTGGGGTATTTTATGGTATATTTTTACATTTTATGCTTGCTATAATGGTACAATACCAAAACTTCCCCCTAAATAAGCTGCAACCTTTTTCTTCATCAGCCGAAAATGCAATGACACATTCTCTTCTTCAGTGTTGTAGCTCACTCAGCTAATAAAGGAAAAAGCACTGGACCCTTAAAAACAAAACAAAACAAACACACACACACACACACACAATACCGGAAGAACCAATGGAAGGAGGAAGCCACCCATCTAGATGGGGCAGAAGCTATTTGCCCCCAAAATAATTTGTTTTTTTCAGTGCTTTGGGGTATTCTTAAGATATCTAATGAATGCCTGAAGCTACTGTGCATAATAAGAAACTTATTCCCTGCTTAAACCCCAAACCCTTTAAAATGTACCAAAATATTTAGTAGGACCTAGTCTACCAAAGCTTCTTGGATATATTTGGCCACTAGATTGCATTTTTTGTGTACCATTATAAAATGATTGGGAAAGGGCCAAGGAATAAGAGATCGGTCACTAACAGTTGGAAAGTGAAAAGAGAAAAAGAAGGAAATGTATGAGTCAGATACTGAAATAAAGAAAAATGAATATGGAACCACCAAACTGATAAACTGAAACAAAAGGGACACAGAGATTTCTGTTCAGCAGTGACAGATTACAACTGTACTGTTCTATGTAAAGAGCAACGATTGGATTTAGATTCATTTATGATTTTAGCTCTTGATTCTAACTCTATGCTAATTAATATTCAGAACTACATTTTCTCCATAATATGAAGAAATTTTGTTCAGAGTCACTTGATTCAAGGGTGATTGCTAATCTGATTTTTCTCACCCACAGGGAAGAACTGTGTGCACTCACTTATCAAAAAAGATTTCTATATATAGAAAACGTGTGGGAGAAAGTAAAGCTAGGAAATGCCTCCCTGACATGCCATTTCCTACATAACAATGCATTTGATCATGTTAGCCTTCACGTGCAATTTGAAGTGGTGGATTTTTCATATATTATCTGCTGACCTAGGGCTAGTGCTTCACTGGGAAGAGGGATTCCATTAAGGTAGAGGGATATATAGAAGAAAAGAGAGAGAGAGAGAAAGGGAAAAATAAATAAAAGGAAACTAGAAAAGAGAAGCCCTAGAACCAAGGAGTTAGAATTTAGGTAGAGTTCATTCATTGTGCAGGGGAGAAGTCTCTTCAAGAAGCATTCCTGTTTTGTTTGCTAATGTAGAAACTGCACAGCATCATTCAAACTGAACTTAAAAACTTGGGTCTTCTAGACTGTTTCCAGAGCTCTGCCCAGGTTGAGGGACCGGGGGAAAGGGAACGAGCATTTTGAAGCATATCTCACTGGTTCATAGGAAAAGTGGATATACAAATATATTACCAAAAAAAAAAAAAAAAAAGCTTACAGAAATGTATATAAACTTAAGAACAGATTTAATCAATATATTGCAGGTGATGCCAAAAGCAGCCACAATAATTTTACATTCTAAAGAGAAAGAGAGAGAAATCAAGTCAAGCTTGACACTCATGCCTGATGAATCCCACCTCCTGTGGCTGGGGAGTTTAATCAGGCCTGTCTCAAGAGAGTAGGACAGGCACTTTGTTGCATCCAGAAGCAGTATTCTATTGTTGCTTTTTAATATTGGGCCACTGAAATGGTTGTAGGGAGCAAGGGAATGAAGAAAAATTCTTGAAGGAGGAAATAATTTTTTTAATAGTAATTTCATTAAAGATTACAATTTACAACAATGAAAACTAATACAAACTAAAAAAATAAAATAATAGAAAAAATAGAAGGTGCATAAAAGGAAAAAAGAAAAATAGAAAAGAAAAAAAATAAGAATATAGTAAAGAAAAAAAATACAGTATATAAAGACGTGAATTCCTACCTTCATCACAAGAAGTATAAACAATTTTAGTAACTTATCACCTTCTCTTAAAATATAGCCAATGATCTCTTCTTCCCATATCCCATCTCTTATTTGTAAACAAATCCATAAAGCCTCAGCATTTCAGTCCTGATGTCAGCAAAAGTCCATTAAGTGTTACCAGAGAAAACAACATATCTATTTTAACCTTGATCAAATAAACCAACTTTATATTGCTACCTTTTGCTTCTAACAATCTCGATCTTTAGTCCCTTCAAATAAAGTCCTAGAACTTGATTTCTTTTCATTTTTTCTTTGGCCCTTCTCACAAAATTCTTCAAAGATTTAACAAGCTTCTTTTGTAAATTCAGTATAGGAAAATTATACAGATCACTCTCTTAGTTTGTTATTTGTATATCCCTTTTAATTATTAAGACATCAGTCGGTTTCTTTTGTATGTCCAATGTAACATTTTTTCCATGTCATTCTTGTAGCCTGTCATTTTAAAATCCACTTTCAGATCAGTCTCAATCATGTCAGGTAATACTTGTTCCTCTTTAATAGCACCTTTTAAACATATTCTATCCAGAGAGGCAGACCCTCTTAAAGTTAATTTCTGGGTCCATTATTCCAAAATATCCTTCAATAAGTCCAATGTTAAAATATTTTGCTTCATTCTGTTTTAATAAGTTGAATTTGAATGTTTTCCTCCTTAATTTTAATGCTTACTTCCTTCTAGTTCCCTCTGGTATCCAATTTTTAAAGTCTTATCTTATGTTTTTTTTAAAAGAATTCAGAACAAAAGCATTTTCCCACGGGAAGGTTTCTTTATAATTAAATCCAAAATCTTATTTCAAATTTATCTGGACCCTTAGTCCATTTTTAACTTTCTAAAATCAAAGTTTTAATCACCCTTTTGCTGTTTATTCCAGAATTTTTTTTAAGTCCTTAAACTTTTGTTTAAAACTTCTTTCACTAAGGATAGAAGGAAACTCACCTGGTGATGTAAAACATGTTGATCCAAAGGTTCCTAATAGCTGAAAATCAGTTAACAAGCAATTTTCAAAAATGATTAAAAAAGGAGGTATGCAAACCCAGTATCATTTTAAAGGCGCTGACTGTAGTTTGAGCAAGATGGTTATTCCCTCGTCTCCCAGTATTCTAAACCCACTGGAGACCGCTGTCTTGCCATCTCCTTGTAAGAAGCAGCTGTCTGGAGCACTTGTGGGCAATCTCAAGTCCTCTCCTTGTCAGAGAGGAAGTACAAAGAGCCAGTCTACTCACCGGCTTTTCCTTCTGCCATGGTCGTCAGCTCCGCTTTTCACTGAATTGTCTTCAGTTTGCCATTTCTTCCCTGGAAGTGAGGAGGGAAATAAAAATTGATGACAACTGACCATTGTTTGTTTGTTTGATTGATTGATGATTTTAACATGCTGCAATCAGCCAACTCCTGTTGGGTTACAATCTATAATTTGTAGTAAAACTTCCACAGAGTCCACAATATTAATCAAATAAAATGGTCCAAAGTTAAAATAACAAAAAAGACCAAATATTTAAATTCTAACAAGAACAAAAACAACAAAAAAAGCACTAGATGGTTGCATTCAGAGGAACAATTGAACAATTCTGTTTTTAATAATTTTCTAAAACTGAATAAAATGTGAGCCTAATAATTGTGGCTTTTAGGTTTTCAATATTAATATTAGTGACTCTAAAAATGATGTATCAGTTTTGTGTTGTGTAGTAGTTAACATGCTGGACCAGCACCAAGAAGCTTTGGGTTCTAGTTCACCCTCAGTCATTGTGAAGGAATGGTTTGATGAAGGCCATGCTCGGGGAGATAAGCATTCCCTTAGCCCCCAACAGGAGCGTGGGAAGGTTAAGAAGATGAGACTGGCACCACCCTAAGGAATTCACAGTGTTTTGGCTTGCTGGCTTGGGAAGTTTAGATGGAGTCTGGAGAGACTGGTGTCAGGTTCAGCCCAAAGAACTCCATGAGAGAGTACAGATACAGTTCTGTTGTGTTTATTAGCTTCCACCTCAAAGACAGAAATCTCTCAAGACTGAATCTAAACTTCCCAAGCCAGCAAGCCAAAACACCGTGAATTTCTTAGGGTCGTGCCAGTCTCATCTTCTTAACCTTCCCACGCTCCTGTTGGGGGCTAAGGGAATGTTTATCTCCCCAAGCGTGGCCTTCATCAAACCATTCTTTTACAGTCATAGATGTTCTTGGAGGACTTGGACCAGTTACTGTCAGTCAGCCCACCCTATCTTATGGAGTTGTGGGGAAACATAAGAGGTGGGAGTGCTGTGTATGCACGTTTGACTCCTGAAAGAAAGACAGAATATAAATTGAGAGAGAGAGAGAGAGAGGGAGAGAGAGAGAGATGATGATAGATAGATAGATAGATAGATAGATAGATAGATAGAGGACACCTATGTGATCAGAATTCTGTGAGTTGAAGTCTACACATCTTAAAGTTGCTGAGGTTGAGAAACGCTGTATTAGACTATAAGAAGTTATCTTGTGCTAAGTCACATCAATGTTATATACAGCCAAATGCCATATGCCTTATACGGTAGAGTCTCGTTTAACCGACCTTCACTTATCCGACATTCCGTCTTATCCGACGCCCCTAAAAAAAACACAACAACACGCATAAATCGGCGACAAGAAAAGTGTGCCACTTGTTTGCGAGCGTGAGTGTACTCTTTCTTGTTGCTCCTGACAGTGCAGCTCCGCTACGCAAAAATCGATTGCAACAGGCGTAGCAGGCTCGCACGTCTAGCCTATGACTCATGTCGGTCATGTCTTGCCTTTCCTAATGGTCGCTTAGTGCAGTTTGTTATTGTATGCGGATCGTTGTTTTTTTTTAACCGCACTCAATCGTTACTGTGTGTTATCCGACATTTTTGCTTATCCAACGTTCTGCCAGCCCATTTATATCGGATAAGTGAGACTCTACTGTAATTAGCAGTTACACGTATTGGATATATATTTTTACAAGTCTGCAGTAATTACACAGATAGGTAGAACTGTGAGGGTGCAGAAAAAAAATAGGAAAATAGGAGGGGAAAGGTCCCCCCCCCTTTTTTCCCAACACCTTTTTGGTTGTTGTTTAAGAAATTGACTTTTTCTGTTGGTATTCTAGTCTTCCTCTTAAGGCACTGCAAGTCAGGTAGACACTGCCAGCAGCATCCAATAATGTATTCCATTAATTTCTGGGGAAAAAAAAAAGTATTCCATATTTTAATTCCCCACACCCTAAAAATTCATTTTTTAAAAAAATTCTGGAAGAGAAAATATGAAAAAAAAATTTTTTTTTGCTTCAAGCTTTCTTGAAAATTTGTATTCTTGTACAAGTGATAACAAGGACAACCAATCTGTGGGGTGGAAGTGTGGCATGGGATAATTAAAAATCAATTAACAACTTTAAAAGAATCATCTTTATGAACACCCAGAGGTAATTTTTGCTACAAGAGAAAAAATAACCACATTCACTTTTCTTCATTTGTAACGTAAGCAGAGACAGAAAGGAGAAAAACTGAAGGGACAATATGGTCCTTCTCCAGAAAGAGAATATTAAAATAAACAGTGAGGGATAGCCTGTACATCATTTAAATCTCTACATCATTTATGTGGACTGGTTCTGATACTGATTTGATCTGAATTGACAGTTCAGACAGACTTGAACACTGAATGACCACATACTCCAATTCAAAACATCAAGTCAGGTGGATCTGATTTTATTTTTCAAATGGATTCAAATAAGAATGTTTGCCAAATGGCCAAATTTTCCTTCTTGACATTAATAAGCTAAGATCAGACAATATTGTCACACTGCAATTAAATGTAATCATTATTTGACTATGTTTTGCATTTGTGTTTTGTATTCTACTAGGCCTATGCAAGGCAACTTAGATTCCCCTGGACAAAGAGTTTAGCATTGTGATTCTATTCATCAAAGCAAAGAGACAATACAATTGGCCTCAGTAAAGCTCTTTGTGTTGTTTTGATGTTTCTCTGTGTTTCTTGTCACTCACAAAAGCTGAAAGAGGCTTCTGCACAAGGGCTGAAAAAGTCTTTTAGGCTTGGGAATCCTGCTAAATAAGGCTGCATGAAGAGCATTATTCACATTGCTGCATTTACCAGAGTTGGAAGAGGCTTCTGTGCAGATTTGGTGCTGAGCAGTGACTGCAAAGGAGAGTAAAGTTGATTCAACATGCTTGCTTCACTCTTAGGCTTGAGGAGGGCAGAAGGTTCCAAAAAGCAGCTTCAAGAGTTCACAAAGCAAAACATTCCTTTCAACATACACAGCCCTGTATTTTACATTCATCATTTACATTTGCTGTGTCACTATCATCAGACAAGTTGGAGTTTTAATGTTGTATTATGTCAATGCCAGAAGATCCATTAAAGAATCTAATCTGTTTGTCCAATTCTCATAATACATTAACTAGATGGTAGAAGCTATTACTGTTCAAAACTGGGGCAAATACATTTTGCAAAAGACCAACATCATCCATGATTTGCATCAACAACATATGCATGTATATCTGTTGAACTGTACACACTGCATATAATTGTATATAAATATTATACAATTCTATAGACATTCTGCATTCCTGTTAAATTTATTTCTAGACATTGTAGGTAGAAAATTAAGGAAGCACTATGCTCAGTACAGATATATTACGCTTAAATTCATTACAGAGATAGGTATCAAGTAATTTTGAAAGCTGCACTTCTTTAATGTCTTTCTGGACACAGCCTTTAGAGCCCTTGTAAAATCAGCATACTGTATGACTGCTTTTTTACAGGTTACATTGCATATAAGTAAAGATGATTGCCTTACATTTTCCATACATTTTAGATGCTTTTTTCACACTTCCAGTGAAATTTTTAGTACCAAGTGTTTTGCTGCTGCTGCTGCTGCTGCTACTGTTGTTATAATTATAGAATACCAGAAAGTTCTATTCTGGCTATTTCACATTTGGAAAGGGAAAATAAGATGAGAATAAGAACATTACGGTAATGTAACCATCCATTACAACTGTTAACACAAGCCGTTCTGTGAACAATATCACTCTGAACTCTTTCCAGTTTATGAACAATATAACCCCTCACTTTCTAAACTGCAATAAATGGGATTGTAGGAATTACTTTCCAGGAATTTAACAATAGGAAACTGTATGCTTTCTTATGGATTTCTTGGAAAAGAGCTAGCTCAGGTTTGCCATACATACTTAGTGGTTGGGTCTCTGGGTTTTGGAAGATCAATATCAATGTATTGATCAGATTTTTTGTGGATGTTTTGCCCCATGTCCCAACAAGGCTTCCTCAGTGCAATGTTTCAGAAGTGCCTCAAAGAGGGGGAAATTGCACTTTAATAGAGATGGGAAACTCTAGCTCTATCACTTTGAATGTCTTGGTCCTAAATCAGGCCCATATCTTTCAACTGGAACAATTGCAAAAGTGGCCAGCTGCCTGTGCATCTGGTAGAAAACAGCTAAGAGAAGCATATAGAATTTCTGGATGCAAATGAAGATGTAATGTTAAAGACACTATTTTGATTAGAACTTCTCAAAAGATTTGAGAAAAACAGCTCTGCTGAATTTTCTCCTTCTCCCATTATGAACAAGAAAGGCTATATCCTCCTTTGCATTTGATCATTGTCACTTCCTCACTTAAAATGTGAGTTACTTCCTGTGGCTCAGAAACTTTTCCACTGAGTGTATTTTCTGCCATGGTGGTACAAAAACAGTTGCTTGGCATGGAAAACCCATCTTGCATAAATGGGTTTTCCTTTACTCTTGCACTGAGTCCTAGAGGAGGAAGAGTATGGTGAGATACAGTACAAGAAGAAGCCTGGAGGAGATGATGTTGAGGTTGAGGGAATTCAACATGTGAAGATGGCACAGTCTTGATGGGTTACTGGCTCCCTGAAACATTTGGGGGGGGCATGGAATGAGGGTACATATTTTGAAAGCAAATTGGCAGGTAAGCAGGCAGCAATCATTATATCCTTCCATTCTTTATCACTTGTCTTTCAACAGGGCTACCATATATTGGCTGCAAGGATATCTGTAGATGGCAGGAAAAATTGAGAAAAATCTTTTCTACCATCCAGAAAATTGTTTTCTACATTTTTGTATAGAATAGGATAGCATAGGATAGCATAGCATAGCATGGGACGGGACGGGACGGGACGGGACAGAACGGAACGGAACGGAACGGAACAGAACAGAATAGAATAGCCCTTCTTAAGGAGGTTGGGAAGAGGCCTCATGCTGCTTCCATTCTTACAGTTTTCACATTTATTATAAAGGTAGATTTTGAGATGGGAGAAATAGTAAATGAAATGGAGGAGAGTAAAACAATTCCTAAAGCTAATATGAGGTGTATTTAGGGAACATCAGACTGATTTGGGATGCCAATGAATTTTAAAATGTATTATAAAATTGGGAGGGTTGGAGTAAGTGAACAACCCTCCCATTGCAGCCATTTTGAAATGATTTCCTTGATACTTCTCAAAATATCCATTGGAAGCACATTAGCCTAAAAGATGCCTATCCCCGATTTAAGAAAACTGCATATATGATTCCTGGAGGTCTTCAGAGAAAGTATACAGCTTTAATAATAAAAAAAACCACACCTCCAGCATGAGAAATAGATATATATTATTATAATAATGGCAATTAGCTCAAAATTCTACTTATAATCTATATTTACTTATTGGTGTTTAGAGCAGCCTTATGGGGTCCTCTGTATGTCCTCCATTGCTCCTTTTGCCTTGTATCCATACATAAAGGCTCCATATATACATTCATTTTAGGACAGTTTGTCATTTTTGTATAACCATAACTCAATGTGCAATTTCAGAAAATGTGACTATTTCCACTTTACAAAATAATATTTTTTGAGTTACAGTGTTTTAGAAGTATAATTCAAGCTAATTCAAAATACCTCAGAAGACATTTTAAATATTCTTCATTGTGGCAAATTGGATATTCTTTGAAAGGATTTTTTTTTGCACATTCAAAAGAAAAAGGAGAAAACAAAGCATAATTAACTGCAATAAATACTTTCCTTCTCATAATAATAGGATATCTTCAGTCAAATTTTCAGAATTTACTTTATTGCACTAATTGATTGGTATATTCATCAGTCAAGGATGTATTAGGTAGAGCTGGATTATAAATGACTTTCCTCTGATAAGCCTTCCAATTAATTCTTCTCACACAGTTTTCTCAGTGACATTTGAACTTCTTTCATTATATAAAACACATCTTGAATAAGACATTGCTGAATAATAATCAGGGATGCTAACATAGTAAGAATTAGACTCTGACAAAGTCAAATGTATTCTGATTTCGACAATGAGCTTGACTAATGCCATTTTCACTGTATCATACTGAGAGAGAATATATTCTTTCTTTCTGAGTACATGTGTTCTTACTTTGCAAATGTTTCAAGAAAAAAAATATCTGAAGTATATTATAAATGTGGAAAAGGGACATACTTGTTAACTAATTCTTAAGGCTTACCATTTCAATGTCTTCCTTCCTTCCTTTCTTTTTTTTTAATTCCATAGCATCAGGTGTTATTGTTTCCTTTTGGGAAAAGGATGTCTTCATCTGGGCAAGCAGGCATCAAATAAGTTATTCTTTAAAACCCATGTTAAATCATGTGCTAGATTACATTTGCTTGCCAATTTGCATTTTTTCCTAATACAGTCAGCAGATTTCTTTTGCATAGACAGAGAGCACGAATAATATTGTATTTAACTGACTGGCTAATACAAGAAGCAGCTCATTTTAAATGGTCCTTACATCTTTATAGGATGTTAGAAATGAAGACATTACTTCAAAATGTAGGTAATTATTGCCTCCTCTTTTATCATTGCTATTTTCTGAGGTATTATAATAAGATAGCACTTTAGCATTAAGTAGAGCCTTAGAGTAGCAATAAATCAGTCCAACTGAGTCATCATTGTCCGAGGCATCTGAACTACTGAAATGTTGTGGTTCCTACAGAGAGTGTGAAATCACTTGACCCTTGGCATTAACCTTTACTGAATGAATAGACACTGCTTTCCACATCGTGGGACAAAAGCAGAATAGTATTGATTAAACACCACATTCACTTGATATTAAATACTGGCTGAACTCACTCCTTGCTTTTCAGTTCCAGAGGGAGATATCGAGAGTTGCAGCATCTCAGGAGAGTGTATGTTTGTAATTCAGAGCAGTATTTTTCCTACAAAGGATTTTCTCCCTTCTTGGATCAATAACTGGCAGCCATGATCAGCCATGAGTAGGTATTGTCAATTCTGACCTGTGTACTTTATCACTCAAGGTGAGAGGTCATGATGCTGTGACTAATGAGGTGGACCTATTAGGCATGAATTGTTTCCTGATCTTAAAATCAACATTAAAAGAAAAAAGTCTGTGTTTTTATATCTGCTATTTTCTAATCTTGCTTGCTATTTTCTCTACCCTAGCTTGAAATCAAATTATTTGCTAAATTTCTGATAGATCAGCTAAGTGGCTTTGCTCTTGATCATGGATTCTGTTTTTGAAAATATTGAAATAGCAAGATGAAATGTTCAAACTTGGTTATTAATTACTTTCTTGGATTAAAACATTGGATTGATTTGAAAATAGGCAAGGAGAACATCAAACAGAAATGTACAGAAAGTATGAGATACAAGAGATTAAACTGCTGCCCGAAACATATGTACTAAGGGAATTAGCTTAATTAACCATAATGAAAATTTATTTTCTAAGTCACATGGAGAGGACTGTGTAGTATCCTAAAAAATATTTGTGTTAACCCTCAGCATGGCAACCAAATTAAATTCAAAACAATCACAAAGGTTAGTCTGTTCCTTTAATTATAGGGACTAGCTCCTTTATCTGTGTACTTTATTCATTTCCTTTTGGGTTTTTTTAAGGCTAAGTGTTAATGGATCATTTTCTAAATTAAGAGGTAATATTTTATATAATTTTTGGGACTGTACCATTTCAGTGTGCATAGTGTTAAATTTATCTTCATATAAAAATGTCCCTCATATATTAAGCCAGCACAATAGAAAGGAAAAAAGTTTAGTGTAACCTTCTATTCCAACTAAATGAATTCTTCTATTCATTTAGCTGGAAATGGTACAATTCACAGTTATACCAGCCATCTGTAATTTTATTTAATGTAATAATCTCTCTGGTAAAATTTTATTTGGAACAGTGCAAAGAGGTAAAATTTATATGATCATCAAGTTCTTCATATGAAAGTACTGGTCTGCAGTTATTATTTCCCAAGATTCTTGCGGAGTGTCTTCTTTACTGGTTTAAATAGTAGACTCCCCTGCCAGATGCCATTGACATCTAATTTACAGTGAGTTTTCCTAAACTTAGAAGGTTCTGCATTTATTGCTAGTGTCTCATCATTTGCAATACAATAGATTTATATGAGGTTTTATTGCTAATATTACCTTCCTTTCTTGCATACAAACAACTAACTGCCATTGTTGACCTGAAATACTGTGCTCAATTATCTGGATGTAAGTTTCAGTCCACAGAGTGTGGAACATACTTCTGAGTAAATGTACAAAAGATTGTTCTGTAAACAAGCTATGATGAGCACAAGGTTCTACTTTTTTAGCAATAAATATCACACTTTAGTGTTTGCATTGTGTGTACCAACTTGGAAATAGTATTAGATGGCTGAAGGAAGGTTATAAAATACATTCTGCTCTTTAACTTGGCATCTTGCCTTTTTTATAACTGCTTATCTATTGTAGAAGCATCTTGTGTCTCAACTCTATCACTGCACACAGTGATTCTGAAAAGCATTTCATGGTGACAAATATGGTCCTACTTGAATTTACCACACAAAGAGTTTGCTACACAAAAGACCCTAACAACTCTAGTGATATTTGCCAAAGGGAATGATTGCTTACAAGCTACAATAGATTTATTTGTCCTAGTTAAAAGTTTCAGCACTGCTTAATTCTGGTTTCAATATTATTTTCATGAATAAACAAAGTAAGGCTCTATAAACTGTGGTATTTAACACTTAGATTGCCCCAGAATAGGGCTATCAGCTGATATTTCAGGAATTTTTTGACAACATTGTACAGTTTTGATGTCACAAGCCAACAACTGCTTTATTGAGCCTCAGAATATAATTAATTCCTTTTGATTTTAGAGTTGTATATGTATATGCATTTTAATTTGAAAGCAAATGAAGTTAAAACCATTAGTTTTTTTAAAAAATGGTGCTAAGCATACTATGTTGGTTACTAGTGAATGCCCTACTTCTAGAAAGCTTAGGTGGGTTCAGAGGCAGCAATCTGGATTAGAAATAGCAGATGCAGAGATACTTTTCTTTTTCATGGAAGTGTTTGATAAAGCATTATTTCATATATAATTTTAACACAAAGATAATGTCACATGCATGAGAAAGGGTGCTATTATACAAGAGGGCTGAAGTTAACTTCTTGCCCCATCATTAGCAATCGGTGGTGGGCCAAAACAGATTACATCACCCTCTATTGATAGTCCACTCTTCCTCAAAGCAACCTCAACATGTGCCACTTCAAAAGTATATTTTTCCATCATGTGTACAAGTATTGCTTTCAGTTTGGTCTAGGGCATTTCAGTTTGTCTCAGGCTAACCCCAGCAGTTCATTGGTTACTTTGCTGAGGAAGGACTGGTTCATCAGCTGAGTAAATGCTTATCATCCACTCCAAGAGGTTCTATAACTCTCCTTATCACCACTAAAGAAATAGCATAGTAGTTAAGTCTTTTGCTTAGTAATTTGAAACATGGCAGAAACATTTTTTTTTAAAAAAAATCACAATTTTTCTGGAATACTGTAAGTAATTTTTCCCCTCTGCTTTTTTTTAAAGTCCAGAAGGGTTTTAACCCCAGCTTCCAATTAGCCCATAGGTTTATATAGCTATTTGGTAGCTGAGGATGAAACCTTTCAGCCTCAGGTGACTGGAAACATGGTAAAAATCTGCAGTTATTAAAAAAAAAAAAAGGAGGAAAATTACATAAACCCACAACCTAAGATCCATAAACAAGGATCTTAACTATTATGCTATTCCCTTAATGTTGGTAAAAGGATCTATAGATACTAGACTGCATATTGGAAAGAAGGATTTTTTTAACCTGTTTGTTGTGCCTGCATGGTATTTGCATCTTAATGCTTTAACTTTAAATTTAACTTAACTTTGTATGTACATATACATACAATAACTCAATTTAACTTTAAAGACATATACACACATACAAACAGAGAAAAGAACATACCATATTTTTCCAACAATAAGACGCCCCCATGTACAAGACGACCCCCATTTTTCCAACCCCAAATTAAGAAATCAATATTTTAAAGATAGTGCAGAACACATTTTTATTTAGTAATTAGTTAACATTTACCTGATACACTCGGTGGGAGGAGGTCCAAACCGTCTCTCTGCAGCTCTATCTCCATGCTCTTTTGCATAACTGATTACATTCAAGCACGAGTGAAACTGCAGATAGCTCGTCTCTGCAGACTTCCTCTAATTGGTTTGTTCAGCATCAGCTGACATCAGTTACATCAGGCTCATGATTGGAGGAAGTCTGTTTGGGAGACAAGCTATTTCACTCGTGATTGGAGGCTAGCAATAGGAGGAAGCCCATTCGCAGAGACAAGGTATGGGCAGTTTTGCAACCGCCCGATTTTCGGCTGACTTCCTTGAATAAGACGCCCTTCAATTTTTAGGGTAAGGATTTTAGAAAAAAATATCGTCTTATAGTCAGAAAAATATGGTATGTCCAGAAAAACCCACCCACAGGAACGAAAGCGATTGGTAATTCCTCTCTTAGAACAGAAAGGTGGGAGGGCTCAGCAGCAAGGGAATTGTCCAATGGGAGGGCATGGTAGCCTACAGTCCAAACTGAGCCCCATGCAGACTATTGAGAAAGTGGCTCAGGTCAAACAGGAATTTCTTAATCTGGTTTAGAGTCAAGATGGCATGACAAGGAGGACAAGAGCACCTTAAATGGTAAGTGCAGCTATGCCCTGAGAGAAGATGCCTTGACAACATCCAGCTGTTGAAATTGTGGTTGAAATTAGATTTGAATTGGGTACTTCTTGCCCCAAAATTTTGGCCACAGTTACACTAACTCTTTATTTTGGAGTGAGTTACACACATTAAAACTTCTGTATCTATTACTGCTTTTAAAAAGATTTTATACTTACATGACTGACTGTAATATACAAGAGTAAGGAAAACTAGAAAAAGGCAAATATAATTGTTTTTCTAATGCATCAGTTGTTGAAACGATATATAAAACAAAATAAAACCCTTTTATGTTAAACTGAATTTTATTGTACCCAGTATCACATGACAAATAGCAAATTAACTAGTCATCCTAGGTACACAGGTTGAGGGATGTAACATTGACTTTGGAATAAGGATCAATATTCTTTAATCTTGGAAATCTTTTCTTGTTTCATGTGGAAAGTTGCTTAATGAGACCATTTCATTCTACACCAAGAAAAAGAAAAGATTTTAAGACAGCAAAGAATTGATTCCTAATAAATCAGTTTTGCTTATGTAGTTAGAAAGTATGAGCAAAAGGTGAAACAGAAATCTTCCAGTTAAATAATTGTGCTTAAAAGTGAGTGTAGATTACTGTGATGTTGTAGGTTGATAGCATTTAAATACTATTTAATGTATTTTGATCTTCATTCTTGATTTGACTGTCTTACATGTCAGATGTAAATTAGAGAAATTAATCCCAAAGGATTTTTTTGAAAAGTAAAATTTGAAATTCTATCTTTTGAACACAGTTGCTCCTTGAATGCAAAAATTAAAAATAGCATAACGCCTAAGAAGAAAGCACATAGTAATTAATTAATTAATTAATTAATTAATTAATTTAAAAAATAGGATGCTAGAGGTTCAGAACTTCAGCGCTACAACATGATCTGGTAATCCACTCTAAAATCTAATGTAACTACTGTACACAGTATCTATAAGAGATGAACTGTTTAGTCACTTCTTATAAATGTACATGTAATTTGTCTTATTTGCTGTCAAATTTAAGAAATAAAATACTGAAAACTTGATAAAAGCAAAATTCTTGAGAATGAATCAATTACATTTGCAACTTATTTCAGGTCCACAACAAAATGCAGGTAGATGAAAAAAGGAATTGATTCCTGGAGACTTGTTAATTACACAGTTAACGTGTGTGTGTGTGTGTGTGTGAATAATAGCTGCAGGGAACCCTAAAAGCATCTGAACTGCAGAGGTAGGGAGTGGCCTTCCTTCCCCAGCATGGTTTTAATAATTTTTTTCAAAGTTTAAGGAAAAAAAGGGGGATATGTCTTCACTGGCTCCTCCACATCTATTTATATTCTAAGAGAAGTGGATTGGGGAGGAGTAAATTGTAGTGCTTAAAAGTTTTGGATCAAAATTTGTTATTACCTCATACTTCTATAATGTAAATGTTGCCACATAACTATTTTTCATGAAATATGTAAAAGGATTTAAAGGCAATGCGTTCTCATTTGTTAGTAGTTAGGATAACCTCTTGCTTGAGGTTTTCTAAACTGGGGTGGGTCAATAACAATGAGAGGGGTTTCTAGTTTGTGAGCTGTTTCTGGACATAAAGATTGAAACTATGTTGTTTTGCTGTTATTAGACAATGAGGTTAGAGCGCTACATTAAACCATATGTTTTCCAATTTTGCCATGGATGTGTGACATTGATTTCTATATGGGCCCAAAAGAAGATTTCAAAGTTGGCCTCCTACATTGTGGAAAGATGTTTGTTATAGTTTCACAAACTAAAAGGATGAAATTGTACGGTATGACATGGACATCTGGAATAAGGCCAGGGAAAGTAGTGTATTTAGGCCTTAGTGATCACCAGATGGACAGTCAAATGGATATATGACATTACCGTAAAAACAGATCCTTTATGCTAAATTTCAAAAGAAATAAAAAAAATAATGCAAATGACAAAATTATTGGAAATAAAAATAGAAATGGTTGTTTGGGGAAATGTTTTAAATAACCTGCCACATTGTACATTACTTTTTTTGGCATGTATTTTCTTGGGTGACAACATATGTTTCTGTGGTGGTGGTGGGAAACCCCTCCAGAATACAGCAGCCAATATCAGCATATCAGAGTTTAAAGAACAGGACTTCCGTATTGGATACATCATGCCCATCTACCAAATTTTTTCTTTCATGGAGCAAAATAGAGGAGGATCACTTGGTGTTCTACTTTCCATCTACATTCTGCTACTGTTATGTACCTGAAAGGCTTAAGGCTGGAATAACCAAAGGAAAGTCCCTAGGATATCCATGCTAATTACCCACCATATTATTTGAAATACATATAGAAATATAGATGAATGATTATTAAATCCTATTCTTTTAACTCTTGCCTGTTCTTCTTGTCTCTCTCCTTCTCTGCTTCTCCCTGTCTTTTTATTCTAATTTTGCTGATTAACTTTTTTTAATGTTTGTTGATGTTTAATAAATAAACATCAAGTTATATTTTTGTTAGTTGAATTGAGTGTCTTGTGGGCTTACTCTGTTCTGAATGTAGAGATTGACTGGGGTGTTCTGGGTACAAATTAAACTAGATTTTGCGGGGCGGGGGGGTGCCTTCAAGTCAGTGTTGACTCCTGGTGACTGCCTGGACAAGTCCCTGAAGTTTTCTTGGCAAGATTTTTGGAAGTGGTTTGCCATTGCCTGCTTCCTAGGGCTGAGAGAGAGTGACTAACACAGCACTAGAACTCACAATCTCCTGGTTTCTAGCCTAGTGCCTTAACCACAACACTAAACTGGATGTCTAAACTAGAAATTATCCACAGTAATTTCTAACATTTCAGAGAGTATAGCTTTCTGGTAGCAATTAGATTATCTAACAATATCTGCTTTACATCGACAATTAAGCTCAGATTATTTCATACAGAGAGAGGTATATTGTTTAAATGGAAAGACAGGGATATCTTAGTGATAAATGTGTGCTACTAGTGTTCCACAATCAATTCTGAACTGCAGAGGCAGCCACAGGAAGGGTCAAAAAAGTCAAGATGACTTTTTTATATGCATTGGATGTAGGGAAACATCTGTAAAACTTCTGGTGTGTCTGAAATAAGTGAAGAATTAACAGTTCTGGGTGGGGAGACAATAATAGATATTCTTCCAGATGATTCAATTGCCTTTCACAGACAAGCGGCTACTGGTTCTGATTTAGGTTCTCTTGGTCTTTCCCAGGACATTATTACTTATGGTTTTGTGGAGGAAGGGTTTCTGTGGGATGTTTTTTTTTTTTTTTTGATTTTGCTATGTTGCTTTGACACTGATTGGATTTTAAATGGTCTTTAAAAAAACATCAACAAATGGTCATGCTGATAAAGCTTGTAGGAATAGACTATTAGCATGAGGGATGTGGCAATGACATAGACAAAGTCTATGCTGATGCTAGTTAATGCACTTTGTTGTATTTTCACATTTCCAATTTTCTTACAGCTAGATCTGTTGTACGCTGTAAGCTTTGGCACCCAAAGATTTAGAAAAGGCCTGGAAACTGATGTTCTGATAAAAATTGGAATTGTGTAGACTTCTTGGCTTTTGATTATACAAATGCTGTAATAGTTAATACCACTGGAGCTGGCAGATGATGCTATTACAATTCTAAGCAAAGGACTGGTACCGATATGTTTGTTTGTTTATTTATTAATCACATTCATATGGCCAGTTTATTTATAACATTTATTTATATGTTAAAGCGCTCAGAAACCTAGCCTCAGAATATTTTGATAACATCTCTTGTCCTTCTCAAGTGCCTACTGTATTGTGAGCTTTTCATGGCTAACATCATAGACTTTCCAGTTTTGATGAAAACTGCAAGGTGGTAAGACTTGAATATGAAACTAGCGTGTGCGTATGTGTTTGTGTGTGTGTTTAATATTGGCAATACACCTTCTTCAGATTCAAAAGTAATCTGCTATCATTATGACCATCTAGATGAATGGCAGTACCTGGTGAGTTAGTGCCATTGGTGATTGTCACATCTCAAGGGGAAAAGCATGTTCCCATGCTCTGCTTGCTGACAGGAGATGTGGCATTTGAAGGATAAATGAAAATATCCACATTCCTGCATAGCTACCACTGAGCTGGTGGGTGCGTGGAACCATAGCAGCATACATGTTTGGATGCTTATAGCTACAGTAGATGAATACCTGTGAAGTACTGACAACATGCTAATTACAGCTCCACTCCTGCCTCACATCTTCTGCTAATAAAAGCAGGAAGATTTCCAGCTCTCTTGGTGTCACAACAGTAGCAGACTCCTCTTCCTTACTAAACATGCCTCACTGGTGATGCTTGGATTTGCACACATAAGATTGAGGAAATTATCTCCATAGATGATTAGCTGATGCTGGTGGGTCAAAGATCTGAACCCTTTTAGGCCTTGATATTTGTTGTCTCTCTTCAGATTGCTAATGTTACCTTGTCTCTTGAGTTATCTATGGAATGTTTCTATATGATTCTATAAAAGGGATGCACCTGAAAATGTTTGTGTCTGTGACCGATATATGGCATCATCATTCAATAACTATGCAGTATTCAGTAGGCATGTATCAGAATGGATATTGTTGTGAAAATATACTGACATTCACTATTCTAATAATAATATAATGTACTTGTCAGCATACAGTAGTGGACTCAAGGATTTCTCTAATTGAGAAAAAGTAAGTATTGAGCCTTAAAATACTCAAAAATACATTGGCAGTAAATATATTTTGGGGGGGGGGGCGAGTAAAAAATACTAATTTCCAAATATAAAATATAAAAGCAATTAGCTTTTTTGGGGGAGGGCATATTTGCATTATTTAATGTACAAAGAAACTTTCATTATAAATAATAAACCATTAAGTGAACACCATTTATTAAGTTCAGTTCTATAATTAGAAAAACTTTGACTTCATCATTCAAAAGGACAGGAAAGACATAAATTAAAGTGTATTAGAATATTAAAATGCTCACAATATTTAATGTAGGTATATGCCCAAATGAGTAAAATAAAATACAGAAAAGCTATTTTTTTAATTACACAAATTCAATTAATTCAAATATTATTATTATTGCATTTTTACCATAGTTGTGCATGATTATTTGAAAACTCTAAAGCTCTAAAAATATTCTTAAATAAACTTACCTCCAACTACTTTTTAAAACTGTTACTAAGCCAAAAAGAAGACCCTAATATGAAGTTAATTTTCAAATTATTTTTCTATGTATTATAGACACACACACGAACACACAGACACACACTGCTTTTCTGTCTGTAAAGCACTTCATTCATTCATTCATTCATTCATTCATTCATTCATTCAATCAATCACTCATTCACACACTTACAGAAACAAATCAAATCACTACAAATAAAAAATAAAAGCAAAATCAGAACTCCCTTTGAAACAAGCGAAAACCAATATTCATTTCTATTGGAAGCTAATTGGTTTTAGAACAGCATTAATAAAATACTGTATTTTAAAACCAGGCTTCTTAATAGGACATTTCTGACATCTTCTAAATCCAGGGCCTATAGCAGAATATTTTGGTATGCCATAAAATCTATGTTGTGTACTAACATTATCTAGAATTTATAAAGTGATGATAATCTTCTTGCTTTCTCTCCATCTCTATTTTTTCCTCCCTCATCATTCTAGTATGAAAGGTCTGTGAATTTATCTTGTGCCTGTCATGGTTCTTCACATGACTTAAAAATAATTAATTGCAGCACTCACTGATGATTTATGATTCTCACTGACGTAATTAATGATACACATCAGTTTTTCCTGTTAATTGAAGGAGGCACAACAAGAAACTTCTCTGTTACACATTAAGTGAGGATGCAAAACATAGGCCCTTAGCAAAGTTATATTTAGCATTATATTTTTAAAACAAAAATGTTTGGGAAGTGAAGAAAAATTTGCAAAGGAAGTAAAATTAATGCTGGTGATACTGGTGATAGAAAACATAGTTCAGAATGTTATGAATGTCTAAGTAAATCCCACTGAGTTTAATAAAATTTATTCTTGGGAAGATATTCAAGGGATTGTATCCTTAATGTGCAGTTCTGAACATACTATCTGGGCTTAAATTATCCTTATTCTGTAATGAGCATATTACGTTACAGATAGTATTCTGAATTAGGTTTTTTCTAAATGTTTAAATAAAATTGTGCATGGTGTTTTTTTTTTTTCTGTACATGTAAAGGTATTGGGGAACTAATTTTAGCCATTTTTTCTACTCTTCTCTTTAATATGTAGAACTTGATGTTCCAAACATCGTATTTCCACTTAATAGGCTTTAGATTATAGACTACAACTCAGTTTGCTGATTCAAACTCAGTGAAATATAATAGAAATGACAATTTATTCAAGGTCTCACCATTGCAGATCATCAATGTGTGCAAAGATTGCCTTGCTTACATAGTTTCTCAGCAGCTTTAAAAACGAAACATACGAAAATGGCAATTTTGCATTGCTGAGCTCAATGCAAGGCACAGAAAGAGAATACAGATATTGCTAATAATGTGCATGTTTATGATGAATTATTGTCTAGGATTGTTCAAATCCATTAACACAAGATGCCTGAAATAATAACGCCTGAACAATAACAATTTAGCCAGTCTGAATGGTATAATTAACTTAGAACTCAGGCAAATTAATTGTTACTTAAGTCATGTTTTTTTCCCCTTCTATACTTTAGTATTATAACAAATAAGATAGAATTTCTGGCACATTTTAAAAAGCAAAGTAGATGTGTCAAGTGTTCCAAACTTGATTTGCGCATTTTATGGTACTCCAGTCAGCTGCCTATTAAAAGTGTGATCAGGTAGTTTAGACAGTGACTAGCTGTGTCAACAGAAGGAAAGTGGAGGATTAGTCTCTATGGCAACAACAAAGTATCCCTGTTTGTAGACAGACAAATTCTGCTACATCTGAGAAAGATTGACAGGTCTATTCCTTTGCAACTGACCCATAGAAATTAGCAAGTAAAAGTTATTATAAAGGGCTGTATTGAAGGATTCTCAATATTTTAAAGTGCTCTTGTAAGTTTTTCTGCAGCATTTGCATGAGAAGCCTGGCAAGAATTGTTCTGTGGTTTATATCTATGGTTGAAAGATGCTTTGTGAGGGAGTATTGCTGGTGAGAATAACTTAATTTTCAGTTCTCTGTATGACAGAATTGTTGGAGCAGAGATGGATAGAAGAAAACACATCAAAGGACCTTGGCTGAATAATATGTCACATTTCCAAACCAAGAGGCATTATAAAGAAAGCTATAATCGCGTGTTCACAATAATGCAATTATAAAAATATTTTCCCTCCAATTAGTGTACCATAATTGCAATCAGGTGTTTCTAAATAATTAAGGTTATGCTTGAGGGAAAAAAATAATACATACCAGGAATCTCTGTGATTTAACCAGGTGACCTTTCTATTTCATTTAATGTTCTCAAGTTTTGAGGCATAAAAGATATAATTGAAATATTCTGGTACAAATGGAAACAAATTCCCTTTTTGAGGGAATAGAAAATTGATGCTCTGTTTAGATCTTCTGTTTATATACCCACTGAAGAAGCTGGTTTTCACCTTTAGGCCAATTATTTTAAAACAATTTCAAATTTATTTAATTCCCTGAGATTAAGCATCGACAAAATTCTCTCTGAATTCGGAGGAGGATTAAGCTTGTTAACCTTAAAAAAAGAAGGAAAGGAAAGGAAAGGAAAGGAAAGGAAAGGAAAGGAAAGGAAAGGAAAGGAAAGGAGAGAAAAACCTAAATTCAGCATAATCCTGCAGTGTATTTTTAAAGCCTAGTGTTAAATGAAATGTATCGAATTTTAACCAAATCACAGAAATACTTGTCAAGCTCACTTTTCAGTGAAACCTTTCTTATATTACAGTCTGGTTCCACTGCTTTTTAGCTCCAGCCTGTTCTCATCCTTGTCCACCCTGGAGCTTTGTGCGATTTTTGAGGGAAATAAAATTTCACAGAGAATCTCATAAGTAGAAAGAGGCTCTTCTCGTAAAATGCTCTTCTCACCTCTTCATTTGCTAGTGTGTGAGGAGGACAACTGGCCAGGATTATTGCTGAGCATGGAAGCGAATGTCTCTCAGTTTCTGAGCATGTATTTTGATTCATTTCTTCTTGCTGAATTCAAGCATGAGGGATAAAACTGAGAATGCAGAGCACTATCAATTTAATATAACTGGAACTTCTGCTGTTTCAGAGTACTGTTGGCAGAAATACTATTTTCAGGGAATGAGGATTGTCAGAGAGATGGCCAGTAACATTCTAAATAAATATGAATTTGCACCTGAATTAAGTGTTGTCATTTTAGCACTGCACCTGTGAAAAGCTGGTTTTGTAAAGAGAATGCTGGGAACCAGTACTGGAGATGGTTACCAAAAAAAGGCTTTTTATACAGTACAGGAGAAAAAAAGAAAACATCGCTGCTTTAACATAGACTGGCTTTCCTTCTTTTTCTGATGTAAGCATCTTCTGTGATATCAGAAGCTGCCTAACAGTTTGTCCTGTATTTCAAATGTGGGAGAAGACTAAGAAATTCCACATGCATGTAATTTCCCATCTGAATTTTTGGATTACAGTGATAGGCTATTTGTGCCAACGCTTTTGTTTCTATTATACAAGAAAAACCTTCATTGTATCAGAGCACTACACTGAATAATAACTTTGTAGGATAGATATATAGGTTAGAAAATAATAGCCATGTTTAGACAACAAAATACAGGATTTTATGGATTCTTGAAATAATTTCATTGAAGGTTCGGTGAAGTGAAATGAATTAAAACAATGTAAGATAAATGTATATTCCTAGTTATACTTAGTATGCTGACTATTTCAAATAAAAGTTAATGCCAGGACTTTTTTTAATACTGCCAGCACAAATGCCTTTCTAGTCTTAAGTGCCTTTCACCATCTAGAATTGGTGAACAAATAGCATAATCATGAGGGTGCTCTCTTTTGACAGTAAGTGTATGGGAGGGTAGGATGATTAATATTTTGAAGGTTAGAATTAGCACTTTATATTTTTAGACACAAAATAACAATGTGCCCTCACTGACCAGTTCCAGTCAGTAAATGAGATGATTGATGCTTCCATATACCATCAAATTTAGCCCTCCATAGAGTCTGCTGCAGCAGTCAAGTTGCATTTATGATTAGACATATCCTGAGACTCAGAGCAACTTACATAAGGCTTCTAGTAGTCTTGTGACTAAACTGATTAGATTTAGAATTGCTTAGCATTTTTAATGCAAACTGATATGGGCTTCTTAGACATTTGAATAGGCCAGGGAAGTTACTATGAAATTACTAGAATTCAGTAGGCCTATCTGAGTGAGAAAGGAAGCCATATTGAAAGATAAGTAACAATAGACATCTGTATACAGTTACAATGGTAGTGCTTCATGAGCAAAGGGCATGGTGAGAAAGTCTGACAAACAGTGCCTTCCAGATGTTTTGGACATAGATAATTTATAGTTAATAGGAACTACAGTCTTGTGGAGGGATGTATAGTTACCTAAGAAAGATTTATGTTTGCTTTTGCTGTAAGAAACAAAACAGGCTCTCTATGAACATGCTAAGAACAACAACCAAGGACTAAGTTGTATATCATATTTCTGTTAGGATTTAGACTATATGAATCTTTAGTGTAATCAACAAATGTGGAACAAAAAAAGATTGGGATTTGAAGACTCAGATGATGGCATTAGGTGTATGCATCATAATATTTAGTTTACCCAATCTGTCTCTTTGTGTTGTACTCGTTATTTTTTTTTACTAAGAGCTAATTATTATTTTAAAAGTTACATCATAAATTCTTTTTCTCCATCACATGCTTTCCTATTCTCTTTAACCTCCTTCTCCAAGGTTACTGTAATAAAGAATATCAGTGTCAATGAAAGGAACTCAAAACATAAAGATATAACCTGCTATTTAAAAAAGGTCCTTAAAAGTAGCAAGGACTTCATGCTTCCAGATTTATGTCCTGCGGGTTATCTGAATTTGTAGATGTCTCAGCTACATCTGCAATAATATATTTTAAAATTATTCTTATGATGGCCATAATTAATTTTGAAGTGAGTTGGACTGATGAGCACTGCATTGCTATGTTTTGTTCTCTCTGCCATCATTAATAAATGTAATGAATTTGGTTATTCCTGCTGTCCTGTCAAAATACGATATAGAAAGGTAATTCAAGTGTAAGTACTTAATCTTTCTTTAGTTATTTTTAAACTGGATTGTTTTTATTTGCTGAATGAATATACAAAATTATTTCGCTTTTTTATTTCTTTAAAGCTCTCAATTATTCGTGCTACCTTTTTCCTGATTTGGTTTATAAACCTGTCCTTATAACTCCTCTCCTCACCCATCCATCACACACAGACAAGAGATTCAGAGGATAAATTGAAACTTGGTGGTTTTAAAAAGTTTTTTTAAGTAACTCTATAGTTTTTTTAAAAGTAACTGCATACAATAGTAGGCTGAGAATTTTATTTGACCTAAAAATATTTCTTTGACTGGATCTATAATAATACTTTCGGTTTAGTGACACTTTATTTTAATTAGATGAATGACACTGTAGAAGATTCTAAAATCATGATCCATACAGAAGTATTATTTTTGGAAAATGTTAACTTGGAAAGGTGATAAACTGTTTTAAATAAAATTAAGTAAAATTTGTTACAATGACCACAGTTCTTAGGGAAAAGCAAATCCTGTTTCTGGGGTAAAAAACAATAGAATAAACACATCTTGTTAAATAGTTTAGACATCTTGCATGTTATGACCGTGTTAACTGTTGCATGCTTGCATTTTAATATGTGGTACAGTAACAGGAAAAAATAGGAACTAATAACATGATTTGAGGTCTGTCAGGTATACAATGTAATATCGTTTTAATTCAGTTAAATAGTTCAGAGTACAAGCTCTTTGAACTAATGCCTAGTTTGTTTCTAATTCATTAGATTTACATGTATTCATTCATCAGTTGATTCTATCTTGTGTCTGTATCAGATATAAGCTATATAGTTGCATTAAAAAATCAGATTTAAATTCTTATGTATATTTTAGAGGATATCCCCCCCCCCCCCAATTCCCTCTATTATAAACATATTCTCTTAAAATACAGATTTTACATTCATTTTATGCATTCTTTCAGCTGATAACAATGTTGCATAATCTGGACAATTATAATTGTGGACAATTGGAATTGTGTTTTAATCTATATAGTATTATTTGAAGTAACAATTTGCCATAGATTCAGACTAAATGAAATACTCAAGAACCCATAGGTAGTTGAGCTTGTCCTCATATGCTAAATTCCAGGTTCATGCTCCAAATATTTTTCAGCTCAAAGGCAATATATCTGACCAAAGCCTCAATGTTATATGTTATATACTCACTACCCAATGGAGAATGTGGTACTGCATAAAAGAACTTTCAGTCTTACAATGTAATATAACTGACATATTAAGTAGTTCCATAGGAGGGCTTAAAAAAGATGATGATGATGATGGTTGTGATTGAAGTCCTGCCCCTTTGCACATGCATATGTCATTGACATATGTACAAAAGGGACAAGGTTTTGGTAGTATTGTCATCAATGCTATCATAACTTTTTTGACTAACCCCTATCCCCTGCAGATGCTCCTTGGACATGTTCTAATAAGGACTCCATTTATATTATTCTAAAACGCAGAATGAACAGGTTCCTTTGAAGGCAAGATGACTTTTGTCTTCAGGTATCAGCTGTAATTTGAAGGCTAAGTAACTTAACATATCATGTGATGCGCCAAAGCAAAGTTGTGATTGGTGTTAGCAAATAAAATGTATATAGCATCTTGGTATCCTAAAATATGCTTCCTACATACTTTATTCTTAATACTGTTTCTCCTTTTTGCAGACATGAGAATAAGAGTGAGATTGGAAAGGTTAATGTCAGGGGCTAAAGCTGAACAGGGAACTTTCTGATTCATAACTCCGTTTCTTGTCCATTACAGGTAGTCTTCGTGTAGTGACCACAATTGGGATTAGCAACTCGGTCTTTAAGCAAAGTGGTCACTAAGTGAAATTGTGGCTATGCTTATTATCTTACTTCAGATTTCCTTTGTTTTACAGACCTGCAAAGGTTGTAAATGCAAGGATTGGTCATAAAGTTACTTTTTCATGACTGGCGTAACATGGTCACTAAATGAGGCAGTTGTTAAACGAGGACTACCTGTATACTTTGGTATTTCTCAGTATAGAACATAATATTTGCCACTTTTTAAAACAATTTCACTTACCTTGCCTTTAAATGAAATGCCATCATCACATGACATCTGGTATACTGCCTTCTACTTTCTGTGGAACTGCTTGTGAAAAGGGTCACAATTTTCCACAGGCTTTTAACTAAGGTGGGAGCATGTAATTATCTTATAGAAACAAATGCACCAAATACTAATTTATTTACAGAGACAAGCAAAAGGGTAGTAGTAAGTTTTGAATTGTTTTAGGGGTATTGTCCAGGATATTTGAATAACTGCTTTCTCCCTGCCTACTGAGATAATCAGCAGAAACTGTGCTATGTTCCAAAGACCCAGCAATACTTTTAAATGGGAACAGAGTGGAGATGTTCTCAGAAGCAACACTCTTTACTCTGCAGTTTCCTTGGCTAACACCCCCAACTGCAGTATTAACATCAGTGCTTGCTGGCTAGAATGTGGATAATGATGTCAGCAGCATGTCCTGGGCGCTCCTTTGGACATCAGATATTTTCTTCTCCTCAATTGTTGTCTCACTCTGTTGTCTCACTCTGCTTCGCTGGCCTCTACCACATGCATGATCCCTTCACCCCTACCAAAAAAAAAAAAAAAAAAAATCAGTTCAAAAGAGTGCTGTAAAGACCTTTTGTAAGTGGATTGACATTCCTCAGATTCACGTTACTGCAATTTTGCTTTTCTTAAACCAAGCCAATATGTGTTTGAAAGTATTATTCAAAATATGAAAGGTATCATCTTAATCCCTTCATTTTCTTGTTTGTCTTGAGTTTCCTTTCCTCTTGTTCATTGGTAGCCTTTGGGAGCCACAGCAAAGGAAACCATTCAGTGGTTAGTGCAGTGTTAGCACTTTCCAATCTGTGATGGCTTAATTAGGTTGGACACTTTTTTCCTACAAATTTCTTACTAGAATACTCAGCAATGACCATTAAGATAGAACAGTATACACCCATTTGCATAGCTCTATTTATGTTTTCAACTGAAGCCTGAACTATATACATTCCCAGAAGGGTGTATCCTGGTTTATCAATAGTAACCTTCTAATAGTAACCTTCTAATATTGCTGCCAGGTGTTGAGTACCAATGGCTATGTAACAAAGATAGGGCCACTGAAAAACAGAATGGCATGTTACAGAAAAGAAGTCAGGATTTACAAAAGTATAAAAAAATCATGAGGAAGAAAATATCCTAAGGGAACATTAAAATGAACCTAACGAGGACTAAGATGCTTAATTGTCCACAAAACGTCTGTAGATGGAATAAAATACATTTTCCTAGATTTAATTAAATAATAGTTTCAAAGAAGCAATAACTCCAGATTTTAATAGACACCCTCATTTAAAATGTATGCATTTGAATCAATCATTGTAGGTTGCTGCACTGCAAATGGTATCACAGAGGTGAGTTTTAAAGTTTTATTGGTCTGTCCTTGGGGCCCAGTTGTTTATCACCATAGCCAATCTGCTAGATGCTTCAATAGGGGAAAATGAGCCAGAATACAGTATTAGGTGATGATGTTATTAGTGTAAGCAACAGCTTCTCCTTATTATCTAACTGTCTCCTTATTAAGGGGATTCCTTCAAGGTATTTTTATACCTTTATTTCATTCTTCTTGGGACCTTGGTAACTAATCTTCAAGTACACTTACTGATTTTGTTTTACCATCTGACCTTTATTTTTTCAGTCACTAAAATATTTTTATTTATTTATTTATTTGACTTACATACTGCCTTCTTGTATGTATGTGTGTGTGTGTGTGTGTATGTGTGTATAAAACGCGACTAGTGTAAGTAAGTTTCTAACACATCAAAAGGTTTCCATTTTAGAATAAATATTTCCAAGTGGGGATAGATGAGCAGTAGTATCATTACTGAGGTTCTGAATGTGGAGTGAAATTCTTATACATTTGCTATTGATACAAGAATAAAGTACTGTTTATTGTTAGTATTAGATACATCAAGTGTTCACATTTTTGTTATCATTGTGTTCTCAGACTTAGAAAAAAAGCAATGGCAAGCCACTCTCAAAAAAATTCCCTGGACAACTGCTTGGATTTGTTCATGTTGTTTCCAGGAGTCAAGACTGACTCAAAAAAAAAAGTTTCTTCTAATGTTATGGGATGGAATTTTCAAAATTGCAGCTGAAGTTAACTAATTTGTTATACAATAATGTGATATTATACCAATATACCGTCTTTCCAACCAAACTAATTAATGGAAGATAAAAAGTTAGCTGAGCAATAGATAATAAAACTCATTATAATCAGATAAGTCTGAATAAATTGCTGTTGTACTACAAAAAATCAATATATGGGATGGACTGCTTGCAAAGAATCTAAATTAGATGGTGTTTGACGGTAATTAATTTCAGATATTATTTTATGGAAACTTCTATTCACAGACCACAGTGAACTGACATTCTGCACAAGATTCCACAGGTGGTTATACTAATTACTCTGCAACACATGTAGCCTATTATTTTTTTAACTTCTCCCATCTGATCTTTAAGAGTTAATAATTATGCCGCCTAGCCTCCAGTTGGTTTCAGGTGATCAAGTAACTTTCATAAATAAAATGTAGTAAATAAATATTTTTATTTTAAAGATTACTAAAATAGTACGCTCAAAACAGCTTGTATCTGTGGTGCTGCATATGGAGGAAAAAGTAACTGAATCTCTTCCTTAAATTTGTTTTTCTGCTGAAAATTCATTAAAAAAATCTGTGTGGTATATCAATACTTCATGCATCCAGACATATTTTTCATATCATAACATTAAATGTTTTCAAATAACCAATATAAATATAAGTGAAAGTTTGAAAGTTATGCAGAAAATATCAAGAAAATATATTCTGGATATTATTTTTGTCTTTTTATTGTACTGCTTTCTTTTAATTTCATGTTTATGCAAAGCTATTTTTCGGCCACTGCTTCTATTTAATATTAGTTTATTTTACAGGGTTTTTTTTGCATTCATAATTCTATTTTAAGTAAACATTTAGCTGCAATGGTAATTTATTCCTAGTGCTGAACACAAGGCAAATGGATATACTTTCTTTTAGTAATATTGCAATTCCTATTAATTTGTTTCTAGCATGATCCAATAGTAATTCAATAATCTGCTTTTGTTTCACAGTTATGCAATATAATATTTAAAATTAATGCATTTCCATTTTTATCCTGGATTTTCCCATGAATGTTTATTGACTTTTACACATCTTCTTCTGTTTACTTTTCACAGAAATGCTCAGAGCAGAACTTTTCATAAAAATGAGCGTACCAACTTGCTATAAACTTTCTAGTCTTCACAGTTGATCAATAGAAAGTAATTAGAATCCAAATGGGAAAAAAATAGAATGTGCAATTGTTACCTTACAGGAGTATCACATGTAAATAAAATGAAATCCTATGTTGATCAATGATCTGAAAACATGAATTTTTTCCAATCATATCCACTTCTGCTATTCATTGTAAATCTGCAGGAAAAGACTGCACAAAGTGACAAATGGTTATTTCTGTTATTCAGCTTGGGAAACACTTAGTATATCCCCTGCAGAGACCTGAATATTTGCATAGATTTGAAATTTGGAAGTCATAGGAGCAGTCTGGGATTATATAAGAGGGGCATTTGATTCCAGTGCCTATTTTAAAAGGAAGATGATTGTATAAAGCAGGGAGCAACATAAAACTGAAAAGCCTTAAAAAAGGAAAGCTGTGGAATAGACAATGACTGTTTCTGAGTATTTATTCATATTTCATAGCAGAAGGGGGCACTAGTGATCTACAATAAATAACCAGCAAACACTAATTTTCATGTACCATATTTAATAATAATAATGATAATAATGATGATGTAATTTTCCTACTTAATATTGAAGATGTTTTGCTATGACTAATTAGCATTATAAATATATAATGCTAATGTAAGAAGTTAAATAATTAATAGAATATATGTTAATATAGTTGGTCTTTTCTGTCTTTTTACATTATTACTGTAATGTTAGAATTAAAATTGCCCTACTGGCCATAGCAAACTGCAGCATAGTTATGTTTCTTCTATGTTTTAATGCTTACAAAAATACTCTTTCCATAAGACTTACTCATATTATGTATAGATGGTTTTGTTAATTTAACTGAGTTATGTTTTGTGTACATAGCAAGCGGTGTCCAGAATGCATTTCAAGTATTCTTTCCCAATTTTAGTTTTCTTTTTGTCAATTTGCCTTTCAAATAAGGCCGTATCAATCACGTTTAGGCAGATGCCCTCTGAAGAAATGAAAAGATAAGTTAAAATTACAAATTGATATCTAGATAGATCGTTTGATTAGCTTTGAATATTTTCTGCACTCACAATTTTAGTTACCGATGTCGATAGAAAATTACAATAAATACATTTAAATTTGTCATCCTTTCTTCTAACCCTACACTATGCTGTAGTATTAGGTCAAATGCCATGTGGAAAAGAAAAGGAATATGAGATTTAAGCCATTTGTGGATGTTCAAGTTACAAATAAATGCTTTTATAATAAACTATTTTTTTTAGATGTTTTTTATCCTACCTTTATTATTTTTTATAAATAACTCAAGGAAGCGAACATACCAAATACTCCTTCTTCCTCCCCTTTTCCCCACAACAACTCTGTGAGGTGAATTGGGCTGAAGGAGACTGACTGGCCCAAAGTCACCCAGCCAGCTTTCATGCCTGAGGCGAGACTAGAACTCAGTTTCCTGCTTTCTAGCCTGGTGCCTTAACCACTAGACCAAACTGGCTCTCCTATCGGAGATACTACTGGAGTATAGTTTTTAAAAAATTATTTTTCCAAAAGTAAGTACACATTTTAATTATTTTTTCATTTTCATTTCAGGTCTTAAGATGAGAGAGAGCTACATGTAAAATTATTGCAACCCTGAAACTCTACTTGTTTTGCTTAATATTTGTTTTGTTCTTAAACTTTATTGAAATATGGAAGAACTGATTTTATTCTGTGGAAGATAGCATCTCCTGATTTACTTAAAAAAAGTGAATAAATCAAAATATTTGTGAATCTTTTTTTTAAAGTATTCTGAATTGGCTGTGTGTGTAGCATAAAAGTCTTTCAGTAAATATAGCATTATTCAGTAAATCTAGCATTATTCACAGTGAGATTGCTGTAAAGACTCATTTTAACTGCCTAAAGGTATTTTGGAAATATTTGTTTCTAGAAAAAAATACACACATATAAAAAAACTGAATTTGGACAATTCCATTCTTAATCTATTTTTTAAAAAACTGTTCAAGCTTTCAAGCTTTCCAAATCATTAGACTACATAGTAAACAAAATAAAGTATTCCATGGCAGTGAGGAGGAATAGTTGGCTTTTGTTTAAACTTTGGGATTTACACTGAAAACAATGGCTGAAAGATGGAATCTGGAAGAAATAGGTCAGTTACATCCTAATAGTATCTGGGTGGTTTCAAAGAACACTTAAGACTATCTGTAGGACTGTCAGAATGAGAAGGCGGGGGGGGGGGGGGGAGTGATTGTTTCCGTATTTGAATATATAGAATATATAGAATCCAGCTATTATCTGCACATTAATAGCATGCATTTCTGCATTTTATTTTTTTTAAATCAAAATTTTATTTTACTTAATACCATATTTAATTTTTTAATAGTGACATGCAAAAAACTACAATACAAATGGGAGGAAAGGTAAGGAATGGTTATACAGATAAATATGAATAAAGAAGAAAAAACTAGTTAGCAAAAAAGAGAGAAAAGATCCACATGATATCCACAAGTATTAATATCAATATCAATATCAAGAATTGATATCCGCAAGTGTCATCACAAGTATTGATATAAAAGTCTTTAAAACAACCAGTAGAAATCAACTGATTCAAAGTATTGATTCCTTGGCTCAAACATTCCAACAAAACATCTTCCTTCTGTTTTGGTTATTCCACATCAGTTTCTCCTGTGGCTGGGGAGCAACATGTAACTGCTTCTGTATTAATAACCAAATATGGCTGGCAGCATTCAAATCTGGAAATAAAGAACTCTGTTTGATATATATGGACCTAGGGGTGGTACACACTTACTGTTCAGGTAGGCCCAGTGAGAGGAATATTCATAAAAGCTCCTATTCCAAAAAAAAAATATGGATGTCAAAATAAAATAAAAGTCCAATGAAAAACTTGAAAATCTGGTAAGTTAAATCCACCCTCATCATGAAGTAATCTCAGTTTGGCCAAGGGTACTCCAGGGGCATTAGCCCGCTACAGAAATGTCATCATTAACTTATCTGTGTAAAGCATCTAAAGGGGTCCTTAAAATACACATTGATCTTGCTGTAATGCACATTTTAATAACATTAATATTTCTCCAGAGACTTAAGGAAATTTAAACCATTGAGTTATGTCTCCTGAAATTGCATTTATCCATTTAGCCATATTTAATTCATCATATTGTGGTATTTATTTATTATTTCATTTTATTTATTTCAATTTATATTGCTGCCCATATCATCTAGTGACTCTGGGTGGTGAACAACAATTGAAAACATGAAACAGCAATAATATCACCATAAATATAAACTCACATCCATGAAAGAAGCATCATGACCATTATCACAACCATCCTATGGGCTCTGTCACATGTTCCAACCCCAATGCCTGGTGGTGCAACTATGTCTTTAAAGGCATCTGAAAGGCCACCAGGGTTGGAGCTAATCTAATCTCTGGAGAGATGATGTTCCAAAGAGTGGGTGCTGGGACAAAAAAGGCACTCTTCCTGAGTCCTGCCCGAAGGACTCTAATAGACTGGACCTGTAGCCATATCTGATGAGATGAGTAGACATAAACAGTGACAGGTGATCTTTCAAATAATCCAGGTCCATGTCATGAAGAGTTTTAGAGGCAGTTACCAGCACCTTGAATTTAACCTGGAAACGTATTGGGAACCAATGCAGCTCACAGAGTACAGGAATAATATGCACTGATTGTGGAATGTACATAACTGTCTGCATTGCAGCATTTGGCACCAACTGCAGCTTTCAGATGCTCTTCAAGGGCAGCCCCATATAAAGCACATTGAAGTAGTCCAAGTGGGAATGACGAAGGCATGAGTGACTGTGAGCTGAGCCTGTCAGTCCAGGAACAGGTGCAATTGGCATACAGCATGAAGCTGTGGAAAAGCCCTCCTGGCCATGGCTGCCACCTGTTCTTTAAAAGGGAACCATAAGACCAGGAGGATTCCCAAGGTGTGCACAGATTCTGTACCACACAGTGCAACTCTGTCCAGAGCTAATGATAATAGATCTCCAGAAACCAGAGCCCTAAAACCCAACACCACTCAGTCTTGCTAGGGTTGAGCTGATGCCTATTCTTCCTCCTCCAGTTCCTTACAGTCTCCAGACACAGAGAGAGCTTCCATGGCATTGCTTGGTGAACAGGGATAAAGCTGGGTATCATCTGCATACTGAGGATATCTCACCCCATGCTGTTGAATGATCTCACCCAGAGGCTTCATGTAGATGTTAAACAGGAGCAGGGAGAGCACACAAGCCCTGCAAAACCCTGAACGGGTTACTCTCCCCCTGCCATTAACATAACCTGAAGGACCCCGGCAAAAGGAAGAGAACCACTACAACACAGTGCCACCCACTCCCAACCCCTGAAGTTGATTCAGAAGGATACCATGATCAAAAGTATTGAAGGCTGCTGAGAGGTCAGGAAGAGCAAGGATATATTTCAAGAAAGCAATAAGTATTCTGCAGAGTCTGTGCAAATTGTAAATCCTAATCTCTTTTAGTATAGATATGGTGGACCTCAAAAGCAGGAGATTAAACCTTTTCTAGTTAATGGCATATCCAGAGCATAAACCATATTGCTGTACAACTTCAATAAGCTTTGATAATGACATTGCATAATTATTCAGAATAGCCATATCAGTAGCATAGAAGAACAATTAATATTCAGTGCCAAATGCCACTATACCTTTAATATCTAGAAACAGTCTAATAGAAAAAACCCAATGATTCAAGAGTCAAATTGAAGATTAAAGGAAACAAGAGGCAACCCATCAATTATATGCCACAGTATAATTTCATAGGTTGAGAGAGAAATCCATTTGTAATAATTCTAACTACTGAGTAAAGATACCAAATTGAAATCCAGTGAACAAATATGGTGGAACCTTGTAATTCTTAGAAATGCACTTCATAAATTCAATCTGAATCGTACTGAAGGCCTTTTCAGTGTCCAATGAAATTAGAATAGCTGATTCCAGTTTATCTGTTATGATATCTAGCATATCAATTGCTAGGCAGATATTGTCAGGTGCTTATCAATTTTTTAATAAATCCAGAGTGAGATGGCTAGATTATAGATGACATTACCTTCTGTAACCTTTGGTTAGAGTTGCAGTTAATATTTTAGCATCCATACAGAAATATTGGTCTGTAACTTGCACATCTAGTAGAGTCTTTTTTGCTATAATATTATTATAGCAATAATATTGCTATAATATTAGCCTCATAAAACAATAAAGGAAATATAGAGAGATGAAATTATTTGGTGTAGACCTCTAACAATATAGATGCCAACAAGTCTGAAAATTCTGTACCATTCAACTGGAAGTCCCTCAGATCCAGGTGCTTTCTCTGTTTTCATAGATTGAATTGTGTCTGTAAATTGTGCCAGTTTATTTTTATTTTCCTGGGAAATCTCTTCCATTTCAATAATTCCCAGGAAATTAATATTTTGCTGTTCAGTTATAGAATTCTGAAATTTCTACAAGTGACTATAAAAATCATAAAACCAATCACTAATAGATTCTGTCTCAGTAAAGAGCTGTTAGCCTGAATTCAGGATATAAAATTATGTTGTTGTTGCTGCTGCTGTTTCAAATGATAAGTGACTAACTCTCCAGCTTTCTCACCTGATTTCCAGTAGTGTTGATTAATATGTTTCAAAGAATATTCAAAATGTTCTGAGTGTAGTAGCCCTAGTTTAAGCTTTGCTGCTATTAATATTTTATATGATTCATCTGTGGGGTTTCTGGCATAACAAGAGTGAATCTTCAACCATCTTTTCCAGCTGCATAACAATAGAGTCTCTGATTCTCTTCCTTGCTAAGGCAAAAGTGATAATAGATCCCCAGATGCAACCCAGAAAATTAATGTATTGATAGAGCCCCAATATTTTTTTTTATTATTATTATTTTACTTATTAAATTTTTTCAATATTTTTTCAGGTAACTGCATTAACATAAATCTAAGATGCATGTAAAGAAAAAAAGATGTAGAAAATACAAAAAAGAGAAAGGTACTGCACAAGTACAAATTTACCATATATGTAAAGTATACCATATTATAGTTTATTGCTATTGATGTAAATCATAAAATCCATTCAAATTTGATAAAATTGTGGTTTCTGCCACTGATGTCCCATTATTGTAACTTTGTCTGTGATTTTGTCTAATGTGGCAATTGAAGAGACCTTGTTAATCCACACTTCAAATGTTATGTTATCTAGAGTTTTCCAATGTTGCGCAATTATTATTTTGGCTGCTAAAATTAAATGGATAATAAGTTTTTTTATTTTTAAGCTTGAGGTAAATAAATGCAATAAATCTAACTCTGGGTTAGGGGAGCACTCTGGGGAGCACTCAATTCTTTGTTTAGTGATGGTACTTATCTCCCCAAAAACTGTACGCCAAAAGGGTATAGCTTTATCACATGACTACTACAAATGAAAAAAATGATCCTTTTTTTTTTTACAACCTCTCCAACATTTGGAAGAATAATTTTGATATATATGTGCCATTCTAAGGGGATTCAAGTGCCAGTGATATATAATCTTCTACTGCAATTCTTGCATTGAAGCTGAGGTGAATCCGCCTGGTTTCCATAATTTCTGTCAATTTATCTCCTGTATGAGATTACTGAGATCAGTGTCCCAAGATTCCTTTAAGACATATGGTAGATCTCCTATTTCTAATTGCAATAATGACCTATACACTTTTGAGATTGTTCCTTTGGTTGTTGTAAATAGTGCAGTATTAAATTCTCGAAATGGATATAAGGCTGTATTGCTGAAGCCATGGTAATTTATTACCTATTCATTGCTCTATCTGATCTTTACTGAGAGGTTCCCTATTATTATAAAAATCTTTTAGTCTATAAAGATTTCATTCTCTCAAAAATTTCATTTTCGCCAAACCATAATGATTATTCTGATCTACATATGTTATTAAAGGAGTTAAAGGAGAAGTATCCTTTATCAAAGCTGTTATTTACTCTTCCAGATTTGAAGCATAATTATAGTGAAAACTTTTTCAATCTGTTTTATTCTAGAAAAATATTTTGGGTGAAAACAACATTAATTTATAAAATTATTTGGCTTTAATATAGTTTCAATTTGGATCCATTGTTTAGAAGAATTTTCCATAATAAATGGAATCATATATTGCTGCTTGATAATGTATTATCAAATTGGGCATCCCCCTGCTTCCCTGTTTCTGAGGTATATAAAATCTTTTTTTCATGAAAACAGAAACTTTCTATTTTTTTCCCCAATGTCTTAAAGCCTGTTCTTGAATTTCCATTGGAAGCATTGAAATAGAAAGTTGAGCTGTGCAAGGATTTTCATTTTTACCACCGCAATTTGCCCTAAAATGTTAAAATTATTTGAAGCCCAGTTTTTCAATTCCCTATTTAATTTCTTCCATGTTGGTATATAATTATTAGTAAAAAAATTATTAAAATTTTTAATAATAGCGATGCATAAATATTTTAAAGATTTATATACTATTGGAATCCCTAAAACTGAAATTTCCAATATACTATTGGAATCCCTAAAACTGAAATTTCCTTTTGAATTTTTGGGAGTATATGAAAACACATCATATATGATTTATGAAAATTAACTGATAGTCCTGACACCTCTGCAAATTCCTCTAACTCCTTCTTAATATAGTTAGCTGAGTGGGAAGCATTTGAGAGGGTCAGAACCAATATCTTCTGCAAATAGATTTAAAAGATACGTCTTGTCTCCCAATTTATCCCATAAATCTCATAGTTGTATCTAAGTGCTATTGCCAGCTAGGTTGAATAATAAAGGTGATAAGGGGCAACCCTGCTTGATATCCCTTAAAATTGTGATAGAACCTGAATCATAAGTCTTTTATCTGAACTTTAGTTGATCCATATATATAGTCAATCATCTTACAAAAGCCAGATCCAAATTTAAATTTAGGTAATATTTGTTTTAAAAATGGTAGTTTTAGATAATCAAAGGTTTTATATATATCTAAAGAACATATGGCTAGTGAAGATTTATTAATTTTACTAATTTGTATAATATTTAATAATTTTCTAAGGGAGTAGATATATTTTGATTTGGAATAAAACCAGATTGATCTACAGTATATGAATAATTTTACTTATAATCACTTTTAACTGGTTAGCAATTTAAACAATTTAAACAGTTAACAACTTAGTGTATAGTTTATAGTCTACGTTGAGAAGTGAAATGGGCCTATAAGATTCCAATTCTTGGGAATTTTTACTGACTTTAAGAATCAAAATTATCTTAGTCTGTTCCCCAGATTCTGGGAAGGGGTCTCCTTGGTGCAAAGTACTGCATAAAAATAGAAATTCAGGTATTAAGATCTCTAAATTCTTGATAAAATTCCTCTGACAGTCAATCAGAGCCAGGGAATTTTCTACTTTGAACAGAATTAAAGACTTTAGAGATTTCTGAAATAGAGGAAGGAGATTTCATAAATTGTATATCTTCTGGAGTTAATTCTGGTAATATTAATCTATTTAAATATTTATTAATTTTTATTGGTGATGTATTATTTGATGAACATAATTGTTGAAAAAAGTTTTAATACTTTACTTATATCTTTGGTTTTGGTCACTATTTGGCCTTTAATATTTTTAATTGCACTAATACATTTTCCCTTAGTTTTTAAAAATTTGTCAGTATTCTAGAATATTCTAGAATATAAGCCCCAGTTTGTTTCAAAACCTTTCCTTCTTGACAAATTCCCAAAAAGGAGACTCTTAGAAGAGAATATTCCGATATTCTAGAATTGGCTGATTTATCATTTTTAGATTTCAGAATAAGAGCCACTGGAGCATGGTCTAAGAATGTGTCTGTTCAAAAGTCCCTAACCTGATCCACCAAAGCAGATTAAAAAAACAAAATAAGGGTGGATGGGTATGTGAAAAACAGAGTATATTCTTTACATTTGGGACATTAAAAATACCAAATACCTAGTAACTTAACTTTCAGTACATACAGTACTTTCAGTACATGCAGTACTTTCTAATTTTGAGAACAAGTAAAAGATTTCTTTTAAAAAGTGCTTCTGTCAAACTGAGTCTTGAATTAAATTAAAATCTCCAGCACAAATTATACATTGATGATTTGCAGAGTATAGTTTAGAAAATAACTATGAAATATTTCATAAGTGTTATTAATAGGGATATGGAAGTTAATCAGAACAAGCAGTGACAGTGGCTGTCTTTGTTATATAAGATATGTCCTTCACTGTCACAGTGTTCATATTCCACATCAATTTTAAGTTTACTCTTAAACATAATATTGACGTCACATGCTTCATTGAGTATCCACTAATGTAGGTTTCTCCAGTCCAACTTCTAGGCCTCAAAAAGAGCTCTTCATTAGGTAGAACATATTTCTTGCAACATAATGATATCAAGTTGTAATTTTTCCAACTTGTTCTAAATGTGTTCCCTTCCCCTTCTTTTAAAAAAAGTCTGTTTGCATTCTAACAGTCTACTTTATGTACCATGCCTCTTTGTTCATAAAACTTTTCTCAAGGTGACTTTCCCAGCACTGTGATAAGCTTACTAAAGAGCAGATACATAAAGAGAAAAGATTTAAATGATGAATATGGATCTAAATTAAAAAAACATGCAAAAAAATAAAACAAAAAGAAAAATTGTGCTGGTGTTAAAAAGAAAAAAGGTAACTCCATTTTTAAACCTCTAGTTCTGTTTAGGTCACTGCCCACTACATTTCCCTCCAATCCTGGGAATAAAGATATAGAAAAATAGTTTCTAATCTTATATAGTAGCAAAAAAGACCAAAAAAGAGGCAAAACTGTTATTCATTATGAGGTTTGAATGAAAAGTAATGCCTCCAATGTTATAACTCACCATCAGAGGGCAGTACTGACATGTTCTTTAGCATCTGCTCTTTTACTAAGATTGGCAGGAAGTTGCTATGAGAAAAGGTTCTTTTGCTATTGTATGGGAAATGGAAGGCTGCAATAATCTTATTGATGCTCTTTAAGCAACATGCCCTGATTGAATTTTTGACTGTGGAAGGAATCCTACCAAGTGAAATTCATCACCAGATGGAGGTGCTTTATGACGATGCTATGTTGACAAGAGTACTCTGTGTCACTGGGCCAAAAAAAAATGTAAATATGGTCAACTGGGAAGAACAGACTTGTGTGATCAAGAGCAAAGTGGTTGACCTGTGGCAGCAATTGATGAGTTTCATGTGAGAAAGACTGCCCTTCCCTCTCTGTTTGGGATTTCAATAAACTGCATAAACTGATCCAGCCTTTCTTTCTTTCCAGTATCTGGAGGTCTTTGTTTGGGATGACAGAACGAAAAGTACATTGTTAAAATGATGATATATCCAAATTACTTAAAGCAAACTCAAAGAGTTTGGGCAGGAATTGCTCACCACTCAACTATCTATATGAGCAATTCCAGAGGGAAAGAGAAAAGCAATTACTATACTATGTGTATATTAAAAAAAAAGATTTAATAAAGATTTAGATGTTAGTGTTAGAATACTTTATACTCTACAAAATAGGCTTATTTAAAGAAACAACAGCTGTGAAGCAATCTCAGCTTTTTGTCTGAGATTGGAAACAAATAAATCCTAAAGCTGAATACTGAAAAACAATATTATGTTTCAGATTTTCAAAATTCAGATTTATAAAGTTCCATACATTTTGCATTTATAACAGGAAGGGGGTGATCATTAAAAATATGCATGATTTCTCCAATGAATACTAATATCACAAAGGTCCTAAATGTCTTTAGTTTTGAAAAATAATCTTCATATTAATTATATGGGCTATCTTTTGTAGTAGGCTGTTTATTAACACTGAAGTAGCCCAATGAGAGTTTAAAGAAAAAAGTGTGACTCCACCACTCTATATATTATCTGCTACACATAAAATTCACTAAACATGGTGCAACATATTTAAACATGCATAAGATTGCATCATATAAAATATTATTTGTTTAATTAATGCATTAATAAATATTGAGATTACTTTTATACATAGTATTGGCAGTCAAAACCATTGTGCCATAAACCTAACGTAAATCCACGATATCATCCATATTTTCAGGATTCAAAATTCTTTCCAGACCATCTTATTTTGTCTCACAGCCTGTAGGTTCCAGGTGTATATGTATTTCTGTGAATCCTTTAAGTTACCATATAACTTCTGTTGATTGTTCAAAGAAGTTGCTTTTTCTTCAGCTTTATACTTTTTTATATAAAATGAATGCATTTAGTAATGAAAGCACTCTGCTGGAATATGCAAGTGTTTGATTAACCCAGAAGGGATTTTACTTCTAAATGCATGTCAGACTGAAAACTTGTTATCAGTTGACAAAAGTGAATGAGAATTCTTCAAAATCCTCCAGTTACCAAGAATTTACTTAGAGAAACACTTAAGTCTTTTTCTTAACATGCTACAATTCCAAGAAGCACTTTAGCATTACTTTCATAAAAATGTAAATTGAGAAATGGCAAGCTATGTTTCATTAGTTTTACCTGATTTTTCTATTCTAGAACAGAGCAAGATCTCATGATTATAATATATAATAAGGACTTGGGCAGTATAGAAATGTAGCTAAATAAATAGATAAGTAAATAAATAAATAAATGTTAAAACCAAAAAGTAATCATATAATAAAAATTTGTGAAATGTTTATTAAACTTCAGCAGAATTTTATATATTATGATATAGCTGAGTGTTGTTCGGTGCCTTACATATTGATAAATATTCTTAGAATATTGTTGATTCTAAATATAGAAGAAACAAAATGATCTTCAGCTGATTTCTGGAATGGAGATTCATATGCAGTGAAGTCACTTAGTAGACCTCATATGGATAGCTACTTCAGGCATAGTTATAGCATTAAAATATTTTATTAAGTCTTCTTGTTTTTGGAAGGAAATTAAAGATATACATTTCTGTCATTGAAGTCAAAGGGATATCTTTTTGGATAATTTCCTTACTTGGTTAATACATTTCCTAATTCCCAAAGAGGCTGAAATCAAATTCAAGAAGCCATGGAAGATCAATTAGACCACCTGGAGGCTTTTTCACTAGGGCTGGATTTTCTGCTTTCGTATTTCTGCTTTCAAATTTAGGAGATTGACTTTAGAAGTTTATTATTCAAATAGTAAAAGTAGTTGACAGAGATAATAGTTTACCAAAGGCACTGTTTTCTCTCCATCCATTTTTTGGATGAATGAAACAGAAATATCTGGAATGGTAACAGAAAAGAATCAGTATTGCCTGGAAATGTAGGCTGCAATGCTATATGTGCTTGCCAAGGAGTAAATTCCATTGAAGTTAATGAAACGTATTTTTGGTAGAGAGGATTTCATAATTAATTACTAAAAACACTGGTAAGTCAGATGAATATAACAAAATTCTTGGCCTTGATTCTTTCCAAGCTTATTATCTAGACTGGATTTTATATGTGATAGCAAGGGAATTCCTCCTTATTTTACCAGTCTTCTATGTTACAGCCTGAGCTGACTGCCTAAAATGTAGTTACTTTTTAAAAGATTTTCCTGTGGAAAATGGAAAGCTGTCATTCTGCAAAGCAAAACATTAGCCATTAGCATCATGCATTTCCAAGGAAGACTTCACAGGCATTTTTTTTAAAAATAAAAAAATCTATGCTGGAGATTTTGTTCTTTCTTTTAAAGGTTTCAGGAAAAAAGACCCAAAACTTGATGTAGTCCTATTTTCTCTAGTAGAAATTGGAGTTGTAAGAGAATCGTTTTGTATTGCTGCATCTCCGCAGATAAATATATTCTACTAACAAACCCTGGTGACTTTTCACAGGGCTTTGAAAACTTTTCCCATAGTTTTGACCAGGGTGTTAGCTGAGGCCATTCTGTAAAGATGAAAAGAATGATTATGGTTGATGTCAGATGTTTTTCATTTTTGTTTTGCTTATTTTTTTGTTCACATGTTTTTAACCGATGCTAGACACCCAGAGCAGCAATTGGGTGGCCAGATATATTGTTTAAACAAATAGATTGATGAAATAACACTTTAAAACCAAGGTCATGGTAATGGTTCTAATTCTGGAAGGCAGGTGCACTCCTAGAGCCCGCATGAAAGTTAAAATTATAGAAAGAAAAACAGTAATTTGGAACTATTTATAATAATAATATTAATAATTTATGACATTAAATTAACAGTTGCATTGCATTAGGGAATCTCAATCTGTATAGGAAAATTGTGAATGAAAACGGATGCAGTTTTCTGGAATACTATCTTGCAGACACAGACGTCTTCCTTCAACTGGAGTACCTTACAGATATATGGGCTTCAACACCTGGAATTCTCAGCAGTAGAAAATTATGAGAGTTGAAGCCATCAGAAGGCCCCCAAGTTGCATTAAGCTGACCAATTTTATACTGATCTACATATCCCTATTTTCAACCCTTTTTAAATAAATCTTCATTTTTAATTGTATTTGTATGTAGTTATAAACAATTCCCATACTGGCACCATTTTCAGGGTTTCCTTAATTATTGCACCACCCAACCAGTGAACCACTACAACAGTGAAGGACTATATAATGAATGTGACAATATCATGGTCCCTCACACCCAACCAAACTTGGGTAACTGAAAATGTCACTGAGATCAAACGTTCTCCTTGTATTACTTTCGCTATGTAGTGAGTATATCTGTGTGTGTGAGTGCAAAATAGAAACAAATGCCCATGCTATTAAAAAAGGAGTAATGTGTCACTGAAAACTGAATTCCCATCCACTTTAGCTTTATTTTAATAGTAATATCTCAAAGTAGTTCTTTTCTGATGCAGAATTAAAAACTGCCTCACATTAAAAATTGGAGGTACATTCATGGACAGACAGGAAAGGATTAATCTCAGAATTATGACAAAAAGGTGTTGTGTATATTTAATATGTTGCATGCTAATAGATGTGAACTCTATAGGCTGAGACAACCTGTAGTGGAACCAGAAGGAACCATAAACCATTTCAAACTGGAATTTTCCTGCCTGGGTGGATTTGTCATTGCAAAGGCAATCCTTCTGTCTAAACTCCTTTTTCAAGAGCTGTACTTAGCCTAGAAAGGGACATTATAAGGCTGCCTATTATTTCCTTCTTAGGGTAAAGTGTTCCTTTCTTCTAATAATCTATGACTGTACCAAGTATACAGTTTTTATATCACTGTAGTAACTGTTAAGAATTGTTAGTCACTGTTAAGAATTGTATTAGAATTGTATACTTTGTGAGCCGCCCAGAGTTCCCCATTGGGGGAGATGGGTGGAGAATAAATTGAAATAATAATAATAATAATAATAATAATAATAATAATAATAATACAGTTTTTGTACTGGTGTTGCATTTTCATGTTATTTGAAAATGTGATTTGTTATAGGCTTCATTTGTTTGTTTGTAAGATACACATGAGGGATATTTTCAGACAGTGAAATAAATGTAACCAGTCCTGGTATGTAAGTACTACATACTGTACTAGAATTTTCAGACTGGTATGAAACTTGATGTACTGTGCAACATGTTTACATTAAAAATGCTTGTAAAAATTAACTTTTGTTCTTATGGATATTATTTAAAATAAAGAATTTTAAAAAATCCTAGTGCAGAAATGGGAGCATGAGTAGAAAGTTGGAAATAGCACCAGAAGTTCCGTATCTCAGTCTGTTTATTGTTACTTTTCCACTTTGTGTCAAATTTCAATTTACCTGCAGCAGCAGTTTATTTATTTATTTATTTTACTTCTTTCTTGAGGCTGTTTAAAATTTTAATTTAGTTGAGATACTCAGCCTATGCTTTATAATGCCAATATGGAAAACTACTAATTTGGGGTTTGACCCTTAAAAAGATTATTGGAATTTAAACATATTTATTCAACTTTAATCATAATGCCACCCTGACATTCTTCAATTTAAGCATGTATGTTTCTTCACTTCAGTTGCAGCAGAACTGAATTTGACCCATTCTAATCCACATCAATCACATATGCCTGTAAATCCAATTTGTTGTTGTCCAGTGGCTACAACAGAAATAATGAGCTTCAGGGAACTATCCTGAGTTCTCAAAGATCATGGCTGAATGTTTATTTAAAATAGTGGACCTCTCTGAAAGATGATGAGATTTGCTGTAAGGTGCCTTCTCACTGTAATGACATAAAGGTCTTCCATGGTTTTGATGGTGTGGTCTGCAAGGGGCAAGGCAGATGTGACATGTCTAGATCCAACTCTTCTCATCCTAGTTTATGCTCTCCATAACGGTGGGATGTCCAGACCTTAGCTATCATCTAATATCAGAAACTAAAAGGATAAATATCATAATACAACTAAACATATTATTCAGCAGTGCCTTTGATAATTATGCCAAGCTCTGTAATATCACACAGAAAAGCTTAGACACTTCTTGTGGAGTCTTCTAATGTAATATCATCTTTTCTATTGGAGTTAGAAAAGACCTAGCCACTCCATTCTTTTGGTCTTTTCCATACTACAATAGAACATCTTATGCAGACAGTTTAGAGTGAAGGTATTATGGCCCATTGGGACAGCGTCCCAAGAGAAAGCTCTCTCCTGGGAGGGAAATTAAATGATGAAATCAAAATCCTTGCATTTATTCCTGTCTCTGAAATATCTTCCCAATATCAGAAATGTCTTGTATCAACCCCCCCAAAAGAAAAAGGGGGCTGCGTGTGATAATCAATCCAATGAATTCTAAACCCCCTGTCCCTTTGCTTTCCTCTATACCAGAAGAATATTTCAACTAGCTTGGTTCTGTTCTGAATACATTTCCCCTATTGGGAGTAGTGGAAGACGGAGATCCAGGAGAAGAAGGAGAGTTAGGAACATCTCTTATGGACAAGACGCTACATTCATCAATGCAATCTGTGGAGAACCATGTAATTGCTTTGCCTTTGGCAATAATTCAGGATACCGATTTCAGTTTGCCTAGGGTAACAAAAGTATCTAGTGTGTTTCTGGATATTTTGTTGTTGTTGTTGTTCAGTCGTTAAGTCGTGTCCGACTCTTCGTGACCCCATGAACCATATTGCGCCAGGCCTTCCTGTCCTTCACTGCCTCCCTGAGTTTGCTCAATTTCATGCTCATTGCTTCAGTGATGCTATCTAACCATCTCATCCTCTGCCGTCCTCTTCTCCTTTTGCCTTCAATCTTTCCCAGCATCAGGGTCTTTTCCAAAGAGTCCTCTCTTCGCATTAGGTGACCAAAGTATCTGAGCTTGAGCTTCATTATCAATCCTTCCAATGAGCAATCAGAGTTGATTTCCTTTAAGATTGACTGGTTTGACCTCCTAGCAGTCCAGGGGACTCTTAAGAGTCTTCTCCAGCACCACAGTTCAAAGGCATCAATTCTTCGGCGCTCAGCCTTCTTTATGGTCCAGCTCTCACAGCCATACATTACTACTGGAAAAACCATAGCTTTGACTATGCGGATCTTTGTCGGCAAGGTGACATCTCTGCTTTTTAATATGCTATCTAGGTTTGCCATAGCTTTCCTCCCAAGGAGCAAGCGTCTCTTAATTTCATGGCTGCAGTCTCCATCTGCGGTGATCTTCGAGCCCAAATAAATGAAGTCTGTTACTGCTCCCATTTCTACCCCTTCTATTTGCCAGGAATTGATGGGCCCAGATGCCATGATCTTAGTTTTTTTAATGTTGAGTTTCAAGCCAGCTTTTGCACTCTCCTCTTTCACCCTCATCAAGAGGCTCTTTAGTTCTTCTTCACTTTCTGCCATTAGGGTGGTATCATCTGCATATCTGAGGTTGTTGATATTTCTCCCTGCAATCTTTATTCCAGCTTTTGATTCTTCCAGCCTGGCATTTCTCATGATGTACTCTGCATATAGGTTAAATAAGCAGGGTGACAGTATACAGCCTTGTCGTACTCCTTTCCCTATTTTGAACCAATCGGTTGTTCCATGACCGGTTCTAACTGTTGCTTCTTGGCCCGCGTACAGATTTCTCAGGAGACAGGTAAGGTGGTCTGGTACCCCCATCTCTTTAAGAATTTGCCACAGTTTGTTGTGATCCACACAATCAAAGGCTTTTGCATAGTCAATGAAGCAGAAGTAGATGTTTTTCTGGAACTCTCGTGCTTTCTCCATGATCCAGCGAATGTTGGCAATTTGATCTCTAGTTCCTCTGCCTCTTCGAAACCCAGCTTGTACATCCGGTAGTTCTTGGTTCACGTACTGCTGAAGCCTAGCTTGTAGGATTTTGAGCATAACCTTGCTAGCATGTGAAATGAGTGCAATTGTGCGATAGTTTGAGCATTCTTTGGCATTGCCCTTCTTTGGAATTGGAACATAAACTGACCTTTTCCAATCCTGTGGCCACTGTTGCGTTTTCCAAACTTGCTGGCATATTGAGTGCAGCACTTTAACAGCATCGTCTTTTAGTATTTTAAATAACTCAGCTGGAATACTGTCATCTCCACTAGCTTTGTTGTTAGCAATGCTTCCTAAGGCCCACTTGACTTCACTCTCTAGGATGTCCGGCTCAAGGTCAGTGACCACACCAGTATGGACATCAGGGACATTAAGATCTTTCTTGTATAGTTCTTCTGTGTATTCTTGCCACCTCTTTTTAATCTCTTCTGCTTCTGTTAGGTCCCTGCCTTTTTTGTCCTTTATCATGCCCATCTTTGCACTAAACGTTCCTTTGATATCTCCAATTTTCTTGAAGAGATCTCTAGTCTTTCCCATTCTATTGTTTTCCTCGATTTCTTTGCATTGTTCATTTAAGAAGGCCTTTTTATCTCTTCTTGCTGTTCTCTGGAAATCTGCATTCAGTTGCTTATATCTTTCCCTTTCACCCTTGCTTTTCGCATTCCTTCTTTCCACAGCTATTTGTAAAGCCTCATCAGATAGCCATTTTGCTTTCTTGCATTTCTTTTTCTTTGGGATGGTTTTAGTTGCTGCCTCCTGTACAATGTTACGGACCTCCGTCCATAGTTCTTCAGGCACTCTGTCTACCAAATCTAATCCTCTAAATCTATTCATCACCTTCACTGTATACTCATAAGGAACATGATCTAAGTCATACCTGAGTGGTCTAGTGGTTTTCCCTACGTTCTTCAATTTAAGCCTAAATTTTGCAGTAAGAAGCTCATGATCTGAGCCACAGTCAGCTCCTGGTCTTGTTTTTGCTGTCTGTATAGAGCTTCTCCATCTTTGACTGCAAAGTATATAATCAATCTGGTTTCGGTATTGACCGTCTGGTGATGTCCATGTGTAGAGTCGTCTCTTGTGTTGTTTCTGGATATAGATATAACTAATCATAATACAATTACTGGTGCCTATTCAATTTATCTTCTTGCACTATTCAGAGAAGATCTTTTCAGTGAATCACATCACATTTATGAAGTATTACAATCTGGCCTAGTCAACATTTATCATGCATATGCCATTTTGGGTATGGACTTTTTTATGATTCTGCACACTATATCATGTACAGTTGCATCCTTAGAGACTAAAACTGGGAAATCTGTTGACATTATACTTACGTGATTTATCACTTTGCAGATTATTAGTAGTATGTGAATTTTGAATTATAGCATGTTTTATCATTAACAAAGATTGCAAACAACTTCCAAATTAATGAACATTTTAGCAATGTTAAAACAATATAATAATACAGTATATAAAATGTTTTCCCATTGTATAATTATATAAAATCACAAATATACTTATAAGGAGCTTTAACATGGTAGAACCCTGAAAGTAATCTTGCTTTTAACCAGTTGACAAAAAAAGAAAAAAAACCCTAATTTAAATTTTATAACAAATAGCAGAGGGTTGTATAACCATTTATTTTTCAAATATTAAATCTGTGGGTAACTAAAAAACAGATATTGAATAGAATTTTGACACTTAGGTCCAATTCTTTACATCTAAAAATTTATTCCAACAAGTACTTCATAAAAGAATATGCACGATGATAAAATGATATACACGATGGGTATATCATTTTATACACGATGATATACACGATGAATCTATTTTATACACAATGATATACACGTGAATATACATGATGATAAAATGATATACACGATGGGTATATCATTTTAGAGCTTAGCACTGTGACTTACAGAAACCCTATATGTATGAATTTATATGTAAGTATGTGTGTATGTATGACTGTGTATGTATAAGTGTGTGTATATATACACACACACACAGATATCTATTGTCTGTCTGTCTGTCTGTCTGTCTGTCTGTCTATCTATCTATCTATCTATCTATCTATCTATCTATCTATCATCTACCTACCTATCCATCCATCCATCCATCTATCCATCCTCCATTCACTTCAGTTTAGTATTTTGGTCCACACTGGAGAACCAGCTGTTCTATTAAATAATAACAATAACAATAACAATGTTGTTTAAAAAGAGCATATTTTCTCAGCAAAAATTAGAACACTGTCATGTCTTCCCAAAAATATTATTCAGAAAGTTAAATGAAGAAGCTGTAGAGGATGTAATAATGTTAAAACAAATAGGAGCTATAATGGAAGAAAAAATTGCTTCATACATAAGCAGTTCCCAAATGCGATTAAAGAGCAAAATTAGTCAGTTGGATATACTTTTAAAAAGGATTCAACTTTTAAACTATACACAAACTGTTATATACTATGTTTAGTGCTATCAGTGAGATAAGCACATTCTACTGAGTCATCTTGCAGTATGGTTAAAGAAAACTGCTACAGTATTTTTGTATCACAATATGCTTGAAAGTATTTTACATCAGAAAATAACTGTGCCATAAAATTTAATGAAGAGGAAACTAAAACTTTGTAAAAGTCAGGCATTTAAAAAAATATTTTCCTAAAGCCAAGTACATCATTCTTTGAAATGTAGAAATGACCTTCATCCTGCTTGTGAGCAAATTTTAAAATAAGAGAGCTGAATTAAAGCAGGCAACTGTCACACTTCTAGTGGTACATGTACCAACGTGACCTTTGAGTGCTGTTTTATTAAAGGAATAGTGGTAATACATGCATGAAAATAGTTGTAAACATACACTGTGGATAAACATTAGCCTCTCAGGCTGGAGAAAAGGACAAAGCTGAACTGTCCAAAGAACTGAAGTGGGAAAATCCTAAAATTAAGAGAGCATAATTAAACAATGCACTGCCAAATAATACACTGACAGTTTTGAAAGGGGATTGGACCAATTCATGGAAGTTAAGGCTATCAAAACCAATTAATGATCATGATTATTATCTCTGCCCTCAATACCTCTTAGTTCAGACTGCTAGCAATGCTGCTTTTGAGCCTCCCATAGGCATTTGTTCTTATAAATGAGATCAGAGACTGAAACAAACAAATTGAGGGCCATGATATTTATTGATTTATTGATATTGTTTATTTATTAAATTGATTTACATGGCTACCCATCTCGTAGATGTGACTCTGGGTGGCTCATAACACATTAAACACAATAAAAAGAACAATATTAATGCAACATAAAGAAGCTACAATAGGTGCAGAGAATAAAGCCAAAAAAATTGGTAGGACAATGACAATGCACACAGACCACCTAACCTCCGACCCCCACGTTGTGGAGCATGCCCAGGTTGGGGAGGTAAAGGTATGCTCTCCCATACACATGTGAGCTACATCACTACCAAACCTGTGAGATGTCCCCCCCGCCCCCATTTGAACTGCTGAAAGTGCCCTTGTAAGAAAACATTCACAGCAAGCTGAATTGACCCTGAGTGGTGACAGGGGGAGGAATCAGACAGGTTCAGTGGCCCAGTAAACCAAATCGTTTATATTCACCGACCATATCTCAAAGATAGTATAGCTGGCAGGTTGACCTAGTAGGAAGGGATAAGTAATAAGAAGGTCACCCAGATGGGTTTATCAAAAACATTCCAACATCTTGCTGTAATTTACACTGTGCCTGTTTTTTCCTTTGTCTTGTCTTTGTGATGTAGTAAGCCAAAAGTATATAAGCTGTGGTTCTGCTTTTGCTCAGGGCTGCTCAGCAAGCTGCCCATGCTTTGCTGGGACCTCAATGTACACTGTTGTTTGCATGCTTAATACATTTATGCTGTATCTTCAAAGTGATTTGGTAGCTTTAAGTGAGCCAGATTTTGGTCACAACCAGGTCTTTAATGCTTTGTGAAAGGCTGGCAGGGTCAGGGCCAATCTAATCCTGAGGTTGGGGGGAAGCATTGTGTTCCAGAGTGCAGGCACTGTGATAGAAAAGGCCCACTTCCTAGGTCCCATTAGATGACATTCTTCAATTGGTATTCTAATTTAAATAAACTAGAACATTTATTTGATTCAGCATCATTGTTCTCAAAGAATTCTCATACATCCACTTTTCCTTCATGACAATTAAGCCCACATTGACCTGTTATGCCATAGACAGCCTTATGACTATTGCTGAGAACTTGTCAAACTAGTCAGATTTAGATTTTGGCCTAAATGTTTATCAATGCTTTGAGACTTCCATTTCTGGTCTCCTAATGTTAATAAGAATATGTAACATTTAGACTATGTGTGTTGGCATCGTAGTGACCAGTTGGAACCCAATAGGTTCTTTAGGATTCAAAGGCAATAAGCTGAAACCAGGGTGAAATGCCAAAAGGATTTTATTGAATAAACGTTAAGAGAGTTAACAGAGACATATACCAATCCATGTCCCTTCAGCATGCCAGGAACCCCAAGAATGCCAGCAGACAGACCCTCTAGAGCTGGCAGTTACACAGCATCTTCATGGGACTTTGGGTCTTTGCTGAGGTTCAAATGTCTGGGGGCTTTTGCCACCTTTTAATATTTTTCTTAAGAGACAAGGTATATAAACAATAACATCTGGAGATGGCTTGGTAACACATCAAGAACTTAATCATAGCTTTAAATAGTGGACCCTCTGTCAAATATATTTTTAAGGAAGAACCTGTGGATGGTCTGATTACACATCTGGTCAATATCTTGGGAACCTAGATTAATGACCCTTTGTTTATGAGAATATTGATTTTAGGCAGCTATTGTTTCCCCCTCCACTTGTCAAGTGTTGGATTAGGGAATTAGTGTTGTCCTCTTTATATTAATGGTTACAAGTAAGAATACAGATAAGAGGCAATCAACAGTGATTAACAATAATGATAATGAATCTGCAAAACTTGCTAAATTATTTCTAAGTGCATACATATGTGGAGAAATGCACTAATTGCCTCAGCTGGCTAAGTAACACTTTCTGCATAGGTATCTCTTGTATGTGCACTAACTCCTCACCAATCTTGTATGGTGTGAATACACTAAACTGAATGGACTATCTATTAGATTTCACTCTTCTGCAAAAGTTGTGATGCACTTTCAACTCAATTAGCTAATTAGAGTGCATTTCAAAATGTTTCTTTTGAATTAAAATAACATTGTGCTGGATATTTTGAGATAAAATACACTTAGAAAAATGAATATTTTAAGATAGATACTTAAATATTTTAAGGCAGATATTTTATTTGCTAATTAGACCATATTTAAATATGAATTATATATAGTAAACTGTTGATTAATGCAAGAATGGAACAAAACAGACTTATGAATAAAAATGTGAATGTGACATGGAACCAAAATTGACTGCTCTATTATCCATTCCTAACAGCTTCTCAAGGAGTTGTAATCTTGTGTGAGAAGCTGGTGTAGGCTTACCTTAACAGGTGAAGGTGGAAGCAGTTAAGATTCACTAACACAGCCATGGCAGTATAGATGAAAATTACCTTTAGCTCTTTAAAAAATACATTCTCAGATGGTCATAATAATAAACCATTGCCATTGCCATGTTGAGAATCATTTAACATAAGTGGCTACCAATGGAGCAGACTTGACATGGTAGATTCTAAGAGCCATACAGATAAGCTGGTATTACTGGATGCAAATAGATTTGCTGCTGTCTATCTTGGGAATATTACTACAGTGCTTTCTATTGCTCTATCATACACACACACACACACCATGTCTTTCTTTGAATGAAACTCCTTCCATCCCCCTATCCAACCCCTGTAAGATATCAAGACCCAAGTGAAAGTCCTACTATCTTACAGGGGTGGGAGTTATTCTGGAGAAAATGGGAGATGTTGCACTAAGTGTAGTTTGTCAAAAACATTGGAAAGTAGTACAAGACAGTCTGATGATGCCAGAGGTTGCATTCAATTAGGTCAAGCAGGCATGTGGCCCACAGGGCCTCAATTTACAACTTCTGATGTAAAGTTATTGCTTTTTTCTCCTCTCAGAATGAAATCCATTTGGATTTGACATTCGGCAATATCAAAAGTAAAACGCTACTCATCATAAGACATGGGGCATTTATCACTGTGTGTCTAAAAACTAAACTAGTTTATGGAATTTTGCAAATGCATGATTTAAAAAATAGTACAACCAACTGAAGATGTATTTGGAATACCTTCCATGTAGATGCAATCAGAATTAATGACCATAAGTCACAGACAGAGATTCATGACAGTGCAATAGAAAAGTATAAATTTGAACAAGATATTATATTGGAAATACATAGTTTTAAATCTAATAGCTCAATTGTTTTGAAGTCAACCTCTGCACTTTTAACTTCCATTCTTTTCCATTCTTGTGGGTAGCTACAAGTGTCAATTACCTTAATGCATCCATTTGCTATATATGATGCATTGATTGATTGATTGATTGATTGATTATGTGCCATCAAATCATTTTCGACTCCTAGGGACCACATAGATAGATTTTCTCCATGATGAAACCTAACCTGTTCTTTCAAGTCTCTCAATGGTGCACTCATCACCACTGTAACTGAGTTCAGCCACCTTGCTGCCGGTTGTCCTCTTCTTTCCTTTCCTTTATGATGCATTACTACTACAATATTTAATAGTAAGTTATACATTTATATGTTGACCCATATAATGAACATTTGCATACTCTCCCCTTCCACATTACCCGTAATTGGGAATTTTGTGACTTAAATCAAATGCATATATGCCTTAAAGCTAATTTATTTTTATGATGCAGTTATTGATTGGTGTCAGGTGTCAACTTTGGATCTGTTTGTAACTATATCTCTTAGATCAGTGTTTCTCAACCTTGGCAACTTTAAGATGTGTGGACTTCAACTCCTAGAATTTCCCAGGCAGCATGAAGTCTACACATCTTACAGTTGCCAAGGTTGAGAAACTCTGCCTTAGACTGAGAGTATAAGCATTTTCAGTGGGTGTACTTTGCTCTGAATGGCTGTGTAAAGAGAGATTCTTTTGGTGGTTTCCTGCTGGCCTAAAGGCAGATGGATCCAGGTCAGTTCCAGGCTGTTCTGAGAGATGTTTTCTCAAGCCTGGCCAACTCTCCCATTAATGACCTGCTAGAAGCAGGGAATAACAAAGCGTTCCATGTGCTTGATATGTTGCTCCTAAGGGAATCCTCTCTTAGTGAGGGCTCATGATGTACCATGATATAGGAAAGATTGTGAATGCTGAATCCTGATGGTAAGCAGCTTGAGCATAGGTCTAGGACTGAATCCGATAAGACATTGTAAAGATGCCAATTCAAGACTTATGTTGTAGCATTCAGGAAGGAAAGAAAATATTGGTTTCCTCTCTGGTTGCATCTGATTTGGGGCTGTACAGAGAAGCTGACATTCTTGCCTTGGTGCACAGCAGAATCCTTTCCTCAGCCTTGTCAGTGGGTTGATTTTGGAGTCTCTCCAGTCTGTAGTGCTTCAGCTTCCCTATCTGAGAATCAGTTTGGATTGCGATGGGTTGTAAGTGCGATAAACAAACAAGCAATACATTCCCATGTCTTGGAGGGCAATTTGGTGAGAGTTTATGAATTCATGGACTCTGTGCCAGCTGTGGGCTTGTTTCAAGTAATCTCAGTGCCTCTGAATGATACATAACCAAGATGGCAGTTCCCAGACAATGCCTGGCATCATCAATAGTGCCACCTCTATTTTTCTAGCCTGCATAGGGGACTTCAGAAATGGAGCAACATTTTTGGCTTAGTGGTAAAAAAACCTGTTTCTTCAGTGGTATTTATGAATATTGCAGTGGATCTTTTCATGTTGCATGCTATATTTGAATTGACTTAATATGGTAAATAAATCTATCAGAAACATTAAGGTACATTGATTTAACATCTTGTTTCTGCTTACTTGGTTTGATCATAAATGCTTTACAACATATATGAATACAGGAGGGAGATGGCAAAGCTCAAAGCAAATGCATTTAAACATTTGAACAGCTATTAATGGAATTCTTCCCCCAGGTGTATTCCCAGCTCTCTGTATGACTCTGCTGAGCTTGGTTAGTTACACCCCTGGAAATAAAAATTAGAGAAAATGAAAGGCTAAACAGGCAGAGGACTAAGGCAAAAATAATGCACACATACAATAAGCTCAGTCTATTACGCTCTTCGTACTGTATATAAAAAGACAACAGTGATCTTGCGTTATAGCAGAGCTCACTGGGAAATACTTGCTTTTCAGATGTTGAAAAAATTGTTGAGACATCAAAGTCTTTGTAAGGGGCAAGGAAAAAGAAGCACTAGGGAATGCAAAATGCTCATAATAAACCAGAAATTCACAGACGCTAAAAAAATTGGCAAAATTTTGTTGCTGGCCTGTATTTCAGGGCAGTGACCCTTTCCACAATCCAATCCTCCAACTTTCAAGATATGTCTTAGCGGTATTTGTGCTTACAGATTATGAAGCTGCTTGTACCACGCTTCAGCACCGACACATTGTTTGTTTTACTCTGATTTGTAATGTGTGGTTTAAATGAGTTCATCTCTACTGCATATGGATTGCTTCACTTTTTAAAAGATATAACTTATCCTAATTTCTACAAAGAATTACATGCAGACATATTTAACACATCCAAGTGTATTCAAGATGATTGCCTCCATAACATTTAAGGTATTTTAAATATCCTATTCACTTTGCTGTAGATATTAAAATGTATACTCAGTCACACAGAGAATGCTAGTCAAAAATGGGAAATAAAAAGAGATTTTTCTTTTCTTTTCCAGATCTTGAATAGTACTTGATTAGAATCTGGAACTGTGCAAATCCTTCAGACGTGCTTCAGAACACACAGGAACTCATATGAAACACCTCTCCTGAAATAAGCAAAACAGATATAGTTTTTCAAGGTTTTTGCTTATCTTCCATACAGAATTACAATGTTTTTTTCTTTTTTCTTTTCTCTTATGTGTAAACAAATAATATTCTTAGGCAGAATGTAGTTATGGGATATGAAACAGTCACAACCTCCTGTACCTTCACCCTGTTGCATCTACTAATTCAGAAAGTTGCATGAGCTGGATTGGGTTCATACAACACACTATGCCAAAAGCCACACACCGCATTTTGTTCAGCATGATTTGTGAGCCTATTTATTGTGGTTTGTAAACCATCGATTATGGCTTGCTATTTTGTATGAATGCTTTTAAAAATAATATAGAGAAGTTGTAGACTTGTTCACCAAGCTTTTTCATATATGAAACAAAGGCAGAATTTCCTGCTAGTGTTAAGGACAGTATCAGTTTGTTTTGGCAGTATGCCATAAGTATAACCAAAGCCCAGTTTTACCCTAAAGCTGCTCACTTGTTTCTATGAAAGCAAGAATCTAAAGAATACTTTGTAAACCAACATATTCATCAAATTGTCTAGGAAGTATATGCTGTGTTTTGACACACACACAGAAAACAGGATTCAGAAAGGGTGTAATGTGTATAGAGACTATATGTGTGTGATCTGGAGAGAGAGAGTGAGAGAGAGAGAGAGAGAGAGAAAGACCAAAAGTTAGTTGCAGAAATATAGTTGAACAGAGCAAGAACAATTAAAAGAATCAGAACAGACTTTTTGATGGGAATAAAAACTGTTTTGAAACTTTTTGAGAATTAAACAAGGAACATACAGCGGAGTAAATGGAATTAAAAATAAAAATACAGAAATTATTTGGAATGAAATGGAAATAAGATAATCCTGGAAGATACTTTAAAGATCTGGATGGAAATGATAGTGATAATTGGAACAGTGGAACTGAAATGAATGCTATAAATATTAGTGGCAAGAAATATGAATAAAAAGGAAGTAATAAACACCATCAGCATTTGGGAAAATGGTAAAGCTGTAAGTGCAGTAGGTATAACTGGTTATCTGGATATGATTTCATTACAGAGTGGGTGGGTGACTTATCTGATATGTGAAAAGGTTGCATTTATGCCTGACAAGTGGAAGAATACTGTTATTGTTCCTCTATTCAAAGAAAAAGGCAGCAAGACTGAATGCAAAAACTGTAGGAACAGTAGTTTGTCAAGAGTGCCTGGGTGGTGTTTGGCAGGATTCTGATTGAAAATGGTGACCAGAAGTGACAATGAACAACATCGGGGAAGGGCAGTGCAATTTTTCACTGGGTACAGAGCAGAACAGAATTTTGTTCTTTATTCATTGCAAAATCTATGAATGTGAGAAAAATTTCACAATGATATAGAGAAGTGCATGAGAAAATGGTTAGGCCTGAATTATGGAAGATTTTGCACGAATATGGACTTGATGATTAGAAGCTGAATGCAATAAGAGACACATATGATGGAAGTAAAGCACGTATGAGAGTAAACGGTCCAGTTGTGGTTGGTAGCCTCCTATGACCCCTCAAGGAGCAGGTTCACAACTTAGGGTCCTTTCGGAATGACAGCTCCTGCTGGAACAAGAGGTAGAACTGAAGCGCCCAGCTGGGGTTATGAAGACCTGGCTACAATAACTCATGCCTTCGTCATCACCCAGCTGGACTACTGTAATGCATGGTACTAAACTGCAGTTAGTTCAAAATGCAGTGGCTGCATACTTTCTGGCATCTGAAGTTGGGACCCTGCACTGTTTGCCAGTTATCCTGTGGATACAATTTAAGGTGCTAGTTTTAACCTATAAAGCCCTTTATTTCTTGGCATCCAGATACCTGTTGATCCCCTTATGCAATTAGCAGTAACCCAACTGATTAGATCAAAAGATGAGAAACTGTTATTAATTCCACATTTCCCATTGGTTTGTGGGGCTGAAGTGAGAAGGTGCTGCTTTTCTGTGGTAATGCTGATGCTGTGGAACAGCCTTTCAGTAAAGATCAGACAAGCCCCCTCCCTGTTGTTTCACAAAGTCTATTAAAGTCTGAGTTATTTCTAAGAGTCTTATAATGCCATCTTGAACTTCTGATTTTATTGTTTTTATTTTTGTGTTTGCTTGGTGCTTTTATTGTTCTTACTGTGAAGTTTGTACTGTGGAAATAATAATAATAATATAAATTATATTACTATTATATTATTATTACAATATTATATAATTATATTATATTATATAATTATGATATTATTATAAACAATATGGTAAAATGTAATTTACAGAAACCTATACCAGATCACTTGTCACCTGGGTCAACAAGGACTGTGCTAGAAGTTCTAGTTCCTGGACATCTGGTGACAAGTGGGCTATAGGACTAAGGACTGTTTGCTGAGCAACCAGGGCCAGCAGCTTCAGGACTGCTGGAAGAAAAGTTGTTTACCCATCACAAATATACGAAGACAGAAAACAAAGAAGAGGATATCGGAAAAGAACGAACCAGTTCTGGAAAGAACAAAATCCAGAATCAGAAATAACAGAACAGAGGCTAACAGATCAATGTCGATTTATAATCCAAAATAAAGTATTCACAGAAGTAGAATTAGAAGAACTGCAAAGGTCTACCCAGGGCAAAGAAATCAAAGCCTTGCCAGAAGTAGCTCAGACTGTGGAGGCAAACCAGGGGGAGTGGGCAGCAGAGGAAGGCACCCTGCCTCAAAAAGAACAAAGCCCTCTAACTAAAAAACAAGAATTGAAAAAAAGAATAACTGAGCATCTAGAACAGCACAAAAAGAGCAGAATAAGGTTGCCCCCACTGAAGCTTGTTATAAAGAAACAGCTAGCACAAGTATTAAAAGATGCCAGTACTGTAATATCAAATATAAGCACCAGCTCACTGCAAGAAACAAACCAACTAATGCAGAGCACGGCTGCAGTTATAACTGACTACCTTGGATGCAAAATCAACAAACAAGAAAAAAAGCCAAACAGTGCACCACTAAAATGGAGAATCAGGTTGGAAAATAAGATCAGCATGCTAAGATCAGATGCAAGTAAGCTAGAACAGATAAAACAAACAAACAACAACAAAAAAAGCTGAAGAACAAGAAGACCAAAGAACACCTGATCAAGAAATATCACCTAGAAACAAGGAAGATCAAGGAAGCACTGGAAATAATAAAGCAAAAATAACAGTCATAGCCAAAAAGATCAGCAAATACAAAGTTCAAGTTGTACACTATAGGCAGAATCTCCTATTTCAGTTGAATCAGAAATGTTTCTACCAACCCGTCAATGGAGAGACTACAATGAACCAGTCAGCACCTGACAAAGAAGAAGCAGTGCAGTTCTGGGCACAGCTATGGGACAATCCAAAGAAATACAACAAGAAAGCAGCTTGGATAAAGGAAGTGGATAAGAATAAAAAAGAAGCTGAATGAAGGAACCTGTAATAACAGCAGAAATGGTGGAGAAAAGGGCAAGGAAGATAAAGAAGAGGTCAGCACCAGGTGAAGATGAACTGCATGGTTTTGGCTGAAACATCTGACTGATCTGCACACACTCATTGCCAAGCAGTTTGACAACATACTGCAAGGAGGTGCAATTGAAGATTGGTTAACATCTGGCAAAACCTACCTGATAATGAAAGATTCAACAAAAGGGGCAGCACCAGGCAACTACAGGCCAATTACCTGCTTGCCAACAACTTTCAAATTGGTAACTGGCGTGGTAGCTGATGCAGTCCAACAGCATTTAGTTGAAAAGAATCTCTTTCTATCTGAGCAGAAAGGAAACTGCCCAAACAGCAGAGGAAGAAAAAATCAGCTCCTAATTGACAAGATGATTTTGGAAAACTGTAAGAGAAGGAAGACTAACTTGAATGTAGCTTGGATTGATTACAATAAGCATTCAACTCCCTGCCACATGATTGGATAATCAAGTGCCTAGAAATAACAGGAGTCAGTAGAAACATCAGAAGCTTTGTGCAAAGCTCAATGGCACAATGGAAGACACAGTTGCTGGTCAATGGTGATAGACTGGGAGACTTTAATATCAAGAAAGGAATCTTTCAAGGAGACTCACTATCACCACTACTGTTTGTCATTGCATTGATTCCTCTGTCAACAATGCTGAACAAGTCAGGATATGGCTCTCAAACATCAAAAACATCTTCCAGGCTATCCTACCTCCTTTACATGGACGATCTGAAGCTGTATGGGAAAACACCATCTGAAATAGAATCACTGCTCAACACTGTCTGAATATTCAGCCAAGATATTGCAATAGAGTTTGGACTGGACAAATGTACAACCCTTATCAACAGGGGAAAAATAGTGAAAACTGAAGGAATTAAGATGCCTTATGGAAATAACATCAACAGTCTGGATGAAGAAGATCACTATAAATTCCTGGGCATCCGTCAGGCTGACAACATCAAGCACATTGACATCAAGAAGAAGGTTAGTAGTGAATATGTCAGAAGAGTGAAGAAGATCTTAAAGTCCAAACTTAGTGGAGGAAATACCATCAAGGCAATTAACACCTGGGCAATTTGAGTCATTAGATACACAGTTGGAATAGTGGACTGGACTCAAGCAGAACTAGAAGCCCTGGATAGGAAGACCAGAAAAATAATGACAATGACTCATGCTCTTCATCCATGCAGTGATGATGACAGACTATATACCAAGGAACATAGGTGGGTGTGGAATGTTGCAAGTACATCAGACAGTTGAAGAAGAAAAAGGGGCATTGGAAGAATTATCAGGATTTTCTCATGGGAAGAAGGTCATCCCGTTAGCTATACAAAAACAGGTGTTGAGATTACAAAGTATCTTGTGATTCTGTTATGATTTTTACTGCCACCTACTGTATTGTGTATGCTAGTTATTCAGTGGGGGGGGGGGGGGGTGACATGCTGGCAATATAACGGGAGGGTGAAATGCCCAGCTCAGTTCAGTGTGTGTTTGTCTTGTAAAAAGTTAATCATGTAGGTTTTTATAGGTTATGTAGTCTTAACTAGTAACCAAGTAGTGTACCTCTTCTCTGAGAGTGTTTTTTAGCTAGAGACTTTGTTGTGGTTAAGTCTTGGAAGCTAAGGTGAGAAGTCTTTGTTATATCCTATATTTTGTATGCAACTTGTATTTTATAAAGTTTTGCATTTTTATCAATAAAGACCAGTTAGTTTATATTTTCTGACTGGATTTTCTTTGGAAAGCTAACTATGGATATTGCATTTTGCAAGCTCTCATGCTGATGTGTATTTTTTCCTGAGAGCAGGATTTATGGGATTTTTTGCTGCACTCTGCGCAACAAGAATATCTGAAAGACAGTGAAGAAGATGTCCTGAAGCCAGTACACCATGAAGGCTTACTGAATACCAGAGAAATCAAGCTGGCCTATAAGAAAGACCAAATAAAGAACAGAAAATAGACATGGCAAGGCAAAGGGTTATGTGGCCAGTACATTAAAAAAAAACCAAAAAAAAAAAAAACCTAGCAGATAAAGCAGATAACAACAAGACGTGGCAATGGCTAAGAGGAAGAAAATTGAAGAAAGAGACAGAGGGGCTAATTCTGGCTGCACAAGACCAAGCCTTAAGAACAAATGCATATAAATTTCACAAACTGACTATAAGCAGTGTAGTGACTTGAATTCCCAAAATTATTAATTGGAAACTTTGCCAGAGATTTGGATTTGGATGTAGCCAGAACCACTGGGACCATCAAGTTGAGAAGGTTTTGGAAAATGAGCAGGTTAAGATCTTATGGGACTTTGAAATCCAAAGAGACAGGCACCTTGTTCATCACATGCCTGATACAGCAGTCATTGAAAAGAAGAAAGTCTGGTTCATTGATGTTGCTGTACCAGGTGATTGAAGAAAAGCAATCAGAAAAAATTACAAAATACCAGGACTTGTATATCAAAGCTGAATGCTTATGGAAAAGAAATCCACTATTACACAAATTGTGATTGGAGCCCTTGGAGCAATATCTCCATAAAGGACTCCCTCAATACTTGGAACACCCTAATTTTACAAAAAATACCCCACTTGGAACTGCCTATATCCTCATACACTACCTTAATAATTCTTAGGTCCTTGGTTAGGACTTGAATTATTAAGTTTTCACCAGTCTTTGACTGTGAATCGAATTGTAGATTACTACTACTACTACTACTAATAATAATAATAATGCTGCCCACCAGAGAAAACTCTGGGTGGCTTACAATAATTAAAAGACAATTAAAAACACATGAAACAAGACAAAGCAACCTGCACAAAAACAAACATGCCATACAACAAAAACAGTAAGGATTCAACAAAAACATAATAGGGGCTCCTCAGGACTGGGAACACAGCCAGGTCTTGAGGGCCTTCTGGGACCCCATGGATACTATACATATCTCTGGGGAGATGCTGTTCCAGAGCAGGACAGCAAATATTTATTTATTTATTTCTAGATAAGTCACCAATGTTCTTTTAGTTGCAGTGAGGTAGAAATAAATAGAACGCTTAGCAAATATTTAGCAAGGAGTAGGACAAGCATATGATATATCCACTTGACTCTTTAATACATTTATGGATAAATATGTAAGGAATACTGTTATGAAATGATGTTAGGTAAAACAAGAGGAGATAGAGTCAAGAATGAATGGGTGCTGAATGAACATGGACTGAATATAAAAGTGTTTGACCAGAATGAAAGAAGTACTAGAAGAATCAAACTGCAAATTATATGAAGGAAGAGTGAATGGGTTGAGAGGAAGGGCAAAATTGAGAAAGTTGTGGGTAGATGGAACTTACAGCAGTTTCTAAGATGAAAATAGGAAAATAAATACTATCTTTATAATTTCTATAATTTTATTTAAACAGTTAAGATCTATGTGCAATATTTTGCAAAGTAGAATAAATAAAGGAGACTGGCCCAGACTTTCTATTTATATATTTGTGTGGAAGAATGGGCTGTAGAGAAAGAATTGCAGGCACCTGTGCTGCCTCCCTCCCCTCCTATTGGAGCCTTCTCCCCTGTGTCAGCATGGCAGAGGTGCCAGTAAAGCTGTAATCTTGGAGCAGGTGGGAGAGGGGAACAGAGGAGATATTGGTAGTTTCAAAGCAGCAATAGCAGCAGCAGCAGCAATAGCAGCAGCAGCCAAAGGAAAGCAGGAGTTGGAGGTCCAAACCAGAGGAAAGGACTTATAGCAGCCAAGCAAGACAAAGCACAATGAAAAAAAGGTGCAAGAGGTCTACAAGCTGGCCATTAAAAGAAAAAGAAGAAGAAATCCCAGAGGAAGAGAGAGAGAGAGAGAGAGAGAGAGACTTGGGTCTGTAAGAGCACAACTCTTTTGGGTCAGAATCCTCGCAAGATTTTATAATAGATTATTATATGGCTAGTTTAAAAAATGGCTTTTTACATGCTGCGGTTCTGCCATTGTAAAAGGGGTGGGGGGGGGGGAGAAGGAATGAGAAACCGTTTAAAGCAGATGGCTCCTTATCACAGGCTCTGGCATGATCAAGGCCATGCCAGCAGGGGAATCAGAAGACCAAGAACTAAGGGCGATGTAAGTGGGGGGAAAGTAAGAAAAACAGCTTTTGGCACGCTTTTGCTCAGTCTTAGCAATGCTTTGGATCTGTACACTTATTCTCAGTAAATGAACTTTCTTTTGAATCAATATTGGTTGCAAGGAAAGTTACTGGATTTGGGATCAACAGGTGGCAGTTTGTTACATTTTGCATACTAGTAACAGAAATAGTATATTAGTCACAGTAGTGGTTGAATGTAGCTTAGTAGAAGTAACAGTGTGTATAATAATAGCAATAGTAGTAGAATATAGTATAGAGACAATTGTTTAGTAAATAGAGTGTAGGTTAAGAGGATAGTTATAAAAAGAACTCACACACACGTTTGTTTATATCACTTTTATATCTTGGATAGTGTTGTAAATAAAAAACCTCCCTAACCCTTATAGGTAGACGTAAAAACCCAAGTGTCTAGGGTCCAGTGCTTTTTGGTACTTTTGAGTCTGTGTAAATCAAAATTAGGTACTGTTTGAAAAAAAAAAGAGACATTTTGTATGTTATTGTTATTATGTCTGCCTTGTTTCTAGAAGATCAGGGCGATCTTCTATGGCTGTCCCCCACCCCTCCCAAACACAGTCCCCATTATGAGTATCACATTGATCTTGGCTGTCCTTTACCTCACCTTTGGAAGCCACAGGAAGTATAGTATATACTCAAGTGGATCCAGGAAAATTTATTTATTTTATAATTTATTGCTAATTTCAATATTTATGGCTGCCCACTTATATATGACACTTTCAGTTATTAAGTTTCCTGAAAAATATGATCCTGTGATGGGCAAGCTGTTGAGTATGAAAGACAGAACAATAACATACCTGAGTTCTGTCATGCAAAATGAACTGATTAATATTCTTTTAAACTCTGTCAAGGATGGAATCATAACATGAATAAAGAAAGGTCCATTTTTCTTTATAAACATGACTACAACCCAAGATATAAAAAAGGTCAGCTTAGCTAGGTGATTGACAATGTAGCAGTTTGGGTGAGCACTGGCTGAGTATAAAAAGTCCTTCTGTGGCCTTTTGGAAGTAGATCAGTAGAGTTGTTGGACACATAGCATTTTAAGCACTACTGTAAGTAATGGACTGGACATGGCAAAATTGTAAGGCCAAGAGCTATAATGGACCTGGAACTATGATTGGGCTGTATATTGATGTCCAAGCTAAAATTATAGCAGATAACCAAGACTTACCTATGTCCATTGTGCTGCAGACAGTCTCAGTTTCATCCTGAACAATGCTGTGTGTTAGCTGTTCCAGAAGTGAGAAGCTTCTTTGGAGTTGTTGAATATCTTCACAATTATTTGGCCCATAGTGAATGATGTCATTCATCTTCCCTATGTGTGATATCTCAGTCCAAAATTACACTGAAGGCATTGTATGCCACAAGATGGTCAGCACACGTTGAGGTCCCAACTGCACCCATATCAGGAACGATGTTACCGAGTCCTGTCACTGACAAAGACAGAATGAGCTGTCTTTGACGCTATGCAATACACACAATACACACAATTAGCAGATTGCACAGCTCAAACAGAAGAGGAGAGAAAGAAGACCAACTGTTTTCTTTGTTCCATGGCCTGCCAGCTCACTAGCCTGTCTACATGCAAAGAAAACGATTACTGCTTCTTTTACAATTTAAAATATTTGGTGTGGCTTGTTTAAACTGATATGATATTTAACAGAATTGCACTCTGTGCATGCTACTGGTATCAGCTTGCATGATATGAGAGGTCCATCTTGCTTTCTTTACCAGGGCCCCTTACTACCTTAGTTGGTCCCTGGCTCAGTAGGAATATGCTTGAGCCAGGAAGATGACCTTGAAGAAGGAATCCAGAGACCTTTGGGGAAACACAGATGCAGAAGAAACATATGTTAAATCCAGAGAGGCAAGAGAATGTTATGAAGAGACACAAACTAGCCCCCAGCCTCCCAACTTCCCAAAGAGGGAAAGAAGGGAAGACACAGAAAGACTTGCAATATTCTGTTATTATAGCCTATCTCAGTAAAGTATGGTTCTACAGTAGTTGTCCTGATCTGGTCTACCTTGAAGGACTGATAGAAAATGAATGTGGATTTATTTGTTGCTGGTCTGAAAGAATAACTATAATGCTGTGTACATATATGCTGACTGAAGGATTTTTTTAAAGTTAATAAATTATATTTTTGAAAAGTTGGTTCACCCCAAAAGGGTACATAACAATGTTTTGAAACTGACTCATGTTATTGTTATCAACTTCCAACAGACTGAGACATCCCAAACCAACCATAGCTGCAATGCATGACATAACAAGATCTCAGGAGCCCCGTAGCAGAAGATCTCACACATGTTTCTTAACCACCTTGACCCATCTCTAATTTCAGTTTAAAGTGTAACACTTGGTAGCAGTCTGGATGCATATTTCTGCTTAAATCATTATTTGATGCTGCAGCTGTTGAGCAGCCAAAATGCCTGACCCAGGTGTAGTGTGTAAACACAGTAGATCAGTTGTCAAACAAATTCTGGAACCCAATATTTACTTTTTTATTTAATTGGTATGCAAATGGAGAGACAAGGTAGCATTTGCGCTTGATACAGTTGTCACTTCAAATTCTGGTAACATTCATTATCATGCTTACAGATGTTTTTTCACACCTAACATCTGCCAATACCACCTAGACCCCAGGAAGTCGTCAAATGTGTGCAAACTTCCTTTCTGTCTCGTTCTTTCTCTCTCTTATCTGCTCCATGCACGCTAATTTTGTGCATCTGAGGCCTCTGTGTGCCAGAATTATGCCTGCTTCCTAACACTTCTGCCTCCAGAGCTTTGGATTTCAAATTGAACAGACACAGAGCCAATTTATCACAGGATGACATGTGTCATGTTCATGGTATAACCAGAGGGACCTGCTGTATCCACTATATTTATCCTTTTGTTGTCAGCCTGGACGAAGACAATATAGGTAATAGGCAAGTGTTTTATTTATAAATCATGGAACATATACTTAACTGATGAAACTATAAACTGTTTCCTTCAAAACACAGGGGTGGATAACTTTGTTAAAGCTTAGTGTTTTGTTTGCTTGTTTTAAATCAAATATAATTGTTAGCCAGGCATTCAGCTTAATACAAATGCCTTAGCCAGCAAATCCTCCAAGAAAAATGAAATACAAAATGCCTTTCTTGTGTATGTCTTTGCATGTAAGAAATCACTGTCTTGATTAATGACAGATAATTTGCTCTTGTAAAGAAGCATGTACTTTTATTACATGAAAGAACCTATAAAATGTTTGCTCCCTTTAATGTCCCTCAACTCAACCTGCAAATGAATTAGCAGTTAGGTATATTATTTGAGAAGATCTAAAATGCTTTTATTTTCATCTCCTTCCAGCAAATCTTAATACACTAAGATGGCTGGATTCAGATTTAGGTATGTGCAGTGTTGCTGGTGAAAGCAAATGTCCCTGTCTTTTATTTCTAGCACTGGTCTAACCAGACACATTTCCAGAGGGTGCCTCTGTCCAATGTAATGGATTTCTTGCCCCACTAGAGCCTATCACATCCAGCAGAGTCCTCTAACTTTCTGTGAAATATTTGGAAGGGGAAAAAATATCAAGAGCTGTAGTATGATGCAACAAGGATGTTTGCTGCATATTCCTAACTATGGACCCAATTCTGGCCTTTAGAAAGGCTGTGGAGACCTGTCTATTTCCCTGGGCTTTTGAACTCTGGATGATGGCGCTGTCGCTGTTTGGATTGCATTTTATTATTTATTTATATAACTATTTCTATGATATAACTTTTATTCAAGTTTTAAGAATAATAATAACTCCAACAAATTGAATTAGAACAGAAAAAGTGAAAAAGAAAGAAAGAACAGAAAAAACTAAAAGTGCAATAAGAAAAGAAAGTGGAGAAAGTAGAAAAAAAAGAGAGCAAGATATAAAGAAAGATATAAAGACATACAGAAGTGACTTCCGATTCACAAAATTCAAAATATCAGCTAATCTACCTAGTCCTACAACAATTTATTCCTTACTTGGGGGACTCAACTGAGATTTGGAAACTCTAACAAAGATAGTATCATAGGGCTGTGCCTGCTTCAAAAATGATTCAAAAGATTGGTTTGCAAACACAGCACGTCTTAACTATTTATGAAAGCATTTTGTCAAAAAGATGTGGCTTCTGTAAGATATGTGTTAACTTTAATGAGTCAGCATCTTAAAGCAGCCACATCAATTGTCAGGCTTGGTTAGAAAGGTTAAAAATGATAGGCTGCTTTCATGAACAGCAGAAAAACATTGTGCTCATGTGAGGTACTTTCAGACCTGCAAGATTCTGTTAATATAGCCTTACAATAAAGTAAAATTCGCTCATCTCCCCATCTTTCTTGTCTGGTCTACCTTGCAAGGCTGACAGCAATCTTGCAATTCTGAAAGTACATCTCTCCCCTTTACAGCCCAAGAAACTAGGGAGGGTTCATTCTGAGCTGCTTGCCCTGCTGCGGGCTGTGCTGCAGGCTAAGTTGCCTTACAACTGACCGTTCCTTTGGTTGCGTCTCTTAGCTCTGTCTCTCAAGGTCATTCCCACATACCATTACAGTAACTCTCATTAAAAAACAATGTGTTTCAGTTAACATTAGATTATGACAAAAGTTTGTCTATTATTGTTTAGTTTGGGTGGCTCGTTTGCCTTTCGACAAGCAATCAGTACATATTGTTTATAAGTAATGAATATAGGAACTAACCACCGGAAGGAACAGCTTGTAGTAGCTGTTTATTTGTTCCCATTCAGCCATGTGGTCATGGAGGTAACAGTATGGGCCAAAATGTTTCTGCCTGTTGCATTGAATGGAAATTCAGAAACTGCAGTCTTGAACATTAACTTTATATTCAATCTGATAAGTGAAAAAGAAAGCCTTGTGGGAGAGAATATAGTTGGAAGAAGAATTCTCAAACTATGGTGGGTTTTTTGCTTGTTTGTTTGAGGAAAGTGAATAATGTTTTCTTCTTGACAAAATTTTAAAAATTATTTGAATGCATATATGCTACATCTTTACACAAATGCATAACTATTTCACTACAATGTCAGTTATTTTAAATAGATCTGTATTCTCCAAATGAATAAAAAGATTACTATTTTCATTGGCAATTATTAATCAAAATAATGGAAGATCAACTTTTAAATAATGGAATTACTCTAGATAGGCACAAAATGCAAGTGACCTGGGTAGAGTATTTCCTACCTGAAGATATAATCATGAAATTCTGACAATAATTTCCACAGCAGTTAACCATTGCTTCAGGTACAGGGAATTGAGACTTTAGAAAAAGAATAAGAAGTAGGAGTAGATTATGTCTGTTTTCATTCACATGCCCTCACATGATGACATATTTGTTCCATAAGTTATTCATGCTGCAGTATGTACTGATAAGCACTTTGCTGAAACATAAAGCAAAAGGGTCCATTGGTCTCTGCAAGCTGGACAGTATAGCATCCATAGAGTTAAAAAGAACTGTAAACACATTACATAAAATAATTTCTTTAATTTCTTAATTGCTGCTTTACTTTTCATGTTCTCTCGACAGTAACGGAACAAGGAGTCAAGAAATACACTGCAGATTAGCACCTGGTAGAGCAGCTATGAAGGCCTTGGAAAAGATATTCAGATGCCATGGTGTGTCTATACTTATAAAGATCAGAATCATGCAAGCCATGGTATTCCCTGTGACACTCTATAGAAGTGAAAGTTGGATTTGGAAGAAATAAATAAGAAAAGTATTGATGCTTTTGAACGTTGGTGTTGGACAAGAGTCTTGAGAATACTGTGGACAGCCAAGAAAACAAAGCAATGGATCATCAAACAAATCAACCCAGCGTTCTCATTTGAGGCACAAATGATCAGGCTCAAATTATCCTACTTTGAACATATCATGTGAAGACCTAGCTGTCCAGGGAAGGCTATAACACTGGGAAAGGTAGAGGGAAAGAGCAGAAGAGGATGACCAGCAGTTAGTGGATGGACTCAGTTACAGTGGAGATAAGTGCACAGTTGGAAGACCTGAAAGACCAGGTTAGGGACAGATTGTGATGGAGCAAATTTATCTATGTGGTCACTAAGAATTGACAATGACTTGATGGCACATCAATCAATCAATTTCATGTACTCATTAAAGAAGCTATAAAAATGGAAGCCCTGGAAGAAGAATATTTGGACAGTTTTCCAGATAAAGCTATACTAATCTATCTTCCATTAAACATGTAAAAATAAAAGGCTTTTAAAATGTTATTAGTAGTAGCCAAGTTGCTTTTTATGGATACAATTTACCCAGGAATATAATCAAACAAATTTCTGATATCGTTCCTTTTCTCTTGCACCTACTCAACCACAATCCTTAGTATGTTCAGGGAGCTTTTCCCAACTTTGGGCCCTCTGGAGATACTGGATTAGAGATTCAAAAGTCAGAACATTGAGGAAAGATGGCTTAGGCATCGCGGAAAGAAAAATGGTAGCCAGGCTGCTAACACATTTGCAGTTACCATTCATTGTATCTGCAGCAGCTGTTGCAAACATTTTGGGAAAAAATGAGCTACTTCCATTGCTAATATTTAGCTTCAACTTGAGAAACTGTGAAAAAAATATCTTTTTCTCTGAGATACAGTTTGTGAAGTAGTATCTCATCTCTTCCCCCAGTGGAGAATTTTGAAGGCCATTTGTACACAGGGTTTACCTCTGTGGTATTTCTAGTATGAGGAATCTTCTTTATAGAGTGGACAAGTTGCAGTTGCTACTTCATACATAACCTGCATTGGCTTCTAATTTGTTTCTAGGCACATTTCAAAGTGCTGGGTATTATCTACTAGTACCGAAATCACTTGGGAGAAGCTTACTTCAAGGACTATCTTCTTCCACATGAATCTGCCTGTGCTCTGAATTAAGCATTTGCTTCACCCTCATCTTCAAAAATATGGCTCATAAGAACATAAATGGGCCTTTTTCTATTCTTTTCCTTGGTTTCCTCTCTCCATACAATTTCTATTGTTTCCCTTTCCTATTGCTCACCGTTGTATCAGAACATTTTTGTTTTGCTTCTAAATTTCTGTCCTGCTGGGTTGTTTTTGGTTTTAATCCATGGCAGTTGATGCCCAGTGTGGTTGGTAATAGCGAGAACAGGTCAGCTAACTGTTGGTAGAGCTAACTAACAAAGCACAGTTCTCTGAATCCACGACTTTTCACTACAAAAGAAACCAATTTTTGTTTGGAGGTATATTACCAAAAAAAAAAAAAAAAAAAGCATAGCACAATCACGGTATAATCTTTCTTGCACACATATACCACCTACCCATCTTTCATAAGCTTCCAGTTTTATATACGCACACATATGAAACTGCCACAGTCTGCTGTACGTACATATGTAAATAAAACCTTCAGAAATATTTGTTGCTGCTGAGACACAACAGTTTGAACTGTCCTTTTTATGAATGTGGGGCTCAGGCACAAGTTGACTAAGAAAATGAGCACAAATCCCATAATCCACACTTGTCTTACACACAGACACACACACACCCTCTTTCATATGCACTAACTCCCTGACTCCCCCCAATTACCATTAGATGGCAGCACTCCCCTTAAGAAAAAACCTGTAAGTTTTTTTTTCCTCCTGTGCCCCAGATCTCCCCCCCCCCCACTTCACACATGAAGTTAGCAGCAACCCACTGATCTCCTGACACTTCACCCTTGACCAGAATCAGAACTGTGGATAGGTGTAGAAACTTTATTTTAGGGCCAGTCAAGAGGCTTGGGCTTGTGAGGATATGGCAAATGGAACTATCAGAGGCGGCATGGTATCTGTTCATCATCGCCTGCTTCCTGAGAAAGTATTGTGACTCTTCCAATGTATCATCTATGCCAGCCTGAAATAGTCCAATCTGGCAAGTGACTCCTAGGTGAACTCTCAAGGACATCAAGAGAAGGACCAGGTATTCATGGTCTCAGAAAAACTTGATTTTAAACCTGTACTTTATTGTGTAATGGGCTTCATTCTTCCTGCAGTAAAGATACAATCTGATTAAGTTGCTCCAATAGAAGAGAATGTATGTAGCTCAGGGCTGAACTGTGAAGTTTTTGGTGCTCTCTGAGCTTGGTTGTTTGCTTGCAGATGTTTCATTATCCAACAATGATGTTACCTAGTTCGTAGTAATGAAACATCTGCACGCAAACAACCAAACTCAGAGAGCATCAAGAACTTCACACGATTAAGTTGTGTCTGGCAATCTTCTGTTAGAGGAAACCAACTGCTGAATAAAGAATTAAGAGCATGAAGAGCTGAGATTTACTGCAATGTCTTGATGTAAGCTGGACAATTTAATTTCTCCACTCCTACTCCCATTTCTCTGGGAGAAGATCCTTTGACTTGAGAACCAGGATTAACAGTGGCTGCTAACAATGGCACTTGCAACCTCCTACCATTGATCAAGCCATGAAAGCCTTGTTCCAGTATTGGTGCCAAGTGACAACCCAACTGAACCAATTCGCTCAGAAGATGAACCAATTAGGTGGATGAGAATCTACCATATTGGTGTTTCAAGAACTTGCAGCTATTGCTGGAACAACTGCAACAGCCACAGCCCTCTAATCCCAAGTACCGCTTCTTTTCCTGACTACCTCAATTTGGTGAGAATCCAACCAAATTTTCTGCCTTCCTTACTCAGCATGAACTATATATCTCCTGGAGGCCAAATTACTTTCCTATCAACAGAACATACAGACTCTCTGTGTGCCACATTGCTCTTGAGTTATTCTCTTACTACATAAGATCCTGAAATCCAAATCTGTAACATCTTCTGAATCAGAACAGCCCAGAGTTGGACAACTACATTGCTTTTGTGGCTTGCCTGAGAACTAAGCTTCAGAATCCTGTCAAGCAACTGACCACCAGCAGTGAAATCTGCCACCTGTGATAGGGGGAAGTTTGGTGTGGGAGTATGTTACTTAATTTTAGCTGTTAAGTTAGAATGTGGGCTGGAATGAAAGGGTCTGACCAGTTCCAAGAGGGAGTAACAGGACAAATTCATTTGTCAAGGCATCCTGAGGATATGACAGCATTACCCCAGATCTAGAGTACTAAAGGAAGACTCGGAATTGCAGTTGTGTATGGCAGGAAGGTAAGGCATCACTATTCACTTTTCCTCCTCTTCTCCCTTCTACTGCAGTTCTGAAATTTTAACCCATGAAGCTTGGGACTGGCAGAGGTCCACTATCTGCTTGAGAAAATTTATTTTGATACATGCAAGTTCTTGTGAACCTGGCCACTTCACATATGAGTGCTGGGCTAAGATGCCACTTTCAAAGCATCAATTAAGTGGCATACTTGGAGATATGGGTGGCATTTTGCAACTAGATGCCCTAAATACTGCAAATATGACTTGTCCCAGTCTTGAAGAGCTTCAGGTTGGGACAACCCAGATTCTAAGTGCCACCCAGACATATGGGGTTGCATATTCATTCTTCATGCCCAGAAACCCAGTCTGGCTCTGAAATACAACTTTCAAGCAACAGACTCTGGCACTACAGCTTCACTGAATCTTCTAGTGCACACAGATATTATCTGCCTACTCAGCATGTCCAAACCCCTGTTAGAAATGAAACTCTTGATGGCCAGTTCATATGAAATCTGCAGCTGACCATTGGCAATCATCAGGAGTCCATGAAATTTTATTTAACTTTCTCTTACATTTTCCAATAGTTATAGACTCAATCCACATATTTATTGGGACCAGGATTATATCACCTTTAATACCTGGGATGCAAGACTCACATTCTGCAGGGCCTCAAGCATCCATTACTCACTATCCTTCTGCAAGTGCACCCTCCTTATTTGCTTACCAAATATGCAGACTATGCTGATGTGTTTTGAAAAAGGGAAGTACAGACCAGCTCCCCATTGATTCAGTGACTGCACAATCAATCTTATTCCTGAAGCCCAGTTTCCTACAAAATACCATTATCCAATGTCAAATAAAAAGTTGCCTGCTTGAAGGAACTTATCACCCATTGTTTTTTCAAAGATTTATGAATCATACTAATTTTGCGGACAACTTTTTATTGTGTACCAAGATTAAGAATCTCATCATTTCCTCTGCAATTTTCAGCAGCCTCATGCTAGGCCAGACGTCGACTCCTATGTTTTCTCTTGCCCAACTTGTCACTCTGCCATGTCTCTGACCATCAATCTGTTTGGACTGTTGCATAACATCCCCTCCCCTCCCCACAGAGATCTTGGGATCCAGTTTACTGAGCTTTACTATACATTTCCATATGTCTGGGGCCCAGATGATAGTTGAGTAGTTATTTACTGAATATTAAAGATTTCTTATTTCTTTTCTAGACAACTTGTCTGTTCATTTTCTGGAATCACAGTTTGTCCAATCGCATCATCTTTGTCAAAGGCCCAAGTTCCACAGAAGTTTTTGGAACACTCCAATGTTTGGATGCAAAGCTCTACCTGTCCTCTGCCCATAATTCACAATCAGATGAATAAATAAAGAGGACAAATGTTACCTTAAAGCAGGAGGTTTTAAACTTTTTCAGGCCATGGAATTTGTTCATTACAAACAAAAATCCCAGAACTCTTGATCAAGATGGTCTTGATCAAGATTAGTCCTGGTCTGGGGAGGGGTGGAAAATACCTGTTTGTAAGGACTAAGGGGAAAAATACTCAGATGCATTTGGCCATCCACTCCTGCCTCTACTCTACTCTTCAGGGGTATTTATAGCAATTTTTCTAAGTCATTAAATGGGGGAAGAACTGTTTCCACAAGGGACTGGGGGGGGGGGGGCAGGGGAAACTCTTTGCAAGAGACTAAGGCTTAGTCCCTTTTGGAAGGTTTTTTTCTCCCTTCACCCTGTAACACCCATTCAAGTCTTTATTTAAACTCTAGGGTTCCATGCAACTCAGTCTGAAACCCCCCAACTTAAAATAATAATTTCATTTATATCTAAGCTATCAGCAAGACAGCTGGCCTAGTACTTTATCTATGTCTAAGTTCATTGACAATGATTCAGTTCATGGTTTCACTCAAATATTATTATTTCAGACTACCTATAGCTATTACCCACACCTACTGATGAATGCGTTTAGGTCTTTCCCCATTTCAGAGACCTTTTTTTCTCCAGGAACTTCAAGCTATTCAGTGACTTCTTGAAGATCAGCTGGATCACCCAAGACCTCCTACCAGCACAATGGTGTCATTATCAAAAAGCCACCCTCCATTGCAGTAGGAGATCACATCCGGCTTTTTACCTAATTTTCCCCTTCCATGTTACTATCTAAGAATCTTGGTTCTATGTCCTTTGTACTTTTCTTCAACCAGTTTGATTAACTGGTGCAAATTAAGCCTCTCTACTTTACAAAAATGTGTTTCTGCTTCCTCGGGCCAAATTTTTATTTTTTCCTATTGAAACATTTGGTTGTGCTAATTGGAGGCAAATGTCGATCTTGTTCAAAGTGATAATGTGCTCCTGCTCAATATTGCCAAAACTGATTTTTGCCCATGTGAAATTGCTTCTACTCAAAGCTGCCAAATTCTCTGTAAATGATTTCATCTGAGGTGATCACATCATTTAGTTGACTCCACAGCTACTTGTGATAGTTATTGATAACCAGCTCCTACATGGAAACTGCCCTCTACTGGGAAGTTTTAATATGCTGACTCCTGATTTACTGTTTTTTTCTCCATGCTCTCATATTCAATTAAGTTGGACTTTATTGTACTACATGTATTATTTTTTAAAGTCTGCCTTGGTGTCCATTTGTAGGGCCAAAATGCAGCATATAAATGACTGCATAAATAAAGCAAATCTTAGCCTTGAGAAGTTTGTGGTATTTCCTAAGAAGTGAACTAGTTGAAATGCCAACATATCTTCTTCAGGCTGAGACATCATAACATGATTCATATCTGAGTTGGATATAACTTTGTGATTTCAGTTCATGATTCATTCTGAATTGTTGAAATCAGTCATTCTGGGACATCATGACATGTGAACCAATGAGCTTTCTGCTCCTTTTAGGTCATTTATATATTTGATATTTTCAATGAATGTGTCCATTCACATTATTATTGTTGTCGGTCACAGTCAGCCAGATGCTTAGACTGGATTTGGCTTTTTTTCCCACCTGTCGAGTTCTTCCCAAGGACCTGGGATGGAACTTGATAGGTAGATAAAAATGCCAAATCCAATATAAACAATCTAAATATTTTCAATGAATGTCTGCATTCACATTATTATTATTGTTGTTGTTGTTGTTGTTATTGTTATTATTCACAACAATATGAAATCACAGCTGCCAGTTCTTTAGCTGGTGTTGGCCTTCATTTGCATCAGGTTCTTCCCAAGAACCTAGGATATTGTAATGTATATAATGTATAATGCGTGGATCTGAGCAGTGTGGCCTTTTGTAACTGACAGATGGAAATTTTGTCAATGCGCATATTTTCTAAGTGCCATCCAAGGTTTTTTGGAATGGCACCCAGTGTGCCAATAACCACTGGAACCACAACTGCTGGTTTATGCCATAATTTTTCAACCTTGATTTTCAGGTCTTTATATCTTGTGATCTTCTCCAATTCTTTGTCTTCTATTCTACTATCCTTGGTATTGCCACTTCAATTATCCACACTTTCTTCTTTTCAGCCAGTTAAATCTGGTATGTTATGTGCCAAGACTTAATCAGTTTGTATTTGGAAATCCCACAATATTTTAACCTGCTCATTTTTGATGACTTTTTCAATTATATGTTCCCACCAATTTTTCATTAGTGGCAAATGATAACTTTTACAGATGTTCCAGGGAATCATTCTGGCGACTGTGTTATGTTGTTGTTTATAGTCAGTTTGCGCAATCTACTTGCATGAGTTGTATATATGATCTGCTGTTTCTTCTGCTTCTTTGCACAATTTGCACTTTGAATCATTTGATGATTTTTCAGTTGTGGCCTTGATTGCATTAGTTCGAATAGCTTGCTCTTGAGCACCAGAATTAAGCCTTCAGTTTCTTTTTTTAATGTTCCAGTTGTAAGCCATTGCCAGGTTTTATCTTTATCCACTTTCCCCTCGATCTTTTGTAGAAACTGACCATGTAATGCTTTTCCTTGCCAGCATTCTGTTTGTATTTTTATTACATTGTTTCAATATTCATGTTTTGTTTCCTGTACATTCAGTAAGTTCCAATTTTTAACTTGCATCAATGCTTGTTCTTGGCTGTCTTTTACGTAATCAGCCAATGTGTGCTTTTCTTTGACAGTTTGTTTGACTTGAAGTAAACCTCTGCCTTCATTTCTGCAGGGCAGGTATAATCTATCAATATCACTACGGAGATGTAATGCATAGTAATACTCATGAGTTTTCTTGTTTTTTGGTCCAAATTGTCCAGTTCAGCTTGTGTCCAGTTAATTCCAGGAGTGAATCATGTAACAAGTATGGCCCAGGTATTGATGGTTTTGATGGTGTTTCCACCATTCAATTTTGTCTTTAACAGTTTTCTCACTCTTTGGATGCTTTCTTTACTAATCATATTTTTAACTTGTCTATGCTTGATGTTATCCAACTGTAAAATGCCCAGATACTTCTAGGCTTCATCCCGATGGCTCCTGATGGTTTGGCCATTTGGCATTTCAATTCCATTACATGATTTTACCCCAGTTTATTGCTTCTGTAGCACATTTTTCTATGTCAAATTCCATTGCTATTGTCTGTGCTAAAAATTCTTACGGTATTTGTCAGTGACTGGATTTTGATTTCTGATTTTCCATAAAGTTTCAGATCATCCATACGAAGTGAAAGTGAGATTTTATTAGCATTTTTTGCTGTTTGATAGCCAAGATTTGTTTTCTTCAAGATCACTGAAAGTGGGATCATAGCAATGACAAATAATAAGGGTGATAATGAGTCACCCTGGAAGATGCCTCTCCTAATGCTGACAAGCCCATATTTTTCATTTCCAACCACCAATTCTGCCTTCTACTGCTTCATTATTTTTTCTATAAACATTCTAATGTTTTTACTGACACCAGTTGTTCCCAAACATTTGATGATCCAACTATGTGGTAATGAATCAAATGCCTTTTTATAATCAATCCAGACCATATGTAAATTGGTTTTTCGGCTTTTGCAATTCTCCAAAACCATTTTATCAATCAGGAGTGGATCATTTGTACTTCTGCTTTTCCTCTTATTTCCTTTCTGTTCTACTGGAAGGATGTTATTTTCTTCCAAATAATCTTGGATGTTGTCCGCTATTATGCCTGTGAGTAATTTAAACATTGTAGGCAAGCTTGTTATCAGCCTGTAGTTTCCTGGTGTTGTCCCTTTTGCTGGGTCTTTCTGAATCAGATAAGTTTTGCCAGTTATAAACTAGTCACTGATGTCTCCTTTATGCAATAGTTGTTTAGCTTATTGCTAAATCACACATACACACACACACACATAAAAAACTCAAGGCAGCAAACATTCTTAATACTCCTGACTCCGATTTTCCCCACAACAACAACCTGTGAGGTGGGTTGAGCTGATAGAGAGTGACTGGCTCAAAGTCATCCAGCTGGCTTCCATGCTGAAGGGAGGCCTAAGACACACAGTTTCCTGGTTTCTAGGCCAGCACTATATGTAGAAAAAATGCTTCACAGTCTGATTCCCAATATTTCAATAAAACAAACTAACTGGATAATTTACATTCATCTACTCTACTAATAGATATGGGGATTGGAAATGTGTTTTGATTATTTACGGAAGTGGGACTTACTGTTCTATCTCAAGATACAACTTCAGAGAAGTGCTTATGACCTCCAGTTGTGTCAGACTGCATCCCTAATAATCTCCAACCGGCTCAGGCTGACACCAATTGGAGCTTTGCTATCCCTATAAGTAAACAGCATGGGAGACCACCAGTGAAACTTGATATTGGCATGGGGACAAAAGGTGAAAGCTTCTTTCTCCCATGATGTCATCCTCTTTTTCAGAAAAGAAAAAAAGAAAAGAAAAGAAAAGAAAAGCCCTCTTTTTCAAAAAAGAAAAGAAAAGCACATCAGAGCAAGTAACATGAATAATACCGTATGTAAGAGTTCTGTGTTGGGAGCAGAATGTGATTCTCTTTTTAAGGACAATAAAAATTGTCTGTAGCATTGGCTAAGGCAGAATATGTGAACTACAAGCATCAGCTGTGTTCTAGGAACCTCCCTGAACATCACACAAATGCCAGCAAAAGAAATCTAGTTATATTTGAACGGAATACCTTTTAGTCCAGCACCTGGTTCCCACTCAAGTAATTGCAGGTGGAAGCATCCTGTGATGAGAAGGGCCTTTCTTCTCCTTTAATAAGCAAGGCAAACCTTATGAAGTTCTGAGTTGCTTTAAACTCTGCAACCAGCGAACTGCTCATTTGCTTTCCCCAGAGCAGATGGGCTGGGAAAATAAGCAGGGAAAGTTTACCTCCTGCCAGCCAGCACATCCCTGCTTCCTTCGGAAACAATAAAACTTCATTGCGTATTTTCTACCAAAATGCTCTAGAGAAGAGACAAAAGAAATGGATAATGAAATGAAACCCAGTGATTAAAACTGTTCCTGCCTTCTCATGTACTGTCAGCACATTCTGATATTTTTGTGACTGTTTATTTGTAGCCCCATCCAAATGATCTCATCCCTAAACTCTCATTTTTCCAATAAAAATGTGGAAGGGAAGTTGATTTATTTACATACTTATGCCAGCTTTTTTTATGGCAAAATGACAAATACTTCTGTCCATATATTAAAATTATACTAAGAGTTTAATTTGCTGTACTGACTGATATCTGCATTCTTATTTAAGATTTTTAGCTACTTTTTACTTTCCTAAATTGACAGAGATATTTAAACTAATCAATAGGATAATGCTAGCAAAATCCACTGAGACCTACAGGAAAAGAAATCTTCAAGTGAAAATGCCAACTAATTAAACCCTAAATATATTTCTTAATTTTAATTACATGTATAACATCTTAAGAAGCTTATCAACCTCTTTTGTATTAACTATTTAATTAATTACACATGTTTCAGCATTTTCTTTGCTTTGGAGAGCCATATTTATCTCTATTTGTCTCTATTCTGCAAAGTGGGCCATTTATTAATCATGTTATTATTATTGTGGTTGCTGTTATTATTTAAATGTGTATTCTGTTGACTCCTAGTGGAGTCACAGTGGTTTATAACACAACATACATTTTCCCTTTATTTAATTTAAAAAAAAACAGAAAGAAACCAATAGTGGGAAAAAAAGAAAAGAAAAGAAAGTAATACAGCATCATCATCAACAACAACAACAACAACAAATTCCCTCTCAGCCTATGGGTGGTATGTGTCTTCCTCAACCTTGGGTCCTGTACCAGACACCTGGGAGCTTGAGGGTTCTTAGCTGTTCCTAGCACTGCACTCTTCTGGACAGAGAGCTCTGATGTTGTTCCTGGGATCTGTTGGAGCCACTCTCCCAGCTTAGGAGTCACGGCCCCGAGTGCTCCTACCACCACTGGAACCACTTTGGCCTTTACTTTCCATATCCTCTCTAGTTCTTCCTTCAAGTCCTGGTGCTTCTCCAGCTTCTCATATTCCTTCTTCCTGATGTTGCTATCACTTGGCACCGCTACATTTATCACTACACTGTCTTCTGGTCCTTGTCTACTACCACAATGTCTGGTTGATTGGCCAGTACCTGCCTGTCCGTCTGGATCTGGAAGTCCCACAGGATCTTAGCCCTGTTATTCTCCACGACCTTCTGTGGAATCTCCCATCTGGACTTGGGAGGGTCTAGCCCATACACTGTGCAGATGTTCCTGTACACAATGCCAGCTACTTAGTTGTGCTGTTCAGTATATGCTGTTCCTGCCTGCCTCTTACACCCTGCCACTATGTGTTTGACTGTCTCTGAGGCCTCTCTGCACAGTCTGCACCTTGGGTCCTGCCTAGTGTGGTAGACCCCTGCTTCTATGGATCTGGTGCTTAGTGCCTGTTCTTGTGCTGCTATGATCAGTGCCTCAGTGCTGTCTTTTAGCCCAGCCCTTTCTAGCCACTGGTAGGATTTCCCAATATCAGCCACCTCAGCTATCTGTCGATGACACATACATACAAGCATGCACATATATATGTCTCTCTCTCTCTCTCTCTCTCTCTGTGTAATATATCTATATCATCAAATCTATATCATCTATATCTATATCTATATCTATATCTATCTATATCATCTATATGATCAATTTATAAGGCCACCCATCTGGCAGATGCAACTCTGGCCAGCTAACAGCACCTTAAAAACAGTACAAAGAACAATATCAACAAAGCATAAAAATATGTTCATGCTTTAAATAACAGATGACCACTGTAATCATCATATGTATAAGCAATTTATGTAACATACAATATAATACAATTTCAAAAAACGCCATCATGATATACAAAAAATAAGCAACAAATTAACATATCAGTAATAATAATATCAATAAATAACAGAATAAAAATAAGGTATAAAACAGTAAAACAATCAAGTGATGAAGGACAAACATTTTCAAAGCCTCTCCAAAAGTGCTTGTTTTTTGCTAACTTCTGAAAGCCCTTACAGAGGAGACAGGCTAGCTTCTAACGGAAGGTTCTTCTAGAGCATTGGAGTCATGATGCCAAAACATCCCTTTCTGGCTTCAGTTCTCTTCACCTCACAGAATTGGGGCATCACCAGCAACTTCTTACATCCATCTATGACAGTTATCCCTTCCTGAAAGTCTTCAGTCAGAGCCTGATATTACTGCACTATCATCCTATGGACCTTGATTACTGTTCTTAAAGCCCCCCTGCTATTTCTGAAGTCTTAGATTCTGAATATATGGAAGAAAGACCTATGGAGATTCTTCTTCAGTCTCAGACTGAAGAGATAGGTAGAGATTTGCTCTCTGATTGAGGGCATTACTGAGCATTTCTGTTTGATGTGGAGTTCCTTTGAATCTAAATTCTGTTAATTGATAGGGGGAGGGGGGATAAGACTACAAAGAACAGTTACAACCATATCATTTTGTATTTTAAAGGGTTAGGAAAGAAACTCAGGATACAGAGATACATGTGATATACTTATAGCACATGGAAGAGGACCAGAATGAGAAAGAAGAATACTGCCAACATCAATGGTGTTGACAGATTTCATTTACTAGGATTATGGATTGATAAAGGATGATTATACTTTACAAAGACTGGCATAAAATCTGATCAGGAGGGCATGAAACTGAATTCTGTGGAGATTGGAGACAAAAATTTTGATGTAAACACCTCCGCTAGACATGTACACTATAGAAGAAGTTAAGAGTGTTACCTTAATAGGCTTTAATGGAGCCTATTCAACTACTCAATGAAAAATCAGAAAGGATATTCATTCATAAAGTTCATGGCCTTCATTGTCTTAACTCTAAAGCTCAGAATACAGCAAATAAACATGGTGCACTTGAGAGCTAAGTATGAGAAAGTAAGTATGGTTTAACAGATGTCATAGAGAGATGACAGGGTAGAGTCTTATGATTCGAATATAGCACTTAATGAATACAACATGAAGAAAAACAATAGAAAAGTAGGAGAACTGTTTTCTGTACGTTAAACACATTCACTCTTCTTCAGAAATATAATTAAATGAACTTGGCAATATTGTACATATCATCTGGGTTGAAATAAGTGGAAAGGTGATTTGAAGCAATATTTATTTACAGTACTACACATTTATTACAAATATTTCTATATAAAAATAAAAATATGATCTATAACTCAGCAAAAACAATCCAACTTACGAAATTGACATGGCTGCCCAATCATAAAAGTTTTCCACAACTATCTCCCAATGTCAATTCAAAAAGTACTACCTTAATTGATGTAAATTAGGGAGAGTGCAGACGTACTTCTGGGGGCAAGTTATTCTATGGCATGGCAGCCATTTCAGGGAAGGATTGCATTTTTGTCCATGTCTTGTAGAGACAGGACACTAAATTTCCTTCTCTGTGTGCATGTGCTGGGCAGGGAAGTGATGTGCTACATGGAATACCATCTGTGAAATTGTGCAATGTAATCATTGGTGGCACACTGGTGCCTTCCAATCTCCCCTACTCCTCCTCTATTAGGACTAGGTAAGGTAAGAAGTTGTGACTTCAGTTTATTGTCCAATCTTATTTTTTGTGCCTTCTTAGCCATAATGGACACTTACTGCGGATTGTTGAAGTATTAATTATGGTGTTAGCTTTTCATCAACTATCTACAATAGGTAATGTGTGTTCTTGAGCTGTTTGCAAACCTGTAGCAAGAGTTGTTTAATTATGGAAAATATCTTACTCAAGTAAACAATTCTTGTTATTGCTATTATTATATTACAGGCAGTCCTCCTTTAACAACTGCCCTGTTTAGCGAATGTTTGAAGTTCCGATGGCATTGAAAAAGTAACTTTATGACTGGTCCGCACATGACCATTGTAGTGTCCTTGCAGTCACATGATTGAGATTTGGATGCTTCACAACCAATGGGCGTTTATGACTGTTGTAGCCTCCCGTGGTCACATGATCACCATTTGCACACTTCACAGCCAGCTCCTGACAAGTTGTGATGGAATGGAATTATGAAGGCCAAACTCAGGGAGGGAAACATGCTGTTTCATCTCCTGAGGGGCGAGGAAGAGATAAGAGGATGAGGCTGGCACCTCCCTGAGGAATTCACTCTGTTTTGACTGGCTGACTTTGGGAAGTGAGGTTTCACTCTGGGAAGATTCTTGCTAGAGGTTGTAGCTAATAAACATTGCTGAACTGAATCTGCATGGTCTCCTGGAGTTCCTTGGGCTAGGCCTGACACAAGTAGAGTCAATGGAGAAGCTGGCAGTGAAATCACAAGTTGTGGTAACATGATGTCTCACTTAACGACCATGGATGATTTGCTTAATGATCACGGTGAAAGTGAGGTTGTAAGTCTGTTGTGGTCACGTGATATCTCGCTTAATGACTGCTTCACTTAGCAACAGAGTTGCCAGTCCCAGTAGTGGTCGTTAAGCAAGGACTGCCTGTATAGAGGAAAGAAACATCAGCCTATGCTTTGGATTTGATATGCAGAGGCTCTTTCCCTCCTGTGGCTGGTGCATGTAGCAGGCTACCTTGCCTCTGAAGATGCTAGCCACACTTGCTACTGAAACATCAGGAAATCTGTTGTCTAGACCACATTCACTAAACCCAGAAGCTCAACACTGCCCAACAGTAGGAATTATATTCAACCTCACACTTTAGCAGGAGTCCTCAAACTCTTCAGCTCATTGACCCCTTCATGAAGTTTCAGATTGTTCACTGACCTCCAAACATTTATTATAGGAAAATAATTTAATACATATTACTTTAACTAATAGTACTATGAATAATAATAATAACAGTAATGGATAGTCCCATCAACCTTTGGGGGTCGATATTTACCACTTTGGAGATAGCATAATCCATACACATGACACTTATACAGAATGGCAAGGAAGGCCAATTACTCTATAGCACTTGGAAGGGACTATACTTTTCTCTAGGATCATCAGAATCAAAATAATTGTGATGGGGCAGACCCATATTTCAGGATTGGATTGTCATAGATCTCTAGAAAGCACTCAAGCTTCTATTTTTCAAAGTAGTTTATTAATCATAAAACAAGATGGCAACTGGGAGTGAACACTAGCTGTTGTGCTAGGCAGGAGGTATGGTTAATGGGGCCAGTTGAGGTTTCAGCTCTTATCTGAGCATCCTGGGGCTTTTTTTCTTCTTTCCCCCACCAGACTGTGGACTTTGGGGGTGCCCCAATCCTGTTGTGCACTACAGAACCCTGCAGAGGCAAATGGAGGCTGGAGAGCCAAGGCGGAGCTCTGTGGATGCAACAGATGGCCCGGAGAGAGGCCAGGGAGGCACCTGGACTGCAGTGCCCTGGGAAGCGGCTGAGCTAGTACTTGGATGGCCAGGATAGTGGCAATGGTGTGAATGGCCCAAAGCCCAAACGGCTTGAAAATTGGTCAGATTTACACCTGGCGGTGGTGATGGGCCAAGGACTGACAGCAATGGCCTGGAGAAGGATTTGGGCAGTGATGGTGATTGCCTGGGCAGTCTAGGAGGCCTGGATGGCCACTGGATTGGTGATGAGGCCATGGTAGAGCAGCTGAGTGGCTTGAGGAAGTGGCTAGAGGGGCCAAGCAGTCTGAGGAGCAGCCTAGGTGGTGGCGATGGCCCGAGAGGCAGCTGGAGTGACCTAAGCAACAGGTGGGACAGCAAATGGGAAACAATTGAGCCGCAGAGCTAGAGCTTGAGCAGCCCAAGCAGTGGGCCCAGAAGGGACTTGGTCGATGAAGGTGGTGGCCTGGGTAGTGCCGAAATTATGAGCAGCCTGGTCAGCGACTGAGTGGCAGCTGGAATAGTAGCCCGAGTGATCAGAGCTGAGGGGGATTCGACTAGTTCCTCTGACCTGTTCTACAAGTGGCCAGTTGTGAGACCCTGTTCCTGAAGTTGGACTCTCAAGAACAGTTGGGATTGTTGCTACTGTACCAGCCTCCCTGCTGCTTAGCAACCTCCCTGCCTGAGCTGCTGGAGGCCATCTTGGGGTTGGTGGTGGAGTTCCTCAGACTTATGGTTCTGGGGGACTTCAATCTGCTGTCCCTGGGATGTGCCTTGGAGGCAGCTTGGGAGTTCATGGACACCATGAGAGGCTCTGGTGCACCCCCTCCTCAAGAGCCCATCACTGGACCCCACCATACTGGACAATTTTTGTCTAGTCTCCCATCTCCCCTTTTTAGGGAAGGTGGTTGAGAAAGTGGTGGCGTTGCAGCTCCAGAGAATCCTGGATGAAATGGATTATCTGGACCCTTTTCAGTCAGGTTTTAGGCCCAAATATGGGATGGAAACAGCATTGGTCTCACTCTTGGAGGATCGCTGGCAGGAGTGGGATGGGGGTAGTGCATCCATCCTTTCTCTTCTTGACCTCTCAATGGCTTTTGATACCATCAACCATGGTATCCTTTTAGGTCAGCTTGGGGATTTGAGGGTGGGCAGCACACTTTTGCGCTGGTTCACCTCCTTCCTTCAAGGCCAGTCCCAATCGATGTTGATAGGGAGCAAGAGGTCCAGCCTGTGGCTCCTCCTTTGTGGGCTGCCACAGGTTTGGTACTCTGTCCGCTCCTTTTTAACATCTACATGAAACCGCTGGGTGTGATCATCCGCTACCATAGGATGAGATATCATCAATATGCAGATGATACCCAATTATACATCTCCATCCTGGGTGATTTGAGTGATGCTGTGACCACCCTTTTGAGACTGTGAGGGTCTAGATGGGGTACAAAAGGCTTCAGCTGAACCCTGGTAAAATGGAGTGGCTGTAGGTTGTGGACCCCTCTGTATCTGGGAGTTTACCATCTTTGGTTCTGGATGGGGTGGCCCAGTGCAGAATCTGGGGGTCTTCCTGGACTCATGACTCCTGCTTGAGGAGCAGGTGGTAGTCGTGGCCAGGAGGGCCTTTGCTTAACTACATGTTGTGCACCAGTTACACCCTTTCCCACATCGGGAGGCCCTCCGGTCAGTCGTTCATGCCCTCGTCATCTCTCGTAAAGACTCTTGCAATGCGCTCTACATGGGGCTACCCTTGAAGTGTATCTGGAAGCTACAGCTGGTGCAAAATGTGGCTGTGCTGGCAATTTTGGGTGCCCCAAGGATGGCATGTGTAACACCTTTGCTGAGGGAGCTGCATTGGGTGCCAGTTTGCTTCTGGGTCCAATTCAAAGTGTTGGTTATTACCTTTAAAGCCCTAAATGGCATAGGACCAGGCTACCTGAGGGACTGTCTCATCCCCATTATGTCGACCCATCCCACCTGGTCAGGCAGAGAAGGCATGTCGCAGACCCCAAAGAAATGTCGACTGGTGGGGCCCAGGAAGAGAGCCTTCTCTGCTGTTGCCCCGGCCCTGTGGAACACTCTTCCCCCAGAGGTGAGGTGGGCCCCCACCCTCTTGACCTTCCGGAAAGGGGTGAAGACTTGGCTCTGTCAACTCGCGTGGGGCAAGAAGGGATATAACCAATCCTGGGGGTGGCTGAAGCCTTGAAGATGATCCCCTTAAAGACACTCCCTGAGCCTAATAATTCCTAGTTGACATCAGCCTCTTGAAAGATATTTATTATTCATATAGGAATTTTTGTAATGTATTTTTAATTAATATTTATTCTAATTAATATTTATTCTTTTTACTGTAAACCACCCAGAGTTGCTGTGCAGTGAGATGGGCGGTGACAAATTTGAAATATAAATCAATCGATCAGTCCATCATGCCGTCCTAAAAAGTGTACTTAATATTTCTATTGAGTTGAATGTCATATAGGGCTGTAGTCTGAGGCTGCAATTCTTTTCATGCTTACTTGGAAATTAGATAAATAATGGGAATTATGTCTACTGTACAATAGATAAGCCCACATAAGATTGCTTTTTCTTTTTTTCTTTTCTGGAGTTCCATGGCAAGAAATAATGACCCTTGCTATAAGGGGAAGAAAAGTTTTTAAGGGAAGAAACATGATCATGGAAAGTTACTAATTTCTCTTGTTCACCAATGCTAAGTATATACTTGCCACTTGAAGTGTGCATTTATATATACACCATAAAGCAAATGAACCCTGAGTTCCTTTTAACGAAATCTGGATCCAATCCATATGTACTAATACTTGGACATTTATGACAAAATGAGCCAAAGGTAAATATTTTTTAAAATATTGTCATATTAATGTCAGTGGGAAAGATTTATGCTCATTTCATTGTCCTACTGAATCTATGGGACTCCAAAGTTTATTATCAATGGTTTATGCCTTTATATATTTGTGTCAAAATTTTGTTAGTGATTTAATTACTAATTAGTAAAAATTAATTCTGAAATATGTGAATGCATATGGTAGTGGTTCAGGAAGCCTCAATTTCCCAGACCACCATTCAGTGGACTTTGCATGCAATAGACAACATTTGTAGTCTATTTTTTAACATTTGTAGTCAACTTTTCTTCCCCTTATAGCAAGGGTCATTATTTCTTGCCATGGAACTCCAGCCCGAACAGTGGACAAAGTCTCTTGTTTCCAAGCAGTCCAGGCAATTGTCAGGATTAGCCCAGGAAACTCCAGGAGACAGTACAGATTTAATCCAGCAAAGTTTAATGGCCTTACTCCCGTTACAGAAATCTTCTCAGAGAGAGAGCAAATTCCAGGGTCACCCTCCCAACCTCCCTTGCATTCTTTAGGGAGGGTTCAGTCTCATCCTCTTATCTGTTCCTCGTTGCTCTGGTGATGAGAGTAAATTCTTAACCCCTCTTGTCCTGACTCTCACACAATGGATTTAATATATATCATTTGTGTCAATTTATGTCATTTTCATAATGCAGATTGATGCAAGTGACTTAAAATGGCAATTATGTAATTATGCAAATGATGTCATTTTGAATTTAATGGACATTCATTGTTAATGGACACTGTTTGTCCCAAATAGTTCATTAAATCAAGACTGTACTTTATGCTACAAAGGGTTAATCGATTTCAGATCTTTTCCTTTTTCCCCAGCCAACTTTCTTTTCCTTTCTTCAATCTTTTTATTTTTTTGGTGCCTTTGAGCAGTCACAACTCCTGGCAACTGTCTGGACAAGTCCCCATAGTTTTCTTGGCAAGATTTTGGAAGGGGTTTGCCATTGCCTTCTTCCAAGGGCTGAGAGAAAGTGACTGGCCCCAAAGTCACCCAGCTGACTTTGTGCCTTAAGGCAGGACTGGAACTCATGGTCTCAGTTTTTGCTGTGGTGCCTTTAACTGCTATACCAATCTGGCTCTCTTCTTCAATCAAGAGTATTATGGAATACTCTTTGGATCTTTTTATTTTATCGGAAAAGGGAAGTCAGGAAGATTTAGAAAGTTGTATTGCATTTAGATTGGATTCTATAATTATGTCATTTGCTCAATCTATCATGTAGTACAGTGCATTTAGTTTAGAATATGCTGTCATTAAACAGCCACGTTTAACTTCCCACCTTTAGCTCAAAATCTGAGGCTCACCTCATATTCTACAAAAGAAGGACTCATCAGTGAACTGGCAGAGTTACCAAAGGTGATTTAAGGAAATGTTACACTTAAATAAGAAGACAAATGTCCTATGCAAGAGATACTTGAGCTTGTAATACGTTTATCATTTTGCACACGTCTCTTAATCGCATACAGTGGAAATCCATAGGGAGTTGGTAAGTATGTATCTGTGAATTATTACTTTAGCACAGCACTATTATATTTTAGTTTTTAGCATTTTTAAAGAGTCGGTAATAGTTATGAGAGATGAAGAATCCTGAATTAAGTACTGTAGTTATACACAGAAGGATAATTTGGTTTTGATAAATTGCCGTGTGCATGTTAACTAATAACACAAAAAATTTAAGTAGCATATTATCAGTATAAAGAAGAGGTAGCATCATTATTAATGTCTAAACCATAGCGCATCTCACGCAGGATTATGGTAAAGGTCAGACTATGTTTCGCTGAATTAAAAGCTATTTTGAGCTATAGCATTCCTAATCAACTCAGACCAAAAGGTGCATAGATCAGTTATAATGAGGCACCGTGAATTTAAATAAACTACATGGTACTGTATAGTGATTTATAAATGCACTGTGGTATCCTTTTAACTCATTAGCTGTGAATGATATTACTCTATGTATTATCCCCTATTTTCTGTGGTGTAACTATTTTTAATCACAGCATTTCTTAAAGAATGTAGCTTCTGCTAGTTTCTTAAATTATGCTTGGATTTAAAATATGAGCAATACACCCCTGCATGCCCTTTTAGCGGGAGAACTTGCCTTTAATCTGATTTAATTCATCTGAGGTGAACATTACTAAAATTGAGCATTTGAATGCTACTGAAGTCATTTGTCAATTAATTTTTTAAAATCATCCTGTGATTGGTACAGCTTGATTAAAGACATATATGAATACTCTAACGTATTTTATTTTTCCACAGAAAATTCCCAAAGTCCTAGATTGGCTCTGAATTGTAAATTGCCACATATAAAAGGTTAAGCTCCTCATACTTTCAGCTCCATAGGGCAACCTTCCTACTCTGGGTTCTGATATGCTGACTACAGGTTCGTCCTCACATTCTCCCTAAACACGGCATGAACATGTCCTGTTAAAATTTTTTTGTCATGGCCTCATGATGTTGCCTATGTCTTATACCCAGCTCACACCTGAGGCAACTTCAAATTGCCTTTGGTTCTCCCAGTTTTAAAACCACTGTTTTCTCTCTTTTTCCAACACAGTTTTCATGGTGGATGCAAGCTGGCACACTCCACCACCAATGCAGTTGCTGACACAGTCAGGCATTGGGATCTCTCCAGCTCCTATTGGCCATTTTGGGCTGCTGAGGTCCTGCCCCCTCTGCCACCGTCACTGTTCTGCATGGATACTTTGCTTGGGCTGCAGAAGAGAGCAGACACCTGATTTCCATCGTGGCATCCGTCTGTGTAGTGCCTGATGGGCCCTTTCTGAAGTGCTTCTCGGGTCTCACTCAGGCTCTTTATAAATATGCCTGAGCCCTCCTTTGAAGCTGATTTCAACCAGGAAAGAGAATATACCACTGGCCCCATAGAAGCAGCTTTGAAATTGCTCTTTGGCCAAGTTCTGAAGGAAGCAGAAAATGATGGCTTTTCTGAGAATTTGAGCGATCCCAGGAAAAGAAAGGAGGCAAAATGCCTGAGTTATCAAGAAGAGGAGGGAGATTCAAGCTGGAACCCTCTCCCCCAGTTTAACTTCATGTATAGTGGATAAACATCAAGGGATTTCAGGAGACAGAGGAAGTTGTCTGGTGAATTTCAATTGCACTGCTCGTTTGCACAAGGTGTGTGTGTGTGTGTGTGTATTTCTCTGCATGAATTTGTATATGTGTGTGTGTGAGAATGAGAAAGAGAAAGAGATTCTGGATTACAGGCAATGGAATTCCATATCAAATTTCTTCTCAGGCTGCTCCACTGTTTCCAGGGAGTATATTCCTAGGTAAGGCAAACCTTAAGCCTTCCAAGCAAGGACCATGGAGTGCAATGTAAAATAAACTTATTTGGAAGCCTGATCTCTGGTGAACTCAGTGTAATTGAATTCCTGGGTAAATAGGTGCATCAGTTCTACAGGACTCCTTTGCAGTCTTTAGAGAAGAATGGCCCTTTGGTCATGGCTCATTGGTCGGTATTTGAGGCCAGTCCTGAGGGGAAGGTTCCATTGTTTGTTGTCACACTGAGTACAGCAGGGCAGTCACCAATCAGCAGACTAGATTCTCTCCTCTTTGAAGCAGAAGGAAAAGAAGATAGGTGTGGGCAGAGAGCCCTTGGCCTCCTAAGTTCCCTTGGCAGCCTTTCTGCCTTCTCTGAGCTCAACATAAACCACACAGAACAAAGAGATGGATCATGTAGCCGGTAGGCCAAAAGATGGGATCATTAGCATCACCAGAGGGTCTTCCTTCCATTGCTACAATCCTCTCAGCTAATCCTCACAGTTTTGCATTTTCTTGGCCAGTTTAGCATCTCCTATGCCTGCCCATCTCTGCTCCACCACATGTCAAGGACAGGGATTGTATGTGTGTGTGTGTGTGGGGGGGGGTCCCCACCAGCAAATAATGATTAGTGGGAGGGTAAATTAAGCTAAAAGAATACACAATTTGCTTTCCTTAACTTGTCTTGCATTTAAAGAGTAAGGACAGCACTACTTGCCAGCCTTGTTACTGAGAAAAAGTAGACTGGCTCACACACTGAAGCATAGCATAGACTGGCTGTGCCCTATGGATCCAGCTGCGAATGGAACTCAATACATCAGGGTGGGCATTGGGCAGGGTTTGGGTTTAGGTTTATGAAGATACATAATCTATATATTACTAAAAATCTCCTATCTGTTTGTAACCTTCAATTGGTCGAAATAGTGCATCACAGGGCAACAAATATTGAAGCAAGGTACCTCAAATGGGCTGACTTAAAGAATGTGTCCAAAATCAGGACCCAGGACTCCTGTGGAATTGAAATTTCAGGGATCTTCAGACCAGTTTTATTGGAAAAGTTGCAGCTGCTGCAGTGCCACTGCGCTGCCACGGTCATCTGTAGTCACATGATCATGATTTCTGATGTTCCCTGCCAGCTTCCCACAAGCAAAGTCAATGGGGAAGCCGGCAGGAAGTTGGAAGTTGCTCCCGCTCCCCCTGCTTTTTTGCCCACCCATGATCATTCTGTTGATCTCTTTAGGTAAGTAAATATTGACAAAGGACGACCTAACGGGTCATAGACTGTCTAGTGTAACTTATTATTTCAAAATGCAACTTTCTTTATCCTATTCCCATCAATTAACCTTTCTTCAATATATTACTTTGCTTCATACCACCCTAGATCTTAGACAACCAGCCTCAGTATTTCTACTTTATTCTGTGAGCACAGAAACATTTGAACATTAGAAGTGTGCAAAATAGCTAGGATTAAAAACAAAACAAAACTAAGATCTGCAGATGGCAAGATTCAATACCAATTTGGGATTCCAAAGTGACAAGGTATGATTCAAGCTGATTCAAGTTTCAATCTGATAAAAGGTTTAACCATAATCTGTAACAGGGAAGCATTAAAATATCTTCAGATGCTTCATTTTGGGCAGAATAAAATGAAAATAGCAGGAATGAATAGCAGGACCTTTTAAAGAACATTAACCAAGCAAATTTTCAGCAAGGCAGCTTCGACAATTTTTCTGGAAATATTTTCTCTGCATCTCTTTTATAATAGAGATCACAGATATGAGAAAAACACAGGATAGCTATCTCCAATTTATCCTGCAGAGAGCTTATACAGCAGTTGTGCTGAACCAAACCAAAAAGTATCTCAGTATAACTTAAAAAGCAAGCAAACAAACAAAACCAGAACTTAAAAACTAACACTATCATAAATATTGAATAATTTACCATAATCTCACCACTTGCCACTCTGGATTGGTAAATTTGTTGACATGGAAACAGCCACCACCAATTTTACTTATTCACATATGTTAATCATACCATTATTTTTTTTTTAAATGTTTCCAATACATTTATGCTTGTTTTTAATGACCTTTTTCTTCCTTTACAAACTTATTTATATCTCAGATCTGGTTAAAAGGGTTTTTCTTGCAGTTATTCTTACAAAACAGGTCTTTTTAAAGCAATCTACTTGCATAAGCAATTCTGTATCTGAGAAGATATGACAGTCTCAATAGCACTTCCATGAGTCAACATTTCCATACTCCAGTATAAAACTTCTGTAGACACCTTTAACAGAGAATGTAAATCTACTCATAAGTCAGCCACTTTGATAGAGTATATGCTTTGCACTGCATGAACAAACAAGAAATATACTCTAAACAAACTGTGAGAAGTCATGAGAAGGTTGCAATCTTTGTAACATCTGCAGATCAGATATTATGGAGAGATGCAAAGTCCTTCTCCCCTCCCTTCCTATAATCTAACGCAACAGGTCTTAACTCCCAGATTGTATCAATGTGTTATCAGTTTGTTATCTTTGTTATATTGTTAGCTATTTGTTAATTTGTTATATTTTGATACTGCACTCTAAGGAGTTTAGCGTGATTCTGCTGTTAGAAAGCTTAGACTGCAAAGCTGAACTGGCCCAAGGTCACTTTGAGATTTATGGTAAAGTGGGGATTTGTAGCCAGGTTCCTCTAGTTCTACTTGGGTGCTTTAACCTCCATACTACTCTAATTCTTAAGGGAATTATTAACATAGTTTGAGATTAAATTTTATGGAATTAAATGCTGGCCTTTTCTTGATAGAGCAGCATCCTTTGTGGGAACTAGGGGAATTCCCTCCTGCAAACCAGATATCTCTCAGGAATTACTTTGGGGAGACCTCTACGTCCTGAGATCTAATTTTGACAGCTGTGACAGGTACAGAGAATGATTTCCTTGAACTTTCCTGACAAAAGCAGTTCCTTCACCAGAAGACCAGTAAATAAATCTACCCTTTCTGTTTTGTGATCCACAAAGAGAAAAGTGGTTATTGGCTGGATATTTATTTACATCGATCACTTTTTTCTAGAGTTTATGGACCAAAAAAAAAAAAAGCATTAATATATTATACCACTTTATTGGTCACCAGTTTTTCCAAATATCTGATGTTTTGCAAAAGCAATTTGGCCTGCATAAGAGGGCTTGAAGGCAATATATACAATTTATACATCTTACATTGGAATGATGCATTTGCAGCATTTGCAGCATCTGAAGTTTCTAAACTATTAATATCACTATAAGACATTTTTGAAATTCCAAAACTTGCAGTTATTTTTTTCACTGAAAACCTTTATAAAGATAGATATAGGTAATTTATTGATTTGTATATATTGATTATGATTTTTAGAAATGTATAAGGCTGCCCAAGTGTACAATGACTCTGGGTGACAATTATTAAAAGCAATCATACAATCCAATTAAAACAAAAATAAAAGCACAAAAAAGGCAACTATTAAAAGACAATCAAACATGCAGGATCTGCTGTCCACTCCAAGGCCTGGAGAAAGAACTTCAAGACCTGATGACAGCAAAAGGAAGAGAACTACCACAACACCATGACTCCCACTCCCAATCCCCACAGGTGGCCCAGAAAGTATCTATGGTTGTGTCAGCCCTTTGAGGTAGTCCAGACAAGAAGCACCAACCATGAGTACTAATGCTACCTTTATTGTAAAGTTAAAATAACAGAATCTTGCAAGTCTGAAAGTACATCTCTCCCCACTCGCCTTTACAGTTCAAGAAAGTAGGGAGGGTCCATTCTGAGATGTTTGCCAAGCCCCCATTCCTTCTGCAGGCTAAGCTACCTCTTATTTGACCATTGCCTAGTCTGTGGTCCTCCTCTATCTCCTCCTCCTGTCTCTAAAGGACATTTTCACAGACCATTACTTGTTGATGGTATTGAAAAACACTGAGAAATGAAAAAAACCAGGACAGTTGCACTGCTTCACTCCCAACAAGTGCTATCAGTGCTGTCTCTGTAGTATGTTCGGGCCTGAAACCTGACTGAAAAGGGTCCAAATAATAAGTTTCTTCCAGGGCCATCTGTACTTGGAACCCTATCACCTTCTCAACAACCTTCCCTAAAAAGAGAAGGTTGGATACTGGGCAAAAATTGTGTGATACAATTGGGTTCAGTGAAGGTTTCTTATGGAGAGGGCACATCACTGCCTTATTCAAGGCTTTGGGGGCCAGCCCCTTCGTTCAGCAAAGCCAAGATTGCAGTATGGATCCAACTACATGTCACCTCCTTCACCAAGCTGTAGGGACAGGGTTCTAATAAGTAGGCAGTCAGGTTAGCAGACCTGCGGATCCTGGCCAACTCATGAGGAGTTGCAAGTTCAAGTCATCTCAATTAACTATACAATACTTTGCTTCCATTACCTCAATAGGACCTGTCCAGTCAAAGTTCAAATGTGAACAACTTTATCTACTAGGTCCCCAGAGTATTTCTTACGGTGGCCCTATAGATGATCCTATTTGTTCCTCTCCAGTATGGACTGGGCATTTTAAGCAGGGCTGCCAGTTGACTGCATTTGCTGCTCTTATCATCCCAATGTAAGCCCTAATATGGGTTCTTACTTGTGTTAATTTTCTGGTAATCTGCAATAATGAATTGGAATATCCTATTTAACAAATCAATAACTGAGATTTTAAAGAACATTAAATTAGAATTATATCAACTATCCACTAGGTTAGAGTGGTATAGATTTAGTCTGGCACGATTCTGTCTATATGATATAAGCAATAAAGGAATTGAACTTAGATGGACTGTTTCCCTATTGTTCTTGGGCCCAGTACCACTCTAACCTAGTGGATATACCCTGGGAGACTCTAGGGAGTGGCTATCCTAAATCTCTTCCTCTTCCCATGCTCCTGCTCTGGACTGTACTGTCTCTTGTCTCATCCCCACTTCCTGGAATGTGTTCCCTGCTGCTCCATTGCATTCCATCATATCAATAGAAGATTATTTTCCAAGTACAGTATATTAGACACTTCAGAGAATGTACAGTAAAGAATGGGTTTCAGACAGTGTTTTATTGAAAATGGAGTTTGTCAGAGGGTTTCTGGTGAGAATCATGGCGAACTAGACATCTCCGAAGGAGTGGGGGTGACCCTGCAATGGAGAATGGTGGCCAGAAGGTGAATGCTGGATGGTGAAGTCTCTCTGGATAAAGGAGAGATTGTGAGATTGCACTCTGGACAGCTGTCCTTGTGAGTAAACTGCAGGAACTGAAGTTTTTGCAGTTGCCTCATGAGTTGAGTGGCTGGGAGTCAAAGGATTCCATCTGAGCTCACAGCCATAATGCAGCCTATATGGACCCAAAGTTCAGCTGAACCTCATTTCTTAATCACTTTTGGATGTAATTAATCTACAGCTAAAGAGAGATTTTCTGAGTGGCAGGATAAGATTCCACTTGGTAAATTATCATTTTTTTCTGGATTACAAAGGAATAAAGGAAAAAAAATTTTTTTTTTGAAGACTTAAGAATTTCTGGCAAAAAGCTTAACAAGGAGTTGATGTAAAAAAAGTTTCAAATGGATAAAGGGGACAGTTGTTTTGAAAATATTATTTTTTAGTGAAAGTGCTTTTGAATAAATTGGAATTAAATTACACAAATGAACTGGAGCTTTGTGGGAATGTTTTTTGTTTATTATTAAAGGGTGCAGACAATTGGTGGATTTTACATAACAAAAGATAAGGGTAATATGAGCCAGGCTGTGATGCTGACTGTAATTCTGGAGATGTGAATTGTGATGTTAACTGTAACTGTGGAGTGCCATTAGAGACAAAAGTATTAAAGGCAAAAGACGGAAAAAAGAGAGAACCTTGCCTTTTCTTTTTACCTTGTTTGAGACATTTTCATTTTTGGATTATAATATCATAATGGCAACTACTCAAAAAGTGGCAAGAATGGAGGGGAGGGGAGGATTGCTAGAGCAACCTACAGAAAGAGGAATTACACCAGATTTGCTGCAGAAATTATTTGAGCAAATGTGTAATAAGTTAGAAGCATGTCATACTAAATTGACAGCTTCCTGAAAAAGAATGGATGAAAGACTTGTAAAGGTGAAACAGGAGATGCAAGAAGAAGTTAAGAAGATGGAAAGCTCTGTAAAACAAACGTTTGGAGAGAGAAAACAAATTAATAACAAAGTGGAAATTTTAGAGAGTAAGACAGAAGTTATAGACAAAGAGTTGGAAAGAGAACTAGGTAATCTGGTTCTACTGAAATTGAGAGAGAGGGAATTTTGTTTGAGACTTAGAACAATCCCAGAGGTTTCTAATGAAGATATTAGAGAAAATAGTATTAAAATCTTAGCAAATTTTTTGGATTGGGAAGAAGAGGAATCAGAGGCAGAAATTGATAAGTTTATAGAATAAATTCAACATTTGCAAGAATAAGAAATGTTCCAAGGGATGTTTTGATGCACTTTACCAGGAAGAAGACAAAGGCTCAAGTTTTGCAGCAGCATTTTAATATAACACTGAAGATTGATAATACAGATATAATTGTTCTTAAAGAAATTCCTATCAGAATTTTATGTAAGAGAAAAAAGTGTTTTTTTTTTTTTTTACTGAAAGATTAAAGCAGAAAAAAGATCCCATTTTGATACGACAAACTGGAAGGTGTGATTTTTACTTTTAAACAGCAGAGGTTTTGATTGAATTTGTCCAGAAGGCGAGAGAATTTCTAGAAAAAATCAAAGAATTGGAGGAGATTCAAATGGAAGTGTCAGAGGAGATTACACAAAAACTCCAACAGATGCAACAGGAAACTGAAAGGGATGATACTGAACTAACCGTTACAGGTATCGATTTTTCTAAATTTCATGATCGGTGGACATGTAAAAAAGCTAGAAAATTTTGGATTCAATTGCACGCATTGATTCATAAGATTTTAAAGACTAATATACAATTGAAACTGGAGGCTTCTGAAAGGCAAGTTGTTGTACACTAGGAAAATTTCCTTCTATTCTGGAAGAAAGAAAATTTAAGTAAGTTTAAAGATTAAAAAGAAAACAACTTTTGAAAACAGCAAAAGGGAGTTACGAATGCTGACTGGGGACAGTTAAGGGGCCAAAGGGATTTGAAAGAATAGTTTTTTCCTATGGACTGTTTTAAATTTTATAAAAATACAGCAGATGATTTTGGATTTAATTGTCAGAAAACCTACTCTGGGAAAGTTTTAGCTCTGAAAATAAACAAAAGATAAGACTGGGCTTTGAAGGTTAACTAGAGGGAATTAGAGAGCAATTAAAAGAAAAGATAAATCTCAGCATAATGGAGGAGCATTGTCTCACTATAGAAGAATTTAAATCTGTTTGGGAACAATGTGTTCAGTACTTATTTTTAAAATTGGATCTAGCAGAGGTTATGGAAGAAGAAAATATTCTGTTGGATAAAACAGAAGCTGAGGATGATTTGAATAAGGAGTTTAAAAAGGACTTTAAAGAAATGCCATATTATAAAAGAGATATGGAAGATATGGGAAAGGATGTTGTGGATCTGAAAATTGATTTAAAGATATTTGATTACAAGAGTAACATGGGAAAGAAGTTGTAATGGATATAAAAACTTTGCTGGCTGATGTTTTAATAATCAAAGGGGATATCTATATTACAAATCAGAAGAATGAGGTGGAGAGTTATTTTACCTTAGATCCACAGAAGGGAAACGTTAAATCTCTGAAGTTGCTTTTGAAAACAGACAGGGAGAAAATGATAAGAAATTACTATGTGGGACTTTATTTGAAGAAGTGACTGAAGATCGAGCCTCTTAAAAAGAAGAAAAAATGAACTTATTTGACCAGGATTAAATTGTGTAAGTTTTGATTTTGGGTTGTTATTATTGGAATTTTTTTTTTCTGACCAGGACTGTAAGACGATGTAAAGATTTTTATATAGGGATGAATCTTTTATTTCCTGTTTGTTAGAGAAAGTTAGGGGTTAGTATGTAAAGGAGATCTATTGGATCTATATTACTGGTATTCTTTATGCTTACGGGGATAATTTTTTTTTATGTTTTACTTATTAGAGAAAGTTATAAGTCAAAATGTAAATTAGATTTAATTGCTTAAGTTTAAAACTTATGGGTTATTATTATCGATACACTTAATGCTTTTGCTATGTAAGACTGACTGATGAATTTTTTAAAAATAATTTGGTTATTGTTTAGTGATGAGAAATAGAAAGAATAATTTCTTTCTCTGTAATATCAGAGAAGTTGTTAAGTTACTGTAAATGCTTATACTTGTCTGGAGGGAGAGGGGAGTTACTTTTTATATGTCTTTCTTTTTCCTTTTCCTTCTTCTCTTTCTTGTTGTCTTTCTTCTTCTTTGTATATCTTTTCTAATTATCTATTAGCTTTTAATTATGTAAAACTCTAATAAAATTATTATTAAAAAAAAGAAATCAGAGGCTTTTCTTTTGGGACTGATGGACAAACTGTTGGAAAAAAATCATGGAACTTTCTTGTTATACATGATAACTGCAGCAAGATTATTGTATGGACAAAGATAGAAAGATTCAGCACTACCCACAATGGAGGAATGGTTGGTGAAGATGATGGAACTTGCTGAGATGGCTAAATGAACTTCTTTGATCAGAGAAAAGACAATATCTACATTTACTGCTGACTGGAAACCCCTTATAGACTTTTTGCATGAAACAGAAAAAATGAACTTATAATTGATGGCTTTGATGACTAAACAAAATAGATTATAGAAAAAAGATAGTTATATTGTAACCATAGAGCAAGAGGTAAATTTATAATTGTACTTATAACTGCCTCAAAGAAGATTGGAATCAACTTCTTTGTATCTTTTTTCTTTCTTTTCTATTTTCTTTTTTTCTTTTTTGCACTTTTAGCTCTCTCTTTGAGTTCTTTTTCCTTCTCTTTTGCTCACTATATTAGTTTCTATTAGTTTATTAATCCTCTTGGGTTGTTGATAACACAACTTGAAATTACAGAGTTGCAAACATCCATACTTTTTTTTCTCTAATTGAAGTGTATATACTGCACACATGTATCTATTTATTTAATTTGCTATATTTTAATTGCTTAATTGCTTTTAATCTGTAACAGAAAGAAAAAAACAAAAGGAAAAAAGCAAAAAATAAAATTGATACATATTAGAACAATTAATTATACAACGGATTCAAGTCTTGATCACACAAAATTATATTGTTTGGATTTCCCACAGTATTGGTAAAAAAAAAAACAGTTCACATATAGAAAGTATGAGCAAAATCCATTTAGGATTTTAAGGGTTGATCCACATGTCTTGCTTACTAAGGTGTAAAGATGCCCCACTAACCACTTTGTTGAGGATACGAATGTACAACGTCATCATCACAACTATCCCGTGGCCACCCACAAAGGCATCCTCTGCCTGGCCTTTCTCATTGTGCTTTGAACTGGCTGTTTGGCCAAGGTTTCAGTTTGTAATTAATCACTCTGAGGTAAGTTTAGGGGTAGGGACCTCTTCTATTCTATAGGCCACCATCCCAGTTCTTAGCCATTGGTTTTCAGGGCCATTTGCCATTGGTGATGGGAGACTCAAGGCTGTCCTACTAGGCCAAAAAGTCATCTTTCCAATTTCTTTGGCCATCCATGGATAGCAGTAGAAGCAGAGGGAGAAAGAAAGAAAGTGGGTCATTTTGATGCCAGTTCTCCCAATACCCCAAAGACCCAAAGAGTGGCTGAACAGCCTCTATTCCCACTTCCCTTCCTTCTTTGTCTCTCCTTTTCTTGCTATTGACGACAAGTGAAATGGGGGTGGGGGGTGGGGAGGGTGAGAGAAAGTGTCGATCAGATCACTTCCTGCCTCTCTTGCTATGCTTGGCAGGAAAAGTAGGATGAGACAACAGAAGGGAAAGAAAGGGCTGGGTGAAGGAGAATGACTCCTCTGGTGTCTCCAGTCCCATGGCAGGTTTTCTGCTGGCAGTAACTGGCACCAAAGCAGGCGTCCCCCCATCTTTTTCCTCCTCTACCACCACTTCTTGTTCAGTCATTGGTGAAGCAAAATAGAGGATGGAAGTGGATTCCAGTTGGTTAAAACAATGTTAGGAATATAATTGTTCATTTCAGCATATCAACATTTAAACATGAATATTTTTTAAAACTAAAATGTTTAAAATATACACTAGAAATATAACAGAACTCTGCAAAACATTCTGTCTCTTATGTTTACAGTAATATCCAAACAATAATATGAAACTATATGGGTTTTTTTTGTTGGTTCTGTAGGGTGGGCTCTACATATTCTTTCACCCAATCCTTTTTTAGTATTATCTGTTCTTGCTATGTTCCTGCAAAACTAAATCTGCCTAAAACTATTTAAATCATTCAAAGTCTGCTGCGCGGTGTGTGAGAAACATCGTTATGGAAAACCACAAGGTTTCTGAAGCAGATGAATAATAGAAATTCAGTATCAAATCATCTGAGTGCAAGCCATGTAAGTAGCATATCATGTATTCCCACAAATTGTCTTATGAAAGGGAAAATTGCAATAGAAAGTGAGCTCTCTAGGAAGAAACTTTACAAATATATTAATCCTGCCTGCTGAGTAAATTCTTTTTGGATGAAAAATGCCTATGAATGAACATGTACATTAAAGCAAATACTAACAATGATCATATTCAGCGCCACTTGGAAAATATATTTATTTTAGAGTATGACAGCTGGCCTTAGCTATCTGCTATGGGTATTTGGAAAGTCTGTTTACCACTGAATTATAGACTCTCATGCTATGTGAAAAACTAGCTCAAATTCTCAGGTGTTCTTCAAAGATCACCAGTTGTTTCTTCTTTGTATATGATTTTAGAATCCCAAGTATGTTTCTGGAAATGCAATAAATATTTGGCAGAAAATATTAAACCCCACTGCAAATGCTGAGCCTACATATACATGAATTAAAAATATGAAAGTGCATGCAAGCCCCCAATATCTCTAGATGCCTAGTTCTTCTGAGGTATTCATACCTTAAGCCTTGAACTGTGTAGGTCATTATAAGCATGAGCAGCTTAATGAACTTAGAAATGAGTCTACAGCTGAAGACTGTTAAGACAAGACTCCTGATTATAGGGAGATCTATAAGTGCTTTCAACTGCAGATACTTACAGCTCCATACCTATTTTGGAGCTTAGGTATGAAAATCTGCAGAGATACTGCACTCTACTTTTATGGAATCTTGAGTTGAGACTTTCTGCATGCTGTCACCCTGGTTACCCTTCCATCCTTTCCTTGTGTACAAGAATGTATGAAAATGGCTCAATACTATTTAATTTGTTCAAAACCACTGCCTTCTATGATGCAGCTCTACCTCTCATTGGTACCTGATTGTTATTCCCAATACTTTGCCATACTGAAGTACAAGAGTGACCTCTGCTCATTACTAGACCTTTGGAATGTCAATGGTTTCATATGCAGTGCAAAATTATGCATGGTTGCTCTTCCCTCTATCCTCTATTTTGTCAAGGAGGACATTTGTATGCTTCTGTGGATATAAAGACAGTCTTGTTTCATATTACCATTCTACCACAATACAGGCAATTTCATCAGTCTGCAGTTGGCACCAGCATTATTAGTTTATGTATTCCCTTTTGGTTTACCTACAGCTTTAACAATCTTTATTAAAAGTCTGGCCACACTTACTCATCTCCTGTTTTCAAGAATCCATATATATATCTATGCCTGAAAACATCTTGTGCCAGACAAACAAGAGTTGTCCTGTGACACTAAGATAATTCTCTCGACCTTATGGTTCCTAGGACATTTGGTCAACTTGGAGAAGGTGTGCCTTTGATGCTCCTTTTCTATCCTATTCATCAGGGGGGCTTTTCAATGTTGTCTCTGTCTTACTTTCCATGGGATTGCATGGTTGCCTTCTTTCACCAAAGCTTTTCTGCTATGGTTCTGCTACGGTTACCACTGCTTTTCTGCTATGATTAGTTAGAAATTATTAGGTTAGGTGGCAAGCCTCAACATTCTGCGTTCGTTCCACAGCAGCACAGCAGGGTTTTCAATGATTAGTTGGGAGTTCTTGGTTTTCTGTGTACCCTTTTTACCCTACCACCATACACTCATCATTCTTCTTTGGTTTGAGGCATGGATAAGGAATTTCTGGCAATTCCAGGGATGAGCACAGGGGATGGGGTGGTCAGTGACAAAGGCAGCCTCATGTTGTGAACTCCACCTCATCTGTACATGCATGCATGAAACAGCAGAGCTGGTGTCACAATGGGGCAATGCTGCTTTCATCATTTCGATGAAAAGATCAGATCCTACGGATGCCTCTGCACAATCCCACCTTCTTTGCTCAGGGGAACTTTCCTATGTATGAATTTGATGTGTTGTATTTCAAAATGCCCTATTCTTTTGTTCACATGATCATTAATAGCTCATAGAAAATTTGAGGTAATTTTGAACTGATTTTTAATACTTGGCATATGTTGAATTTAAGGGCATTCTTTGCCTCCTTCTTTCTGTAATGTGGCCATGTTGAGGAATCTATGAATTTTATTTTCATTTTAGATCAAAGCTCAGCATTACGTCCACATTCTAAACAGAAGACATTGAAGATGTTACCTAGCCAGGTAATGAAACTTTTGCAAGAAAACAACCAAGCTCAGAGAACTCCAAGGACTCCACGGTTCAAGCCTGAGCTACATATATTCTCTTCTATTGATACAGAAGTTACTCTTAACATTGATTTATTGAAATATATCAACTTTATAAACCAAGCTTTGAATGTTACTTACTTTAGTAAAAATATTAGCTAAGATTAATAGTAGTTTTTCATGATATCTTCTTCTGAGCTATGCCATAGAAGTGGGCAAGGATGGACATGAGAACCTCAGGCCCAATTAAAACTAATTTTTCTTAGGCTCACAAACAACCTGTGTTGAAATACCTGCTTTAAATTATCCTAAGTCTTGCTTCATATTTGTTCTTCCATGAGGATGTAATTTTAGGGGATGTTCTGATGATACAATAGAGATAGTAAAATAGAAAATGCTCAAAGATTTCATGTAACACATCTTAAAGCAAATTAATTTTACTTCTATGTCCCAGGGTAATACACAGATCATTTCATTCTACATTGTTTGAAACAATGGTTGCCTTCTTTCACCAAATTGGTTTGGGGTTACCATTGCTTTTCTGCTATGTTCTGTTCACCAGAAACAGCAGCCAGTTTTCTACCCCAATGCTGTTTAGAACAACAGAGAGGTACAGACCAGTACTGGAAAACCAACATAACTTCTGGCTTAGTCAGGAGTGTCAGTGAGCAGAATTACTGTCACTGATGGAAAAGAGCTTTCTTCTCATTCTCACCTGTCATGATTACAAAATAGGACTCCGAAAATTTACTGAAATCCTTGGGGAGTCATATTTAAAAGGAGGCTGCCCTTCCAGTTCTGCAGTCCCTCTTTTGCCTTTTTGCCCTTTCAGATATAGAATATACATTATTTGACTACTTTCAAAATGGACAGATCTATTAATGTGAAAATGTTAAAAGGGAAAATAAGGAGGGACTTATTATTTAGGTATGTATGGTTTTAATATTACTAACAACACAGCAACTGTACACTAAATTATATGTTTAAGACCTAAGAGTAGCCATTACATATTGGTATACCTTCTTTTTGGAATTCCAAACCACACTTAAGGACCTTATGAAATACATTGTGTCTTACTCTTCTGTTCTGAGCAGGACAGAGTGGAAAAATAATTTCACGCTGCATATAATCCATTTGGTATGAAAGAAACTTGAAAATTATTTAGTTACAGATTCTCTGACCAGACTTGCAAAATAGCATACATTATGTTAATAGACAACTATTTGAAAATGAACTTGAATATTAAACACAGGAAGTTTGAGTTGTAACATGACAGTAGGCATTAATAGACTGTCAAGAAAATAGGTTTGCTTTAAGAGTTTTAGTTCTCTTACTTAATTACTTACTAAATTACTATCACCCCTTTCTCTTTTTAAGTTACTTTCTCAATTATTATCAACCAAAAGTGCAGCTCAGTTAAAGTACAATGTTTGGATTTAACACCATTTAGTAACCTAGAAGTCAATGAGATTAAATACCCTTATATCCATTGTAGAAAAAGCTGTGCATCTTCTGCATAATGAACACAAAGAAATGTAAAAACATAATACTAAATAAATATTATAACATTATGTGATATTTGTAATATAGTATAGAGCCTTGCATCTCATTAAAATGTATTTAACCAAAGTGACTCTGAACAATCCTTCAGTTTCCATTCTTTAATGTAGCTTTGGCACCCAACTGTCATTTTTTAGTTTTAATACAAAAAACAGACCAATTCTTAAACTTACTACAGTACTGAAGATTTGGCAGTGTCTTCTGCTGTACCTGAGTACAACAGGTTTGGTTAGGATGCAGCAAACAAGTAATGTGGCATACACAACACCTTCCCCTGACACGGACTAAGGAACGGTGTTGAGAATAGCCTGGTGGCTGTCAGCTTCTGCCCTCCTAAAATCTACTACTTAAGAGAGTTGCTTCACTTTGTCTGATGGTTGGGCTGGTCCTTTCATTCTGACATTGCATAGCAACTATAATAACATTTATTAGCTAATCAAGATTGGTGGGTAGAAAGGAATCTTAAGTAACCACAATGGAGGGCAGAAAAGTTATGTGATTATGTACTTCTTTGGTTAAAAAAATCATTTTGTTGAATCTTCTGCAAAATGTCTCCGCCATATCACGAGAACAACAGCATATGGTTAATTATGGTTAACTCCCCCTTTTTTGCCTGCCATTTCTCTAGTACAGGTAGTCCTCATTTAGTGACTGCCTTGTACAGTGGCTGTTTGCAGTTACAACAGTGATGAAAAAGTAACTTTGTAGCCAATCCTTGCACTTATGACCTTTGCAGGTCTGTAAAGAAAGGAAAGCTGAAGTACATGAAGGCACAGACATGTAAAGAAAGGAAAGCACAGACATGGTTTCACTTAGCAATCACTTCACTTAATGACTGAGTTGCCAGTCCCAATTGTGGTTGCTAAACAAGGACTACCTGTAGTGATTTATAATGCCTTCATATCATCCAACCAGCACATACATAATATAAATCCTACCCATATTATTTTATTTTGGCTTAACAATTATTGTACAACTTTATATAAGATTTATTTATTTATTTATTTATTTATTTGATTTGTCTCCGCCCATCTCCCCTACAATGGGGGACTCTGGGCGGTGCTACGTGTTTTATTTATTTATTTATATTTTGCATTTGTCATAGCCCATCTCCCTAGAAGCAACTCTGGGCGATTTACAGTAAAAGAATAAATATTAATTAAAATACAATAAAGCAATAATCCTACAAATAATAAATATCTTCCAAGATTTATGGTGAAATTATTAGGCTTGGGGAGCATCCTCAAGGTGCCAGCTACCCCAAGGATTGGTTATGTCTCTTCTTGCCCCACGCGAGTTTGCAGACCAGGTCTGCAATTCTTTCCAGAAAGCCGGAAATGTTTCTAGGTCAGAAATGATAACTATTGAATGCCTAGGTAGATGTGTACTCTCTGAATATATCTGTATTTTTTCTTGACTCCTCCATTTTACTCCCTTAGTTTGATATGGATGAGGGTTTAAAGGGAGCTGTTTGAAGCTCAAATACACAAATGAAGCTTAAAACTTAATAAAGAATGGTGCACAGAAGTACTTACTGAGAGCTTCCTCTGAACTGGAATATCATGTAAATAATTTTCCTCTGAATCTTGCTAATTCATTTGGGGAATAAATGGTAAAGCAAAGAACAGGTACAGCAATTCCATCATTGGACTAGGAGGATCTAGGAAAGAAGCCAAAGGCCCTGGGATTCATGTGGTGATCTTGTCCATCTTTCAGGTCATGGAAGACAACAAAAGGGAACGTTATAAGCCACCTAATTTAAAATTGCCCAACTCCATCATGGCTCTGGGTGCAACAAACAAAATTTAGAGTAAAACAATCCACACAATACAAAATGCAAAAATAATATATGGAGAAACAGGCACTATGTCACAAATCAGAACCCACCAAGGGCCCTGCCAGGTCTTAAGGGATGGCCCAAATAAGGTCAGGGCTGGGACTGAATTAATATACTCATTCTCATCCTTATCTGGAAATATAGAAACACATTCAGATCAGACATCTCTCATTTTTTCTTGGCCATTCATTTTATTAGTGTCTCACTAGCTGTCTACTACTTCCCATATAGCATATTGATTTGCCTTAAGAAATTACCCTAGCATTCATTGTTCCTAATGCTTAGAGATACAGTGGTACCTCAAGATACGAATTTAATCCGTTCTGTGACTCTGATCGCAAGTCGAATTGGTCGCATCCTGAAGCACGTTTTCCCATAGGGTTCAATGTAAATACCGTTAATCCGTTCCACCCTCTGAATTTGGTCGCATCCTGAAGCAAATTTCCCCATAAGGTTCAATGTAAATACGGCTAATCCGCCCTCCGAATTTGGTCGCATCCTGAAGCACATGTCCCCATAAGGTTCAATGTGTCAGCCGGCGTTGCACGGCTAGGAAATTCCCCAGGCGCGCTTTAGTCAGCCCTAGTGCAGAAAAAGGAAGTGCTAATGAAATCTGAGAAAGGCTCCCGCGCGCACAGCAGGGAGCGGGAGCTTCCCCCCCACTCCCCGTGCTGATTCTTCTTAATTCTGCGCTCTTTCCTCTGTGCATAGCCCTTGGCGCTTGTGACAAAAGCACAGTGAAAGGAATGGGGGGGGAAGGCTTATGTAGCGCGCACAGCGGAGTGGGAGCTTCCCCACCCCCGTGCTGATTCTTCTTAATTCTGCGCTCTTTCCTCTGTGCATAGCCCTTGGCGCGCACGACAAAAGCACAGTGAAAGGAATGGGGGGGAAGGCTTATGTAGCGCGCACAGCGGAGCGGGAGCTTCCCCACCCCCGTGCTGATTCTTCTTAATTCCGCACTCTTTCCTCTGTGCATAGCCCTTGGTGCACGTGACAAAAGCACAGTGAAAGCAATGGGGGGAAGGCTTATGTCGCGCGCACGCACAGCCGGGAGCGGCAGCTTCCCCCCCCCACTGATTCCTCTGTGCTCTTTCCTTTCTCCATAGCGACAAAAGCACAGTGAAAGCAATCAGCGCGCTGGGGGGAAAGGCTTATGTTGCGCGCACGCACAGCGGAGTGGGAGCTTCCCCCCCCACTGATTCCTCCGCGCTCTTTCCTTTCTCCATAGCGACAAAAGCACAGTGAAAGCAATCACCAGGCCAAGGGCTATGGCCAAAGGAAAGAGCAAATTTCCCCATAAGGTTCAATGTAAATACAAACAGTTCTGAAACATATGCATTTTATTTTTAAACCACAAAAACATGAAAAAAAGCACAGTATGAAGAGGGAGAATGGGGTGGGGAGGCAGTTATTGTTTGGAGGGAGAGTCCCCCTCCAAAGGGACTTCGGGGAGATCTCCTTCAGGGGTTTCCTCTCTTCTTTGCCTCTTAGCTGCAAAGCCTTATTCTTGCCACGCCCGCTCTGCATTTTCTTTGGAGCCATGCTGACAAGCACACCAAAAACCTTCCAAACGCCACAAAACATACCACAAGCCTCACCGAACGCCTCCTTGCTGCCGCGTTCTCACCCACAGGAAGCCGCGACCACGTGGCAGCAGGGCAAATGGCTTTTCCTTTTTCCTTTCTCCATAGCGACAAAAGCACAGTGAAAGCAATATCAGCGCGCACGCACAGCTGGGAGCGGGAGCTTCCCCCCCCCCGCGCGCTCAGATTTCATTAGCACTTCCTCTTTCTGCATTGCTTTCCTTGGGCTTTTGTCCTCGTGCTCAGATTTCATTAGCACTTCCTCTTGGAAGCCGCGACCACATGGCAGCCGGGCAAATGGCCGCGGATCTGGTTCGTAGCTTGAGGCGGAGTTCGCATGTTGAGGTAAATTTTTGCGGCTGGAGCTGGTCGTATCTTGAAATTTTCGTAAGATGGGGCGTTCGTATCTTGAGGTACCACTGTAGAACAATCTCTTTTCCAGTGTAGAATCTAAGCCTCAGGGTCAGATTCCCTGTTACTTTCATTAATGTATTTCTTGCTATTGTATACACTCAGTATACAGAGACTCATTTGGTTTAATACTTAATAAAGTACTCATTGAGCCAGTGACATCCACAGGGGGTGGTGGGTATCAAAACAGGCAAGATGGTGGTCATGGCATTTCCAATACATGTACAAAAGAGGTAGGGGTTGGATTGTGGTGACATAATTGCCATGTTGCCTGTTTTGACTGCCATTTGCCCTGAACTCAAAGTTTGGTTCTGTACACAATGTGACTTGGGTTGCCAGTTCTTATTTATTGGTCTGGGAGGAAATATAACGTGCTTGACATAAGATTTTCTGCCTTCGAAACTGATGACTCAAATGGTTCAGTAAGGGACCTTAATCTTTTAAGAACTTTCTCTTGAATATCTAGGCCAATGATTATTAAAAGGTAATCCAGGATCACTGTAGGGATCTGTGGAGATTCTGCAAGTAGATCACCCAAAGAAAAATAAAAGCAGAGGATTTCTTAGGAATAAAGTTAAAGGTGGCACATATCTAGTTGGCTTTCCTCAGGAGCTGGGGAAAGGCACAGCAGGGTTATGAGAGGAAGGTATAGAAACTTCTTGGGAATCAGTGGTGGGCCATGCCACTCCAGCTCATTCCATGATTAACTGAACTTTCACATTGGTTGGAAACAACATGCTACATACATGGAAACAACATGCTACATAAATTCGCATTCAGATATGTATTGGGTATACTTCTTCCTTTCTAGGAAAGAAGGAGCTACAGCATAAGCCATAGTCAAAAAGAAGTGTGAGTGCACAAATGTTGGCAACACGTATTCCCTTTTAAACTATCAACACTGGCAAAAAAGAGGAGATATTTAGAGCATTCCTTGAATATTTCTAATCTGATGAATATGTTTATTTATTAGATTTATGTACCTCCCTAACTCAAGGAGGTCAAGATGGTACTCCATCCTGTGAAATAGGTTAGGTTAAGAGTGACTGACCCAAAGTCAACCCTTGAGCTTCCATGGCTAAGGAAGATTTGATCTTGGAACTTGTCATTTCTAGTCCCATGTGTTATTCGCTTTACCATACTGGTTCTCTGTGAATCACCTACGAAGGACCATCATGGGAAAGAGGCAGAATGACTGGGATTGTTGGATTGTTGCCTGATTGACTGTGTCTGGAGTTAGGAACATTACTTCAATTTCTTGTAGCTGTATACAAATCTAGAAAGTAGGACTCTTTTAATGGCTCCCAAGCCCCAGTCCCATTGGATCAGAGCCTTTATGTTTCTAAATCTATCAGTATATATTTAAAAATCCTCCCTGAAGTGACATATTGATGATAGAGCTAAGTGATGACCTCTTGGAAAAGGCCATAGGGTCTGAAAGGCTTCTTGCTGACTGAAGATGCTTTATACGTAGCTGCTTTGACTGCCATTCCAAGAGTGGAAGAGCATCTGTGAGTTGTCAATGCTACTGTTGCCTCTATCTATTAAACCTCTGAACAAGTGTAGCAAAAGTGTGGATTCAAAAAGGTTAGGGATACCTTTGGCTGCACCACACATTGCTCTTACACTCAGAAATGATTCCATGCTTGGAATGCTTTGTTTCCTAGCTGCCTGGAAATACTCATTTGCTTTCAGGCAGACCAAAGACAGATTGTTTCCTTGTAGTTAATGCCAAAACCAGAGGGAAAAGCTGAACAGATGTCCTAAGTACCTTATCATTTTTTTACTGTTATTGTTTATAGTGAGAGGAGCTTAATGACAAAAGCTTCAAAACTCAAGAAGATGCAAGCACACATGCACGCAAACACACACATATAATTTTTGATTGTCCTGTTAGAAAGTCATCAATTTATACTTACGGAAAATGTCATGTTTTCCCATTCACAAAACTCAGAGTTATTTTCCACAATTTTCTCTGTAAGTTTAATGCATAGAAAGCTAATAGTTATCAGTAAACATGGAGTGATTCTCCTCCTCCTCCTCCTCCTCTCTCTTCTTTCCCAGAGCATATTTCTGTTGAAAGAGCAGAGCATTACAGTAGACCGGATGTTTTAGGTCATTTATTTTGTTTTTGCTCTGGGTCATTTTACAAAAGCATGTCTGCTCTTTAGCGTTCAAATGAGAGCCATTCTTACTCCCCAGATATTACCCAGAAGCACTCAGAGGCCTGTAATGATTAATACCATCACAGTCCAGCCACAAACCTTTCTGGCGCAGATAATGCCAGCCAGCAAGCACGCTTGACACTTTTAATGTATAATTAAGTAGAAAAAGTCAGCACTCAGTATGCAAATTTTTCAAAATGATAAATGATGCCATCCAGCAGTAGGGATTGATTTGGTGTAAATGAAACTAATTAAGGAAATGTCAAACATAATTAATAAAACAGGTTTAAGCTGCAAAACATTGTCAATTGAATGAATGAGGAGGCATTGGCTCCCATTGTTTCTGCTTTATTTAGGGCTTGTGTTTAGCTTGTACTCTGTTCCTAAATGCACTCTTTCTACCTCACACCCTCCACTACCAATTCCCAGAGAGAGGGGAAATAAATTTGCTTGTCTCTCCACTGACTGCAGAAATTAATTGTAGAAATCTTGTCCCATCCAAGTGTTACATTCACTCACAGGACATTAACATAACTAATTTGAAAGAACCCAAATGACTGCATAATAGAGCACTGTCAGTATGCCTGACAGTCTTTGGTCATACCAAATTAGCTTGGTTTTCTAATTGAAATTTTTTTCCCCCTCAGACATGCACGCACAGACTCACTGACACTTCCTCATTTTCTCCATCCTTCTACTATTCATTTTTGGTAAGAACAAAGATTTTATAATTTACAAAAAAGTGCTTGACCTATAATTATGAGGAGGAAATTAGGGGAGCTGGGAAAGTCAGATTTCGTTCTGGTAATGATGCTAGAGACCTGGCCCCCTCTGGGGAACTGGAAGAATAATGGAATCTTCTGTTTTTACAGACGACCTGTGCACTGGTGCTGACTCTCACTGTGAATCCACTTTACCTTTTAGATCACTTGCTTAACACTAAAAGTGCCAACAGAATCACAAGCCATTATTCCAAATGTCATTCTGTGCCAAAGCCATTTCTAGTGCCCTTCCCTCCAAATGAATGAATCAAGGAACATCTGCCAGTTTGTTTATCTCGTCCTTGTGAATCTTCTATAAGAAGAGTTTAACATAACATTTGTACTCAGTTTGAGTGAAAGAAGATACTGAGAACACTTCAAAAATACGGTGCTAGGATCTAAGTTCTTTAGATGAAAGAGATTTGTGCCTTAATGCTGTTTAATATGGGAATTAATATTCCCTCCCCCCCCCCCCCCCCCCCCCAGTAATGAAGACTTTTTCTGTTCCTGTTCATCCAGCAGAAAGCTGTGCCCTTTTCTTCATGCTGGAATCTTTGCTTCCAGCAGAGCCTTTTAAGTCAAGAAGTCATGCACAGGGTGGGGCATTTTGGGGTAACATTTTATCATCATTCATTGTTACGTTTCAGGAAATGTTCTTAATAGACCAGTTCATTGTTCTATTGGCAAACATTTTGCATCCCGGAAATAACGGAGAGAGGACCAATAAACAAATAGATCGAAACCCAGAACCGATTTTGACAATGAGTTATGAGTAGAGATTGTTACAGAAATTCATTACCCAAATCCAAGCTTGCAAAACACCTGAATGTTTATGGAGTGTTCCCATGACAACCTAGCTAGTGCACTTAATAAATTAAGAGGGAGTTATGAAGACTGACCGTATAGAACTCTAGTATTAAAACACATGATAGGTATAACAAAACCATCCAAAAATTAATTGAAAAGTTGCTTGAGATGCTGTGACAATACAAAGGTGGCATAACTAGTGGACTTTGGAATATTTTCAACTGAAGCACTCTTTATATTATCTGGTGTCATAGTTCATTGTTATTACAACCACATCAACAAATTTTACTGATCATCTGACCATATAAAAAAACTATAAAATCAATACAGAGAGAACAGTAGGACATATTCATAATAAATCGTCACCTCTGCAGTCAACCCCAATCTGTTCTAGGTAGTCTATCTTCTTCAAAATGGCCTTTGATATAAAAATTGCAGTCTTGCTGGTGATATGCAGGTTCATTCCCTACAAGAAGTAAGACAGTTCTCCTGGGTGTCCCAATAATTTTTAGTTTTTAAATGAGGTTCTAAGTAAATGGTCCTTTCTGCGGAATATAGTTTGCAATCAAACAGGATATGTGCAATGTCTTCAAAAGTTGGTGCACCGCAGATACACAGTCTTTCTTCAAATGGAACTAATGGGACCTCCCATATCTTACCATGAAATCTAGTTGTTCAGAATGTGCTCTACAGAAAGTTCTTGTTGTGGCATGTAAGTTGTTAAATGCTTTTGAATCTGGGAGACTGATTTTTGTTAAGCCAGCCACTTCAAGGACTTAGCACATTTAAGAGATTACACTATCATCTTGGGCAGCCAAGTCTAAGACCCTTTGTTTGAGGCTTTTCTTCGCCTGCAGACCTGATTGGACTGGGAATTGGATGGAGAATCCATGTTGTGAGATGACATTTGAAAGTTGGGCAGCCCAAGTGCAAGGTGACATATTAAGCATCTGCTTTTTGAAACACAGCATTCTTTGTTATTAGAAAATCATGATGTGTTGAAAAATTGAGATCATATATAAACAAACAATTCCAAGAAACTCATATCTAAAATATAATCCAGTTTGGTAGCACAGAGAGAAAATGGGAAAATAAAAAGTAATGGTTAAAGCTTAAATGGAATCACTATTGGTGGTGAAGTTATTAATAATTGTAAATGGAACACAGATTTTATGTATTTCTTAAAATATCAATCTCTTTTTCTTTAAGAGAAATCTATATAGAGATAAAACATAACTAATACTTAACCTCTTAGAATAAAATGAATTTGAAAATAATTAGCTTTTCTTGTAGATGTATGAATGATCTTCAAATGTGGTGAAATTTATATGATGGAGTTATACCAAAATCCATTCTTCTTCTTACCAGAAGCAAATAAAGAAGATAGAGAAATTATTCCATATGTATTATCACTAGTATCATCAAGATATCTTCAGAATATATTGTTAAAGAAATTGCATTTTGAAATAATCTTATGGTTGACAGCTCAGAGTGAGGTAGCACCAAAGTGGAAGAAAGTACCAAAGTCAATAAATTAGGCTGGCTGAACAGAGTAAGCATCCTATTATATATATGAAAGCTTAAATATATATATATATATATATACATATATATATACATATATATATATATATATATATATATATATATATAATGGCTTAGAGAAGGAATAGAAAGACACTTACTATTGGGACTTCTAGGAAGCATTTCTTAATTTTTGAGACCTATATTTTCAACATAATACACACATATATATTATATATAAAAAAACATCATAGATAAACCTTAAAACCTAGAGTTCAAAGGGGCCACTGAGGCCAATGAGTATAATCCCCAGTGCAGGAATTGATATTAAGTAATTTCAAACACACCTGTTCAGCTTCTTGTTGAACACATCCACAAAAGGCAAACAACCACCTCACCAGGTCATTGGTTTCAGTACCAGCTGAACTGCTGTTAGTATTACAATTTTTTTTAAGATTGAATCATAATTTGCTTTCCTGAAATTTAAGGTCTATTATTTTCTGCAGTCTGGGATTGTGAGAATTAAGATAACTGCTAGAGTTGGTGAGTATGTGAACATACTACAACTGTCCAGCTGCAAATATTTTTATTTGCAATAAAGATTATTATTGAGTAGAACTGAGTCCACAAGACTTATGCTGTGTCCTATCTTAGGAAGTAAGTTTACCCTTGATTGTAAAATCAGGAGGTCTATGATTTATTGGCAACTCCAGATCATAGGAATCTGGCAGCTTGATTGCCCCCACCTACTCCCATCCCTACAGAAGGAAAGCCATCACCTTAACAAAGACAAGCACTTTTCTTTTGCAACATCTTAATAAAATGTTGTTCCAATCCTCTGATTATTCTTGTTTCACTTCTTGGAACTGCTTTAGTTTATCTCAATCTCTCTTAAAGGTGGAACCTGGAACTGAACATAATATTTGAAGCAGAGTCTAATATTTACTGAGTATCCCATTCAGCATTTCTGACTTAGTTCAAATGGTTTGCATGTTTCTACAAAGGTGTATAAATGATTTTTTTCCCAGTGTGACTATTTTGTTTGAATTAGATTGATTCGGTTTTCCAAATCTATTTGAATCTTGATATACAATTGGATTTATTTACCTAATTAAATCAATAATTTTAATTGGATTTAATTTTATTCAAATAGGCCATTTAATTACCTTGCTAATCAGATTATCCAATGCTTTCTTGAAACCAAAGTATATTATGTCTACTGCCTTCCCACAATCTACTAAGGAGGTATCTAATCTGAAAATAAAGGTATCTAATCTGAAAGTATTTGTCTTAATAAACCTATTCTGAATTAATAACGATTTAATGCTTATAGATCAATCAGTTTAGGATAGCCTCTACAATCTTCCCAGCTTTTAGTAACACACTGATATTTTCTTGGGTCCTCCTTTGTCAACTTTTTGAACATAATGTTAAAGAAATAAAATATTGAGAGAAATAGATGGACCTGCAGAGGAAGATGAAAAATAAGGAAGCCAACAAACCAGATCTGGATACCAGCTACATAGATACATAGATAAGAATTGTTGTGTAGCAGGTCACAGAGAACAATACATTAAGATATCAACCAGAAATCAGAATTGACATGTAAGCTTGACTCAGCAACTTAACAGGTCAATGAAACAGCAACTGAGCTGAGATGTGATGGGATGCTGATGAAATAGGGCTGGCAAAGGATAGAAGGACAAACAGCACAGGCCTAATTCATGCATGTAACTAACATCAATGGAGCGTTCCTCCTTTCCCAGTCCCCATGCATTACTTGGCCAGGTTGTAGCAGAGCAAGTGAGTCTGAGTATGTGTATAATGCTTAAGCAAGTGTAATTAATAAAGCCTTTGTATTAATTTCTGTGTGTTATGTGTTCCCTTGAGCATTTAATTATTGTGTAAGATACTGCACTCTTATATCTCCTTTGAAAGTGTACAGTATGTCTGTATCCACTAACAAATCCCCTCCCCACTGACCACCTATGCATCACTGACTCTCAGCCACCTGTATCTAGTCCCAGGTGGGTTAAGTAGATTGCAAGGGAGATGACCTGCACATGCATCTCAGCAGGGAGTTTGAAAGAGGAAAAGAATGAGTGAATTACAAATGGAGGGATATATAAATGAAAAAAAAAACCAAATAGGGATATTTGGGTTTTTTCCCATTCATTTATCTCCAGACAATTAGTCATTATTTTGTTCAGACAAAGGCCACTACATTATTCCAAAGTTCAGAAACTGCTATAGAAACTTAACATTATTCAAAACTATAAAATATATTAAAGCCATATACAACAGCAGCTAAGATAAAGACTCAGAACAAAGTATGATTTTAATGATCAGGAATATATAAGATACAACTTTTGGTTGATATGAGAAGCTGCAGCAGCATATGAAGATACTCTCTATTTAACAAATATATTTATAGCAATCAGTTAATTTTTTTTTGAGACATACTAAATATCTATGAAGACTATGATAACCTGAGAAACTGAGGTCAGAATAAATGGAAAGGGGTAGGGACTTCATAAATTTTGTGCACAAAAGAATTAATAGTATCTGCCTTCCATCAAAGTAGTGAGCATAATCTGAAAGCATAGCCATAAAATCTTGTCAAGCTTTGAGCATGAATGTTGAAACAAGTATGAAGTCTTGGTGTAATCATTTTATTTTATTTTATTTTATTTTATTTTATTTTATTTTATTTTATTTTATTTTATTTTATTTTATTTATTTTATTTTATTTTATTTTATTTTATTTTATTTTATTTTATTTTATTTTATTTTATTTTATTTATTTTATTTTATTTTATTTTATTTTATTTTATTTTTTTATTTTATTTTATTTTATTTTATTTTATTTTATTTTATTTTATTTTATTTTATTTTTTATCTGCACTCAGTCGTTACTGACTCTGTGGTGACTGCCTGGACGAGTCCCTGCAGTTTTCCAGGCAAGGTGTTTTGGAAGTGGTTTGCCAGTGCCTCCTTCCTAGAGCAGAGCCCAGCTGGCGAGCGCAGGAGGCGGGGTTTCTATTGCTTGTGCCTTTTTCGGGCGTGCGCGGCTTCTGCGTTACCAGCAACTGGTCCCGCCTCCTTTGCAAGGCGCCGCCAGCATTTTTCCTCCCACCAGGGTGAGAGTACACATTTATCTACTCACGTAAGTTTTCGAGCTGCTGGGTTGGCAGGAGCTGGGGAGGAAGCAGGAGCTCGTTCTGCTGCACGGAGCTGGAGTGTCGACCATTTCTGGCTGGCAACTTTCAGCATCATTAAGCTGCTGCGCCACCGCATCCCCTAATGATATAATAATAATAAAATAATAATAAATAATCATTATATCATAAATATCAGTATATCATAAATCATTATATCATAAATATCATAAATAATCATAATAATAAAATAATCATTTTATTTAGTTCCTACCAATTAGAAAAATAGGAATTTTGGTGTGATCCATTGATCTTTCACCCACAGTGATGGAATAAAGTTCCAGGAGCCCATGAAACTGAGAGACCAAGTCTTTATTATTTAGGGCTTACAGGTAGCTTACATGGGCTTACATCTTAGGGTATGGCAGCGCTGACGGTGACTGGCCCCAAATCATCCAGGGACTTTCCATGGCTAAGAATGACTTCAACCTAACCCAGTACCCTAACCACTACACCACAGTGGTTTACTTTATGAAAATCAAGACACCATTTCCTAAGCACCATTCACTCTGTGGTCAGTTTAATGTTGGTTTTTAATTAATCAGTAACCAGAGTTCCTGATCCTGTCTACAGTCCAGGAGGAGTTTTTGTTTTTGTTTTTTTCTGCCAGGGCTCCCATGTTGTGGAAGTAAAACTTTACCCATCTTATTGAATTTCCAGAAGAAAGCTGAAATAGAGTGTTTCGCTAGTTAGAAGGATTTGGAAACAGAGAACATTGGAATTAGATTTTAATTCTGTATCCTGTAGAATTACAAAACAAGTGTTTCAAGGAAAACATCCTTTGCATTTGTTTGTTTATTTAGGTTAGCAAAAAGGGATTCATTGGAATAGGTTTCACTTTGACCAGCAAGCTATAAGAAGTAGAAAGCATGAAGTTGTTTTATTGCTCCTGACACATTATGATGTTTGAAAAGTTTAATTTTGCTTTACCTCTTAGGCCATGAAAGTGGGGTTTATTACTTTCAACCTTATTCCGTTCCAGAGATGTTACTTTTAGATGTGATGGTGCTTCTTAATGCCTCCAAATATATTGCCAAGTATTGACTTTGCAGGGCAGGGAGGCATTGCTTTTTTTCTCCTTAAACTTCAGTAGAATGAAATGTTTTATTGGAGGGCAACCAGGAATGTGGGGAAAGAGGATGCCTTTCACTGCTGTTCACTAAGCATACAACCCACAGTGTGTCCCCTCTCTTGATAGCAACTTCTTCAGGTCCTTCTGATGGGCTACTCATCAAATTTGCAGATGACACAAAATTGGGAGGTCTGGCAAACACCCAGGATGAAAGAATGACATTGCAATCTAACCTGGACAGGTTGGAAGACTGGGCTGAAAGGAACAAGATGTCCTTCAACAGGGAGAAATGTAAGGTAGTACATTTGGGGAGGAAAAATGTAGGGCACACATACAGGATGGGGGACTCATGGCTTGGAAGCTCTACATCGGAGAAAGACTTGGGTGTGGTCATAGACAACAAGCTGAACATGAGCCAGCAGTGTGAGACAGCTGCTAGGAGGGCTAATGCAGTTTTGGGCTGCATTAGGAAAAGCATTATATCAATGACGCGGGAAGTCATTATTCCCCTCTACTCTGCACTAGTGAGACCACACCTGGAGTACTGTGTACAATTCTGGGCACCACATTTCCAGAAGGATATTGACAGGTTAGAACAGGTTCAGAGGAGGGCAACAAAGATGATACAGGGACTTCAGGACATGTCCTATGAGGACAGGCTGAAGGAACTGGGGCTGTTCAGTCTGGAGAAAAGAAGACTGAGGGGAGACATGATAGCAATGTTCAGGTACATAAAGGGGTGCCATAGGGAAGATGGTCAGGAACTCTTTTCCATGGCCACAGAAACTAGGACCAAAAATAATGGGTACAAACTGCAGCTACCTAGATTTCACTTAAATATAAGGAAAAACTTCCTGACGATTAGATCTGTACAACAGTGGAACAGTCTACCTACGGAGGTTGTGGGTTCTCCATCTCTGGAGGTTTTTAAGAAGAGGCTGGACAGTCACCTCTCGGGGATGGTTTAATTGGTTTCCTGCATATTGCAGGGGGTTGGACCAGATGATCCATGTGGTCCCTTCCAACTCCAAAATTCTATGATTCTATGATTCTATGATTCTTCCACTGACTTCATCCTGTCTCTTTATTCTCCCCTTTTCCTGTTATTCACTCTACTTTTCCTTTGAGGAAAAAAATCTGCCCATATTTTAGCCTCCTGAAAAATTCCTGCAAAATTCAACCCAGCGGATGAAGTGCAGCTGTTACTCCTGTCTTGGAAGTTTTTCTATTTGTGTTCCAAGATTTTCCAGAGGTCACAAATGAAAGTTTGCCCATCAACTACAAGTTTATTCAAAGCCCTAGGATGCAATTCATCTAGCCTCAGGATCTGAACTCATTCAAGGTCAACAGGTATACCCTGACTAAGACTAAATAAAACTCAAGATGCAATCCTGCTCCTGCAACTTGCTGTTCTCAATTGCCTGATGGCATGTACACCTTCTTAGAGAAGACCAAACTAAAATAATTGTTCTGCCTTTTCTTAGTTCTGTATGATCTGTTTTCACCAAATAGTGTTTCTTGTCTGTTCCTTTTATGCTGAACCTGTCTTAAAAAGTCTTCCTTTCTTACTATTAGCATCTTTTGTTAACTAATTATGAAATTTAGCTTTCTTGATAGCTTGTCTATAATCCATGGAGCTATGGACATTTTAGATGTGATGCTTACATTATTTAAATACTTATTTCTTTATCATTTTATATTTTTACTAACAAACTAGTAATGGATTAGCACCAGCATTACTTGTTCATATGGACACAATTGTTTTATAAAAGTCATATAACAGTTTGTGAATCTAAGGAGAAAATACTATATAGTAGCGACGACAGGCAACATCTGGTCTGTGCTTGAGATGTATTTGCAACAATCTTCCACGTAGCAGTCACTAAGTGAGTTACTGAGAGGGAAAAAAAATCACAATCTCGAAGCTACAAAATAGATGTCATTTGAGTATTGAAATTATGGATTTTCTTTGGCCAGTCTTTAGAAGATCAAGAAGTTGTCCTTGATTTTAAAAAAAGGATTTTTTCTGATATCTTCATTTAAATAGGAAATATTCTTTAATTAAGAAGTATTTTAGCAGCACCTCCAAAACATCTTTTAAAAATGGGTTGAATACTATTATCTGTAGAATAACTTAACCAGAGATTAAAGCAATTTTTATTTATGCAATTTATCTACTGCCTCAATCCTGGTGGACTCTAGGGGTTTATAGATACTAGGGAAGATATTAGTGTGAAAAGATATTATTAAATGAAGAATATGTTTACCTCGTTCAGTATAATAGTTTTGGAGACAGAGTAATTTTCACAGAATATAGTAGACAGCAAAGAGTTAATGTATTCCCCACTTGCTCTATTTAATGAAATATATATTCTCCAGTGCAGTTATTCATAACATAAAAAATAGGGCATTTAGTATAATGTTTTATTTGTTTTTATTCAGTATATTACTATGATTAAAAATAAACAGGGAGTATTGTTTGGTAAGATAAGTAAGGTAAGTAAGTAAGTTATGGTGAGTAAAGTGGTAAGATGAGATAAAAAGAGGAATACCTTCATGAACAGAATGTGGAATCGCCAACCATAAGTGAAAAGGTCAGTCATTCTGTTCTCACTAAGTGATGAAATGAATTCTTCAGCTTAGCATCTATTGTGAAATACCAACAAAATATTTCTCTGGATCCAAAATCAGGTTTGTCTTGATTAGCAAGCAGTTTTACCATGGTGTGTTTCTAACAGCAGAACTCTATGTCAAAGTTTGGCATCTCAGGAACTTTACCAAGGAAATGTCTCTTCTCCACTTGGAGATGATTTACAGTGAGATCTATATAATAAATTTAGGCAAATAGTTAAATAAACTGACCTGAGAATGCACTGTAAATATATCACACTTTTACAAAGAAGTGTCTGCAAAATGGGACTAAAACAGGAAGTTTTAGGCCTATCCAGGAGTCATCTAGCACATCTGGAGGGTATATGGTTGGGGAATGTTGAAATAAACTACAAGCAAGAGAAAGCTAATCTCTAATAATATTTATTGTAATGGGATAAGTTAACTAATATGTTCACTGAACTAAATCTTACTAAACCATCCATGAGTCTAAAGGATAATCTTCTGTGTCTTTACTTAGCTATAAATGCTATCATATTCAATGGAGGTTATTGTTGTTGTTCCTACTGTTTGTCTCACTTGGTTGTAGGATCTGCTTCTTTTGCACTATGTTCGTTACAGTTTGCACAGTGAAGCTATCAGTGCATGATGCAACAAAGAGTTCTTGTTTTCAGCCAGCTGGATGCAATGGAAATTACACCTAGGTAAATCTGACTTTCCCAGGACCAAAACCTTTATGTTGTAAATATCAAAATGATCAGTATAAAAATATAAAAAGAGAAAATTCAAGGATTATTTGGCATGAAAAAGGGATTTAAAATTATCCATGGGTGCTTTATACACAGCATTTATGATAGAATATTGTGATCATTTTGGGGAAACATTGCCTTCATACTGCAGATTACTTGGGATCCCAGGATGTCAGCTGCCATTAATTTCTGGAACATCCAGCAGAGTAAGTGAAAAGGAAGGAAGGAAGGAAGGAAGGAAGGAAGGATAAAGACAGTCATAACATCAAGGAAGAAAGGTCTATCAATTTTTATGATGACAACATATGAAACTGTTTGTTAAGTAGCCAGAGATTTCTCCCACTCAATAAAATTGAGTGCAAGAATCCTGTTCATGTAACTGAATATTCCAACAGAATGTTAAATATGTCACATTCTGTACTCTCCAAACAGCAGCAAAAAGTTATCATTGCTGTGACTGATTTTACCTTTGAAAGACAACAAGCAGATCAGGTAAGGCTAAAATCCACCATTGAATCATATTGAATACAGATCCTAACCATATAGAGAAACTGAACAAGAAATGTAAGGATGTAAAGATGGTATAACAATTATCCTTCGTTCTATCATCACTAACAGAAACACAATAAATACCTCTGACTTGTTTGTGTCAATTTTTTTGGTGAGCTTTTCATGACTCATGTTTAGCTGCTTCTCAACCAGGCTTGCAAGCTTTTGCTCTTCAAAAAATGAAGACACCAATAGATAAAGAAAAGTTTCCTTTACTGAAAGAACAATGGCCATTGGATCTCTCCTGCAGGAATGGATGCCAACACCTGTTCAGCAAATTTTTGTTACCAATAGAGGTGAATATGTGTAGCTCAGGGTTGAACTGTGGAGTCCTTGGGGTTCTCTGAACTTGGTTCTTTTCTTGCAAACATTTCATTACCCAGCTAGGTAACATCTTCAGTGCTGGAATGGGCTGGGGTTTGCTCTCTATTTATGTGCTGTGGCCTGCCTTGCCAGTGCTGTGAGGGTGGGGGTTTTGTTTTGCTCCTCTGGTAGTTCTTTGATTGGCATATGTTCGCTGCTTGATTGTGTGCCTGGTGGTAACCTTTGCTCATCTGGGTGATGATTGCTGGTGATGATTGCTGGTGATTGATTTCCACATGCACAATACATTGGTCATAGACTCATAATTTGATTGGTTACTATAAACTATGTATGATATTTCTATAATAATAAATAGAAAAGAAACTTCAAAATGACTCTCAAGCATATTTAGTAATATCGTTTCTTCAGTTACATTCTTTATAAGGTAGATATAAGATAGCTTTTTTATGCCAAACTAGGCAAATTACATGCTTTTAAAGAAATGAAATGTATACAAATGAAAAATCCCTAAATGTTTCTCAACGGGGTCACTTTAATAACTTCTTAACCTGAAAATATTCATACTATAGTTTTAACAAAAGAAAATGGAGTTCATTCTTTTTATGTCACTACAGTATCATTTGAGTTCTCCTTCACAACTTATTTAGAAACAAACTAGAAATAGACAACTCACTTTTGTCACTTCTTCTAATGTATGAATTGGTTCTGAAATAGTAAGGAAATTTGCAGTGTTAACACTGATATTTAGAAATATAAACACTTGTATTTCTAAGGTTTAGTATAGAACCAGCATGCTTAATAATTGATTATCTTTTCAATTGAATTACACTTAATATCTACTGAGGCTTGCCTCTTGAACTTTATACATTGAAGAGTATATTTGGTTTTACACAGATAAAATGACTTCTGTAAGGAGAACATAATCAAGAAGTCACACTGAATTGGGGGCATTCAGCTGTGTTTTTAACACATTTTCAAGATAACAGTATCAATGAATTCTTTGAGTTTTACATTTCACATTCAGACTGCTTAAAAGAGATAAAATTTCCTACATCTCAAACAGCATTTGTATGCCATAAAAGCAAGCAGTATTAAGCACTGTAAAATGCCCCATGCATTCTTTTTCTCTTTTGATCCTAGGATTCAGATTAATGAAACAAGTCCTTTTCCATCCTACATGCTAACTTTTTTTATTTCAGCATCATCATGGGAATAAAACCCTTCTAAGTACTCTTGACAATACTGCCTCATTTATTCTTTCAGTAACTACTTCTTAGAAGAAATCCAAAGACAAAGGTAGTCAAAATGGGAAACATAGTAGGAAAGTTTATGACGTATAAAATGAATTCGTCAAAAGAATTTTGGTTTAAAATGCCAAGGGTAAAAAGTCAAATATATATTGCACATATTAATATTTATTACGTTGCATTCAGCTGAAATTCATCTCCTTTGAAAAGCTAGGATAAGTCCTGTAACATATTTTATAAAATACTGGTAAAATACAATATAAAATTAAATTTAAGAAAAAGAAAGAAAACAAAACACTGTTTTGCCAACTTGCTTAAACCAGCTCCATGCTTAAATACTTTATGGAAACTTTATGTGGTTCTTTGGAAACCATGTCAGGGAAGAAAAGTTATCTGTTGTAAGTAACACAACTTTAATTTTGCACCTGGACCAATGGGGGGTGGGGGGGGGGGTGAGAAGAGAGAGGGAGGGAGAGATGTATTTACTTTTAAGCAAAAGTCTATAAAAGTGTCCAGTATGGATATGATTAGATATGATTTTAATAATTTTGGCAATTCTTAGAAACATAGTCCTTTATTAGAATGTGCGAGTAATATTATCACTATTATTATTATTATTATTATTCTTTCTTTGATGATGTTATTAAACCTACATCATAAAATACAGATTATTCAATAAAGCATTAATTAAAATATACATGGTAAATTGAATTCAAAAGACTGCAAAGAAGAGGCCTCTTTTTAACAAAGAACAAAAATTTGTTTTCCTCTTTTTATTAAAAGGTATTTTTGTAGGTAATTTATTTTTAAACTATTCTTTAACACTATTAGCTAGCATCTAATTTAATGTTCTCCCAAGCAGCATGACTTTTGTATATTGTTCAAAACATTAATTTGCTTTTGCAAATTGATGTAAAAGATCCCTTTGATCCCCAGGAAAGATCAGAACCATTACAATAAATTATCTTTGAGAAATATATGTTCATTATGTCTTCTTTTATTGTTCTTTCAGTTATAATACATTTACAGTTGTTTCTAGTGGGAAAAATTTTACACACTGGAGAAATAAACTATTTGTTACTGGTGTAATTTTTTTATAAAAAAGTCAAATATAAATTATTTATTTATGGTCGACTGGCACCTAGTTCCACTAACTAGAAGCTCCAAATTTCGGCAGGAAACTTCTTAACTTCTTTTCATTAATTATTAACATTTTGTTAGCTTTTAAAATATGCAAGTACTTTTACCTCTCACTAAGCAATTATAATTGTCCTATGAAAATAAGATTGAGACAACATGAACTAATAAAAGCAATACTAGAAATCCTGGCAGCTCCCACTAACAGAATAAAATGGGATCCAATCCAGTGGATTTTTCTGGCTGGAAAAATGGAGCCCAACAAAACAAAGAAATGTGGGTCATTTCTGTCTTCCAACTTTGCCAACTTTACCCTCACTGTAGCTTTGATACAAGAAAAGCCGCTTCCTCTAACTTAAGGCAATTGCTTACTCTTTCTTTCTTCCTTCTTTCCAGTTCAGATGCTTTAGATACTTCCGACATCACTTTTTATTCTCATGTCAGTGTTGCCCAGAGAGACAAAGGCACTATTTTTGAAAAGCATGGTCCTTGGCCTTTTAAAAAAAGTTTCCTGATGTATCTACTTTGAGTGTCTATGTGAGCTTATGTGGTATGGAGTTAGATTGACTTACTAGTTGTAATAAGTGGCTCAAGTAAACACATTTTGTATCACAAAGGCAACTCATTACTTTTCATTACTTAGGAGACTTTAACCTGAAAAATGTAAGCTAATTTGATAGAATATAATTGCATCTCAGGGCAGGAGATCTGACTAGTAGAAAACCTTTGGATATCCATTCTTACTTCAGAATTAAATGATAACCACCATATCCTGTGTAGGGTATAGCACATAAAAAACAAAACCAAGAACTGCTCTTAAAGAGTCCTTAAGCCAGGCCAAGAGTGATATTAACAGGCGTTTCAACTGATTAATTTTAGGTTGATTAATAATGTTCCTGATTATTTAATTAACCAATAGAGGTGAACTTCATGGCATCACAATAAATATGTCATCCTGATATTTAATGCAGAGAAGCTTTGTTGTTTAAATAGACTACAATTAATATACTAAGACTCCTCTTAAGTGAAATGATAAATATTTTGTTAGGGATCCTTGAAGACTTATATTTTGAATTCTTAAAAATATTTGATGTATCTATCTCTATCTTGGATTAGAATTTAGCTATGTATGGAATTTTACATTTTTCCAATTATTGCAGAAGAATGTTCTGCAGTTTAAATGAACCAAAACACAGATTTAAACAAATATTTGAGAATAATAGGCAATAATAATCCAAATTATTGCCTATTAAACTTTATAAAATCTACATCCTGATGTTTTTTAAAATTCTTTTCTATCATGTATTCTAGACTGTGTATGGGAAAGGCTATCATATTTATTTTTTTTATGGTCCAGTAAGATTAAAAAATACAAATAATAATGTTGTGCAGTTCAAAATGCTGATTTTGGCCATTTAGCCTTTTTATCCTATATGGCAAGGTACTTTCAGGACTGCATTTTCCAGCCAGAAACAATCTGTCCTATATGGACACCATGAGAGGGGGTCTTATGGTTCCTACAGTTCCATGAAATAAGGAGAGTGTGTGAATTTAGAAAATGATATTTTTCTCTTTATGGCTTTATTAGGAACCACCACCACCATGTAGATGTCAGACTTGCTAATGCTGTGTCAGCCTTCCAGAAAGCCTTAAAGACTGAATTATTGAAGATGGCTTTTGGTGGATCAATGTTGCCTTGGTGGTAAATGCTGATGATGCATCCTTGTTTGATAACTGCAGGATTATGATGTTTTTTTCTAATTAATTATGTTTTAGAATGCTACTGTTTTGTTTTTTCTTAGTTGTTTATTGTGGAAATCCAGGAGAGTTAGCCAACCTTCCCTCCTGAATCAGAGATATCCTTTTCCTAAAGCTTAATTAAGGCTGGCTGGTACAACATTTTCTTATTATTTCTGTTAAATGCAGACCCGGTAAATCTTAACTTGGTAGTAGTCATTTAACACAATTAATAAACAGGACCCATTTAATTTAGTCAACTTCATAATTCTCTTCCTTCTCTAAATGTATTCTTTGGAATACTTGCCCTACACTGGGATGCACAAATCTTTCCACATATCCCTGGGCCCTAAGTTAAATGAGCAATCTGAAATGGAGTGGAGTCTCTTCCAAAGGATTCAGTCAGGTTAATATACATCTTTAGTTTCTGTCGAATCAATTTCTTAACTAGAATTCATGTAACTGATATATAATGGATGAATATCTAAAAATACCTACATATTGTTGTGTTTCAGAGCTTGAATTTTATTCTATTTGTGATATCAACTTTGCATACCTGTTCTTCTCCTTTTCCTCTTCACTTCATGATCAAAACCAACTTTTATTTTACATATGGCTTAAAATCTGAACAAGTTTGTATGGTCTGAGATGGGTGGCTATATAAATAGAATAAATAAATAAATAATAAATAAATAAATAAATAAATAAACAAACAAGTTCTTATATTATATGTATATATCCAAGATGTAGTGGAAAATATTTAAGAGAAAAATATATCATAGATAAATATATGTTGGATGGAAGAAGAAAATACAGTGGCTTAGGTTCTGGCTATTCTGAATGTATCCAAGTTTATAGAATTGCACTGAGATTTTTTTCCCCCTAAATAGAGTGATATTAAAGATTTCTGTGTTTGAAATCTTTATCCTATGTAATCTCATTTTTAAAGCTGAGATGTACATTAGATTAGTCTTCTCAACCCCATATGAACATAAACCAGAATATTGTTTTCTAGAAAATAGTAAGAACATTGTTTTTCAGATATTGAGAAATTCTATATATTAGAATACTTTCTCTTTGTTTCTTTGTATAATAATAATAATAACAACAAAAATTCTAGCTATTGGGTTGTATAGCATGAAGGTGGAGAAAAAGAAAGGATATACTTCCCTCTTTTTCACATCCTGTTATAAATGTTTTTCTATCATTTACTGATATGCTAGATCTGCACTAAGTTGATGAGCAATAGTTGAAAGTGTGTTTAGGAGAATAGAAAAATAAAATGGCCATTCTTTTCCCATTGGTCTACCGTGAAACATCTCCTTATAATGTCAACTTTTTTTGACATGTAGCATTTCAATGCCAATCCTTTTTCTTCTTTATTGCTTTCTTCTTAGGACTTGGATGTCACTGAATGCAAGTTCTTGAAAGGTTGGGTGGGGTTCTTTTTTTAATCTTTTTACCGAAGATAAAAACCCTTCTAAATATTAGGGAACAGAGTCCTGAGGTCGAAAAACCCTACTTTTGTTATTGGGTGGTCCTATTTCACTTCGAAGGACCTACTAAGTTTCATGTTAAAGGGAATACAGAGGTATCTTCAAATTCAATACACATTTCAGTACTACAACCAGACTGGGGCTTGGTTCTCATCAACCACGTAGAAAGCCTTTGTTTGGGCTGTCTCACTCCATACGGGTGATGCAGACTTTCATGTTTGAGCTAAGATAAAATATAATTTGCATTGTGAAAACTTACTCAGAAAGAAGCACTCTAACATATTTATTTTATACTTGACATGAATTATTTTTTCTGTGTGTGCTTATGTTTTAAATGGGCAAATATTTAATCACCTTAGTCTGAAGTGGGATAGTTTCAGTATGCATGTCTCATTTTTTGAATTTTAAATTTCATGCATCCTGTTTCAAATCAGAGTGTGATTTTAAGAAAAAAGACCACCCACAAAAATTTGCATTTATCTAAATAAATGAATATTTGAAGATCCTTGTGCCTAACGTATTCTCTCTGTCTAACATACTTTTTTCTTTTTGCAACATCCACCCCCCAACCTACTGCATGTTTCTGTTCCACTTTCACTGAATTATATGTTGGAAAAAATACTTCCCTTAATATAAATGCATGTTTGTGCATACCTTCCCCTAGTATGCACATTGTTCTATGCATTTTTTATTAGGAAATGCATGACAAAGTTCTGTGAAGTGCGAATACAACAGGATATCTGCTTTTTGGTTCACTGAAGTGCAAATTAACTGGAATCTCATTAAAATACAAATTGAACAAATATCTCCTCCATCCCTAGTTGAGACACATAACTTTATTAACTATTGAAAGATCTAGAGCACATATAATGGATCTAAGGGCAGGCAATTTTAGGCATTTTTTCCTATTAGCTAAATTTCTCCTTAAGTGATCCTACAGATGCATTTCTCACCATTGCCTGTCCAATGAAGATAGGCTGAGAGGGTCCCTTGGTGACTCCATACAGTTTCTATACATTAGCATTCCACTTTGTAGAAACTAAATAAACCGAAGATGTCACCTCAGTTATCTTGAGCTGATAGGGAATGTGAGGCAAAATGGCACAGAGTCCCTTCGTACCCAGTGCAACATCAGGAAGTTCATTACCGTAATCCATTATCTCTCTGATTTCCTGTACTACTTGTGAAAATAAAAAGGCAATTGGCCTAATAATAAATATTTTTTCTGTAGGTGTGCAATCACGTAAATGAAATATCATGTCCTAGGACTATTTGCCAAAATTTCCTATTTGGCCCCTAAATTGACAACCAGCTAATCTCAGGCTGTTGGAAAGGATGAGTAGGTGGAAGAGTAGCAGAGGAGGAAAATGCTAAGTGGGCTACAGGACAGGCTTATATGTGTCTACCCTATGTGTTTATGCATGACGGAAGGGCAAAGTATTTTGTGTCTCATTCTGGAGGATGACGATGCAGATTTGCCCTTGAACAATCTTTGAAAGTGTAGCTATTTTCTTTTTGCTCTGTCACCAAACCTCTGTACACTGAGGCCCTCCACATTATCACTCTTTCCCAAACTCTCTCTGTATTTCTCTCTTTCATACACACACAACGCCAGAGATACAAAGAAAATAAAACATTAAAGCACATTCAGTTTCATAGTCTGACAACTGCTTCAAATACTCTTAATACAAGTATGAAATGCCCCTACCCTCTGTTGCTTGTACTCATGCAGCAAGTGCTTTCACAATTTATTTTCTCCTTAGATTTCTACTGGTAAGACTGTGACCTCTATTTTTTTTTCTTTTTTGCATAACATTAATCTTACTGTAGGAATATAATATTTTGATGCTCTGGCCTCCTGGCTCTTTTGCATAAATGAACTTGGTATTTGATCTTCAGGCTGTAGTTGATCAGTGCAGCCATAACCCTGAATGCTTACTGTCCGTGTTCCACCACTATGGGTGAATCAATTTTACAATTACAGTATAGACACTGAAGTAAAAAGTCCTCTGAAAGGGCAAAAAGAAAATTTACTACAAATGGAAATGGGGCTACTAATTTTTTGTTCACCCTCATTAAACTCCTGCCATACAGCAAGGCACAGAAATCACAGAAAGATTTGGAAGATCAGCAGCAAAATATTTGATAAATAAATCTAAGGATATAAAAGGGTGAAGAAAAGAATGTAGGAATCAAATGAAGTGTTTATCTTCTGACATGGCTATCTGTCTACAAGGACAAAAATGAGACAATGAATTCAAGTCTCCAAGGCCAGGTGGATTATATTTCAGGGTTACTAGAGGTGGCAGTGGAGGTGATCACAGAACTGCTCCTGGTACTTTTTGAGAATTCCTGGAGGACTGGTTACATCCAAGAAAACTGGAGGAGATTAACTGTCACCCCCTTCTTAAAAATGGGGAAGATGGAGGATGCAGGGCAATAATCAAACATATTATTAAGCAACATATTATAAGCATTTGATAGGATTAACTGGAGCCAGCACAGATCTGTCACTAACAAATTGGGCCAGACTAATCTTATCTCTTTCTTTGATTGAGTTATTAATTTAGTAGATCAAGGGAATGGCACAGACATAGTATACCTAGACCACAGCAAAGCCTTCAACAGAGTGCAAGGTCATTCTCACATACCATTACATCGATAATCATTCCAGATAAATTGAAGGAGAGGTCTTCATTCTGCAGAAAGAAACACTGCAAAGAGGATTTCTGAAAGTGGTGAAGACCCAGAATTTTCAGAAGCTCACAGTGGTGCTTGTTCAAAAGTAATTTCATGAGATCAACAGGGGCTACAATGCAGAAGAAAGACTGAAAGCTCTTTGAGGAGCTTTAACTGGACCCAGTCATATGACCTAAAACTCAGCCAGGGTTCCACCAAATGTTATTTCCCATGGATTTGGATGGAGAATAAATTAACCTATTTTCCCCAACTTGTAGAAAATAATTTGGTTTTCTAAACTCGGTTAGAAGCCAGATCAAAGTGGTTGCTTGGGTACAGCACATCCTATGTGAGGGAGAAGGATTCTAGTATTTCTCTCTGACATGCATGGTTTCTCTGTAGAAGGATTCATTGGAATGATGATAAAGATTTTTGTTTGTGTGTGTGTGCGTGAATGTAGCAGCAGTCCACCATATGTACTCTTACCTAAAATGATATGGCATATGCAAAGGGCACTGCCTCACTAAGAAATAAGCCACAGTAATGAAGCATGATGAAAAATGAACCTTAAACTTAAGGCATGAATAGTAAAGTTCTCCATGTACATTACAACTCTGTTTCTCCAGCGTCATTCTCCAGAGTGTATATGTCAAAAATGTCTCCATATGCAAGATCCAAACTGCTAAATAAATTAGCAATTTATTCTTCTTACTTCATTTGGCTTCTGCTACATTGCCATTGGTTTTGCTCTTTGCCTTTGCCCCTTATCTTTCTGCCTTTGCGGCACTTCTCAGTGCAGGGCTAATTTAGAGGAAATGCAAGATAATTGACAATTTGGACACCCTGAGGAATGAGATAATGGCCATGGCCTTCGTGGGAGACTTGAGCGGATATAAGCGGCAAGGATATAATGATAGAAGATGGTGGGGCTGCTGTAATGATATCTCCTAGTCTTGTGCTGCCTTTGTCTTACCAGAGAAGCTTTAACTTTCAGAGCATTGAAGGCTCTGTTAAAATGGGGAGACTTTCGTTATATAGTCAGGAGTTTAATGGGATGATCATCATCCCTCTTTATATCTGCATTTGCTGGATTAGTACAAGTATAGAGAAGGCTCAGCGTTTTCAGTGAGAGTACCTTTTGCAATTCTCTGGAAAATGAAAGCACATGCTATTAGTGAATTCCTTTATTGTCTAGGGGTGTCGGCTGAGATTATATGTCTGTGCTGTGACGAAAGAACATTTTATTCCTAATGAAAATGGTATTGTGAACATAATTTGAGCAATTTGCATAATATGTTACAGTGAAAGGCTCCAAGAAAGATATAGTTGGACTCATATTCTAAGAAATGGTGGAATGCCAGTTCTCATGCAGATGATAAATCCTGCATATAGCACTTCTCACATACCCCATGTGATGACTGGAGGATATGCACTTTGCATCTCCATTGCAACCCAGATGAGACTGTGTGCTCCAGTTCTAAAATAAGAAATGGACAAACACTTTATAACAACTAAATAAGGGAAATAAAGGAAAATTATTCTTCCATGAAAGGCATTCTGAGGTTGTGGTACTACACCGAAAAATGCCTTGTCTCTCTGGTACTCACTCGCCATCTGTGATGGCAGGAAAATAAAGAAGGGATTCAGTTGTGGCCTGACCTGCAAGTCCAGATGTTGAGTCATTTCCAGCTATCATGCATAGCTGTCATTTTAGCTAGCAATCTTCAGTAAATATCTCTGGTTATATTGTGTTATCCAATCCAATTGTTTATCCAATCCAATTTATTCTTTAGGCCTTTTGCAGATGTGGTATACTGGCTAAGGTATGAGACTAGAGCTGTGGAGAGCCAGCTTCAAATCTTCACTTGACTGTGGAACTAGGTGGATGACCTTGACTTAGTCACTCTCAGACCAAATCTACCTCACAGAGATGTTCTTGGGATAAAATATTACTTTTGTGAAAAAGGTCTGGGAGATGAACTCTTGAACAAATACATTTTCTAATGAGCTCTTAACAGGAAGCTTTCTCATTTCAGCTGTTCTCCAATGTATAGTCAGTACAAGGGACAGGACAGGGCTGGCTGATTTAATGGCATCAGGAAGAATTTGGCTCTATTCTATACGCAATGTTACTTATGCAGAAAGGAAAAGGCCTGGATAGTTTCATTTAGTCTGAACTCCTAATCACAATCATAAGGAGATTACTCATGTTTTGAGACTATTTGAGGGGGATTTGCTTGCCAATTGCTTACCAAAACTGTGGGATAAGCCTAGTATTAACCTACCATGTAAAATCAATCAGCAATAGTTAAAGAGCATAGTTGTAGAAGGAAGCTTATGCTATTAATAGGTTTAGTTTTAACCCAATCTGCACTTTGCTTTATAAATTTATAGTCTTAAGCCTGTACAGACAGATTTGGATTCAACATGCCTAAAAACATTTTAAAGAAGCATTCAAGCAATTAAATTACTTTCAAATAGTTATCAGTCTTAGAAATCTACTGGACCATGAAAGCCACTTCATTCAGAGTGAGTTATTTCCAGGTAAATAGATCAAGGTAAGTTTATTAACCCAGCAGTCTACATTCAGACTTAGAGTCTGGAACTGTTCTAAATATTTTAGTCAAGATGTGTCAAGAATACAAAATATCTGCGGAAGAACATAAAAAGAAGCAGAGGAGGAAGATATGTTAACAAGACATATGTCATTTATTTTAGACAATCTTGGAGATAATCTTTTCAGAGCTGTTCCATTCTTTAGTGAGTGTTTACTATCGATATTTTTAACTATGCTGAAACAATGGAAGCTGCCTGGCCCTTTCAAATACATCTCTCAGTGCCTAATTCACAAAGCTATGAATCCTTTTCTGGTTTCCAGCATTAGATATCAGTACTCATTGCGTATTTTCCCCTCTGTCCACAGAAAGCATAAAGGAAGGATTTATAATACTTTATTCCCCATTTTCTTTCTTGCCTCTCCATCCACAGCCTGATGCCATGACAAGCCACTAATCATTATAGTTTCAGTTTGTTCTGCTTTTTCAGTAAAACACATTTTCCTAGGATAGCTCTGGTACCATCTATTGTTTCCTGAGTTATTTATTTATGGATTTTATAAACTGTCTCCATCACAAAGACTGTGTTCAACAGCAAAAGTGCCAAAGCCAATGCAACAATACAATAAATACAATATATTAAAAAAACAATCTCTCTTTTATACTACCACAAATAAAAACAACATTCACACTGAAATCTATAAATCTTGTAGGCCTTCTGAAACATCCGCTTTTTACAAGCTTCTTCCCTTGGGGAGTGCTGGTTGTTCCAAAGGAGGGGGCTGCCACCAGGGAAAGACCGTTTTCAGGCATCCTCTCATCTCCCCTCAAGGTAGGTGGGAACCTTCAACAGGCATTTTCTGTTCACTCAGATTGGGTGGGCAGAGTTTGTCTGGGATTGGTGGCCTCATAAATTCCCCAGACTAAGCCATGCAAGGATCTATAGATGATAATCAGCACTTCGATCTGTACTCAGAAACCTACCTGTAGCCAGTGCTGCTCCTACAGCAAGGGTGTCAGTAATGAGACTGCTGTGTAAGGAGCCGGGCCACTGCATTTTGCAGCAGCTGAAATTTCTGTTAATATGGGGAATCTGGGACTTGGAAATGTTTACCCTAGAACATTTCCCTCTCTGAGTATCGAAAAGTTGGCAGGCATATGCAAAGATTCATGTCCCAAGCTGGCATGGTAACACAGTGGAAGGTTAAGAACCCTACTTTCTGGGAAGATTCTTCCTGGCCAGTCCCCAGACTGGCTTTATAAGGGAAATAATAGGCTTCCATATCTCCCTTGGAAGTAATTCATTAATTCTTTATCTCTATATTGATGTAAAGTATAGTAAGAGACGGCAGGGTGAAGAGTGGGGTGTGGACAGAGGGAGAGGAGGGATATGGGAAGTAGCACAGCTGTAGCACAATTTAATTGACAATGACTATTTGGACGATGTTCAAATTGCTATGGAATATTCTTGGATCTGAGACTGCCCATGTGCTTCTTCAGCCATATTTGAATGGCTGCCAGTAAAAAGTGTTATTGCTATTGTTAAGGTTAGATCTGCAAGGCATCTCTGGCAGAAGAGACAATGATGTATTGTTAGATCATGTGGAATAAAAGGCTAGAATTTTTAGGACAGCATCAAATTGGTTAGAAATGTAATTATCTTTGTCAGCAGACTCTCGTGCTATACTGACTATGCAGCTCATCAGGAACCATTACTATAAAATATGTTTTCCCTCAGGGATCTATTCTTACCCTTTTATTTGTGTATATATACACTTTTCTTGGCAGCATTATTAATAGATCAGGGCTTTATTACCATGTCGCTGCTGATAATATTCAGTCTTACTAACTGGTTTTTATAGATCCAAACAAAGCAGTCCTTTACTTGACACCTTGCTTTATTAAAACTGAGTGGGATGGCAGCTAATTTTTAGATGAACATTGGGAAGACTGATCTAGTTCTTCTGAATGTAAAATGCTTTCTTGATATTAACTCTTTTAGTGGTATTCTAATGGTTTAATCTTTTTCCTTGTGAGAAGATTGGCAGGTATACATAAATATACAGATAGAAAAAATAATTCTTTATAACTAAGAAAATGTAGTAATAGCAGAAATACCTCCAGCACAGTCTTTTTACTACAAGAATTTTCTTTACTTCATTCATGATTACTTGTTCTTACAAACATGTTCCTCACCTGCTGCATTCAGTTCAGGATGAATTAGGTAATTTTCTACTGATATCCTTACTCTTTTTCTTTGTTTCATCTCCCTCCCTTTCTCTCTGCTTTCCCAGATTTCCATGTTAATTCCATGGGCCATATTCCATATTTATAAATATACAAAATAGTTTACCTCAAATTCTCAAATATACTGTATTTTTTTCCTCTGATCATGCTGTCCTGCTTGGAGGCCTAAGGATCTAAATGGGTTTGGTTGATCTGAGGAAGAGGAAAAAGGGCTAAGCAATTGGTACAATTGCTCCTGAGTGCATTTTCCAAAGGTATCCCTAGGATGTGGTCAAAAAAGGCAAGATGGGCAGCCACGATGGCATGATAGAAGCTCCACCTGTTTTTTATGTGGGATTCTAAACTTCAAAGGAATGTATTGATTCAATGAAGCTTCAGATGAATAATTCCATCAAAGCAGATTTACAAGTCAAACAGGAACCTGCTTCAAAGTAATGAATCAAATTAAGTGTTTTTTTTTAAGGGTTCAAAAAATAGCTGCAACATGAATGAATTATGCTAATATAGCATAGTATCGTAGCGGCATTTTGACATGATTACATTTTTAAAAGAATGGAAGCTGTCAATAAACCCCCAACTTACCATCAAAAACATTTTGCATAGCATGAAATCAATCTATTAATTTGGAATTTCACTTAATGACCGTAATGCTTTCAAATCTGGAACTGAAGTGTGAGTCTATCATATTTCGTTCTAATGATGGTGAATGTCTAGCCATGCAATCTTATGCATATCTACTCAGAAGTAAGTCTCACTGTGAATAAAGGGATTTACTCATAGGTAAACGTGCAATGCTTTACATATCTCCTTAAAAAGAAGTAGCCAGAGGCTCAGTAACTGAGTAAACAGATATAGAATTACATCCTTTGTTTCTGATGTCTTCAGAAACAGTGGAGTGGACTGCACTTCAGACATACACACAAAATGGGATTACATGGAACAAGGGAGTGATGCAATAAAATATTTTTTCTGTAACCTGTACATGGTGATTTAAATATTTCTGAAAAGCCCCACATTATGCAGTCAATGTGTTTGTCAGATTCTTGTGTTGTCAGCCAGAAATCTTGTTATATACGGTTCCTTTATCATCTCAGTGTGCTACAAGGTTTTTGATGGACAAGAAATGTTATTTTAAATGGAACTGAAATGTCATTAGTATATAACAAGGCTGACATCATTACAAAAGGAATGTTACACAAACTACACATACTAGCAGTATGTGTAATAATACTTATTATTCTTAACTTCCCGAAGAATCAATGCCTTAAAAATATCTTTCTTGTTCAGACTGATCAGGTATAGTTACAACACTATTGTTGTTTGGTGACTGCTGGATTATACCTATATTCAGCAGGGCTGTAATTTGTGATCTAGTTATCTCACCTGGTGTTGGCAGGGTTTTAATATCCACATAAAAGGGTATTTCACTCTCTGTGCATCTCTGGTTTATTTTATATGTAGTGCAAATCTCAGAATGTTCTCTTTAATAACTTGAAATTTTAATAAGGACCTAAGGAACAGTTGAAATGTGAGTGAACTTATATTTAAATGAGGGCTTTGAGAGCCTGGAGAGTCTAACTTGGTGAACTCTAATTAAATCCCACAAGGCCACCAGGTCTGCCTCCTTTGCTCTTGATAGTAAAAGTGAGGTCTTCAAAAAGAGTCCCCTGGCAGTATACAAGTGGGAGGAAAAAAAAATCCTTCAACCCTGCACTGTAATATTTTTTAAAGGAAGAATTCCAGAAGGATTTTCAGAGAAAGGAACAATAGCTAGAGCATGAAAATGAAAACCAGCAAGCTGAAAAATATGCAGTGACTATTAGAAAGCAAATTCTTTTCTAGAAATACTTCCCCCACCACATACAAGCATACTGTACCAGACAGCCTGTGTTCAATTTCATGAAACCATATGTTTCCACGAGTAACCTTTAATTAAGATCAAAGTTAACTTTAAACTTGTGAACACTACTTCAGTAGCATAGCAATTTGCCAAGTTCAAGAACACCTGAGAAATGCATTTTTCTTCAAGCAAGAGTGGACAGTTTCTTTTCTTTTTCTTTTCTTTTCTTTTTTCTTTTGCTGGTGAGAACTAAATTCTGTCAAGTGATCTGTAGGGGACCATATTACAGGGCTGGTGAGTGTGGCTAAAACAAGTGATGGGCACAGAGAGAAGCAAAGTGGGTGGCTAACAACTTTCTCCCTCTCTGTTGGTCTAGGGCAGAGTTGTGCAACCTATGGCATGTACTGTAGATGTTGTCAAACAATAATTCACATCATCCCTCTTCATTAATGATATATACTAGGGATGCTGAAAGTTGTAGTTCAGCAACATCTACTGAATGTAAGCTCCCTATAATGAACTGGATGGTGTAACATACATGAATGAATGAATAAATAAATAAATACATAAATAAGATTTTCCAGGTTGCTTACTGTTCTTGTGTTTGAGAAGGCATAGAATGATAGAGAACCCATTGCACCATTAAGCAGAATAAGATGGTCATCTCAAACAGCAAATGTGGGTGTCTTGAAAGGATAGTAAGTTATTAGTGATGGATATTATATGACTATTTCACTGCAAGGGTTGAGAAAAGGAGCTTATGAGATTTTTTTGTTTCACATGCAAAAAATAATAGTTATTTTAGGTTACTGCACAACATGACAAGGAGAGGAGTATGTTTCCTGTCTGTCTCAGGCAGTAGAATATCAAGCCAGCCGTAGGATGATGTCAAGGAAGCATTTCTATATAGCTGACCATAGAATAGCCCCTTCAAGGCATGGTTATGTGAGATTATTAATATATGTCCATTTCTAGCCTGTTTAAATTGGTGAGGTTGTCACTAATGTTGGGTGAGCCTTCTTTCAGCTTGACTGCTTGATTACATGTGAATTAGACTATACATACCAGTCTTCCAAAAATAGTTGTGGACTGTTGGTAGGATTTTGGATGGCCTTGTTGGAGGTCCTGGATGAAGTCTGGTAGTTTGGTTGTTATTTTCAGACAGGAGTCATCCAGATTTTAGTTGCTTTTGTCGTATTTAGGAGACTCATTTTGTTATAAAAATCCTCAGGATATTGTGATCATCTTCACAATCTGGATACTATAAACATACAATGAATGAATACATAAAACAGATAATGCAACAGAGATGGTGATTTATGTTATGTCTATACCTGTGAAATGTGAATGGATTTTTCAGATCATTTTGTCTGCAATAGGATCATTCATACTTATTCTAGTGTATAAGGATATGCATGATACTTTTCACTCTCCCAGATTTGAACAGAAAACAAAAATGGATTGAAACTGTATCTCTTTTCATCTTTAAAAATACAGTATCATTTTCCCCTCAGATATAACATACGCTTGGGAAGACCTGACATTTTCTTAATAATGGCTTTATCTCATCTGCTGGGGAACTCTGCTACTACTACAAGTGAATACTGTCTCTTCTATTAAATATTTTAATAATTTCCTTTAAATGGCTTAGACTGACATTTCTACCTCCTCAGGTTCACATAGCTGATGAAACAATCCTTTCATGATACAATTAGTATTTTAACTCCATGAATTGCTTTTTTGATTGTGAAGAAAATAGATGGTTTAGATGGAAAATCATTTCATTTTTTAAAAAATGACAACTTCATCTAGGCCTGAGAAAAACCTCTTGAGATTTGGGGAAACTCCCTTGCTTGACTACAGCTTATTCATTTAGGTCAAAGACAATCTGTTCTATGGAGCTACCTTGAACACTATCCTGTCAAATTCTTTTAGGATAAGAATGGTCAGTCTGTGGCTCATGGACCCCACATAGCTCTTGAGTCCCTTTTTATCACCCATAGAGTCATCCTAATAATGCTGCTGAAATTCAATAGTAAAGTTGGGTGTGACTTTCCATAATGGTAAAAAATGGCTGAAATCCTACTTCTTTGGAGGGCTCAGTCTATTTTGTTAAATGCTTTGCTCAAATCAAGTTATATTATAACCACTGCATTCCTATACAATCTACTAAGAATGTTGCCCATTCAAAAATGAATTATGATTAATCCAATGACATTGCATTGTTTCTAAAATGTCTACAAATTAATTTCTTTATGATCTCTTCTAGAATGTACGTTTAGGACTCTTACAACAAATTCTGCCTATCCTGTGTGTTCTTCCTGAGGAGGAATGCCAAAGTTCCGCACCCCACAAGTTGAAGGAGATGGCCCAGAAAAACATATTCTTAGTAGCAGCCCCCATGTTCTGAAACACTTACCCCCTGGACTTAATAGGACTCACAACATACTAGCCTTTCGTAAGACTTTTAAGACTATTCTGAACTGTTGAGAGTGTGGCTACTAATAGCGATTACGGTCTGCCTTTCTGATTCAATCTACAACATTTATTTATTTACTTATTTTCATTTGTGGGTATGTTACTGTTATTGTAAATCACCTATAGTGGGTGATATGTTTTACATTACAATAATGTAAAAAAAAAACAAAAACTTCCCAGGTATCAGTGTCAGACTCACAGATAGTCCAGATCCTCCTTTTGTCCACTTGTTGAAAACAGGGATCAAACTTACACTTCTCAATCAAGTGGCACTTTGCCCATTCTCCAAGATTTCTCATGAATAATGAATAGTTATTCAGTCAAATTATTTTAGGATACAGTCATTCTTGCCTTTTGTATTTTAACTCATTTAAGGTCTGTAGGTATTCCCAGGCTACATTTCTATCAAGCTCAAAGCTAAAATCTCTTCCTTCAATTAGTTTCCATAAATGCCTGGTGGAACTCATGACTTTTTAGTGAAGACTGAACCAGAACAGTTGCCATCTTCACTGACCAGCTGGTATACTGTTTCATTCTTGATTTTTTGTCTTCCTTTTATTTTGAACAACTTTAAACAAATACTTTCTGGATCCTTTGCTAACATCAATGCTTTCTGGGCTTTAGCTTTTTTTGACACTTGCTCTATAAAACTAGACTACCTATTTGTACTCTCCCTTGCTGATCTGTCTTTTTTTACCACTTCCTATATATTTTCCTTTTGATTTTCAGATTTCCCTGGAAGGAGATGCTTCAGATTCTCTTCCCTTGGGATGTTGGTAGGGGAAGGGGAAGGGGAAGTAGGATATTTGGAGGCAGATACTTTCTGTGGTAGCCCCATCTCTTAGTTTATAGGAAATAGCTTATCCTCAAAGATCTGGATAGCCCCCACATATTTAGCACTCCGGAAGGGAGCGAACACTGTACTTTTCCATCAGAACTTTTGGATGTAAGATACTTTTGGGGGGCTGTTTTAGTTTCTGGTTCAACTGCTGTTTTAATTTACTGTTTTTTTAAGATGTCATGATTGTATGATTTTAAGTGAGCCACCCAGAATTTGTTGAATTTGGGCAAGATATAAATTATTTAATAAATAAATAGATTTGTCTTTATCAAAAATCAATTTATTTTGCATGTGAATTCTTATAATACTCTATTAAATTTTATAAGGACTGATGTTCTGCTATGAACAGTCTAATGAATGGTTGGCTAATGACATTTGCTAAAAGATCTGAGTTTAATTTAGATTCTTTGTTTTAAAGGTTGAAAAGTCCCAAATAGATATGGTTAAATAAACAAGTAGAGAGCCAGTTTGGTGTAAGTAGTGGTTAAGGCACCAGGCTAGAAATCGGAAGATTGTGAGTTCTAGTCCCACCTTAGGCACAAAGCCAACTGGATGTAGTGGACTGCAAGAGACAGCAAGGTTATCAGGAAGGAGGGGGCACATTCCAGGAAGGGCAGAGAGACAAGAGACAACACAGTCCAGAGCAGGAGTATGGGAAGTGTAAGAAGCTTAGAATAGCCACTCCCTAGAATCTCCCAGGGTATATCCACTACGTTAGAGTAGCACAGATTTAGCCTGGCAAGATTCTGTCTATATGGTGTAAGCAATAAAAGAACTGAACTTGGTTGGACTGTTTCCCTGTTGTTCTTGGACCGGGCCTGACACTGGGTGACCTTGGGCCAATCACACACTCTCAGCTCTAGGAAGAAGGCAAGGGCTAACTACTTCCAAAAATATTGCCAAGAGAATGCTGATGAGTCAATGCTGTTGAGTCAAAGGTGCATGAATGCATGCACAAACAAATTTTTAAAAAAAGTACATTACAGTGAAAGAGCAGTAAAATCCTATGGAAATAAAAAAGAATTAGCATGGTCATTGCAGAGAGTAAGGGAGATGGCCTTTACAGAAATATGCTGGAACCATTACTAGGCAAAGGTTGCTGAAACATTTTTTAAGTCCTGAGAAATATGATAACTTTGGGAGCGGCTCCCTGATTCACTGGAATATAAGAAGGTGGGAAGATACAGCACAATCAGCCTTGCAAGATTCTGTTATATAACTTGTCACAACAAAGGTAGTGTTAGCCTTCCTGTGGAGTTGATTTCATGGTCTGGTCTACCTAGTGGGGCTGACATCATAGAATAAAGAACCTATGTCATATGGAAATGTGTGTATTCATAATTATTTTATTGTGGATATAGAATTATTTCCTTCTAGTCAGTGTAACTATTATAGAGATACATACTGTAATGACAATCTATGGATAAGTCAAGCTTATTTATATTCAAAGTTATAGTTTGATTTTATTGCTTTAGCTTGTTTATAATAATCTTGAGTTCATAAGCATTATAATGAAAAGATGTTCATTCAGTCTGCTAGTAAAGGTCACCTGTTCTTTTTATTAAGTATGGGTAATAACCATCTTATCAAATTCAGAATTCCACAGCTATATAAAAAACTGTATATGGTCAGTAAACATTGAAAACCATTATCTTCTATTTTTATAGTTCCAGCTTCAATGAACTATAGAGAATGAGTTTAAAGTTCAGCACATGTTGCTTCTATCACTTGTGGATCCAGCTAGAGTCTTCCTTGATGTTCCCTTCAATAGGGCTTTGGCCTAAGAGAGGCACTGAACTATTATCTGGCACATTTTTTCTTTGTGTGCAAGATGACAAGTATTTGGGAGGAGGGTTTCTCACTTTTGAAGTCTCTTTAAGAATGGGCTATGTAACTTTCACAGCCTGACCCCTAAAGTGGTTAGAAGTTCTAGGAAAATAACTGTTAACAGTTATAAAATATGAGATATCTTGATCTTCTCACTGATGAAAGCTTCTCTTATTAATCTGGAACATTAATATGTTCAGGACAAATATATTCTAGATTGCTTGGCAATTTAGTACACCACAGATGTATACTAGTACTAGTACTGAATATATATTTAGTACAGATATATACTAGATTGCTTGGCAAACAGAATTTAAAAGCAGGATATTGTTTACCAGGTTTCTTTATATAAAATAATAACCCACCTGTGGGATTGAGATGGATGTTTTTCATGCCATCATAAAAAATATGCCTAAAAAATTTGTTCATTTTTGCCAATGACTTTTCAGAATGCTTTATCAATGAAATTAGTCAAGGCAAGAACAATTGTACTGTAAGTATGTCTAAAAGCCAAGTTGCCAGTACAGGTAGTCCTTGGTTAACGATGGCAATTGAGATTGGAATTTCTATCGCTAAGTGACATGGTCATAAAGCACGACAGCATGTGACTGTGCTGCTTAGCAATAGAAATTGCTGCACTTCCAGTTGCTGTTGTTAAGTGAATCGCCACAGGTCGTTTAGCAAGGACATCATGTGGTCACATATGTGACCTCCTACCGGCTTCCCCATTGACGTTACTTGTAGGAAGCCTGCAAAGGTCACAAATGGCAATCATGTGACCATGGGATGCTGTGATGTCATAATTGTGAGCTGGGCACCACTTATTCAGCGCTGTTATAAGTTTGAACGGTCGCTCAATGAGTGGTCGCTAAGCAAGGACCATCTGTACATCAAGAGAAGATTTAGCTGCAATTTTTGAAATCAGCTGGGTTATTCTTCTGAAAATATAAGTATGTGGTGAATGATTCTGCTAAATGAAAGTTGGTTAGACTTGATGGCTTTGCTGGTATCCTTCAACATTGCATTCATACAATCACTGTGTTGGAAAGAGTCATGTAGGCTACAAAGTCAAACCTCCAACTTAGTTCATGAAATCAAAATTAAAGTTTCTCCAGAAAATTATTTAGCTGATGTTTCCATGCATCTAGTGAAAGGGAGCCTGCTATCTATCTCAGTAATGGTTTCACTATCAAACTACTCTTACATTAGGAAATACTTCCTAACTTTCAACTGGAATCTGCTTCAGCATACCCTTTACAACTTAGTTTCTCATTATCTGAGTATCTTCACTGACCTCTGAACTTTCACATGAGTCTTTCTTAAAATGTGATGCTCAGTACTAGATGCAGGGCTTCAATCTTATCAATAAGGAACCATTACTTTCTTTGATTTGGAAAGAATTTCCAAAATTTGGATTCGTGCAGTTAACATTTGCATTTCTCTTTTTGGCAGGCATATTATAGTGCTAATTCATTTTTAGCATGTAATCAGTTACAATTCTAAGATCCATGCTACATGTGCTCTTACCAAGCCATATATCCCCCATCCTACTCATGCATTTGACTGATTTTTCCCAAGACAAGAACTTTGCATTGTCTTTATTAAACTTCAGTCTGTTATCTTCACTCTGCTTCACTAGGCTATCAAGAGTATATTGAATTTTATTTCTATTTTCTAGACTCTTGGCTATTCCATTCAATTTTGCATAATATTTGCACTGTGAGGAATATTCTTGTGATTTGGCAGATAAGATTGCTTGGATCTGCTCAGAGTTGGACTCTAACTGGACAGGTCCAGATAAGGTGCCCAGAGTATGGCTTTGTAGAGTTATCTGGAGTGAGTTTGATCCTCTGACTCTTGAGGAAGTAGACAGGATCCTTCCAACTTGGCCACCTGTTGTTAGAGCCAGGAGCCTCCTGGATGGTTAAAACTGCCTGGGAGGCTGGGCTCATGCAGTTGTGTCTGCTTCTCTTAGCTTGAAAGAAAGCTGTTGTGCACCCTCTCCTAAAAATACCATCACTGGTCCCAACCATCCTGGCCAATTTCCACCCAGTCTCCAATCTTCCCTTTTTAGATGGCTTTTTAAGGAAGGTGGTAGAAAGGGTGGCTTGGCTTCAGCTCCAGAGGACCTTGGAGAGCTGTACTCCCCCCATCCTAATGAATTTTCACAAACTGCTGAAAACCAGGTTGTTCTCCCAGGCCTTGGGGTAGAATGGCTGGTGGAACCCTTTTGATTTTTTAGTTTAGGTATTTTTTCTTTTCCTGTTATACGTTGGTTTTCCACTCAGTTGTCTTTTCTCTTCTTTGATATATGTTATATTTAAATTTTATTTTCTTGTAAGCCACCCACAGTCAGTTGTGGAGTCAGGTGGCTTTGAAATTGGAATATTAAATTAAAATATCCAGCTTGATAAGTATTTCCTCCATGTCTTTATCCAAGTCCATAATGAAAATATTCAAAGATATTGGCCCAGCTTCTATTGGGTGGATGTGCATTTGTATAATCATGAACCAATCATGTTATGCTTCTGATATGGTAATCCCATCAAATTTATTTATGCCAGAATGAGTTCCTCTGAATTGGACTTTCTTCCTGCCTAGAACTTTTAGAATTGTATGTGTACCTATAGTCTTAAATTTTGTTATTTTTAAATTTCACTGAGAACTATGAGACCTACTCCTTCATAATATATGGAAAACAAGTTCTTTGTTAATGATCTTTTTGTTTGATTTGCTTGCTTGTGTCAGTATTTAAATTTTAAATGTGGGCAAATAGTATTCTTAGGCCATCTGGGGCACAGTAATCCAAAAGGATTTAGGAAATCCCTTTAACAGGCACTCCAATCTGAGAGCCAAGAAGCTGTTTGTGGAAGTTGTCATTTTATTTGCCACAGTATACTACTGTATCAGGACATGGTTGACAATTAACTACATTTCCAACTGGTACTTCTTGTGGGGTCACAGGAATCTGCTAATATAGGAGGGGAGTCAATGGAAGAATTTTGATTGATAATCTCCATGAAAATGGAGCTAATTCTGAAGTTAGAACAATTTCAAGTAGTGAGGTCAAGAGGTACAGTAAAGTTCAAATATAATGATCATATTGTAATTATATCACAGTATTGTATTGCATAAAATATTATCCAGAGCCATAGAAAATCCCTTTTACTTGCACTCCTGGAAGTAGGTTGCAGCAGGACTCAATCAATGCAAGTAGTAATAGTTGTACTTTCTTTCACCTTTTATAGTAATTCTTTCATGCTAATTTTGGGAAAGTGGAAGATATGTGTTGATGTATCTAAAGAATTTTCACGTATCTCTTCTATGAATGCGGTCAGTCCTACTTCTAAATGAGACACTTTTACCTACTCTGCACAATCCCTAATAAAATTCACCGCAGTCAGGTTTACTGACTTTTTCTTATCTGCTCAGTGATTAGCCATTGTTACTTTTTACCAACCAGGTGAATATGCTAATTTGACTGCCTCTAAATGAACAGCATAAGAGCCTGTCACTCAGAAGTGTCTGTCTATAGAGAATTGTACCTTGAGAGAGCTTCAGTTACAAGGAGAAAAAACCCTTTTGTGACTGATAATAGTAATTCCTTATAGTAATAATGGGGTGGGGTGGAACATAGGAACAATGTGTGACATTCATAATATCTTCAGAACACTCCAGTATGAATTTGAAAGTATCAAAAGTGTAGGGGTCTGGCTGTATTTAAAGCAAAGGAATAGTACTGTATTATCTTCAAGCAAAAATAAGAATAATAGGATTTTAAATGTGTAGATTTCTCACTCTAGAGTGCCCATCCATCCATCCTCATTCAAATTTTGGAAGGAAATTCATTAACTTTTCCACACATTTAAATAACTAAAAATATACTCTGAATCTTTTGTATGTATCTCTCTCTCTCTTTAAATTGCCAGACACCCACCATCTGCTGTTATAGACCATGTAATCTATGGTTGTGATGTTCTTCTTTTCTATCATCTTATATAATTAAATATTTTAGCACATTTCTCTCTCCCCATCTCCACCCACCCCCCCAAAAAAAAGAAAAAAGAAAAAAAAACTAGTCTAAGTTTACTAAAGTGTATTAATCATTTCCCTGCTGCTCACTGATAAGAGCAAAGCTCTGTGTAGTTGAAAGCTATTAAACTTGTCTATTCAGAGGATGCTAAAAATCCTCAACTGAGCATTTGGCTAAGTTCCAAAATTATTACCATAATACCTTCTGAAATGAGACAGAAAACATAATGTATTACATTTGATAAGTGCATGATTTCTTTGGTAATATTGAATATTTTGATTGTTTTGGTCACAATTATATAGCATGCTGGTTACTTGATTTATTTACTTTATTGACTGCACATGAAATCATAAATATTTTACATTTTAGTTTTAAAGAGTAAATCTATGGATTTAAAAGCGATTAGCATGTAGTTATTACATAGCATTTGCTTTTTAAATAAAACAGTACAAAACTAACCCTCATTGCAATGTTTCAAAAGATCACTCTATATACATAAAGAATTTTTGTTTTCCAAGGTTTATTTATATGCACAGAAAGTTTTTCATATGGATAGCTGTAAACATGTAAACAGGATGGGTCCAAAATGCCAGGATGTCAAGGGCTGGGGTTGACTTTGGAAAATAATATCATCTGATTCCATTATTCCATATGTAAATAATTAGGGGATGATTTTTAAAAAAAAATATTATAAGTTGTGTTTATAAAACAGAATATTGAAATGGGTGGATGAAGAATATATCAATATATAATTAGCTCTGTCCATTGAAGCAAACCTCTGCCTGGTCATGTTGTGTAAATAGGAGAGTAATACTAAAAGATGCCCAATATGTGTATGAAATTATATCTGGAGTTCATTTGGAAAGACAATTTAAACCACCCAAAGGAAAAATCAATAAATATTTTATATATGAGCTGTGGTGAATGGTATCAAGTGTCAAACATTGGTTGTACAAACATCAGTTAATGCAGGAGAGCAGGCAGTACGTTTCCTTTTTTAATCATGAGATTATCAACTTTTTATTTGATATAGATTGCTTAATTAAATGTCTGCAGTGTTATAGAAGAATAGCAAATGGAAAATGATATAATCAGTATGGCAAAATAGGTTAATTCAACATTAACACTGTGATTGAAAAGCTATTGTGATGCTCTTTGCTCTGGTTACTTATAGATTTGTTATTGATTTAGGTTGTAGTCCTGCATTCATTTACGCATACTTAATTTTCATTGATTTTAATGGGATTTATACATTGCTTGCTTAGCTTTTGCCTGAGATTTTCAGATTACAGAACATTGTTCTTGTCCTTGGGAAAATATTCTAGGACCATAGGTAATTCAAACCAACTCTTTTCTTTGGAGAGGTAAATCCAGCTATGGATGTCCCTCCCAGTTCCTACTGAAAACTTTAAGACCCTTGTATTTCTGACATCAGACTTTCAAAATCAGCTGAGACCAAAAGAATGTAGTTCTAGAAGCATATTTTGGGGAATCTGGGAAGACTATGACTATAGGGGGTCCAAAAGCTTCTTATGGCAAGACTAGAAGGGAGTAGGAGTGGAATGGGATTGTAAATCAGTCTTCATGGCTATGACATTGCAGGAAAAGTATATCAGCTCTGCAATTGATCTACAGTTCAACAAACCTTTAAGATTAATGGATACTTAGTATTTCTTATGCATTTTTGGTATTAAATCCATGGCCAGGTATTTAACAGCACCTTACTTGAGACAAGATATGATTGGTAAGGAATATTGCTAGCATCCAGGCTTTGGGGAGGAGGGACTAGCACCATGCTGTTATTTGAGAAGCTCTATCTGACAGGTTGTAGACCAGAAATGGTATACCTGTGTCCTTTCGCCTAATTTCAGAGGTAGAAGAATTTATCTCTTGCATAGCATCCCGCTGTGTGAGAAAGACAGGAGACGGGAAAGAGGATCTCTCTGAAAGAACAAAAGAGTGAGAAAGGGACAGAAAGAGAGACAATGGATAGCTATACCTACTTTTGTCTCTGGTTTCATGCATCATTTCTTTCAGTTTCACCTACCACTGGTGGGTGAATCACCAGTATCCAACACTTTTCCCCATCCCTGCCCCCAAATTAGTCCTGTGAACATATGGGCCTTGGGCTCAATAGAAAAAACCTCCCCTTGTGACATCCACTACTGTAATTTATGTTCTGCCCTTGAAGAAATTTAGAAACTGCAACTGATCTAAAATTCAACTGCTACATTATTTTTAAACAGAACAATTGGAGGTTGTTATACCAATATACCAGTTACCCTCACTGACAGTATAAATACTGAAAATACATAATAAATGGTGCAATATCACTTAATAGAGAAACATTTGCATAATTTATACGTATATCTACAAAATCTCCTTTTAGTTTTGCAAAAATGACAAAGAAGATAAATTCATTGTATCAAAGAAGTCACTGTGGACTAAATATGGTAATGGCCATTTCTTTTCAAATTTGACTTAAAGGTATAGAAATTAGTGTGCCTGAATAGCACAAGTCAAACTTTAGAATATTTGCAGAATTGGACCTCTGGTAAAATCTATGAAAAATAAAGAATTGGGACCATTTTCTTTTTGACTCAGATGTTATTACATTAGGAAGGGAAATAGAATGACCAAAGTGTATTGAAATTTTTATGGAATTTGGTTTAAAATGTACATGTAAACTAGAGTAAGTATGCAAATCAGCTTTAAGCATTTCACAATAGCAAATGGTACTTGTTGTGTTTTAATAGGAAAAACTTAAAGCACTTTGCTCCATGTTGAACAATGAGGTATATAATTTGTATCTTTTTTTACTGAATGGTTAATTTCAGTTGTGGAATGTATTGAGTTGAAGATCTCATTTAGCTAGAATGTAAAATCTAATATTTGTGGAACCAGCTAATTAAATAGAGTAATTTTGCAACACTCTTGCAAAATATTTGTTGCTATTTCATCTTGGCCACAGTTTTATTGCTTTCTTGCTTAGTGAATGAATGGGTTTGGAGTGAATCATTTAAGCATTATATAGATTTACCTCTGTATAAGGTCAGGTAAATACTAGTTTAATGAGGGTAATAAACCAGATTACTAGAAAATTAAAACATAGAACTGAGTATGGCCTATATTTCTGTTCAAGAGATGAGATATTCACAGTGAAAATAGCATCTTTAGCTATAATGCTAATGAGAGTAAAGTTTCCTTCAAACTGAGATTGACTCCCAAAAACTTCAGGAACATACCATCTAATTTTCTTGGTAGAAATGTGGAAGTGGTTTGCCATTACCTTATTTTGCCATTGCCTTCTGTTTGTTTAGCCTACCGTGTGCGGACTCTGGCGGACTCCAACCCAAGCACTAATCAGGCCTATCTCTTCTTAGCTTCTGACCCCAGACAAGATTGGCTAGGTGTTGCTATGCTTCCTACTGTTGTTTTCATAGTTATGACCATATTGTCAAAGTATATGGGTAGTGAACAATGAATTCTTAACACAGGTTATCCAGCCCTTGGAAATGTATGACAACTGAAACATTTGGAGTTATGAAATGTTAACTGAGAGCCAGTTTGGTGCAGAGGTTAAGGCATCAAGCTAGAAACGAGGTACAAAGCCGGCTGGGTGACCTTGGGCCAGTCATCGTCTCTCAGCTCTATGAAGGAGGCCATGGCAAACCATTCCAAAAAACATTGCCAAGAAAACTGCAGGGACTTGTCCAGGCAATCACCAGTAGTCAATACTGTCTCAAAGGCACAAAAACAACAACAAAAACCCATTGCTAATTACCCCATAACAAGAACTTTTAGGAAATGCTTTTATCCCATAAATGCACCCTTTTCTTAGCAGCGTTATTGAATTTCTAATACTGTGACCTTCTGTAAGGGAACTGGACTATAATTGGTTTGTATGACACAATGTGGGATGTTTGTGATATATTCTTTCTGGTTGCTTGTGAGATATCTCAAACAATTCAATGGAGATAGGGAGGTTTTTAAATGATATAGGTAGCATTGCTGGACAGCTCTCCAGAGTTTTACTCTGTTTGATTAAAATGACCTTGATATTTCTGCCAAGATTTTACCTGGCACTTTTGTCTATGTTTCCATCCTTCCATCCCTCCTTCATTTTGCCCGTCTAACATGCTGCATGCTTATGTGGCATATCTGAATGTTTGTTTACTATACTGGTGGAAGCGGATGAAAGACTTGAGAGTGAACCTATAATTCCCTGGTTATGGTGACTTACACTTAACTGCCAGTGTCAATGGAATAGAACAAATCTACAGATTTTGCTTGGCAATGTCATAAAGTTATACAGTATTTGCTGAAATAAATATCTAGGAACAGATTCTTACCTACCAAGTAATCTCTAATTGCCTACAGTACAGGCTTATTTACATAGCCCATTATGACTGATTTAAAATTTAAGGACAAGTCTACCAGATTGTTTTTAAAACCCTGAAATGAATAAACAGGATTATTTGTATACATATCATCTCTTAAAATCTCTAAGAGATTTAATTCATACAGATTGTGGTTATTGCTGTGCACATCCAACTTAGCCCCTATTTAAATATGTACATAGTTTGGTGGTAAAAAGATTTATTGTTACTTTGGAAGCATTGCGGGGGTTTTGGCTTCATGTTTGTAAACGATGTGGCAAATAATAAGCAGTCATCAAAAGCAATGGCACACATTGTCTGCATTTTCTACACATTTGGCAGGGATTTCTCATTTTGTACTTTATTGGCTTTGCTGTGTTATAGCACAACAGAGCTTTAGCTGTGCTCTCAACAGAGCAGTTTATACATTCTGGATGTACTAAATACTTTTTCCTCTGCTGGTGCTCTTCCATAGTGTTCTTCGCAGTCAAATATATAAGGTAAGTATTGATGATATTCAGTAATGAGCAAGTTACAGCTGAAAAATTCAACAGGAGGCTTCGGCTCTCGTATTAAGCTCTATGCAATTTGGTAGAGTCTTCTTTGTTACGAGAAAAGAAAAATGCATGCTTAAGAAGGAGCTCTTGCTTCCTTAAGGTGAAAGTTAAAATAAATATCTTTCTGAGGTTGAAGGCCTGAGCACAAAGTAGAGATTCTGCCACACGGATGAGCGTACGGAGACATATTTGGGAAATGTAAAAATATTCCAGGTATCCTAACCCACAAGAACATCATTCCCTCTATAGGACACAGTAAGTACAAATGGGCCCTGTGTGACCTACCAGCTGTATGCAGCTCTCCAGGGCCTTTAGTGCAGCCTCTTGTGGATGCCTGTAGCATGCAACTTATCTGCTTTCTTCTCCCTTGCTGATAGCAGAGACTTTGCCATCCCTGCCAATTTTTAAAACTTTTGCTAGAAGGTCCACTAATGAAGGCTTCTCTGAAATAGAAATTAGAAATTTAAGGGGAAGGAAATTTGAAGTAAGGATTGGCACCTTTCCAATAAATCCAGATTCTTTCTCTCCCAATGCCACATAGAATTTTTGCAACAATAACTAAAGAATTGTGCATATGCATCATCCAATCTTACATATTTCTATATTTATAAAGATAGTTTGTTGAATCGTTAGAATTATGTTCCCATCAGTGCTATATATTGTATCCTCTAATATGCTATTGAGGATTAGCAGGAGAAGCCTTTGCTTATTTTTCTAAGGAGAAAAAGAGTGGCAGTGGGTTTTGCATTTTAAATGCAAAAGTACTCTTTTTTTTTTAACCTGAACAGCTAAAGAGAAAGAGGCTCATTTCTAGATGCGTATTGACCTTAATCATATCCACACTGATATCTTAGACAATTGCAATCCAAAACACTAAAACAACAGGCAGGATTGACTTCAATATCTAAAAATGCTGGTAAAGCTATTCCCCCAAGTCTTTGTGTAGTGCATGCCTGTTATATGTGTCCTCTCCAAAATATAAGACTCATGTTTTCTCTATGTTTCTACAGCAAAGAATTGTGTTTCACCACCAGCAGATCTTTGACATAGAAAGAATAAAATATCTAGTGTCCTTCCTGGATTATTTATTTATTTATCATATTTATCTAGCTACCCACATCACATAAAAGTGATTATTTCGACAGAAGGCAAGCAGCGAACTAGAAAAGCAGCCCTCCTAGAAAGGGCAGGGCTATATGAATAGGGGAATGTTCTGGGCTATGATTTAAAAAGCAATGGTCCTAAGATGACATTTTTTCTTTGACTCTTAATCATCCTATGCTTAGTAACAATCTGCCTTGATAAAAGTTTATAGGACTCTTTTGCTTAACATGCACACGTATATAGTATATAACCTTTCTAAAATAACTAAAGTAGAGAATGGACATACTTTACATTGTGACACATGCATAATTTCTGTTTGTAAATAATCCAATCTTCTGTACAATCCAATAGGCAGCCCTACATTACAGTTTCCTATATCAATGTCATTCATAATTTTCCCAAATGCTGCCTTGGCTACCAGTGTTCTACCAAAATAACTTCAGATTTAAATAAGTAAACGTGAAAATGTTAATGGCCACAACCCTGGCAAGCAAACTGATTATACAGGCAGTTCAAGTTTGGGGAAAGTATGCAATACACTTGCTAACAACAAAGCTAGTGGAGATGACAGTATTCCAGCTGAGTTATTTAAAATACTAAAAGACGATGCTGTTAAAGTGCTGCACTCAATATGCCAGCAAATTTGGAAAACGCAACAGTGGACACGGGATTGGAAAAGGTCAGTTTACGTTCCAATTCCAAAGAAGGACAATGCCAAAGAATGCTCAAACTATCGCACAATTGCACTCATTTCACATGCTAGCAAGGTTATGCATAAAATCCTACAAGCTAGGCTTCAGCAGTACATGAACCAAGAACTACCGGATGTACAAGCTGGGTTTCAAAGAGGCAGAGGAACTAGAGATCAAATTGCCAACATTCGCTGGATCATGGAGAAAGCACGAGAGTTCCAGAAAAACATCTACTTCTGCTTCATTGACTATGCAAAAGCCTTTGATTGTGTGGATCACAACAAATTGTGGCAAATTCTTAAAGAGATGGGGATACCAGACCACCTTACCTGTCTCCTGAGAAATCTGTATGTGGGCCAAAAAGCAACAGTTAGAACCGGTCATGGAACAACCGATTGGTTCAAAATAGGGAAAGGAGCACGACAAGGCTGTATACTGTCACCCTGCTTATTTAACCTATATGCAGAGTACATCATGAGAAATGCCAGGCTGGAAGAATCACAAGCCGGAATTAAGATTGCAGGGAGAAATATCAATAACCTCAGATATGCAGACGATACCACCCTAATGGCAGAAAGTGAAGAAGAACTAAAGAGCCTCTTGATGAGGGTGAAAGAGGAGAGTGCGAAAGCTGGCTTGAAACTCAACATTAAAAAAACTAAGATCATGGCATCTGGACCCATCAATCCCTGGCAAATAGAAGGGGTAGAAATGGAAGCAGTAACAGACTTCATTTATTTGGGCTCCAAGATCACTGCAGATGGAGACTGCAGCCATGAAATTAAAAGGCGCTTGCTCATTGGGAGGAAAGCTATGGCAAACCTAGATAGCATATTAAAAAGCAGAGACGTCACCTTGCCGACAAAGATCCGCATAGTCAAAGCTATGGTTTTTCCGGTAGTAATGTATGGCTGTGAGAGCTGGACCATAAAGAAGGCTGAGTGCCAAAGAACTGATGCTTTTGAACTGTGGTGCTGGAGAAGACTCTTAAGAGTCCCCTGGACTGCTAGGAGGTCAAACCAGTCAATCTTAAAGGAAATCAACTCTGATTGCTCATTGGAAGGATTGATAATGAAGCTCAAATTCAGACACTTTGGTCATCTAATGCGAAGAGAGGACTCTTTGGAAAAGACCCTGATGCTGGGAAAGATTGAAGGCAAAAGGAGAAGAGGATGGCAGAGGATGAGATGGCTAGATAGCATCACTGAAGCAATGAGGATGAAATTGAGCAAACTCAGGGAGGCAGTGAAAGATAGGAAGGCCTGGTGCAATATGGTTCATGGGGTCATGAAGAGTTGGACACGACTTAACAACTGAACAACAACAACAACAATGCAATACACAGTTTACAGACTAGCTAACTGGTATGTTCTGTATTAAATATTGCTGCTTGAAAATATCATTTCTTAAAAGCAGAATACCTGTGCCAATATTAATTACTAAAAGTATTAGAGAGCTAGTCAAGTAATCCTATTTTATTGACCTGTTTTCAAATCTTTGGTTTTGAGGACCTAGCTACCAGTTCAAAAAATTCATTGTACAGTACCTCGGACAGTACCTCGGACAGTACCTCTTTAAACAAAGCTGTATGGTTGTATGACTAACTATTTCTCCATATATTAAAAATGCTTGCACCCTTCTAAAAGAAACATCTCTCTCTGTCTCTGTCTCTGTCTCTGTCTCTGTCTCTGTCTCTGTCTCTGTCTCTGTCTCTGTCTCTCTCTCTCTCTCTCTGTGTGTGTGTGTGTGTGTGTGTGTGTGTGTGTGTATATATATATATATATATATATATATATATTCATATTCCATTGGCAGAGTTTTAGATGTAATTGAACATCCCTTATGTGATTTTCATAAACTTCATCACTCAAAAATAGTATACCAAGTACTTGTTTAAGATGTGTTTTCTGGGTCTTAGAAGACTATCAGCACATGAAGAAATGTAGTGAATACTGAGTTTCTAATGTGGAACTGAGGAACTATAATTCAAATTCCTCTTTAGCTACCTTATTGTCATTTGAGTTTATTTTACTTTCTCATTTCTCAACCTATGCTGAATCTCTACTGTCAGAGCAAAGCTCATCATGAATAATTAGGTGCTCAGACTTCAGTATTGTGCTTAAGAATAATAATTTATCTGGGCTGAAATACTCCAGACCTGGTGTTAGAGCTAGGAGGAGAACAGTTGGCCAGACTTTATTTCTGTGTGCAACTCTCATTCTTTCAAACATTATATATTTTCTCAATCCCATTCCCATCCCATCCCATTTTATTATGAACTTGGAATTCCCTTGGGCTTTTGTCCCCAGACAAAACAACGATTACTGGGTCAATTGGAGCACCTCTATCAAGTGAGACCAGTAGGATATTATTATTCTGACTTGAGCTAATCACTACTTCTTCCTTTTCCCTCTATATCGCAGGGTTTTAAAAATTTTATGAGTTTGAGGGCAGTATCTGATTAGGAAGGGGAAAGGTGCAATTTATACTTTAATGATAATTATCCAAAGTGTATTTCTTGAACTTACATGCAAATCAGAATACAATTACATGCTAAAATCCACACTTTTTCAGTGAAGTTCACTATCCACACACACACACACACGCACAAGGTAAAAAAAGAGACAGCATTCTTTGCTAAAGTGAATAGAAAGTGAAAAAATGTGTATATCAGGAACAATTATTCAAAAATAGGATTATAGGAAGAATATCTATAAAAACGTGCATTTTTGTGTGGACTGTTTATAAAAAGTAACAAAAGTGCTGTGAACATATAATGGGATAAAAGAAGATGGGGAATAAAGAAACTGAACTAATTTGATAGGTTCACTATTGCAGCATGACTCTCTCTCTCTCTCTCTCTTTTTGAAGGGAGCATCTCTGAAACACAGAATATAACCCAATATCGGTATCTGAATATAGAACAGTCATTTTATTAGCATCTTTTTATTCTTTTTTCTAATTTGCATTATTAATATCTACAACACTTTACAACTGAAGAAAAAAAGACAAAACAAGAAAGGTTCTGCCTGAAGGTTTATAGTATTGAAGGGACATCTCATGTGAGGAAACTCAGCATCCCCATAATCTCCATTATTGGTGGCACAATGTTAACAATAGCTAGTACTTCCATAAGTACATGATATTGTATTATTCATAGCTTTATAATGTTAGATCTTGGTATTGTTGTAATTAATGGGATAATATTTTTGTCATGTTAATTGCTGAGAATAAAGACAAGATCTTTCATTATAACTTAAAATGTTCATTAATCTTCTGGCAGTGGAAATTTACCCTATGAAAGTAATATTTTCTAATGGGACATACTTATACAACCATACTTATACAACCAGGGACTGAGGACTCATTAAAAAATCCCAGGATTTTTGATGATGTATTGCAAATAGAATATGCCATCCACTGGATAACCATTCTAAATTCCTGTGGGAGATTGGTAGAGGACCTTAAAAACACTTTCCTCTGGTGAATTCAGCTCCAGAATACAGTGAAAGTGAATGAGAAGCATTGGGCACTAGCTCTGAATGAAAAAGAGATATGTAATTTGAGGTTCTGAGTATAATTATCAAGTCAACTCATATTTAACTAACTTTTAATTAGTTATTTTGTCAAATTTATTTCTGAAATCAAGCTGTATTATGTATGGATCATTCCTATAGTCTACTCAAGAAATTACTGGATCAGAAAGTGAGATAAATTAATCTGATGAAACCTGTCCCTGACAAATCCATGCTGATTTTTTATTGTCCACATGCTTTTTTTTTTTTTAGATCATCCTGAAAAGTTCTCATTTATTTTCACATAAGAACAACAGAAAACAATACTAAAATAAAATCAATTAAACCAAAATTAGTAAAAAAAAAAAAAAAAAAAAAAAAATCCCACAGAATTCAGGAATTATTTATTCTATCTGAAAGAACCATTTTTCTGACTTATTTACAGGGAATAAAAAAAATATTTAAAAATTCTCAACTTGTGAGAGAAGGAAAGGCTGCCTTTTTTTTGTTACAGATAGGAGTCAATTACTGTTTTTGCTGTTGCTGTTATTATTATGTGCCCCACATGCAGCCACTTGCAGAAGTGTGAGGCTATTCTTTTTCCTACAATCGTGGCCATAGAAAAAGAGGGCTCCAGTGCTGCTTTTGCTGTTGTTCAGTCGTTAAGTCGTGTCCGACTCTTCATGACCCCATGAACCATATTGCGCCAGGCCTTCCTATCTTTCACTGCCTCCCTGAGTTTGCTCAATTTCATGCTCATTGCTTCAGTGATGCTATCTAGCCATCTCATCCTCTGCCGTCCTCTTCTCCTTTTGCCTTCAATCTTTCCCAGCATCGGGGTCTTTTCCAAAGAGTCCTCTCTTCGCATTAGGTGACCAAAGTATCTGAGCTTGAGCTTCATTATCAATCCTTCCAATGAGCAATCAGAGTTGATTTCCTTTAAGATTGACTGGTTTGACCTCCTAGCAGTCCAGGGGACTCTTAAGAGTCTTCTCCAGCACCACAGTTCAAAGGCATCAATTCTTCGGCGTTCAGCCTTCTTTATGGTCCAGCTCTCACAGCCATACATTACTACTGGAAAAACCATAGCTTTGACTATGCAGATCTTTGTCGGCAAGGTGACGTCTCTGCTTTTTAATATGCTATCTAGGTTTGCCATAGCTTTCCTCCCAAGCAGCAAGCGTCTTTTAATTTCATGGCTGCAGTCTCCGTCTGCAGTGATCTTGGAGCCCAAATAAATGAAGTCTGTTACTGCTTCCATTTCTACCCCTTCTATTTGCCAGGGATTGATGGGTCCAGATGCCATGATCTTAGTTTTTTTAATGTTGAGTTTCAAGCCAGCTTTCGCACTCTCCTCTTTCACCCTCATCAAGAGGCTCTTTAGTTCTTCTTCACTTTCTGCCATTAGGGTGGTATCGTCTGCATATCTGAGGTTATTGATATTTCTCCCTGCAATCTTAATTCCGGCTTGTGATTCTTCCAGCCTGGCATTTCTCATGATGTACTCTGCATATAGGTTAAATAAGCAGGGTGACAGTATACAGCCTTGTCGTGCTCCTTTCCCTATTTTGAACCAATCGGTTGTTCCATGACCGGTTCTAACTGTTGCGTTTTGGCCCGCATACAGATTTCTCAGGAGACAGGTAAGGTGGTCTGGTATCCCCATCTCTTTAAGAATTTGCCACAATTTGTTGTGATCCACACAATCAAAGGCTTTTGCATAGTCAATGAAGCAGAAGTAGATGTTTTTCTCATGCTTTCTCCATGATCCAGCGAATGTTGGCAATTTGATCTCTAGTTCCTCTGCCTCTTTGAAACCCAGCTTGTACATCTGGTAGTTCTTGGTTCATGTACTGCTGAAGCCTAGCTTGTAGGATTTTGAGCATAACCTTGCTAGCATGTGAAATGAGTGCAATTGTGCGATAGTTTGAGCATTCTTTGGCATTGTCCTTCTTTGGAATTGGAACGTAAACTGACCTTTTCCAATCCCGTGTCCACTGTTGCGTTTTCCAAACTTGCTGGCATATTGAGTGCAGCACTTTAACAGCATCGTCTTTTAGTATTTTAAATAACTCAGCTGGAATACTGTCATCTCCACTAGCTTTGTTGTTAGCAATGCTTCCTAAGGCCCACTTGACTTCACTTTCTAGGATGTCTGGCTCAGGGTCAGTGACCACACCAGCATGGACATCAGGGACATTACGATCTGTCTTGTATAGTTCTTCTGTGTATTCTTGCCACCTCTTCTTAATCTCTTCTGCTTCTGTTAGGTCCCTGCCTTTTTTGTCCTTTATCATGCCCATCTTTGCACTAAACGTTCCTTTGATATCTCCAATTTTCTTGAAGAGATCTCTAGTCTTCCCCATTCTATTGTTTTCTTCAATTTCTTTGCATTGTTCATTTAAGAAGGCCTTCTTATCTCTCCTTGCTATTCTCTGGAAATCTGCATTCAGTTGCTTATATCTTTCCCTTTCACCCTTGCTTTTCGCATTCCTTCTTTCCACAGCTATTTGTAAAGCCTCATCAGACAGCCATTTTGCTTTCTTGCATTTCTTTTACTTTGGGATGGTTTTAGTTGCTGCCTCTTGTACAATGTTACAGACCTCCGTCCATAGTTCTTCAGGCACTCTGTCTACCAAATCCAATCCTCTAAATCTATTCATCACCTTCACTGTGTACTCACATGGAATATGATCTAAGTCATACCTGAGTGGTCTAGTGGTTTTCCCTACATTCTTCAATTTAAGCCTAAATTTTGCAGTAAGAAGCTCATGATCTGAGCCACAGTCAGCTCCTGGTCTTGTTTTTGCCGTCTGTATAGAGCTTCTCCATCTTTGGCTGCAAAGTATGTAATCAATCTGGTTTTGGTATTGACCGTCTGGTGATGTCCATGTGTAGAGTCGTCTCTTGTGTTGTTGGAAAAGAGTGTTTGCTATGACTAGCTTGTTCTCTTGACAGAACTCTATTAGCCTTTGCCCTGCTTCATTTTGTACTCCAAGGCCAAACTTGCCTGTTATTCCGATTACTCCTTGACTTCCTACTTTAGCATTCCAATCCCTTATGATGAAAAGGACATCTTTTTTTGGTGCTAGTTCTAGAAGGTGTTGTAGGTCTTCATAGAACCGGTCAACTTCAGCTTCTTCGGTGTCAGTGGTTGGGGCATAGACTTGGATTACCGTGATGTTGAATGGTTTTCCTTGGATACGCACTGAGATCATTCTGTCGTTTTTGAGGTTGTACCCCATTACTGCCTTTCCCACTCTCTTATTGACTATGAGTGCAACTCCATTTCTTCTAAGGGTTTCTTGCCCACAGTAGTAGATATAATGGTCACCTGAATTAAATTCACCCATTCCCATCCATTTCAATTCGCTAATTCCCAAGATGTCGACGTTCAATCTTGTCATCTCATGTTTGACCACATCCAGCTTGCCTTGGTTCATGGATCTTACATTCCACGTACCTATACAATATTGTTCTTTACAGCATCGGACCTTCTGTTCGCTTCCAGATACATCCACAGCTGAATGTCCTTTCGGCTTTGGCCCAGCCGCTTCACTCTTTCTGGAGCTACTTGGAATTGCCCTCCGCTCTTCCCCAGTAGCATATTGGACACCTTCCGACCTGAGGGGCTCATCTTCCGGCGTCATATCCCAGTGCTGCTAGGAGCAGGCAAAACTGGAACATTATTACAATGGAAGAAAGTAAATTCAGACATACCTGCCTCATTCATCTGATGCACATAGCAAGGAAAGGCAAATTCTCCTTTATCTAGTGATAATTTCTAAAGAAATGCTCATTTCTTCCCATTTGCTTCACTACCTTTAATTTTGCCCCATCCAATAGGAATGGAGGAAAAAAAAAGGGGGGTGGCTGGCATAGATATGCAAACTGAAACTAAACTAAAGCAAAATGTTATTTCTTTATGCTTATAATCTAGGGATGACCTGGCCTAGGGATAAACAACCAATCTGCCTCTAGTCTAAATCTTCTTTTATGTGTGTCCACCTGTAAGTTCGCTTTGTCTCATATTAATCTGTGCATTTAAAAAACCTATTTGCAATTTCATCATAATTATGTATTTTATACACAACTAATTAATGATTGATAAATAAATAAATAAATTTGTAGCCACCTTAAACTTAGGGCGTTCTCAGTGGATTAGGCTATAACTCCTATCATCCATAGTCAGCACAATTCAAATATGTAAGGCACATCTCGTCAGGAAAAGAGAAACCGGTATATGACTGGTCATCCCTTCTTCACTCTTCCAATTTCTAAAACCCTGAGCTAAGACTCAGCATAGACCCTAATGAAGAAACGATCACCTAGATCAGTGTTGTCCAAACTTGGCCACTTTAAGATGAGTGGACTTCAACTCCCAGAATTCCCCAGCCAGCATTGAAGTCCACTCATCTTACAGTGGCCAAGTTTGGACAGCACTGACCTAGATACTAGGTGCCGGCAACAGCCAAACTGCTTCTCCAGTTCCCTGCCTTCTGCAGGACAGTCCCTGGTCTCTAGTTTTCATAGCTCTCTTTTGATTTCTGTTGTATATGTTTGAACAAAGGGAGCTACGTTCTATTGAATTAGACTGTTTTTCAGTCTTGTCTAGACTAACTGCAACAGTTCTGAGCACTGTTTCCTAGCCCTACCATTCTGGGCGTTGCTGCAGATGAAACCTGATTGTTCAGTATCCTTACCATTTTGGGAAAAAAAATTGTTTGTTTGTTTTTTTGATTTCTAGCACACAGGTCTGCCATCACTGGGATACCAAAAATCTGTTTGAATCTGTTACATTTACAAAAATTGAGTTACAAGTAGCTCTAATCCCAATGGATTTTTTTTTTTAAATCCTTTGGATTAGGAGAGTTCACAGGAAGTAAAATGGAGTGTTCCTTTTCTCTCTCTTTCTAGTATTTTGTGTCTTTTCAGTATAATGGTGTTTTTTGTTTTTCAATTTCAGATAGAAAGAATAGCACCTGCTTCTGAGAATGACCACGAATATGAACCATCAGACATATTTGTCATATACTGGTTTGGTAAACACTTTTTTCTGTTGGTCATCATATTCATTCATTTTTGTTTAAAAAAAATGCAACTGGGATTCCTATTTATATTTGTCTATCATGCTTAGTTGAAAATTTCCAGAAAATATTTTTCTAAAAACAAATAAACTGATTTTTCTCTTTTTCTATATGTAGACATTTTAGTTTTTTAATATAATTTTTGTTGAAGATTTTTTAAAAAGGGAGATAAAAACTAATACAAACTAGTATAAAGTAAGACAAAGAAAAGAAAAAGAAAGAAATCAAGAAGAAAACTAAAAGTGCAAGAAAGGAAAAGAAAAAAGAAAAAGAAAAATAGAAAAGAAAAAAAAAGAAAAGAAAAAAAAAGATACAATGAAGTAGCTTCCGATGTTCTTTACAGCAGTTGTAAATACAATTATAAATTTACCTCTTACTCTGTGATTACAACGTAAGTATCTTCTTTCTATAATCTCTCCTGTCTAATCATCAAAACCATAAATTATAAGTTCATTTTTTTCTGTTTCATGCAAAAAGTCTATAGGGGTTTCCAGTCAGCAATAAATGTGCATATTGTCTTTTCTCTGACCAAAGAAGTCAATTTAGCCATCTCAGCAAGTTCCATCATCTTTACCAACCATTCCTCCATTGTGGGTAATGCTGAATCTTTCTATCTTTGTGCATACAATAATCTCGCTGCAGTTATCATGTACAAAAACAAAGTTCCATGACTTTTTTCCAACTGTTTGTCTATCAATCCCAGAAGAAAACCCTCTGGTCTCAATTGTGTATTAATCTTTAAAATCCTCTGAATTAGTGAATATATTTGAGTCCAGAATTTTCTAGCTTTTTTACATGTCCATCAAACATGATAAACTGTCCCTTCCTGTTCACATTTCCAACATAAATTTGAGGTGCCTTTATACATTCTAGACAATTTCTCTGGTGACATATACCAACAGTATCACAATTTATAAAAATTCTCTTTAAGATTATAAGTTTCAATCCTTTCAGCCACATATTTTCCCATTGTTCCATCTGTATATTATAACCAAAATTTTGGGCCCACTTTATCATAAATTCTTTCACTTGTTCTGTTTCAAATCTGAATAAAAGTTTATACATTTTAGCAATTACATGTTCATCATTTGTACACAATTCTATTTCAAAGTCAGTCTTACAATGTTCAAAACCATAAATTCTTTTGTCTACTTTAAATCTTTCTAATAATTATAAATAAGAGAACCATTGACAGCTATATCCCTCTGCCATCAGTTCTTCTCATGATTTTCTTTTACATTCCCCTTGACAAAATTCTAGTATCTTGCAATAAGTTAGTCATTTGTGTTTGCCTATTGTTTCTCAGCTGTAAAATGCTTCTTGTGCTGAGATCTACAAAAGTGTTTTCTGACACAACCTAGCTTTGTATCTATTCCATATTCTCAATATGGCATGTCTAAACATAATGATTTTTAAAGTCCACATTAATCTTGACTTTATTGTACCACAAGTATCTCAACAAATTAAGCTTTTACAATGACAATTATCTATGTTAACAGTAAGAGAAATGGAAATAAAAATGAATTATGTAAAGTGAAAAAAATTGAGTTTGCAAATAAACCAGGGAAGTGGCTAACATATAAACTATTAAAAGAAAAAGAAAAGAAAGTGGTATTGAAATTACAAGAGGGAGATACTGTATTAATGGACAATGCAGCCATACAAAAAGCTTTTCATTAATATTATTTGAATTTGTATAAAGGAAGTGACATCTCTTCAGAGAAAATAGATCAATATCTAAAGAAATAAAACTTACCAAGGATTACAGAGGAACAGAGACAGATTATGAATGGACCTAGAACAATAAGGAAAGTTTCTGAAAATATAAAACAGACTAAATTGGAAAAGGTGCCTGGAGTATGAACTTTTACAACCTTTACAAAACACGATGAACTCTATCCTACAGGGAGGAAAGATGCCAGAGGATTGGAAATGGGTCAGTATAGCATTAATACCCAAAAAGGGACAAGATTTGACTTTAACAAGAAACTATACGCCAATATCATTATTGAATAATGACTATAAGTTGTTCACAACGATTCTAGCTGATAGACTGAAAATAATTTTGCAAGAATTTATTCATGAGGATCAATGTGGGTTTTTACCTAAAAGACAGTTAAAGGACAAAGTTAGAAATTTATTGGACATTTTGGAATATTTGGAGCAACTCAATGAAAAACAAGCCGCATTGATCTTCTTAGATGCAGAGAAGGCCTTTGACAGTTTGAGCTGGGCTTTCTTTGTCCAAAGTTTTGGAAGATATGAATTTGGAGAGAACTTTATAAAATAGGTAAGATCGATTTGCACTTCACAGAAAGCACAAATAATTGTTAATGGAGATCTAACAAAATCCTGTAAGATACAAAAAGGAACAAGACAGGGATGCCCATTGTTTCCTCTCTTGTTTATTCTCGTTCTTGAAATACTGAATAGAAATAGAGGACAAGATGAGAAGATTGTGGGAGTAAAGTTTAAAAAAGAAACCTAAACGTTAAGGGCTTTTGCAGATGACTTGGTGTTGGTTCTGGAAGATCTTTTAAAGGGAATTGAAATATTAATAGGCAAATTAAAAGAATTTGGTGCATTAGCAAGTTTCAAGATTAATATGAAGATGTTAACAAAAAATGTGAAAACAGAAGATCAAATAGAATTGATGAACAAAACAGGTTTTAAGATTGATAAGAAGGTAAAATATCTGGGTATCACCATGCCAAATATGAATTGTATGTTATTTCAAAATAACTGTGTTAAGACATGGAATGAAGTTAAAAAAGATATGTGAAGATGGGACAAACTACAACTGTCATTGCTGGGGAGAATTTCTGTGATAAAAATGAGTATCTTGCCTAGAATGTTTTTGTTTCAGATAATACCTGTTTTGACAACTGATGCACTATTTAAACAGTGGCAGAAGGATATATCTAAATTTATGTGGAAAGGGAAAAAACCACAAGTTAAATATAGGGTGTTACAAGTTGCAAAAAAAAGAGGAGGATTGGGTTACCTGATTTGAAATTGTATTTTGCAGCTTGCTATTTAGTTTGGATGAAAGAGTGGGTGTTACTGAGAAATAGAAGGCTTTTGGAGTTGGAGGACATGACCTGAGATTTGGGTGGCATGAATATGTAGACATTTTGAATAATTTGTATTAAATATCCTGTACCATTTTTTTAATGACAAGCTACTATTTCCTCTTGCCAGTATTATGTACCATTTCTCCACCTAATGAGAATGCTAGAGCTGGCCCATGTCCCCCAAAATATTACCTAATTTGGAAAAGTGATTTCCTCAATTTCTCTGGCCCAAAATAGGGCTTCCAGATGAAGTTCATGGTGGACTAAGAGTTCTATGAAGAGGCGGAGATGGTATTGCAGTGGTAACTGACAGCCAGATGATGAATTCTGAGTGGTGAAGTCTCTCCAGACAAGGAGAGACCAAAAGATTGTCTGCACTCTGGATGGCTACTCCTCATGAGGAAACTGCAGGAATTGAATATTCTTGCAGTTGACTTGTGAGTTGAGCGGCTGGGAGTCGAGGAATTGCCAGTACACCCGCACTGCAGCCTTTAAAGGAACTGGGTTCACTCAAAGCCTCATCTTCTTAATCACTTTGGGTAACAATCAATTTACAGTTAAAGAGAGATCTTCGGACTGGCAGGAAGAAAAAAAAAACACTTGGTGAGTCAGCCTTCATTCCAGATCAAAGAAAGAAAAAAGGAAAATAATAATTTTAAGAATTTAAAACTAACAGCAAAAAACCTAATAAGATTTTGACGTAAGAAAGTTATAACTGGACAAAGAGGACAGTATGAATTTAAAGGATTAACAGTTTGACAAAAGTGCTTTTGATATTGTTGTTGTTCAGTCGTTAAGTCGTGTCCGACTCTTCGTGACCCCATGAACCATATTGCGCCAGGCCTTCCTATCTTTCACTGCCTCCCTGAGTTTGCTCAATTTCATGCTCAGCTTTTGATATTACTTGGAAACTATTAGGTGACTAGACCATACCTTCATGGGAATGTTGATTGTTTAACATCAAATGGAAAAGACAATTGATGGATTCTACAAAACAAAGAGATAAATGTAATATGAGATAGACTGTGTGATCAGATTGGCATGCCAGATTGGACTAAAGCCTTAAGGACATAGAAAAGGTGAGAGAGAGAGAGAGAGAGACAGACAGACAGACAGACTGCTCTTTACTCTTTCTTCTGTAACTGACTCACTTTTGCTTTTGGATTACAAACAAAAATGACAACTGCTAGAAAGGCAGCAAAACTTGGCGAAGGCAGGAGAGGTTCATTAGAACAACTGACAGAAAAGGGCATTACTGCAGAAATATTGCACAAAATGTTTGAAGAGATGGGGAGGAAAGTATCTGAAGTTGTCAAATCTGTTAAAAGTTTTTGGGTTCAAATACACACAGTGATACAAAGAATGTTAAAGGTTAATATTCAATTGAAACCAGAATGTTTCTTGTTGGGACTAATGGGTAGACAATTAGAAAAGAACCATGGAAGATTGCTTTTATATATGAGAACTGCTGCAAAATTATTATATGCAGAAAAATAGAAAGACTCTGAAATATCCACACTGGAAGAATGGATGGTGAAGTTGGCAGAATTAGCAGAGATGGCACAATTGACTTGTTTGATAACAGAAAGGACAATAATTACATTTATTAGTGACTGAAAACCCTGTATGGACTTTTTGCTGAAAAAACATAAAAAAATGATCTTGTGATTTATGGGTTTGATGATTAGAAAGGGTAGACTGTGGAAAGAAGGAAATTATGCTTAGACAGAGAGGGTAAAATATAAATGTACTTGTAACTGCTGTTAAGAAGATCGAAAGCCACTTCTTTATAACTTTTCCTTTTCCTTTGTATATATGTACATAAAATTTCTTTTATATACATACATACAAAAAATTTATCTGGCCCAAAATAGGATGAATAAAGGTGATAATCCATTTGTACACAGCTGTGGTATTGCAGTTTTTGAAAGCCTTTCTGACATCCATCTTGTTCTATCTTCATTACAGATGATGAAAACATATTTTTTCTACCAAGAATATGAGTGTAGATTGCATCCTTATAGCTACTTACCTGGGAAAAAGACTTCTTGAGCTATGTGAAGTTTACTTCTCAACAGAGATGAGTAGGAATGCATTATTAAGATGGAATCCAGTATTCCTCTTTTACTGGTAGAACTTCATCAATGGCTATAGAAGATACATCTTCCATTAGTCAGAGTACACAATTTCCCCTTTCCGCTGCACCAGTTCAAGTCTTCTTTAGAAGGTAAGTGGCCCTTTGGAACAAATTTTGGGAGACAACATTGAACTTTTAGGGAGAATGAGACTAATCTCTTACAAATGCTGCTGATGAAAAAAATTATTTAATGGATAATGGAGTACGACACTCTCTCTTTAGTATGTTTCTGCTGCTAGTTTTAAATGGATGTAAATGTGCTGCTTTTTTAAAACACTGAGATGTAAATTGGAGTATGCCAGAGTGTTTGCTTGTTTTTGAATTCTATATACATAGTCCTGGGCATTTAGATATGTAAATGTGTTCTCAGGTACATGTTGAAAATGAAGCAATATCAATTTATGGGAAACTAAGTAAAGAAAATCTGAATTGGGGTATTCAGCTTCAGTTAAATGATAAGTCTAGGTAAAGAACAAGTTAGAGCTAATCAGTTATGGTACTCCTCAACCTAATGAGAGGTATCAGTATAAGCAGTTTCTATGAATGTTAAGATAAATCAGTTGTATCCACAAACCTATGTATGATTAATTCACACACTGAATGTTTACTGTTTTATTGCATCTGTCCTCTGTGAAAAGAAATGTACTCCTAGTATTATTTTGCTAAATAATCTATGTCCCTTGAGTCAAGCAATGTATTTTAAGGTAGTGTTCAAGCAGTAAATTATCTGTCTGTGTTACATAGCATGGGAAATCATAATCTTAATTAAATACCCCCAAAATAATACCTATATGAGATGCTGAAGCAGATCTGCTTACAGAACTGATTAATAAAATTACAATGATATACACAAAATAGCTAACAAATCAATAGTGTCTTAATTTAACCATAATGATTTACACTATGGAAAATAGATTTCTATCATATTTAAATTGTTTAAGTTGATATTGAATATATCTCCTATAACACACCCATATATGCTTGGTGCTCCATGTGTAATGCAACAAGTGAACAATTCCATTCATCAAAAGTTTACTAAAAGCATGGCTAGCCAGGAGAACACAAGACCGTAAGGAGCAGACAAAGATTAATTATACCTGTGCTCATACAGCAATGTTTGTGTTGAAAACAAATTATATTTGCTTGTGCTTAAACGATGCATAAATCTGATCCATGCAGATGAACGTGTGTTCAGGATGACTGAGCACACTTGTTTGAATGTCATATTTATCCCTGTATTTTGTCAGAAAATTAACTTCTTTGGAGTTTGTGCTTGAGCTGAGCATATGGTTGTTGATCTCTGGAGATGACAGTCTATCTGAGCAATAGCTCCTTATGGTTCCAGCTCTCCTCTGCTGGCAGATGCTTTGGGCTTTTCTACAATTAAGTGGAGATCATCACTGTTTTCTTTGAGCACTGCTGTGCCTTGTACTCTGAAGTGTTTTGTTAATCACTGTCTGCCTTCGACAGAAGCTGCCAAAGCTCTCATTAAGTTTGAATTTTGAGATGTCATGCTCGAATGATGGAATTTCAACCCTTTTCTGCATGAATGGAATTGGCTGTGGAGAGGTGCCAGGGGTGGGGGGAGGGATTCTAAAGTACATTTGTTTTACATTTAATCTGGAACAAAAATAAAATAAGAACTTTGCCTTCAACTTTGTCTTAAACCCAGAAAAGACCTTGCTTCTGCTCTTTCCTAAACTTAATAATTACAGGGCACTAACCTTGTCATCTGCAGGGCATACTCTGTTGCTTTCAATTAATAATCCATCACTGCCTTGTTCACAATTTGAACTTTAAACCTTCCTTCCTATCCCAAATATTGTGCTCATTATTGTGTGGGAGTCATTGCAAATGACATGACAGATGCTCGACATCCGTTAAAGGGTGACGTAGAAATGTATGCCGTGATGGGTTTTTGATAAATTCTTATTGGATCAAAAATTAATGTTATTTTTGCCCTTCAAGAAAAATTGCCTGCACGTGTGTGCAAGTAGAAAACAAAATGCATCTGTTGGTGGTTTAATGATTTGCAGCAGGAAACTAAGTGTTTTGGGAAATACGGTATGAGAAGACATTGCCCATTTCTCATGGTGAATCTATTTGTTTCATCTGGATCCATAAAAATATGCCTTGAAGAAAAGTTAGACTAATTAACTGCAATGCCTAATCGTTTTCAGTCACAAACTGCTTAAGAATTGATTAAGGCAAATACACAGCCAAGTATCTCAGAAAAATAATATTTTCATGATGAATAGAACAGTTCACAGTCCTGTTAACAATTCAACTTAAAAGTGTATCATTGAGTATAAGTGCTGGATTTGATCTGTATGCATGATTTTGACTCTTAATAGATATATGAACTACAGAAGTGTACAGATGTTAGGGAAGGTACATTTTGAGACAATCCAAGGTATCCTCAAAAGAAGAATCTAGAGGTTGGATATAGAAGAAGAATGAGAACAATTGCCATATCTGAAGCTTCTGGGTATCAGTGCTATTGAAACTATTCATATAAAGCAGGTATTGGCAATGGGTAGACCCCAAAGGACTTTTCTGCAATTCTCAGGCCTCCTCTGACTACAGCTGCTGAAAACCAGTGGAACAGTTTCTACCTTTGTGGGACAGGAAACTCATGAAAAACACATTCACAGAGCCTATGTATGTATAGTCTAAATTCTGTGTATGCACAACTAGGATCCTTCACCACAAAATGGCCCCCACGTGACCATTCTACATATTGGAAGACAATGTGAAAAGGTATTGCTTCTTAACATTAATAATGTGAGTATCTCTGTGTGTGTGTCTCTGTGTGTGTGCATGTGCACACACACTTTCAAGTTTGTGTTGACTCCTGGCATACCAGTTTATAATACTGATTTCCTAAGGGCCACAGCATGAGTACCCAGTTCCAGACGAACTTCAAACCAATGTTGTCTTGCCCGAACACTCTAACATACGAAACATACATTCTGAATATACGAAATATCTAGTTCTTTGAGGAATATTCATTATACAAGATAATACATGTGAGCACACAAGACTCTCACATTGTCATGTGTGCCCTACCTGCATAAAACTCTAGTGATACATTTGGCTATAGGTGTATTGAAATCCAGTGTTGATCTCAGGGTGTAAAATATAAGTATCCAGAAACCATCCATTAGCTCCTAACTGGCCATTCAGCTGCTATGTGCTTATACCTACCCAGCCTGGCAGCTGTTGTCAGGAAAACATACAGGTTCTTAAAAAATCTAGGTGGCTCCTAAGATTTGCAAAAACCCCATACATACATACATACATACTCAAGAATAGGCAGTCTGAAGAATTAATGCAGTAGTCACCACCTCTGGAAAATAAAATGATTAGTGATTAGTGGAATTTCATTATTTCCACACATTCATCAACTGTATAAGAGAATATAGGTTCTGAATCTGAATTTTGATCCATAATGTTCTAGCATTTTTTCAACTGGGTGCCATACATGTCTTTTAAGTAAAAGGCAGGTATGTCATGAGGCTGCTTTTAACAGTGAAATATCGCAAGGTAGCATTGACATGGCACAGCTTGGTGGCCTGCTGCCACTGATCTACAGGCAGGTGACATGTCTTTTTCTTTAGAGATGTGTGCCACAAAATACTACAATCCCTCTTGTTGCTTTATGCTTCATTTTTCGAAGATAATATCTGACTGACAAAGGGAGAAAGGCTTTATGTACACAGCTGGCAATGAGGCTGCATGAAATATAGCTAAGTTTGTGATAGCTGATATTGTCATAAGATGTTGTCCATGATCACAGAACAATCTTTCATGCTATCAGCTTAGGTTGCCTGGCTTCTAGCTGAAATACACGTGTTGCTTACCACAGCTGGCTGTATGACATCCATCATCATGTTTCCCATACAAAGGAATCACCATCAGAAAATGGTATTCCATAACACAGGAAACAAAATAAATTGAACAAATAATGATTAACAATAATGTTACAATTAATTTTTTTAACTAAAATTAATTATTGTGTTTAAATAATGGTACAGGAAGGGACTGTGTAAAAAAAAAAAAAAAATCAGATTCCAGGCCCTAGGTTAATTGTTTAAGTACAAAAATAATATGAATGATGATTACAAGATTCAGAAATTCTTGAAAGAATGGGAGGCTGTAAAGGATGAGGGAGAATTGTGCAATTTGGTATAGTAACAGAACAGGGCTAAAAGAAGGAAGGCTAAGTGTTATGCAAAACTAAAAAGGTAATTTTCAAGCCTTCCTGTGCCTTCTGAGCTTTTAGCCAAGGGTAAGATTTTCAAACTACTTTTTAAAATTATGAATTCTTGAAACTTATTAAAAAGCGAACCAGATTTTGAGTTAAATTAATTGGAGTAATTTTGAATAATCCATGTTTTCCCATTTTGGATGTTACTTTAAAAGAAGAAATTCTAAAGCAGATTTCTCTGTGATACACAGAAGGGTTCTAGACCAATAATATTTATATATTTTTAAGTCTTTTATGTAAGACTGAAAAAGAAGTACTTTGACTAAAATAAGTATTATTAAAAATTGCCAATGGATTTTCTTCTTACCTTTATATTTTTCTGTTGCACATCTGAAACTATTCACAGTTGTCACATTTCCAATTAGTCCAATTGATTATATTGCCTAATGCTGCATTATATGCTTTTGGATTCAAAAATATATTGTACAAAAACTAAGAAGAAATACATAAGTTTTAGATTTTGCTTCTGATAATTGATATGTAAACATAGCATTTGCTCCTGTGTACTTCCAGGTCTTTTATGAAAACATAGACTAGGAAGGAGGCATTTAGGCCATCAAATCCAACCCTTGTTCCACACAGGAATCCAAATTAAAGCATCTCTGATGATTGTCTAGTCTCCACTTGAACACATCCAGTGAATTACAGAGAACTAATCTCTGCCTTCTTTTGTGTGATGTCTATATATTTGAGGAGTGGTATTGTATTTCCCCTTAGTCTCCCCTTTTCAAGGCTAAACACATCCAGTTCCAGGCTATGATTTTCATAGCACTTAATTTCTAGGCTTTTGATCAGCATGAGTGCCCTGAATCAGTTTGTCTGAAACTTTCTTAAAGTATGGCCTGCTTTGAACTGGACACAATATTTGAAGTGTGGTCCAGACTTTACTGCAAAGTAAAGTCCTTGTGGGTTTAATTGATTCCAGGGCTATGAAAGCAAAACAGATTTCCAAATAAATGTAAAATAAGATTTGGACCAGCTATAAGAATTCTGAATTTTTTGGCTGTCTTAGCTGGTCAAGCCAACATTTCTATATTTAGCCTTCTCTCCAACTGTAAATGTCATTGTCAAAAAGTACTGTATGCACTTTGAGAAATGGCATTTAATACTTTCCTGCCCCCAGGCTTTCTTCTGAAAAAGGCTGGGTTGGGAAAGATGCTCTGCTTCATAGAGGTTCACAAGTGCCTTCAGGAAGTGGCTCTTAATGTTCCTACCCATCTGGTCTTTCCCAAGAGGAAGGTCAGGTAAGTGAGGAGCATGCATGGCTGGGCATGTTCCATGTATCTCTGGGAAACAGTATTCAGTATTCCCCTCAACCTCGTCTCTTCCAAGATAAGGTATTCTGTTGGGGTTGTGAGATTCTCTGTTAAATCTTGGCTATTTACTATTTTTATTGAGTCATTAATGAGTTCTAATAGGCAGCATCTACCAAATTTAAATCTTCCTGTTCCTGCTGCTTTGCAATGTCCTGCACATATTTTCAAGTGGATTATTTAGTCATTAGTGCCACTGGACGGATGCTCTTAGAAAGGGAGGCTGCTCTTTTTTTCTGGGAGAATCAACAGCTCTACAACTCATCCTTTACCACAATGACAGCAAGCCTCTCACCCCTGACCCAAAGAGGCCAGAAGACAATTCTCTCAAAGATCCCTAATAATAGTTGCAACAACAGGAACAACTTTTTTCTTCTTCTATGAGCATACTGAGAAGTTACAATAAAGTGTGCTATAAATGTGGCACATGCAATATATCACTATATTGGCTTAGGTATAATTTTACAAAAATGCTTGTTCTGCAAATATAGAAATAGAAATCTTCATGTCAAAGAGTATATGATTAAATATGTTGCTAAAGAAAGACTGATACTTACTTGATTTAAAAGGTATCTCCACACATCATATAGGTCTACATCCAGTGTTATGTGGACTCTTACGTTAGCAATGGGATCTCTCATTGCTCTGTAAGTCCCTGTGTGCCTTCCTCTACAGAATATCCTAATGAGAGGGGAGAGGAAGCCAGTCCATTAGTGGATGATGTTCCACTGGCAGATATTGTATTAATGGCAAATTTTTACAGAAGGACTGAATTGGCTAAAACCTGTTCATTTTAATAAGTCTTTAATGGTAAATCCTTTGTTGTACAGTATATAAAACTGTAATTTTATATTTGCCAAAAAATAACTTGAGCAAATGCCTCAGACAAGCCCCTCCCTAGTTCACATGAAGATAAAGTCAGGGAGGGGGAATCACATTCAGACTTGCAAGGTTGATGTCAGCCCAGGAAAGTAGACCTGACTAAGAAACCAATGCCATATAGGTCAGGATTACTTCTATTGTAACCTCTATAGTAACAGAATTTTGCACTGGGGCTGGGAAGTTGGTGATGAGAGGCCTGGCATGGGTGTATGTGATTGGTATGAAGATAGTATTGGACCTCAACATGCTTTGTCATCCCCTATTTTTCCCAAACAGAGCTGGTACACAGTTTGGAGATCTTCCTAGTCACTAAAGGCCTTGTCACCACCCAACTGGACCATTTTAACTGGTTCTGTGTACGGCTGTCCTTGCAGATCATCTGAAAGCTTAAACTGGCTGAGCTGAAGCAGTAATGGGCAGTAATGTTTGCTTCAAGATTTCCTCACATAACCCTTCTACTCTAGAAACTGCACTAGTTGCCAATCAGCTTCCAGATGAAATCCAAGGTACTGGTTATCACCTTTAAAGTCCTTCCTGGCTCAGGGCATGGGTTATCTCTGAGACTGTCTAGAGTAAGTGGATATAGCTGTCTGGTAAGATCTAGAAAAAAGACTGCTGAGATTCCCATTTCTAAAATAGTTCCATCTAAAGGGACCAGTAGCAGGACCTTCTCAATGGTAGCACCCTCTTATGGAAAAACTTGCCTACCTCCTCCCTAATCAGTTTATGTGAAGAAGTAAAGAGTAAGCATTTGGGAGTTAGATTTTGGTATCTACATTTGTTTGTAATTGCCATTATAATTTATAATATTTATTATTGTCATGTTGCTTTTAATCCTCTGTTTTGTCTGCGTATACTACTCTGAGCCACTGGGAGTAGACTGCTATAAAATATTACAAATAAATAAAAGATAAATAAAACTGCATCTGCAATGCCTGCTTGCTTAACATGTTGTACATTTGTTAGTGTGTATATTTAATTATCTCAGTTCACCTGGAGCTACAATATGCACTGAATATATTTTAATAAATAGATGACATGACACCAGTTTTTGTTTAAATATTAGCTTGTAACAAAGAAAGCATGAATAAGCACAGCAGCCTAACGTGTGGCAGTAACTTCTAGGAAACAGATGTTATGTGTTTATTTTATTTATTTCCACTTATAGTCCACACTTTATCAAAAATATGCCACTTAGAGAAACAGTATAACAAACTGATGTTAAATTCCATAGTTGCTCAGACTCTTTTTTCAAAATGGGGTATTCACTCAAAGCAGATAGAGGCTGGGCATTTTTAGGGAATATATTCTTTCTTCCTTGGATCAATCCCTTATATTCCCCTCCCCATCAGTGCTCCTAACAAAGGTAAACCTGTGGGCTTCCCCATGAATTTGGATAATCTCATAATAGTCCAGGCAACCCTTAACTGTCAATGAGGTCTTCAACGGCCAGCTGTGTATGGCTCTGCTCACTTGAGATGGACCGAGCATGCCTCACACCAGCTACTGCTTCTCTGCTACGTGATATGGTTCCTGAAAATCCCTTCTCTCATAAAATAAAGGTTATTCTGATAGTGACACAAAACTCACTGTTTATATGAAACTAAGTGATCTGGTTACTCTAAATGTGTTTCTGTATTGGATTTGGACCAAATCACTTGCTTCCTTGAACCAAATGTTCATTATTTTTATTGTGTCTTATCCTTAAAAGTTTGGCCCTGCATTCTTGGCAATTATATTTAATAGCAATCTCAGTGTCCAGTGCTCACATTTAGCATTGTACCGTGTTTTTGCATCAACTCATTAAAACATATTCAAGAACCTATTAATTGATATCCTCCTGTTCAGTCTCCTAGCACAGCATGGAGCCTTTCCTAGGTACTTTCAGCATTGCCTCACAAAACCTTTGAAGCCTGGGCCATTGCAGATGTTATATTTCAAGCTCCTGACATTAAAATCAGCCTTCTTGAAGACAGTTACCTTGGTGTGACGAACACACAAATTTTCTGCCTCGGAAACCAATCATTCCTAGGTTTTACTCCATAAACACAAGGTTGAATTAAGGCCAGTTATCACCTTTCTCCCAAAGGCTGGGTCAATATTCTACATAAATGAAAATGCATTGTGATACCTATAAATTATCCAGTATCTTTGATCCCCTAGAACTTCAACTACATAAATTGGATTTTCACACAGCCTTGTTTTTTTTACTTGAACTATGCAGCAAACTTGAGTGGTTCTTAGTATCCTATGAGGGCATAAGGAAGAGGTTGCCAATTTCATCTCCTCATAATGAAAAATGAATCAGTCCTATTGTTGTTGGCTTTGTCTCTAGCCAACCGAGACCACTTCTGCTGCCTTCCTTGCTGATGGGTCTTTTCCTGACCTTTGGAGGACTGCTACTTGGGCTCAGCCCTTGACATTTATAAAATATCATGTATGGATGTCAGATCTCAAGGTCATATACATTTTGGCATGACAGTGCCCCTTTTTTATACCTGAAGATATGGCACCTACTTCCACTTCCTTTTGGTAACCTTGCTACACACACATAAGTATAATATATATAGATCACAAATAACAAGTTGCTTAATTGTGTAACTAGGTTCTTTGAGTGGGTCATCTGTGCATTCACACTACTCAGCCATCCCCTTCATAAGTAGTTTATTTCACAGATATTTAGTGGTTCTCATAGGCTGCTTAGGCAGACTTGGGAAATTGAGAAGACATCAGGAGCTTTGCCAAGGAACATAGCACCATGATTCCTGTCAAAAATTATTCAGAACATTCTGATGTGGCTTCTGTGCAACTACCTTATCCACATATCCAAATATTTGGATGACCATTCAAGAAACCCTCATTATAGGTAATCACCTTTTCCTCTCTGATGTACTATACACATTTAGTAACCTATACACCTGGTATTCTATAGCAGAAAAATATATACTTCGAACTACCTTTGGCACTAATAAAAATGTAGGAAATTCTATTTCTACATAGAACAGGCAGTTTCAAGCAGCCAGGATTTGTTCAATGAATTTTTATGGACGCAGTATTAGTAACATAATGCAGGTATTTGAAGAAGAAAAACTATGAACTCATCATAATGAATACTGTGACAGAGATCATTGTAGACAGAGAGGTGGGAAGCTGACTAGCAAGTAACAGAAAGCAAACGTGTTCTCCAAAGACGTAGACAACCTGCTAAAGTTTATTCACCCCAGTCCTTGTGCATCCAGGGACAGGGGTTGAAAACAAAAAGAGACTGGAGCCTCAATAGTACAAACCAAGAGTTCAAGGTAACATTCAAAATAAAATGTCTAACCAAGGAGGTAAATTGATCTGGCAGCAGCAATTTGAAACTTGTTTTCCTGCCCCCGACCAACAGACTCAATAAGCCTTCCAATCTCAGTTGTGGGGGTATAAGTAACTCCTTACTTGTATAGTCTCTGGTCCCCTTCCTTTCCCCTGAGGAAGTAGTTCCACCTTGAGCAACCAGCAATCTTCTTCACCTGTTGAACCTAGGCCAGGCAGCATAGAAGGGTAGGGGAGTTTGTTTATACAGGCCTGGTAAAGGTAATCCAGAAAGTGCTTTCTCTGCAGCCTTCTCTTTGTCCCCCTCTGGCATCTCCCCTCAACCTTCTTCTCCAACCCCTCCCCTCTTGCTCCTTCATAGAGCAGACTTTAGGCTAAATAGATACTGAGTCTGCAGATACTCAAATTCTGCTGCGGTGGCTTACTCAGAAGCAGGCTGGTGTTTTCCCTTCACCACAGATGTGTCTGCCTACCACTGACTATCTGGAATGTTTATTGTGTATCAGATTCTATGCTGACCTATACTGTTAACTTTTCTGCTTGGAATAAAAAAATGCTCTGATATAGAAGTTTGGAAGGTTTAAAGAAAGATAAGAAACGATGGGTAACCAATGAGGGTAGTGTGGCCTATTTCAATATTATTGTACAGATATGTCAAAGTTTCATTCCAACTGTTGAACACATTTATAATTTTCATTGTAGTAAAAACAAACCAAAAATATACCAGAAGAATAATAGGACCTTGTAGCACAATATCAAATTAGTTGTTCATAATAGAAACTAATGTTTCTGCCACTTGCTGACTGATCATCCATGATGAATATAATCAATAGCATTTTCCTATACAAGTTAATGACAAGAGGTCCTGCCAGAGTTTGCCAGGCAAACAGTAATAAGGTGTGATTTCTTTTCTTGGCAAATTAAATCTAAATTGAAGGCTTCCTGTAGTGCCCCAAATTTCAAGGGTACACATAAGGAAAACTTGCTGTGGGGAACACCTTCAGCCCTAGAAGACTCTTGGGCTATACAGAGGAGAGATATTAGTCCTTTAGTACCAGATTTTCTGGACATGGCCCTGTAGAACAATTCCTGTGCAGATGGAAGGAGATGGGTATCTCCATTTATTCACACAGGGCCTGATCTGAAATGTAACTGTTTAGAAAGGGGCAAAAGCCTACATCCAGAGGAATCTCTTATCAAAACCACCTCTTGGTGGAGCTCCATTGCCTACTAAACTTGGGCTCCATTTCCCTCTATGTAATCCTTGGAGCAGACTGTGTCATAAGTACACAAATAGGTCAATATCACATTGAGAGCAGACTCTGAAATTGTTAAGGGTTTTGTGATTAATATTCACTTATTTACATATCCAGGTTTGTTGTGTAAAGCATGCCAGGACATTTAGTTACACATACTGTACATTAATTACATATTTAATTATTTTACTTATTGATTAAATATATTTAATTAAATTTAGTTCCTAGTGGCACATTCATTACAGAGTAGTCCGTTGTACACAGTGATTCTGGGAGCAACCTTCACAAATAAACAGTGTGCAGGACAGATGAACAGGACTAGTATTTCAAACAGGCTTATACTGATAGTTGCTGTATTACATACGTCTTTGGCTGACTGCTGAAATGCTAAGAATTCATGGGACCTAACGCTTGCTTTTGTTAAATTCTTTCAGACAATTGCCTGAATGGGAGCAGCATATATATATATATATATATATATATATATATATATATATATATAATTTCCATAACATCTATTGCACCTATTGTAGCGTGGAGGGACAATAGTCCTGCCTGTACATTGCCAGCATTAACTTTGGTGATAAATGCCTAGTTCTTCCTTGAGAGGATTATTAAGAGTTCTCTGGAGAACAAAAATGGCGGAAGCCACACATTTAATAGTTCAGGTACAAAGAGTCAGATTGTGCCAGTTGGCAAAAGTTAGCAGGAAGCTGTCACAATAAATGGCAACAGCTGCTCATAGTTCTAAAGAGTATGTCCCAGTCAGAACTGAAAACTGATGGCATCTACATTAATACTACCTTAATAGTCCATCTGCTACTCCATAGGGTCCCTAGCTGCTGTATGGAGTCACAGGCATTTGACAGGCAGTCTCTGTATGCCAGACGAGCATTGTGCCAAATGTTTGAGGCTGCCTTGTATCGTTCTGTTCTGTCAAACTTTCCCTACTCATATATCAGGCAAGGAGTTATGAGGGTTTTTACAAAAAAAAAAGGCTACACATCATTGCTTTTAGCATCAGGGCAGCCAGGAGTTTGGAAGGAAAATTGTTTTGGTTACTCCCATCTCTTTTTATTGACAAGACACAGAAAGTAACATTGGCTTCCTGTTAGCTTTTAGTGGCTGTCTTAACAAAGGATAAAGAGAAGCTCTACAGCAGCATCAATCACTGGTTCGACTTTGCATTTCATAACCATTCTTCTATTATTTTAGGTAGCACTGAAAGCTCATCCAAAAATCAAAGGAGGCACAGTAACCACTGGAAAAACATTTAAGCAATATACAAACTGGAAAGAGGTCATTTTAAAATTATTCACTGCAGAACTATGTGCCAGCCACGGTATGTATCATGTCATACAACAGCACATGGAATCATTGTATATATCTTTAGAACTTCGTGCAACTATATTGGAATGAACACTGCAACATCTTTAGAAGTGGGGGAAAAAATAGCATATAGAAAAGCTAGATAGCACCTAAAGCATTCAGAAACGCCAGTACGTGAAAATTGATCTTCCCAAAGACTTGGCTTTATAATTCTTTGTGATATATTATTAGTGCATCATGGTCTCCTTATGTGAATAAAAAGAATCAAAACTCTAAAATTACTTTATTATTGTATTATGTTATTATATACAGCCAACCATTGTGCTTCTGCTAGAAACAACCTGGAGTGATGCAGGGATCTGTACTGTTCTACAAAACAAAATGGTATTAGAGGTTTTGCTACCTACTTATTTGCTTCATTATGTTGTACCATCATATCTGCAAATAAAATAAATAAAAATCTCCAGTTCTCCCTTATCCCAAACAACAAAGTTCTGTAGCATTACCCCTGGACAATTAATCACCCCATGGACATGGAGAAGTGCTTAAACAGCATAGTTGCTTGCAAGTAATTCCTAGTACACTCAGTGATGCTTATTCCCAAGTCTGTTTGCAACCTTTATCTGTACTAACCACCACCACAAGAAACTTGGATCATACATGCTTCTAAATATTTACAGTATGCAGAATTTCATTTTACTTTACTGAAAGGTTTGTCTCCCAAAAAGCACTTTCACTCTAATTCAGAAATAATTACATTTCAAGTATGGCTGCTTCAAAAGATAGAGTTCGCAATGGCTTTCCCATCCCATCCATTGGTGGAAGCAGATCTATTGGTGGAAGCAGATCCACATGTAATCTTACTTTATTACATGAACAGGCTTGCTTCTTCGAAGTGAATGGTGAAGCAGTCTTTCATTTGTTTGATTGATTGCTATATCCTTTGTGTTTTGTTAATAAACCTAATTTAGAGCAGTGCATTCTAACCTGGGCGATTTCTAATTAATATTTTCTGATCTGCAGGGTTTGATAATCATTAGCTAATATAGATGTTTGAGTGAAGTTGACTGCCTCAGAAAGAGATTTGGGGTGCCATTAAATTAGGGATTATTGTTGTTGTATATTTACCATGAAGAAAGGTCCTTATGGAACTTCCTTCCTGGCTTTGGGGACTATGGATACTCATGTATCTTCTGACTTCAATGAGATGGCTGCTTTATTTCCTGTTTCATCAGCCAATGAAATGGTTTTGCACCAGCTTGTTCTGACAAGTTACTCAGGGAGTGTTCTTAAATTCCTAGGAGTGTTTAATGAGTAGATATTAGAAGTTAACATTATAATTTACTAATGTCCTTATGTCTACTTGAACAACAAATTACAGAAGAGCTGTACTAGTCTTTTAATTAGTAAACAGTGACCTTTAGGATATTTCAGTGTAGATTTGGTTCCAACTGTAAAGCTGGAACAACTTCACTACCATCGGATTCAATTTATTTAGTGATCCCATGAGAGTATGAAGACACTCCAAAGGTCCTCAGGAATGTCACCACTTCATTAAGTAAGAAATTTAATTTTTTATTGGAGTAGTGTCATAATTCCAATTATTGACATAAACACAGTGAATATTCCTCAAATGGACATTAATGCACAATTCAATGTTTTTTGCACAATTAGGGCTCTGCTTTCTTTAAAAATCTTCTGAAAATAATCTGGTGTGTATATTTGTATTTTCAGACTAAGCATTCCCCTCACCATTATTTTCATGTTCTGAAGTTTTCTTTCCAAGGTAGTAAGTGTGATAATAGAAGAGTTTTTCCTTGATGGTTTTCCAAAATATCATAAACATTATACCGTGTGAGAGTGCTGCATGAAATTACTGGGAAAAGCAACCTGCTGGTGGCATTATTACATGAAAAATAAATCTGTAAAATACTTTTTACATGAAAACATTGACTTTTTTACCTTTTCAAAGGTTTTTTAATGAACTTCCCTCTCCCTTTCCTTTATTAATCTGTTAGTCTGTAGAGTATGGACTGTGTTAAAAGGGAACATTTTACAATTTGGTTTCGTGGAACTTTTTTAACTTTGTTCCCACACTGAAGTGACTGGATGTACAAGATGCCAATGTTAAATCTCCTGATGAATCTAAAATTAACATGAGCCACTACTGTCGTTGACTGACACCTTTTGGATCTTTTCAAGCTTCTGCAAACTACTGTGTGTAGGCACTTTAAAGAAATTGTCACTCATTTTAGCCACTCAATCAACATTTGTCACATTTTTGCATACTTTTATGAAAAACCCAACCTGGCACACCAGATGTGGCAAATTTATGGAAATGTAATGTTTTCATGCTGAAATGCCTTATGCAACAGAAGAGGGCAGTGCGTAATAAGCTTGGCTTGCAGCACAATGCATCAGGCTGTCATAAAACCTATTTCCTTAACCCTCTGTCTTTTGAAACAATCAACCATAATAACTTCATCCATATTGTTTCTCTTTGGAGGCTTGATAAATAGCTAGTCAACTTAAAGTATTGCGAATCATATCTCCTTTTGTCACTTTCTCTGACAGATAATGTAGGATCAATATATGCAACAATATTTAGAGCATCCCTAGAACAGGTTATCAATGAGTTGAATGTTATCAAGATTTGCTTGTAATCCCATGAAACTGAAATCATACATAAGAAAAATCCCACTTATTTGAATCTCTGTATCTCTGACTGTTTTGGCTGTCAGGTAAACAAAGTTATTATATAGTACGTAAATTTCCTCTTAGGATTCTTGTTTTCTGTTACTGGGTTAAAATGTCAAGAAAAATAGAATAATACAATCTTTGTATCAAGAAGTAGATATTATCTTGGTGCTACTCTCTCATTTCCTGTTTTAGCCCTTCTCCAAAGGTTTACAAATGCTCATTATTCTTCCAGCTAGCACTGTGTTATGGTAGATCTAATTAGAAACTTCAGAAGACGGTGGGTGTGACATATGGGTTTTAGTGGCCTGGCATGGCTGCTGATGTGAGTCAGCAAATAGAGTGAGAGAAGGGGAGAAGAAGCTCAATTTTGGCCTTGAAGAGCAGCTGTGCTGTCATGAGGGCTGATGAGTTGACTTGGCTGCTAGCCAGGGCTGTTGTGGAGAGATGTAGAGACAGCAGTCCCGTTGGTCCAGCCTGGTATGTAGTGTTGGGGACTAGAGCCTTAGGGGGACACTCATCTCCTTAGTTGCTGGGGGACAGGCTGCCAGTCTGACTAAAAACTGGAGAGAGAGAAGGAAAGGAGAGAAGGAGAGGAGAAAAAGACTGTGAAATGGAGTAGCTGGAGAGAAAAGTTGGAGAGTGAAGTTATGTGAGTGTGCAGAGGAGCTGCCGGTTCCTGGTCGGAGAGGGAGAAGAAATGTCCACAGGTGGCTTTCTTGGAAGAAGGGAAGATCCAGAAAGATGACATCTTCACATAAGACCCAAGATGGGAAGGAGGAGTCTGTCAATGGCAAAGCCCTGGTTGGAGGTTCTTTCCCCAACGGAAAAGTAATAAGTGTTCAGCTGAGCAGATCCAAGAGAAGATCAAGTTGCGTCAAGCTCACTACAGTAAATCGAGCCCATTCCTTTGTTTTGATAAGCCCAGGAATGTGGGAGGGAGATGGAGTGAAAGGGGGAAGAAGCAGGAGGGCAAGAGGGGAATAGTATCTGGGATGGAAACTTAGGAGGAAACCTGATATTGGATAAACATGGGGATTGTGCTGTATATACCTGTTGTAAATACTTATAAATAATATCACTGTAAACAGTAAAAAGCATACAAGCCTCCACTATTCTCTGTGAATTGCCACCCTTGCAAAGTAAAATACACTTTCAGTTAAAAAAAAATCAAAAAAACAAAAACCGTCATACTCTGATAGTGAAACACCAACATGGTTGATGATATAAACTATATAAACTATTTGACAGAGATTTAAAGCATCAGCACTTCTACCAAACAGCACTTTCTCAGATCTTTTCCTGTAAATGGCCCTTCAGGATAAATTTGCAATAGCCTTTGTAGTTGTCACAAAGTTGTAAAAAAAAGTAATTTACTTCTTTCCAAGAAAACTTCAACCAGAAATTCTAAATTTTTACTAAACGAGTTCTGGAATGATCAGAAGTAAAAAAAGACATTTAATAGTCCACTTCTGTAAGAGCTACTCAGAAGTAAGCCCTTTATTTTGCAGCCTATTTGATCTATTTATGTCAACAAACAGAGCATTCTTTCAAATTCTTATCTTAATCAGTCTCCTGTTACACAGGTCATCTTAAAGAAAGACATGGTGCTCTTTCAGAAAGACTAACATCACTTTGATTAATAGTGGACTTTCCAGGTAATTAAAGTGTTACTATAACCCTGCCCCTCAATCTGAGGATTTGGATTAATTGTCTTATATTGGTCTCTAATTAAATAAAGCAGATGGTACCTGGAAGATGGTTACCTGCTGTTGGGGATGCAAGGCTGACCTTCTTTCCCGTGAAGAGGTCTGGAAAAGAAGTAGTGGGAAGTATCAAGGCAAAAGTCAGCTAATAATAAAGTAGAATGGAAGTATAACTTTCTGGGAAGGGGAAAGATGAACTCTGTGTCATTCCTGCCTCCTAATTTATGGGAGTTTCATTTTTTAATAGGCCCAAGATTGATGCTGTCAGTCAAGTGAAATTGTGGAGGTTATTTTCCAGAACTGGGCATTTTGTCCCCTGTGTTTTCTATCCACTCTTACTCTCTTTGTGGCACAAGGGGTTATATGTTTTACATTTCACACACACACACACACACACGTATGTGTGTGGTTTTAAGCTTCAATTCAAGCCTGAATTCAACAATTCAGTTGTAATTAGCATTAAAAATGCTAATACAACTGAAGTACTTTCAGGCAGTACTTTCCTGCAAATAAATATTTTTGTAATTATTTTTTCAGATGTTGGGGGAAAAATACAACTATAAAAATAGGCTATGGAAAAGGCACATTGATTGCAAATGACAACATGAAACTTGAGTAGAAGTAATTTATTTTACAGATAATTGTGTAGCAATTTATTTCAACAAGCAATTTCTTTAGTGTAAAATGGCTGCATAATTTCTTAGATTTAGTAATTTATGACTTTGTATTGATAACAATCAACATTTTCAATACAAACAGTACTGAATTCTTTTCCTATTGTAGAAAACAGATATTGCATTTTATTCCTCCATAATGGTTGCTTTTGTGTCTTAAGGGTGGGTGGGGGTAGGAATTGAACTACCATTTTCATCACAGAAAATAACACAAAGTAAATGCACTTCTTTTATCATTTGAAGGAAACATTTTTTTTCTAAGAGAATCAAGCTGTATAATTGATTTTAATTCATATTTTATTTTTCTAATAATGACAGATCAGCATGTTGTAGAACTTAATTTTCCATTTCAGACTGAATAGCTAAAGTGCTAGAACCTTTTTTTAAAGAATAAGTGGAAAGATTTATAAAAATAATTCATATTCAGTTGAAAAAAAATGGGCATGTTCCTGAACATTTTCTTCTTCTACAAAAAGCCCTCGGCAATTTACAGTATGGCATTTTTTAAATAAATGGCCTTGTTCTGTACATAGTTCACTGAGAAGATGATATAACTTCAAAGAGAGAAAGAGAGTAGACCTTATTTCATTTTTGTTTTATACAAAAACAAACAAACAAACCACGCATATCAAATAGAAAAGAACACAGTAACACACCTGGCCCTCCAGAGGGCACTGTTCCGTTACATGAGAGACTGGCTGTTTATCTATACCACCAAGAACTGTAATTTCTTCCTTACTGAAGAGTTCCTAGTAGCATATGCTGAATATATAAATGAGAAACTTGTTCAGGGTTTTTACAACTATGAACAAAAGAAGGAATTTACCTTACTTTCTACAAATACAATCCCCAAGAACTCCAGAATTAATCATGAACAGGGAGATTGGAAATATCCTTCACTATTTTCTTAGGCTAATTGCTAAATATTGGAGTTCATGGCATTGGTAGGTCAATGCTTAGTGATCATAAAAAGCCTGTCTGCAAATTATATTGTAACTGTGTTGCTGGTGGTTGTTGATAAAATGGAATGACTGAGATATGTTGTATAATCCCAGAAATCATTGATTCCAATCTCCTCCCAGTCTAACACTGAGAAGGAGACTATACTTGCAGGTAGGACAGCCCCAATGTCCTGACATTCATTGTAATTGGCCACCAATGGCCTGCAGCCATTGTACCTCCCCAGAGGAATTATGAACTATTCAATGCAGGTGCCTCACAATCATCAGAGATGCCCCGCTATCCTTTATGTCCTCCTTTTGGGGGCTATGGAGAAAGCCCACATAATCATGTACCAGGCTGGGCGGCGGGGGCGGGGGGACGGGGGAGAATCACTCAGACTTCCCATGTAGAGGCCCCTCATAATAGCTGCCAGATTTAATCAGGACCTAATTGCAAATTACCCTTTAAGGATGTGCTGTCTCTCAGTCTTAATTTCCTATCCATAATATCTTTCTTAGAGGATTGTTAGAGGGATCCAGGGCCTTGTATTTATCTGAAGGGTTAGGGATGACAATGATGATTTAAAATACCTACTGTTACTGTGGCTTACCTGACTGTTCTTTCTCCTTGCCTGCATTTTCAAAAAATGTCAAGTATAATTTTACTGACCAGCATTTTAAAATGAAAAGTGAGGACTACATTAAACTGTCCAAACATGTCCTTTTCCCCTCGAAATGTTATTTACCTCAAAGCAGGAGATTATTCTTTTAGTTCCAGATTTGAAGGGTAATGAAAAGAAAAGAAAAACATGGATATAATACTGAGAAATTAAGATTTTAATAAATCAGAATGAGTGGGGTTTAGAGTTACACCTTTTGACTAATATCCAGATGTAACCCATTTCATTTTTTCCCCCCTGAATATTTGGGTACAGCAGTCAGCATTTGAACATACCAATTCAGATACAAGCAGGCCATAGCACCATGGTGACCTTTGCAGAGAGAACACATTCTGAGAACTATCATCCTAAAAGCAAATTCACTATAAGCCTGCTAGGAAATGAAAATTATATGCAGAAAGATGCTTGTCATGTTTATGGCTAAAACATTTATATGCTGATTAATATAGGCACTTAATTGCCAAAGTTATAGCCTTTCACTTTCCATACAAACTTTATTTTGTAGGAATGGCTCTTGGTGGCTTATGGTATAGTGAAAGTTAGTCTGATTCAATATGATATTATGATCATGGAATAATAATTACTGTATGTCTTCCCATAAATTACAAAGCCTTCCATTTTAAGCCTCATTCCAAGCCAGGAAATGTTTAGGTTATTTTAAATCCCATTTTATTACAAAATATGTGGAATATATGTGTGCATGTGCGTGCTTTTTCTGCAGAAACTGTGAAATCAATATACCATCTTAAATGCTGGAGGGACATCATTGTAAACAAGTTATTGATGTGAAAAGTCATTTACACCTGACACAGGAGATAGAGTGTGATATTATTAATTTAACTGGCAGTTGTATAATAAGTGCCATGTAAGCCAACAATCCACCATCTGTAAAGTTCTGCACATTTTGTGGAGCTAGTTCTGTGGTATTTTGACAGCACCAAATCACTTTTAATTTGTCAATTTCAAATGTTCTCATCAAGAAGTTCAAGTGAAGGAGAATGTCTGGTTGACTCATATTATCTCCTAGATGATTTCTCTCTAGGTCACATTTGCAAGCTGTCCCATCCTTGAGGGTGGGGAAGGGAGTATGGAACTTTAATATATTGATTGCAAGACATTTCAGAAAATAAGAACATACTATGGCACACTAAAATCCCAGATCCTAATTGACTATATGACAGCAGTATTTTTCAGTAAAATCAAAGATGTTTTCCTGTGCAGTATTTCTCATACGCATAAAAAAATGTGTAAAGAAAAAAAAAAGGATGGAAACTAAAGACTCTGTTTCTGTGTGGTTATGTGAATAATGCACAGCATACTTATGAAACTCGGCAGTGGGTGGAAAAGCTTTAACCAAACAGTTGCAGTTACAGGTAGTCTTCATTTAACGACTACCTCAGTTAGGAACCATTCACATTTATGATGTTGACAAAGAAGTAACTTTATGACCAAACCTAGCATTTATGACCTTTGCAGGTCTGTAAAGCAAAGGAAAGCTGAAGTAAGATCATAAGCACAGTCACGGTTTCGCTTCGCGACTGCTTTACTTAACTACCAAGTAGCCAGTCCCAATTGTGGTCGTTACACAAGGATTACCTGTATTTCAACACACAAACTTTCAGTTCTGACAATTAAGGGAAGGGAAAAGGAGTCTTATGAGTATGTGCATACATAGTCTCCAGTGAGAAGAAAGAAAAGCTTGCTGGATACTATTTGTTGTAATAATGTCAGTGATTTTCTACAGGTAGTCCTTGCTTAATGACACTAATTGGGACTAGAATTTCCATTGCTAAGTGATGGAGTCAATAGGTGAAACATCATATGACTGCACTGCTTAGTGACAGCAATTTCAGTAGTCCCGGTTGCAGTTGTTAAACCAGGACTGCACTGTTGTTAGTCCAGGACTTCATATTTCTCCTCCCCTGCCGTGCTTGCCTCCACTTCAGCTCCCCCCACCTGTCTATCTCCCCCCCCCATCTCTGCCCTTTTGACCACCCTGCACTCCACCACCCCCGCTGCCTGCTGCCTTCCCCAGCTGCCTTTCTCTGTCTTCTTCCTCCTGCTGCTGACATGGCACGCCTGGCCTGGCCCTCCTGCTGCTGCCTGTTGGCCTCCTGCTGCCTCCAGCTGGTGGCCTTGGAAAGGCCTTGCGTGGCCAGCAGCTGCCTTGTAAAGGGCCAGGAGCACCTTGTCAGCAGTGGGAGGAATAAGACGGCAAAGGTCAGCTGGGGCCGGCAGGGGTGGCAGAGGGCAGGGTGGCAGAGGCAGTGGAGTGCTGGTCAGCTAAAAGGGCAGAAATGATGGTGGGGAGATAGGCAGGTGGGGGGGAGTTGAAGCTCAGCCTGTGGTTGTAACTGCAGGTGGGCTGCCAAGCACCTGAACTGATCATGTGACCATGGGGGTGCTGCAACAGCTATAGCTTCAAGGACCAGTCATAAATACAACTTTGAATGGTCACTGAACGAATGCTCATTAAGCAAGGATTACCTGTTTCTTGGGCCCAGCTAAAAGATATCAACATTATGGTGGGTTTCTGCATCTTCTCAAGGCTGCCATCTCTAATATTTAGCTAACTGTCCTCCTTCCACTCCTTTCAGCAATTGCCTTAGCTCTCCCTATATTGTGGATATTTCTGTGGGTTACTGAAATTGCAGGAGAGATATTTCTTTACCAGTCTCAGTTTCACTTGTACTTTTTCCAAGTTTAAGGCTTTTTCCTTTGCGTTTAAGGCTTAGTTTGAGAATTTCTAAAAAGATGCTTGTCTTATTGATCCACCATCATTGCCTTTGGATCCATTATCCAAAGAGACGTGAACCACAGGGCATTCTATAGTTTTTACTTTCATAAAAGAATGATTACCTCATAACATTGTTTTTTTTACCATCATGGGGGCACACTACCATCCTTCAGCATGTCAGTAGCCCTTACCTCCTCAGTAGGCTTATGGAAGCTTATGTTAAGTGGAGATTAAGCCAGAAATCCTGATGGGCTGCCAACACTGTGGGGTTGGTGGTTGACTCTGGATTTCAGCTTGCCTGTGTTATGAAGCAGTGGGATAAGAGACGGAGGGAGAGCCAGAAAAAAGAGCCAGTGAATGTTCAGCAATGCCGTGGAGAGTTGAAACAGGAAAAACTGAAGAACTGGGAAGAGATGGTGTGGGATTATTTTGGAAGCAGTGAGAGAGAGGAGACAGTAGAAAGTGATTATGGAAATTATGGACAAAAGGAATTACTAGGGGAAGAGGAGGGTGGCCTATTACAGAGGACTTCTGGCTGTACAATCTCAACCCTAGGTTCTGGGTGTTGGATTACTTGTAGGCCTCAAATTGTTTGTAATAAGACTTGTTCCTCCACAACCTGGGGTTGGAAGAGAAAGCAGATCTGGTATGTATTGCTGGGCAAGGATAGAAGCATACCTCTGTCCAAAAGTTGCCTGGCTGGGTTTTGGGGTAGGACACCAACTGAACTCCAGGATGTGGAAAAGGAATGGCATTGTGTGAGAACTACTGGTTACCTGTAGAGAGTGGTCTTGAAGCAAGTATTCAGAATCTGTTAGGAAAACAAAAAGGACAAAAGCATTACTTAAGTCCTGGGAAGGGAGATAGTATAAATAAGAGATTCAGGCTGGCTCCTCCCTGACTCAGTGTGATTGATACAAGAGGGAGAAGAAAAAGCACAAGCAGACTTGCAAGATTCTGTTACTACAGCCTACTCAATAAAGTAGAGTTCTGGTCTTATTGTGAAGTTGGTTCCTGGTCTGGTCCATCTCCTATGGCTGACATTACCTGATGCTTTGTTCTGCAAGTGATCAGATATGTGTGAAGTTGTGTGCAGGAACAAGCTGGGGGTCCTGCTGTCCATCTAGCTCCCTGCCAAAGCTCTCCAATCTTTTCACTGGTTGATGGAGGACTCCCCCAAGTTTTGTGTGCTAGGGAACTTTACCCTTTCTGCCTTGTGGATGGAGTAGGATGTGGGGGATTCAGGAGTTCATGACGAACATGACAATCATGCAGGCCTTTAATGATTACTCAAAAGCTGCAGGTGTCATAGAACACAGCTGGCCACCTGCTGACTAGTGCCATCTTGTTCAGCAGAATAATATCTAACCTGCAGGAGCTGCACTGGTTGCCAGTAGGCTTCTGGGCCCAATTCAATGTGCTGGTGGTTACCGATAAAGCCATATATGGCTTTGTCCTTGTTACCTTCAGAGCCAACTTTTCCAGTTAGAATCTGCCCATCCTACATAGTCTAGCTGGGAGATGAAGTTATGAGTACCCACCACTTGAAAGATTGGGAGGCTGAGACTTGAACCATATTGGTGTCAGTGACAGCTCCTCTTGCCTCCTGAGTATGTTGAATCCATACTTTGTCTTTTAAGCACTGGCGAAAGCAGTCCACTTTGCAGGGCATTTGGAGAGGAAGATTTCACCCGAGCAAAGCAATAGCTAATGTTGGATTCTGACTGATGCTTTTATTCTGTGCATTTCTAAGCCACTTACTTTTACAATTAGTGATGGCCAAATTGCAGTACAGTGGTCATTGATTAGTGACCACTCATTCAGCAACCATTCATACTTATGATGGTGCTGAATGAGTGGTACTTACAATCACTCCTTGAACTTCTGGCTGTTGCAGTGTCCCCATGGTCATGTGATTGCCATTTGTGACCTTCTTTGCTGGGTTCCCGTAAGCAAAGTCAACATGACGTCTTTGCTTCACAACCCATGGTGATTCACTTAATGATGGCAACCAGAAATGCTGGAATTTCTGTTGCTAAGTGGAGCGGTCACATGATGATGTACTTTATGACCACGTTGCTTAGCAGTGGAAATTCTGGTCCCAATTGCCATTGTTAACTGAGGACTACCTGTAATTAATAAATAAATTGAAAACTTTTGAAAAATGTCCACTGAGTGACTATAGACTGTGATTGCAGTCAACCAGAAATTGAAGATTTGTGCTTTCCTAGTGTTATAAAACAGATATACTGTATACTCCACTTTGATATTTTCTTCTTTTTTTTCTTATATCATTTAGATCCCTTATACCTCATTCTGTCAGTTTTGTCCCACTGGAACTCAAATTTTCTTCATTGCTCTTCAGTCTCCAACAGTCACACTCCTTCACTCCTTTTCGGGCAAACCATAATTTTCACTTTTATTTTTTTCTGGTTTTGTTAATTATAGCTATAATGACTTCATTTTATTTTTCATTTTAGGATGTAAAATTGGGCTTAAATATGTTCTTTGCATCTGTACCTTGGCTGTAATAATTGAAAATCAAGCTGCTTCTCTATGCATAGCCCTGTTTTAGTTTCTGTTGTGCTAAACTGTGACAGAATGTCAGAAATTGAACTGTGTTATGTACTACAGTAGTTAAAGGCCCATAAAAATCACCAATAGAAGTCTTACAGGGCCTAAGATCTTTCAAATTCCCCATAGTCTGGAAATGTAGTACTGGAAGAGTGATAAGCTTGGCTCTTCACTATTCCTGGGATTTCATTAACTGGATAATATCAAAGGGAACATCTGATTGCTTCAGCTGCTTGCTATTAACAATATAAGAAAATCTTTCATTTAAAATGTTGCCACTTCAGTCTTATCAAATTAGCTAGCTCACAAATGGTTCATAGTATGATCTACTTGCACCAAACTTTGAGGTCTTTACAAGCTATAGCAGCCCAAACCAGGGCCGTAAAAGTTGGTTTTGCTTCAGGGGTAGTTCTTGGTTTTATTTTATTTTTAAACTGTCAAAACACGGTGCTGGCTAAAGGATTTCCCCCCTCTTGCTTGTAGTATACTACTCCAAGTCTCAGGAGGCATTGCAGCAGACAGAAAGAGGAAGGACTTAGGAGAGGAGTGGAAGAGGAAAAAGGGGAGACCTATGAGAGTACTCTGTCTGAAGCTGTCATTTATTTATTTAACATGGCTGCCCATCTCACAACAGTAGTTCTGGGTGATGCACAGGGATTAAAACAATGGCAACATCCACATATAGCCCATGATGTCCAAGTTTAAAATAAAAAATCCCAATTAAAAAAACCACGTTAACAAGAGAGCTCACCTGACCACCTAGCTGAAATGCCTGGGGAAAGAGCCAGGCCTTCCAAACCTTGTGAAAGATTAACTGGATCAGGGCTATCTGGATTTCCACAGGGCAGGTGCTGACAGAGAAGGCACCACTCCAGGGTCAACAAGATGACAGTAATGGAAGGGACCCAGAGCATGCCCTGGTGCACTAAGCAGAAAAAAGTCGGAGAGAGGCGATCTCAAAAGTAGACTGGCTCTATACCAGGTAGAAATTTCTAACTGACAGCCAGCACCTTGAATTGCACCTGGCAGCCTACTGGAGCCAGTGCAGCTCTTAGAGGAGCGGTGTCAAAAGTTATCTGGGGACACACTGGAGACACAGTGTTCCAGGATTCAGATCAATCTTGGGCAGGAATTCCTTGTTACCACTGTGGATTATTGTAGAATGTAGTGTGTTGCACACTACCTGCTTATTTTGCAAAAAAAAAAAAAAGGACATTTAGCTTGAGTTTATTACAAGAAAGCATCTTGTAAAAAGGACATAGAGTAAAACAACCACATGCAAGTTTGTAATGGTTATTAGAACAAACAAAAGGGAAGGGGAATGTGTGTGGGAAGTACCACATAGTGTTGGACCCATACAATAAGCATAAGTGGGCACAATTATTTATTCTTCTTCTTGACCAGAAGCAGTTTTGTTGCTGTGTATTTCAATGGATGCCATTGTTCATGGACTCAATACTTTGTTGCTCATTTTGGGTATCCTTATTAAGTGCTTTGGAAAAGACAATATTTTCTGCTAACCAAAGGATGCAGCAATACGCATTACTATGGCCAAGATTCTGTGATATCTTACAATAATATATTATATTGTTCATATTATAGTACTAAATTCATTGGTAAACCAGTGACTATTGATAAGTATAAAATATAAGATAGATTTTTTTCTTTTTTTCCTTTTCCTTCTTAGTTTGCATTTTTTAGTTTGTCCTTTTAATTTTTTTTAAGATTAAAGGTTGTTTTGTTACAAAAAATAGAGATATTAAATAAATAAAAAATTGAGTGTTTATAGGTATGCCCAGAGGTTTATGGTTCAACATGCTTCATCTTGTGGCATTCAACATACCTGTGTGTCCCTTTATTTTTTAAATTTATTTTTAATGCATTTTATTTGTATACCAACCATTCCCAAAGGCTCTTGGTGGCTAAGAGTTTTTAAAAAAACCCAACCTTCAAAAATACTAAATAAACCCACCCACAAAATAAACCAAAAATAGTATGAGCATTATACAGAGAATATACATAAAAAACACGCCTCCACAAATTCATGTCTTCAATCATAGCATGCTGTCCTCCTGTGCTTGATGGAACATTTATGTCTTAACTGTTCTAAAATCTGGAATGGAAGGAGTAGACTGGATCTCCATATGGAGGAAATCACAGGATGTGGAAGTGGTGTTTGAAAATGGCTACTTCTGAGTTCCTGTCAGATGGCATTCTCATATAGACAAATCTAGAAAGAGTTGACCCTTTGGGAGAAGGCAATCCTGCAAATACTATCTGAAGACTAACAATAAATAGAATGTATTACATTGCTTTTAGAAGAAAAACAAAACAAAACTGGCACAGGCTGCACACTATAAAAGTAGGAACTAGGAAGAAAACTATCTAAGATGGCAAATCATTCTACTCCAGAGTAGGATTTCAGAGGCGACATAGGTCAAATTGGTTCTTTTTCAGGACATTCATACTAAGCTGGTTAGTTTCTGATCTGAAATAGAGGTGGATGCTAGAGATGCTAGAGATGATAATCAGAAATACAGGGACCAAACGACACATTACACTGATACCATATTTATAGTTAGACGACACAATATTAAAGTTGGAGATTTGGTGTCTGTTGTTGGCTGGTGATAAACTTCAGTCAACATATAGTAATGAACACTGTGTTATCCTTTGGAGCATTTCTGAGGCATGCTTTGAACTAGTTAATATCAAAGATGATAGTGTATTGATTAGAAATGTCAAGCATCTGAGAAAGGTTCTAATTTGGAATGCTTCAAGGTGGTAGTCCCTTTTCCCTCTGATGTGGTGACTCCTGTAACACAGTGCAGGATGCATGGGCCAGAGAAAGCAACTTAGTGGAAAAATCTGAAAGCGTAAAGTGAACTTTACCCAAGCTGTGGCAGCCACTAGTGACAGATAATTTGATTTTGAAGTTTAGCATTTGCCTCTCTAGGACACATATGAATGCTATCTTTTACAATATAGCTGAAGCTGTTGTTCTCTCTCTCTCTGTGTTTATGAAACAGAATTCTATAAGAAAAGAAGGCAGATCCATGCTGAGTAATTTACACACAAAAGTCTGATGTTGTAGAATGCAGGGTGGGAGTCAGAGTGTGATGGATATAAAATAGTAGTAAGGTAATATCTTGATCTGAATCACTAACAAGGCACAAAAAACTGAGCGAATTTTCTTCAAATTCATACTTGTCCACATGTTGGTAACCTTTGAATTGGCCCAGGTAAAGTATTACTTTGATGTTAATTCTGGGCCAATAAATGTAAATAAAATGCCAGTAAAGACAAAGGCAGAGGGGAATTCTAGCCTATCTTTTAAAATTATTGCAGGAAGACTCCTCAAGTCCTTCAGGCAAAATTAAAAACCAAGTCTGATTTTTGTATTCCTATATTTTTCCTTTTCTTATTTTTTTTTTCCTACTCTGATGCTTTCTAGCTGTAATTCTTGTTCTTCCTTCAAACTAAGTAGGCAAGTAAGCATCTTTCTGAAGTAATGTCAGTGTATCACATTTAATTAGTCAGCAAGCAAGTAAGTAAGTAATGTAGTTACTGTGTTGTTTCTGAGAGACAGAGAGAGAGAGAATGAATGAATTTAGGAGACAGAAGACTATGGCCCATCTCATCTCTTCCTCTCAAAATGGACTGTGGACAAAATTGGCGGTTAATTGGGACTCCCAGTGCTACAAACATACAATTTTAGAATCATCAGTGTTATGCAGCAAGTTTATGCTACATGTTCTTTTCAGTTTCATATTGTAGATTTTAATTGGCCTATCTTTAATGTGCCATTTTGCAATCTGCCCATTTTTTAATGTACCCATTTTATTTTAATATCCAGCTGTTAAAGTATGTTTCTTTACTATTATAACATTATAACATTTTCATGTGACAGAAATAGACATTCAAAAAAAAAAACACCATACGCATTAGTTAAAATGTACTACTTCAATAGATGAAGAACATCTTTAATAAGCTTGGGTACTCCTGCTGAGTTCAAACCATTGGAACATGACTCTACTAGGCCAAATTTCATATTCTATTACTTTTCAATTAGATAACTATGATGTAATTACCTAAAGCAAGAATAATTAGTTGAAATTGCTTTGATTTTTATAGAGATTCCTAAAAATCTGTTATGCTTTTATAATTAAACATATGATTTTGCCATGTTTTCACTTTGACGTATTATTTAGCAGTAATGATGTATCTCCTTTAAAGCAGAATCCAATTGTTGCAAGCCAAAAACCTATTGTTGAAGAACTGTGTAATGCTATATTCTAAAATACTTATTGTTATGATTGACAGATGGAAAAATACAGAATTCAAAATCTTCTTATGTTTTTATTGAAGAAAACATAATACATTTCATTTCCATTGACATTACTGTGGTGCTTTAATTTCTAGAAAAGAATTAACCAGAAACTAGAGGAAAAAATTGATTTGCCATCTCTGAAGGCATGATAAACTCCAGAATTCTCAAAGAGCAGCATAAAACTCATAGAACAGAGTTCAATAGTATCACTGCAATATATTTCTTGCCTTTTACTTGAGGCGCAAATCAAATTGTCAGTTAACGAACCCAACCTTGTTAACTAACAGTTTGCGCTCAGAAGCTATGTTTATAACTCTTCCTTCTCTGCTCAGCAAAAAAGTGGATTGCACCATCACATATATAAACATCATTTGCAATTGAATATGCTGTGTCATTAATCTAAAGATTATTATATGCTCAAAGGGGCTGAAGTAGTCTCTTATAGATCATTCTCCACCCCTTCTATGCAATCAAGACATCACTAGGTGATTATTAAAATGGATAGACCTGGTGTACCTACTGAATATGGCCAGCATTGGGGACAAGAATTCCATTTTCATTTATAAGTGAAAACCGAACAACATTTGCAATACCTTTAATAGAACAGAAAGAACTTCTGATTAATAATTCAGAAGTGAAAGTAAATGACATATAAGTGAAAAGTCATAGATTTAGCAACAAGTAAGATTATTATCTTGTCATCAATTTTGCTGTCAGTTGTACTGATATGCATGCAATCCTTCTACTTTTACCATAACTGTTTTTAGTTGAGTCCTCTGAGATCTTCTATATAAAAAGAGAAAGTTAATGGTAATGAAATACAATGTTTAAATGATTTTCGGCCAATAAAGTTTAAACAGAAAAGCACTGTCAAAGCATTAGTATTGACATTTTAAGTTACATGTAATTAATCTTAAAGCAGATGCTGGATTTATGTTTCTGTCATTGTGCTTTTCATGTGCTAGGCCTTCTGAAAAATATAGAGATCTAAAGTCACTAAAAGTTAATTACCCATATTATCTGCCAATATGAAATTGAAGATCTTTAATAATTTCCTGAGAATTTTAATTTCTTTTAATACTTATGTCATAGTTTTAGAATAAGACTGCAGACAAATTTAGCAGTTGTTGTTATTACTATTATTATTTTACTCTTAAGCAGCATACAGGGAATTTAATTTGATATTATCTAAAAGACAGGAAAAGGCTATATAGTTTAGATTTGTGGCAGTGCAAATTAGCTGAGATCTAGCTCAAGGCCATTAGATGTCCCAGACTGCATGTTCCTGTACTCTCCTTTCTGTCACCAGGAAGTCCACCAGGGAGAAGGAAATACTTCCTGGACAGTATAGAAAAATTAGTAGCCATGATTACCCCATTAATAGCGTTTCATGTATAGCAGCCCAAAATATGGCAGAGTAATGGCCTATTGGAAATAGCTGATGATGCAGAAAATGATTGGCAAGACAAGTGACACATAAAATAAAACCTGGAAAGAAAAAGGAAAAGAATAAAATCTGGGAAAAAATGAGGTAGGAATAACAGGTGAAATGGGAGGCCAAGAATATGACTAATTAATTATTGGTGGCCCTCAGTAAGCTGGCTTCTTTTTCTATTGTTCAAGAAACAGTACTTTGTTTAGAATTAAAACTAAGTGTTCATTTCTAAATGAATAAGGAATGCCATTTTACCCTTTTTTTCATCCTGAAGAACAGAAACCAGAAATACAAAATGCAACTTTGATTTATTTAACTGTCTGTATAAATTATCTGAAGTTTAATTACTACATCCTAACTTCCTTCTTAAAGCTATATTTCAAAATAATAACAATCATCATCATCATCAAACAACAACATCTGCCTATCCCAGGTCCTTTGGAAGGACTCGATAGGTGGATAAAAATGCCAAATCCAGTCTAAACATCTGGTTGACTGTGCAACCAACCATAATAATAATAATGACTGTAACAAAAGAAAGCAAAGATAGTACCAATAGTAATAGGCGCCTTGAGCACAATCCCAAAACATCTGGAGCACCACTTGAACACCATCAGCACTGACAAAATCACCATCAGTCAATTGCAAAAGGCAGCCTTACTTGGAACACCTTACATCCTGCGACAATACCTTTAACACCATCAAACAACATCTGCCTATCCTGGGTTCTTAGAAAGGACTTGATAGGTGGATAAAAATGCCAAATCCAGTTTAAACATCTGGCTGACTGTGCGACCAACAATAATCAAGTGCCTAGAAATAACAGGAGTCAGTAGAAACATCAGAAGCTTTGTGCAAAGATCAATGGCACAATGGAAGACACAGTTGCTGGTCAATGGTAATAGACTAGGACAGGTTAATATCAAGAGAGGAATCTTTCAAGGAGACTCACTATCATCACTACTGTTGTCATTGCACTGATTCCTCTGTCAACAATACTGAACAAGTCAGGACATGGCTATCAAACATCAACAGCATCTGCCAGGTTATCACACCTCCTTTACATGGATAGTCTCAAACTGTATGGAAAAACACTATCTGAAATAGAATAATTGCTTAACACCGTCCTAATATACAGCCAAGATATTGCAATGAAGTTTGGACAGGAAAAATGTGTCACCCTTTCACAAAATCATGAATGTTACAAGTACACCAGAGTGTTGAAGAAGAAAAAAGGGCATTGGAAGAATATCTGAAGGACATTGAAGAAGATGCATTGAAGCTAGTACACCATGAAGGCTGAAGGAATCAAGATGCCCAATGGAAATAACATCAACAGTCTGGATGAAGATCACTACAAATACCTGGGTATCCTTCAAGCTGACAACATCAAGCACATTGAAGTCAAGAAGAAGGTTAGTAGTCAATACATCATGAGAGTGAAGAAGATCTTAAAATCCAAATTCAGTGGAGGAAATACCATTAAGACAATTAACACCTGGGCAATTCCTGTCATTAGATACACAGCTGGAATAGTGGACTGGACTCAAGGAGAACTAGAAGTCCTGGATAGAAAGACCAGAAAAATAATGACAATGAATCATGCCCTTCATCCATGCAGTGATGTTGACAGACTCTACTTACCAAGGAGCATAGGTGGGTGTGGAATGTTACAAGTACACCAGAGTGTTGAAGAAGAAAAAAGGGCATTGAAAGAATATCTGAAGGACATTGAAGAAGATGCATTGAAGCTAGTACACCATGAAGGCTTACTGAATACTAAAGAGACCAAACTGGCCTACAAGAAAGACCAAATAAAGAATAGAAAAGAGACATGGAAAGGCAAAGTATTACATGGCCAGTACACACACACACACACACACACACACACACACACACACAAACTAGCAGGCAAATCAGATAACAAGGCCTGGCAATGGCTAAGAGCAAGAAAGTTGAAGAAAAAGACAGAGGGGCTAATTCTGGCTGCACAAGACCAAGCCTTAAGAACAAATGCATACAAAGCCAGAACTGAAAAGACAGCAACAGGCAGCAAATGGTGCCTCTGCAAAGAAGCTGAAGAAACAGTGGACCACCTAATTAGCTGCTGCAAGATCTCAGACTTGCTGCTGCAAGACTGACTACGAAGTAGCAACAATGGTGCATTGGAATATCTGGAAGAAATTCCATTTACCTGTAAGCAAGAACTTACAGACAAATGGTACAAAACAGACAAAGTTATAGAAAATGAAGAAGCTAAAGTGCTTTTACATCACAAAGACATTCATTATCACTGGTTTTCATATGTACAACTCGGAGAAAAATTTAAAATTGATAAAAAGACATATGGTTTTGAACAAAACAAAACTGTTTTTGAAACTGAATTGTGTACTAATGAGGAACATCTTATTGCTAAAATGTATAAGCTTTTATTGAGATTTGAAACAGAAGATGAGCAAGTTAAAGATTGTATGATAATATGGACTAAAAAATGTGGATATAATATACAAATGGAACAATGAGAAAATATGTAGATGAAAGGGTTAAAATTTACAGTGTGTGATAACTTGAAGGAGAATGTCTATAAAATGATGTATAGATGGTATTTGCCACTGGAAAGATTATCAAAAATGTACAAAGGGGTTTCAAATCTACATTGGAAATGTGAACAACAAGAAGGGACTTTTTACTATCTTTGTTGGACATGGAACAAAGCTAAACAATATTAATATATGACTCAAATTCATATATTAATCCTGAAGATTTGAAGGCTAATATACAGTACAGTCAAAACCAGAGACTTTCCTTTTGGGACTGATGGATAAACAATTGGGAAAACCTCATGGACCTTTGTTTTTATATATGATAACTACAGCTAGACTTTTATATGCTCAAAGGTGGAAAGACTCGAAAATACCTACAATGGAAGAATGGATGGTGAAGTTGATGGAATTAGCTGAGATGGTGAAACTGACAGCTTTGCTTAGAGAAGAAATGCTGACTAATTTTAATGTTAATTGGAAGTCCCTTTTGGACTTTTTGCAGGAAACAGAAAAAATGAAATTACGATATATGGATTTGATGATTAGTTACATTAATAGATTATACAAAATATGCATTTTAAGAAGTAGTTTCAGAGTAAGAGGTTATTACAAGATTTACTTAAAGGCAGCTTTACTTGGAACAGCTTACATCCTGCGATGATATCTTTAACACCATCAAACCCTAACCCTATCCTAGGTCCTTGGGAAGGACTCAATAGGTGGATAAAAATGTCATATGCAGTCTAAACAACTGGCTGACTATGTGACCAATAATAATAATAATATGGGATTTTATTCAGACTCTTATGAGAAGCAGCACTGAAATCAATGAGATAATATATGCCTTCAAGTCACTGTTGACTCCTGGAGACTGCCTGGAGAAGTTCCTGCAGTTTTTTTGGCAAAGTTTCAGAAGTTTGCCATTGCCTCCTTCCTAGGACTGAGAGAGAGTGACAGGCCCAGCTGGCTTCATGCCTAACTGGGACTAGAACTCACAGTCTCCTGGTTCTTCTAGCCTGATGCCTTAACCACTACACCAAACTGGCACTCTATGAATAATTTAAGGCCCATTAATTTCAAAGACTTACGATACTACACATTCAATTTGCTTATAAGAGCAGTATACAGATAAATAGTTTTCATACATTACAATAGATTCCACGAAAATTACTGTTCATATTCTGACACATGTAACATCAGTTGAATAAGATTCTTAAAATCTATGATCTTTTTAGCAAGTCTGTGTTGGACTAAGAAAGGGCCCTTAATTTGCCAGTCTTGTTTTCCTTTGCACAAAAGAATGGTGGTTTCACTATATATTTCTGAATATAACTTTTAAAAGAAAAATAACATATTATATCATTTCCACAGAATCCCAGGGTAGCTAATGTGCTTAGGCAACAAATTTTTTAAAAATACCTGGCTATTTTGTAAAAGTATACACATATACACAAATATCAGCGAATCTGAACATATCACTATCCCCACAGAGATTAGTAGTGAATTTGCTTTATATAAAACTATTTATTTGTTGCCAAACTTTTCATTTGTAATTATCTGTACTATGAATATGCATTACCATTTCAGTAAATAAAATCCAGAGAGATTGTATGCATTTATTAATATGTTTGTTCAAATCTGTGGCCTATTAAATAGATGAAATCCTTTCACAGAATTATCTACATGAAAAGGGTTGGGTATAAGTGGGAAATAAATAGCAAAGGATATTTTTCTTTCTAATGTAAACATCTGGCAGTAATCCTTGCTTACACAATTAATGGGCATTTAATTGGCAATGATCAGTTTATTGCAGCAATACAAAGTGAATGTTTCCCCAGGAACAAACAGCTGTTGCAAGAATTTCACAGTGATTTAACAAACACCAGGTGATAGCTGTATCTAGAATGGAGTGTTCTGTTGCGGAGCACATACAACTGAGGCACTTCAGAATGGGGGGTGGAATAGGAAAAATAGCACTATTAGATATTCGTTCGTTTTTCACAAGCACAAATATTTTCTGTTTAAATAATTAAGATTTAATGCAACTAATCTCAATCTAAATGCTTATGGAAATATTTTTATACCATGTTTCTGTTAAATTCAGTATCAGCTTTGAGTATAGAGCTAACTTAGGGAAATAGCCCATAGGAACAACAATTTAAAACAGAGAAATATCTTTCCTTCCTGCCTGCCTGCCTGCCTGCCTGCCTGCCTGCCTTCCTTCCTTCCTTCCTTCCTTCCTTCCTTATAATAGCTGCACTAACTTTCAATTACTAGGCTCTTGGCATATATTAAATTATACATTTTAAATTGGAACTTACTGACCAGGTGTCTTACTTCCCAAAGGCTGCTTTTCCTTGGATAGAACAATTCTGTTGCAGCCAAATGCTTTTTATTTACTAAGTTAATAGACTATGTTATACTCCACAGTCGAAGCACCAAAATGAGCAAGGCACCAAGGGTCAGTGTGAAAACAATATTTGCTTCATATATCTTTTTGGTAATAATTCATTTCCATGACAAGAGAAGACAATCAATCCTCTTCTATTGTGCATTTCTCCAATAAAATTACCGTTTCTGATATCACAAAGGAAGCTGCTTCCTAAGGAACATGAGCATGCTTACATGGATCAATGAATTGACAATGCATACTCTCTTAAAGCCCCTTTGAGTCATTAATATGACAATGCTGGTTTGAATTACTTTTTCCATATTGATATTGAGTTGCAACCCAGACATTTAAAAAAAAAATTCTTCAAAAGAACCCAAGGAATTACTTCATCTGACAATCTATATTAGTAAGTAAATATTTTCTACATTTATTTCTCAAGCCATCAGAAGACATTTTGAGGACTGCAGTGACAGTTCACAAACTTTGCAGTTCATCTTTTTTACAATATATTTTATTAGTTTTAACAAACAATATCAGGTAATTACATTAACATAAATCCAAGATAGATATAGAGAAAAAGAAAAGAAAAAGTATAGAAAATACAAAAGAGATCTACTGCAATGTGAAAAAAGAGACAGGTACTGTACATATGAAAATTTGCGCTATATATATATATATATAAAGTATACCAGATTATTATTTATAGCTATTGAGTTAAAACATAAAATCCATCCAAATTTGATAGAATTGTGATTCCTGCCTCTGATATCTCATTAATTTAACTTTATGATTTTTTTCTAATGCAGCAATTGAAGAGGCCTTGTTAATCCACAACTCAGTTGTTATGTTATCTGTTGTGCAATTATTATTTTGGCTGCAAAGATTAAACAAATAATAAGTTCTTTATTTTTAATCTATAAATAGTAATAATAATAATAATAATAATAATAATAATAATAGCAGTGGCATGTGATGGTGATTAAAGATATTTAAAAGACACAGATCCAGAGGGATTTTTGTGATGAAATGATTATCCAACTATCAATGTGCAGTGGAAAAGGAACTGAATGACATCCCATTCAGTTGATAACAGCAGTCAGATATTAAATGCATATCTGTTATGTGGAGCTTATTCCCAAGTAAACATTCACAAAATCACAGGCAAATATGTAGAATCCTCCATTTTGGTTAGACTGTTTTTATGATATAATTTTTATATTGATCAATTACATTATATTATTTAAATTTTAAAAAAAACCTTTGCAGTTCATCCTCAATTTGATTATGTGGAACAAAGCTCCCTGCAACAGGTAGGCTCCTTACAGTTGACAATTTGTAGCAGATTTGCTGATTTCTGTTCATGTAGATCACAAAGAGTAACAGGATTAAGTTGAGGTAATAATGCAGCATTCAATTAATTCCTGAAGACTTATTTATTATTTCTTAATTAATAAAACCAGATCATGTTATGTTTCTACAAAATGAAATATTTTATCACAGTATATATGTGTTGGCAAGACACCATATATACACAACAATATTATTTTAGGAATAATCCATGTACCAATTATTTTCATCTTTACATGTTTTTCTTAAACATCCCCTAAATATTCATTGTTGGTGTAAATACACCACTGTATTATCAAATAACCCACAAAGTCTGCAAAACAATATGTAATTTATTTCTTTAGTGAATGGTAGTCCTGCTGTTAGCATAAAAATATCCAAAAAAGCTACTAACAACACCTATTCATCATAATTTACCTTATTAGGAATTGGAGCCATCAGGATGATCAAGGCAAATCCCATTCAGTCTTTAGATTCTCTGTTATCTCTTTTATGCTCTACCTACTTTTCTGCACTATAGTATTACAGCTGAACCATTAATATTCCGTTTGAAATACCTGTAGATTTTAGTAATTAAGTGTCCAGCTATTTGTATTTACAGTAATCATTTTAGCATTATATATAGTTTTATATAATAGCATACCTCTTGCATAGATTTATATAGATGTATTTATTATTGATTTTGAAGTTCTAACATTAATGGTATTGGCAGCATGTTTCTATATTTCTGCTAGCACTTTATTCTTATAGTACATAGGTTAAACTACTCGCATAATGGGAGGGCTTTAATTTTAGCAATAAATGTAAATTTTACTGATCATGACTAAAGTAAAGGACTACTACTATGAACAAGATTAAGACATGGTGGGTGGGATCAAGGTGCATATTTCTCAAAAAGACAGAAAGAAGAAAAGAAAAAAAAAGGATAATCAACATCTGCAATCAAATCATCATCATCATCATAATAACAATAATTTATTAAACTTGTATGCCACCTGACTCTCAACAACACTCTGGGTGATTTACAACAATCAAACAAACAAATTACAGTAAAATTAATAAAAGATCAAAGATCAAAAGATGGCAAGCATGATGAAGTGAGGCGTCTCATTTTTCCTTGCCAAAGGCCTGGGTGAACAGGCAAGTCTTCACAGCTCTTCTAAGCAACAGCAGAGTGGAAAAGCAATTATTATGATGTGAATTGAAGAATCATTGAAGAAACTGCTGAAATAAATGAGATACCTCAGTTCACTAAAAACCACTGTGGTTGCTTCACATTACTTAAAATTAAAGTAGTACGCAATTGTCAAACTCTAAAAAAAACCCTACATTAAAAATGGATTAATTAATTAATCAGTATAGAACTCAAGATAATCATGTACAACTTCCAAGATTGGATTAAGTCCCTTTGGACACATCTTTTTTTTTTTAAATACAAAGTCACCATTTTTTTTTTAAATAGAGCAAGCATTTAATGAAAATCAAGGTGCACTCTCTGGGCTCATATAACACTCAATTATATCTGCAAGAAGTAAGATTCTCCCAATCCTATATTCATCTACCTGCTGATTATTAGTACTTTGTTCTGTTCCTTTCTCACCAATATAACAAATGAGATTTGCAGAGAGATGTAGTCATGCTAGACTCTAGCAACAAGAACAAAACCTTAAATAGTAATTCAATTCTTTTCATGTTAGTTTTTGTGGATCAGAATCTCTTCACCAGATACATGGACTACAGTCCTATGAAAGGAGTGATATAGATGTAGAAGAGGAAGAGACAAAAGGAAAGAATAGTAAAAGGAGAAGTTAGAGATAGTCAGAATTAGCCTTAAATAGTGACCATTATTAAATCAGTATTTATTTGTGATACAGACATTCTCACATTGAACTGGTTAATACAGAGATGCTTTGTCTGTACAACATGGTTAACTAAGTTAAAAACCTAGAGGCTGCTATGTCTAACATGTTAAGCTTAGCTAAGAATCTTAATTTTTTTGTGGTACAAAGTATTGTATGAATATAGTCTGTTTGGTTAGTTATAGTTCAATATATTGTATAAGCCCAGAAAGTGGATCACTTCCACAATCCAGTTAAATATTAATCCATGTACACCACCATAATGTGATGATAAACATTGGTCTCTGTTTAACATACCAAAATTATTCTGGAGTTAGGGGCTATGAAATAAAACATGTGAAATTGTATAAAATCTCTCAATTCAGTGTTGAAATGTCCCCAATTTTCTTTCAGATATCACTGTTTCTTATTTCAGATTTGTGGCCATCTTTATTTGCATAGATACTGGATAATTTCTAAAGTGTTGTAGGGCATTGTTTTAATATCTGATATATATTAAATGACTTATACATGAAACTTAAATTAACAAAAGCCTTTGTAAGCACTGGAATAAATTTGAATGGTGAGGTTATTATTAAATGAACTGATTCTCTGAAAGCAAGGTCTATTTTACATCGTTCTTTAACATATAAAGTCATACATGAATAGTTGCTATCATGATACAAATTATCTTAAGAATCTCTGAGCTCCTACCAGTAAGGTTGTATTAAAAATGCATCACCCTTTTCCTAAAATGGTATTTGCACTCCCCTGCAATTCCCCTAGAATTTAGCACTACTAGTACAGGAACGGAGGAAGAATGGTAGTCCATTACCTTTCCCTTATTCCTTAAAAAAAGTGGTAAACTGGACATCTCACAAGATGAACTCAGATCTGAAGAAACAGTTTTAAAAATGTTTGCAGAACTAAAAAAAAAAAAAAAAAAGCTTGGTTTACCTCAGAATGCTTCTTGGCAATTTATACAAGTCAAGCATTTGATCTATTTGACTCAGATGCTACTGTTGTTTCTATAGGTTATGGAGGAATGTACTTTTAAATATAAAGCTGAAAGAAGTTCATGAAACTAATAATAGTTATTTACATGACCTTTGAAACGATAAGCTTGAATATTCTATCCTGGTAAATCAGATTAGAAATATTTTAAATTATGTGTAATTAGTTTATGTGTAAATTATGTGTAATTAGTTTATTACGAAATATTTTAAATTATGTGTAATTAGTTTATTACACTATGAAATGAGGCTAATACAAGAAAAAATGTTCCATAAATACTGGACATCTCTGAGAATAAGGTCTGGTTGCAACTGTTTTTAGGCTGGAGATGCAATTCAGGAGTTGGAATATTAACTCATATATCATGAATATCCATTTTTAACCTTGACAATGTCAAAATATCAAAATATGCATCATTATGTCATGACCCATGCTTCACCCTTCTGTACTTGCATCATAACATATCATACATAGATGTGAGGGATGGAATTTATGTTGTGATATTGCAAAGCATTTTGTCACTTGTCTCCACTCTCATATGGACATCTATAATGATTTGGATTTGTCCTAATGACAAACAACCGGATTGTTTGCTATTGTTTTAAAGAGGCATATATTATTGGATGTATTTCTAATGGAGTTCTTGGTGCTCTCTGAGCTTGGTTGTTTGCTTGCAGACATTTGATTACCCACCTAGGTAACACCATCAGTGTGAATGTATTCCTAGCATTTGGAATCTATCAAGACATCAAGAATTGAGGATGTAGGGGCATAGGGGCTGGCTGAAAGTATTATCATACAACACTAAATAGAGAAATCTACACCTAATTTGTGGTAATAGATTGCTAACATTTGCTATTTAATACAAATTGAATGAATGTGTTCATGTTTTTACAAAGCAGCAAGGAAGAAGTCTTTCAAGCAATACGATCTCTTTAAGAGAGTTGTTCAGTTTATACCATAATTTCCCAGATTTTTTTTTCTTCTTTTGATGTTGTTGTTATTGTTGTTGCAGTGATTATTATACTTTTAATACTGTTAAATATATTATTTTTGTTAATGATTTTGATACAATAAAAATAAAATAACCACTGCACAGATGATAAATGGAAGCATGGGAATAGCATTGGACTTGTCTTCAGGTCCTAATCAGATAAAACATATAAATGTCTGGAGAGTGAAAGGTCAGAAAAGTTCTGGCTTTCATAGCAAGTGATGAGAAAACTCATCTCACTCTGTAGGAAATGCAGTGTTCTGCCAATTATCATTAGTAATTTCTGTTAGAGCTTCTAAGATGCAATTGGCACTATCCTGGAAAATCCTGGCCACCATCTGAGCACCAGCAAAACCAGTGGGAAGCATTATGGAAAACCAGTTGAACTTGAAAAGCATTTCCTGTGTAACTGTAAAAATATCCTTTCTCCCAACTGTAGTTACAGGAAAGTAACCAATTCTTTCTAGTTGCAGCATTTTTCATCTGTCCCTGAAGATATGCTGCCCGTATGATTCTTTCAAAAGCAACCAAATTCCTTTAAAAAAAAGCTTTGCTTGTTACTGATGAAATCCTAGAAACATCAACAACAATCTTTGTTTTGGTCATAGACCAGCATAAGATAATATAAAACTACAAATATATAAAAATTGCAACCATTCCAACAGTAACTGAAGCTTAATATTACTCTCAAAACAGTGTACTGTACAACACTATATTTCTGAGTTCTATGAATAAAGTTGTAATGCTAACACTAAATTATCTGAGAGGTAACATACAAACTATGGAGTCCTTGGGGTTCTCTGAACTTGGTTGTTTTCTTGCAAATGTTTTGTTACCCAGCTAGGTAACATCTTCAGTGCTAAAATGGAGCAGGGTTTGCTCTCTGTTTATATACAGTGGCTTGGGTTTGTGTGCATGTGTGTGTGTTTGTAGAGCAAACCCCACTTCATTCTAACACTGAAGATGTTACCTAGCTGGGTAATGAAATGTTTGCAAGAAAACAACCAGGCTCAGAGAACCCCAAGGACTCCACAGTTCAACCCTGAGCTACATACATTCTCTTCTAAAATACAAACTGTAAAATATAATAATGTAAAAAAAAGAATAGTACTAATAGAAGCTATAAGCTATATGACTAACATTAATCAGATTCACTATCAATTTAGCTCTGAATTATACAGTACAAAGTCTATACAATAGCATCTCAAAATCAGTTAAATTTGCTAAATTCTTCTTAACCATTTGAGTTTTATAAGCTGAAACACCAAAAGAAGCAACTTTTCATGTTATTGGGCGTTTATAGAAATATTTGATCAGACCATGACAGAATTCAGAAGTTTGAGTTTATTTTTAAGTAAATGGATATAGCATTTTGCACAAATCTGATTTTCTGTCCTGGCCCTCCTTGACTTCTCAGTGGCTCATGGTATTCTTCTGGACTGGCTTAGGGGGCTTGGAGTAGGGGGCACTGTCTTTTAGTGGTTCTTTCCCTTCCTCCAGGTTTCAGCTGATGTGGGCAGGAGGAGAGATGTCTAGCCCCAGGCCTCTGCATTGTGGGATGCCTCATGTTTTTCCCCTTTGCCCATTCTTACAACATCTACATGAAGCTGCTGCGTGAGATCATTTGCTGGCACAGGGTTAAACATCAATATGCTGATGACACTCATCAAAATGTTATAGCTATGTCCATACAGTTTTCTTGACAACAATACTAGTTTGTCTCTGCCTTGTTCTAGATATGATGTGTCTTCTTCTAGGTGGATATGATTTCCTGATGCCTATGGAACATTATCTGCCCTCTCCCCATGGGGATTACTTTCTCTTTCACCCCTCTTCTTTGGACCTGACTTGATAAGGATGACTGTTAGGAGCTCCTGTTCCTGCCAGCATCATGTTGAGAATCACTCCAGCTAGTGAGCCCTCCCATTAGGTGAAGATGGCAGTACCCATGCTTACTTCATGCTGTTCAAACTCAACAGCAAGCCTTATAGATACTAGGCCTAGTTCCATAATCCATATCTGGGCATGGGGGAAGGAGAGGAAGTTCCAAGTCTTGACCTTTCCTAAATACCATGCTGATACAGAGCAAAAGACAGCTAAGTCTTTTGCTCTCAAGCATATGTTCTTCCTGAAAACACATACATCACTACCACATGAAATGTCTGTAAAGATTATTGAGTTACATGAACTACACACAGATTTTCTATGTTCCTGATTAACATTCAGAGGAAAAGCAACTTTGTGAAGTTTGTTACCATCAATCCAGTTATAATGTAAAATTGTTTATTTAATTTGAACTCTTTAAGGGACAGTTAAAAACTAAAATGGATACCATCTTTTCAGGCTGTAACTATCTAAGTTGGTTTTGGTGTATGTGTGTGCCTTCAGAGTCAGCCTTGACTTCTGGCAACTACTGCAAGTCCCTGAAGCTTTCTTGGCAACATTTTTGGAAGTGGTTTGCCAATGCCTTCTTCCAAGGTCTGAAAGAGAGAGAGAGAGAGAGAGAGTAATTGACCCAAAGTCATCCAACTGGCTTCATGCCTAAGGCAGGAGTAGACCTCACAGTTTTCCATTTTGTAGCCCAGTGCCCTGAACCACTACACTAAACTGGCTCTCATCTCAGTATTATCAATTCCACTTTTATCAACCTATGTAAGAATCAAATAAGAATACTGTGGATCATCCTTTTCAACTGTCAGAATCCAGATCAAATCTCTGCCTGTGTTCTGGATAAAATCTCAGCTTTTGCTCTGCAGGAATAGCTTTACAATCATCATTTTATCACTCCTCCCACTCCCACCCCCACCCCGGTTTCCATTTCATTTGCCTTTAACAATTGTACATGTTATGGAAGGGTTATTGGGTTGCTTCAGGTAATGTCCTATTCACCTTAGTATTTTACTCCACTGAACCTGCTTTATCATAATTCCTGGAAGCTTTCCCATGTTTACTATTAATCTGAAAAGAATATTTGTGAATTAAATCCTTACAAAATCATATTACTTCTCAAAGGTGAAACAACAAAAAGTAAGGTAATAGGCGACAACACAGTGAGAAATTAGTAGCAGTCTGTGTACTGTTATCTATTTACAATTACTGAAATAACTACTTTGTTCACAAAATAAATTAGCAAGTAAAAAAATAAAAGTAGGGATGATTCATCCATTATGGCGTGGAGAAATGAAAATTGCTGCTCTGTAGCAATGCCGTTTTTACTTGCCATGATGCTTTGAAAGTCACTTTGCATTTGTTTAGCTTAACCAAAGGATGCTGCCTGATCAACACTTATTGTCCTAACACCCTTTGATGCTTAAAATCTTCACATAGTTATATCAAGCTCCAACAAAAACAGCTTTTAATCTTTATAAATCCCCCACTAAAAGCATTTTAGCTGCTCCTGGATTTTTTTTTTCTTTCTTAAAACATACCAACTTCACATATTGAACTTCTTCAGCAGAAATGTTCTTCTAGTCAAAAAGTAACTATTTATAGGGCAAAAATACAGCTAAACCATACCAACGTTACAAGAAAAATATCATTTCTAGTTATTTTTTATCAGACAATCTAAAAGTAAGAGGAACAAGACCACACTTTTTTCAAATAAACTGTTTGCTGTACCATTTGAAATGCAGAAAAGGAGTAAGAAATAATACGTGAAAGAAATAAAATCCATGAGATAAAAGTAAAGAAACAGAAATGTAGCTAAATGCAGTTTACTTCAACTCACTATACCTGTCCATATGTTCTTGCAAACCATCCTAGCTTTCACTAAATCTTCATATTGCCTCATCATTACTTTTTTTTTCCAAACTTCTCCCCTTTCTCTTTTGTGATTTCCATGATTTCCTGTCTTCCTTATCTCCTCAACTCATTCACTCTTAACATATTTATTTTATAATTTGATCCTCATTTCTCTCATTGCATTACTAAATCACCTGAACATACTTAGCATGTCTTGGTCACTCATTTTTGTATTCAATCCAGTTTGCTGCCCGTTCAATCCAGTTCACTGCCCATGGACACATGTAGTGAGTTGAAGTAAACTGCTTTTAGCTTGTTTTACTTCACACTTCTTAAGTAATCCATTACTGTACTCAATTTTTATGTTTCTCCTGATGTATAACAAAGTAGGCAGAAACAGAGTCTAATGCACAACAATTTTTGCTTCTTTCAACAAACATTAATTGCTTGCAACAGACCACATACTACTCACTACTTTTTCAATAGCATTTGCACATTTTAAAATGTCTATGTTTAATAAATACTCTACCAAAATATACAAATTCATAAATTTGCTATACAGGTAGTCCTGAGCTTAAGACCACAGCTGGGACCAGAATTTCCATTGCTAAGCGATGCAGTCGTAAAGTGAGAGGTCACATGGCCACATTGCTTAATGACAGAAATTCTACTCAGTCCTGGCAGTCCCCGAGAATCATGGGTCATTAAGCGAGTACCCACACCTATCCAAGCCATTCCAGGCTAGGTCCCTCCTAGCCCTGAGCCTCAGGAAGCTAAGCGACTACCTTCAACTCCCCCCACCTGCCATCTCTGACCTTCTGGGTGCCCAGTCCCAGCCCCAGTTACCCTTGCCACCCTGCACTCCAAGACCACTGCCACCATATTCTCCACAGTCCCAGCTGACCTTCGCCGTCTTCTTGCTCCCACTGCTCATGAGGCATGCCTGGCCTGGCTGCTGGGCCAGCCTGGACTTTGGCTGTGAAACAAAAGCCCAAAGCAGCTCCTGAGCTGCAATGCGCCAAAACACCCCTTTGCATCACACTCCTGGGCCGGGCCAGGCTAGGCTTTTGTTTGTTTGTTTGTTTTTTGTAGCATGAAGCAAAAGCCAAAAGCCCAACTCAGCCCCGCCCAGGAATGCGGAGCAAAGGGGTCTTTTGGTGTGCTGCAGCTCAGGGCCTGCTTTTGGTTTCTATTTTTTTGCAGCATGAAGCAAAAGCCAAAAGCCCAAGCCCTCCCAGGAGCACAGTTGTTGTTGTTTGTTGTTCAGTCGTTAAGTCGTGTCCGACTCTTCGTGACCCCATGAACCATATTGCGCCAGGCCTTCCTATCTTTCACTGCCTCCCTGAGTTTGCTCAATTTCATGCTCATTGCTTCAGTGATGCTATCTAGCCATCTCATCCTCTGCCGTCCTCTTCTCCTTTTGCCTTCCATCTTTCCCAGCATCAGGGTCTTTTCCAAAGAGTCTTCTCTTCGCATTAGGTGACCAAAGTATCTGAGCTTGAGCTTCATTATCAATCCTTCCAATGAGCAGTCAGGGTTGATTTCCTTTAAGATTGACTGGTTTGACCTCCTAGCAGTCCAGGGGACCCTAAGAGTCTTCTCCAGCACCACAGTTCAAAGGCATCAATTCTTCAGCGCTCAGCCTTCTTTATGGTCCAGCTCTCACAGCCATACATTACTACTGGAAAAACCATAGCTTTGACTATGCGGATCTTTGTTGGCAAGGTGACGTCTCTGCTTTTTAATATGCTATCTAGGTTTGCCATAGCTTTCCTCCCAAGGAGCAAGCATCTTTTAATTTCATGGCTACAGTCTCCATCTGCAGTGATCTTGGAGCCCAAGGAGCACAGTGCAAAGGGGCATTTTGGCATGCCATGGCTCTGGGGCTGCTTTTTTTTTTTTTGCAGCTGAAGCCCAGCCCAGTCCAGCAGCCAGGCTGGGCATGCCTCATCAGCAACGGGAGCAAGAAGAAAGCAAAAGTCAGCTGGGGTGGCGGAGCGCAGGGTGGCAGGGGTCTTGGAGTGCAGGCTGGTGAGGGCAACTGTGCCTGGGACTGGGCTGGGTCGACTGCAGCTTCCTGGGGCGTGGCAAGCAGCTTCAGAGCTGCGCAGTTCTGGAGCTGCTTGTCACCCTGCAAAGCAGGATGCCGGGTGGCGAGAAAGACAGAGATGGGGAGGGGAGATAGGCGGGCGGGGGAAGTTGAAGTGCTCCTCCAGTTGTAAGTGCAGGTGGGCTGCCAAGCACCCAAATTTTGATCACGTAACTGTGGGGGCACTGCAATGGCTGTAACTTCGGGCACAGATAGTAAGTCACTTTTTTCAGTGAGTTTGTAATTTCAAACAGTCGTTGAGCAAACAGTCATAAGTTGAGGACTACATGTAGTATTGTTTGTGTTTTGCCATTTATGTATACCTTGAAATGTTCTTTTCATATTCTATGTCAGACACAATTAACTCGCTCTTTGATACATTAATATTCAGTTCCATATTTTTTGCTGCATCATATAGTTTTAATACTGTAATTTTCAGATCCATACTTCTTACACCATACAATCTAACATTTACCATAAATTATTCAGGATCTCAGACAAGAACATTGCATCATCTGTATATAAATATACATGTACTTTCACACCACTACCACAACTTTATTATCATAAGCATTTATATATGCATATTTATTCATAAATATGTTAAATAATCAAGGAGATATTATACATATTTGTATTACTTCCACCTCAGGGTTGAACCATTTCCTAAGCATTCCCAAGATTCAGTTTATTGGCATGCATACTGGCCTTATCACATTCAGCAACTAATCTTTAACTCCCTATTCAAACAAAACATCCCATAGGTCAAGCTTATTCATTTTATTTTGTAGATCAACTAATGTACAGTGAACTTTCTTTCTCACAATCAGGCATTTCTGAAGAGCAAAAATCTGGCAGCCTTTTTTCCAATGTTATTATTGCATTCATGACTTTATTTTTTTTTCTTGGAAGCCATAACATTTAAGATATTTGTTTCAGTGAGATTATATCATGTGACTATCATTCCCATACAAATCTTAAATGTAGCTTTCCCCAGACTGGATGGCCTTTCAGATACGTGGGCCTTAATTCACAGAATATTTACCAATGGCTGTGCTATGGGGAGTCCCTTTGCTGAAATCCACACATCTGGAGAGCAGTGAGGTTGGTGGAGGTTGACCTTTTTTGGTGTGGTGGGGGGTATCTTTGAGTCAGTGTTAACTCTTGGTGACTGCCTGCTGTCCCTGCAGTTTTCTTGGCAAGATTTTTGGAAGTGGTTTGTCATTGCCTTTTTCTCCTAGGTCTCAGAGATAGTTAGTGGCCCAAGGTCAACCATCTGGCTTCGTGCCTAAGGCAGAACTAGAACTCCTACCCTCATAATATGTTCCAGAGTCCTGGAGGATTAATTAGAGCAGGTTTTGAGGGCAGGTGGGGACTTTGGCAGGGGAGAAGAAAATGAAAATGGCATATATTGCACACAAATTGCCTTCTCCCCCAAGATGGAGGAAAGAAAAAGAAAAAAATCTCAGCAATAATATTAATATTTACATGATTTGGGCATACTTTTTTGTATAGATGTTTCATGTAGTTGCTCTATATCTTTTTTATATCCTCTTTCCCCAGTCAGTCATTGCCTTCTTTGTCTTTCATGAAGCTTATCTTTGCATAAACATTTCCTTAGTTAACTTAGTTAAGATATTAACTGAATATCTTCTTCCCATTCAACTGTAATCCTCAACTTCTATGCTTTGCTTATTTAAATATAACCCCTTGTCTATTCTTGCTCTTCTCTGGAATTCAGCATTTAATAGAGCATTTCCCCCCTCTGTCTTTAGAAGGGCTTTCTGCCTTTGATTTTTGCATGTCAGAATATTTTTGTTTCCTTAAACTTTAGTGATATCACTAATTTTTTTATCCCAGAATCCTTCAGTTTGTCAACTGAACTTTAGATACAAGTAACTAAAGAATACAAACAATATGGAAGATCACTCTGAAACAAAACAATTTATACTTTTTTTTTTTTTCAGATTGTCATTCATTTTATTAGGTAGAGAATTTATCCTCCAAACCTAAGAATGAAACTGTTTGTTTTGCAGAATGAAAAAAGGGAACACTTGAAACACCATGACTGAGATCTAATATGAAACATGTAAGAAACCTTAGTAAAACTAATGATCTTGATATAGATAAACAGATTAGGTTCCATATAATTTTTTCAGTAATTAGGTAGACCAATAAAAGATTAGATAGCAGTGGAGTAAATATTATGCCTTCAATTATTCTTATGTGAGACTTCACTTATGAAAAATTCCACGATTTGATAATAGTTGCTTTGATATGGGAGAGTTTTGACTCACTTTAACATGATGATGCCTCATGAGCAGAAACCACAGGCTGTTATTATTCTGTAATTCAAGGTCTAACTTTTGTAGGCTTCTTCACTAATTCTTTGTGATTACTTAAACAGGGCAGTGAAGACGCATAAAAAAGTCTAGTCTCCAGTGTACCTTCCATTCCCATTCTTAATACATTTAACTCTTAGACCTGAATAAGGCTGTTCTTTCTGTCTTACATATCCTCTCGTTTGCCCACCCACCCACCAACACATATTAGATTCCAAAATACATTATATTAACTTTCACTGTTATGTGAATGGCTACTTTAGCTAACATTTCAAACAATTCCCAAAACTATAACATTTAATTTCCTACTGGCATCTAGGCTTACAGGTAGTCCCCAGCTTATGTCCATTCACTCAGTGACCATTCAAAGTTACAGCAGCACTGAAAAAATGGACATATGACCAGTACTCAAAATTCCAGCCATTGCAGCACCCATGCATTCACGTGATTGTAATCCAGGCTGTTGGGTGCCTGGCTCACAGTTATGATGTTGCAGGGAGCTACGGTCATGTAATTGCCACTGTGACCTTCCCTGCCAGTTTCCCACAAAGTCAATGGAGAAGCTGGCAGGAAAGATTGCAAGTTGCTTTAGTAAATTGCTCCCGCTTTTTCTTCTGCCTGAAGCACCATCCCACCTGCATGCAGCCTGCGCCAGCCCTCCCCTGGCCTCCCCTGATTCTCATGAAGCGTGCACCAACCCACCCAGGGCCTTCTCCAAGCCACTGCAGCACCCCCACGCTTTTTACCTAGGACTTCTGCCTCTTCCCACTTAATGACCTGTGCGTCTTGGGTTGTGACAGCAACTGGGACTGCCAGGATTGGTGTCACTAAGTGATGTGGTCCCATGATGTTGCGCTTTACGACTGCATTGCTTAGTGACAGCAATCCTGGTCCCAATTGCCATTGTAACCTGAGGACTACCTGTATTTCTCTTTCCCCTGCCCTCCATCCAATATTTTAAAAAAATGAATAAATGCTAAATCTGGATTTTTCTCTCTCCCTCCTGTACATAAACAAATGTTAATGCATTATATTTATATTTATATTTATCCTATTTGGTAAATGTTAGTTAGGCTGAGACTGCCAAAATATGTTTATATGTGTATTTAGGTTAGTAAGTTTGCTTTCTTACATGCCTAATCTGATCCTGTAATGGACGTAATGTCATATAGTATTTAACTCTGACATTTAGTGTTTGCCCTAGTAGATGGTCTTCCTTTTACTTAAGTGCCATTACTTTTATGTAGTCCATTTTCATTGCATTTAGTCCTATTTTAGTAATAATGCTTGCATGATTTACCAGGCAAATGCAATCTTTGCCCTGAATGGCACAGTGCAAGAAAAAATGGAAGCTGTTAAGAGGCTGAATGGCAAAAAAGTATTATTGACCTATGCTGGCAGCCATGTGTTTCAATTATTTTCAAGAATCCATTTGTCAAATAAGTGAAGCGATGTGGGACGTCAAGTTCAAGCCGGGGTTAGTGCCTTTCTCCATCTGATATGATGTATCTTCTGTAGCCATTTAATTGAATTACCCAATTTATTTTTCAAGCAACAATGCTCTACCAAGAGCCATGACATTAAACAATTAAATATGAGTTTAAAAGTCTGCATTTTGTGCAGTTCATCATTTCACTGCAGCATAGAATGAATCTTAGGAGCCTGCAGAATTCTGACATGGTGAAAGACTCTTCCTTGGAGGGGGGGAGGGGATGAGAGAAGGAGAGGGAAGGGTCCAAAGGGCCATTGCATGCAGATTAAGAGCCAAACATCCTGCTTCTTTCCTGATTCCAATTTTCACTTGTTAGTTGCTTGCCCTGTAGCATCTCTAGAGAAAACTATTGAGCTTTATTAACATTGTGCATTGATTTTTCTTGTATTTAAGCACCATAATTTCTGCCAGAGCATTGGAAAAAAAGCAACTAAAAGAAAAGGAAATGAAGTTGAGTCCTTATAATGCAGTAGGAACAGAGGAATGACAGATCTGATTGGCTAGTCATGCAAATAAGGTACTTTTTCATTTATGAATTATCTAAGATTTTAGAGGTTTTACTAAGTTACAGGTTTGTATCTTAAGATAAATTAAGTAAATCAAGTCATGGAAAACTTCCCATGTCCTCCTATAGTCAATCACAGCTTCTAAATAATTAATATTATTGGTGATTATTCTCACACCCAGACATCCTCACAAAGGCTTATAGGTATCTATTGGGGCCAGGATTTAATTTAATTTGTCAACTTAAATAAATTTTGCCAAAGATACATACCATAGTGAGCTCTTGAATTATACTGTATGTCATGCAGCTTACTGAAAACAAGTGAAACTCTCCAGTTGTCACTCTTATCTATCATTTGGCAGGAAGTCCCACTTAAATTATTAAATTAAATTACTTTAAATTTGGGATAAAATTCAAAAGCATAATCCTTTAGTGCAAACTTAAATTGCTGTTGGAAACAACAGCAATTTTCACAAAAGTACGCTAGTGCCTTTCCTCAGCATCCTTTTTTTGCAATGGATTTTGTGCAGAAAAGCCTCCTGTTTGATTGTGAAACTTCTTTATCTCCAGACAAGCTAATTTTTCCCCAGCTTAATGCAAATTAAAATGTGCGGAAGACTTCATTCCTGCCCCTAGTTTGTTGTTTAGTTCTATTTGGACTACAGTCCAAATTATTCATTGGTCAATTCAGAAAAGTTTGTGAAGTTTCAACTGTGTTCCTGTTCTTAAAGATATTGATCTGGGAGAAATAATTACTGAAACAGAGGGAACAGGAATGACTTCTGGTTTTTTATTTTTTCAATTAACATTCAACAATTAAATTTTAATATGGTCAGGGAATTGTTCAGAACTTTTTGTATGGGGATACTGCACCTTTAATTATCTGCCCTCTGGTGCCAAACCTCTTCTTTGAGTAGCTCTATAAAAGATTATTGCAGCTAGTGACTGAGCAAATTAGTACTTGAGTTTGGGTGAAAAACGTCTTTATTAGTCCTAAAACTGAAGTCACTGAGCATTCCCCAAAGGCGTGATTTTGTTTGATGAATAAATCTAGTAATTATCCTGCTGTTAGGGCTGCACCGCAAATGTCATAAGCAGATAAACAGAGGGAGCAAGCCTTCCGTAAATTCTCTAATTATCTATGTTGGACCACTTATTGCCTGCAGATGATTTATGAATATATGGATATATCCTTAAGTATGTTCATTGGAGTTCACAGATGCAAATAATTAAAGCAATATCCATTTTCAAAAGAGAGAGATAGAGACAGTGTTGTGACAGGTTAGGGTCATTTCAGTATAAAGCTGTAGCCTACATTTATGTTACATAAGAGAAGAATGTAGACATAATTTACTTAATTTGGGTATTTCATGGAGCTATTCCAGGTTTAACTTATTCTGTTGTTATTTGCTACAAATGAGACCTATCCAACCAAGCTAAGCATTTGCAGTGATAGACTGGACACTTTTGATTGCCTTGGTCTGTCAAGCAAAATGGAAAATTGTCCTGTGACTATTGTTTGGCACCAGACCTTGGAGAAGGATCATCTGCACATTCACGCACATGCTAACTGATGTGGATGGGACCTGAAAGAAGCTGTGGGGAGCTTTCAACTCGATGCAGCATCTTTATATTATCAATGAAGAATTTGGGGGCAGTGCCTTTGGTCACTTCACAAAGTGCCCCTTCAAAAGGTTCAAGTAACTGAATTCTGTACACTCAAACATAGAGTTTCCTCAAGGGCAAAAAACAGGGAGCAGTGCATCTTCTTGCTATGCCTAAAAAGGTTATGAGGGAAATGCGCAGACCAGCAGAAAGAATTCTTGTTGCAGCAATCCCCTATCTCAGTGTTACTCCAGCCTTGGCACAAGAATGGTTGTGTACTCTGGGATATGCAGGAAAGGAGGAACAGCACTGTGGCTTCAGGGCTGTCAGGCTAAGAGGACTGTGCAGAAGGACCAACTGCCTGAGCAGGTTACAAGTGCCTGTGCTTCTTCCTACCCCACCCTTCTTGGCCTGCCCCCATCGTGAAGACAACTTAGCTGCCAGTCAAACAGCAGCATTGGTCAGGAGGCGAGAAGGAATGAAGGCAAGATGGCTGCCAAGGAGATCTGCAGCCGCAGGCCTCATGATGAATAAGCGGAATAAACAAAGCCAAAGCTCAGGAGTCAAAGTAAAGGGAAAAACAAGATAGACAGCCCTGATGAGAACAGGCATCCAGAAAAGAGGCAGCAGCTGAGAAGACTGGGGAGAGAGAGGTATTTATTTCTTCCCTTAGAACTGGTGTGGTGTGGTGTGGTAAAAGTCCTTCTACCTGTTTCCCTCAGATGGAACAAATATTCGAAGAGGAGAAGAATCAAGAAGTTCAGACAGAAACAAGCAAACAGAAGAGGTGAAGAAAAAAATGAAGTATTTGACAGAGCAAAAATAGAAAGTAGAAACTAAAAAAGGTAAAAGACAGGTTGAAAAAGATATATAGCTCTATAGAGAGTGAACATAGAGATATACACTAATTAAGATTACAGAAATATAGAAGTCAACAATAAAAATGTTGGAACTAATAGAATTGAACAATGAAAATGTAGTGAAATTGGACTTTAAAGAAAATAGTGTAGATAAGGAGCTTATAGATAACCGTTAAAATTAAAGACAATTCCTTTTTCTTTTATTTGTAAGCTTTCCTTTTTTAAAAATAAAAGTCTCTCCCCACTTCCCCAGCCGCTGAGGGAGATACAAAAACCCAATCAGTTGTCCATATTTCCAGTGCTTTGTGTCTATCAAGTCTGGATCAATCTGGTTATTGGTGGTTCATAAAAATCACCAGTGACAGATTGCCATTTAGATCTGGAGGAGTTGTAGTTTATATTGAATGGAAAGCATGCTGAATGCCTGCTAGGCCTGGGTAGGTCATATGATAAGCAATTAACATGTTTCCAAATCAAATATGCATATGCTTTAAGAGTTATGCCTTGTACAGATATTTTGCTTACCTTTCTCCTCCCAAAGCTTTTTCAAACTCCTGCCATTCAGAAAAGCATTTTTTTGCTGTTTTTGTCTTAATGTTGTTGTACAGACTGCCATCATGTTATTAGTTTTATTGTGTTTTTATTTATGTTATTGTGTTTATTGTGTTGTTTCTTTGTGCATTCTGTTTTATATTATATAATATTTTTATGCAGAGTCGCTCTGGAGTCAGATAGCACCAAAATACAATCAAATTGATAAAATAAAAATATTATTTTTAAAATATAAATAAATAAGGCTATTTTTCAATTAATGAAATATGAAAAACTATAATGCTTGTAAATACCATTTATTCACTTCTACCCTCTTCTTTTATATCTTCTTTTTCTTTCTTGCTTCTTTATGTATTAGATTTTTATCCTGCCTTTATTTTTAGTTAACTCAAGGCTGCAAATTTATTTTATGTTCCTGCATCCTATCTTTCCCACAAACAACAACCCTGTTAGGTGAGTTGGGCTGAGGGAGAGTGACTGGTCTCAAGTCAGCCAGGCAGCTTTCATGCCTAAGGCAGGACTAGAACTCACAGTTTCCTAGTTTGTAGGTCCAGTACCTTAATCACTACACCAAACTTTCTCTCTTTCTTAAAATGTTCAGTAAAAGTATATTTAAAAAATAGTGGCTATTGGGTAAGAGCTAATCTTTATTGTGCTGAGAACCTTTTAAAAGCTATATTTTGTAGAAATTTGCAGGAAATTTTAGTTTTATTTTCAGTAACATCAGTTGATGGAGAATAGAGTTCTTGGTTATTAAGTTTGTTAAAAAGAATCAACCACAGCTTTCCACAGAAGCAAAATGAAACAATTCACCAAAAGGACTTGGTTAGGGGCCAAAGTGATATAATGAACAGAGTTCATTAGGTTCTGTCATTCATTGCCCCAAAACTTTAATTTTTAAAAAAATTCTTACAAACTAAGACTTGTTTATTTGGAAAAGTTGCATGCAAAAAAGCATGTATTACACATAATAATATCTTTTTAAAAATACTGATCAGGGAAAGTTGCACATAAGCTTTCTTATTAGAAAAAAATTGCATGAAACACAGATTTTCCTATTTTTTATTAGGAAATTATAAAAAAATTGTCAGAGCAAATAATTTGTGAAAACCATGAATGCTGAACCAGATTTATAATGATCTAGACATCTGAAGCTGGATGTGCAGATAATGGTCACTTTTTGAACATTCATATGGAAGCTTTGAATATTCAGTGCAGCTCCTTGTAGCACAGCATTAAAACCCTTTCTTTTTTTCATATGCCCTAAGGCAGACAAAATTATGGCTTGAATAGACCATTTTCCTTTCTTTATCACAAGAGCAGAAAGAACATATGGGGTCTGTGTTCATCCATAGTGTAGAAATGTAAGCACAGAACTGTGAAAGCTTTTATATTGCTAGGGCTCCAAATAGACGATACACATAAGGTACAGTTTTGTGTTATGTATTAGGAGATATTTCTATTGCTTTTTACACAGTGAACTTGCCTGTGGCAGATAAAGAAGTATCCAGGTGGAAAAATAGGTACTATCTTCCCTTTCTGCCATTCTCTCCTTTCTCTTTGTGTGTGCATGTGCATGTGTGGTGTCTCTGCATATGTTTTCTACATGTGTCTAGCTTCTCACATGCATTTCACACATATGGCAGATATACACACACTTTAATCAGATGACAGAGGCCTTTCTATCTTTTTAATGGTTCAGCTTTCCATTCTGTTACTACTTCAGCAAGGAGAATAGGCACCAAATGGATTTCACATAACCTTTATCATAAGTTACTGGGCACAAGCACAAGGAATCCATGCATTTTTAATATAGCAGAACACTTATTAATCATTTGTTTCCAGATACTTCCTTCATGTAGGGCTCAATCCCTTCTCTCTTTGACCCAAAATCGACTAACTAGGACTGCAGATCAGTTTGAAAAGAAGAATGCTGACCATATATCGACACTAGCTTTAATATACCTACTTTATGGGATAGCCTCTCTTCAAAAATACAGATTATCCTGACTCTGTTGGTCTTCAGGAAAGTGATGAAGACCTGGCTTTTCTCCCAGGGACTGGGGCCAGGATGTTGATAGAGCTGGTATGGGGTGGTTGGTAGATGAATGAAAGTGTTATTGGGGCCTCAATATTATTGTTTTAAATGAACTTTTTAGTGTATTGTGTTTTTATTTTGTTCACTGTCCAGAGTTCCTTCTGTTAGGTGGTCAGCTGTAAAAGTTTGTTTAATAAATAAATAAAATAAACATGCAAGCAATAATGAACAGCCCCTCCCCTTTGTACATAATGCTATGGCTTATATGAACAATTATCCACAGATCAGCATGATTGTCTGCAGTAGGGAAACTTCACATCAAGTATGGGCTTCCAAATAAGTTGAAACACAACACTGTCAGGCCTGCAGTTCATGCAGAAGTCTTTACCAATATGCAATCTGGCACTTCACTAGTTCTGCAGGATTTTTCAAACATAATGCATCTAGCTTTGCTTTACCCTCAGTATCCTAGGATGCAATTTTTGTAGTCACTAAATGGCCCCAGTACAACAACACTTCTATTTCTTCTGTTCAGGCAAGTTTATTTCTGATATTATTATTTCAGTGCTTTTATGTCCAACCTCCATGGGATTCAGTTAAAGTCCACTTCATCAGGCTCCTCATGCTTCATTCAAACATGTTTACAAGGTTCTCATGAAGTGTAAACGATCTGTGCCAGCAGTCTGTCATTCAGGTAACTCAGTCCCCAAAACTTTCAGTTTTCTCTTTCAACTTCTTTTATAGTGTTGTTTTTGTTTGATCTGATAAATCTTTATTCTCTTATCCAGCAGAGATATTGCCACTCATTGCTTCAATTTTCTGCCTTTTTCTTCAGGCACCGCTACAAGCTAAAACTTGCTGCATATAAAAACCAGAATATTTTCAGGCAGAAACATAAACTTGCCACAAGCATCATGACTGCATGATCTTACCCATTAATCTTCATTTTTGTTTCTCAATATACTCACCAGTAAAAATCTGTTAATTCTTCTTGTTCCCTTCTCAGGCTCTCATTTGTGCCAGTACACTCCGCTCATGGAAAGGAAAAATATTTTAGGGTCACTGCCTGGAATATGGTGCCTTCAGTATCTGCTTACTTAGCAGAAAACAGATTACTCCTTAGCAGGAAGCAATTATTCACAATGGGCAATCAGTCTCAGGATACGCTTTTCACATTCAGTACTTTTCAGCCCTCACAGCTGAGCATGCACTCTCTTTTTGGTCACTTCCTTCTCTTCTTTGTTTCTGTCTCCTATTGAACTCCACTAGCAACTTTCTGCTTGCCCTCCACTGTGCTCAGTCAAATCAAATATTAATATTCCAAATCAAAAACTGGAGAGGTCTAGAGCTGCAGAACTGCTGTAAAGCTCTTATGTAGAAGTTTCCAAAAACATAAAAAATCAAGATCAATATCCTGTGCCTGTATCCCCATATATTAACATTAATAATAAAATTAAATATATGCAAATATCAAATACCAAGCCATCTTGTGCAAATATAAGTTCTGAAAATACTGAACAAATATTTTCTTTTTATTTTATTTGAGACCTTGCTTCTATGTACTTTTTTCATAAATCCTTTCATAATTGTCCAGATCTTATAACAGAGGCAACTCATATATTGTGAGAGCTAAGATACTAGTCCCTTGGAAGGCAGCTGAAGAAAATGCTTTCTCTGCAATGGGATCACAGCTGAGTTTATTCCTGATGAAAGCTGTAAGGAAAATATTTCCTGTATCCATTTTTGGCAAATGATCCTGTTAGGAGTGATTTAATTTTTTTTAAAATTATAATACTATCAGTGTCATAACAGATTTCTTTCAAAAAATACTTGGGTGCACATAGCACTCATTGATTGCACTAGTCATTCATTTTGCCACCTATATTTGATTATTTTGGTGGCCAACGCCCTGCTCTGAGAATTAATTATTAATATCAATGTGTAGCAGTGGCTTCTTGAATTCTGTGGCTGGTAGCACTTCTGCTATCTTACCTCTGTACCATACTGAGAAATTTTCAGAAGGATTTTTCCAAGCCCTTTCTTAAAAAAAAAAAGTATCTGACTGTTCTTCAGATAAATTTTGATACAGCAATCAAAGAGAATCTCTAGTCCACTTCAGGTTCCTTCAGGACTAATTATATACTGAGAATATGTAGTTGCAGTTAATAAGCTTAGATACTAGGGGGAAATAATCAGTGGAAAAATATACCACAGATAATTAATAAAAATCAATTAGTTTGTTAATGAGTACTCTACTGTTACCCAAGGTAGTAGAAACCAATTGGGGAAAAAAAGACCTCAATATCTCTGAATAGGATATTTAGAATGCCAACATCCTGCTGAGAATTTGAAAGGTAATAACTGAAGAAGCAGCACTGCTTGGGTTAAAACTAGCTAAATTTCCTCATGAGGTTTCAGATCCTCCAGCTAATATATCTAGTAAAAAGTGATTCACCTTTAGTGTATGCTATAAAGCATTGTCTGATGCCTTAAGTATATTGCTCATTGCCCCGTATTAAAAGCAAAACCCATAGTTGTAAATGTCAGTGGCTAAGATGGTTAGAGCCCTTGCATCTCCTCGCATTTCTGTAAAAGCTGGAAACACCCATTACCTTGGCAATGACTTTAGAATAACATTTTGCATTCAGAGATATAAATGGCATAAAGTCAAACATGAACTGACAATGAAATGCAGAATCTGCCTTCAAACAGTTCTTGAAGGTTTACAAGCGTTACTTTGTGATTTGGAGCCATTTTGTAACACAGAAAATACATCCTATTGTTGCTGTTCTTGGCTTGATTCTTGCTATATATTACTGTACAGTATGTAACACACTTCTTATAATTACTAAAACAGAGAGAAATAAAAATAACTACATTCTTATTTATTAAAAATAATTTTATTAAAGTTTGCAGTTACAAAGATAAAAGACTGATACAAACTACAAAGTATAAAAGAATAAAAAACAAAGGAGATAGAAAGTGCAAAAAAGAAAATACAAAGACAAATAGAAAATAAGGAAAAAATAAGAATATAGTAAAGAAAAATAAATGACTTTCCCCTTCATCACAAGTACAAACAATTTCATTAACTTAGCACCTTCTCTAAGAATACAGCAAAAGATCTATTTTTCCCATATCTCATCTCTTATCTATAAACAAATTCCTAAAACATCATTTAGTCCTAGTCAGCAAAAGTCCATTAAGGGTTACCGGAAAACAACATATATATTTTAATTTTAATCAAATAAACTAATTTTATGTTCATTCCCTTTACTTTGGCACAGTAGCTTATCACTTTCTCTAAAAATATAACAAAAAATCTCTTTTTCCACATCTTTAAACCTCATCATTCAGTCTTGGTCAAAAAAATCCATTAAGGGTTACCAGAAACAACAACATATGTATATTAAGCAACCAATTTTATATTGATCAAATAAACCAACTTTATATTCCTTCCCTTTGATTTTAACAATCTTGATCTTTAATCCCTTTAAATAATATCCCAGTGCTTGATTTCTTTTCATTTTTTCATTGTCTCTTCTCAGAAAATCCTTCATAATTTTAATAAGTCTCTTTTGTAAATTCAAAATAAGAAAATTATCCAAGTCACTCTTATGGTTTGTTATTTGTGTATCCCTTTTAATTATTAAGACCTCAGCTGGTTCATTTGTATATCCAGTGTAACATTTTTTTCCACATTTCCATATTATTCTTATAACTTGTCATTTTTAAATCAACAATTGAGTCAGCCTCGTGTTGTCCAGTAAAACCTGTTCCTCTTCTATAACCTCTTTTGGATCCAGTTTATCTATGATAGTAGACAATCTTAAGATTAACTTCTGAGTCCATTGTTCTCAAATATCCTTGAATTCATCCAAAGTTAAAGTATTTTGCTCCATTCTATATTAGTAAATTGAATTTAAGTGTTGTTTTCCTTTAATTATAATCTTTAGTCCTTTCTGGTTCCCTTTAGTGTCCAACCTTCAAAATCCATCTTATCATGTTTTTGTTTTTTTTAAACAACAGCATTTTCCCACAGGAAGATTTCTTATAATTAATTTCAAAATTATTTCAAATCCCTCTGGACCCTTAATCCATTTATAACTTTCTGAAATCAAGATTCTAATCACCCTTTTGCTGTTTATTCCTCCCCCCCCACCAAATTTTTAAAAGTCCTTAATCTTGCACTTAAAACTTGCTTCTCCAAGGATTGAAGGAGACATACCCAGTGAATTTTGTAAAACTTGCCAATCCAAAGATTCTTAATAGTTGAAAAGCAATTAAAAAACAATTCTGAAAGTAAATGAGAAATGAGGCTCAGCTGAGCTTTTTGTCCATATAGGCTATAATGGAACTTCCTCAACTCCCAGCCACTCCACTCATGAGCTGACTGCAAAAACCTTAATTCCTGCTGTCTACTCATGAGGAGCAGCTTTCTGGAATGCATGTGGGCAATCTCACAATCTCTCCTTTTTCTGGAGAGATTAAAAGCATCCAGAATTTGCTTTCTGGTCGCCAATCTCTGCTGCAACACTGTCCCAACTTCTTTGAGGATGTTCAGCTCTCCATGTCCTCACTGGAAGTCCAAAAATAACTACATTCTTCTGTATATGTTTACCATATTCAGCAGTGTGTATCAATGTGTGAATCAAAAAATATAATGTTGATTTTATTAACACAGCAGTAGTTTCAATCTCATTGGTTATTTTATATTTATATAAAATATAGTATACACACACACGTTTCATAATTCAACATTTGGTAGTATATAGTAACTTTCTATACAATGTCCCCTAATTTATGTAACCATTAAATGTCCCTAATGCAGACTTTTAAAGTGAAATTCCTCTGATGTTAGTTGCCTTTTTAAATGTCATTATTACTGTTTGAATGAAAATCTTAGCAGTAGATCTTTCTTTTAGGTGCTGTTTTTGTTGATTTTTGAATGGGAAAAGAGAAGTGTTGCGAGATTAATGTCAATGTACAATCAGACCTGTTGGGAATGGAATTCCCAAATTTTCTTCCAGCAGGGTTCCTGGGAAAAATTCTTAGTGTATACAGTGGCTTGTGCAGCTACAGTTAATGTAAGTATAGGCCTATTCCTCTCCACCACTTTCCTGTTCCCTTGTCCATAATGCCATATATGATTAGTTGGTTAGTTAATGGTTGGTTAGCTCCTTACCTCTACCCCATGAATACACCCATGTAGTATTATTGATGCAATATAAATTGATTCACAAAATTCTATTCTACTGAATGTACCTCAAGTTATACTTGATGGCACATACATATAATAAATCTGTCCATGATAGTTTACTTTCCTCAATAAGGCATTTCATGTTACCTTGTAGATATCACCAGGACTTGTTCCTTCTGGTCATTTGAATGCTAGTGAAGGCTACAGAGTTGAGGCTACAGATCAGGTCATGGTACAGGACAAAGTGAAAAAGTGTGGCTGCTTCATTTTTAGAAACAAGGGTGTTGTGTTGATTCATGAAGCAGCTTTGAGGAGGCACTTTGTTGGTGAAACCCCCCTGAAAGATCTGCACAGCCCTACAATGTAACTATTAAATCCAGTATTCCAAATACAAAGAATTATGTCACATAACATAGAAAGAATAATTATAGAGACATAATTGGACTTGAGAGACCGACATTCAAGTTTTGTGTCATCTGGATTTCACTGGGTACTTTGGACCTCCTACTCTTCTTTCAGCCAGACTTGTTGTGGATATAAAATTTTAGGACAGCTCCCTCCCTCCCAGCCACCTCTGGTAAGCTGTTACTACGATTAATACCCACATGAAAAGCAAGAATAATCCCAAAATTAAAGAGCAAAAATAATAACAAAATTAAAGAGCAAAACCAAATGGTCATTTCAAAAGAAATGGTATGGGGTGGAACACAGATATGTAGGACTGCAATTCATCCTCTTGGTACATGTATGATTTAATTTGTATGGCGTATAAATACTAAACAAATCACTGAAACAGAGTTCCTGAATATGTAAATTAAAGATACATGCTTATCTATTAAAGCTATAATCAGATAAAACACTTATATGAACTTTGAACTGAAATATCTAAGTTGCAATCTTATATATAGTGACCAAGGAATAGTCATGACATCACTGATTCCTTCGCCATTGGGTAGGCACACAGTAGTGAGCATGGCTTGATCAACCTGTTTCTATGCCATCAGGCCTCGGCAGCCCTTTTCAGCTGCTTTTTCTGTCAAATTTTTTTTCTTGGAAGACTAGAAAAAATAACCAGTTGACAGGTATTCCCACAGCACTACTGACTGGATAGAATTAGTTTAACCTAGTGCATGACTGGTCTCTTTGGGGTTAATTTAACCCTTATAAGGTTAATTGGCTAGATCAAATTACTCCTTTTTGTGTTCTCATAACCCTTTTATTGA